>OZ010743.1:73051079-74507447 GCA_963932245.1 Tachinus rufipes
AAATTTTTTTATTGATTTAATGTATTAAAAACCAATGGTAATAAATAAAATACATCACATTAAACAATATTGCAATCTCTATCTTGAAACGTTTCACTAGAGATGTTTGTGTCCGTTTGATGGGAGTTTCCTTAATTCGTGATCCCACAAAACCCGTAATCAAAACCAGATACAAGTTTAATCAAACTGAAGCATTAGTTTAATCCAAAGGCGAACGTAGTAGTTCGGGGCGAGCCGACGAATTAATTACGGGACGAATTTACGATTTTTACAGCCGGCATATAAATTCCGAAGGCGATTAGCGGATCTCGGAAAAGTTAATTACAAGAATGGAATTAATTAAAAGTATCACACCGAATCTCCCCTGCTTCTCACACCACCGTTAATCATTCGATGCAAAACGAGAAATCATTTGAGCCTCGCGCGAGCACAAAAAATTGAATTGAATATTTAATTTTTTACAATTCATGCGCAAAAAAATATCGATTACATTACTCACAAATATAAAAACTTTTTAATTATTCACTTTGATAAAAAAACATTTTATTAATTTATAATATAAAATGAATTTTTAATTTGTTAATAGACGATTAATTTTATTAATTTGTGTCATAATTCATTTCTTTCTAACAGTGTGTTTAAATTTTATTGACCAGGTTTAACACGTGGCACATTAATATACAAATTCATCTAGTAATAATTTTTTTGATTTTTTCAAAAATAAACTTTTAGATAACATCATTATATTTTTGTTTTATTATTATTTATTAAATTTAAATTTGAGAGTTTTATAATCTTATAGTATTTTGCTTAGCATACAAAAATGTCCAAACATAACAATTAAACTTTGTAATGTTTCTCTAAAATAATGTTATTGGGGGTTGCTTCTGATAATTTAACTTTAATAATTTTTTTTTTTTAAATTTATAATTTAAAGTCGGTCTA
Organism: Tachinus rufipes; assembly: GCA_963932245.1. NCBI lineage: Eukaryota > Metazoa > Arthropoda > Insecta > Coleoptera > Staphylinidae > Tachinus > Tachinus rufipes. Next base: position 73,052,025 of record OZ010743.1, read on the forward strand.
TTTCTGCTGCAAAGGCTAATCACCGACGCCAGAGGTTAATACTATTACCTCTGGGAATTTTGCCACAAATTCAGAAATTTCAACCTAAATTATTGAGTTCTTTAACGTGCACGCAACATCAAGGCAGTACACGGGACCTACTAAAGTTTCTCTTCTTATCCGAAACAAGGCGTACTCATCACAACACCTTTATTAAAATAACGTCTTATTAAATATTTTCAAGTTTTGTCTGTGAATCAGTAAAATCAGTTTTTTTTTTACAATTTTGATTTTAAATTAATTTACATACAAGAAGATATTTCTATGTTATCTAGCTAGATATAAAAACAATATGTTATTTAAAAAAATAATTATATTAAGTTTCTGTGACATTTTATAGTGTCATATCTAAGTTTGGTTCCAATCGCTTAACGTTTGTCATTTTTATATCAGTTTAAAAAAGTGAAAATAAGTGGTTTGCAAATTTAAGACAGAAACACCATACATATGTTATAAAAAAAACAGTATCCCAAAAAATATTCACAAGAAAATAGTGGGGCAATTCCACGTCAAGTGAGCAGTCTATTTCACGCGACCCTCTCCGATTTAGCTCAATTTTGTACACTTATTTGAGTACCCAAAATATGACTTCATGCCAAATTTCAGACCTCTAGGTCACATAGTTTGCCTCGTAGAGCTAATTGAATTTTACAGCAATTTTTTAAGTTCATCTTTCATTTTTTTAAATTTTATTTATCTTAATTACATTTTAATCTGGAAAATTTTTAGAATAGTCATAAGAAAATGCAATAAATCTGTTTTTTTTTCAAAACTTTATATCTTAAAAGTTGCCACCGATTTAAACTCCAAATTTTGGGCAAAGACAGCCAAAAGTATATACTTTAAGATGCTTAAATAAAAATTTCCCACACTTGTGGTAGTTTTCGCTCTAGAGTCTCTTGAACGCACAAAACCATTTTTCAATCAAACTTTTAGCACAGATTGATTAATTTACAGAGTGTTAATGAATAGGGGTAACAAACTTTTAGGGTGGGTAGGAGGGTTCATTTGAGACACTTTTTAATCATAAACTTATAGGCAAAATTGTTCACCCCAGAAGCTGCACGTCAATTTTTTTTTGTTTTTTTAATACAATATTCAAAATATCTCTCTTAAAAGTCTAAATCAAAAGAAACAATAGAATATAAAAATTATAGGCAATTAAATTGTGCATCTTTTTTGAACAGCATATCTGGATCTATCTCTAACCGTACTTATGTCATAAATTAAAGAATGATTTTTTTAATTTTTTTTTTTAAATTTTTGTTAAAAATTATGTTTAAAAGTCAAAAACTTTTGAGAAATGAATTTTTGAAAAAAAAACTGTTTTTTGCGCTGCATTCGATTCCTTGGGAAATTTCCCATCGGTTATGACTATTCTTAAATTTCCAGGCTAAAATGCAATTAAGATAAATAAAGTTAAAAGTTGAACTTAAAAATGGAATTGCCCAGTGTCAGTACATGAAAAAACTAGCCCGTTTTATTTTCAAATCAAATTTGATGCAAGCAGTTTAAATGAGGCAGGGATGACCTAAAATGCTCCGAAAGCATGACCAAATAAAAAAATTACTAAAACAATTATCAAAAAACTTGACATAAAAATTTGCAAACAAGTAAAGTGTGTAGACAACCAATTTGTCCCATAATAAAAACTCTTTCTAAAGAATTGTAGCTATGCTGGAATAAAAACTTTTTTTTTTCATTTCTGTTTTTTTTTTGACGCAGTGAGATGTTGGCCTAAACAAACGGCCCTTAATAATGACTTTCGCATAGCAATAGCTTCCGGTTTTCTTCTCTGCGTAAATCCTGTTGATATATGTTCTTGTTAAAAAGTCTAGATTTGGCAGTAGTTTGAAGTAGGCTGGCTATTGCCTTGCAGATTTTTACATAGAATCTGCGGCACGCATGCTATCCCCGGTCTCTCTTTTCCTATAGCCCCTACCTTTTGTCTGTCTCTTTTGTCTTTTTTTAAATCATTTTTTTATCTGCACTGAGATCCAGCTTTACAATCTTTTCTTTCTCCAATCCGTGTGTTATTTATTTTAATTATTTGGTTTGTACTCAGATGCGTTCTTAATTTTTTTAGGCCTCTGTTCACTTCTTCTTTATTGTATCCATTTTCCTTTATGAATAGTTTATGCAATTCCATTAGCTGTATTCCTTTTGGCAGTCTTAAATTTGTTAGTTTTACCAGTGATATCCTTGTATCTTGATCTGGAATTACATCTTCGTGTCCTCTCGTTGCCAGGTATATTCTGACCATCTCAAAAGTTGCGTTATCAGTCAACCTCAAGACAGCGTATCTACCATTTGGTGTTTGCCTCGTTATTTCTGTTATTCTGCTTTTTTTTTCTTTTCTCCTTTTTCTTATCTTTGCAATTGCGTTTGGTATCGTAGTCTCTATAAATGTTCTTCTATTTTCTTCTATCTATCTTGATATGCATAATTGTCCTGACCTTCCTTATTTTTCTTTTTGATCTTATTCTGTTTCTCTGTTTTGTTGTTTCCATTTTGCTTTTCTCGTTTCTCTCGTTTCTCTTCTATAGCTTTTATTTTGTGAGTTTTTTTTTTTTTCTATATTCTTTCATTGTCAAACTCCTCATTTTTTTTCTTAGTACTCTTGTTGCAAAGTTTCTTAGCGCCCTCCATTTATTTTCATCTTTTAAGGATTTCTTAATAATTGTTGTTTTATCCACTTTGCTTTACAGTATTTTTTCTAGACAGAAAATTTTTCTCCCACGCTTCGCATTCTACTGGAGTGTGTTCTGCATTAATGTGTGTTTTTTTCTGACAGAATATACATCATTCGTCAGCCTTGATTTTTTTAAATTGTTTGCAAGAACTTTTCAAAGGCTCTATGTCCGGTCAGTATTTGTGTTGTATAATAGGACGTCTCTGGTTTGTTCTCTATCTTTTTTTTATCTCCGGAATTAGTTCTTTTGTCCGTTTTTCCTTTTCTCCTTTATTCTACTGTCTGCCATCTTTCAATTGTCCTCCCTCTTGCTCTTAACTTAGCTTCCTGCTTACTGGTTCCTTCTTTTATTAGTATTTTTATTTCTATCCTTTCTTCCACCATCATATCCACGGGAGGTGTTGCCGCAATCACCTCTACTGCCCCTTGAGACACCGTTCTGTAAGCCATGTTGATCCTTAACAAACTGGCTCTTGTAGCTCCTCGTATTTCATTTCTGTTTTTTTTTATCTTTATGGTTTCTCCTCATGCTTATGCGGCGTATAACAATTTGCTTCTTGCTGCTGTTGCTATTGCTATTAGCCTGCTAGTTTCTTCTCCTAGACCTCCGTTGTTTGGCATGAATCTACCAAACTTTCTCTCAATTTGTGATGGTATAAAACCTAGGTACACCTATAAAACAAAAGTCTATGCGTATTGTCCATAAGGGCAGCCTACCACCTGAGAAGGCAAGAATGTTTCTGCGCAAAAAGTAATGACCACAGCTTTCTGGAACAAAAAAAAAAGATACCACAGAAAGAAAAAAAAAACTAATAGAAACGAAGAAAAAGGTTGCAACACTTTAAGTAAAAATTTCACAGTAGATGAAAAGAGGAAATTTATTTATAAAGAAAGAAATAAAAAATCCGTAATAGACTACGTAGTTGTGAATGAGGCAGCATAAGAGAATTAAATCAGTTTAAAGATTAAGACTAGAATCAAACCACCATCTATTAGAACTCAACTTCACAGTGATAATACAAAAAAATAAGAAACAATAAAGTTAAAGTAGTTTGGATGGAAGAAAGTGTGTAACGTATATAATCTGGGAAGAATTAAAAAAAAAAAGAAAAAACTGTAGAAGAGAATGAGGAAATTAGAGGAAACAATCAAAGAAGCTATAGTTATAAAAAATACATATATTAAAAAAAAAAAACAGTAAATGGTGGTACAGCAAATGTACTCAGAAAAAGCTATAAGCCCAAAAGATGTTAAAGCGCTAGAGAAAAAACAAAAACTCAGCTCAAAAGTAAAATATCTAAAAAAACAAAAAGTATATATTTTGGATAAAAGAAGATTCAAAATCGTGCAAAAGGTGCATTGCAAAAACTATAAAACATATTTTAAGATATATGTGTGAAATTTATGTAATTTTCAAGGCCAAAAAGTACAAAAGTAAGTATATACCAAAAAAAACTACAATAACAAAAAACTAAAACTAAAAACTTAAAAGCGGTTATACAAAAAAACTCCAGAATTCTGCTTAAAAAATTCTGCTTCTACACGACAATTGCAGAATGCATAAAGCACAAATTCAAGGAGTAATCAAAGTATCTTGTTTTAAATTGCAACATCTACCCTACAGTTCCGACCTTTTTTGTGATTATTATCTCTTTTTAAAACTCAAAAATCACTTAAAAAGGCGTCGTTTTTTATCAAATAACGACTAAGAAAACGCATGTAAATGTTGATTTGGATGCTTTATTGCTTTATTAAACGACTTCCAAATTATATTGTTATAAGTTTGATATAGATTTGTAAATTATCATATCTTATTTTGCATAAACTCTGTTAAAAGCTGCATTTATGCTAGTATTTAAAGTTATATATATATTTGTTTCTTACCAAATCTTAATAATTACAAAAAATATTAGATCTCAGAAACGTGTTCTTGTGAGAGATATAATGATAACAAGCTCAAGTCGGTTACAAGTGTAACATTACTCTTTTGTGAAAACTAATTAATGTTCTTCCATGACTACACTTGTTGATATTTTTTAAGCATCTATTTAATAAAATCGATATTTGAATGCAACAGTTTAATAAAAATATACAAAAGTTTCCTAAAAGCACGTCAAGCTTTGAGAGCGTTATCAAAATTAAAATCTAATAAAATAGACACCGTCTCCATTATAACATTTTTGTACTGAACCCTTTCTTTTTGATAGAACCCTTTACTGTTATAATTGACACATAAAACGTCGCCTAATAATCAATACACAGTATTAATATTTAAAAAGCCGATTTAAGACTGCCGGGTAGTTCATTTACTTTGACAGCTCTCATTTCTGAAAGGTCCCCTCTGCTGAAAAAAATCAGTGTGGAGGATATTAAAAGATTTAATTAAATGATAAACAAATTTTGACATTACTGGAGCCTTTATCAAATCCCCGTGCATATTTTATTAAGCGTCACGTTTTTTTTTTCTTTATTTAAAGCTTAAACCAATTTAATATTAAATGTCATCAAAAATATAATATAACCTATAGAAGCACAATAATCAGAAAATTACAAAAGGTCAAATAATAATGCGATACTTTGCTATACTCTAAATGGAAGAGGCTCTTCTATATTATGTTCAATTGGTATTGGATGCCATACAATGTCATTGAGCAACGATACTATGTAAATGTTTATTTTTATTGCATTTTTGTTGAATATTACTTAATAAATGGCTGGTTTTTATAAATATTATATAGATTTATAATTTTAATTTACGATAAACACCTTAATAAAATTTTGAATGATTAATTTATTTAAATTTAACATAGAATAAATATGAATATCAAATTTTTACATCAGTTTTTAAATAAAAGACATGAACATTCTCTATAACTGCTGCAAATGTCATGATTAAGATTAAGAATATGGAAACTATATATTTTACAATTCTTGAAAAGGATATACCCATTAGAAATAAATTAAAACTTTCCAACAGATTTATTGTATCAAAACATGATCACTAATAATTTGTTTTATTATTATATAAATAAAAAATGCTATTTTTTTTCAATCAACAATTTTTCAACCACAATGTTTACTATAGATAACTAAACTTAAAGTGATTATGTATATTTTATGTATAATAAGTTTGAGGTTATGTTTATTAATAAACATATTTTTACATGCTAATTATTTATTTAAACTGTTGGCAAAACATGAGGACTGTCTCCAAAGATAATAAATACTATAGATATTCACTGCAATCATAACTAAACATATAAATTCCCCTACTTATAAACTAGACAAACTTTTAACTAACATACTAGCCAACCACATTAAAATAAAAATAGACCACACTATTAAAAACTCTACCGATCTAACAAAAACAATGCAACAAATCTGCCTAGATCCCTCCGATATTTTAATTTCTTTTGACATAACTAATTTATACACAAACATTCCAATAAATGAAACTATAATAGCCTTAAAAATCTTCTAATAGAAAATAATATAGATATAAACAAAATCAATGACATTACTAACATCACTAAATTTCTTACAAAAGAAACTATATGCTATTACAATAACAACATCTACAAAATGTCCTATGGTCTGCCCATGGGAGCTTCTAGCTCTACCATACTAGCTAACATATTCCTAAACACACTTGAAAACAAAATACTCAACCCAATTAACCCACACTATAACAACATAGTCTTATAGAAGAGATATATATATGATGTAATATGTATATTCAGAGGCAATGCCAACGAATATAAAAACCTTTATCAATATATAAACAACCTACATCCAAATATCAAATTCACAATAGACATTGAAACCAACAACAAAATCAACTTTTTAGACCTGACTATAAGCAGGAATAACAACCATTTGGAGTTTGATATCTACAGAAAACCCACAAATCCAGGCATCATCATACCTTTTGATTCAAACCATTGTCACTCGCACAAATTTTTAGCCTTTCTTTCACTCATACACAGAACAACAGACATACCTCTTTCTCAGCCCAACTTAACTAAAGAGCTTAACACTATCAAACAACTTGCAATAGAAAACAAATTTCGACTAAATTTAATAAATAAACTAATACATAAAAACAACATCAAATCCCAACTCCACAGCCTATCTTTGACAAACATACCAAAAACAAACATTAATAAGCAATACAGGAAAATAAATTACTACAACAACATCAGTAATACAATAAAAAAACTCCTTTCCAAATATGATATTATAGCAAGTCTCTCTACACAATCATCAATTAAACAAATTTTATGTAATCAAAAACAAAAAACTGACATCCTCCAAAAATCCGGAATTTACAAAATCAAATGCAATAACTGCACTGCAACCTATATTGGACAAACAGGCAGAGCCTTAAAATATAGAATAAAAAAACACCAAGACAATAACCAAACATCTATTTTTTCCAAACATCTTCACATTCATAATAATACTTTTGACTACACAAAAAACCTTAAAATATTACATCAATGTGAAAAAAACTACAAAATGGCCATATTAGAAAATATGGAAATTGACAAATTTAAAAATAACAAAAATGTTATATGTCTTACAGCCAGACACGAATAGAGTGGCCCCTATATAGGCAACATACACCAAAGTTATGTTGAATGTGGTTATACTTTTGCTTTTGCCCGTTTTAGCATCTTTCAATAACAGAACAACGTTGCCCGTGGAATGTTTAAAATGTGAGCGTAAATGAAAAATGCTAAAACGGGCAAATGCATTAGTTTAACCACAATCAACATAATTTTGTAAATTAAAACAAAAATTGTAAGTAATAATCTCATATGTTATTATTAAATAATAAAAATGTTAATAAATTTAAGAATCCTGAAGATGACTAAAAATATTAGTCGAAACTAGTCGAAAATAAATAAAGAATTTAAGCATACAAGTATATATTATATTATTACTTTCCCAACATAAACATATAACGTTCGTAAACTAATTAAACCAATTGCAACCAATCCACATAAACTTACAAATAAGTTGTTTAAGTACTATTTAATAAAAGCAACACAATTTAAATTACATTATTGATTATTGCTCACGGACATCAATCGACATTAAGGGTTAACTAATTCTGCTATGCATACCAAACTACTTGAAGTTCCCTAAGTAATCTAAAACTATTGTTTGCAGCTCATAATATATTCAACTTAGAGAAATATGTACATTTAAAATAAATGTATGTTAATATTTTGTATATAGTTTATAATAGTGTCATTAAATATAGCTACAATAACATATTTTAAACATTTATTTAGTATTGCACACGTGAAGTATAATATGATGTAAAATATATTAAAAATTAAGATAACAAACTATCTTAAAGTTATGACATAAATTAATAATTTATTCAAAATCAGTCAATCGAATCACAGCGGCCAAGGATCAAGCATAGACAATGACTGCCAATTGCATAAATGCTAATTGATACCGATTAATGCGGACATTTTAGTATTAAATTGCAACTAGATGACGACACTAGTCTTTCGTTTAATTATTTATATTATCTTAAAGTTGTCTGACACAAAACTAATAATATTAATTTAAGTATTAAAGTTAGTATTAAAATGTAAATGTATCAGTTTCTATACACACTCATGAGTGACTAAACCTACCACTAGTATATGTACATCAAGGCATATTGAGAGATAATTTGCAATAAATTTTTTATTTAAATGATTAATTGTTTTGCTTGCAATACACATAAATCAGTCACCAACAAAATCGTTGCCTACCGATTTAATTAAAAAAACTAGTCTTATTAGACTTTTTATTAATCATCTGCAGTTAACAACATATTACAAAAAGGTTTTTGCTTTTTATGAACTATTAAATTTAGTTATTAAAAAAAATATGAAAGTTTGGGATAAAAATGCGTGAAACTGAAAAATGCTGGTAGACAATGCGCTTATCAAGAATACTCATTCGAGCCGTTCTGAGAAAATTTTCGATTCTGTGGCTCAAAGTGTACGCAAAAATACAGAAACATCAACTCGGTGCAAAAGTAAGCAACTCAGTATTTGGTAAACCACTCTAAGAAGGAATCTTTACAAAAACCTCGGTACGTTTGATTACAAAGTGCAACTCGTTCAAGAAATTAAAATGACTGACCTTAGTACCGGTTTTTGCTTTGCTTTGATTGGTGTGCTTTAAACGAATTGAATGTTGACCCAGAAGCCCATTTTTATTTTGGCGGCTATGTAAACAAACAAAACTGAGCTATATTTGGGGAACAGAAAATTTACATGCTATAATCGAGAAACTAATGTATTCACTGCGAGTTACTGTTTGATGCGGATTTTAGAGTAGTGACGTTATTGGGCCATTTTTCTTCAAAAACGATGATGGACCCAACTGTAATATATTGATTATTATTTATATGTTTTATTTTATATTTATTTGTTGAAGTTAATTTTTGCTATATATGTATATGATAATTTTATGTCTACGATATATATTTATTTTATGAACAGTTTACTTTGTAGAATAAACCTGAGTTAGTATTAAACGTATAATTATTAATGTAAGAACCCCTCCCGGGTGCATACATCTCAGTGGCGACGAGGTTAAAGCGGTAATTTATTTAATTAGACTGTGTTGTATAGAGTATTTAAGCTCTCAAGTGCAGCGACAAATTTAAATAAAACGAATGTGAGGATACATTTAAATTGATGCACGATCTATGTGTGCCCGACAGCCTAGCCAGCAAAAAAAAAATTAGTGAGTTAATTATTATATTTAATACTCATTTTGTATCAATTATATCGGCGTTTGCGGAACGCTACAAGTTTTATAATGCTAATAAAAACAGAGATGAAACTGTTTCCGATTTGGCAGCAAAAGTAAAATTCGCTGCAAAATGTGAGTTTCATAAAGATCACCTGAAAATTATGATGCGTGATCGATTTATCATGAGACTAGAAAAGGGAAATATATTTTACCAAATCTTTGAAAAAGAATTAAAATTATCTAAACAATAAAAATTGACTTTAATCAGTTCATCAAAATCATGAGATTCCACATGGAGAAAGATAAAGACGGAGCCAGCCGAGCTTGTCTATTATCGCAAAAGAAGCAGAACTTTCGAGATTAAATAACAAAAATATTACTCAACCAATTAATTACAGTCCGTGGGGTACACATATTGTACCTATATTAAAAAAAGATGAAATTATGTAGATATTATAAAGTCACTATTAATAACATGATAGAAGTTGACCAACATGCTTAAGCATGTTGGTCAACTTCTATTTTTAGAAATATAATAATTCTTTAATTTGTGTTTAAACACAAATTAAAGAATTATTTGTGAAACTACAAAAAAATTGGATTTATTAAATGCGTAACAACAAATTAAATTAGATGAAAGTTCCCAAATTTTCATCACTATAAGCACTCACAAAGGTTTATTTAAATATACTAGATTACCTTATGGTATTTCTTGAGCACCGGCAAAATTCCAAAAGATTATGGAATCATTATTAGAAGCAATAGAGGGAGTTGCATTTTTTAGACAATATAGTAGTTAGTGGATCAACAGAGGATAAGCATTTAAAAAGTGTAAAAACGGTTTTAAAAATATTAGCTGATTGAAGATTAACAATTAAGAGAGAAAAATGTATTTTCTTTAATCTATAGAGTATTTAGAACATAAAATTGACAAGCAAGGGTTAAATACAACAACAAAAAAGATTATAGCAGTAAGAAAGGCACCGTAAATGTAACCCAGCTTAAATCATTTCTAGGTTTAGTTAATTATTATAATAAATTCATTCCTAATAGTTCAACAATTTTAAACCCTTTATATGACTTATTAAAAAAGAATCATAATTTTTTTTAGCTAAAACAGTGTGAAAATGCTTTTCATAATATCAAAGATATATTATCATCAGCTACTATATTAGCACGTTTTGATCCGGCACTACCAGTTCATTTAGCGGTAGATGCCTCAAATTACGGAGTAGGGGCCGTTATTTCGCATATTTTTCCATCTAGAGAAGAGCGTCCAATTGCTATTGCTTCACAAACATTAAGTAGTAGTCAAAAGATTTACTCACAAATTGAAAAATAAACACTAGCAATAATTTTTTGAGTAAAAAAACTTTACCAATATTTATTTGGTAACAAATTCAAATTAATAACAGGTCATAAACCTTTACTAGCTGTATTTGGTCTCAAGAAGAAAATTCTAGTACTGGTTGCAAACCGATTGCAGCGGTGAACGTTATTACAAATTTTGATTACAATATCCGTTGTGTCAAATCCGAAAATAATAACGCAGATAGTTTTTTGCGGTTGCCAATCAAAAAAATTTCAGTTCTTATATTCACTGTATTGAAAATAACAAAAACGTGCCTATTAATTGTAATATAATTGCCAAAGAAACACTTAAAGATTCAAAATTATCAAAAATAATGAAGTATATAAAAGATAGTTGGTCTTCAACAGTATTGAAACCATATAAACCATATTATGCAAATTGCAAATGAATTGACAGTAGATAAAAATTGCACATTATTTAGTCCTCGTACTATTAAAATTAAGAAAAGATATTTTAACAGAATTACATGCTTTGCATATAGGAATGGTTAAAAGTAAAAGTATTGCTAGGTCTTATCTATAGTAGCCTACTATAAATATTGATACTGAAAATACTATAAGAAGATGTACAAATTGCTTATTGCAAAGAAATAATCCCCCTCAAGCAGTTCTTATACCTTGGCAGTATCCTGATAGTGTACAGAAAAGAGTACTGTCGATTTTCTCGAACCGATTTTCAATAAATATATTTTGGTACTTGTTGATGCTTAGAGTAAATGAGTTGAAGCTTTTGTTATGACAAACATAACATCAACAAACACAATTATGGTTTTAAGGAGTGTTTTTGCAAGATTTGAATTTCCAAAAATCTTAGTATCAAATAATGGTAAACAATTTGTGTCTGAAGAGTTTCAGATGTTTTTATCTAGAAATGGAATTAAATTTAAAATCACTGCGCCATATCACCCAGCTACAAATGAGGCTACAGAGAACACCGTTAAATCCATAAAACAGACTATATATAAAACAGACTATATATAAAACAGTACGAAAAAGAAAAAATGTTGATTTTAATTTTGTTTTAAACAGATTTTTGTTAGATTATAGAAACGCTCAGCATTGTACTACTCAAATGTGTCCCGCTAAATTAATGTTAGGGAGAAATTTGCGTACTAGATTAGATTTAATAAGACCTGATGATAATAAAATCAAAAATTGTAATATTAATAACAAACAAGTGCGTGCAGTTGTCGAACAAAAACAAAATAAAAATAATGTGAGTGTTATTCCGGTAAACGTACCAGAATATATTATAAATGAATTTTACTGAAGATCGTTACAGAGGCATGATCACTGATTTTTTGTGGCCCAAATTTAAAAAAAAAACTTAATCTACGGCAGCTCTGGTTTCGACAAGAAGGGGCGACACCCCATACTGTACATGCTACAATCTTCTGCGCACTAACTTCAACAACCGCTTTATCATCCGTTTTGGCAATGTTCTTCTGGATGCTGTATAAGGTGTTTGCTGACAATCTACAGACAATTAACCACTTATAACAAAACATTCGCAAAGCTATTGCAGAAACACCGCTGGAAACAATAGCGCAAATTCTCAATAATTGGTCCTCGAATGGCGTACTGCCGAGCCTGCCACTCTCTAAAATAAAATTAAAATAATAAAACAAAAACCATTTGTTCTTTATTCCATATGATTAAAATTTCAACTCAAAGATGGCCCACATTATAAGCAAATAGCCGCATAGTATTATAGAAGTAAAACCAATAATTATATACATTAAAATTTTCTCACAAAATAAATTCAGTTTTTTTGTGGTTACCTTAACAAAATCTTATCGAAACTTTTAAAAAAGTCATCAAATAAGTTTATTGCTTTATTTGGGTCTTATAGCTTACTACGGTTTTAGCCAAAAAGAATATATTATTATAGAGTATCTTATGTTAAAGAAGCTAATAATTTTGTTTTGTAAAGTCAATTTTTAATTGTAGATTGCACATTGTCATTTAACTGAGTTGAGTCAATAACAGGTTGAATTTATTGGTTTGTAAAACAAGCTTTGTTTTGTAATTTAATCATAAGCCATGTATGCTCAATCAATCTTGTAGGTGGTTTCTGGACTCGTGAATTAGTGCGACCGTTGCTCTACTAATTACAAAGAATTGAAATTTGAGTTTATTAGATTGGTAAATAAGTAAGTAAATTAGTTTTGACTTGCACATTTAAATCAACGGATTTTTATATACAAAATTATTTAATTTAAAACAATTTGTTTGTTCACTCCAAAGATAGAATCCCGTTTTTGAATGTCAAATTTTACTTACACAAATTAAAAATAAATTTTTTATTGTTTAACACGTTTCTTTATAGACTTATTTTAATAAGGAATATTTTGTCTTTAAATGTTGGTAACAATAAAAATTTATTAAATAAGATAATATAAACTTCAAGTATGTCGTGTTTATTTTAAAGATCTGTTTTAACTATTCATTTGATTGCTAAATTGTTATATGTAGTAATAAATAATTGTTATAATAATAAACAAAAAGTACAAAATTAAAAAAAAAAAAATAATTAATTTGTTTTACAGCACTTTTTTTATCGCATTTATTCTTAAAAAGGCACATTTAACTTAGTTTTTATGTTGCTAACAAATAAATAGCTACAAAATTTGAATTAATTATAACACAGTAATAAAACATTACACGTAAATACGAGACAATTAACGCACAAACATTTATGCAAAGTGAAGAAAACTTTAAAAATAATAATATATTATATAATAAAAGTTGCATTAAAAAACCCTAAAATAAGTTCATCAACCGTTGTAATGCTAAACATTCAATTACTTACCACAATGGTCTTTATAATAGTCAATATTGTTTGTATGTACATTCAAACTGTTTACTATAACTTAAACATATGTGCTTAGAAACCTAAGCACACACATTACGCTATTTGAGATAATAATACTACTAGATACAATGGTATAAATTTACTATTTACAAATAATCTACGGTTATTACCTACTTTGATCAATTTTACGGAAAAATCAGTAACAATCTTTTTAGTAATATTTGTATTAAATCTAAAAAAAATTATTATTATAAATAACGTTTAATTTAATTTAGATTACAGATTTTAAGATAAATATAGCAAAAATAAAATGTGTAGGACTAAAGCAAATCAAAGGATCCCCCCGGTTACCATAGGTGAAATGCCCCCCATCACGAATATCCAAATTACCTCAAAAATTACTTTCCTATCATCAAAAAAACATGTTTGGTAAAATTTTAAAATTTTGATGTCAAGAATACAAAATTAACATTTAAAAACTTTAAAAAAAATTACTTCATTTGTTTTTTCTTTAGTAAAAAATACGATAAATAGTGTTGTGAGCAGTGAAATCATTGCTAATTGATAAAAATATTATACTTAGAATACCTATTTCATGTAAAATTTTCTCTAGAATCCAAATTTGAAAGCTTTGAAAGCTATAAATGCTTTGCAGAGTCACAAAAGCAAAAAAAAGTGAAAAAACCTGTTTTTAATAGCAGCGCACCACTTGCAAAAATTCCAAAAAAATCATGGATGTAGATTTTTCAATTACCTATGAAGTTAAAAAATAAAATTTCATGCAATCAAAGGTATATATTTTTTTTAAGGGTTGTGTTGGAATTATTTGTTGTAAGTAGTAGTGTTTAAATTGCTCTCATACAACTGACACATTTATATATTACGTAGTTAGCTGTGATTGTTAGATTTGCATATAAAATAAAAAATGAAATTACTTCAATCTTATGTCAATAAAAAGTATTTTTTAAAAAAATTAAATTGTTCTCTCCGCATAAAACGTATTTAATTCCACTGATAGGATCCTGCAGCTCTCAACAGGTTATGGGCCCAGTGGTCGCAAGTGAACAAGAAATATTAAAGTGAAAAGAAAAGCACGTGGTTTATATGACCTGGTAGTGAACAAAAAATGAAGAGACTATTCCGCGTGTCCTCCGTGTAAAAAAGTGTGCAAGTAGTGAAAATGGTAGACTCAAGCAGCCTCATTCATATTGGCAAGTTCAATGGAAAATAATACCGACAGTGGAAGTTCCAGATAAAATGTGCTTTGCGTGCAAAATGCGTGTACGACGTCGCCATCGGAGCGTCACCGAAACCAGCAGGCGTCCCAACCGACGAGAAAGAGAAAAAGAAATTCTACAAGTGGAATACAGACGACGCGCTAGTAATGTGCATCTTAACATCAGCAATGAAACAAACACAAATTAACCTGATTGAAACATGTAAGTCAACAAATGAAATTCTTATTAAACTCGATTTATGAACAAAAATCGGAAACGAATAAAATGTTAGTGCATAAAAGATTTTACCAATATCAGATGCAAACCACTAATACAGTAGCACAACATATTGCGAAAATAGAATCCTTAGCGCGACAAATTAAGGAGTCAGGAGATGCAATTAGTGATGTTGCAATCGTGGCAAAAATCGTTAGTACGTTGCCTAGCAAATATCATGGTTTTCGTCAGGCATGGCTCTCGCTTGATGAGACTAAGCAGACCAAGAAAGCAATTTAAACCGCGGAAATTAAACCGATGGAGCCAGAGCAATGACAACAAGCGGAAACAATGAAATGTTTTAATTGTTCCAAGAAAGGCCATTTCACAAGCAAGTGCAGGGCGCCATCGAAAAAAGGACAAAAACACAAAGCACAAACAGAAATCACCCAAAAAAAAACAAGGAGGTGCCAACGTGAAAAGAAACCAACAAACACTGTCAGCAGTCGAAGAAAGAGAAGAAATCTGGCTGCTCGATAGCGGTGCATCATGCCATATGTCGGCCAATAAGGAATGGTTCAAAGACATGACGCCACTAAATGAAGCCAATGTCAAATTAGTGAATAATACCATCCTTGAAATCTCAGCAAAAGGCACAATTAGATTCAAAAAACAAATCGATGATGTTTGGTATGAAGGACAAATGTATGATGTGTAGTATGTACCAGATCTAAAGCATAATTTTCTGAAGGTCAAATCACAAAGAAAGGGTTCTCAGTCATCAAAGATAAATCGACGGTTATAATCTACGAAGGTAAAACTGTTGTTGCAGAAGGTTGCCAAACTGACAAGAATTTGTATAAAATATCATTTCGTAAATCAAAGAGACTCGATGCAGAAGCAAATGTAGTGAGTGGTACTCTCAAGCAGTGGCATAAACTCCTCGGACACGTGAATAAAGAAACTCTCAAGAAAATGCTGAATAAAAACTACGGAAATATTACAGCAAAAAGTCAAGAAGACTTCTTCTGTGAGAGTTGTGTCTTGGCAAAACAACACAAGCTCAAATACAACAAAATCGAAAGGTATGAAACGCAGCCCGGTGAACTCATTCATTCTGACGTGTGTAGTCCAATAAACGTAAAATTGCTCGGAGGCGCAAAATACTATGTGCTATTTAAGGATGCTTGCACTAGTTACAGAGTAATTAAGTTGCTGAAAAACAAGAGCGATATTTTTGAAGCATTTAAAAACTTCACTAAGATGTGCATCACACAAGGTCACAAAATAAAACGTTTGAGAATTGACCGTGGCACTGAATACATAAATGATCGTGTCATTCCTTAATGATAAAGGCATAATTCTAGAAACAACCGGACGATACACGCCGCAACAAAACGGCAGGAGCAAATGGGAAAATCGAATAATAATGGAAAGTGTAAGAACAATGCTCTTCACCAAAGAACTACCAAAGGAATTGTGGGAAGAAGCAGCAAACACAGCAGTGTATATTCTCAACAGAACTTTCAACAGTCAATCCAAGAGGAGTTAAAATCATTAGATAACAACAATATGTGGGAGTTACAGCATCGCCACAGTAACAAGAAAATTATCGGCTCACGTTGGGTATTTAAAGTCAAAAGCAAAGATGACGACACCATCTACAAGGCGAGATTATGTGCAAAGGGTTACAACCAAGTGCAAGGGACTACATAGAAACTTTCGCCCCAACAGCAAGATATGACACCATCAGAACATTGTTAGCACTTGCAGCACATTACAAGCTCAAAATAAGTCAATTCGATGTTAAGACCGCATTCCTTTATGAAAAACTAGACAAAGAAATATATATGGAACCACCAGAAGGTGTGAACTCTAAGCAAAACATGGTATGCAAACTAAAGAAATCTCTATATGGATTAAAACAATCCCCAAGGTGTTGGAATTCGCGTTTCAATGAATACTTAAACAAAATTGGACTACATCAATGCTTGATGGATATGTGTGTATGCTCAGGCGTGATCAAAGAAGAAGCAGTAATTCTTGTCATATATGTGGACGATGGACTAATTTTCTCAAAAACATGCGAGACACTCAAGAAAATGAACAAACAATTAAAACAAGAATTCAAAATTACAATCTGTAAACCTCAAAACTTCATAGGACTGAAAATCGAACGTAATCCACAAAGCGGCTCGATCTCAATCAAATTAAGTGGATTTATAAATCGAATCCTTGACAGATTCAACCTGCAAGATTCAGCTGGATGTTCTGTACCAGCACAACCAAGAGTTTCGATCTCAAACAATGATGAAGAAATAAACGAAAACGTTCCCTTTCGTAAATTAGTTGGGTCCCTAATATTTGCAGCAACTGCATTTCGACCAAACATTGCTTTTATCACCAATGTACTGAGTAGAAAACTACACAGTCAAGAAATTCCACAGTGGAATGCAGCAAAGAAAGTGCTACGTTATCTGAAACAATAAATGAAGGATTGACGTATGGACAAAACGATGAGAAACTCCAAATAATCAGTTACTGTGATTCCGATTATGCAGGGGACATCATGACACGCCGTTCCACAACTGGCTATGTCTTCAAGATCGGAGAAAGCACCACCAGGTGGCCAAATATATTGCCGCATCTGAATCCGTGAAAGAAGCTATGTGGCTAAAGCAGCTTCTAAATAAACTTAAAATATCAACAAGTGCGTTTATAATAAATGTGGACAATCAAAATGCCATAAAACTCGTAAAGAACCTAGTTTTTCACCACAGAACCAAGCATATTAAGATTTAATATCACCTCATAAAAGAAAAATATTAAAAAGGGCAAATTCAATTGCAATATGTCAATACGAAAGTACAAGCAGCCGATATTCTCACAAAAGCCCTTAATAAAAATAACTTTATTAGAATGAAACATTTATTAAACTTTAGCACTTAAGTTTTCATTTTCATGTGTATGTATGCAATTTAGTGGGAGTGTTGGAATTATTTGTTGTAAGTAGTAGTGTTTAAATTGCTCTCATACAACTGGCACATTAATATATTACGTAGTTAGCTGTGGTTGTTAAATTTGCATGATCTTATGTCAATAAAAATTATTTAAAAAAAAAATTAAATTGTTCTCTCCGCATAAAACGTATTTAATTCCACTGATAGAAACCTGCAGCTCTCAACAGGTTGCATAAAAGGTTTGAGAAGCTGAAGAAAATTGTGTTTGAAGACCACCCAAAACCCTACTTCCATGATTTTTTTTAGAATTTTTTATTCAATAGGTGCGAAAAAAAAATGCAAACAAGAAAATGCTATTTTTTGTCCCCTATAGAAAGGGTCTTAGAAAAGATCTAGATACTAATCCAATGAAAGAAACAAATAACTTTCAAATCAATTTACATGAAACTTTATTACAACGTCAGTTAGTTTAGGCAACGGGTTATCAAAAGATATCTTCTTAAATTAAATACTAAAAAGCATATAGTATAAAATTCTATAATATATCATTCCTAAAACTATTGTAAGTAAATTAGTTTCAATTCTAACAAAATATTTGTTTAGATAAAAAAAACAATTATAAATTGTTGGAAAATTGCAAACGCGTAACCTTTACCTAAAAAAAATAAGTTCATTTCTTCAAACTATAGGCTAATTGCATTATTGTCCAATCTATTCCAAAAATTTAAAAAATATATTAATTTAATGTCGAAACTAGTATATTTTTCAAAAATTATTTTAAATTATTACAACAAAATAACTTTATCTCAGTTACTCAATATGGTTAAACAATAAATTTTCTGACATGTTAGTCACAAATAAAATTGTACTTTGGACAAACATAAACAAATATTATGCAGTAGATCAAGACATTTCCAAAGCCAAATGCTTTAAGCATAACATATTAATTTTATTAACAAACTTTATTGTATAGATCTTAATCACAAATCTGTAAATCTTATCAATAGCTTTTTTGACAACAACAAAATATTAATTAAAATTGTTGATTGTAACTCCAAAATCATAAATGCTAGTAGTGTTTCTCAAAGTTTGGCGTTTTTTGCTAACTCTATTTTTTATTTACATTAATAAACTTTATCAAATGACTTAAAAGTTACTCAACATTTTACAGATAATAACGCCCTTCATACCTTATACTTTTTAAAAAATATATCAACAAATTTTCTTTGCCTTCTCTAGATTGAGAATGTTGTTGATATAGTTTCCAAAATATCGAAAAAACTAACATTTTTTAACAGATACAATTTTGTTTGTCTAACGTTTGCAATACAAAACCTATATACGCCTTTGTATTAAGGTATAAGAAAAATCATCTAAAACTACGATATCTCTTTTTCTTTTTTAATTTTATTCAAAAACAAAATATTTTAGTTCTATTTTAACACGTTTCCTTAAATAATCAGTATTCACTCTAATCACAATTTTATGTTTTTATTTAATTTTGTTACTGCCCAATGTATGCATTTATTTTCTAGCCAATAACTTTTCAAAACAAACAAAACTTTTTATAAAAAATATTCTCTATAAATAAAAAAATAAACTTTTGTAGATCTTGGGACACACGGTCTAATTAATTCTGGTATTGTGTCATAAAAGAGATACTGTTTGGGCTAAATTATTTTATTAATAAGTAGATATTAATTGTGACTAACTAAAAATTAGATATTTACTTGTTATGTTTAAAAACATGGCCGCACAAGTTTGATTGTTTATATAATTACACATCAATTATAAATTTTTAGTATATGTCATTAACTTAATTGTATAAATTGTATTTGAAACTTGTACGATATTAGTACATAAACTACTAGTCTATACCTTTAATTTATAATAAGCAATGTAAAAATTCAAATAATCTTTCTGATCAGTTGTAAAGCACACAATAACTTAATCACTGATAATTCTGTCACATTACTAGATAACAAAAAATGTATAAATTTCATAATATTATTTATTGAGTTTAACAAATTAAAATAGTTTACATGTACGTTATATTATGGCGTACACTTTGATTCCAGTGTATTCAATAATTGCATTGCTCTAGGCATTGCAACAAAGTCCGGATAAAAAAATCTACATTGCAATTTAAAAAGCGGAACTTTTAATAACGTATTAAGTAAATGACTTGGTGCAACATGCTTTTAATTACAACGAAAAGTTTTATACGATAATAAGGTCTTCATTTTCCTCTATTTTTATAAGCCATGTTAATACAAAAGAATTTAATTTTTAATTCAAAATTCTATATTTATATGCAGTCAGTCAGTACATAAACTTTCATTTAAGTTTATTTTTCCAAGACCTTTAGCCATTTTCGAATTAAAGTGGTTGGCGGTCCTGAATATTTTCACGAATTGTTTAAATTACACGATCCTTAAAATGCCCTGCTACCCAAGCACAATACAAATTTGGTGATTACCAAATTGCCCATAAGCACGCACACAACCTGAAAATGAATCTAATGAGTCAGCAATGTTGTTTTTAAAATGCGTATAATGAGCTTACATTATTAACTTAAGTTTTATATATCTACAGTGTTAGACAAAACACGTATCTGTCGTAATTGACAGGTATATTTATGTTTACGCATAATATAATAACATTAAAAATCACATTTTTAAGTTAAATTATTCTAATTTAGTTAGTTAAAAAATAATACTATAATATATTGCCATGCCTATTTACTTTTATACCATTTTATTGTTTTTGCCTGAACTATATATTTTTTAAACAAGACTAAAATCATTAGTACGGGCATTACCACTTTTGTCGTACATATTCATTCACATCATATTATAAGGTATATATTTTTTATTTATAACTTAAACTTTCAAACTTAAATTAAATAACTAAAAGAAAAATGTAACCGTCACGTGTAGACTAACATTATTACTTAATAATGTATAACAACTATTACGTTAATTTTTTTCAAACACCCGTTATTTGTAATGTTTACTCACAATTTGAAAAATGCACGTATTCCACACGTTGGCCCAAATTTGTCAAATAGTTTAAAGTCTATTTTAAACGTACTACAAATTGTTATAATAAATATTGTGTACAAAGCAGAGATTTAACGGTTTGGAAAAAAATAGGAAAAATTGGAATAAAACACGGTTTTTTTCCGATTTTTTCTTGAAAGCTGGAAAAATTGGAAAAAATTGGAAACATTGAAAAAAATTTTTTCCATTTATTCCAATTTTTTCAAACAGGAAACTTAAAAAGTAAACCAAAGACATAATATTTTTTATAAATTACAAAATATTTTATTTTAAAGTAATATAACAAAACATTTACACTTTGTTATCCAAAAAAGTAAAAACAACAAATACAAACTACAGGAAAGTTTATTTAGCCAAAGCCAAAACCAAAACACTTAATGGCGTTTCATCGTCAATGTCCGACTTGTCCGAGTCGGATTCGTCGGCTTCAGAGAAATCATTTAATTCAGATTCTACAGCATCATATTGTTCTTCATCTTGGTCAAATTCAGTATCCATATCATCCTGTTCCAATAGCGGAAACGGCCTAGCATTATAAGCAAATTTGTCATTTTCGTCCAAATTTAAACTAGATTGAATAGCAACAAGTTTATGAACTTTATCTTTTGAAAGTCTATTTCTTTTATTTGTATGTATGACACCATGTAACGACTAGTTTCTTTCTGACGAGGCGGAAGATGGAGGCCCATTTAAAATTCGAGAAGCAACAGGCATAAGCGGTTGCGAGGTACACAATCCCTGCCACCATATAACAGGATGGGTGCTGCTTGCGCATTCCTATAACGAATTCCTATTATAAAATCCTGTTCCTGTTCTTAAGAAAGCTAAATTTGCCATGACTTTTCCTACATCTAAATTGGATAACCGAGCTACTTGTGAAATAAAATTAATAGCCATCATAACTTGGTCCTCATTTAAATGTTTTCCTTTAAAACAGGGGTCAAGAAGGTTTGCCGCAAAATGAATAAGTTTACAACAAAATATGAAGCGCTCTTCTACATATTTTAACAAGTTTTCTTTAAGATTTCCTTTAATCAGGCCCTCTGCCGGGATCTTAATTAATTCATCTTTAATATACTTAAAGACAAAGGGCACTTCTGATAATAAAGATTTATCTGACACTATCAGTTTTATTGATTTTGCTATAGGAAGCAGGATATGTGTAAAATGTTGTAGATATTTCCAAAAGTTATCGTCTAATAAATTTTTTTTAATTGTTTGGTCAATGCCCAAATTATCTACTAATACAGAACACTGCAAAGCTTCCTTGTTTTTTAAAATTGAATTCACAGTCATAAATAGAGCACTTTATCTTGTTTTTGCGGGTACTTTTTGAGAAATTATTTTATTTTTTGGATACTTTTCTGCTTGAGCATTTTTAAATGCTGCATATATTATGTGTTGACATTTAAAATATTTACATATTTTTTTAGACTGTTGACTTATTTTTCTAAATAAATTTTCTTTCATAAAGTCCTTTAACAGCAAATTTAGACTGTGAGCTGCATAACCAACACAACATATATGAGGATGGTTTGTATTTATTATATGCCAAGCAGCTTTCATACTACTTGCATTATCAGTTACTATTAAAAAAAATTTTGGTTCGTTACTTATATATGCTCCAGTCTCTTTTGCAGTGCCTCGGTGTTCCGTTTTGTAAAATAAAGGTGTAGGCGTGCATATAATAATATTAATAACACCGTCTCCAAGTATATTTGTCCACCCATCTGTAATTAATGATAAATTATTGGATTCCAAAAGCCTTTGATCTCGATCTGCCTCTACACGTTCGTACTCGGCATTAAGTAAACTTGTTGATAATGCGTGAACGCTAGGTATTTGGTAAGTTGGTTTTATCATTTTATAGACTTTGTCCCAATATTTCCTTTTTTAAAAAGATAATGGAGCCCCAGAAGCATAAATGGCTCTAGCTACAGCTACGTCAATTTTAGCAGACTCTGATACAGATATTTTATCAAAAAACTCACTCAGTAATTGTTGTTTTTGACTTTGACAGCTAACTTTCCTCCGTTTAATTAGTAATGCAAATTCGGAAGATGAGTTGTTTTTATCTTTATTGTTACTAGTCGAAGGTATATTGAGATCTTCTATCAACGTAACGGTCTCTTCCGCCTCTTCGTGGCTTTTGTTATAGTTTGTAAACGACGTCGAACTGGTTGAACCGGTTGAATTTAATTCAATTTTACACATGCCATATTTTTTCTTTATGTCTAAAGGACACTTACAACATTGTTTTAATATATGCAACAAAATTTACACACAGCTACAGTCTTGGATTTATTTTTTTGTTTTTTCAACATCAAATAACTTCCAGTTATCTGAAGAAGGCCGCACCCGAGGCCGCACCATATTTTTTGTATCTGTACTCTGTAAGGAAACAATAAAAAGTTACATATATAGAAAGTACAGATACAGAACAGAACTCAGCAACCCTAACTTAACATATTCAGCCGATTATTATTTACCTCATATATAAAATATTATGATGCACAACAACTTACGTTAAAATGAATAAAAAAAATATATCCAATTACAATATCAAATAAATATTATTAACTTACTATACAAAAATCACAAATACACATAAAATCGTAAGCCGACGATAGATCGAGCCGACTGTTTCACTTTCTTATTTGTCCTGGCAACTTGTGTTTGTGTAGCTGTTGAATCTTTTCGGGGATTTACCGAAATACGGAGGGGAATCACCGGTGACTTTGCATAGCCGCGCGCGTCTTATTCTCTATCCTGTTTATTACATGCATTTTTGAATCAAAACAATTTATAAATATTATTTGATATAATAATAATAATAATAATCGGTTTAGAACGTCTTTTGACGTTGTCCGATGCCGGTTTGCCACTCTTTTTTATTATCCCACTGTCCTTCTACTAGGTTTTTTGCAGTCATTGCCGTTTTAATTCCCTGAATCCACCTTTTCTTTGGCCTTCCTTTTTTTTCTTCTTTGTTGTGGCACCCATTCCATTGCTTGCCTAGGAAGTCTATTTAAGTTCATTCTTTTAACATGTCCGTACCATATTAATTGTCGTTTTTTTAAATCATCATAGACACTCCCTTCTATTCCCATACGCTGTTTAATAATCTCATTCCTAATTCTCTCTATTCTTGATATTCTTGTCGATCTTCTTAAGGCGTCCATCTCTACGGCATCTATTTTCTTTTTATATCTATCTGCAACTCTTCATGTTTCTGATCCATATAGTAGCTGGTTTTTAATCATGGTATCATATATGTTGTATTTGTTTTTATTTGTGATATCTTCACTCCAGGGAATTCCGTTCAGACATCCTATTGTTTTTTGGCTTGTGTTATTTTAGCTTTTATGTCCTTTTCGTCAGATCCGGTATTGTCAAATATTGTGCCCAGGTATTTATATTCATTACACGCCGCTATCTCTTCGTTATTTTCTTAGATTAAATTCCCCAAATTTAATCCCACGCATAAATATTTTGTTTTCTGTGTATTCATTGTTAGTCCCCATTTTTCGTATTCTTCTTTTAGTTTTCTAGCCATATATTCTGCATCATCTTTATCATTTGCGAGTAAAACTTGATCGTCAGCAAATTGAAGTGTGTACAGGCAAGTGTTGTTTAGTTCTATACCCATGCCGCTACATTTCTTTTTCCAGTTGGTAAGCGCTTTTCCTACAAACATTTTAAATAATGTAGGGGAAATACAACAACCCTGCCGTAATCCTTTATTTGTTTCAAATTCTTTTGATAATCTATTTCCAGTTTTTACTTTTGATTTTGTGTCATCGTAAAGATTTTTTGGGGCATTAATTATAGTATGGTTAAGGTTGGATTCTTGTAGTACATCCCACAATTTGTTGATAGGCTTTTTGTAAATCTATAAAGACTAGATGAAGTTCTCTATTAGTTGCTGTAATTTTTTCTATTATTTGCTTTAGGCAGAATACGTTATCTGTACATGATCGACCGGCTCTGAAACCACTTTGTTCTTCATCTTCATTGTTTTTGTATTCTCCCTCTATAATATTTTGTATTATTCTTCCATATAGTCGGCTGATGGTACTTGTGACTGATATTCCTCTGTAGTTGTTGCATTCCAGTTTGTTGCCTTTTTTATGTATCGACGATATATATGCTAATTTACAGTCATTTGGCACTTCATGTCCATTTAGGCAGAGATTAAATATGTGTGCCAGAGTCGCAAATAGTTTTTCCGTACCACACTTTATAAGTTCTGCATTTATTCCTTCTGCGCCTGGGGCTCTTTTATTTTTGAGCTTTATGGCTGCTTGTTTTACTATTTCGGTTGTTATTTCTATTTGTTCTCCTTCTATATCTATGTTTGTTCTTGTTACATTATTATATTCTACTCTGTTTTCTGTTAATAAGTTACTATAATGGGTTCTCCACGTGCTCATTGGTATATATTGTGTACTTATTTTTTTTCTTTCCAAGGTTTTGACATTTTTGATAAATTTCCAAATCTCTGAACACTTCCTGCCTCCTATGTAAGTGTTTATTTCTTGACACTTGGTTTCCCATATTGAATTTTTTTTTTATGCAAAGTTGATGTTAATTGTCTTTTTATATAGTTATAACTATCTTTATCGTTCTGGTTCTTTGTATTTAACCATTTTAAATATAATTCTTTCTTTTTTTTTGTACAAGTTGTTCTATCTCTTCTGTCCACCATATCTGATTACTTTTTTTTCTGCTTTGTTTACCAAGTGCTTCATGTGCTGCTTGGTGAATACTCGTAATCATATTGCTGTATATGATGTTTATTGGCTGGGTTAGATCGAGAGAAAGTTTTCTATCTAATCTTTGTTGGTACAAATGTTGAACACTATCATATATAAGACTTTCTAGGTTATATTTAGGATAATTCATAACTTCTTCTTCAATAAAGGTATTTTCCACATTTTGGTTGTCGCACCATTCATATGGAGTAATAATTTTGGCTTTTAATAGGTAGTGATCGGAACCACATGTCACTCCTCTGTATGTTCTTACATCATTTATTATTAAGTGTGCAGTTTGTTTGACAATGATATAATCAATGAAAGATCTAAGATTTCTTGTATGCTGGATCCATGTATATTTATGAATAGTTTTATGTTTGTAGAATCCGTTTGTTATTTTTAAGTCGTTTTGTTCGCACATCTCGATTAGTCGTTCACCATTATCATTTGTATCTTGCTCTCCAAAAGGTCCTACTACTTTACTGTTGTTATGTATTTCTGTCCTACTATTGAAATCTCCTGCCATGATTATTTGATATACTTATATTTAATAAATCAATTCTAGTAACAAAAACGCTTTTTTTTAGTTTACAGAAAGCGGTGAATTTTTCCACAAATTTCCGTTTTTTCCAATTTTTCCGGGAAAAAAACCGGTTTTTTTCCGACACTCAATTTTTCCGGAAATTTTGGAACTCTAGTACAATGACCCAAAAATGTACGTATCAGTTAAAAAGGCAAAGCTTATGCTGAGCCAGCAATACTTAACCCAAAACAGAGTGCGTCAAAGCTAAACCGAAGCCGGAGAGCCGACTAGAAATAGGCAAGAAAGATGTACGCAAACTAAATTGTAAAAAAATCTGCTATATGTTCAGCAAACCCACAAGTAAAATAACAAAAAATGTGCGGCCGCAGAAAAAAGCAGTAGAAACTGAAGTGAATGATCCAATTGAACAAAACCGGAATGGAGATTCATCACCATCCCCAAAGCCGATCAATCACGCAACACATTAAATTTATTATTTAACTAACGGTAAGTTAAGAATGTGTATTTACATACTCAAACACATAACAGCGTTTCTTCTATCTTCTATAGTAATTTCACAACCGTCAGAATTAGCTCGGCAGCCAAGCGAAAACCAGACACCATTGCATCGGCACGACACACCATTTCCAACAATACAGCTGGAAGATTTAGTGCACTAATGTGCGCAAAAAAATGTTGACCTCATAGTTGAATATGACGCCAACTCTTATCGTATTATCTGGAGATGTAAAAAAAATGACAAAAATAAGCATTTTTACAATTTTTTTATCAGTACTAACTCAAAAATACTAAACGTTGAACAAACGTTTGTTACGGCCCGCAGCCAGACTGTGATAGATATCAAACTGGCAACTCTTAGCATTTTAAACAAAATCCACAACTAGGACGTATCTATGTCGGTCTGAATGTCAAGTCACAGATAAATAAAATTTACTTTAAAACAAAAAAAAAACAAAATCAAGCTCTACCAAAACCAAAAGCCAATAATGCTACCTTTCAAGACAACTTATTGCGGAGTTTAAGTACAATTGCAGATTTAATTGAACCCATTAGTATTGTCTGTGGATTGTTAGCATACACCTTTTCTTTTAAAGCGCCAAAGTCGCAGCTTTTTATATAGCCGCAATGACTTATAACGCGGTTGTTAAATTTAGTGCTTAGAACATTGATCCTGCATGTGCAGTATGGAATTTCACCTTATCTTGTTAAAACCAGAGCTGCAAACGTACGCAATTTTGACGTTGTTGCTGACAAATGAGACCCAATTTAAAAATATGTTTTCGGTATTTCAAAACGTTGCTCAAAAGTAAAGCAAAGCATCTTATATCTGCGGGAGTATCTAACCACACTTTTCTTATGTAATTGTGACGCAAAAATTGACAGCGTCGGTAGAAACATGTGATTAAAAATTTAACCAAAAGATAGCCCAACCTTTATTAAAAACTTTTAATGCAACTGTAAAAACAGTTTTTTGCAATTTTATAGATATTTTACTTATCATATCTTCATTATTTACTATAATATTACTGCAATTTTAAACAGAATTTACATAATATAAACGTTTGTAAATTTGTGGGTCATCTATATCTTATAAACTGTTATTTTAGTATATTTATCAATGAACAATCTAAACTTTAAATAATATTATAAACAACATTTTTTTATATTTTATAATACTGTTTTAAACAACATGTATTATTAATGAATTCTTATTGTGGCTGATAGAAAACACATTTTTTGTATAAAGAAGTTTTAATCTAAATTTGAAAAAAAAAGTTAAACTAAGTTACCGCAATAGCAGTGGGTAAATTATAAAACATTAATTAAAAAAATTGTTTAATGTTGTTCTACAGTTTATTTTAGAAAAAAGTGTGACATGAATAATGATAAAAAAAAGCGGGATAGTCGCAGTTCTCAGTAACATTCCTAACATAAAACGCATTAGAAATAGATAACAAACTTGGTTGTAAACTGAATTTTAAATCAAGTTCTTTGAACAACTTTGAGTTATAATAAATAAGCAAACATTGCCACAACGTTTCGACATAAAGTATAGTCTAATCAAATACAAAAAGGTGGAGCAATAATGTTTTGAAATTACATATTTCAATTTCTGAACATTTGACCCTCTATCTACAATTTTAATAATAAATCCGGTTTACATTGTGTAATAATAACAAGAAATTAAGTTTTAGTTTAACTTCACTATGAGCAGTGCCGTAACTAGGGCGCATACCGGTCGCAACTTGGTTGGAAAACTACCTAACTGAGAATGCCCGTATTAATACCGGAGTTATTTTTTTTTAAATAGTAGAATATACATAAAAATATAATGAATAAAATCAATTACTCAAACCCAATCTAACTTCAAAACGGCCAACCAAACCTCATCAGTGTGTCTTGGTGGTAAGAATCGCTTTATGGTGAAGATCAAATTCAAATAATTCATGTACGTGCTCTTAACACAAGTTATAGATAATAATTAGTGGTGCAAAGTAATTGTAGCTCCATCATGTTACTTCGACCAACTGTTGAGAATTTTTCAAAATAAACTTGCCAATGCCAATCCATCAATAAAAAAAAGTGATATCAAAAAACCAGTAGTTTTATGTTTAATATCGGTATTGTATACCGGTCAAATTTTGTACAGGATCCCGGTTTTCGGGATTCCAGGATCCCGTATTGCATTCCCTACTTATATCCTTGCTACACAAGCTGTTATTTCACATCCCTTGCATCCAGTGTTCACTGTGCGGTAATTTTTTTTTTGTTAAACTAGCCAACAACTACACACACACAATATTTTTTAGTATCTAGTTCACGCCTACTTTCAAATCAAATGTAATCATAAATACATGAAAATTAATTTTATGTATTAAACTATTGTGCTTTATTAATAGCTGCAAAAAGAATATTGTAGTATATTTATCAAATCTATGCAATATTTTTTTTATGCTTAATGAATGGTATAAATATTACATTTTAATTAGCAATTAACACTAAAATGATACAATTTCTAATTATTTCATAGCAATTTATATATGTGCTATATAATTATAAAAACACAATTATTTTAAATCAAAACATGAAAGAAATTTTAACTGAATAATTTATTCACAATTCTTTTGTAATCTACAATTTATATGGTTTGTATAATTGCAAAATTCAATGTTTGTTGGAACAATGGATCAAAAATGATGAAAACGCATTCTGTGTAGCAGTAAACATTAAACAATGAACAATAATTTCATTCCGGCAGTAATTGAATAATGAGACTCCCTATATTGGCATGTGTAAATTTTATATGACAACAAAATTAAAATCTGCGCGGCGAACAAGCTCGCCAATCGATCAGAATATTATATATGGAAATCAATCAACAAGTATCGGTTTGGATATTTATGACAGGCGCTTGCTGATTAAAATTCCCCCACTACTCCGCGTCATTAAGGGATTAATTCTTAATTAAAGCCAATCCATCACATCGTCAATTGTATCAGTGGCGAACTAAGCGTCTACGTGGCCAACTATTACCCGGTAATGACTACCGGTAATTAATTGTGAGTTCATCCATAACTGTTATCTTGCTAGCAACGCATCCTGTTGATAGAATTGAGGTATTCTCGCGTCGGTATCACACAGTATGCATTCTAAGGGCTCACAATACTAAGCGAACACGCACTTTAGACTTGGAGCGTCTACCCTTCCATGTAATGTACCTGCCAACTTCTTTGTTCTGCCAACAGTTCAACAACTAACTTAATCAAACGCTCTATATACGAGGGCTGAAGTTTCATTACGCAGAACCATCAATCCTCTTAGTTGAGCATTTCCATATGCTCCTGTTGTTTTTTTTTTTGGTACAGCATTGAGCTTATTCCTACTACTAATCTACCAAAACATTTTAATTTTAAAATATTAAATAAACAACAATAGTATAAAGTACTTAATTATTACAAAAACTAGATAAATGTATTTAATTTGCAGTAATTAATTTTATCATCATTTAAATGTTTAAAAATAAAAATAGTCGACATACGTATTTATTTAAAGCTTAATTAAATGTTCAAAAGTATCAATACAAATCCAATTAGCCATAATACAGTTATTGTAAAGTATTATAGTAAAAGCACTTCACATTTCTTTTAGTTTTAACTATAAATAGATATTGAGACAAATCTTTTAATATTCCTTGGTACTTAATGTATATATAATATTCCGTATTCACCGCTTTTGTTAAAATCAATATTAACTTATAACGGTTTTAAATACAAATTACTCAAATAAATTAATTTTGATTTGCAATATTAAGAGGAAAGAATAGTTGCCTTATTATAAGGGTTTACAGCATCCAACTCAGCAAGAAAACGCCTGAATATAATTGAATCAAATTTTCACACATTGTAGAAGAAAGTCCAATCTGTGTCCTCAAATTTGTAAAATTTTGATGCAATAAGTTGTTTCTTTGCAATTAATTTTTAAAAAGTGACGTTTTTAATCAGTTCTTTATTAATTTTTTACTCGTTAAATGTAACTTTAAATTTTTAACCAAAAACATGAAGACATAGAATATTGTATGCAGTTTAACATATAAAAAGAATGATGACTAAAATCTTATCGTTTGGATATTTGGATATTGAGTTAGTTCGCTTTTTGTCGTATAAGAACCAATTTTAATTTAAAAACGGTGCTGTACGTGTCAATATTTTTCTAAAGAAAAAAGTTCACCGATATTCTCGTAGATGTGATAGGATTTAATATTTTTTCATAACAATACTACTAGTGGCACCACAACAGGACGGGGCGACTAAACCCAGCAATTCTTTAGCGTTAACGTTCATTTTTTTACGGTTTGTTGTTCGAATTGTTAATATTAATTTTAACAAAAAACCAAAAAAGTTTTAATAATCATGAGTTGTCATAGCAACGGTTTTGGAGATATGGAACATTATTTATTTTTATTATTCTTTTTCCTTCTATTTTTTATTTGCAAAAACGTGCATTTTCTTATTATAGTTGGCTGATGCTTAGTGAAATAAACATTCAGTATTTGACAGTTGTTAGTGCACTAGTTTTCATTACTATAGCTGATTACTCTAATGCAGAATTAGCCGACATGCATTTCATGTACGAGGGACACTGCCAAAATTCGCGGAAAATTTAAAGCAAAACACAAATTACGTTATGTAAATTGCTTTATTGTTTCTCAAAATATTCTCCTATAAAATCTATACACTTTCGCATCCGATGAATCCAATCTTCAAAACAATTTTGCTACTCTGAGCAAGGTACCTTCAAAACAAGTGATTTAAATGCTTCAACGGCCTCTTCAGGCGATGGAAAACGCTCTCCACGCATTTTATTTTTGATATGTCCAAATAGGAAAAAGTCATTGGGCAATAAATTAGGCAAATATGGGCAATGAGTCATTAATTAGATAATGTTACTGGTCAAAAACACTGCAGTTTGTTGTGTGAGCGCTTGCATTGTCATGATGAACAATGATTCGCCGGTTTATGTTGTTCCTTCTAATTTCAGCAATAACACAATAACGGCAAACAAATTGAAGAATACAAACCAGCATTAACTGTCTTTCGATAATTTAATGCAACAGTTGCAACATGACCAGTTTTTCCGAAGAATCAAGCCATCATTCTTTTCTAAACGCTTTGTAAACGCACCACTTTTGTGGGTTTAAGTTCATTTTGGAACACCCATACAGTCGATTGCTGTTTAGTTTTAGGCTCATATGAATATATCCAAAATTCGTCACCTGTTACAATGTTATATACCAAATTTAAACGACCCCTTTTGAATTTCTTTAGCATTTCCTTGCACCACTTGACACGTGCCTGTTTTTGTTTTTTTTTTTTCAAATTGTGTAGGATCCAACGACTGCAAAGCTTCCTGACATGCAAATGATCGTGCAAAATTGTATGTATTTGTTTCGCTGCAATGCCTAAGGATGCCTCTATCTTACTATATAATAATCACATGCCAATCTGACAAAATCATTTCACGCACAGCATCAATATTTTTTACAAACAGAGATGCATGGACGACTTTTGCCAATATTGTCATCAAACTTTAGTCTTTCACGTTTGAATTCTGCAAACCATTTGTATCCATTGTTTTGGATAAATCATCCCCAAATAACAAACTAAGTTTTTTCACACATTGCTGCGGTGTTAAACCGTATCAAAAATTATAAAAAAATAATCACATTACAGTCACAATTCAAAATTTCTATTTTTCACACAATTATTACTCTCGTTAAATTTTGTTGAAACAAAACCGAGAAGTTTAAAATGAAACTGTCAACTGAATTATAGGTAAAAAACGTCAAATTTTACAATTATGTCAATCGCAGAACGCTGGCAATACAGGCAGCAAACTTTAGCAGTGCCCCTCGTATGGTCGTGCTAACGGGATTGCCACCAAAGCGCAACGTCTTTATGTAGAACATTAAAAAATTAAATTTATGAAAAAATATTCTAAACTAAAAAACATCCATAGACGCGTTTCGAGGTTTACCTCTCATCAGTATGGCTTTATTTATTTAACCTAATTGATTTTTAACTTACTTCGTCAACATTGTTCACCACCACAATTCAAAGTGAATATTTTAAAGGGTGTATTGACTATTTATACTAACTGACTTAATGACTTTATTTAATGGCTATGGTTAATAGCATTCTGAGAATGAACAAATAAACTAATTATTTCGGGATATTAAGCTGATGGTAATGACATGAAAGAATTAAAACAGAAATTTGAAAATTAAAAATAGAATAATTTTTTTTTGCATAAATTATAATTACTATTATACAATTTCGTGTATATCAGAACATATATAAAATATATAAAGAAGAGACGCAATGTCCTCAAATGAGACAGTTGTAAAAGCAATAATTTCGAATAAAGTTTATTCGAAATTATTGCTTTTACAACTGTCTCATTTGAGGACATTGCGTCTCTTCTTTATATATTTTTCTTTATGTAGAAGTTTATCCAAACTGCCAGATTCCTTTACATCGTATGTTTGGAAGAAATCACAAAAACTTAAGAAATACCGGTTCACTTCATAAACAGTGCTATCTTTCCAGCAGACCAAGGTCTACTCCTAGAGCAGAACAAAAAATTATAGCGCGGATAGAGCATAATCCAGGGACGAGTGTGCGGAGAATATCAGCCGAGGTAGGAATTGGTGCTACTCTTGTTTGAGGAACTCTCCACAAACAGCTGCTCTATTCATACCATGTACAACAAGTGCAGATCTTAAATTTAACTGATCATGAGGCACGTTTAATTTTTTTTTGTCGCAGTTTCTTGCCAATTTTTTTTTTTTCATACAAACTGTAAATGTTAATTTTCATAATGCAGATTGTTGGGCGACAAAAATCGCCATGCTGTAATTGAATGTGAACATCAGACACGTTTTTTATTAAACATTTAGATGAGTATTGTAAACAACAGGTTTCAAAGTCCTGTTGATTTACCAAACCAATTAACAGGCGCTGCTTACCTAAACTTTCTGTAGAACAAAATGTATGATCTTTTGAATAACAATCTTTTGGCCTACAGGCAACAAATGTGGTTCCAGCATGATGGAGCTCCAGCTCATTTTTTGATTGTCATTAGAGAGCATTTAGACCAAACTTTTCCACATAGGTGGGTAGGAAGAGGCAGACCAGTTTTATGGCCAGCAACCCTCTTGTTTTTTTTTCTTTAGAGATATTTGAAATCATTTGTGTATGCTACTCCTGTAAATAGCCAAAAACTCCAAACCAATCAGGGGGTTTTACAAAGACTACAAATGTCCTTTAGACAAAAATTCCGTGCCTGTTTGAAAATAGAAGAAAGGCACATCAAACATCTTCTAGAACTCTGTTCTTTGTAAAAATATATAAAAATAATAATGTTCCATATCTACAAAACCGTTGCTATGACAACCCATGTATATTGAAACTATTTTGTTTGTTGTGGTTCGTACTACCACTCCCTTAAATATTTCACATTTTTTTTTTTGAACATTCACGGTATATGAATTTTTTTTTTAATTTTACTAGTTCGTTATGTTTATACCGAATAGTAAGTCATACCACATTTGTTGTCAAAAAAAATCTATTTTATTGGAAAAAAGCTATACAAAGTGCAAATTTGTAAACCTCTAAAGGTACACTGTATATTATAACTCACATGTTTTCTGCTACCTTTTAGTATTTTGAAAATATAAAAAATAAACAATCAAAATATCTACTATATTAATCAAATATATGAACTCACTTGACTAATATCTATGCCACAATATACAGTCAGTAAATTTTGCATCATCATACATAAACTAGCTAAAACAAACACTAAACAACCTGAACTCCATAATTTTGGGATAGAGTATATGGAGTGGAGACACCTTCAAGATGCCCCAGGTAACGGATAAAAACAATGCAGACGCAAACCAAAACTACTGCACTACAGTTTTGCTTTAACAATGACACTCTGTTCACTTTCTTCTTCTTAAAACTGTCGATTTTCCTTAGTCAAACTTTTTGGTTCAATCTAGACCCCATTTTAGCCATCAATGCTATCAGGTTAGAGAACCTAAAAACCTATCTGATCTTTTCACTAAAACACTGCCAGTAAACATAAAATAAAAAACAAAAATGTCAAAAATTTCAAAAATGTCAAAAAACAACAGGATACCCCAAGTGGGTAGTACTACTAGAACAGAATCTAATCCCAACTACAAACTAAGCAGTTTCTAAAGTTTTGGTAAAATCAATTATTTGACAACAACCAAGAAACAGAAGCTCTGGAGAAAAGCGAACCAAAACGTAAATTGAGCAAAAAAAGCAGCCCAAAGAGAAAACTATCACATTGAATATTAGATTTAAGCAGTTCGTAAACATTGACCTAAAATATATGTGGTTTAAAAGTCTCACGTAATACCAAATTTAGAAGTTTACTCTATGTGTCGATATAGTACGGTTAAAAATCTATCATAAAAGTTTTGGTACTACATCTCTGAACTGTCAGTGAATATTTGTTAGAATTCCTAGCAAACCTTGCACTACGAGTAAATATTTGTTTAAATGGCAACATGTCTTTTATTTAGTTTGAACAATGTTCATAAAAATATTTATAAAAAATGCAAAGATCAGCACCATTACGCGGGTGTTGTATCTAAGTCATTAGCCAATTTTGAGTCAGCAATAATCCAAATATCTCATTTTTAAATAAAATTTAAAAAAAATAGTGTAGTTTCAGATGCTCGTCCCCATACTAGAAAACAATATTTAATACAAGGACAAATATTAGTTTTAAATATATGCAGATACTGTTTTAAGGTCTTTGTTTATAGATGCTACAAATTCTAACCTAGAAATTTTAAGACGTTCTGCCATATTTGTCAAAATGGTTTTTGAAAAGTATAAAGTATAAAAGATGATATTGTCTGTAAATCTATTAATAGAACTTTTAGTTATTATTAATAATCTTTATTAGACATTGAAATTATCGACATAAATGTCAAATCAATAAAATTAATATAAAATAAATTTCTAAATACAATTGCAAATCAAAAAACTCATAGATCAAACAAATATAAATAATATTAATTAAAAAACTCTTTCACAAAATAAAAACAATCATCCACATTTTACACTTTTGTTCTCTGATAAAATTTTGTTATAAATACTGATACATGACAAAGATGGTGACTTTTGTACATAGAAGTATGATGTCTGGATATAAATAGTTGGTAATTATGTCTAGTAGTGTATTGGTGATTCACGGAGTTTTTTTCAAAACTATTTACATTGTTATGTGTGTAAACAGCACATTTATGTAAAAATATGAACACAATTGTTAAAAGTTTATGTGTCTTAGAAATGTCTCTACAAGATTCAATGCGGTTTAGACCATATATTATCTCCTCTGTGCTATACAGATTTTTATAACTTCAGATAACTTTTTTCAAACAATAATATTGTATAGCATTGTGTGAGTATTCAAAACAGCTTTATGACATTTTTTAATTTTAAAATAACATAGTGTGTCCACTGTTTAATATTTTAACTTCATTTTGCTCATTATAATTAATTTTTACAAAACAATCCAAAAAAATTGTGTTGTTAGCACTGAAACGTATATATAAATGTGTTTGATATTTTGTTGCTATTTATAATTAGATTGTTTTTGGTACACCACATTGTTATCTATCATAATTGCTGTATTTGATTGCAATTCTGCTTCTGTTTCCCCATAAATAATAACAAATATGTTGTCGGCAAAATAAATTGTGTAATTTGAAATATAATTTGATAAGTCATTAACATAAACTATGAATAATAATAGTACAAGGATAGTATAGAAAAAGATTCCTAAAAATTCTATGTGCAGACGAGCCAACTAAAAAGTGCTTTGCAGCACATCTGCTGAAACAAACCTTCTTAAAGGCAAAAAGCTTTAACGCTTTAAGCTAAAAAAACTGCCAGATTTAAGAAGATTAAAAACCGAGCACCATATTAAACAAGCTGGAAATGCAAAACTGCAAAAAGGCAGTCAACACGTCTTTGTTATAGATTAAAACCCTAGAAAGCAACTTGCACCTGGGTTTCCCCAGAGTATTACTCAATGCACCATTCTATCTTGAAAGGAATAGCGATAAACCGAAAAAAGCGCGTGACGTCAAAAAGACAATAGTGAAGAAGAGCTTGCTTAACGACTAAAAAAAAAACAACATGTTGAAAGTTTGTAGTTTAACATACATCACTACATACGTTTTTAAGTCCACAAAAACAATTTCCAAACAGTATCCAAAAAATACCCAAACACTGTCAACATACCACCAACAAGATTATTTGAACTGCCTAACAAAAAAAACAAACAAAAGAGTGAGCAGAGGCAAATGCCATAACAAACAAAAGCTACTAAAAATTCAGAATAAAAACGTTTGAACCAGAAGCTGACGCGGTCTATCCCATCATGTTACAAAAAAAGATTGCTGCCCTTAGAAGACCTTTATGTAAAATCATCAAACCTAGCCTAACACTTTTAAATAAACCATGCAGCCGGAGAGCAGTTAAATAGTATTTATACTACGTATGCCGTAGCTAAATCCTACAGACATTAAAGAAAATAATCAACATTAGATGAGGCACTAAAGGATCTATCTCTACGCAGGTTATACATCAACTAGTCAAACGTTGCAGAGCTCTAGAAGCTTTAGATAATGAAAAAGCATTATCAAATGCTTTTTCAATATCTGAAACTACCTTTGCATTCATTGTCACAGCAATAAAATACAGAAACATGTCACCTTTTGTTATAATTTGATAAACTCCATGCTCAAAAATCATATGGTAAAACTATAGGAGCAAAAGTTTCTGGCAGATGCAGATAAACATAGGCTTACAGACTGGGAATAAAAAATGTGTGTTACATACTGTATACAAAAAACATTTAATACCCAAATAAATACCCAAACACCATCAAAAGAACTAGTTAATATACAAATAAGATTAGTAGATTACAATTACCCCGGAACCAGAAGACAGAAGCCAAAGAATGTCGATTGCGTTATCCTTCGGCAAACATGTAATAAAGTAATAAAATCCAAACTAACAATGAACTGCATAACCAGTCTGAAGGCATTAGGTACAAACAAAATACGCTTGATCTAGTTACCAAAAACTACAGGTATAGAAAGTGACGTTAAGATAAGACCGGTAAGCAAATAATTAGTAGTAAACTTGATACAAAACACAGCAACTGGTAGAAAAACTGTCAGAGAATAAAATACAAGAAGCTATTCCTAAAAGAACCATCACCCATTATCTAAAACTATGGTAATGTAGATTAACAGAACAAAACTTCAAATCTCAAAAATTACAAAACTTATGAACACTGTGGCCTTTTAAACAAACACATGCATAAAATGGGACAGATCCTCTATGTCGCAGATGGTTCAACGTATTGCCTTTATTGGCAAACACAAGCTCTTAACAAAAGTTTTTGGTTTTCATTGAAAAAAATAGAACTACTATAGTATCAACCAAAAGAGAAAAAAACAAACTAATCGAATATATATTAAACTGCAGGGTAAAGGTATAATTATCAAAAAAAAATCATTTTTGGCAAGCAATGCTAACCTGGTTGAAAGTTGGGTGCAAGCAACCATAGAGTGAAGACCTGCTGAAGACAAAAAAATTTCACAGGATAAATGCATAGGCAACCGTTAAACGTAGCTGCATCAACAAGAGCCCCGCACACTACCTGACCGATAGCCAGATTTTGGGCATAATTTACGCACAGACGCAGAAGCTGGAAAACCAGCTGGCAAATTTATTTTCAAAAATAAACAAGATGGTCAAGATGTACTAAAAACAGATGGACAAAACCTTCAGCTAACATAAATTAATTTTAACCCAAGAAACAGTTCCCTAAGTCTGCTCTCACGCAATAAAACTATCAAAAAATCTATTTACCAAAGACTATTAGCAATCTTCAAGTCAAAAAACACCACCATTAATGGCATCCGTTTGTATCCTTTTTTTTAAACAGACTTTTGTGCTGTGATTGAGCACTTCACTACTAACAACGTAATGCATTTATCAATTGAATGCTGAAAAATCACTAAAAAATGTCATTCGAACTATTCCCGATTGCATCACGGCAGAGCTCATTGCTTAAAAGTTTAATCCATTATTAACCACACGCATGAGAAGAGACAAGAAAACCAATGCTGTACGTCCAGCTTCCGCAGAAAAAAAAGTTTAGAAATCATGTCTTTCATTAAAATTGCAGTACTGTGAAGTATAAGGTTTTCCAATAAAAGGTTTCATTTTAATATTTAAAAAAATCGGGTATTTTTAAGAGAAATCAATAAATGTTTATTTCATTGTAAAGAGGAAGGTATGCCATTAACATTTGAAAACGATATCAGTGCTTGTGTGGCACGTAGCGCCGTTTTGCTAAAAATAAACGTCGTCTACATCAATATCTTCCAATTCCGGCCATAAAAAATCATTAATTATAGCTCGGTAGCGCCATCCATTCACCGCAACAGTTGCACCAGCCTCATTTTCAAAAAAGTAAAGACTAATCACATCGGCAGCCCAAAAACCGCACCAAACAGTGACACGTTGAAGATGCAAAGACTTCTCAACAATCATTCTTGGATTTTCTGAGCCCCAAATGCAACAATTCTGTTTATTAACTTAGCCTCTAAGATGAAAATAGGCCTCATCACTGAAGATATTTTTTTGAAAAATTCCAGATCATTTTGATGCATTTGAAAAACCCAATTAGCAAAGATACAACGCTTATGGTAATCGACCAGTTTGAGTTCTTGTATTAACTGAACTTTGAAAACCTTAAGACATAAGTCTTTATGCAAAATACGGTGTAATATCGTTTGTGAAATGTCTAAGTCCAAAGATCGACGAGGAATCGACAAACCTGAGTTTTCTTCAACACTACGGGCTACATCAGCAATATTCTCATGTGTTCTTAAGCGATGCACACGGTTTTGATTCTTCACATCACAAACTTGTCCCAACAGCTCAAATGTTTCCACCAGGTTTACTATTACCGGCCGAGAAGATGCTTTACGACGACCAAAAATTTTAATAATTTCAATGCGTTGTTCAAGCGTGTATAGTTACATTTTTAATAATGACGTAGTTTTTACTTGTTAAATGTCAAAAGATAATAGCTTCAAAATTGACAGCTGCCCAATTAGCCTGCTATTCAAAATAAAACTTTTTATTGGAAAACCCTTTACAAGCAAAAGTCTGCAGATATTGCACAAAACCATCGTTACCAGCGTTGTGGTCACAAGGCATCCCGGTGCAACGCACCATATGTGTGTGTCAACGGCGCCGGAGCTCATCCAATTACTACTTATTACACTAAGTGCATTTTGTAAATTATTAAAACCCGTAAGTATATTTTCAATTTTCACTCGTGAGAGTGAATTCGACACTTTGCAAGTTTTCAGAAAGATTTCCTTCCTAGCCCAAAAAAATAAGGTTAGCAAGCTATAAACAATAGCATATAGGAAAAATTATGTTTGTGTTATATACCCTTACGATATTTAACATCTTGGTATTCAAAAGTAAAAATATTAAAGTAATATACAATACAATACAGATATAATTGCTATATCTATGGCTACACTATAATAAAATAAAATATAGTTGTTTAAATTGTCGGATTTTAACAAATTTACATATTATACTAATCAACGTATTTTATTTTACTTTTAACTTTACAAGTTATCAACTACCAAAATAAATTATTATCATAAATTTTAAGCAACATTACTGCTACAATTAATTTATATTAATCAAACTTTTCATGTTCACTTTATTAACAACAAATATCTAATTTAATAAAATAAAGTTAAAAAACTGTAGATTAGGTACCTAGTATGAAATAATTCACACTCCTTTCACTAATGAGATAACGTTGCAAGAAGCATGCATCGTAATAGTACATGATAATCTTAATCGTTTTAGTAATAAATAGTTAAGATGTACAGATTATAACAGACAAAATAATAAATAGATGATGATGTTAAATGCGGCCTGTCCGTATAATCCTTTGTTGTTGCAATTAGAGCATATAATAGATTACATTTATTTAAGTTTATAATAAAATAATAAAATATCTTTGTGAATTCAAACTAAGGTCCCAGTTCAATTTAAAAATACTGGGTACAAACAAGTTGAGTAGGATATGTTTACTCTTCACAATAAAATATCTATTTAAATTTATAAAAAAAAGTAGACATTTAGCTTATTTTAACAGACACAATTTTAACAAGGATAGAGAATATAAATTAACTATTTGTATTCGTGACTTTTATTTCTTTTAGTAAAGCACTTAATAACTACTAAAAATGCTTAATGTATACCTTTTTACTGTATAAGAATATTAACAATATAATTTATTTGCTGTCAATGGGTATTAATAAAATACCTAAAATTAAAAAGTTAAAGTTAATGTTTTTCTGCTAGAAATTTATCATGAGTTATTCCACGAATTGATTGCATAATGTTTTTTTAACATAATATTTAAAAAAAAAATTTTTTTTTTAATCATCTTTTGTCTAATATTTTAAAATAATAATGTTAATATTTTTTTTAAGTTTACACAAAAAAGTTAATCTTATTAAATATGTAAATTTTTCATTAGCTTTTAGATGTGTATATATTTCTATTTTTAACTTTTACGGACTACAGCATAGCATCTCAGGTATAATAAACTAAAGACAAGAATGTGCGATAAAAATGCCTAGCATATTCGTGACATGAATTCTGGTTAATAATCACGAAACAAACGAGTGATTCATGAGTAGTAATATCGTTGTTGTAAAGATTTATGATATGCAAATCTGCAACATACACGAAAAACCATTGTTAATCTCATTACAATATAAAGTATTTTTACAACTATACTGCAATCTTGCTAATCATAATTTACAGTTTTGCATCCTTTAATAATTCGGCGCAATGCAGTAGTGTAGACTTGATTTACAATATTATCATCAGGCGTCTTATATTAAAACATGTTTAGACCCGAGATATTCACGTAAACCGTTCATTTAAAACCACTAAAGTGGCAGCCGACTTTCCTAGAAACGTCTGGCAAGTTTTTAATTAAATTTCAACCAAATTTCCAAGGATTTCGTGACCACCAAACTTGCAAATAGTTTAGTAAACCATCGTTTTTAACAAATCATCTAGCCTGTCATAATTCCGCATGCAAAACAAAGAGCTTTTAGCGGTGGAAAGCTCATATTTGATATTTGTTGATTTTTCCGCCCACGGGTACAAATTTAATTTACATCATGGACTTGGGAATTACTGCCTTTTACGGCCATTCTCTCTATATTTTTTTATAAAAAAACATATATACAATCCGACAAAAGGAAACTGCCAGCAAAAATAATTCTGTTTATAACAGAATTTTTTACATCAAACGGATAAATTTTAAATTATTTTCATTTGCGCCAAATAATATCTGAAAATACGATGGATGCAACGTTTGTTTTTTAGTGAACTGTGCGAGTGTATTATGTAAAATTTAAATTAAAATTATCTTCAGCTCAAATAATACCGAATAAAAAGTTTGCAGCGCTTCCTCCGGCTACATTCTAATTTCTTCGATGGACAGGATTTCGATTAATCCGTACAGCACGTAGAAAAGTTATAATCCAATTAGGACTAATTCCACGGGAAGATTTAAATTCTCGGCACGCGATGCCTTATACCTCCCACTCCCCAATGAATCGTTCCACCCACCGATTCCGCCGATAAATTGCCTGAATTAATGTCCGAGTTCAAGCACACTACACATTATAGTAATAATTTAGCCTTAGTTATGTAATTTATATAAAAGAATTGTTGATTAATTATATGTTGAAAACATCACATTTATTATATTTGTATAAATTATTGGTGGTTGAATTGCTGTTAATATTAAATTAAATAAATTCAAAATTGATATATAAACCAAATATTCCAAAAGTAGATTACTTTACTCGTTTATAATGTAAATAACAACTAAATACCAAATAAAATATTCAAATAAATACTTAACAAATTACATATTTTAAAAAAATAAAATTATTATAAATGTTTATTAAATTTTAATAATTAAATGACTTATTATGATTTATAAATATGAACAATTTTCTGTAAAATAAACTAAAATATAAATTAAACTAAAAAATCTTTTCAAAAATTCATTCTTTATTTATCTTTATTTGAATAGAGCTATCAATGTAGCAAATAATTTAACGAACGTTATTAGGCGAGGAAAATACGGCTCCAGAACAGTAAAAAGAAATCGTCTAATATAGTTTTGTCAATTTTAGAACGACCTCACCCTGAACAAAAGTTATAACCTGAAATTAATTATAATATAAAGAATACATTTTTAAATCAGTCAGACGTAGTTTTTAATGTGCTTATTTAAATTGTGTAAAAAAACCAAAACAATTCCAACCGCTACCACTTTGACTTGTAATTAAACAACTTTGGCAACATTGCTATTTTATATTTGCAAATAGCATTAGAATGTTACTGAGTGTACTTGTAAAAAAATAAACCAATTATCAAATTATATTTAAAAATAAGAATGTTGATAAAGTTTTTGTTTTAGTTTCAACACTAGAAACCAAAAAACAGAGACGAATAGAAAAAAAACAGAGGAAACGGAAAAAGAACTAAAAACAAAAAATCTTAAAAAACGCATTAAAAAAAATAATAGATGTAGAATCTATAAACAAAAATGATAAGCAAATTGAGAGAAAAAACAAAAGAAGTCTACCTAAAGAAGACAAAGAAAAAAAAATTATAATTAAAAAACTGTTTTACAATAGAAAATAGGTAGAGGAACCAGAAACAAAAAAAGAAAAATAAAAAAAAGTTATGGCAACACCGGAAAAGCTAAAAAAGATTATAAAAAAATTGCCCAAAAACAATGCACTAGGTCCGGATAAAATAACAATATAAATTATAAAAACAGCGTTAGCCGGGAACAAAGTAGAAATATGTCAAAAAAACAACAAATGACTAAAAAAAAGAATTTTCCTTAAGAAAAAGCCACCCTAGTACTGTTTGAAAAAAAAAAGCAGGAAAGCAACATCATACAGGTCAATATGCTTAATGTTTAGTCATTGTGCAAAAATTATAACAAGAAATAAAAAACAAAAAAGAAACGATACGGATTTAACAAGGGAAAAACCTTAAAAGATATAGAAAAAGTGAAAACAATAGCAAAAGAAGCAAACAACAGAACGCAAAAGAAAAGATATCACTTTGTAATGATAGCGTTAGATATACAGAACAATCAATATAATATGAAGCTACTTGAAAAGTAGAAACTTTGTAAAGAAGAAAGATTTAAACTGAGTAGAAAAATACCCAGCGCTGGCACCAAAACTGTGCATTACCAGCATTTTCAGATAACGTAGCACTAGTAA
The DNA here is from genome assembly GCA_963932245.1 of Tachinus rufipes. NCBI lineage: Eukaryota > Metazoa > Arthropoda > Insecta > Coleoptera > Staphylinidae > Tachinus > Tachinus rufipes. The sequence goes on from OZ010743.1 coordinate 73,096,464, forward strand.
GTAGAGACGTAAAAGTGAAAGTACTGAAAGAAGACTAAAGCTGGCGGTAGATACGATATAAATATAGATAAGAAGTTAGGTTTAAAATTAACAACACAAAAAAACAGAGCCGTCATAGTTATTGACTATAATGACTATTCAAAAAACAGGTAAGATACAGATAGAAAAAAGCTATAGAAAAAGACGCAAACACATGACAAATAACGAAGGTCCAGCAGAAAAAGCCAGAAGGCTAATAGCAGCGGCAACAAGGTCTAAATAGTTATATGCCTCAGAAACATAAAGAAAAGCGATAAAAAAAAACCATAAAGACAAAAAACAGGAATAAAATAAAACAAGCTACAGATCAGTGTTCCAGGAGACAGTAGAGATGATTTTGGCAACACCTCCCGCGGATAGGATAGTGGAAGAAAAGCTTAACATATTTTTTTTAATCGGTTTGGTTTAATAATACATAGATAATGATTCACATGTTTTTAATAACGTTTAAATTATATTTTTATTAGCAACAAGTACAGGGTCGTTATAAAAGTTTGACATTATGTAACCATCTAATGTACGTTTGTGCCACTTAAAATCTTAGGACTCAATAATAAAAATATTCTTTTCATATGTTTACATTGTTTAATGCTGTCGAAACTTTCACAACACAATCCAGAATGAAATAAAACCATTCCCCATTATCAAACCGCCCATTCTTACAGTAGGATTCAGTAATATAAATATTCTCTTCATCTGTATACATCCTAATAACCTTGCTCGACAGTTGAAGTTGAACTGTCAAAACAAAGTAAATAATTTGATGTACAATTTTAAAAAAGCGGCATATTTAAAGTGTTTACATAATCCCAGAGATAAAGACTCTGAATAAACGCTATAATAAAAAACAACGTGTCTTACTTGCTGCCAAGTCGGAATAGTAATATGATTATTAGTAGATAAAATAAAAAACAAAGTGTTATAGTTTTGGGGCAAGAAGTTTGGCTAAGAAAAGTCACCAGATTAAGCTTTTCTGCGTTTAGAATAAATAAGAATACATACAGGAGTTTAGATACGCAAAAATACCATTTGAAAAACTGGATCTGTCTACTCATAGCCATAGTTCCGGCCTGAAGATATATGGATCAAGTTAAAGCTAGTATAAATTTAATGTATTTAAACAAAAATGTTTAGTAGCTTTAGTTGTTAGAACAATTCTAAACTATTAGATAGATTAACATAATTAAACAAATACCATATATTTTATTATCTAAAAAACTTTTTAAATTAAATACTAAAATAATTAACTAAAAAAACTACAAAATAGAAATGGATATAACTTATATTTATTCAAAATAAATATGCTTCAAAAATTAAAAATTAACTACCATTTAACAAAATCTAACAAAGTTAGATTGCATAATTTGGAGGTGGCAATTTATGTTCAAGTTTTACAAAATAATGCTCCCAGTAAATTTCTTGTGCAGCACTGCAATTGTTTCACAGCTTGTGTGACGCAATTCTGCTAAAAATAAAAATTGTATATGTCCAAATTGTTTATAAAGGCCAAATAATGTCAACATTCTACAATTCTACCTTTGTTGTTTTCAAAAAAGAAAGTTCCTAAGACTTTGCCAACCCAAAAACCGCACCAAACAGTAACTCGTTAGAGATAAATGTGTTTTTTTTGTCTAATACTCTAAGATTTTTGAAACCCCAGCTGCAGCAGTTTTGTCTATTGACAAACTCACTGAGATGGAAAACAGTCAAGATTTCCTACCAACATTTAGAGCACCCAAAAAACAAACATTCGGCGTTGTTCATGATCAGCCGGTTTCAATTCCAGCATCAACTGCACTTTACAAAAAATTTTATGCATTATGCAATAAAAGCTGGACTAAAATCATTAATTGCTGCTAAAGTCTTGAGATAGACAAACCTAGGTTTTCTGAAACACTGTTAGCAACAGCGGTTTTGTTTTGCGCTAACCCAGCGGCTTTGAACTGACAACTAGATCAGTAACTTGACCTTAAATTTTGCAATTAACTTTACAATAACTTTGCAAGTAATTCATACCGACCAAAAACACAACAAACTCTGCAAATTCTCTCGACAAAATTTTCACCGTGTCTATAACAAATTTTCATTATTTCTGTACGTTGTTAGAGCATGTTACGTACCTTTTTTTTAAATTGTATAGTTTTTAATAAATAATGTCAAAGATTTAAGACTTGCTATTAAACAGAAAAAAATTTAAAATGAGACTTTTTATTAATAAGTTCAAAAAGAAGTTTATGTAAATGTCACTGCAATAAATGTATATGGTGCATATATTTCAATATCATCAAACTGTTTTTTTTTATAACTAAAAAAACAGTAAAATTTAAAAAATTTAGTTTATTTTCTAGCTTAAGGTAAAATACTTTCAAACAATCTGAGTCTGATTGATTCAAACACAAGAAAAAAATGTATCCTTGAAAAAGACTCGGGAGACGGATACAGAAAGCAAAAAGATTTTATTATGATTGAGAGAGGTTTAGATAGGTATAGAGTAAAAAAAACATGTGGGTTACCAGAAGCGGATATACACAGTGACTATATACTTGTGCTCTCGAGTTGGATATAAATTTGAAAACATATAAGTCTTAAAAAAGCTAAAAAGAAAACTTCCTAAAAAATAGAAAACAAGATAAATTAATCTAAAGTAAACCAAATTGGAGCAGGAATAGAAAAAAGTAACATAAACAATAAAAATTAAAACTAAAAAAATCAACAACAAAAAATTGATGATAAGAAATTAAGAAAAAAAAAGTAGCTATAGATAACACACAAAATAATAACTAAAATTAAAAAAAAAATTAAAACACAAAAAACAAAAGAAGAAAAAAATAAATCTTAATACAAAACTTAGAAAAGAAACGGATAAAGCCTGACAGCAATAGTTTGATACCTATTGTAAGAAAGTAGAAAAATTAGATTGGATGAGCAAACACGATCAATTTTGTAAAGCAAGTTATAGATATAAACTTGCAAAAAAATTTGTAAAATGCTTTGAGTAGAGTGTGTTTTTGAACAGATCTGAAATTTAGACAAAAAGAAAAATAATAACAAACGCATATAAACATTTGAAATTTGGTTCTAGAAGAGATTAAATTCGAAAACAAAAAGGCAAACACAAAAGATAACTAATGTTCTAAGGAAATGAAAAACGCACAATAAAATAAAAAATCAGATAAGAAAACTAGAAGAGAAGTACGTAAAACTTGCAAAAATCAGAACACCGTTAATGATAATAATGTCAGGCGTCGGTACTAACTTAGATTAAACCTGTTATTTATTAGCAAATGTATCAAGACTGTTGCAATCATTAATAATATTTTATTTTATATGTTAATAAATAGATCCAACTTCATATTAATGACAAACATGTAGCAATTATGTCACCATTATCAAAATATTAAATCTTTTGCAACATTTTACTATTTAAATTTTAGCACACAAATGTTTAAATATGATTTGAATATTTTAAATAAAAATGCAAGATTTTTTAGATCAATACCGCAATTAATGTTTTTAATATATTTACAGTCTAAATAAAAAATATTTAAAAAAAAATGTTGAAAATACCTCTAAATACTAATAAAACATCTAAAAATCGTCAAAAAATTATAAGTTTAACAAACTGATCAAACAAACACAAATATATATTGTCAAACTCGTTAATTGAGCAAATGGAGACGCTTAAGATACTGGCGAGGCTTAGTATCTGGTCCACCGACACTCTCATATTAAATGTAATTATGATTTCCAATTAATTGTTTAAATGTGATAAGAAATATAAGCATGTAGATAGAACAAAAAAATAAACTTGAAAAATAAAATAAAGAATGTAATCGTATTTTCATAATTACTAATCATGCTGTATTATTAAGTACATTATTTAGTTTTAGTTCAAAATTAACAAACTGTACAGCATAATAATATGTAAATTAACAAATTAATATTTGTTTCAATAAGCCCAAATTTTAAAATACTATCCTAATTTTCAGTTTTACGTTATACTTTTATAATCACTTAAATCAAAATTCACAATATTGACTAATTTTATTAATTTATTAACATTTTCTTTTATATTTCAGTCAATGTCTTTAAACAATTCATACCAAAACAATATTAAAACAAAACAAAAAATCGTAATTCAAATTAGTTTGAGGTTATGATTGATTAAAGCCAAACGATTTATGATTCTTTTTAACGAGGTTGTTAAAATTTTCAATATTATTGAACCGCTAAAAAGATTTATTACAGAATCAACAACAATGCTAAAATATTTAACGGACTGTTAAATTTACGGATTTTTTTAGCAGCAGTTAAAATTAACTGTAATTGATAAAGAAGATTATTGTACATTTTTGTGTTATTACTAATACCAAATGTACACTATTAACTAATAAATAATAAAAAATCCTTTTACACTTCATTACATGTTTATCATAAGCATGTCACATTTTTTTAAATAATTATAAACAATTAAAATTACAATGTAATAAATTTCTCTTAGAATAATTTTCTTAATAATTTTAACTTAACGCTTGTTTCTGGTTAATATGATCCAATTCACAAGTATATATTAAATACTTACCTTTTAATATTTTTAATAAATAATAATCTTATCTAAATATCTATAGCAAAGGCACCAAAATTTGAATTTATTTAAAAAAACTTATATGGTTTATTGACCACACAATACAAACGTAAGTATCACAGTTAGGTGTTTAAAATTTAAAAAAAAATTTAAAATAAAACCTGCAAAATTTGATAAATATCATTCGTATGCCAAAAGCATTTGAATATAGTCGCTCTTACTTTTTCGTTAATCTTAAATTTATATTGTCTAGCGTTTTTGTTGTTATTTCGTCCCAACCGTAACTCGGGTGTTCATTTTTAAGAAAGAAATCCTACCGGCAAGATGTTTCCTTTTTTTAGCTCGAATGAAAAAATCGAGTTGACCAGCAAAAAAATTACAACAATCTACGCGTTTGAGAAGGACAGAAAGTCACAAAAAAAACGTTACGGATATTTCTACGCGCAAAAAATAAAATCTTAAATAAAATAAATATTATCAAATTTAACATAATATAAATTTTTTATTTAATTTGTTTGTTAGTGTACGTTTCAGACATTATTATAATATACTTATTGACATTTAATTTGGTTGTTGGTTATACTTTTTTACTATTGCAATAGCCATACACAAAAAGCATTTCTACATATTCATGTACAAAAAAGTCAATGTAACTAAAAAACGGTTGAATTTATTAACATGTTTTGCTTATAGCAGCATCCTGTATACCTTTAAAAATTTATAGAAGTAATTATGCACAATTAAAAAAAAACAAACAACAAAATATAATGTTTTATCCTTCCAATCCTGTCCTGCTAAAATAATTTGATTAAGGCTGGTGGGAAACTTACTGCTTGTAAAACCGCACCAACCACTAAACTTATTTCTGCCATACAGTCTCCCAGCTTTAAATTGGAATACTATATTTTGGGATCCTGATTATGATGTAGAAATTGTTTCGTTCTGAATAATTTACAAATATAAACAATAATAATCTTTTAATAAAATCAACGGATTAAGAATTATAAAAAAATCTTATAACGTACACGAGTTGGATAAGATAGATATAATAAAACGAATTTAATTAAATTTAAGTGACCAAAAAATAAAAATAATTAAATATGATATTAAATAATAAGTAATAACCAATTTCTTGATTTTGTTGGCTATTTGGGTTGCAATCAAATTAATTGCACTATATACCACCTATAGTTTAAACATGGTTGAACTTACAATTATGTTAAAAAAAAATAGAACCCACGGTTAAAACAAGTCTCAGAAGAATTAATTCAACTAATGCAATATTCCTTTTCAATGTTTATGTGAAATAGACTAGCAGATAAACAGCTGATTGCACAAGTCGGTGTTTTGTTATTTTTTAACATTAAAAGAGAAGAAAAATAAAGCTTTTTTTAGTTAATTATTTCACAGTGTAAGATTTTTATAATCTATAATAATCCTATTTATATATGCATATTTTTTCAAATAAAAAAAAAAATGCAACCAAAAGTTAATTAAGATCCTAAATTAAAAAAAAAAAGTAAACTTGAATAATATGCAAGAGAACTTCATATGCGCATACGAAAAATTAAGCTGGGTACTATAACACAAACTACAAAATACATCAACGCATTATTTTGTTATAGGTGATTTTTTTACAACTTCCTTGATTGATTTTGTCACCACAGTTGCTTCGTGCTTAGCCGTTTAGATTGCACAACTCATCTTTGCCTGTTGAACATTTCACTTGCGTTATCCCCGATAACAGAACGCAACATTGTTTTGATAATTAAGGTTTTTTTTTAATTTTATAGATTAATTTATATTAATTGTATAACAATTATAATATTCTACTAATATTTTTAATATATTGTTAATACAAACTAGTTTCACAATTCCAATATCATTATCAATGTAATATATTTCAATTAATGATTAATTAATAACACGTTCGACTCACTCTATTGAGATTGCTCAACTCTTTGAATAGTTTGCTATTTAATTGTTTGCCGTTGTCGGTTTGGAAATTATTTCAATCAATGTTAATTAATTCAATTGAATAATACGACTTATTAAAATTATTATCTACAAAGTAATTAAATAGTTCAATTTCTATCAAACAATTAATCAAATTATTAACAGTATATTAAAAAGATATAGTTTTTATAAATAATACCATAGATTAAAAAATAAAGCTTTGCACTATTAACAAACGAAACACAACACGCGTTTTTATTGTAACGTCCAGAGCCCCTGATGGCTCCAGCGGTGCATCTCATGTATTCTAATGGTTCAAAACAAACATTTTGCCGGTCGGGCACGCCTAAATAGGAGCTCATGCTTGACGCAAAATCTACTTTTTTAAGCATTTTGACGCGTTGATTGTTTACAAAGTACACAAATAAGAAACAGTCATTATTTACGTACAGTTAATTTTATTGACATAAGGTTACAGACGGATTAGGTATAATTCACTCGTATAGGGGTCTCTTGATTTAGTAATTGGATATTGGTGAAAATGTATGTTGTGTGGTTTGGGAAAGTGTAAAACCAGTCCAGGATAGTGATAGGCCCAATGTTAATTGCTATGAATCCGGTGTGGCTGTGATAATATTTACGATTCAAGGAATATGGGATACGGCTGGAATGCCGTAGGCTGGACATTTTCTGGAATCACAAGGTGAGAACATTTAATTGTCGTTTGTTTAGTCCGTTTTGTTTGCAATTAATTAATTGTAGAATCGTGATTTCTAATGCAAAAATTACAATTTATATTGTGCACATAGCAACAGTTAATCACAAAATGCTATTAAATTGGTTTACTATGTAAACAAATATTATAATAATTCTTAATTCTAACTAAATAATAAAAAAACTTTTTTTTTTAATGTTTCTATGTCAAAAAAATAGTTTTTTTACATAAAAGTCAGAAAAGTAGTATTTTACATGATGCGGCAATGATGTTAATTTTGTTAAATGTTTTTATGTCTAACAAATAGTTATTTACATCAAAATCAAAAAAATAATATTTAATATGATGAGATTGTGTAAAGTTACTTTTCTAACGTGTATTATCTGATTTAAAATTGACAGTAATGTACAAAATATGGCTAATTTAATAAAAATAATAATATTATAATATATCACAAATTTGATTATGTTTATTGAAATCTCAATCATTGCGTAAAATTGTACTAATACTGATTGATCTATTTTCCAACATATTTACAAACTTCTACTATAATTTTATTTATGATAACGTGATTATAGTTTCATTTTGTTACAATTTTAAAGAATTAAATACTATTGATAACATTAGGATTACAATCGAAAATCAAATAATGAAAACAAAAAGTTTATTGTCAAGCATCTAATTCAAAATCTTTGTCCGAGTATTTTGACATTTCTCAATGATAAGGAACAAGTTCGAATAATTGATTTATGTATTTATATTAGAATTACTTCGTTACACTATTTATTATCTACTCTATGTGTAATAAATCAATTATTTGATTTTGTTCCTCACCATCAAACGATGCTCTACTTCTAAAATACATATTTTAAACTTTTAGTTCTCATAATATTTGCCAAAATAAACAGTACCAAAAATGAAAAAAGTGATTTTAAATTTATCAATTTAAATTTTATACCACCATTGCGGCACAATAAGACTAAACAATAGTTGCATTTGTAGTATATTGGTTAAATTAAGCCAACATCAAACGGCATTGCACACTTACCGTTAGCAAAAATTACTGTATGGTGGCGATTAAGATACAAGGCCCATCTGTTAACAACTAACCCTTATTTTTAGACATTATCCATTTGATTAAAATGGCAAAACAAAGTCTTGCCACTACTACTAACCAATTTAATCAACCAAACATTGACTTAGTTTATGGCTTAAATATTAATTTCTATAATACACTGCCAAGCATAAAATTAGGGTCACTTTGTAGTTTGAATTTTCAAACTGATTGTTTAAATAAAAAAAAGTTTTTGTTGTTCGAAGTTTATTGAAAGTAATGCAAACGAACAATTTCAATTTGATGTGCTAAGTAATGAAAATGATCAAGTTTACTTTTATATGCTTTTGTTGAAACAAACAAGCATAGTTTTTGTTTCTGTGTATTGTTGTCATAGATAGTGTTTTGCAATAAGCATAAATCCCGTTGCTGCACAAATTGTGGCTTTAGAAGACTGCCGCGGTGAGCAAAAAATTGCGAAAAACGTTGATGTTCACTCAAAGATCTGGTTAAGGGCAAAGCAACACTACAACAGCTAGAGATGGCCGCTATCTCGTTTTTAGTGCTTTGAAAAACCGAACGGTCACGGCAGTTTCCCTTTGAAATCATCTGCAAGAGGTGAGAAATGTAACCATAAGTGAATGGACAGTTAGAAGGCGACATCATAATGCTGGATTATTTTCTCAAACTAAAATTACTGGACCGCCGCTTTCCCGTAAACACCGGATTGCGAGGTTAAATTTCGAACGAGCACACTTGGCATGGACAATAGCGGATTGGAGTCGAGTATTCTTTTCCGATAAATCATAATTCTGTCTTAAAGGCTCAGACAGACGTGGAAGAATGTGGCAACAATAAAGCGAGAAATATGCTCATTGCTCAAGCATGTATTGTCGAGCAACTTTCATTTGGTAGAGGACCAGTTATGGTATGAAGAGGCAAATCTTTTGACACTCGCAAAGTGTTAGTCTTTATTGAGAATGGGACGTTGACTGCGTATAGGTATCTGACAAAGGTGCTAAAAAATCATGTTTTACCGTTTATGGATATTCTTGGTGACGACGCAACATTTATGTATGATAACGCACGGCCCCACACTGCTCGTATAGTTACTAAGTATTTTGACAAGTATCAAATCACGCAATTTGTTTGGCCTGCTTGCAGACTAGATTTAAATCCAATTGAGCATGTTTGAGATGAGATGAGAAAACATTTATGGAGATAAGTGGCTCCCAGAAATTCTAGAAAACTTTGCCATATACTGATGCAGGAATGGGACATTTTTCCGCAAAATGTGATCCATAATCTGATCCAAAGCATCCCTTGTCGTTTGCAAGATGTTATCACTGCCAGAGGAGAGAATACTCGCTACTGAAGTCCTTAAACTTTCTTTTGTTTCAACAAGAGCGTATGAGAGTAAACTTGTTTATTTTTATTACTTAGCATATCAAATTAAAATTGTTCATTTTCATTACTTTCAATAAACTTTGAACAACGGAAACTTTTTTATTTAATCAATTAGTTAGTAAACTGTTACAATCAAAAAAACAAATTACAATTGGTGTCCCTAATTTTATGCTCGGCGGTGTATCTGTGGTCTAAAAAAAATGTAAATTCTGTTTATCATAGGTTCTTATAAATAATCAAAACAATTTGCTTACTAATTTAAAAGAAAAAACAAATATTTTTGCAAACCATTTTTAGATGCAAATTCTACTATTTTATATTTTCCAACTGTTGTACCTACAACTTCAACTAGTGGTAAAATAATAAGACAAACTTATTTTAGACAACGGTTTGTAAAAATTAAATCTTAAATTAAATAATAAGTATAGATAAAACACCTATTATTCTTAAAACATTTGCAAATAAATTAGTTCCTATTCTGACTATAATATTTGCTTTAAAATACAAAAAAAAAAAAAAAACATTCTCAAATTGTTACAAAATTGCAAGTATTCAACCAATGCCCAAACAAGGAGACAAGTCTGATTCTTCAAATTATAGACCAATTGCATTATTGTCCAATCTGTCAAAATTTTTTAAAAATATATATATATATATTTCTACATTGTCAATTTTTTTAAGCAAAATAACTTCAAATACGAGCACCAAAGCTGTCACACCAATCATGTTGCGGATGTTGGTCAGTAAAAATCTTATTGCCGTCAAAATTTTGTCAAACCCAACTACCACAATTAGTCGCGGGAAGGTAGCGGCAACTGTTGTAGAAACTTTAAAGTGCTTTGCCACTAGCTATGGGCACGTAATAGGAACGTTCCAATTACGTGCGTGCGACCTAAATGGAAAATATTTTGTCAGTAACTGCAACGTAACGGCAACTTGCCTGGAACTTGTACGTCAACGTTCCAGGGACGTAGTGGTTACGTAGCGGCGTCGTCGCGGTGTGGTAGCCGTGTTGAACATGGAACCTCCCTCCTACTTTTTAAAACTTTTAATAGTGCTTGCTTTGTCTTGCAACAGACTTTGTTATTCTTTTGTTTCACTCATACATAATCCTTGTCTGGTTTTCAGAAACAAAATAAAATACTTAGTAAAAAATAATAATATCGGAAACAACTTGCACTCTAATTCCCGATAATCTAAATTACAAAATTAAAACGAATGCTACTTTACTGATAAACATAAAGGTGCCAAGTTGAAATCGAACATCGTGTCATTCAAAATTGTATATTTTAATACAAAAATATTGTCTTTGAAATATTTAATGTCATGTGAAAATTTGGCACGTAGATACTAAAAACATTTTAAAATAATTATTTCGCAATTACACGCATTTATTTGTTATATTTTGTGCAGAAATTTTAACAAATTAACCATTTTCCAGTCATTATGACATATTTTGAAATAATATCGTCACAGGTGTTGTCTATAAAGATGGTGAATTTTTGAAAAAGTAATTTTAAAGTGGTTATTACTAAAAAAAGCGACTTTAAAGTAATCGTCACTTAGCAATAGTAGACCGGAACTGTAAATGTGTAACTTTAAAGTAATAATTACTACAAAGTGCCAAATAGAACTGCATTACCACTTTTAAGTTTCCTAATAGTACCATCTGGGACTCGAAACTCGAACTGGGTGGTTTTAACCTTACATGGCTTTCTCATCAAGTACAACCACAATCTAATGTTGAATTAAATTAATCCCGTTAATCCATCACATAAACATAAAAAAACATAAATTTTGTGCTATACACTGCACCTAACATTAATGCTGCACTCAGCACAAATTTTTAGGTTAACTTTTCAAATTTTATAATATTATGCACCGCTCCTCAATATTGGCATATTGAGAACTGTATAGTAAAATCTACTTCATGGTGATTTTGAGAGATAACACGGACTTTCTAGTAGCCTACAGCACAATTACATTCAACTCTGCAGGTAACGACAACGTTATTGACACTAATATATATTACTTATAACTAAGTTCCAGGCAGTTAAAGTTGCGCAGACGTCCCAAAATCGTCGCGTGAACTATCAATGCTACTTGAAAGTAATTTAAATTTTAATGTCGCATTTTAGAAGCATTAAGTAGTCGTTGCTACTATCGTTTGCCACCGTTAAGTTCCAAAAACTTTAAAGTTGTCCCACTGGTAACTACGACGTCCCAACTACCGGGGAAGCTACCTAGAAGTAACATAACTATAAAGTAGCCATTCCTGGTAAAAACTACGTAGCAGCGACTATAAATTTGTTAAATAAAGTTATTTATTCACCAAAGTCGCAGATTTAGAGGCAGTTACGTAGCAGTTACTGGTTCAAAGTTCCCATCTCAGTTGCGGCCACTTTGGTGCTAGTTGGGTTAATAGGCAAGCCGTAGTAGAAAATCAGTTTAATAGTAAATTTTGTTGGTCAATTTCCTTCGTCCCTAAAATCCTTTATTCTGCTTCATTACGATATAAAACAAAATCGCTTTTGAACAAGCCCAATGCATTTCTTTTTGGTAATCGTAATGTTTTTTTTAGGGAGCGCTGTCAACTAATTCGTTTTACGTTTTGCTGTTACCGTTGTGAACATAATTCACGTACTAGACAGTGTTTTCCTATGAAGCGTTAAAATATTTCCCGCATCCCGTCAACGTCTATTTTTTTCCAGTTGACCCTTGAAGGTTGTTGCAACAATAAAAACTGCCAAGTCTGTACTTTCAGTTCGATTTTTTTCTTGGCTGCATTTTCCAGTAATTATTGCTGCTTTAAAGTGTTGTCAAATTTTTTTTGATACATCCCCTGAAAAAACGTTTTTGGTAAGTCCAGTTTATAATCATTCTGAATCCAATACTTCAAATACTTGTTTAGTAAACGTCACGTTACCGTTGCATTTCTTACAAGTCACAACTGCAAAAATAACAAGAAAACTAAAAAAAAATAATAAATCAAAATCCAAACAAAACATTCACTGCATAGTCAACGTGTCAAGTTTCTTTACCAAACTTTAATGTCAGTTGCCAGTTTAAAAATCCACTAATTTTTTGGCATTTTTTTAGAAGCATTACATCTTTAATACTTTTTCTACCAACATACGGCTTCTTGCTTTGCTTTTTAAGACTCATTTTTACATGCAAAACAGACACATTAACCGGTTTTACAGCACGTGTAACAAACGCTGCCAAACCACTGATTTATCAAAACAAACTAAAATCAGCGACATCTGGTTTTCATGATTTGGCAGAACGACGTTTATAACTGCCCGGACCCGCTCCAATATTTTACGCTGTATTTTTATAAAAACTTTTTGTATCAAAATGAATTGCCACAACATTCTAGAGAGTATAAAAATACCAAAACTGCAAAAAAAAACAATTTTTAAAACATTCAGGGTAGTGTCTTTCCTTAATAAACTTCTTCAAACAACCAAAAATCCTACTTATAGTTTTTTAAATGATAGCACCCTTCATACTTCATACTTTCCTGAAACATTTTTCACAAAAATGAGAAAGCATTTTAAAATTTCTGAAGCATCTATAAACAAAGATCTCAAAATAATATTTAAATAGGATAAGTTTAACTCTAAAAAATGTTTACTTTTTACTTTAAAATCCAAAGTATCATTAGTACTAAATATTAAACTAAACAACAAATCCATATCTAAATCTTCTTCAATTTGTTTTTTAGGGATTACAATCTCACATAATAGACCGAGAGCTCGGAGTCAAAAAAAGCTATGACAGTATAAACACTAGTTTTTTAATATATTATTGTAGTAGTGGTACACATTAACATACTACGGTCAATCAAGCCCTTGTTGAGGCAGGTGTCCTTGGCGCGTCCTCAAACATGTCGTAAAAACCGGGGTAGTAAAATGAGATTTTAAAATCTGAAACTGTGTACGCTGATTAAATATTACATATAATAAAAAAACATAGTAGTCAGTCAGGTGTAGATGAGGACGAGAGTTGGTCAGTCGGGCGTCAAGTATAAATAAAAATTAAAAATGTCAAACTAAATTGTAAAATCTGAAAAAAAAAATTAAAGGTAGTTTATATAATATAAAACACAAAACAAATAGTCAGTCAGTCATTTAATAAAACAGCGCTTGTCAGTCAGCAGAAAAAAGTGAAAACATCGTGCGCTTGGCTCGGAAGTTAGATATGTAAAGTATTATTACAAACGTCAGTTTTTTATATAAAAAAGTAATTTACAATAATATCTATAAAATAACTGACTGACTACTTTTTTGTGTTTTATTAAAACTTGCAAATATTCTAGGTCAATGTTCACAGACTCCTTAGTCTAGTCTTAAATGAGATAGTCAGCACATTTCATATTTTGACATTTAAAAAAACTATATAGTGGTTGCACCAGTTGCTGAAAATTAATTATTATCTTTTGTCTTAGTTCTAAGCCAAATATTGATTTTCTCAGCATGTCTAAAATGCATTATGTGTCATCAAATCAACCAAATTAAAAAGATACTCAAAATCTCATAGACTAGCTCGTTGTGCCATTCTGTTGGAGTTATTGTCTGTGTACCTGCAGATTTTGCGAAAAAAGTTTTTTCGGTATTTTTCTAAAACTTGTTTCAAATTGTTCTGTCCGTATAAGCAAAAATAATGTTCTGCTAGCTAACACTTTTTCCTGAGTTATAAAAACCACTTTCAAAGCAATTTTAATACCGCGATGGTGTTAAAAATGCCCTAAAATAGTTTTCATATCTGAGGAATGTTATTACAACTAATGACAAATGCATATTGCAGATCAATTACTCAGCTTTCTAATTTTTGGTAGTTTATTTGGGCAAATGTTGTATTTTTGCATAACAGCATATTTACATGATTAATGCTTGTATTCATAAAACGATATTAAACATATAATGATTCGTTAAAAATATAACAGGACGTTTAATTAAATTTTTGTAATCATAAACACTCATTAGCAATAACGCTCATTAAATTATTCATTAAATGTAACGCACTATTTTTGGTCCATTAAAGCGTAACAAATCATTAAATTGACACAGTATTTGAGGATAGATAAGTATAGGTTAACATATTAATAACTTATAAAAAACAAAAGTAACTAAAAAGTTACTAAATAATTTAACTAAATAATTTAACTAATGACAATGTATTTATGAATATCATTATAATTTTAATGTTTGTTAAATTATAATGATCCGATTGATAATGAATCGTTATAAAAATGTTTGTAAATACGGGCATAAATAAAATAAAATTAAACATTGACAAAATACCTAAATAAAATTCTAAAAAATAAACACAGTAAAAAATGTATCTTAAAAAACTATGTAAGCAGAAGAAAAGCTAGAGAAGTTAGCAGTCTTTCATTTTTAAAACCCGTTTTTGTTTGTAATAACATCATAGTGTAAAATGTTTTTGTACTTTTACAGCAATAAACTAAATATATTAACAACCCTCTCTTTTTTTATAATATATATGCCATTTGAAAAGTAATCAAAAATAAATTAACATAAATTAGTCACTCTGCTAAAGTTGGAAAATCTCACTACAAAAATTATAAACATTTCTCGGAAACAATCCGTAAAGTTTAAGTTGCAATCAAACGCTAGCAGTGCGTCTAGCAATGCGTGATGCAATGATGACGGATTGGATATTTTTACAGATCAACTGAATCTAACCTAATCAGTAATTGTCAAGCCTTGATCTAAGTAAAACTTTTTGCTGTGATTGAGTGGCGCTAAAAATTCAATCATATTTGAAACTAGCTTATTCTTTACATTTTGCTTTTTGTATGCATAACAAAGTTTCATGCAATCAAGTTAATTATACTTAGAAAAGTATTATTAGTAAAATTTAATAGAACATTAAACAAAACTGACGTTTTTTGAGCACTAAAAACCTAAAAAATATAAAAAAAAAGTTATAATATTTTTACCACATTAAAAAAAAAATCTTTTCTTAAACAAAAAATGTATATTATTATTTTAAGAAAAGTAGATAAGTTTCAATCTTTCGAAAAAATTATACCTTTTTAGTCGGATTAATTGTGTCAGAATCAGATCTTATGGACAGTTTGCCAACCAATAAAGTATATGTCAATTACTCCACTAATCACGCGAGATTGTTTTTTTAATATTTATAGTGGTTGTTTATATTTTAAGCTAAAACATATGATATAAATTCAGAACTAGCAAATTAGAATATTTAATTATAAATAATTTATAATATCCTTAAACAGTCTATATTGACAAACTAATATACAAATTTTAAACAATAAAATTGAATAGATAGGTAGTAATTTATGACAAAAATCAATTGTGAAATATGTTACAATCATAGAATTAAAATGTACATCATTCGCAGTTTCCTAAGAATGACAACAAACAATAATTGTGTACGTCGCAAGAATTCTAACCAAGATAGTAGCCATTAGTAGTAACAACAACATAATCTTTCTCTCAGATAGTTTCCTAAGCATTTGTGGAACGTAGCATACAATATGTTTGGCTTATGCATCAATACTCATAGAAATAACAAGCACGATCAATACCCTTAAGTGTATAGGTTGTAAAAAAAGATAGCTCTGTTTGAATAAAATCAAATACATAGTCTCAGAACTTCAACAATAATAATAATAACGCAAACAATAAAATTTTCTATAAAAAAACTATTTAAAAATAATCACTAAAGATAATGAATATTTTTAATCTTTGTGTACTAAATCTTACATATGCATTACTAACAAAGTTATTATGAATAAAATATAAACTAGCAATATAAAGATTAGTTATTTGTGTACAAAGGGCAGTAAGTAATAAAATTTTACTGTCCAGCATGTAGGTTGGGCACTTCTAGATAGTAATATTTCACTCCGCATAGGAGTATATTTAATTAAACAAAAATATTAAGAATAGACATAAATGGCATTTTTTGCAGTTCTAGCGGTGAAATATTACTTTTATAAAAACAATATATTGGCATAATTTGAATGACATTTGTTAACAAAAGAACAATAAATATACACCTATAATATTTAAAAATTACATGCAATTAGAGTTAAATAAATACAATAAATAAAAAACTCCATCTAACGCCCTGAAGCACCATGGCGAGCCGTAGTGATGAGTGTAATTAACACGATGTACCTACTGGGAAAGTATCAGGTAGCATTACATATCACGCATTTTCCGTGATGGATGAGAAACATTTCGGCAAACGTCAGGTGATTAAATAAATGTTGGATGGTGTGGAAAGGGGCTATATCCCAGACGTTATCCCGGCGATCGAACAGGGACTTTGTACTGCGATAAAGAAAATTGCGGCCTTTTCTACTTACCTATAACAGTGAGATTGACATGCGTGACCCTCGAGGGAGATCTAGTAAACTCGACCCGGCAATGATAGACATCCTCGTCGGACAACATTGTGGGAGCTACTGTCAGCATGGCTCGCTCGTCATCGAGAACCCGCAGGAAGTAACGGTCCCCAAGGGACGGGTCGGCCCAGTGCTGGGGCCTAACTCCGCGTAAATCGTACCGATACACCGCACTCTCAGAATCGGCCCGGAACCACTGCACGACACTGACCCTGTCCGGAGCATGCACTGGAGACAAATTGCAGGGTAACGATGCACTGCCACCGTCCGTCGCCTCCGCCACCTCATTACTCACATCCGAACACTGCGTTATTGTCCACAAAATTAAAAAAAATGCCCACAATAGCACACAGTTCATGTTTAACACATTTAATTTAATACTAAATTTATGACTAATACACCCTGTATACGCAGCATCCGACATAGTCTCACTTATCAGCACTAAATCGTTGGATTAGATGCTTCCATGACGGTTATTAGCAGCCCTTTGTGCATTTCTCTCGTCGACATTCTGTTCATTCAAAACAGTCTATGTGCGTGACTTGTATGATTAATTACACATATAATTAATATTATTTCTTTACACTAGCAACTAACGTCGAAGGACCTGCAAATTAAATTCAGGAATTAATTCTGTGACATCCCTTGTGGATATTTCTTACCATACCTTAATTAAATTCTAATCTAATTACAAATTTACAAAATAACCTTTCAAAACTAATCATATTAAGAAATTTATTTAAGCAAACTTAATAATATGTAGGCGGATGAGCGAAGTTTAATCAGCTCATTTATTATAACTCAATTCACATAAGATTTAAATGTACATAATAATAATCAAATTTATAAATTTTTATTAATTCATTTTGTACAAAAAGTTATTATCAAAGAACTTTGAATTGCATAAAAACTGTTACATAAGATAAACGTACGTACATAAACAATACTGTAGCAAACAACAGCATAATTAAAACTATAAATGATTTATTCAGTATTAATCTTGGCATAATAAAGCAAGCATAACTAGTATCAAGCCACTGTTTTCATTGCTCAAAGGTCTATTCAATGATTATAATAGGAACTAGAAAGCATTCTATTAATTTCTAGTGCAGGAGTTTGCATCAAACAGAACATGTATGAATAGATTTAAAATTTATTAATAACAAATAATAAAATATTATTTACTATAACTATGTTTTTTGATATAAATTGTAATTATAGTTAGAATATCACGTTTTTTTTATTTTTTATTTCAATTGTAAACCGCATTTCAAAATAGATTAAGTTGTATAATAGATATTTCCAATAAAAGTACGGTAGAAACATGATCAACATAGTGTGTAATAATGCGAACTATTTTGCATAAAAAATTCATAAGTTACTCATCGCTTAGGTGAAGTTATTAAAACGGCATGAATAGAATTGGGTTTAAAAAAAATTGTTAGAAAATACTTTATAAGTTTTTGTTTTTAATTCAGCCATGTCAAAAATTAAAGTTAATGACCATACCCAGCATCAACATTCATTCGTTAGAAAACATTCATAACTTGTTGAAATAATAAAGAAACAAAATAGCGCATCTAAAACTTTAAAATTTGTTGCAGCTATTTACTGTTCTGTATAGATTTTTGGCTATTGGCAGCGCCGTATACGGCGGTTTGATTTTTGAGCTAACTGTTATAGTTTTTTTTCTATTCTTATTTTTTCAAAATTGTACTAGTATCACAGATACCTACTACAAACGTCTTTAATTTATTTAAGTTAGATTAAACATAGAAACATAGTTAATTTACTCTTTTTATTATATTTTGTTTAAAAAATATATATACTTGATTCAATGTTATGGTACTGGCAATGTTTGCTATCATTTAATAAAAAATACTCAAAAATAAAAATTTCTTATGGCGGGGCTACACCAGGTTCAGCTCAAAAAATGTACACTGACGCAGGTTAAATATTGTCGTTAATTGGTAAAAATGTATGATCAAATATTATGAGACTGCAGAAAGAAGCATTTTTTAGTTTTTTAACCGCCAAAGTTGACTTATTTTGATGTAAATTAGTTAAAAAATTTGTTTTGTGTGTTTGAGTTTTAGGGGTCTAAAACTCAAAACATCTGCAGAAATAAGCCTATTCTTTAACATAAACTCTTACAAATACACGTTTAGCCGTGCTCAGAGGAACAACACACCAAATATGTATTATAAAAAATTTGAATACTTAACTGCCGTAGAAAAATCCATCTAAAATAAAAAATATTTACAAAGTTTTCAAGCAAAAAATGCGTTAAAAATTAATTATTTTTTCATATTAAAAAAAAAAATATTATAAACACACTAGATTGTGATTTAAAACATTTTATCAAATTTTGATAAGCGCCGGACGGATTTATGTTTGAATGCCAAAAATAATAATATTTTCAAATTTTGGCGTCGCGCCGATAGATCGAGTCTAAATTTGTGCCGCAAGCTATAAAACTATCAAACAAAGAGTAAAATTGCCCAAAATTGATTCAAGCGGCAAAAGATGTTTTTTTTTTACTTTTAAAATAAGCTGAAAAATATATAAAACAAATAATAAAAAAAAAAAAATTAGAAATTTTTTTTTATGACTATTTTTCATATAAAATTGTTTGCAAAACTTAAAATTTTAATAATATTTGTTGTATAGTTCCTCTGAACGCTGCTAAATGTGTATTTGTAAGAATTTATGTTGAAAAATAAGTCTATTTTTGCAGTTTTTTTGAGTTTGAGGCCCTTTAAGTTCAAATACGCAAAACAAATTTATATTTTCTAGCTAATTTACATCAAAATACTTCAACTTTGGCGGGTAATTTTTTTTTAAATGCTCTTTTTTGCACAGTTTTATTACTTTTGCGGCTTATAGACAAGGTATAAACTTAAAATGGCGCCAGATTTAAATTCTACAAAAAAATTCTGATTGATTTCACTAATAGTTGTTTTTTTTTTTAATTTAAATTTTCGATTTTTAAACAAAAAATGCAAAAAAGAAAAAGTTAAAAAACAACAAAAAAACTAAAAAAAATCGTAGAATTTTTTTTAAAGGTTTCATTTCCTCATGAACCTAACAAAAGACTATTAATAAGTTATTGAAACAAAATAAGATACACCCCCTGCTCTGGTCCGTTTGAAATGGAATTGCTCATATAACAAAGACAATTTCTTGTAAAGTTATTTAGTGCTTCCATTCTCTCAATTAGCGGATGCGATAGAATATATTTGTGATTATTTCCAGGTACATATTCAAAAGTAACTGTGATATAGTAAGCCCTAAAATATTGACACCATTTTTTTTTTTAATTCATATTTGGTAGTATTACCGTCTTATGATAGCCTTGTAGAAAGTTGAAACATGTTACGGTATTTAAATATATTCGTGATATAGTACATAGTAAACGTGTTTTATTTATTTTAAAATAAACTATCAAATAGTTACGGTCACTACCATTTAGTTTTTATTAATATTAAACTATTTAAAATTTAGAGTAAACAACTATTGTTAAGTGTTATTATGCTATAGAGAATTTTAGAGAGTTTTATGTAATTATAGTTTTAATATGTATATTATATTATATTAGGTACAGGTAGGTATTTTAGAAATAAGTATAAGATGACAAAAATATATTATTTATGCTGTTAGGAGTAAATTATTGTCATTTTTATTGAACCCAGATAATTGAGGTGCACTGAACAAAATATCAAATGCACGTTCTTTCATGAGCATATACTATTTTTTTTTTTAATAAATATTGATTGAGATGCGCCAATACTTTAAATTTATTTTAAATTATATTTGTCAATGTGAATAATAAATTAAAAATAATATTTTTTTGGTAAAAATGTAATGTTTATTTTTAGTTTAAAAAAAAATGCTTCTCATAATATTTGTAATTTTGAATCAAATTTTTATAATAAAAATAATGTTTAATTTTTTTAAAAAAGCCCCGTTTTGCTCTGGCACTAAAGGCCTCTATTGACCTAAATGTGCCACTAAAAATACTATAAAGATTTTAGGTTTACTAATAAATAGAACATGATTTTATGCACTTGTACTCAATTCAAACTGTTAATAAAAAACGAAAAACATTTATCAAACACATATAGTAATTATTTCAAACAGGAAAATGAGAAAGCTCGTAAACGTGACAATCTAATAAAATCTGAAAAAGATAAAACTGACAGAAAGCTAATCAAATTTCTCAGCTTTCAATAAATAACAAAAATTTCTATAAAACAATAAATTTATTGCAAGGTAGCAAAATGACAAAATAATCAAAACAATTTGGTTATTAATCTAAATTATAAAATAAGTAAATAAATGATTTAAAAGAAAATAAATAAAACACAATTATTATGTACTGAATCACAAATATATTTAAACCATGTCTAGTTTCAACCTTTTTACAAAGCCATCATCTGACGGTGATACAAACAAGTATGAATATAAAAGAGAATTTACATAGCATATATACAACAGTAAAACATAAAGTATATGAAGAGGTGGAAATTTATCATAAACTTTATGTTTTACTGTTGCACAGGGAGTTTATAAATGAATGGGATTATCTAATCACTTTAACGATGCTTTTTTTTAAATTGTCCACTATACTACATTTGTTTTCATATATTTACTTGACAGCTGTCAAAGTTGATCTGTCAAAACAAACAGTATAGTGGACTATTTTAAAAAAGCGGCATATTTAGAGTGATTACATAACCACATTAATTTATAAACTCCCTGTATATATGCTATGAAAATTGCTGTACAAAACACAGAAGAACTGAAATTGTTGTTGTTGTAGAATGGAATAATTTTCCTCAAGAAAAGATCGACGGCGTTAGCGGTATGGGTAAAAGGATGACTACAGCCATAAAGGCTTGTAGAAGCAAAACTAATTATTTAAAAAAAATATTTCATAAATTTTTTCTTATTCATTTGATGTTCAAATTAATTTGATCTAAATAATTCATCCATTGCAAAAAGCTATTTTTTATTTTTTTAAATATCATTATTGTACAAAACTTTGCAAATAAAACTACAAATAGTTACTTTAACTTTGTTTGAGGAAATTCTTTTAAAAGTTGTTTAAAAAAATTGAGAAAATAATTTTTAAAAAATAATTATTCAAAAAGTGATAGTGTGCTTTGTAATCATAGTTGGCTCGTATTATTTTAAGACAAATTGAAAAATTCTGTTACAATCAATTTAGTTTGCAATCAAAGCATGATTACAAATTATTTATAAGATCAGTAAGATATTGATATTAAAGATCTACACAGCAGTAGAAACAATAACGTTATTACGCAAAAAATTTCAAGCATCTTCTCAGAATGTCGACATCTATTGACCGCCGAGATTGTGTTCTTTAGATTTTTTTTTTTTTTATTTATTTAAAAAGTAATTTACAGGAATAATTCAAACACCATTGTGAAGCTAAAACACAAAAATTGACACAAAGTAGCCGGCATTGAATATGCGTTATGTCGCAATGTTATCAAAAATTATGACTAACGGATTACGTCATGTCTTAGGAACCTGGGAGGTTATTTGAACAATGTTATTGTCATAAGAAAAACGCTTTGTACATATTTTAGTTTATAGAGCAACAACAACTTACTATGTTGCTGGGAATTTATTAGAAATGCAAATCAAAAACTTTTAAAGAAAACTAAAAACTATAATACAAACACAAATAAAATAAAATACAATAAAAATGTAGAAAAGCATAATAAACAGAATAAAGTTAAAAACTACAGAACAACAAAACAAGTGACGTAATTTGTACAAACTTAAGTTTATCAAATCTACACTTTCTTTCACAATTCTTTATAAAAAAACTGCATTGTTTTAGATTCATTGCACTACGCTTTAGGTAAACTAATTGCCTAAAAACATATACCAATAAATTTATTATTAACTAAATAACTTAACCTTCACAAATAAACTTTTTTTGATATTTTTAGCAATATGTTACTATGTTATTTCATGCAATTTTAAAGCAAACACAGAAATAATATAGATTTATATGTACATATATAAATCTCAACAAATTTATTCGGCAATATTTCAGTCATCATAGAAAAGAAAAATAGAGCAATCTAAGAAAGATAAGTTGATATACTGTTTAAACAAGCGCCAATCAGATAAGCGCCATAATTTTACAATGAACCAGGTGAATTAGGTCAGCGCTTGGGCAAATCATACTTTTTCGTCAATGACACACTCGATGAAGTGTCCCCCGTTACGGGACTGATTGTTGCGTTTAATTAACAAATTAATTACGTTGCTACGTATCGGTAATAATTGAACGACCATTAAACTCTTTTGTGTTAGTGGAGTGTTTTGAATATTTAACGTCGTTGGAAATGAGAGTGAGTGTGTAAATGAAGACCGTGATAATTGAGTCATTTAATATTTATTAACTGACAATAAGTATAATTTGCACGGTAAATTTATACGCCGTAAATTTACATAAAGCAATTCAAGACAATATAGATTATTTTAAATGTAATAATATTATTTTATTAATACTCTTTTGTTAAATGGTAATATTTTTTGTGACTTTTAGAAACATTTACATAAAAAAACTAAACAAATTAATTAAACTCAATTTATAAATTAACATCTGTTTAGAATATTATAAAAATCAATGTTTTTAGAGATTAAAGGTATTGTGTTATTTGAATGCGGCACTCAAGAAGCGGTTACTTAAAAAAAAGAAAGTATTTATTCAAAGAGTTACTTCAACACTAATGAACAACAAAACATGTGAGAACCAAATTATGCTATTTTTAGCATTTTGTAAATAGAATTTGGCAGTGTATGTCAATTTTGAGATTGCAGAGAGTTTATGGCTGGATTTTGGAGCTTTCTGTTAACAGTTTAAAATTGTATAGCCAAATTTAGCACTTTGCAACAGTTTATGCCAAATTTGAGTTTTTTTTACAAATATTTTTATTATTTTGCTACTATTAATTTTTTTTTTTTTTAATTTTTACAGTTTATGGCCGGATTTTGGTGCTTTCTGACAATTGTTTAAAATTGTAAAGCCAAATTTTGCTAGTTTTGACATTTAATGAACAGAATTTTAAAGTTTTTGGCCGTGTTTTTGTTTGTTTAAAAAAAGATTTTCATATTTTATGACTGGATTTTACTATTTGGTTTTTTATTATTAAATCCTTTACGACCAAATTTAAGTATTTACTGTCAATATTTTTATACTTCCAAACCAAATTTTGCTATTTTTGATTTTCTATAAATATATTTTTTTACCTTTCGACAGTTTATAGCTAGAATTTGATTCTTTCTTACAATGTTTTAGATATTTTATAGCTGGACTTAGCTATTATTGAGATTTTATAAAGATTTACATCTTCTAACAGTTTATGGTTTGGTTTTGGTGTTTTCTTACAATATTTTTATACTTTATGGCCAAATTTTGCTATTTTATGAATTATAAATTTTGCACCTGTTATTAATCAAACTTTTAAATTTTACACTTTTAAACAGTGTATGGTGTTTGGGTGCTTTCTAACAATATTTTGATGTGTTAAGACCGGATTTTTGACGTTATATGAATAGAATTTTGTACTTTTTACAGTTTATGACCAGATTTTAGTTTCTTTTACAATATGTTAATATTCTATGAGCGGACAGTTTATAGCTGCCTTTTATTTTTTTAACAATATGTTGATTTTTTATTGCCAGATTTTGCTTTTTGACATTTTACATTTTATGAACATTTTTTTCAGTTTAAACATGCAGTTAGTTAGCTTGAAATATTATAAATAAAAATAACTCAACCGCCTTTTTGATTGACTTTTTATAAATAGAGTTTTGCACACAGAAAAATACAATATTGTATACGATTTTTTTTAAACCGTGCAAGGGTCCTTCTCAATATTTTATGGTGAGGCTCAAAAATCTTAGCTACGCCATTGCCTGTGTGTGAAAAACGTTAAATTTGGGCAGCAATTAAGCGCTACATAAAGAAGCATAAATGTAAATGCAAATGACGGTGGATTTTTGCAGAGAACTAGCAGTAAACAATTTTCAAGTTTTGAAAATATTGTTTAAATTTAATTTTCTATATAAATCTATTGATGTTTAAGTAGCAAACTAAAACAAATATAAAACTTATATACTCTTTGATGTTTTTATTTTTAAATTTATAAATACATTAAGTTAAAAAACCAGAAATATGTGCTTTAAGTAACATATGAATTTAATTGTACACACTATAACAATAAAACTTAAACATAACTACAATAATAAAAAAAAATGTTATAAAATTTAAAAAACTTTGGAAATAAACTACAAAATTTTAAAATAAATATTTTTTTTACTATTGTCTTTAAACGTCTCAATTTGGACCAAGATCAATACAATACTTGTGATAAAACTAAAAATAGACAAATTAGCTTTTTATAACAATGTTTTTTACTTTATAACGTTTGGCATAAATTATGCATGTTGCAAAATTGTATGCTTAAAGTATCCCTAAATAATATTATAATATAGACAGATCTTTATCTTCTAGTCAACTTTTTTAAAACGTAATAAGTAGGTGAAAGAGCATCATTGCACCACGGCTACAATGACTATTATTAGTATTAGTAAAAATATTTTGGGACAGTTCTATTGCAGCATCATCATCAACTACCACCGTTTACCATCAAAATGAACTACGGCCACAAAAAATCACCAAATATTATTTTTTTTAATGTATTTTTCTAACTGGTCAATCCGTAGGTTTCCTGGTGGAACGACAATATTTGTGTAACTGTAAAAAAAAAATTTAATTGTTTCAAAAGAACACCAACGCAAGAAAACATGATTGCCGCAAAGTTCTTAAAAGCAAACAACAATCATGGGTAAGCTACGTGAAAAAGTGAAAACCGTATTAAAAAAAAATTCCTCTGTGGCTTCCTTTCTAATCGTTGACGGACGCAGAGTCACCAAAGCGGTAAAAATTGCAGATACATTGGCAACCCAATTTGCGTCTGCTAGTAGCTCTCAAAATTATACTGAAGAAATTCTACGCCAAAATGAACCATTAGACATTTCTTTTCTTAAAGACTTTGCCCTATAACTTCTTCTTTATCTTAAAAGTGTTGAAAACGGCTATCAGCGGCATGGGTACCTCCTCTGCACTAGGACCAGACGACGTGCCTTATCAAGTTATTTAACAGCTTCCTTCCTGCACGACGGAGCGGTTGCTAAAAATCTGCAAACTAATATGCAAAAAGCGGCGTTTCCCAAAAAAGTTGTAGAAAGGCCGTTAACTTGCCGAAACTTAAACCAGGTAAAAACTCAAACAACGTCAACAGCTACAAACGTACAATGTAGTACAATGTAGACAGAGAGGCAAAAACAGGAAATGTTTGTTGTTTTACAACAAAAACTTGCATGCATTTTTGCCGCCTCAGGAGACTTTACCGGGGCCCCGCGCATGTCTTGCGTTGAAAACCCGTTTCCGGTATGTGCTTTTTTAGGCACATATTAATAATATAATCACAAAAAAATGCAAAAAGCTTGTGATCAAGTGCTTGGCCAGTATTAACTGAAGGGCGCGGAAAGAGGTACTAAAGCGGTTGTGCATGGCCTTGTTTTGTCCGGGATTAGCTACGGCTGCGCGGTATACTTATTTGCTAAAAAAGATTGTTAAAAGCCTTTGACGCAGTCTACAACGCAAGCGTATCAAAGTTATATAATACTAAGTTTTTTGATATTGTTACCAAATACCCAGACTCTCCGCGGTTGTATACGGGAGGTTTAAAAACAGACCGAGGAGTAGAAAGTGGTTTTGTTTTAGACAGTACGGCTCATTCATAGTCTCCTCAAAGAAACCTCACCACAAAATTATATGCATTGCATAAAACCCTGCTAAACTGAGTCATCTCACAGCTCGTTCCTCCTTTGTTCTAACTTACTGAATGTCATCCTGAATATAAAGTTTATGTACTTGGTCAATCTGGTAAAAACTTCAATATTTTGCCTAAACGGGTTTAGACAAAAACTTATTTTTGTCTGGATGCCGAGTCACGTAGATATTTTGCTGGAAACAAGCTAGCCGATAAAAACGCCTATTAAGCGGATGACAACATTTTCGTAAGTCCCGATAATCTTAAATAATAAGTCATTTTAAACATCATCGGAAATTGGCAAAAAGTATTGAACAGCATTAAAAACATATTAAAGAAAGTTCTTCGTGACGGCATGGAAATCTCGGGTAGATCTCAACAGGAGAGAAAAGGTTGCCCTATGTTGCTTGCGCATAGATCATACTAACTTGACCTTTTTGTAACTCTTGACCGGCGACAAACAACCTGCATGTCAAACACGTCACGACCCTCTCTCTAACAGTAAAGCACATTTTGGAAAAATGCCAGACGTACCTACTCTACCGTAAACGGCTCGAGCTCTCTAACACCGTAGCGCCTATTTTATTAAATAAAAGAAAAGAGTCTATGAAAAGGTTGAAGTTGAAGTTTTTGTGTTGCTTCTTAATGGTTTTAATTTTAATTATTTTATTGTTGTGTGTTGTTGAGTCGTTTAAAGCATCATAGTCTTTTACAACTTTGATGCAATCTGTAGTATTTGATTTGGTTAGTTTTTAGGGTCTAGCATCAAAGCATTTACAGCTTCAGTGTCATCTGTAGTATAAGGTTAGGTTATAGCATTATATTTAGTTGGTTTTTAGGGTCTGGCATCAAAGCATTTTACAGCATTGGTATCAGCAGTGATAGTTGGTTAGGTTAGGTTTAGTTAGTAAGTTTTGTGATTTTTTATTTTAAGAACTGTGATATTAGGTTAAGTATTTATTTATTTATTTGTTTATTTATTTAAACATTTTAATGTGTTGTAATTTGTTTTTTACTTGCCATAAAAGCCAAAATTGGATTATCTTATTTATATTTATTATTTTTCATATTTTACTAATTAAACATTACTAACATTTAAAGCATTTATCCGCCCCTATCTAAAATATAATTTCAACATATTACAAAAAAAACTCGGCTTATACTCAAATATTTGCTTCAGCCTACCCAAATCCCATATTTATATATATATATATATATATATATATATATATATATATATATATAGTTAATAATCAGAATGAAAATTCAATTACATACAGTAAAAAATCTATATGTGTATGTGCTTTCAAGATAAATTTACTAATGCTCGATTTCTAGAACAAACATGGAACAAATATTACGACGACATAAAAACGCCCCTTGCTTTTCAGTCTGATCGGTGTGCAATTTAATACAGCTTGAAAACGAGGTTTTTATAACTGTGTAAAAAATAGTATATGATCGCAATTACGTAAAAATATTTAAAACTTTTTATTAAAGATATATATATATCATATATATATTAAAATAAAATAATGTTTGAATTGTTTTGATATATAAAACTGATGAAGTCTGTTAATTATTTTCATACTTCAGTTCTTAAAATCATTCCACTATTGTATATTGAACATATTTATCTGTTACCATATGAATCACTAATTCAATAGATTATAGGATTTTCGTAATACTTCAATAATGTAAAATGTATAGATAGTTTTTCATTAATACAACAAATTTTCTAACTAAAGAATATTGATTTATTTTTGATTAAATCATACGATTATGTTAACGATAACTAATGATGTAACGTAATGTAACTTAATTACTTCATATTTTGTCCAACCTACATATATTATGTTCAAAAAACATGTTAAAATATTATTACATTTGGTAATATATTTGCATTTTTACTTCTTTCATATATTTTTTTTAGATTAAAAAAAATGTTATTAAAAATTCATTTACTTTAATGCTGATATTATATTATATTAGATTATATTATATTGTGACTGCTATATATCTATTTTGTAATTAAACGTGAAATACTTATCTGCTTGAGTCTACACTGTCCACAGTGTCGGTTTGAAATTGGTTTCATAATCAATTATTAATAGCAGATAAAAAACATTTAATTGCTTTGCAGTTATTTGGTATTTAAAATTACTCTAATATTCTAAGTTCCTTTTCGACATATTGAAACAATTACATTATCTTTTAATTTGTTGTTTTGCAATTATTGTAAGCAAATGTTGTAACGTTTGGCATTTATAAGCCATAGTAAGCAGTATTTGCAAAATTAAAGTAATGTTGGTTGCTTACATTAAATATCTAAATTCAAAACTTATAGTATAGTAAATTTAAGTAAGACGTGCGTGAATAAACGCAATAAACAAGTAGCAATAAAGTTTGTAAGATATTATGCATTATTATTTATACTTTTTTCTTATGTATTTTATGTTTGGAGTAGTTTAACCACACTCTAAAGAGTTTGACACTAGGGAAGTTCAAGTCACAACTAAGGAGAACCGCATGGCATGAAGATTAGAAGGAACTTAAAACCAGTGGCTTAAGACCAGCGATAAGGATTGTGGAACTTGCAGTGGTACTATTCAGCACCTAAGGGGTCCTGAATAGTACCACTGTTATTATTTTTATAAATAATGTCTCTGAATTTGACTGTTTAGTTAATGTTTAATTTAATATTATAATTGTTGATGTGTTGTATTGAGTTTTTATTATTTTTAAGTATAAAATATTTGGCGTTTATGTTATGTTAATTATGTTATTTTAATTGAACCACACCCACCCCTCAAAGCAAATGGCAAACTACGCCACAATGTTAACTACTTCTAGATACATTATGTTGCTTTGTGAGTAATTGTTAGCAATAGTTAAGTTTACTACCAACACATGGTTGCTTTGAAACTACTCCTCTACCGGTTAAGTTATCTTACTATACTAATTTGTAACTTTGCAATTATTGTAAGCAAATAACAAATGTCTTCAATAATGTGTTGCTTTTTATTTCTAACATTTTATATTGTTGCGTGATTATATTTGAATAGGTAATTAGCACAAGTATGTCGTTATTTCTTAACAACTTACATACTAGTGCATGCAATGTATAAATGTATTAGTTCTGTTCTGAGTGGTTCCCGAGATTTACAGATGGTTGCTAGCTAGAGTAAAATATAATTTAAATTATATTATTATAAGTAGAACTCAAATCATTGTAATTAACTTAAGATATTATACTAATTCTGCAGTCAGATCTCAATACAATTAACAGTTGGTGCATTAATAATGATATGATTCTTAATGTTGATAAGTGTCATGTAATGCTGTTCAGTAAAAAAACTTGATAACTACAGATTTGATTATGATTTAGCCAATATCAAACTAGTCTATGTAGACACTGTTCGAGATCTTGGTGTATATTTTGACAAAAAGTTGTCTTTTTCTTACCATATAGAAATTGTTATTTCTAAAGCAAATAAAATGCTTGGTTTTATTAAACGTATCACAAAGGATTTTACAAACATTCAGAGTCTAGTTGTGTTATTTATTACATTAGTTCGCTCCATTTTGGAGTACTGCTGTGTGATATGGTCACCACACTTCGAAGGTTTTGTAAATAGGCTTGAGTCTGTACAACGCAAATTTCTGAAGTATATAAAATACAAACTGCAATGTCAAAATATAATACTAACGTTGCAACAAGTTGGGGTATACGTCAACTTAGTAAATCTTTTAAAAAGGCGAGAATATTATGATATATGTTTTGCTTATAAAATTTTCAATAATTTGATCAATTCATCCGATTGCCTGGAATGCTTTTCTTTAAACGTACCAAGTTATAGAACACGTTATTCTTTACTTTTACACGTTCCGTTCAGTCGAACATCGTATCTCTTATATAGTCTACTTGTAAGAATTTGTAACATTGTAAACAGATACTGCGACAGTCTTAACTTTGCATCATCTTTAAATCGTTTTAAGATTGATGTTCGTCGTGCCATAGATGCATAACAGTTGTTTTATGTGTTAATTTGGTGTAAGTGTAATTTTAAGTATAGTTTTAAGCCTTGTAAAATGTTTGTATGACGTTAAATAAATATTATTATTATTATTATTATTATTATATAATGCAATTTTTATTTGATGCAACGTTTTAAGGTTATTGAACATTTGCTCACGCATACGTATGTTAATAACCTCACTTTTATTAATAAATTAAATTGTTTATTAATAACTAAAATACTGTCAGTATCAGTTTTACAAATTATAAGCATCTATTTTTATAGTACAATTTATTTTGGATTTCAATTTTTTATAATTTTTTAATTAATGTTAATATTTTGTTAATTAAATTAATATTTGGCGTTACTTTACATAATGTAGAAAATATTCAAAAAACGCTTTATCTGGAAATCATACCCACAACCTGTACACAAACACAATAATAGCAAAAAATAAATAAATTAATATAGTATTTACATCTTATATTTTTATAGTCAATTTGCTATTATTTTAAAAGTTTACTTATTCTAGTTTGTTGCTTTGCAATTATTGTGGACATATATTAACAATATTATGTGTTGCATACTGCTAACTAACGCTTGTCAAAGTTTGTTGCTTTGTGATTAATTGTTAACAACTTAGGCTCACTTCTAACTAGTTTATTACTTTTTATTTAACTGCATATTAATTTATAATATTAAGAACGTATATCTACGGTCTGAACCTAAAGTAAGTTGTTTGTCCACACGTAGGTCATTCAAAATCTGCATTTTTTTATCCTATAATGATCCATCTAAGATCAGACTGTAGATAAAAGCCTTTATACCGCTGAGTAAGAGAATATTAGATAAAAACGCAAAGCTAATATATCTTTTGCGTAGTCGTGTATGCAAAATGTACACAACACGTTTTTGTGCTGCTGTATTAAACAGTTAATTTTAGTTAATTTTGTTAGCAAATATTTACAAAAAATGTAATTAGTTATTTATTTATTAATCCCAAATATTAAAATATTGCGCAAAAAGAATGTATCTACTTATTTTCAAGAAATACAATATCTTCTGCCAAACCGATCAATACGACATTATTACTTAAAACTGTATGTTAATAGAGCAGAAACATTTCAAATGAAATGCCTTATTATTATTTTATTAACCAAATATTAACTTATCATTTCAATACAATTGCTATACATGCTACAATAGAATATTAAATTTTTAGATAGCAAAATCAATTACTCAAATAAAATCTATTTTTTAATATATTTTATTTTCCGTTTACAAATATAATTAAGTTTATTAGCTGTTTCAACAGTTACGTTGCACTTCTATTTAATAACTGAATTATTAAGACGATTAACACCTAAGCAGTTCACGAGTATTAATTAAAGTTTCTTGTCTTAACTCACATTTAGTCTCAAAATTAAAAAAAATACTTTCAGAGTATAGACCCAAACCCAAAACCTTTTGTTTAACTGTCTAGTATTGTAATCACTACATCAATTACTACCTAAATAAGTTGGAAAACTGAATAAGCGTATGGTTCAAGTTATTACCTATAATTCCTATAAAGTTTATACAAATATGTTTTTAAAAAACATTACTAAATTTATCTTATCTAATTTCTGTAAAAGTTATGATGTACTATGATCAATAAACGCACCTACCTAATAAATCCCAGGACTCAGCTTAATCTTCTATATGTATATGTATTTAGACAGTTTGATCGTGTGTTTGCAAACTAAACTTTGCGGTTGAATGTGATGTGAACACAATATGCAATTTGTACTTAACAGAACAAAGACACTTTAAGTCATGTGTGCATGTGTGTGTGTGTGTGTTGCGGAAATGTCATTTACTAAATGTTCAATTTATATATTTAGTTATAAATTTAATAATTCAAAATTAATGCTTCTTCTTGTCTATTATAATGATTGTAATTAAAACATTTTCAGTCTTAAGAATAATAAAATAAATATAAATTCTATAAAAAAAAAAATTATACATAGTGGTGTTTCATAAGTAATTAAAAAAGTATATTCTTATTATTAAAATTTAATTTATAATATATTTTTTATATTGTTAGATAATGGCAAAATGTTTCTCAAATTTCATAATACACATTAATAATAAACAAAAAGTTACGGGTGCCCCAATAAGCGGAGAATAAATAACTACAGCCATATTTTACAAGGTGGTAAATACTTCCTTTTTGGAAACTTAATTAAAAGAAGTAATATCATCATATTATATCAATGTCTACTGTGCAACATAAAAATAACGTTTTTTGAAAGTAAACCATTAGTGTATAGCATCCTTTTCTAAACTATGTTTTGCAAAACTAAATAAAAATTCCGTGAAACATTATTAAAGTTAATATAAGCTTTTTTTTAATGTTATGCTACGTTAAATCAGGCCCTCATTAGTTTGCTTAAAAATAATAAAATCAATGTTAAAACAAAATAAAACTCAATAGTTAATAATATTGCATATCAACCAAGTATTTTTACAACAAGCAAGTACAGTTTTTAATTTAAGATAAAATTGCATCTATTGATTTTTAGAATTTACATAAAAAAACGTAAATAAATACATGTTTTCTTAGATTAAAATTGCTAGATAGTGTCACAAAACTTTTACATGGCCGGCTGTTTCAATTAGATCTATTAAAGTATATCATAAAAAAATGAGTTTTTATCTATAAACTGCAAAAAATATATTTAAACAGTTTTTTCAAAAAATTAAAAAATGTCACTTTTTTTATCAACACGACCAAACAGCATCATATTTACATGTATAAACACAAACAAAGGCGGCTAGTATAGGCTAGGCTGTATAGATTACAAGTTATTCTTACAGTTAGAACAATTTTGTATGTTTACCCGTTTTAGTGCTGTTTTTATTTTGTTCAGTTGAATTTTTTATAAATGTTGATAATATTTTAATTTTATTGTTGATAGATATATCATATACCTTTCAGCCAGAGTGATGATTTTAACCCACAGTACTTTTTCATTTTAAAAAAGTTAGCAACAGCATCAGACAACAAAATTGCAAAAGATCGTTAAAAACCAGTAAAAAGATGGGGTTTTGTAAATGTATTAAATAGTTTGCAATTTTGGATTTGGAAGTATTGATTCTAACAACTAGGTTTGTGCAGCGCCAGTTTGCATATTTTTTATCATTATTTAAAGGCAATAAATTATATTTTTGTAAAGGTCTACATAATTAGCCTATGGCTTTTCATTGATTATGACAATAAGTTTTCTTGGTTTGTGTCTTTGTGTTCTTTAATATTGCATAACTCATGTCAAAGATAGAGCTTCCGTATGCTTCTAAAATCAAAAGTTCAGTTTAAAGTTTTAGATTTTTTTGGTTTGTTATCGTAGTTTTTAGTTAGAGCAAAAAGATGCTGACCTCAAAAGATTAGATTTTTCAAAATGAGAAAGATGCTAATCTCGGAAGATAAAATCTTAAGAAACAAAATTTGCAAAAGATGCTGGAATGCGTTAGACTTTTACAAGGTGATGCCCAGGAACAAAATGGTTATTTTGAAAAATAAAAACTTAGAGAGACGTTGGATTCTGCCCTAGACCGTTGAACTATATAACAATGTGGTGGTTATGATAATAAAACTAACTGAAGTAGACTACTGATTCACTACCCAATGCGTACGTGTTATCAGAAATTATTCAAGACTTAGATACACAGATACAAAACCGGATTATCACTACTAAATAATATTTTGACAGACGAAGTTTAATATAAAAAACAAGACGTCTCCGACTACAAAAAAATTGTGAAAACAATTTCCAAACTAGAAAATAAATGCCAAATCAAATTAATAAACTAAAAAAAATATTTTTTTTTTTTAGTTTTTTGCATTATGCTAAAGCCATCAATCAATTACTAAAATCAAAAGTTGGTAAAGATCATTAAATAAAAATAACAGGGCATATATCAGCTAGCTTCATCAAGATTTATTTGCAAATAGTTAAAGAACATCCGTTAAAGCATTTTCATTTTGGTTATTAGAATCCGACACATGCAAATGATCACTAAACGTCAAAGTCAACAAAAAGTTAAAATTAACTTTAACAACAACTACGTTAACTTTATCAGTACTAGTAAATACTGTTTACAATACATTATATTAAGATTTATTTTGTAAATAAAAAAAATAACTAAATTATACTACGTACATAATAAGTTGCATTGTTAAATAATTTTTCCAAGTGCCGTTTGAAGTTAAAACAACAAAAGACGTTTTTGCAAATATTTGAAATAAATATTTTGCTACTAAAAAGCAGATCAAAACTTTTACGGAATTATTGTTATTGCAATTAAAAATTTCAACTAATTAATTTTCTTTTAATTTATTATTTTTTTCCTTATATGGTTTACAAAAAATCAATATACATAGTGCAGCAGCAAAATTTGCTGCGATAGCTATGCGTGTTATTGCCAGAGTAGGGCAAAGTGTAATCTGACTAACGAATAAAAAGATACTGACTCACAAATCATTACCAGCACAAATAACGAATAATTACTAATAATTATAAATAAGCTTTTTTTTGTTTAACAACAATCCGTATTTGATGTGACTAATGACTTATAATTATTAGTCATTAGTTAGTAAAAAACGATTACTGATTTATTAATCACCAATCAAAATTCGCATAGTAATGACTAACGAATAACAACTAACCAAAAATTTAAAAGATATTAAATAATATTTAAGAAAATTTAAAAAGATTTTAAAAAAATTTATAAGGAAAACTTAGAGAAAATTACAAATAAATTAAGAAAATGCAGAAAACTTAAAAAAATCTTATTTTTTTTTAATACGAAAGTTTCAAAATATTTAAGAAAATTTAGAAATATTTTTGAACATATCAAAAAACGTAGCAAAAAGTTTTAAAAAAACTATCAAAAAAAAAATTTAAAATTTTTTGAAATTTTAGAAAATCTAAGAAAACTTAAAAAATATTATAATATTATTAAAAAAAGTTAAAAACTATATGAGAGTATTCACACATGCATTAGACTGTGAAAGACTGTAATTTATACACGAGCATTTAAAGCCTTGTTAACACCGTATTTAGCATTCAAGTCTTCTGTTTAACAGTTTTAGTAACTTATTGACATATCCAATAGTTTTTTTTACAGATTTAGTAACACTGTTAACAATTTAAAATACATTTTAACATATTATATTGCTATAAACTGTTTTTGAAACGTTATTACAGTTTTGATAAAAATTTAGAAAACAATTTGTCAGACCTGGTAAGTTGCTTACAATTTATGATATATTTACACGTTATGGTATTACATTGATGCAAATTATTTAAATGTTTTAATAACTTTTGACAGATGTCGTAATATTTTTGACAGTTTAGTAACTTTTTGACAAATCTGATTACTTTTTGACAATATTTTTAAAAATTCAAAACACTATTTGACATGTCTGCTATATTTTTGCATAAATTTTTACTGTAAATTGTTTGACAGAAAAAACATTTTCTGAAGTTTTTTGTTACTGTGTGACACATGTTGTAACATTTTTGATAATTTAAAATAAAATATGCCATATCAGACAGATGGTACACATTTTATTACATTCCAGTAAATTGTTTGACAGTTTTAGTAACTTTCTAAAATTTTTAGTAACTTTTTGACAGATGTAGTAATATTTATATATGAAAGTTTAAAAAATAATTTGACTGATTTATGCCAACTTATTACATTGCTAAAACCTATATGACAGTTTTTGTAATTTTTTGACACATAATATTTTTGAACAATTTAAAATACAATTTTTGACAAATGTAGTACATTTGGCCTACTTATGACATTTACAGATTACTGTAAACTATTTCTGAGTTGTAATTTTTGTTGACAGTTTAGAATACTATCTGACAGATCTGCTATATTTATCTCAACTATTACTGCAACTTGCTTTACAGTTTTAGGAACTTTTTGATAGACGTAGAAGGTTGTTGACAGTTTAGTATACAATTTGAATGATTTGGTACAAATTTACCAATCTATAAGATTTATTTATAAACTGCAAACCGGACTAACTCAAGCGATTAATGAATATACAACGTAAACGTAGTGGATAGGTTTGTAGCGTCAGTTATATAAAACACAAATTTTAATAACTAATTTTTTTTTATTAAAAATTTAATTTTTAATTTTTTTTTTTATTCCTTGATTATTTTAATTTAACTTAATTTAATTTAATTTAAAATGACTATATGTATAAGTATAATTGTCAAAAATGTCCAAAATATATGTTTTATTAGTGTTTACTTTTTAAAGTATTACAAAATAATTAGTCACATAAATGCGATGTGATTGATAATTGACAAATACTCGAATACAAAGTAGTCTTGACTAACCATTAGTCGCAAGTAATCAACTAAGATCAATCTGTAATCGTAAATAAACTGACTAATAACTAATCAATTTAAAAAATATTGTGATTAATGACTAATAATTATTATTTTAATATTACTTTAGGCATTATAAATTAAATACACTTAGATGCAAAAAAAACGGGCATTTTTTTAATAAAACTTTTAGTGTTTTACAATCTAAGAGACCATCAGAATGTAGAAAAAACAACATTAATAAGCAAAATTAAAATTTAAAAGTATGCGTTTTTTACTACCTATTGCTCATTCGACTTTATGCACAGAAGATCAAGGTGGCTACTGGTTGACTTGTTTGTTTTCGATTAACTGTCATTCTCAGGGCAAATTGGTGTGTTAAATATGGTTCTAAGTGCTAAAGTTTGTGCAATCGATGATCGATTAATCGTTCGTACTACTCTACGGAATTGTCATGTGACTTCAGTGGAGATCAGAAACCAGCTACGTTAGGTTTATGGTACAGCTGTGAATGTGTGGACAGTTTGTCAAAAGTTGCAAAAAGCTGGCTTACAATCTTGTAGACCAGCAGCTACACAAATATTACTCCCACGTCACCAAGTAGCCAGACTCCAGTTTTCGCAAACATTTGAATTGGACATTGGCACAATAGAAGACAGTACTGTTTTCTGACGAGTCTAGATTGTGCCTACATTCGCCAGATCGAAGAGAACGAGTATGGAGACAAACGAGAGAACGATTTGCGGAGTCTACCCCGGCTTAGCCATGGTGGAAGTTTCCTGATGGTATAGACAGGAGTATCAATATATGCCTGCACCAAATTGATTATCATTGATGAAAGATTGCTGACTGCACAGCATTATATTGAGGAGGTTTTGGAAAATTACGTAGTCCCATTTGCTCCATTTATCGGCGATGGCTTTATTCTGATGCAGGATAACGTGAGACCGCATTCTGCGAGGTGCGTCACAGAATACTTAGTTGCAGATACAATAAGAAAATTTAATTGTCTTGCATGTACCCCAAATGGAAATCTTATAAAACATG
Source organism: Tachinus rufipes (assembly GCA_963932245.1). Lineage (NCBI taxonomy): Eukaryota > Metazoa > Arthropoda > Insecta > Coleoptera > Staphylinidae > Tachinus > Tachinus rufipes. The sequence goes on from OZ010743.1 coordinate 73,134,973, forward strand.
TTTAGGATATGCTGGGCAAGTTTGTTAGAGGACGTGCAGTTGCACCAACCACAATAAACGAGCTTTGTGTGGCACTTCAAGAAGAATGGCAGAATATTTTACAAAATGATATTTTTGAGCTTATTAGTGGCATCAAGAAAGCAATTTAAAGTATTGAAACCTTATTCAACTAAAATTTTCATTATTTATCTCTGCTAAATTTATTTTGCAGAAAAGCATTTTCTTTCGTATATACGTAAATTATCGTTTTTGTTTATTAATGTTCATTAAATAAACTGATAAGTACTGTATGTTGTTATTTTCTACATCCTGATAATCTCTTTGATTGTAAAACACTAAAAGTTTTATAAAAATTACTCAATAACCCTTTTTTTTTAATCTGATGTTTATTTTGTAAAAGTCATATAAACCTTGCAAGCCAGAAAAATGTTCATGTGCTTTAAGGAGACTAGAACCTTTAGGTTCTAAAGTCCACGATTGATGTAGTAATAATTTGTTGCATGACAGCCAACTTTTGAGCAGAAATAGAGGTTATCATGATAAATTCGCCTCCCAGAACAATCAGAAACTCAAAGAGCAGTTCCTTGCTGGCGTCCAAAAAGATCGTATTACTGTCTTACCGCCTCAATGTTTTGTAGTATTCCCACGAGCCATGGTAATCTTATTATTCTTCTTGTATTTTTCTAATTTTCTTAAAGGTGCAAAACAATTAAATGCAGACCAAAAACAGGACTTCGAGTAAGAATATTAAAGTGTACGCAAAATATACGCTACATGGCAACAATCGACCTACTTTTTAAAAAAGTAAACCTCCACGACAAACGTAAATTGCTTTTTTTCCCAATGTATTTTTGCTAATGAAGAAAATGATAAAACAATTCCCAACTCTTCTCTTTTTAATGAGACTATCCCTACCCTTGACCTACCACGCCACCCTTAAAGGAGCTTCGTTCAAATCAGCAAATTTTGTTGCCGCAGTCTATTTAGAATGTATTACATTTAGTACCAATTTTGGTCAAATGTTGTATTAAATTTCTTTGAAATCTATGATAAAAAAATGTTTTCAGTCATTGATCGTTGACTAACTTTTTTCTTGCTTAAAATCAAAATATAGATGTTTATTATGAAAGTTTGTTTTTTTTTCAAAGTTTGTTGAAACAATCATATTATTGCAGTTAAAGTGCAATGATTGCTTAATTTTGAGCAAAGATAGTATCAATTAGCCACCAAGATCACCTTTGGTTTGACAATTTTAGACTTTTTTTTAGGATTATTGTAAAAACAAACTCTATAGTTACAAGCCTTGGACATAAATGCAATAAAAAAAATTAAAAATATTGTTGCGGTACATGTACATTAAGGTAGAGCTTAAATTGATTATTGTCAATTTTTTATGAGCGCCGGGCGCTTTTTTCTAAACATTATATGATCTTGTAGTGGTAACATTCAATTAGAAAACTTTAGTAGAAAATAATATCTTATAATAAAAAAAGCTAACTTTAGAAGTTCTTTCTTTCTCTTGTTTGATAGTTTTTGCGCTTGCGTCATCATTTAGACCTAATCAATCGGCTCCAAATTTTAAAATTTTTATTTTTTTTAGATTCGAACATAATTCCGCTTGGCGCTCATAAATATTTGATAAAAAAAAATTTAAGCCCTACCTTAATGTTATGTACATTGTAGTCTATATCGGTATTGTTATGTTATACAAAACAACAAAATTGCATGTCTAAAGCTATCAAAACAGCGTGCCCAAAACATTTAGTAAAATTAGATTGTGAAAATTAGAAATCAAAGGTAACATAGCAAAGTGGTAAGAACTTCAAAAATAGTATAAAAGCAGCGCCATATTTCTTACATCACAAAACACGGAATGTATAAGTTGTACAGGAAGTTTATAAATGAATGAGATTATGTAATCACTTTAAATATGCCGCCTTTTTAAAATTGTCCACTGTACTGTTTGTTTTAACAGTTCAACTTTGACAGCTGTCAAGCAATCAAGGTTATAAGAACGTATACAAATGAAGAGAATATTTTTAATATTGAATCCTATTTTAGGAATGGACAGTTTGATAATGGGAAATGGCTCTATTCTATTTCGGATTGAATTCGAGAGTTTACTACTGATAATTATAAATATGTAAACATATGAAAATATTTTTATTATTAAATTCTAAGGCAACTTTATTTACGCATTTTTACTACAGCTAGACACGAATAGTCTAGTTGCCTATTATACCGGCCACACAATACGTGTCTAGCTGTAGAGCGGCACAAACACACATTAGATAGCTACATAATCCCAAACATTTATAATCACCCTGTATATGTTTAATATACAGTATACAAAACTGCATGAAATTACTAAGTGTTTACAGTATTAGGTTAAATAATATACTATAATATGCTCTTAAAATAATACTTGTATTGTTTGTTGTTTTTATACTATTACGTAATAAATCATCAATATTGTTCACCAATTTAGAGAAAAAAGAAAATGTTTTATTCAAGAAAGTTTTATTTGGTGCTTAAAAATATCAACAGATTATAAATAAACCAATTTACGTAGTTTAAATGTACCGTGTTAAAATAATTGTGACATGTGCTTTGCAGTTTGCTGCAACATATGATATGATTCCAACAAGAATATCAAGTTGCACAGAGCTAGTTTCTGTATTTTATAGATATTTCATGTTTCGCTCAACTGACACCATTAATTATTTATAATTGCACCAGGCCAATTTAATGTATTGTATAATTAGACAATAGTATTTATTTCATTATAATTTGTAACAATATTTTTGTTATGATTTATCAATAATATAATCAAATTTATCAAATAATATTTAAATCAAGTTTGTTATAAAACCAGTAATTGAGTACATTTTATAACCGTAATTGTAAATTGTTTTACTTCTAGCGAAGTAAAATTAAAATTGAATACTTTCTGTTAGTGTGTAATTTAGGCTACAATGAACAAGCTAATTTAGGAGCATTAAATAAAAACTTTTGTTGACCTGTTGACCAAAACTTTTTTTCCAAGTATTAAATTGTAACAAAAATAACAATAATAATTCAATTTATAGCTTACCAAATCAATGGATTTATAAATATTTATTCTAAATTAAATTTGCATTGAAGTCTTTTTTTATCATCCAGCAATGACCTTTTTCTTTCCCTCTGTATTCTTTTTCTTTATTTTACCCGATCTCTGTTTCGTTCACAACCCAAATTAAATCTTAATTTTCCGCCGGTTCGACTCGATCATTGCCAACGCGTTACGGAGACTAAAAAAATCGGCTTAAATGACTTCCACCAAAGGAGCAAAAAACGAGAAAATATCCAACAAATCAATCAGGCTGATCATAGCCCCATCTTCAGCTGCCATGCCGCAAATGTTCAAGACGACTAAAACGATCAATGTGTATAAGCAGCCATTTGCGCTAAGAATTTTTATAGAGTGCGCTAGCCCAGTTCATAATGTATTATTAGGGTTGTGAAGACTTCTCGAGAATTTTTGCACACGCATTGGACTGTTGCGCCAGATAAAAATTAAAACGGATAATTGCTAACCTGGTACGTTATAATTAGGTTTAAATGCTAAAACCTCTTAACATAATAAGGGTCTAATAATATTAAAATACTTTAAACAGAAAATCACTACAGCAATCAGTGTAATAGTGCAATGACATCAAAATGGTATTAATTGAATACAATTTAATGTTCTATATTTTTTTAATAATATTTATGATATAATGTACATCAATCAAAAGGTTAATTTCAATTGTTCCGCCTTCATGTATTAGTGAAGCACACTCCATTGGATAAAAACGAGGGATCCATCCGTACAAATTAAAACACACAATTAATTCATTTCCACTTTACTCTGCAACATTCAATGTCCAAAGGGAAAAAAATCTTTAGGGACCGGAATTAATAAACCCCGGACGAAAACCGGCGACACGTTAATATCGCCATCAACATATCGGCACTCAATCGTGAAATTGATTTATTGCCACGCGTGACGAGACCTCTTTGATGGATCGTGTAATTTTTGATCTTTTTTTTTAATATATAAAAACGTCAGGAAGCCTTTTCACAGGTTACACAATGGGATAATGTAAACGTTTTTTAAAGGAGTTGGAACGTCACTTTTTTTTATTCGGTGATGACAAGATCATCTCTTTATGGAGCAGGAAAGCCAGTAAGCTTATTAATTTATACTAGACGCTTTCATCATTGAACGTATTAATTTAATTATGCCAAAAATGGCATATATACTCGGAATAAAATTTTCTTATTTATGAAAGTTTTATTTTAACACAAATATAAAATATTATCAAAATATCAAAAATGTGCTTTTATGTATGTTGTTTTATAAATATTTGACTATCTAGCAGTACCATAGCCGTAGATATTTATTAACCGTTGCACTTTTAATTTTGGTGGGCAGCTATATAAAGCAGTTTTTCACTAGGTCATCAAGAATTCTATTTGTTCAATCATTATTTTTAAGAACGTGCTTGAAATAAATCGGAGATATAAATGGCAGAATTTGTTTTACTAAAAACTCTACGGAACTTTTTTTAGTGAGCACGTATTTTTATTGTCAAGATATATTAATAAATTATGCTACTCAAGTTAGGTAAGATGATTCCTATTTGGTGATTTACGGTTGACTAATATCATTAATTTTATCATGTCAGCTTATGCGAATAAATTGACACCAATTTATTTTTAGATAGTATTTTTATAAATAATTACACAAAATAATATAAATAACACTTCATAATATAAAAACTTATCATATATTGTTTTGTTTTAATAATACTAATATGATAACTAAAAATTGGATTAAACCCGTTGTAAGGATAAACTTTCTTTTAAACATGTGTTTAAGGAAAACTTCGGTGTTATGGATCAATTAAATCTTAAATATAAAAAACTAAAAAGGTTATTTCAGTCGGACATCTTATATGGCTATTTTGTTATTTTTTCAACAGTTTCAATTGTTTAAAAGATATTTAAAATGTTTAATTTTTTTAATTTTATAAATGTAAGTATATACACATCTGTGATGTTTTTAATATACTTTTTGTTTCAACAACTGATTTGAATTTATTTAATTTGAGTTTAGGATAATATTAAAATTTAGCTTATAACATTTGTATTTTAACATCTATTTTTTTATTCTTGGGAATGCGGGCTATAATAATAACTCAGATAAATATTTCTCCAATATTAGAAACCTACAATAACAGTTATACAATTAATTATATACAAAGTTTCTCAAAATTGAAGCTTTTGAAGTCCGGTTTAGTAGGCCAAAACAAATTAAAAATTTAATCTAAACAATTTTTTAATTGTCACTTGCTAACAAATAACTGAAAAAACAAGAAAACATTAAATTTTAAATTAATACAATACGAGAACGTAAAAAATAATATAATAAAAACTATTAAGTTAGTAGTACTGTCAGTTCTGTCGACACAATCATATTGACTTAAAATAATGTAATTTGAGAGAAACGTAAGAACGCCGAACTGCGTGGGTGTGTAAAAAGAGTTGTATTACATGATTTATTAAGTTTATATAATAAATTTGATTTGGTAATCTAAGCCAAATAAAACGCGCTAAAAATGCCGCTAACTGTACTACAACCCTCATTACACACATCCACAGTTCAACGTTTCTCCAAATAGAATGCATTACGTTACCACCTCTGACACATTTCTTTACATAAAATGTTCATTAGTTATTGTAATTTTATGTAAACTGTCTTTTTGACTAGTAAGATGCTAGGCACACTAATAATGTGTATGTGTCTCACAGCAAATAGAGAAAAATGCCATTCTTGTCCATGTAAGGTTTTTAACTGTAATGCAGTTCTTCTTACACACACACTATTCAAAGTTTTTCCTAATAAGAGACATTGCTTTACCACTTCTGACACATTTTTATACAAAAAAATGTATAATAGTAGTTGTGTTTTAATGTAAATTATCTTTCTTATAAAAAACAAATATAAGGTTTTCCAATTTCCAAAAAAAAACATTTATTTATTCTTAAGTATTTCGTTTTTTTAATTTAAATTTAAAGTACAACTTTTGCGATTACTTATTAAAAATGCCCAGCTCAACTTTGTCTGCAAAAAGTCATTCTTTTGAAAAAAAATTGCAACAATTTTTCGCACAAGGTTCTATTTGGCAAACAACAGCTTATATATTGTATTTGAAGGCTGGAATTGTTTGCGGGGTATTAGCGTAGACTTTTGCTTCACGTAGCCGCAAAGAAAAGAGTTAAATTTTACTATCTAGGTACCCAATTTATATTAGTGTTTGGAAAATAATGCGCCTATTAAATTTCTCGTGTTGCACCTGTTTTACGGTTTGCGTGGCTCGTAGCGTCTTCCTGCTAAAAATTTAAATTAACTATGTCCAAATTGTCTAATATAAACGTTCTCAAAAAAGTAAGGTTTCATTACTTTGTCGACCCAAAATTCGCACCAAACAGTAACTCGTTAGAGATAAAAAGATTTCTTAACTACTGTTCTGTTTTTTGTATTGTTCAGAATTTTCTGCTTGCATTTCCAGCACACAAGAAACAAAAGTTTAGCGTTGTCCATAATCAGCCGGCTGTAATTCTTGCGTCAACTGCATTTTATAAGCATGTAAGCTGGGTTTTAATTGACACAACAGTACAAGTTTAAATTGGCAGTTTTACATCAGTAATTTAAATGTTTTCTTTAAAGTTAACAATTAAATTTACAATGCCTTTGCAAAAAGGTAATTCATACCAACCAAAAACACAGAACAAGTAATGTACCATTTTTTTAAATTGTATAGTTTTTAATGACAAATGTTAAAAATTCAAAACTTGCTGTTCAACAAATCAAAAATGCTGCAAAATTTAAAATGGGATTTTTTATTGAAAAGCCCTATACATATAGAAAGCAACTCTGCTAAAATTTTGTTGCCATTCATTTCACTAGATAAATAAACGTAATTATTTCCTTTATAAACAAACGTTCAATATACAAACCTTAATTTCATTGCATAATAAATATGAAAAATTGTATTTGTAAACCAAACAATATAATATAATTTATTATATTGCAACGTACACCAAAATTCACAAAACTGATAAATTAAATTTAATAACTCTTCAAACAATGACACTAACAAACGGAAAATTGTTAAAAACTGTCATAGTTATCTTTATTTTAGTTTATCAACAAGCCTCTGTTGATTTTTTCTAAAACTAAAATCATAGACCATAACCATGAATAAACACGTGTTTGGCAGTCTATATAAGAGTGAGCATACCTTGGCCTATCCTATCAGTGAAATGTTAGGCAAATTGATGATGAGAAACACTATGTTTCTCACACTAGGTAGAGAAACAATTTACATAAAAAACATTATTTATTAAATTTTAATGCAGCTTGCAGCGTGACCAATGTTCTAAATGTAGAACAAGAAAAGGAAGTTTTTGCTATTGTTAAAGTAGATGCATATACAAACGTTTGAAATATTTGAGGCCAATTTACGGGTGTTTAAAATAAAATGCCTCTACCCGTTTAGAACTAAAAAAGTACAAGCAATATGTCGATACGAGTTAATTTTACCAATAGCTGTTGAACAGTGCTAATAACAATGATTAGCATTTTATTGTAAAATGTATTCTGTTAAGTGATAAATCCACTTTTACAAAATTGGGTTTAATCAATACTCATAATCTGCATGAATGGAAAAAAAAACTTTCATACAATCCATAGACCAATATATCAACATAAATAGCCATTAAACATTTAGTGAAAGATATTTATTAAATAATTGTGTAATTAGTCCACAACTTTGATTTAATTGACTTAATTCAGCGTTGTGCTTTCAGTTTTTAACAGAAAATTTACCACTAATATATATAATAATTATTTAGTACCAACATGATGGCGCAGCGTCACATTATTGTACACAAGTAAGAAATTTTATAAATGAAAGCTGGTCGTAACGTATAAATTCAAAGTGGTGGACCCACAAGATAGCCTCTTAGATCACCAGATCTGAATCCTTAGAATTTTCTTTTAGGACTATTTGAAGTTTAACACAAACCTATTATAGCACTCATTTACGCAGCAATTGCATTAATTAACAAAGACATGATGCAAAAGGTTCGTGCTTCAATCTTAAATTGTCCCAATGCCTGCCTTTAAGTAAAAAGCAATCTATTTGAACACAATTGGAAATAGAAAAATGTTCACTGTTAATTTTGATTTGTTTTGGCTTATCGGATTTCAAGAGCATATGCGTCACTTAGTGAGCACAACCATACACCAATAAATATTTCATGTTAGTGTTTGGTCGCATAACACTATAATTAAAGCGTTTTGGCTGTTTTTTACTCACTGAGCGTTATCATTGTTAACATATATAAACATATTTTTAAACATAAAATGGCGAATGCGCCGGGTAGTTATTTGTTACATGTTATTATATTTATTTATTAAACAGATCAATCATTCAATTTAACTAGCTACCACTATGTACATATACTAAAGATATACTGGATGTTATGTCTACATATTAAATTGCAATATCAATATATTAAATACATTGATAACATACTAAATCTTACCTACATTGGACAGGATAAACCTATTTCAATTAATTTGTTGTTACTGACAATACTGGAGCCGAATAATTAGATCCAAACGCAGTAAATAAACAGAATAAGAACAACTTGCTGCCATTGTTTGACATAACGGTATACGCAAAAATATATGGATATTGAAAAGAACACGTTTCTTTCAGAAAAGATTATATAACTTTTTTATTTTTATTAATAAGAAATTAAACTAGCAACAGAAAAACAAATTGAAAAAAAACTACTTAAAAATATTTACTAAATGTATTTCTTTAAATAACTGGTGTACAAATAGAATTTTTAATAGCATTTGTATAAATTAAATTGTGTATTTATGATTATTATGTTAGGTCTAATTTATTTGTATGTGAGTATTTTAAAAGTAATAATACATAATAATAACACTATTTAAAAAAAATATTAGAGTGCCGACAAAACTTATATTTAGTATTAATTATAATTTACATAATCAATGTATTATTTTTTTATTTACCAAAATTTTTGGAAAAATGTGTTGTAATGAGTACGCTTTAAAGATTAAAAAAAAACGTTGTTAAGTCCCGTCACCTGCCTCAAAATTGCGTGCAAGTTAAAAAAATTGAATAAACCAACGTTAAATAAATAAATAAACTAACTATTTACCAAAATATTTAATGACATAAATTAAAAATAATTAAAAATTATATCACGTCAAAAATATTGTCCTAGATTTATGTGTTCACATAACATTGAGAGTAAATGTAATATTTTCTTTTTTCTGTTGTAAACACATTTAAATCTGATAATGCCTAATTTGATTAAAATGATAAGTTTCTTCTTTTTTGTATTAATTTTATGTTTTGTCTGACTTATGTATTTATGTTTTAGTTTAATAAGGAATAATGATAAATGTGTTTGTAGTAAACTAAGATCATAGTTGTATAAACAAAATTTAAAAAAAAACTATCAAAATAAAAACTATTAAACAAAATGTTTTTTCTATTTGTCTTAAAATAATGATTTACTTATGTTATATATCAGTTAATCTTTTTTCTATAAAATTCATAACGGTAAGAATATGACGACGAAATTCAACTATGCTTGGTCTAACATTAGTTGCCTGACGGTAATTTTGTTATCCCAATAATAAAAACTTTAAAATATAGGTTTTTTTCTCAAGTATTTTGCAGATTTGAAGAAAATTATTTTTTTTAATTCAAATTATCTAAATCTAAAGTTGTAAATTGTCTATAAATAATTGCAAACTTGCAAATATGGGATCAATAACAAAACGACACTATTGTGAATCACTTATATTATTGAAATATTCTTTCTATTGAAAAATTAGACAGTATAAAATCTTTTTATTTTATATAATAAAATACGAAAATAATATTGCCGTAATTTTTCTAATTATTTTTAGTTTGCAAAGTTTTTGTATATGTTTTTTTAATAGTAATGCCCGTATGTCTCATAATGTGACATTCATCTGTCACTTAGAATTTCTACATTATATATTTAAAAAAAATTTGAAACAACTTTTTTTATTATTTTAATTTGAATGCCATACGCAATAAAGTAAATTCTTTCTTGTACAGTTCAAATACTTTAATCATATTTACCCAATTATTCAAAAAACTTAAATAATTAAAAAAAATCTACTGTCAACAATATTCTATCAAATTGCTATCTACAATTACATAGTTCTGTTTCGTAATTATTTTTGATGAAGCGCATGAAGTCATATTTGCATATCTATTAATACGATATGTTTCTGCCAAGCAAACAAAGTATGATTTGCCCCAGTTGCATAGCGAAGCAGAACTTTATCATTAAATTTCAATTACAAACAAATGTTACCAGTATTATTAATTGGCTGCTGTTTCAAATCATATTATATAGATTGATTGCCAATTAAAAATAATGATTCTTATTTTTCACATATATTTGTAGTATAATAAGATAATTTAAAAAAATTATTCAGTTAGTAGTATATTATTTATTCTAGTATTTCTAAAACTTGTATTACACGTAATAACACAATAATTAAAAAACTCCAACAATCAAATTTTTATTTTAATAGTTATTATAACAATTTGTCAATGTTATAAATATTTACAAAATTTAAAAACGTAAAGTATTTTTACACTGCGTTTAGTAAACGTATATCGTTGCTCCGACAAATTGGAAGAAAGATATTAATTGAAACCGCACTGAAGCAGGAGATTTCAGACGTCCCTGTGGACAGTCGTAACCGTCGTGACACTTGTAGTAATAAAAATTAAATTACATAAATGAAGGATAAGCCTATTGGACGTAAGTAGCCAAGAATAGGATTTCCAATAGAATCGTAAAGGTTTAACCAGTGAAATAAACTAAAGCATACTCAAAACTGTCAACGAACAAATCCAACTAATACTACTAGTAGACATGTTATTTTGTATTATTTTACTGTAAGAGACAGACTTCTTATACCTATTATATTACAAAATATAATATTGTAGTCATTTTTTTTTCATATTAATTTTTATTTTATGATAATTTTAATATTTGACAATTTAGAAAAATGTTATTCCATTTATACTAAATATATTAAAAAAAATATAATACTACTTATCTACGTTTAAATACAAAAAATGAATAGTTATAGACAAATATAAATAATTTAAACTTAAACTGTAAATGCAAGTTTTTCAATAACTAAATAGTTGAAGGTCCTGCATAAATAGCTTGTAATAAACAGTTTTGTTGCATGTTGTGTTTTGTTATTGGCCCCTATATTAACTTTAAAACAAAAAAATTAATTATATACATTTTTTAACAATAAATTAAAGTAAAACTTATTTAATTACATTAATAAAATTTTGGTTAATCTAAACGTCCACAAAAAATAAAAAAACAATTTTTAAAATAAAATAGTATTGAAAAAGATGGTCAACAACCATCTGGTGTGGATTTCTTCTAAAAAAAACACCGGGCGGAGTTCAAAAAGTACCAAAGTACAATTGGCCAATTTATCAAAAGTTGAATATGCCGAGAAACTTTATGTTTACATAACGGTTTGTTTTCCAAGGGTCAATTATTAGCGTCACTTTACTTTTTGCTATAACGGTCAACAACAAACACTGCAGCTACCATCTTCGCTATAACACGTCAACTCAAACGTGATTTGCGGTCTGAAAATAATAATGTTTTTGAATTTTGTCCCAAAACGACATCCCACTGTTCTATCAAAAGCATTAGAACTAGCAGATTTTTTGCCATTCTGACTTCATCTAGATGACTATACGTGCAATTTAAACGTAAGTTTTTTATCGAAGGTATTACCCATATACTTGGCAGAATTGGACTACGGATTAAGAACATCGTCAAGAAAAACGTTTTTTTTGTAAGGAGTGTTGCGTTACTGTAAGAATAGAACAGCTTTGCTTTTTGCTGGGCTTACTTTAACTTGCCAGTCATTTAACCAGTTTTAAAGATCACTGGTAGTTTTTTGTAGTTTTATGTTGACATTATTAACATGTTAAGCTATTTGAACCTCGTGCTTCCAACTCAAAAGCATGTGGGCGACAAATTAGTTAACTATCATTGGCAAAAAAAATTGTATTGAAGACCTTTTGCCGTAAACTGCCAAAACGTAAAAACATTGTTTAAGAGTTTAACTGCCAGAGTTTTGGGGTTTCTAAACTTTTAAAAAATGCTTTGTACAAAGAATTGTATTAGCATTTGGGGGCCATTATTGCTTTACGCAAGAAAGTTTTAAAAACTCGTTTCTACTTTTTTTGTTTTTAATTAACAAAAACCTCTTTTTTTGTCATTAACTTTTAGATAGATAAGATCTTATTTTTTCATTGAAATAAAAAAATAAGATCTTCATTGAAATGAGAAAATAAGATCTTATCCATCTAAAAGTTAATGACAAAAAAGAAAAAAAAAGAGATTTTTGTTAATTAAAAACAGAAAAAATAGAAACGAGCTTTTAAAACTTTTTTGCGTAAAGCAATAATGTCAATCCTTCTACAAATATTTTTTTTTTTTAATTTATGTTTATATATATATATATATATATATATACTGAGCGAGTTGGGAAGAACGAACCAAACTTCAAGAGTGTATTAAAAACAATGTAAAAAACTCAAATGTTGTTATCCAATTTATATTTATTTTTAAGTTATAGTGTAATTAAAAATGTTTATGTATGTCATGTTTGAGGCTAAAAAACATTTGATAACTTTGTTGTTCTGATAATGTGTCAGTGTATTGTGACAGTAATTTATCGTTTATTTTTAAATTTTTACGATATAAATGTTACAGAATGCTACACGTTTATGCAAATTGAAAGTATGCAATGATTTCCACATCAGAAACATCTTTATAAAAATGTATTGTCAGAGTTTTCAACAAACTGTGCACAAAATTTACAAGAACTAGAAAGTATTCTGGATATAGTAGCTAAAAATGCAACAACCAGCTCACAAAAAATTTCTATTCAACTGGGCAAAAATCGCAATATCAAAAGTAACATAAGTGTTTGTTTAACGTAGTGTGTATATTAGATAGTTATTTAATTGGCCCTTTCATGTTGGTGAATTGCTTTACAGAAAAAAACTTCTTAATTTTTTTACAAAATGAATTACACCGACTACTAAAAATTTTCTTTTAAATATTAGAATGAAATGTACTACCAGCACAATGAAACTCCTGCACATTTCAACAAAAGGTTTTCAAGGCGTTGAATTGGTCTCGGTGGTCCTATTAGTTGGCTTCAAAAATTTCCAGCATTAAATTATTGTTTATAAGTTTATGATTAAAAAATAAAGTGTACAAAATATGGACATTCAAAATGCACTAATAACCAATTTCAAATCAAGTCTTAACTTAACTTAACAGAAAAGCAACATAAGCCCTTAAAGGCGTGGTGTGATTATATAGGTGTGGCAATCTCTAAACAATGACGTCAAATGGGTGATAAGAATTTGCATTATTATTATGAATTTAAGCGTGTGATTCGTGTGAATTGCGCGTTGCTATAGTTTCTCACCCACCTGACGTCATGTTCACGAGACGGACGCACCATTATACTCACACCACGCTTAAAGGTATTTTTTAAACATTTGTTATAAGAAAGCTGTGGTTATCAAAACGATAATGTAAGTTTATTTTTAATTACAACACTTGAGTTTTACTGACAGTGCGTTACGTATATCAACCAAAGTAATCGGCGGTTAGGTTATGTTGGTTCTGAATGTCCATAATATGTTAACGTTTCAGTTTTGAATTTTGTCGTTATTATAACCGCTGTTGTTTCATAAATCAAACAAGACTTTCAGCGGTTATAATAACAACAAAATTCAAAACTGAAATTTTAACATATTATGGACTTAAACCTGATAAATTTATTTATTATAATTTATGGTTTAATTTTTGTCATTAGCGTTAGATATATTTTTTTTAATTTTAGTGCTTAATCCTAGATAATTGTATGTATTTATCTACCTGCTTGTACAGTAATCCCAGTACAGGTTGGCCGGTATAACAGGCAACTATACACAATAATAATGTTTGCTCTGTTGCACTCATGTCTTTCCAAAATAACTTGGCAATGTCTACATTTTATAAAACCCTACAAAAATAATTCATTATAATATTTTCTTGTTTTTAGGGCCGTAATAACCAACTCATAATATGGCAGAATAACCTAACTTTTAATTTAATTTAATTTGTTTTATTTTATTAACAGCAGCTAACATTAAGCCCTTAAGTTTAATTATCTTTTAATTCATAATGCACACAACGTCACAACTACTAGACACACAAAACACTTTTATTTGCATTTCAAATTTACCGCCATGAGTAACCACAATTTATTAAAATTTCCCGACGTTCATTTATGGTGAGTGTAACCTTTTTCAGGTAACCGCGTTCCGTATATTAACCTGTTTCAAGATTTCGGTCGCTTTGGTTGATATACGGAACGCACTATTACTTTTATTGTCACTTTTTCCTCTGTTTTATGTTTTCGGTAATACTTAAACCGTTCTCATTCAAATATTTTTTGTATTATTAATCGTTTTTATTAATGCTTGTAACCATTCAATTCTCTTAGGTTTTGTTAGCTTGTGGTTTTGATTATATTTTCTAATTCCAATTACCAGCTATTGCATTTTTACATCTAAACTTATAGTCCGAAAGCCAGCGACTATTTAGAGTCTCACTGACTCCAACCAAAACTGATTTTTTTTCTGTGTCATAAAGGGTCGATATACTGGATACCTGACTCGCATTTATAAAGGGACGCAAAATATTTTACGGCGGCCATTTTGTGAGTAACTTGATAATACAAAATATGTATTAAAAACATCTTACATTTTTTCAGTTTAGTTTTTTTAAACATTTAAAACATGCATTATATTCTACTAACATTGTAAACTAACTGTTAAAATGTTCCGGACAACAATTGGTTAATTGGATCCAAATATGCGTTTGTAATAAAAAAATAATATCTTCTGAACGAATCAACCAACTTGAACCAAATTTAAATCAACATTACTACACGTATTTCTGACGTTTTACTATCATAGTCAAACTTTGTACATACAAGGGTTTTTGCAGTACAGTAATTAAAAAAAAAAAACTTAAAGCTTTTTTTTTTAAACTAAACCCGTATAACTTTTATACGAAAAACAATACAAAAATTGGCAACAATTGTAAAGCATCACAAAACATAACAAAACATTTACGTAGAGCATTTCGATTTTTATTTGTAAACTTTTTTATATGTTAAATAAACTGAATTAATTTTTCTAGCGTAATTACCAATTAAATTAAGTTTTAACATTATATACATTATATGCATTATGTATATGATGATAACGTTAAAGTTTTGTATAAGTTTCAAAAAAATTAGTTTGTAAATAAATTAGTGGCGTGCAAAAGATCAATCAAATTAAGATTTAAATTTCAGATTAGCAATTTTTGTTCTTTTGCACGTTACTGTTTTATTTGCAAAACAATTATTTTGAAATTTTCACAGAACGTCAACGTTATTACCATATACGTAATGCATAAAATGTATACAATGTTAAAACTTATTTTAGTTAATAATTACACTGGAGGAATTAATTCAGTATGCTGCTCGTATAAAACATCACTTCCATTGCAGATGGCACGCGCAGAAATCTACAAATAATTTACAATTGTTGCCGGTTTTTGTACTATTGCTCATAAAACAGTTGTGCAGGTTTACATTATTCTAGAATTTTTAAGTGTTTTTTTAGTTACTGTATTGCAAAAACCACTGCATATACGTTACCGGTCTACCAAACGCAAAATTTGTTGTTTGATCAAAACATTTAAAACTCAATTTTTATTATTAGAAAACACGCAACTAAATAGACCACATGCAGCATGTAGTAAAGAAAGTATAGCGGCGGTAGCTGAGAGTGTACAAAATGACAATGATAAATCAATTAGACGCCGTTCTTAACAGCTTGGTTTGTGTATGTCAACATGAGTATTTTACGTAAAGATCTTAATTTAAAAACATACAAAATTCAACTCGTGCAAGAACTGAAGCCAGCCTTACCTTCCAAACTGTCACCGTTTCAGTTAAAATTTTGTTGTTTTGTTTATTGATTAGGCTCAAGAGGTTCAAAAGCTGCCATTGCACATCGGACTATATTTTTTTTAATGAGGTGAGTCAGAACAAAACTGTAAAAGGCGCCTGTTATTGCGCATTGATAACAAACCATTTGCTGCTTAAAATTGAAACTTGTAATCTTGATGACATTTAGTTTTAACAAGACGGGCGCTACTTGCCACACAGCTTGTAAAATTATAGCTTTAAAACAATTAAGTTAATTTCACGTTTTGGACCGGTGAATTGGCCGCTTAGATTATGTAATATTACACCTTTAGACCTTTTCTTTTAGGACTACGTAAAATCCAAAGTCTAAATGGATAAACCGGCTACAGTTAAAGATTTAGAAACCAACATTACTTGCGTCATTTGCCAAATACCACTTGAAATGCTCAAACGCGTTTTCAAAAACTGAAACTTTAGAATGGACCATGTTAGTTGCAGTTACAGCCAACATTGCGGCAGCTTTCCAAAGACGAAGATTAATAATTTAAAATATTAACAAAATTATTTTTTTTAATGTTTATATCATTATACTACAATAACAAAAAAAATAGCCAATTGGTCTTATTGCAGTGGGTTTTGTTTTAACTGTTTATGTAAACAATCAAAATTTATACGATAAGTAAACCAATACCAATAAAGCTAAAATTTGGTAATGTAATAGTTAACTTCATACGATAAACAAAAAAAAATACTTGGTTGAGTGTTTAGCAAAGAATAAGTGCTCAATTTGTACAGTTAAACATGCAAAGCTGCATCTTTTACTCAAATAAACAGTTACTCACTACATTTAAATTCACATTAAGCAGCTGTTAAAAGTCTTTTTTCTTTTCTTATTTGAGCTTGGAGTTTATTGACTTCTCCAAAAAGAGAAACAAAACGTTAATCCAAACACGGAAGGTCTAGCATCTTCTTATGAAAACATATCAATAAAGATTTTAAATATGTTTTGTTTGAACAATACGGATGTTTAAATAATTGCTTTTGATTGGTACATTTTTCCTTCAATCATGGCCATACTTTGCAAAGAATGCAACATTTTTATATTAGGGGCCCGATCAAATACGTTCATCTAATTTTCATAATGATTTGAAAATTAATCACATAGCGTTTTGAATTGGTAATAAAACTATTTATATAAATTATGATCAGTGCTATAAATATATAGTAAGCAAAGGCCTCGTAAAAAATCATAATTTGACATGCCTAGCGTACGAAGAAGCAGATACAAAAATTGTTTTCTACGTCTGTCAGATAAAATACTATGCTTATGTTGCCGTCGTAATTCTTGGTAATATAAATGCTACTAAAAAATAATAATATATTTCGTTATGTTATTGTGAAATTATTAAACAAAACTTGACGAGTTCTTCGTAAAGACTAATCGCTCAACTAACAAGTGACAGATGCAGCGCAACGCTATAAGTTAAAACTGCGTTACCTACATATTGTAAGTGCTCAGCCTCAGTCTTTGTTAAATAATCAGCGGAGTATTTTATTTGATTAACTATTACCACCTGGTTACGTTTTTCCGCTAGTGTATAAAGTTATAAACACGTAAAAATATCAGCTTTAAAATTAACAATTTTTTTTAAATTTAATTTTACGTCTTTGAGAGGCTACCGCAGCTACACCCACCACAAGTGCGCCAGCTGAAGATCAATTTTAACAACAAAATTACGTCTAGAACGGTCAGGAGCTCTTGGACTATTAGTTAAAATACTTTGCGCTTTAACTTCCAGCTGTTTTTGACAAAATCACCACATCATCTCCAGTTTATACTTTGATTATGTCAAGCACTCTCTTACCTACTTTTACTTTGCACCTTTGTGCAAGTTTTTTGATATCATTCTTTTAATCGTTGCTTAACACACCTTTACATGCCAAGCATTTTTATAATAGAATCCAGTCTGCACTGTCCACAACAGAACATAAAACTGTTTTAAAATTTTTGCTTGATTAAAAAGCCAAAATCATTTCTAGTTCTATTATTAACTGAAAAAATTAGATAACTTTTTTAAATGTTTTTTCAATTAATTTTAATGTTAATCTTGTTTTCTACTTTTTCAAACTTTTTCTTGTTAAACCAGTCATGTATAGTATTAAAACTTATAATTTTGCACTTGATAAGCCTTTAGTCTTCAACTAATTCCCAATTAATACTTCTTTTAGTATGCTTTAACACTCATTATTTTACATTATAGTCTTTTTCCTTACGTTTTTCTTTTTCATCGTCTTGCTCTGGAAGTTTGTTTTAAGTATTGTATTTGTCTGATAATGCCAATAATTGCATATATACAGGGTTAGTCAAAATTACCGTAACACCTAAATTATTCTCTAACCATAAAAAAAATAAAAAAATAAAATATGCTAGCGTTTAAATTTATATTTAATATTAAGGGTGTTTATTTTATAAATATTTGTACATTTTTTATTGTAAGATCTGAGAGTGATTTTTTATAAATTGTATAATTTTTGAGTTATAAGCAATTAATTTAAATTTTTGACCTCAAATTATGAATATTTTCATGCAAACATACTCATTTATTTTAACTAATCAGATAAAAAGAACAAAAATATCAAAAACAAATTTAAAAATAATCATTTCAAAGACAATTTGTCAATTGTTTCATAAAGTTGTTGCTTATTGTAAAACCAATCAGTGTTGGCAGTTTATTTTAATTCTATTTTAATTTTATAAAAAAATAATTTTTACAAAAAATCTTAAAATTAATCTTAAAAGTTATAAAATGTAAAAACATACAAAGGGTTCTATTTTAAAAAAACTCACCAAATTTTCATAACAAAACAAACATTCAAAATATACTTAAACTATAGCTTGTTTAAAGCCAAAAAACTTTTGAAATTCTTTACGGTTGGAGAATTATTTAGGTGTTCCTGTAGTGTTGACTGACCCTGTATAAATTCAATAGTATTATATATTAATTGAATTTTATAAAAAGAAACATTTTGGTAATAACTACCAAAACTTGTCTGTAAAATAACATAAAATATAATAATAAATAAAGATTAGCATCTTTTATATTTTTTAATAAAAATATAAGTGCTTCAAATTTATAACATAAAAAGTCTCGTATTTTGTACTTGATACTATCACGTTTTTGATATTGCCATCTCTAAACAACAATAAGTAAAGCTACAGATTGAAGCATGTATTTTACAAAACTAAAATATATGTTCTATAGTTCTTTGCAAGTCATCAGAATAATTTTATTTTAAAATATCTTTTGAGAATTTAGATTTCATAAAACACACATTGTTAACAACAGCAGACATATACAAAATAATAAGAGACAGTTACAAAAAATTTTAAACTTTAGCAATTTAGAGCGCAGCAAGCAATAGTCTCCTAAAAACGGCCCAATGCGACGGAATATGCTAATCGCTTCACAATCGAATTGCAATAATGTCAATATACCGTTGCGTTGCTATTCCATTTATATAGTAACAAAACAACGCAACGCATAATAAAAACTTGAACCTGTTTCCCACAATCGCTTTTAGTCTTATTTTTCAATACAAAAAATCTCATTTTAAGTTATATACAACAACAATTGTTTTTATGGTTCTAGTATCTTATAAACTATTCTTTTTTACCAAATATTAAGTAGTCTAAATAAAATAATTGAAATGGTTACATAGTATTATTGTTTAGACTACTACGATGTGGTCTATGTGATGTGAGTAGATTTCTTATTATTATAATTCAACTACTTAGTACATTTCAAAGATTGAAATTTTTATAAAAAGTTTAACAATTATGTTTATTATTTATATTTGTTGACTATATTTACTGTTACCTAAAAATAAGCCTTTTTAAAGAAAAACTGAGTATCATAATCCTCTGTAAATAAATGTGAACAACAACAAATGTATAATTAGTTTAGTATAGATTTGTATTATTTTATATTTATTTGCACAAAATACGTCATTGAAGAAAAATAAATTATCTATTTGACGATTAGCGTTGAATTTAATAATATAATCATTGAATATAATCATTGAAAGTAAACATGGAACAGTAGTCACGTGCACATTGTGTTTTCTGTGATACATTGTTTTATAAAAATTATGCAAAAACAACTGTGTTAAAAGTTATTTTAAATTGGTTTAATATTTCAAAAATTATAGGTGATTATTGTCTGATTATGCAATTTAAAACTTTAAAAAAACTGTCTTAAAACATTAATCAAGTTTGAACTGCCATAATACCAAGTTTAAAACATTCTGCAATTAAATATGTATTAGCATTAAATATTAGTAAACCATCAATCTGTCAAAGACCTAAGTATGTACCTCTATTAAATTCAAATTGTTTGAACATTACAAAATGATTTAATTACTCGATTAAATTTTGTGATCAAACTTTTTGATGATAAACACGTTTTCTGTTCTCTCTTGTACTTTTTTAATCTTTTTAACCCATTAATTAATTGAATAAATTGCCGCCAATGTTGTAGAATATTGAACAAACAAAAATTATATTCCGTTTTATGTTTACTTTATTAAATGAATTAATAATTTATTCAAAATCAGTCAATCGAATCACAGCGGCCAAGGGTCAAGCATAGACAATTGTTTCGGTTCTACAAACCTCGTCAGTATGCCTTGTACGACCACGGCATCGCATGATAGCGAAGACAATTTTGAATAAATATTTCTGTGCTTATGAACACAATTGATATTATAGATGGCAAACCAGTCTTTCGTTTGATTATTTACTTTATTACATTAAATCACTGACAATATAATTAAATCAAGTGTCCGAACAAAACAAACAACCATTTTTTTTTTAAATGTCCATGTTTTATATGTAAAGATTAATTCCTTCATTAAACTATATAACTTGCAAACTCATAAAATTATGATTACTGGTTCATATATGTTAATTTATTAGTATTTTAATTTACGTGTAACTAATAACTGTTGATTAAAAAATAATGCAATACTCAACAACACCTGCGTTATTATATAAATTAACTAATAATGGCTTACCACATTAAAGTATTGAAATTTATTTAAAATGAACCTAATCTCAAATTTTTATCATGTCTGCACAATCAGATAAAATACTAAAAAAACACTACTTATTTGCATATTAATAATTTTATTGCAACAGTTGTAACTGACTTTGTTATAGGTATTACTAGTTTTTATAAACGTGTAGTATGGTATCTTTAAAAGTTACCTTAATTGAATATAATTCTTTAATTATCAAGTTACAGAAAATGTGTGTTTATTTTGAATTACAAATATGTTATAATGAATGTAGAATAAATAAATTATTGATCGTTGTAATAAAATTTTGTTTGTTCTTTGTAAATATTGTTATAATATATAATTAAATAATATAATTGTGTTGTTATTAATCATATTTGTACATAGTCATATCAATTATGTTGATGATACTAAATATAACATGTTGTATTATTATTTTAATAATTACATTTCACCGCTTTCAAAATTTTGTCTTTTATCAAACAGAAACTACTAAGTTGAAGTATTTTAATCTTTTAATAATACTATGATTCCAAACTTTTTTGTCATTAAACATAATTAATTTTTTTTTCAAACAATGTTTAGCTTTGCGTGAATGTTTCGATACATAGCAAAAATCAAAGTTAATTGAAACTTTGTTTTCAGAAAGAAAATATCTCAATTTGTTATTTTAAAATATTGTTAAAAATTTATATAATTACTTTCAGTTGTTATTTAAAAATATATTTTATAAATAACCAATTTAATTATTACACACGTTCAATTCGGCGCACTTAACATACATATGTCAATATAATTATACAAGTTTATGTTATTGAATAGTAAAATTATTATATTGTTAAACTAATTTTATGTTTTTATAGTCTATTTTAAGTATACAATATAAATACTTTGAATTCAAATTATAAATACATTTTAAGTTATAAAATGTTAAGTACAGTTCTCATTTATTAAATTAAATAATAATATATTTCCCAAATAGCAAAACACAAATACAAAATAAATCTGTGAAGTTAAAATAAAAGCTAATCAATAAACAAATTAATGTAGTCAATGTTATGTTAAAAATGTATATGCTTTGAAAAGAGATATAACATAGTACCGAGATAATTGTAATTTGCTTATTATGTATAATTAATGGACAGTCGCAGAAAGCGCAGCTAATTCTAATTAAATTGATTTACATCACAAGGACTAGAGAGTTATAGAGTATGTGCATGCGGTGCATTAATTCAATTAATTTTCTACAATTTAAGTAGCTTTCATCCAAGGTTGTTATCGTAGGGAAGTAACACTAACCGCATAAACTCGCATGTTTGGAAGTAAGACAAATCTGTGCAAAATTGAATTAAATTGGTATCTATTAATCAAAATCAAAATAAAATAAGAAAAGTAATTTATATAGATAAAATATAATATGTTTCTTCATGTAACTAAATTTAAAATCTTAATTTAAAATTTTAGTGGTTTCTATTTTTAAAGAAAAAAAACCTTAATTAAAATTATTTTCCAATTTAATTAATAATAAGTTTTGGTTAAGATAGTACCGATGCTATATAGATTTATTTTGTAAATAAATATGATATATGAAATCTTATAACATATAAAACAGAAAAAAACAAGAATTATACTTAAATTCTCATGTTGCTTGTACTTTCTTTTATGCCACTTTTCCAATTTATAGATGCGGTGGCATCAAAATAAATCATTAAAAGTTTCAGTGCAATTAAAAATTAAGTTACTGCTTTAGATAACTTATTAAATGGTATAAAGTATCCAATTACTTTATGAAATTAATGACCTGATAATATTATGTACATTTAGTTTTTTTTGTAACTTGATTGAATCATTTCTTTTGATAAAATAATTTCTAATTATAAGTTAAATATAATTAATAATACATAAATAAATTGTATTTACCAATATTTAAAATGTACAAAAAAGTGATGTAGAGAATCCTATTAAATCTAAACGGTGGCCGGTTGATTGCCAAGGTAACAGCTTCTAATTGTGTATATAAAAAATCCACACATACACACAAGTTTCAGTTTAAGAATATTAAAAAATCTGTTGGCACTATGATTATATTTACAACACAAATCCACTTCACAATAGTTCAAGTTTGAGCGGCACAACACGCACGAAGAACGTTGCACTAACTCGCAGGTGTTTATTAGCGCGCGACTGTATCAACCCCCGACGTCCTGCATGATCCTGTGCGATCCTGCAGCGGCATACTGCAGGAGAGACTCCGCCCGGAAAACTACCCCTGAAACTCGAAGGATGCCGAATACAGTACGAGTGTGCACGATCCCCGGAAACAACCGGCGTGAAAACGGCACTTCGCCCAGCACAAGGCAGCACAAGGTTACTCGTCACGCCGCTTGCAAACCTGCTGCCACACTATCCACACATTGGAATGATCAACAAGATGAATTTTGTAGAGAATGCAATAATAATAATAAAACTAAAATCCTTTATACAGTGTTTGACATACAGCTAAGGACAATCGGCATTCTTCACCCCTTCCGACCCTCAACAGCGGTTACCCTGGCAACAAGTGAATTGCCCGGTTTGTGTCACGTTCTAAAAAGCTTAATGCCATATGGATGTAACGAAACAAATAATCTAAGCTTCTCAATAATTAACAACACTTTACTAAACTTTCTAAATCTACCACCACAGACACACTCATAACTTCAACCCCATTAAAGCGCTAAAGATTTCCATTATCTCTTAATACTGACACTTTTATCGTTAAAACCCCTTACACTACAATAGGGGTGGAGAACAACAACACTTGTTAATCTACTAACAAATTAACTCGCCCCATGGAAAATACCTGCTATTTTAGATAGCATGTAAACTAATTCCAAAGAATGTGTCAACCCTTTTAGTCTGGAAATTGTCTAAATCCTGAAAACTTAAGCGCGCCGCTCACAAAACGCAAATTGTTATGATACTTTTATTCCAAGTTAATACGGTACATGTAATGATCACACTAACCAACAAGTGTGACGCGCCCTATTATATACCTAATTGAGTCCAATTAGATAGGAATAAAAACCATTCATATAGTATATGCTTGTTTTAACATTACCATTTTTTTCAGTCACATTTATTCAGTTTTACTAGCTTAGGACCGGATATTTGATTCAGAATATAATTCCAAGCAAATGTCATATGAAAATCCCCTGACACAAATTGAATAAGGCAATATTGTTTTTAAAAGAATATTCTTACAGAATATAATATGTATTCATATTTTCCGGCAATCAATTACTAATAAGTAGGCGAATTAATTTATAATTATCGGTTAATAAAACATTGTAGGGTGAAAACAACATGCATATTATAATACCGGCTACTAAAAAAGTGCGTTCTTAACGTTCTTAAAACAAACTAAAATCAAAAAGGTACAATTACATTCATATCACGGAAGGTTTAAGTCGCACTTCGTAAATTGGAAGCCCGCTAAGGCCGGAGGGTTATTTAAAACATGTTTATTTACTTTACATGCAAAATTGCTGTAACAAACAATTGGCTCTATTGAGTTCTCGTTTTGTTTGTTTTATAAACAATTAGTACGTTTATTATAAAAACAATTTAAATGAGCTAACAAATTTAAATACACCATCACAATTCTAAGAAATGTTTTTTATTAAAAACAACTTTTAATACAAGAAAGCTTATCAATGTTTTTGTCAAGAAAATTTTAATCAAATCATACAATTACTTTAATTAAAGAATGTTCCACAATTATAAATATAATTATATATAGAACACAAAACGGCAATAAGGCTTATTTCATTAAAGTAGGATTATTAACTGCTTATATATCAAACACTGTGCCAACTCTCGTGGAATTTGTAAAAATGTTATCTGTAAGAAGTAATTTGACTCATAAAAACAAAATTAATATATTACTGATCTAACTAATTGCATAGTTTTTAATGGATCTATAAAACTATATTTATGAAAAGTAATTCAATTATATTTAAGATTTTCATTAAAAAAATGTGTTTTCTAGGGCGTTTCTTCAGATTTGACATATTAAATCAAATGTATGCATGATAAGACAATGAAAGCTTCTTTGACCATACCATTTTTTTATCACTTCACTTGCTTTATGATTTTTCAGGTTCAATTATGGAAATTTCGAATCGTGACTTCCGAGTGATCATTTTTTATAATTTTCGATACGGTTTAACACCGCAGCAATGTGTGGAAAAACTCAGTTTGTTATTTGGGGATGAAGCACCATCCAAAACTATGGTTTACAAATGCTTTGCAGAAATCAAGCGTGGAAGACCAACGTTTGATGACAATGTTTGCAAAGATCCTCCATGCACCTCTGTTGTCGCAAAAAATATTGATGCTGTGCGTGAAATGATTTTGTCAGATCGGCATATGACCTATAGTGAGATAGAGGCATTCTTAGGCATTGCAGCAAAACAAATACATACGATTTTGCATGATCATTTGCATGTCAGGAAGCCTTGCAGTTGCTGGATCCCACACAATTTGAAAGAAGAACAAAAACAGGCACGTGTCAAGTAGTGCAAGGAAATGCTAAAGAAATTCGAAAGGGGTCGTTCAAATTCGGTATATAACATCGTAACACATGCCGAATCTTATATATATATATATATATATATATATATATATATATATATATATATATATATATATATATATATATACGGACATTCGCCTATTTACGGGCGATACATTTTCTACCTTTTAGAGGCGATCAAAATTTTTAGTTAAATAACAGCATCACGCTATTCAGCGATACTTATTATAACATGAAGCAGTAATATATTTTTGATCCAACCATTACATTCACAGATATTTACAAAATAAATTTAAAAATTGAAGACGAGGTTTATTTTTTGGCCGAGAGAGTTTCATTTGCTGCCGATTATTTGTGGTTTGTGTCTTAATAACTGTGACCATGCTAAAATGCAGTAGGAAAAGGTTCAACTAAATGCCACCAGAATTAAGATAAATTGCAGTATTGTATAGCTATTATAAAATGTGTGTAAAAGACCACTAGGCGCCTTCAAGTGAGCGTTTATGTGCGCTTGGAGCGTGCGGTTGCCTCAAAAGTTTTAACGCCTGCATCAGGTTAAAAGTATGCGCAAAAACGCCTCCATAAGGGATTTAACATTTATTTATTCTATAAAACAATAAACATTTTATCTAGTTTATGTTAACTAAAGTTTTGCATCTACTTTCAACCACTTTTTTTGCCTGACTCTACTGAAACCGTTGTTTTGGCCCAAAAATGCGGGCCGAAACGACAAAGGCTTGTAAATTATTTGCGGTATTTAATTAGCTGTAAATCTCGATTTCACATAATGACGCCATACTTTAAAATCTGACAGTAGTGACAGATTAAAATTAATCTTGAAACTTCCTGAAAAATGAATTTATTTGGGGCAGGCAAAAAAATATTGAGTGTAATTCGTACCAAAGTGCTTAAGCAGCCCTTCGCTTTTAGCAACATGAAGAAGCAAAGCAATAGCAAACTGCTAAAGCCTATTTTCAACCCTTGATACACGATTCACTACATACTATAGGCGTTTTAGCATTTAGTTTGATGATTGTTTGTGTAGAAAATATATATTTCACAGCTAATTTTAAACACACACTTTTAACTTGTTCGAGGCGTCTAAACTCTAACACATTGTTTATATGCCTCTGATGCAACTATGATATTTGTATTACAAAAAAGAACAAACAATAATTGCTTATAAATTAACAACAAACAAAATGTGTACTAAGGTCAATAAGTACCTGTAATAATAATAATAATGCACATTATTGTGATAACTACTACTGTCGCGTTAAACCGGCAATTTATACTCATTTTTTGGTAGTTGTTTTATGTACGTCATATATCTTGTTATAATTTTATCAAGTTGTCATATATTATGTTATTTTGTTAACAAGAATGTTATAATGTTATCATGTTATAATGTTATCCTGTAATCGTGTTATCGTGTTATCAAGTAATCGAGTTATTATGATATTAGGTTATCATGTCTTAATGTTTTTTTTGATAACATGTTTTCACATTGTCAAGTTTTCATGTTAGTATGTTATCATGTTATCAAGTTATAATGTTAACAAGTTATCATGTTATCATAATATTATGTTATCATGTTATCATGTTATAATGTTATAATGTTATCATGTTATTATGCTATTATGTTATCTTGTTATCTTGTTATCTTGTTATCTTGTTAGCTTGTTATCTAGTTATCTTGTTATCTTGTTATCTTGCTATCTTGCTATCTTGTTATCTTGTTATCATGTTAGCTTGTTATCTTGTTATCTTGTTATCTTGTTATCTTGTTATCTTGTTATCATGTTATCATGTTATCATGTTATCATGTTATCATGTTATCATGTTATTAAAATGTCTTGTTATTGTGTTATCAAGTAATCATGTTATTATGTTATTATGTAATCATGTTATCATGTTATCATGTTATCATATTATCATGTTAATATGTTGTCATGATATCATGTTATCATGTTATCATTTTATCATGTTATTATGTTATCATGTTATCTTGTTATCTTGTTATCATGTTATCATGTTATCATGTTATCAAAATATCATGATATCAAAATATCATGTTATCATGTTAAGATGTTATCATGTTGTTATGTTATCATGTTATCATGTTATTATATTATCTTGTTATTGTGTTATCAAGTAATCACGTTATTATGTTATCATGTTATCATGTTATCATGTTATCATGTTATTATGTTGTCATGATATCATGTTATCATGTTATCATTTTATCATGTTATTATGTTATCATGTTATCTTGTTATCTTGTTATCATGTTATCATGTTATCAAAATATCATGTTATCAAAATATTATGTTATCAAAATATCATGTTATCATGTTAAGATGTTATCATGTTGTTATGTTATCATGTTATCATGTTATTATATTATCTTGTTATTGTGTTATCAAGTAATTACGTTATTATGTTATCATGTTATCATGTTATTTTGTTATTATGTTATCATGTTATTATGTTATCATGTTATCATGTTATCATGTTATCATGTTATCATGTTATCATGTTATCATGTTATCATGTTATCATGTTATCATGATATCATGTTATCATGTTATCATGTTATCATGTTATCATGTTATCATGTTATCATGTTATCATGTTATCATGTTATCATGTTATCATGTTATCATGTTATCATGTTATCATGTTATCATGTTATCATGTTATCATGTTATCATGTTATCATGTTATCATGTTATCATGTTATCATGTTATCATGTTATCATGTTATCATGTTATCATGTTATCATGTTATCATGTTATCATGTTATCATGTTATCATGTTATCATGTTATCATGTTATCATGTTATCATGTTATCATGTTATCATGTTATCATGTTATCATGTTATCATGTTATCATGTTATCATTTTATCATGTTATCATATTATCATGTTATTATGTTATCATGTTATCATGTTATCATGTTATCATGTTATCATGTTATCATGTTATCATGTTATCATGTTATCATGTTATCATGTTATCATGTAATCATGTTATCATGATATCATGTTATCATGTTATCATGTTATCATGTCATCATGTTATCACGTTATCATGTTATCATGTTGTGTTGTTGTCATGTTACCATGTTATCATGTTATCATGTTATGATGTTACCATGTCATCATGTTATCACGTTATCATGTTATCATGTTATCATGTTATCATATTATTATGTTATCATGTTATCATGTTATCATGTTATTATGTTATCATATTAACATGTTATCATAATATCATGTTATCATGTTATCATGTTGTGATGTTGTCATGTTTTCATGTTATCATGTTATCATGTTATCATGTTATCATGTTATTATGTTATTATGTTATCAAATTAACATGTTATCATGTTATTATGTTATCATGTTATCATGTTATCATGTTATCATGTTATCATGTTATCATGTTATCATGTTATCATGTTATCATGTTATCATGTTATCATGTTATCATGTTATCATGTTATCATGTTATCATATTATTATGTTATCATGTTATCATGTTATCATGTTATTATGTTATCATATTAACATGTTATCATAATATCATGTTATCATGTTATCATGTTGTGATGTTGTCATGTTATCATGTTTTCATATTATCATGTTATCATGTTATCATGTTATCATGTTATCATGTTATTATGTTATTATGTTATCAAATTAACATGTTATCATGTTATTATGTTATCATGTTATCATGTTATCATGTTATCATGTTATCATGTTATCATGTTATCATGTTATCATGTTATAATGTTATCATGTTATCATGTTATCATGTTATCATGTTATCATGTTATCATGTTATCATGTAATCATGTTATCATGTTATCATGTTATC
Source organism: Tachinus rufipes (assembly GCA_963932245.1). Lineage (NCBI taxonomy): Eukaryota > Metazoa > Arthropoda > Insecta > Coleoptera > Staphylinidae > Tachinus > Tachinus rufipes. The sequence goes on from OZ010743.1 coordinate 73,164,723, forward strand.
ATGTTATCATGTTATCATGTTATCATGTTATCATGTTATCATGTTATCATGTTATCATGTTATCATGTTATCATGTTATCATGTTATCATGTTATCAAGATATCATGTTGTCATGTTGTCATGTTGTCATGTTATCATGTTATCATGTTATCATGTTATCATGTTATCATGTTATCATGTTATCATGTTATCATGATATCATGTTATTATGTTATCATGTTATCATGTTATCATGTTATTATGTTATCATGTTATGATGTAACAATGTTATCAAGATATCATGTTATCATAGTGTCATGTTATCATGTTATCATGTTATTATGTTGTCATGTTATCATGTTGTCATGGTATCATGTTATCATGTTATCATATTATCATGTTATTATGTTTCCATGTTTTCATGTTTTCATATTATCATGTTATCATGTTATTATGTTATAATGTTATCATGTTATCATGTTATCATGTTATCATGTTATCATGTTATCATGTTATCATGTTTTCATGTTATCATGTAAACATATTATCATGTTATCATGTTATCATGTTTTCATGTTATTATGTTATCATGTTACTATGTTATCATGTTATCACGTTATTACGTTATGATGTTACCATGTCATCATGTTATCACGTTATCATGATATCATGATATCATGTTATCATGTTATCATGTTATCATTTTATCATGTTATCATGTTATCATGTTATCATGTTATCATGTTATCATGTTATCATGTTATCATGTTATCATTTTATCATGTTATCATATAATCATGTTATTATGTTATCATGTTATCATGTTATCATGTTATCATGTTATCATGTTATCATGTTATCATGTTATCATGTTATCATGATATCATGTTATCATGTTATCATGTTATCATGTCATCATGTTATCACGTTATCATGTTATCATGTTGTGTTGTTGTCATGTTACCATGTTATCATGTTATGATGTTACCATGTCATCATGTTATCACGTTATCATGTTATCATGTTATCATGTTATCATATTATTATGTTATCATGTTATCATGTTATCATGTTATTATGTTATCATATTAACATGTTATCATAATATCATGTTATCATGTTATCATGTTGTGATGTTGTCATGTTATCATGTTTTCATGTTATCATGTTATCATGTTATCATGTTATTATGTTATTATGTTATCAAATTAACATGTTATCATGTTATTATGTTATCATGTTATCATGTTATCATGTTATCATGTTATCATGTTATCATGTTATCATGTTATCATGTTATCATGTTATCATGTTATCATGTTATCATGTTATCATGTTATCATGTTATCATGTTATCATGTTATCATGTTATCATGTTATCATGTTATCATGTTATCATGTTATCATGTTATCATATTATTATGTTATCATGTTATCATGTTATTATGTTATCATATTAACATGTTATCATAATATCATGTTATCATGTTATCATGTTGTGATGTTGTCATGTTATCATGTTTTCATGTTATCATGTTATCATGTTATCATGTTATCATGTTATTATGTTATTATGTTATCAAATTAACATGTTATCATGTTATTATGTTATCATGTTATCATGTTATCATGTTCTCATGTTATCATGTTATCATGTTATCATGTTATCATGTTATCATGTTATCATGTTATCATGTTATCATGTTATCATGTTATCATGTTATCATGTTATCATGTTATCATGTTATCATGTTATCATGTTATCATGTTATCATGTTATCATGTTATCATGTTATCAAGATATCATGTTATCATGTTGTCATGTTATCATGTTATCATGTTATCATGTTATCATGTTATCATGTTATCATGTTATCATGTTATCATGATATCATGTTATTATGTTATCATGTTATCATGTTATCATGTTATCATGTTATCATGTTATTATGTTATCATGTTATGATGTAACAATGTTATCAAGATATCATGTTATCATAGTGTCATGTTATCATAGTGTCATGTTATCATGTTATCATGTTATTATGTTGTCATGTTATCATGTTGTCATGGTATCATGTTATCATGTTATCATATTATCATGTTATTATGTTTCCATGTTTTCATGTTTTCATATTATCATGTTATCATGTTATTATGTTATAATGTTATCATGTTATCATGTTATCATGTTATCATGTTATCATGTTATCATGTTATCATGTTATCATGTTATCATGTTATCATGTTATCATGTTATCATGTTTTCATGTTATCATGTAAACATATTATCATGTTATCATGTTATCATGTTTTCATGTTATTATGTTATCATGTTACTATGTTATCATGTTATCACGTTATTACGTTATGATGTTACCATGTCATCATGTTATCACGTTATCATGATATCATGTTATCATGTTATCATGTTATCATTTTATCATGTTATCATGTTATCATGTTATCATGTTATCATGTTATCATGTTATCATGTTATCATGTTATTATGTTATCATGTTATCATGATATCATGTTATCATGTTATCATGTTATCATATTATTATATTATCATGTTATCATGTTATTATATTATCATGTTATAATGTTACAATGTTATCAAGATATCATGTTATTATAGTGTCATGTTATCATGTTATCATGTTATTATAATACCTTGTTTTCAAGCTATCATGTTATCATGTTATCATGTTATCATGTTATCATGTTATCATGTTATCATGTTATCATGTTATCATGTTATCATGTTATCATGTTATCATGTTATCATGGTATCATGTTATTATGTTATAATGGTATCATGTTATCATGTTTGTTATGTTACATTGTTATCATATTATCAAGTTATCATGTTATGATGTATTTATTTTATTATGTTATTAGGTTATTCTGTTATCGTTTTATCAAGTTATCAAGATATCATGTTACCATGTTATCATGTTATCATGTTATCATGTTATCATGTTATCATGTTATCATGTTATCATGTTATCATGTTATCATGTCAACATGTTATCATGTTCATATGTTATCATATTATCATGTTATCATGGTATTATGTTATCATGTTGTCATGTTATCATGTTATCTTGTTATCATATTATCATGTTATTACGTTTTCATGTTTTCATGTTTTTATGTTTTTATGTTATCATGTTATCATGTTATCATGTTATCATGTTATCATGTTATCATGTTATCATGTTACCATGTTATCATGTTATCATGTTATCATATTATCATGTTATCATGTAATCATATTATCATGTTATCATGTTTTCATGTTATTATGTTATTATGTTATTATGTTATTATGTTATTATGTTATTATGTTACCATGTTATCATGTTATCATGTTATCATGTTATCATGTTATGATGTTACGATGTCATCATGTTATCACGTTATCAAGTTATCATGTTATCATGTTATCATGTTATCATGTTATCATGTTATCATGTTATCATGTTATCATGTTATCATGTTATCATGTTATCATGTTATCTTGTTATTATGTTATCATGTTATCATATTATCATGTTATCATGTTATTATGTTATCATGTTACCATGTGATCATGTTATCATGTAATGATGTTATCATGTTATCAAGTTATCACGTTATCATGTTATCATGCTATCATGTTATCATGTTATCATGTTATCATTTTATCATGTTATCATGATATCATGTTATCATGTTATCATATTATCATATTATTATATTATCATGTTGATATGTTATCATGTTATCATGTTTTCATGTTATCATGTTATCATGTGATCATGTTATTATGTTATCATGTTATCATGTTATCATGTTATCATGTTATCATGTTATCATGTTATCATGTTATCATGTTATCATGTTATTATGTTATAATGTTTTCATGTTATCATGTTACCATGATATCATGTTATCTTGTTATCATGTTATCATGTTATCATGTAATCATGTAATCATATTATCATGTTATCATGTTTTCATGTTATTATGTTATCATGTTACCATGTTATCATGTAATCATGTTATGATGTTACCATGTAATCATGTTATCACGTTATCATGTTATTATGTTATCATGTTTTCATGTTATCATGTTATCATGTTATCATGTTATCATTTTATCATGTTATCATGTTATCTTGATATCATGTTATTATGTTATCATGTTATCATATTATCATGTTATCATATTATTATGTTATCATGTTATCATGTTATCATGTTATTTTTTTATCATGTTATTATGTTATCATATTATCATGTTATCATGTTATTTTGTTATTATGTTATCATGTTATCATTATATCAAGTCATCGTGTCATTATGTTTACATATAATCAAGTTATAGTGTTATCATGTTATTGTGTTTATAACTTACTAAATTTATATGTAATTATGTTATCAAATTATTATGTATTATTTCTGTTTTTAGGTTATCATGTTATCATGTTATCATGTTATCATGTTATCATGTTATCATGTTATCATGTTATCATGTTATCATGTTATCATGTTATTATGTTATCATGTTATCATGTTATCATGTTATCATGTTATCATGTTATCATGTTATCATGTTATCATGTTATCATGATATCATGTTATCATGTTATCATGTTATCATGTTATCATGTTATCATGTTATTATGTTATCATGTTACTATGTTATCAAATTATCATGTTATCAAGTTATCATGGTAATATAGTTTCATGTTATCAAGCTTGCATGTTATTATGTTATTATGTTATCAAGTTATGATGTTATTATAAAATCATGTTATCAAGTTAGAATGTTATTATGATATCATGTTGTCATGTTATATTAAGTTATGCTATTAAGTTACCACATAATCGTATTGTCCAACTATTATTTAGTATGTCATTATGATTATTATTATAACATTAATACATAATACATGATAACATGGTTTACATAATAACATGATAAAGTATTACATAATAACATGACATCACATATTGACAACGTTATAATAATTTTATTATGTTTTGCATTGTGTCAATCTTATGTTTACTTCTTGTTGTATAATACAAACCTGAAACTACTGGTTTTATATTTATTTGATTTTAATCCAGATATGATTACAATACTATAAATTTGTTTAATATATATAATTAATAAGTTAATTGTTATACTTTGGTACTTATTAACATCGAAACTACAATTGTTTCTATGCATAAATGACACGTTACATAATTTAAATTCCTTAGTTAAATAAATAAAAAAATTATAAACCACAAAATATTATTTATCTTAATTCCATTATTATACGAGTTCATTGAAAGTAAACAGACAAAAGGTTGAAAAGCCATAAATGGGCAAGGTCATTCAACACGTGAGGGAAATATTTTAAAACTACTTGCTGTTATATTTTACTACTCGTTTTTTGCATATAATTTTTTCTATAATCTGTCTTTTTCAAGATTTATAAAAAAATGAATTGGTAATATTTTTGCTAGTATTTATATACTTTAATTTGTTTACATAAAACAATTTTGAAAATACCAATAAAAAAACTAAACGCTATAATTATATTTATGTCATTGTCTATTCTTCTGCTTTTAACTACAAATTTACAGGTAACAATACTAATATATTGAAAAATATTAAGCACTGGTTATGTCATGTTTATGTAATATTCATCACTTTACCAGGTAATTTCAACAAGGTTTTGCTTAGGATTGTAATAGTAGCGGCGATGTTTAAAAAATATATGTTGTTGACATGATACTTCAATTTTGTTACATCGACGAAGAATTAACTACCTGAATATCGCATTGCTTAGTAAAAAGAATTTATCGTAATCTTTATAGATATTATTTTATAATAATTGCTTAAAATGTATTATAACATTTTATTAGATCAAATATAATTGATTTGAATAAAAAATGCAATCATGACATACATAGCGACACTGAAATTTGCTTCAATTGACATTTGCATAAAAAGACAGGAAAATATTTTACACAGTAGACATGTGTAACTGTGTGTTGCCTTTTCTTATATCACCAATCGTCAATTCTCTATTCTAATAAAACTATTCTAAAAAGTAAAAAATTATTCTATATATTTTTACCTGCTCTTTTATTACGGTAATTATAGAGATAGACATAATTAAGCCAAGAAAAACCGGAAGATTAGTATTTCCCTTTATGACAGAATCATGCAGTTGCGGGTCACAAGAAAGAAACAATCACCTGCTCATAAATCAATCAGTTTAATTATATTAATCATATTATCATCAAAAATATGTTTTGTTGTTAATGAATTGAGAAGTAAACACAACTTTGAAAATGAACGATCTTCTTTTCCAGAATGATATCATTTTACATTAAATCAAAGTGAATCAAATAATAATTAAGACATTATAAATAAAATAATATCGAATAATAATACTTTTAGTTACTTGGAATAAAAAATAACTAAAACCTCTTATATTTTTTTTAATTATTGCATATTTCTTTATCATATTTGCTAAAACAACATCAATCCAAAAATAAACTAATATTATTTCAGAGGACTAGTAATTACGAATCTTATGATGACGATCGCACGTTATAAACTTGTAGTGAAAAGAGAACGCACATGGCTTAAATTTTAATTATGGCGATGGAACCAATATATAATTTTTCAAAAAATTCTAATTTGTGCTAAAAACGGCATACGCGCACAATAGCGACCGCCATCTGGTCACTTATTTAATAATCTAACTAAATTATATATTTTTTTAATTTGATTATAAAGTTTTTAGTAATAGATTTTGTTTAATTTATTGTAAAATCATTATGTTTATTAGTTTTAACTAAAGAAATAGGTAATATCAAGATTTTTTATTTAGCAATACAACCATATTTGTAACATAATACTATGATAATAAATCATTTTAGAAAAGATGAAACAAATGTTTATTAAAATCTCATTAGAAAGCATTAATTCTAATCCGGATGCGACTGAAAGGGTACATATAATAATACGAAAAATAGCATTTATTGCTTTACTCCTACCCTTTTTCATTAATTATTAGGATATATATATTGTAATTTAAGAAAAAGTGTTTACTGTTTAGTAAATTTGTGATAGAGTGGAGAATATAATTTAGCGATGTTTTATTTAGTAAAGTTTTTAGAAGATGGATTGTATTACATTTGTAATCAACGGCAAATGGATCGTAACGAGAACAATTCTGTAAAGAAAGTTTGCTACAAAAATTTGGGAACGTATGACGCGAAAGTATTATTTCGCGGTGGTAAGTAATATCAAATTATTTAAAATAATAACTTAATAATTTACTAATTTATTTAATAATAAATTCTGTAATATTATTTTTAGAAAAAGATGAGATGGTGCTGAAAATGAATGAGATAGAAGCAGCTACGTCCCAGGAAGACGAAATTATTCCAAATCGACAAGGTAATTTATAATTTTATAAATATATTTAATTTTTTTTAAATTATAGTGTTATTTCTATTGTAGAAGATGATTCTCAGGAAAGTTTGGAAAACGTAAACGCCACAAATAAAATTAACATTTTACAAAATATATCATGACATTCAAAAGAAATATTACCAACAGAAAAGAATATTGAAATTTACGAAGAAAGAAATATTGACATTGTTAAAAAAATTAAATACTAATGATAATATTAATATTTCTAAAGAAGGAGTTATATACAGTAAGTTCCTAGAGGAAAATGTGTGACAATGTAGTCAAAGATGCAACTATTTCTATTTCCGTAGAACACACATCTGCCCAATTATATGCATTTATAAATAATACAAATAAAAAATAATAATTAATAATTAATACTGTTTTTCTATAAACCACCCACTATTTAGCTACACTAAAATTAAATTTTAATAATTTAAGTATTTTATAATAATTATGTAATGATTTATAAAAAACAAATAAGTTATCCATTTATAAACAAAATAAATTTATTATCCAATGGTATACATTTTTTTAAATTAATTATTAAGTGCTATTACGCATATAAACAATGTATAAAAACTTCAAACTACTGAAACTGATCAAAAGTGTGCAAGATGCTACAAAAACTATTTCTATAAAGAAAGATAAAGTAAGGGACATTTATAAAACACAAATAATTTGTGTTGTAGTCATGGTCAAGGTCATGTAACACTTTAATGTGCGTGAATGACCGCTATAGACGCCTCAAACTAGATGTTTATGTGCGCCTGAAGCGGGAGCTTAGCTTACCTTAAATTTTAACGGTAAAATGTGCATAAAATTTCGCTTTTACGAGATAGTTAATGCGGTTATTGTATAAATGTACAATTATTACTATGGTTACAGATACACATTGACTATTTAAATATGTTATAAACCGCAAAATATAAGGTTTGCATTTTATAATATTAATTATTTTTTCTAAAATATCTGTATGTTTCAGACATAAACATGTACAAAAATGTAAAACTGTGGATATTTTATAAAACTGATGACGATATTCATTGACAACTATATTTTTTAAAAAATATTTTTTTTGTGATTAAAAAAAAGTTATTAACATTTTTGTTAAAATAACATTGTTACTGTTGTTTCAAATAATTATGTATATTAAATAATTCTAAATCTAATTAGAGCTTCTTATAATCATTTACAAATAATATTCAAACAATGATTTTGATTTGTGGATGCCTACTGATGCGTCTAGCAGCGCATACAAACAACTTATTAGAAGCTTAGACGCCTCGAACCAGTCAAAAATAAGCGTGAAAAATCGCTAGAAGCCTCAAACTGGGTGTTTTTGTGCGCCTGAACCGGGCGCTTTTATCAAAAACTTCAACGCCTCGATCAGGTTAAAAGTATGCGCAAAACGCCTCTATAAAAAAGTTTGAAAGTGATAGGAATGTAAGATTGTTTGTTTTTATGCATAATAGTTATCGGCAGAGGTAGCAACGCAATGCCCCCTATTTATTTATTAAATTTAAATAATAATAGTTATGTTTTATTAAATTTATTATATTAATAATAATCAAAACAACTGACATTGTAACATAAATAAGTAATTTTTGGAATTAACAATTTTTTTTTTTATTAAACAATTTTTAATAAAATATTCAATATTCAATATTTATTTTATTTTTTTTAATTCAATATATAGCAGTTGTTTCAGTACAATTGAGTAATTATTTATTTCTAATAACTAAATCGTTTGCATCAAACTACTTTTTGATTGTACTTTACTATTTATTATTTTGTTTATTAATCAATTGAATTATTTATAAACAAACATTTTTATTTAGAAAAAATATATATTACGAAATATTTATCTACGCTGCAACTCCCAAGATTTAATGAAAACAACATATGTTATCGAGATTTGTGCATATTTCTTAAAACCTGCTGCAGTAGCCATCTAGTCGAGCAAAATTAGTACTAACCGCTAGACGCCTCGAACTGGTTGTTTATGTGCGCTGGTGCGAGCGCTCGCTTCTAAAATTTCAACGCCTCGATCAGGTTAAAATTGTGCGCGAAAACGCCTCTATAAGGGAGTTAACATCTCTATATATATATATATATATATATATATATTTATGTGTTCACAAAGCGTTTCAAAAAGAATAATTGCTTGTTTTTTTTTTTTTTAAACGGGTAATGTTGCAACTGATGCATTAGAGAATCAAAGGACATTTAATGCTGACTGGTATATTTCAATTTGATCGCTGAAATCAGAAGGAACAGCATAAACCGGCGAATCATTGTTGATCATGACAATGCAAGCGCTCACACAGCACGACAAACTGTAGAGTTTTTGACCATTAACAAAATCCAATTAATGACTCATTGCTCATATTCGTCTTATTTATTGCCCAATGACTTTTTTTTATTTTCACATATCAAAAATAAAATACGTGGCGAGCGTTTTTCATCGCTTGAAGAGGCCTTTGAAGCATTTTAACGAAAGCAAATGTGTACAGATTTTAAAGGAGAATATTTTGAGAAGTAATAAAGCGATTTACATAACGTAATTTGTGTTTTGCTTTACATTTTCCGCGAACTTTGGCAGTGTTAGATCTATAAAACACAGATCCTACAATTAAGTACATGTTTTGCTATGATGCATGTACAGGACTTGTGGGTTGGGCTGCTAGCAACCATCTGTTTTGTGTGTTTAACCCATTTATTTCTCTTTTGTAAATTCAAGGTTTTTAGATAAAAGCAATGTCAATGTTTTTTACGGTCCATTTTCTATTTACAGATCGGCAACCAAATGTACATCTCAGGCCTGAAACGGTTAAGGTTGTAAGAGTTTTCAACTGAATTGGTAAAACTAGTTCATTGGTAAATAGATTAATGATATGTTAACGAATAAGGAGAAGTTAATTAATTAGTTGCTTGCCTGTCAATATCGGTGATTAATTGCTGGATGACACTTACCATTATCGATAGTTAGCCGATTTTGGATTTCGCTAACTTCCTTCTACCAATGTGAAATCTGTAAAAATAGAAATGTTATTGTTTGATTATGATTATTATTAATAGAAACTGTGATAAAAAATTGTTTAGTGCCAATAAGTCAAATTATCAACCAATTTCTGTTGTTATTATTAGTTTAGGTTATGTGGAAGGTTTTGTAAATACTGTAAGTGACAGTGACTGTCATTGTTGTCAAACGCCATTTTGATTAAGTGGCGTAAAGTTGCCGGACGTAGTTGGCAGTACTGGGTACTGATATAAGAATAACAGCATTTAGGTAGTTGTTGTAAGATCCGGCAAAAATGGAATTACGCATCACATTTTCGTGAATTGTGGTCCAGTAAGCGTGGGTGTCTGTCTTTCATATAGAGCAAGTAAAATAAATCCATGGCTATCCAAGCCATTAACTAGAAAACATTTGCGGTTGCATAATTTTTTGTAGAATATTTGGTTTCCTACCAAATAATGATTTTGTAAATATATAAGTGAAATATATGCAATTGTGCAATCCAACGCTTGGAACCCTACGTGGACCACACGTGAACACAACAAAGATTCTCCGCTCGTTTGTATGAGTGAGTTTGACCGTTGGTTGATTGATAACTGCTGGCGATCCTTCAGCAAAGTGCAATAAGGAATGGAATTTGAATTAACTAATGAGATATGATTAGGAAAAATTTGAGATCCAATTGACAAATTAGGAGCTGCAACTGGAATCTAGTTGGATGGAGCCGTCCGTTCCTCTGTTTTATGTTACAAATTACAAGTTTCATATACATATGTGTGTGTTTTTGAGCATTAGGTTAACTTTAATTTATTTAACTAGTTAACCAAGATTTCCTTAAACATTTTAAATTAATTTTCAATATTTCAACTGGCAGCTGCGCATATTTTGTCAATAAATTCAGTCATCATTTTAAAACAACTGTTCTATTAAACATCAAACCACAACACATGGGCTATATTATCCATGCTTGTAAACAAAAGTTTACATAAACTTAAAGTTAATTATTAAATTAAACTTTTTCAATAATGAAATTTGGAGGTATGATGATATTGTAAAGACGTTAAAATGTGTGTGTCGGGCTAACCATTCTATTAAAGGGTGTGCAGAGATAGCGCTATTCCGGACATAACACCAGTGAGTATAAAACCATCTTTTATTCTACATTTTTTGTGTACTTTTACAGGTATTTCATAGTCTAAAACACATTAATAGTCTTTTAGGCTGAGATGCCATAAATCTAAACTTTCATGGTTTAAAATTGTAGTTGTACTTCAAGAATTATATTATTGAACGGACAACCAAATCTAATTCTAGTCGCCTTCAATATGAGTTTTGGGTAAAAGTGTTATTTGCATTAAAGTAACTTAAATTCCCATCTTGGAGATTAAATGAGTTTGTTTTGTTGTCGACAATTTATTTTTTATTTTGTGCACAACTTCACTAACAATATAGATAATGTTATATTATAATTAGAGTTGTTTCTCTAATAATTATTAGTTGACTTTGTTTTTGTTTGTTTTGTTTCTTTCTCTTCTTTGTCCTCATACTGGTTACGGATTCTACTGTTCTTCTAGGAGGTGTGGTCAATTTCTACTATACAGGGTAGACTTAAGAAAAAATCTACCACCCCCGTCTACACTGAGCTACAACGGCAAAAGAAGCCATGTCCACTTCCTACTCAAATTAAAAAAAAAAGTAGTAGTCTATAAAGAGCGTTATATGTTGTGTTTGGCAATATATGCATTCAGGGGTGCAAAAACTGCTCGACAGTAATGTAAATTAATTTACACAATGTTTAACATTAAACTTACAGTTACTGTTCTTTAGCGAAAAAAGTTTTCTCCTTAGTTTAACTTTTTTTAATTTTTTTTCTTTTTTAATCAACCGCTTTCTAACCTTTTTAGATATAGGCTTTCATCTCTGCACGTAACGCTGGCAACTTACATTACAAAAGACCTTACAGCTTTAAGTCAATACCAAACCACTGGAGAGTTTTCATCACTCCATTAGAGAGGGTTTTTAGCCGTAAAACCGCACGTTGACAAGACGTACATCTGAAAAGTATATCACGGTATATGGAAAGCAAACCCACGACCTTCAGTGCAACGCTCGAATGCCTACACTATTGCGCTACGCTCTTCTTATACAGGGTGTTAATTAATGTAGAAGAGAGATTACACAGGAAATTTATTTGTTAGTTTTTAACACAAAAAGTTCCAATAAAATTATGATTTAAAATGCTTCTTTTTTTAAATACTTTTTTTCCTACAATTTAACTTTACAGTACCTAAATGACTTTGATATTGTGCTGACCTTTAGTTATTATACTCATTTTTACAAATAAAAGGTATGCAGACATACGATTTATGTACGGGCTTACTAATAGCAATACTTACAAAGCTAGAAGGTTGTATCAACAGCATTATCTCAATCGTGTAATACCTAATAGTAAGACAGTTTCACAAGTCCATCATTATCTATGCGAATTAAAACTTTTAACCGAGCAAACCATCTAGCAGGAGCACCTGAAAATGTCATGACTTCAGAAATTAAAGAAACAATTTTGAATGTTGTTGAAAATTATCCTAGTACAAGTATAAAAAAAAATAGCGTCAATAATGGCATATTCAAAGGGTACAGGCTCTTTTTCCCCGTGGTTTTTAATTACGTCTAAACTTTTGTCAGTGGTTTTTTCAAATGTAGCATGAAAATCTTTTATTTGATTATTATTTTCTAATTAAGCAAATTTTTCAAGAAATTTTATCTAGAATTTCCACAACTATTTGTGGGCTGAAAAAAATCTACATGCAATAAGTAAACAAAATTTCCAAGAATAACTATTCGTGAATGTGTGGGTTATAATAAGAAATGTTTTAATAGAGTCATTTTTCCTGCCAAGAAGACTTACTTAACATGAAAAATGTGCGTTATGTACGACGGTGCACCTGCACCGTGGCCTACTAGGTCCCTTGAGCTAAACAGTATTGATGTTTTTTTTTGAGGACACCTAAAACGTTTGGTTTACAACATTCCAATAAACACAGAAGAAAAGCTAAAAAATAGAATCGTAGCTTCGTTTCAGACTATTCAAAATATCCCAGGAATATTCCAATTTTGTGTTTTGTATGCATCCTAATGTTTTTGTTTTTAATATTTTTGTTAATTATCATAATTAGTAATAATAATAACTAATTATTAAACTATTACAATTTAATTTTTAATTTAAATTAATTGATGTTATACAGCGCATCAAATGTTGATCCTGTAAATTTAAAATAGTATGAAAATAAAATTACTTTGTATTACAAAAAGAAATCATTTTAGACCATAACTTTATAGGAGCTTTTTGTGTTAAAATCAGACAAGAAATCTCTTTGTGTAATAAATATATCTCCCTAACATTAATTACATTAAAGTTATTATAATTAAAATAATTATGAATTACATACAATAATACAAAAAAAAAATCTGTTTAATCTGTTTTTTTGATTTTTATATTATTGTATGTAATTCATAAAAGTTTTAATCATAATAATTTCAATGTAATTTTCTATTATGCTTTGCAAATTTTCTTTTATTTTTATACTTGTTTGTATCACTGTCCGATGATAGCTTTGTAAAGGTTGAAAATAGTTACGGTTTTTAAATATGTTTGTAATACAGTTTATAAAAAACTTGTTTTATTTATTTTATAATGAACTATCACATAGTAACGGCTACCACCATTTAATTTTTAAGAAATTATTATTTATGTAAATCAGTAGGTGTATGCGTCTAGAAAAATAAAATAAAACAAACAGGAAAATCCAACAAAATTAATCAATAAAAAATAGATGTTTAAACTGTAACTAGCTATTTCCATTTACAAAATAAAACATTTTCATTATTTTATCAGATAAAAATTCAGTTTATATTATATTGTATTTATCTACGTTAGAGCGCTGGAAATAAACATGGCACAATGCATAGATGCTAACTGATATCTTGTGTATTATTGCTAATTATGTGTAGTAATTGAATAGACTAGACTAGGTAGATTAAAATCACTGATTACTATGCTGCTATCGAAAAATCTCAAAATAGTATCTTTAAGTGTTTTTGGTATTGGAATGAACATGTTTTACGCAATAGCCTCAAGGTGGGAAAATTGTCGCATAAAACTATCGTGCAGCTTTTCTCGGAAGTTAATTAAGATAATTTATTTACGTTTTCAGCATTATTATGAGTATAATAACAACATTTGAATAAGCTATTTTGGTAAAAATATATTAATAAATAAAAAAGTTTAGTGGTAAAAATTGTTCAATTTATTTCAAACTTACTTCATATTAATGATATTTATATAAAAAAAATTATGCCGCAAAAATTATCACAAAATAATTATTTGTTTGCTTTAAAAGTAACACCGAAGATGAGGATACTTTTGGGTGTAAACAATAAGCCTACCGATGGCTCCGCCCATTACGTTCGGTACTGTTTTTATTACACAATTGATATTTTGATTTTATTGGGTGATCGTCGCCATGGGCGGTATTTTACTACAGTGCGAGTGAAGCGCTCCCGGTGGTTTATCACAAAACCATTCCTGACAATTCTGTCATTAACAATTGTTTCAATTATGCCTACAAGCAACAATTTTATTACACACACTTTAGATACAAGGAGGCTCTTAGCGGCGTAAAATATAAGAAAAACAAAAACTAATATAAAAGACAATATAAATAAAAAGAGTTCAAATTAAAATCAACTCAATTAAAAAAAAATACTATTTTTTGAAGTTTTGCAGAAATTAAAAAAAAAACTTTAAAAATTTAATAAACAAGAATTTAAAAAATTGAATATGTACACTTAGATGCAAAGAACCGGGTCATTGAGTAATTTTTTGCAAAAAATCCGTGTAATTTTTTTAATAAAATTTTTAGTGTTCTACAATCAAAGGAACCATCAGGATGTAGAAAAAAACAACATATGGTACTTATCAGTTTCTTAAATGAACAATAATAAGCAAAAATAAAATTTAAAGGTATGCGTTTTTCATTACTTATTGCTCATTTGACATTATGCACAGAGAATCAAGGTGGCTACTGCAGATTGGTGTGTTGATTATGGTTCTAAGTGCTAAAGATTGTCTAAAAGCTGTTGTTCTTGTGGCAGATGAAAGAAGTCAGCGGTATCTGTCCAGATTCCTTCATGTCAGTCTTTATACCATCCAAAAAGCACTTGAGCTGTTTAGGAAGACCGGCAAAAATTCTCGGAGGCCCGGATCTGGCAGGAAACAAAAAACGACTGCTATTGATAACCGATTTATAGTTTGTACTACTCTAGAAAATTGTCATGTGAGTTTAGTGAAAACCAGAAACCAACTCCGTAAGGTTTGTGGTACAGTTGTAAATGTGTGGACAGTTTGTCGAAGGTTGTAAAAAGCTAGTTTAAAATATTGTAGACTAGCAACTGGACCAAAATTACTTCTACGTCACCGAGTAACTCCAATTTTATTGCAAACAATTGAATTGGACTTTGGCACAATGGAGGACTGTACTGACAAATTAAGATTCTGCCTACATTTGCCAAATAGAAGAGAACGAGTATGGAAACAAACAGGAAAACAATTTGCAAAGTGCACCTTTAAGCCCCGGTTTAGCCATAGTGGCGGTTCTCTGATGGTATGGGCAGGAATATCAATGGATGCCTGCATCGAAATAATTGTCATTGATGGAGGATAGCTGACTGCACAGCGGTATATAGAGAAAGTTTTGAAAAATTACGTAATCTCATTTGCTCTATTTATCGGCAATGGCATTATTCTGATGCAAGATAACGCAAAACCGCGTTCTGCAAGGTGCATCATAGAATACTTGATTGCAATTGGAATAAGAAAATTCAACTAGTCTGAATGCTTTTTAGACAAAAATCTTATAGAACATGTTTGGAACATGTGGGCAAGCGTGTTAGAGAACGTGCAGTTGCACCAACCACAATAAACAAGTTTCGTGTAGCACTTCAGGATGAATATTTCACAAAATAATAGGTTTGTTCCAACCGACATCGCTCGGCAGTTTGCAAACTGGTTGCGACTAATACATGGATTATTTTTGCGCAAGCGCCGACTTTGTACTGACCCCAAACTAAACACAAATTGCTTGCCGGTTGGAACGCGCCACAACCAAATTTTTGACTAAATTCAAACATGAATTAATAAAACAATTTACTACGTTTTTTTATCACTAATTTGTGATAAATCGTTTTATTATTTTATTAACATGAATTATCACGTAGTAGAGGTCGCGACCATCAATTATATTAAATTCAAACAGTTTTAAAAAGTGAGGTTATGTAATGTAAACAAATATTAAAAACTAAAATTGTTTAACATATCACACCTGACGCTGTGTATCACATTATTCTATTACTATTTTTATACAAATAAATATATACTTAAACAGTTACTCATCTTTAAAAAACTATTTTACAATGAACTTTATTCCTTTATTTTTCACTAAAACTATAATTAAATTTCAGATAAATAAATTACTGTTATTATCATTAAATTTAAATTCTACTAATTAAATTAATTGCGGTAGATGCTGCAGGAGGTATTTCAATTTCATTAATTTCAATAATTTCAATAGCGGCAACATTTTTACTCTCTGCGCATGACTGGGACGGTTCCGGATTTTTAATATATGCTTCTGATCGCTGACTGTTTCTGACGGTTTGGGGTCAGGTTGGAACGCCCGACTTCTAGTCAGAGTCATGGTTTGTGTACGGTTGGAACGCGAAAGTTCAACTGCGCACAATCCTGACGGTCCCAAACCGCGTTTGGTGTCGGTTGGAACAAACCTAATATTTGTGAGCATGAGCACTAATGATAGTGGCATGGGCCGCCGTATGCAGGCAATAGTTAGAACTCGAGGAAGCAATACAAAGTATTGAAATCTTATTCAACTGAAATATTTCATTATTAACCTCTGTTGAGTTTTTTTTTGTGCAGAAATGCATTTTTTTTCGGGTAAGTTTTATAAACAAAAATTACCCGGGTTTTTTGTATATATATATATAAACCAAATGACTAGCAAAACATCTGAGTGTACATTTCTTGCACGAGTCACACAATTTGTTGTAACCATCGTTTTGCTTACTTGACTGCACATAACATAATATTGAACGTATTTGAAGTTTATAGCAACATATATAATTGTTTTTTTAATTGCTTTTAACATTTAAACAGAAAATTATCTCCAGTTAATTACAGTTTATTACAGTTAAATTGAAATCAAACTATATATAAACATTTATAGTCTCATAAATCAATTCATTAAATAAGCCAACTTATTATTAATACGTTTGAAGACACAAATTGTGTATAGTTTTATATTATTTTAATTGATCTTTATATATTTTCAATAAAACATTTTTTTATTATAGTTACAAATACGCTATTAGCAATAAAAAATTTATACGTAATTTTTATTATTAATAAGTAGTGCTTATGTTGTAAAAATATTATAAAAATAAAATAAACATAAATGAGACAATAATGTTATTTTATTTTACATAATATATTATGATTTGTAGTTTGGTATTAATAATATTATACATAATACATAGAAATAATTATATAATATTTATATAATGTTATTAAAACCAAACTACAAATCATAAAGTTTCTTAACTCAAATATGCTTAATCTGGTTAATCTAATTACGCTATGATTAAAGGGATTCGTAATCTAAAATTGACAAAGGTATATACAATTCCTAACATTATTAAATTTACCAAAGCTCCCAATTGGAATACATATTAATTGCGCCAATTGTATTTCTCAACCTAAGTGCTGTAAAATAAATCAATAGATACTAATTTTAATCTTAAACATAACCCCTTTAATCGCTAATCACTTAACAGTCAGTAGCATACTCTACTAATACAATATTATCTCAAAGATTTATTATCTTTAAAAATCTATTGTCTAGATGTCTAAATTTAATTGCCATTTATATTATTTATATTTATATATATTTATATATATATTATTAGATTTTTGAGTTTTTGATTTAGTACTTAATTACTGATTAATTTAAATTACTTATTTATTATAAATAACTCTGTCAGTTCTATCATTATTTTTAATATTAATATTATTATTAATATAAATTTATGATGACGTGCTGTAATAAGATGTATAATTGAAAATAATTGAGGTGTTGGATATTTTAAATTCTAAACAGTATAATAGTAAATAATGAACTGGTTATTCGGTTAGCACTTCTATCAAATCGTTTACATAATGCATGAAGATTATTTATCTCAGTTAGTTAGTAGTTTTATCATTGTTTAATTTGTTGCATTATGCATTCATACTGCGTGCTTACTGAGCGCGCAATTCAAGAATGAATTGTGATAAGGACAATAAATAGTAGCTTCGTATAACTTTTACAAAAACAGTCGTTAAGAAGATGCAGTTAATTATAATGATGTTAAAACCCATTTTAATAGTGTCGTATAATTCTTTTATTGTATGTACTTCAATCATCGGTAAATTGACCCATTTCAATATATGTATCGTTTATAACGAGAAAATACAGGAAAGCAAAAAAGTTAATAGCTGTTAAAATTTATATTAATTTTAAATCAATCAAAAAAATATTTGAATAAACTTTTAAGTCAATATAGTAAATCCTTCTTGATACATATTTTTTTATTTTTATTATTTATTATTTTACACGTTAAATTTATTTCCAAGAAACTTAAAAAACATATTTAAACATACAAGAGATTTTGTATTTCTTATTTTTTAATAGTTGGCCTTATAAAAATAATATAGTAGGTTATTCCGGTGTATAGTGCAAAGTCAAATCTATTGAACTATGCAGAAACTTGGTATTTAAACAAAAGGTATTTCTCCGGCAAAGACAATGTGGATTATTTTAACAATTTTGAAATAAAATAAGAATATGTAATAAATTTTTTTAATTTGTCTTATAATAATTCTGATCCATAATATTAGGAACTATAAACTTAAATATATAACTGTATTACAGTAGTTAGTCAATTTTATTGAAAGATTAAAAATGCAAATAAACATATTTTTTATTTTAATATATTAATGACTTTTTTTTAATTTAACTTTTATGTTTAGTAATTAATTGATTTTAATCTGAAGATATAAAACATATGAAACGTCATAATAATTCAATTTATTAAGAAGAAGTTTATAATTTAATATAAAGACTTTATTATCCCGTTATATAATAACATTTTCTATTTTACATTCATTATAGAACTTTATTACCTATACATTATAGTAATAAACTCAAGTACAATTACATAACGTTATGTTTTCAAAAACAATAAATACCAACTAATCAATATGAACATTAAATATTCTATAATTATTTTAAAATTGTTTTGATTGATATATCAATATAATGTTGCATTTTGATTCAAACAAATCAAATGCATTTGTGGTTTAAACAACTTGTTTTCTAAACTTGGACGCGTTCATAAAAATATGTATATCTTATAAAACTTGTTCTTTAATATGCTATTAAATGACTACTTCATCTTTGCATGCTTATCTTCTATAAATGTTGGCTATCATGTTGGCACTTATTATTTTATTTGCAGTTGTACTAATTGTAGATAGCTATTTATTTTTTTCTGCAGTATTACCTGGAGAAGACGTTATTTATCATTCCGCATGACGTAGCCCAAATTTTTCATTTTTTTTTAACTGTCGCAAAGATTTCTTTCTGTTTGCTCATCTGCTAATGTCTCATCTCGTTTGTTACATGATATATTCTAATATTCTCAGTATGCAGCGGTAACACTACATTCCAAACGCTTCTTTCTACTTATTTACCAGCATATTTAGTAAAAGTCCAAGCTTCTACTCCGTATCAAAAAGTTGAATCTTTGAACATCATTTTTGAGAACGGGTTAAATAGAAGAGATGACATTATATAGCCTGGACAGATTCTCCTTTTTACTCAAAATTTTTCTGATATTTGGTTTTTCTTTCGAACAGTAACTTTTTGCTTAAGGTATAAGTTAGTTATTATGCGGAAGTTTCCGTTGTCTATTTCTGTTTGTCGTAGTATTTCCAAAAGTTTTAAATGTAAGACTTGAAAACTTTCTTGAAATTGATGAAACATGCAAAAGTGTCTTGGTTGACGTTGCATGCTTGCTAGATTGAATTCAGATTTTAATCTAGCTAAATAAAACTCCCATTGTGCCAAAGCCGTTTTGGATTTTAAATTTTACGTTGCTAATGTTTCTGTCTAGTTTTTTTGTATATACGTACATAGATTATGTTAAAGGGTATTTTTACAACATGGCTCATTAAGCTGCTAACTTGGTGGTTGATTAGTATGAAAGTCAATGTCTCTAGTAGTTGCATTATTTATTTATTTATTTATTTATTTATTTATTTATTTGTCTTTATTTCCTATTATTACAATAAGAAAATGGCAAAGTTCAGCATATTTCTGATTCATCACATAACCATTACATTTTTACAATAAAATTTTATGTTAATTGTTCTTTCTGCAATTTCATCACTCTTCTGTTTTCACTTGGCGATGCGTGCATACCGTATATATCATTAGTTCTTTGTGAATTTAATCTGGGTGCGTTGTTGCTCTTAAGCCGCTTTATTGCCATATTTGTCTCCTCTGTTATTAATTCGAATCTAAATTTCACATGTAGGGCAGGTAAAATTGTTTTTTTATCTTCAAAGAGCTCTTCTATGTATTCACCCCATTTGAAAAGTTTTCTGTCAATTTCACATATTGGGTTATTATAAGAGTACATATGGTTGTATTTTTTTGTGTATATTTTTGCAAGTTCCTTGTGGTATTCTAGTGCAGGTTAAATTAGTCGTGTTTTGCATGCAGTTTTTAAACATTTATCTTGTAGTCATTTTTTTACGTTTATAATTTTTTCTTACATTTTTTATGTATTTTTCCATAATAATATTTCTGTATCTTCTTCTTTCCTATATAAATTCTACAATTTTGTTTGTCTTTTACTCATTTTTTTTTTTTTCGGTTTTTAGTTTATTTGTTGTAAAAAAATAGTTTCTTTGATTATATTTTATGTTTCTTTTATGTTTGTATACTTGTTGTGCTCTGAGATATTGTGGGGTTTTTATCTAGTTCTCTTTTGGCTAGTTTTTTTTTTCTGTTTTTTTTTTTAAACGTAGTCTATGTGCGTTAGTTGAAAATTGTGGTTTAAACTTTTTATTTATTGCATCCTTGCAACAAAAATGACTTAATTTATATTACTACTTTTGAATTATGGTAAACGCAAACACTCACAACAACGTTTATAGCACAACTGATAATACAGCACTTTTGTAAACTCAAGCATACACTGACTAAAACATGTAAAACAATAATACGCTTTTGCAAACTTATAAAATAAAATTTACAAAATTTATTGATGATAATAACTCAAAAATCAGTTTTTTTTACTTGTGTCACTTTTGTCGCAAACGTATCGCTTAAAGTGTTAAATTGATGTCTCAGTTGGACTATGTTTTTAGCGCACCATTCAATTGCAGTTATCTTAAACTGAAGCATGATTGCTTAGAGGTAACATGATCGATGTTCCTTAGCCCTTGCTTTAGTAATGACTAGTTCTTTCATATTAATTACGTAGTTCATTACCAGTTTATATTTTATTATTGGCAAACTTATTGCCTGTAGGGCCGCAGCTACCCAGCATGATAGTTATTGGTCTGTTGTTCCAATTGGACCATGTTTTTAGCGTATCATTCAATGGAAGCTGTCTCCTCTCAGAAGACTGAGGCATATATGTTTAATAATAACATCGATGTTTCCCAGTTTCTGCCTTAGTATATCCAATTCCATCGCATTCTTTAGTTTCATCTGTATACCAATTTTGTCCATTTCTTTTAGGATGACCTTTACATCAAGTGACTGTTGTATGCAATAACACACAAAAAAGTTATATCATTTTCAGTGTCTTGCAATGTGTTTACTGTATGTTGCTTGTCCTGCCTCTATCATCACAACTAATTGCAGTAGTGGTAGCAAAAGCAGTGTTTTTATAGCTGTAGGAATTGTTCTTATTGCTTTCGTTATTAGCAAACATGCTAACTTTATCTAGTTTACTTAGTTTGATTGTTTTTTGAAAGTAGTTTTTTACCCCCATGCAAGTGGTCTGTATGTGTTGATCACTAAAATGTATAACTATCAAATGAATTGCAACACCACTCGGATAATCTTTGTAGTCATATTAGCAAGATAAGTATGAAAAACTAATTTGATAAGCGCGAGTCCCAGGTGTTTTACTTTCTTCATCATCGGGAGAGTGAGTCCATACATTTCTAAATTACTTTATATATTTGATGTTTTGTTGTTTTTGTAAAAAGGAGGATTTTCTTTTTGTTTGGATTTAATAATAGTTCTTCTTTCTTTTACCATCTTTCTACGGTGTTTAGTGCATTTTGCATCAAATTGGGTAAAATTGCTTCAAACTTTACGGTTAAAATCATTGACATAGCCTAAAGCAAGACGCGCTTGTTATTCAATAACTCCGTCAATATAAGTGATAATACTTGCCGTGTGAGCGTCCGCCAGCAATTAAAAATCCTAAAATTTTACCGTATAACGTAATTGATATAATTTAATTCTTAACCATAGGGTTTACTCAGTATCTAACAAATAGCGATTCCATTGCCGCAGCAATAAATGTAAAAGTAGTATTGTCATATGTTCTTTCAATATTTTAAAAAACTCTAAGGTTCTTTGCAATGTATAGTTTTTTGCGCATGTTGACTAGTTAATGTATAGCCAGTTAGAAGAATTTTCCTAATTGGTTTGCATCTTGGTATTGAAATAAAACGTTTAGTGTACTGTATATACTTGTTAACCATTTGATTGTTTTTTTTTTATATATCATTGTTTCTGTAAGTTTAGTTTTATATAAAACCCAATCGCCGTTGTTTTTTGGCTTTGTTAAACAACTTCTTAGTGCTTGCTCTTGTTTTATCAAATTCCCTATTTTACCAATAATCATGTTAAAAGTATGTTTGACAATGCTTGGGCAACTTTTTTTGAAAGCTGGTTTATAGAGTTAACAAACGTATCTTTTATCTTTTTTTTCTCAAGTTTTTGTATTTTAGTAGGAGTTTTTTTAAGTTTAATATTAAACTGTATGCGTAGTCAGACAACAATTCTTTTGACTGCTTCACTTGTTTTATAGTTTGCTAGTGTTGGACCTACGACTTCACTCCGCGTTGAGTAACTAAACGTGGGCAAGTTGCCTTTATTCATAACAACTATGTTAATTCTTCTTTCTGTTTTTTTTTTTCCTACCATGGTAACCTTGACTGTCACTTAGTCTCTAGAACAAAAATCCCATAATGGCTTTATGTTTAGTGTATGTTTTGTTATGATACAAGTACAAAAATTTCATGTTTGGCTAATGTATAATTCCTTTATATTTTATTTATGAATCCAGGATTCCTGAACAAAAACAATCCGTGCCATGTTTCATAATGTACGCAATAAATAAATCCTGTTCTAATATTTTTGATTTGCTTATTACTGTTTGTTGCCATTTTTTAAGATAGGACAATACAGAGTGATGTTCTGGTAAAACCCAAATGCACTCTTTTTTTAATTATTGTGTTTTTTAGAGTCATTTTAAATTTCCACAGTAACAATCTACTTGTTTAAAAAAAAATTACCAACAGTTTATTAGGTGACTTCTAAACCACCCTGGTAGATACAAAAAAAGTTCTTAATTAGTCATGTCAGAGAGTGAACCCTGGACTGCTCGCATGATATACAAGCGCTCTACCATTAAGCTATTACACCGATTATAAAAATTACGTGTTGAGTGCTTTTAGAGTTCAATTTTATCTTCACCATTTAACAAGTATTAGCGCTTGTGTTATTCTGCGCATTCAGCCTCATTAATAGAGTATTCAGTTTCAGTTGTTGCCCCGGTGCCAATATCAATACCTTTCTTAAATCTGGCAGTTCTTTAAAACCGATGATTTGAGATTTCTTGCTTTTAAGAAAATTATTTTTTAATTAGGTCATTTGCACACAAAAATTTTAAAACCCCCTTTTTATAGGTACATTCCAAAAAACAAGATGGTACGTGCTTCTTTGTAATTTTTTGGTTTTTCCAAAAATATAGAATCTAATAGTCTTTACATTTTTTTGACATTCAAGATACCCTTTCTATTATTGCTAATTCCATTTTTGTAAAAGTGTCCTTAAAGGTTTTTTTCTAGTTTTGACAGTTCATTTTTGTGACGCCGCTGTGCGGCTGCAGGATAAGTTTTGTTTTGCTCCCTTGTCTTATCTGCAGCAGAGTTGGTACACACGTGTGCAATTCCACTAGCCGCCACCTAGAAAAACGCTTCTCACCATATTGTTTGAAAATCTGATGTTATTGTTTTTTTCTTAATTTTCAATTGTCAGTTTATATTTTATTTTGAATTAAAAATTTTAATGTGTTGTTAATTGTATTTATTTATTATTGTATACAATTTTTAATTATGATTGAGGTACTCAGTACAGTACTATTTGTATTGATTTGTCAAACTTTATGTATATTTGACCAAACAAAATTACGATTCTTATTATATTATTATTATTATGTGTCAATGTTTGTTATAATTTTTTTAAGTTTTAAAAAATCTTTAGAATAGGAATTATTGATGAGTAGCCAGTATAAAGTGTCAAGACTACTTTTTTAGCGTGACGTATGACATATTTTTAAAATTTTGTTTTTGAAGCCATACCTAAATTAGTTCTAAAGTATGTTCTAAAGACAGAGAAAATAATAATTAACGTACTTAAAAAAGGTTGTGAAAAAAAGTTTGGCCAGGTACCAGTTAAAGCCAGTGTTGCATCCTGGTGTTCCAATTTGTTTAATAAAATTATGTTGACAGTCAAGGTTGTGTAGTGGGAGTGAGCCATATTTTTGTGTAAATTCACAAACTAGTTTTTTGCATTATTATGGCCGAGAATTTAAAAAAAATAAATTGTTTCTTAGTACTCTTAACTAAAACTAATAAAGTTGTGTTTGTTAATAAATTTTGTGTCATATGTAACTGTGACCAAGTTATGTCCGCCATTGTTTGTGTAGCATAAATAGTTGTTTTCTCATAATACTGCTTATGCCATCTTAGGCTTCCTTTGTCGTATATACATAACTCTCTTTTTCTTGGCTATATAGTATCAAATTAATAGTTTTTTTTTATGCTGATATGTAAAAAATGTAAACCAACTAACTTTGCTCAATGGTGGTTAGATGTTGTTGCTAATTTCTTGTTTTTCTTGATGTTAAGATTAGTAGTCAAACATACTGTCTGTCTGTGTCTCGGTTCTATAGTGCGCACGTAATAATACTCTTTACGACGGTTGTTTGCAATGATCTTGCATATCAACTTAATTTTGGATTGTTCTATTTACTGATCGTTGTGACTATACACAAAATTGCAGTCAATGTCAACGGCAAGAAGTCTTACTCATTGTTATAATATTCGGTCAAATGTATTGGTTTGTTACAGTATATTATACAAAAGCACTTCCATGTAGTCAACTAACCTTGTTATGTTAGGCAAAACTGTCTTTGGTATTTTTTTTAATGAAAATATTTGAAAATTGGCGCAGTAGGTAGGTAGTGTTTTCTTTCAACTTTTGCCACAATTTTTTGTTATTGACACCTGGTTTTTGTAACTAATAGTTGATGGCATATAAAATACACATAAAACGTAACTAGTTACAATAAACAATATTATTTAGCGTACATGCGTAGTGCGCAAAGTATACAATATTGTGAAATAGTAAATGAACTGTTGATTCAGTACGTATAGCAAGTTTTGCATTAATATTTGTTTTTTTGCATTCTACTATAGAATTGAATAAAGTATAGTAGTGTTGTATTTTGTTATACAACAAGTATCAATAAGAATTTAGCATTTTGTTCTAAATTTTCTTTGACATTGCTTTGGGTTATCTTTTTACAAAGAGACTGTTTATTAGATGTTTTTGAAAACTGCAGTTTTTCCTGGTATTTAAGTAGTGTCTTTTGATAAAAGCAATTTGTTTGTTTGTGATAGATTAGGCATTGTCATTGTTGCTTATGCCATTTTGCAACATCCCGTAGTAGAGTAATCACCTTAGTTTTTTTTCAGATTTTTTGTTTGACGGTTATTTTGCAGTTTGACAGTTGTTACTATTAATAAAAAAGAGAAATCATTTTATGATAAATAGCTTTAAGCAAGCTATGCCATTGGAGCTTTAGTTTTACCAATTTGAAGACTTTTGGTCAAAAAAACTGTAATTGCTTTTGTTTTTAGACCCGTGGTAATTAAACATTGCTGTTTTCTATTTCAGTTGTATCAAACATTAAAAGCATTGTTAGTTATTGTTTTCAGTTCTTTTTGATACAAGTCCAGCACCAATTGCAGTTTGTTGATAAAAGTTGTTGATACATACTATGGTTTACTACTGCTCAGTTTAGGTTTGTCAAATGCTAGTTTTTAAATGCCGCAGTTGTTATTGTTAGACATATTTTGGTGACACTGTCGTTACGCTGATTGAATATTGTGCAACTTAGATTTGTTTGAAAACATATTTGTTAGAGAGATTTCTCTTAATTGCCGCTGATTAATTTTATTATAATAAAAATCTTATTGACATAAGATTGCATTCTGGTACGTTTGAGTTAACGTTTTTTTTTTTTTTTAGAAAATATATATGTAGATTTTGTTTTGGTTTAACTTCAACTAGTAAACGCCAACATCAAATAAAGTATTTTCATAACATTTTTGTAAGTTAAATAAAAAAAATTACATTTGGACACATCTTGGTGACATTGTCTATTCGGTAAATAATTGTTACGCTGTTTGTTCAAGAGACAATGTTGAATCCTGGTACGTTTAAGCTGATGTGTTCTTTAAAAAAGATATTTATAAAATTATTGTAAGACACCAAATTGGGGCAATTAGTAGGTGATATTCTCATTTAACCTAGAAGTTGATGGCGTTGTCGATAAAACAATTTTGATGTCATTTTTGTAAGTTAAAGTATTGTCGTTAATGTTGGACACATCTTGGTAGCATTGTCAATACTGTGATTAATCATTTCTTTATTTATTTATATATTTATTCTACTGCCTTTACCTTTTGATGTAAGGCATATACATTATTAATGTGTATAATATTTTTGCCATTATTCTTTATCATTGGCTATATCCTTTATTTCTTTCCAAGTAATTCCTTTCCTGGTAGCTTTTTTTTTTATTGCGCTGTTCCATTATTTTCTGGGTCTTCCTCTTTTTTGTTTTCCTGTTACTCTTGTTTTATAAATTTTCACCTTTCGTATTTTTTCTTGTATTGGTTATATTTTTAAATTTGTCCTGTATGTTTTGTTTCTTATTTTATTTTTACTTGTTTTCATTTTGATTTTTATAAGAAATCTCATTTACATTGCATGCATTCTTTCTATTTGTTTTGATGTTATTATCCATGTTTTGCTACTATATGTTAATGTTGGTCTGATTACTTTTTTTACAATTTTTGTTTTTGTGGTTTTTGATATTTCTTTTTTTTAAAGAAAATGTTTTTTAACATGTTATATATTTTTGCTGTTTTTTCTATTTTGTCCTCTATCTCTTTGTCTAGTTTTTCCTTGCTTTGTATTATTGTTTCTAGGTATCTATATTGTTCAACCTGTTTTATTATTCTTTTATTTATTCTTATTTTGTGATTCCGATTTTTTTTTGCAATTATCATGGTTTTTGTTTTTTTATAGTTTATTTTTTTGTTTTTTTATTAAGTTGATCCTTTATTATATCTATGTTGTGTTGAAGCTGTTCTTCTATTTTTGCAATCACTGCCATATTGTCTTTTGTTATTTCCAGCTTCTAATATCCTGTTATTAACATTTTTCTTTTTTTCTTTGTGTGTTTTATTGTCTTGGCTAACACAATTAAAAAGAGCAATGCGTTTAACACACATCCTTGCTTCCCTTCTTTCTCCATTTAAAATTCTTTTGATTTCTTGTTATACATTTTTCTATGTTTTTGTTTTCTTCGTACATGTTTTTAATTAATTTTTTTGTTTTCAATTTTTTTTTTTTTTTAGTTCTTTCCATATGTTCTTGCTTTTTCAATGTCAACAAAACATATTTGCATTACTCTATTTTTTACCACCTTAGATCTTGTGTGTTTCTTTCTTTTCTAAATACACATTGACCTTTTATTAATAATTCTTGTAAACATTTTGCTTGGTATGTTTGTTAGTGTAATTTATTTGTAGTTTTTACATTTTCTTTTATCTCCTTTTTTATGTATAGGTAAGATTATTCGTTTATTCTATTCCCTTGGCGTTTTTCCATTATTATTATGTCATTTATTAATTTTGTTATTTGTACAATTCTCTCATCTCCCTTGTATGTCTTCATTTTGGGCTTTATTTTATCTTTTCTTGGTGTTTTCCAGTTTTCTAATTTTTTAATTGTTTCTATTACTTCGTATTTTTTAATTTCTTCTTTGTCTTCCGTTTTTCTGTCCTGTGGCACTTCTTCATCTTCTTTTGTTTTGTTTTCTTCTACTCTTTGTTCTGTTAGTTCTTAGAAATATTGCCTCCATCTTTCCATTATCTTGTCTTCTTTCGTTATTATTTTTTCATTTTTATTTTTTATGTTCATCATATTGTGTTTTTTCTTTTCTTTTAGATGTTTTAACGTTTTGTAGAATAGTTTTTGGTTGCGGTTGAAGTTTCCATTCTTTTCTTTTCCAAATTTTGTCTATGATTTTATCTTTGCTTCTTTTATTATTTTCTTTGTTTTATTTCTTTTTTTATATTTTTTGTAGTCTTTTTTTTGTTTATAGATATCTTTTCTATTTTTCTTTTTTCCTTTTTCTTTCTTGATTTTTTTTGTCTACCAATTGGTTTTTTTTATATCTTTTGTAGTAAATGGTGATTGCTTCCTATTTCCGCCTGTCTTGTTCCTCTTATGTTTTCTATCTTGCTCCAGTTATTTCTGTTAACTAGGTAGTAGTCAATAATTGATTTCTCGTTTCTGGTTGGTTGTGTTCTTGTGTAGTTGTGAACTTCCCTGTGTTTAAATTTAGAGTTTGTTATTACTAGATTGTTTTTGATTCATGGTTGAATAATTCTTTCTTTGTTGTTTTTTATTTTTTTTTATTTTTTCCTATTGCCTCTTCTATTTTGTTGTTTTGGTGTCATGCTTTTCCATTTAAGTCTCCTTGTATCATTATGTTTTTTGTTTCCTCGTCTATTTCCTTTTGTTATTTTTTATTGAAGCTGTTTATCTCTTTTTTGCGTCTTCATTTGGTCCGTATGCTACTATCATGGTCTATGTTTCATTTTCTACTATCTTCATTTCTACTGTCATAGTTTTTTTTTATTGGAGCTGTTATCATTCTTACTTCTCCTTTTACTTTTTTTTTTCTCTACTTCTGTTCACATTAACTAGTATCTTCTATGTTTTCTTACTATTCTCTGCCTTTTCTTTTTTGTTACCGTTATTCCTAGTATTTCTATTTTTTTGTTTGGTTTATCATTTCTTTTACTAGTTCTGTTTTATTTCTATGTATCTTTTATTCCATGTTCCTATTTTTTGTTTTATTTTTTCTCTTTCCTTCTTTTCTTTTTCTGTATTTTTTTCTATTTATGCTTCTTTTTTTCACTGTTTGCAGTCGTATTAATGTTTTTTATTATACCATTTTTTGCCGTGTCTATTTCTTATTTTTTTGCTGTTTTCATATTAATTTTTTAGCTCTTTCACTTCTTCTAGACTCTTTATCTCTTTATTCCATCTATATTCTTCTCCGTTAACTATTAACTATTAGTAACCTATTCTTACCTTCTTGCCATTCGCATTTTCTTCTCTTGCTATGCCTCAAGTTTTTTTTTCTTTTTGTACATATCTTTCTTCATGTGTTAGGTCATTATCAATGTAAATTCAGGTCCCTATTAGATTTCACTATTTGTTGTTTTGTTTCCCATGTTTTGACTTTTATTATTTGTTTTTCTTTATGTATTAGCTGGGTTTTTCCTATTTTGACTTTATTTGTAGTTTTTTTTTTAAGAATAAGAAGTTCTGCACCATATTTTGTTGTACATTTTTATTTGTTTTTATGCCAAACTTGCTTCTTCTATTTATGTCTTTCTTCCGCACTATCTTTTACGTTGTATATTGTTTAATCTTATTTAATCGTCTTACTATCATTTTTGTCACTATTTTTTTATTCTCTGCCTTTTATGTTTAACGTTACTGTTTTACTTGTTTGCTGTTGATTGGCCATAATGCTTATGTTTAAAGAGTTGATTGTCGGCCGCACCAAAAACACGTGTTTACGCAGTCGATTCTCGATTAAAAAAAAAATTATCATAAATTTGTCCAAGGACACGTCCGTCGATGGACTTGACTCTCTCAATTGTAGTTGTTTAATTTTATCTTAGCTGATACTTGCACAATGATGCATCCTGGTACGTGTAAACTAAATACTCCAAACTGCCAAAGTCGGTAGATGTTGTTTTTATTCAACGTTGTCTATAAAATGGTTTTCATGTGATTTTTATAAGTTAAATAAGTTAGGGCCAGTAGTGTTAACCAATAATGATTGAACATTTTATCTGTTGGTAGATAGATATAGCGATAGTTTATTTTTATACACATAAAGATTGTTCCAGTTTAAGAATACTGTATGTAGCTTCTTTAACTTTTGCTAATACAGATTCTACACTTTTTCCTAGTAACTGTAGATTGAGCATTAAGTAAGGGTTGTTATTGTAACATAAGTTATCAGGAAATTTTGGTTTGTGCAAAAAATGAGTTAAAATTTTTTTTTCAACTTTGCTTTGGTAAATTTATACCTAAAAAATCTTGATCTGAGTTCCAAGAAGATTTCATCTCTTTACTCAATATTCTTGAATTTTTTCTAGATATTAGAAACTGTTTTGTTAGTTCTTTGTGATGGTTTTACTTGTGGGATATTAACAAGCTTTTGATGTGCTCTGCAAAAACTGATTATTTCCATAGAGGGTCTTATCGTTCTCCTGACTTTATGGAAAAATGACGCTGCGTAAATCTTTAAATAATTTGTCATGTTTGACAAACATAATTAAGAGTTTATATACAAGTTGATGATCGCATATTTGAACACGAACGTTTACTTATAGGCACTTTTTTTAGTTTTTAGGTACTCTAAAGATGTACATGAGTTTTTAAATCTCATAGAAGAGAGAAGGAATATAGATAATCATTTCAAAATTTCTAACAAATGGGGTTTTAAGGGTTTTTAATAAGTTTCTTGCAATATGAAAATTTTATAAAACATTTTAAATAAATTTTTCACAAATTTGTTAAGCAATAAAACATTTTTGTAATTTTTAATAAAGAATGGTATGCACTTATTGCATAAAATTTTGTTTTTAAGCAAATTTTGATCTACATGTAGTGTGAAACTTGAACAAATTTTTAAAGTAAAATGTTTTATCGACCAATGATTAATTCTTATAACAAATGTTTTCTGTGCAATTTTGTTGTTTTTTAATAAAACATTTTAAGCTATAAATTAGTATTCTACACGTTATTTTTTTGATAAACTGAATGAGGCAATTTATTATAAATGTTTACTAATAAATATTTCGGTTCCAAAGTATTGCCAATTAATTTTGAATTATTCTAGCAACACGCATAAGGTTTACTTTATATCCACAAAAGGCGGCATTTTCAGTTGTCATTGCATTTCAATTACTGTAACCAAAAACATCATTAACATTTTTGAGCCAATCAGAAGCAACTCCATCCGGAAACAAATCTAACCTGCAACAATTAAATGGCAGCAATTTTAAACACATATTTAAATTAATATATAGATTAAATCTAAAACTAATTTCTGGACACTTCTTGTTCTATATAAAAAAATAATAATTTTTGGTATTTGCTATTTAAATTTGTTTTGTAATATTATGTAGTTTAGTGTATACAAATATTCATTATTAAAATAAATAAACATTTTTGTATGTTTGATTTTTAGGTATTATATTTTTTATACAATAAGTTTGCTTAGGTTTTCAAGTTCTTAGCTCAGACAAAATCTCCCAAAGTACGTCATGCATGCACAATTGTTATGTCGGGTAAGTTGTGGCTTGTTACTAACAGTAATTATCAGTCGCTTACTTGTTCTCTCATGTTTGCTTGCTTGGCCTGGAGAGGAGAGGTCAGTCTGTACTTCATAAACCCGCAGAATACACACAGAGCACGTACTCAGTACAAAATAAACAGCTTTATAATAAAGTCAACCCAAAATAACATAATTACAAACATTTCATTAATAATTCAATTATCAATAAGATTCATCTAATTAAATAATTAAATAAATAAAACAGTTTGGTTTTATCAATTGCTTTAATAAACATATTGACATCAAAGCTATGAGAAATAAAATAACAGAAAATGAAGTTGTCTGAATTGAGAAGTAAAGGGATATAAATAAAATATAAAAAATGTACTGAATATTTAACGCATATCCCTTATTTTCTTGGAGGACGTTCTGAACAAATATCCCCACTGTTGCTACATAATAAATTCACATTGATTTTCTATCCCGGGATTCGTCGAAACGCGTGTAGTAGTAGTTCCGACCGCGAGGAATGCTTCAAACTTTATAAACCAGATCTACATATATTCAATAAATAAAATCGAACGGACAACTTTTATATGCGTTGAGATGTTTCGTTGCGTTCCGATTTCCAATAAAGCATATCACCAATCGTAAAAAAACAAACGAAAATACAATTGCGAGAATAGTTGGGTTGATACATATGAAGGTCCAGACCATGATTGTGTAATACGTCCAGGAGCAGTGATTTAATAACAGGAACGAGGACATTAGGATGCAATTATTGGAGGGTTAGCAGTGGTAAGAACGGCGATATGCTAACCTATCGTTTTTGTTAAGTATAGTGCTACGTCGTAAGAGCAATGGTAATAAGTTATGAATATTGATGACGATCCTATGTAACAATTTGGATATGCATATATGTGAGAGATTTATGTTAATGCTAAATATTCTACATACCTAATAACTTTCTGTAACAATAATAATTTAGCACACAAATAATTATCACATTTACCAAGTTATGTTTTCCAGAAAATAATTACTATTACATTATTTAATAAATATTAGTTTGTTATTAACATTAAAGATATTTCTTAAATTAATAACGTTTTGCGTTTTTTTTATAAAATTGAATCACTTATGTTGCAGTTGTAATGTTGAAGGATTTACTATGTACATTATTATTTCCATGACATTCAGCCGCAACCATTGCTGGAGATGATAAGCCCGTAGTAATTTCTGTGTGACTTTTGCATTGTCCTCCGGCTAATTCCTCTAGTTGTGTGCTAAATGCATTTGCACGTTGATGCTACAAAAACATGTGAACACCTTTTTGCTCTTAAAATTAATGTATGTAATATTTTAGCAAATAATTATATTACTACTATGTTATGTCTGATTATAAATTTAATTATAGTTATATTTTAGTTTTAAATTTAAATAAAATGGTGGTTCATGCTCTTACGTAACTAAAAGTTCTTCTGAGTATGTGAATAAAATGATAAGATTTGAATAATGTACAAGTGATTTATATATGATTTTTTACTGAATCTATGAATAGTAATAAAGGGTACAACCAACCGTAAATAAATCCAAATCAAGATAATACGAAGTAGCTACCCCAAATATTAAAAGTTTAGCAGTTCGTGACTGCATTAAGAAGCTGTATTTATTTGATTATTATTATTGATAATTAAACTATACTGGGTTGAGTAAATGTGTAGGAAGACCCGATTTCTAACTGCATTTTTAGTTTAATTCAATTTTGACCTTTATAAAAGTTTTTGTATATCTTTTAATCTATATTACGAATTTTGGTTTTTAACAGGTGCCATGTTTTGCGTGATAGCACGCCATTATTAGTTTCTTTTAAATGGAAAACCTTATATCTTCTTTTATTTTTAGAAAAAAAAAATTTCAACAATTACAAAGATATAAAGTTTTGCAGGTCTACGACTTTTGATTATCAAAATATTCATTAAAATGATAAAACAAAATTTAATAGATTATGTCATAGTTACCATAGCAACAAATAAAAACAATTATTGTTTATCTGTTATTCTCAATATAAATTAAGAAATCGTAAAAATAAATGAATATTGGAAGCAAAAGTAAACCAGACTAAAGTATGATTATTATTATTTATTTATTTATTTTTTACCTACTTTACTTTGCATAGTAAAAAAGACAAAATTTAACTCAGTAGCTACTTAATTAAGAATATAAATTTAATAAATGATTTAAAAATACTACATTTTGTTTTATTATTTTATTAAAGTCGTTTTTGAAATAAACTAAAAATGCAGACAGATATTAGGTGTTCCCACACATTTACCCAACCCTGTATAATATGTTTAGTGTTGTTACCTTATAAAAATATTATTTTCAAATATTTACATACAGCATGTTCACGGATTAAGTTACAAAGAGGTATGATTGACAAAAAAAAGTTTTAATTTTATATTTCGATCCTTATTTACTTTACCTTGACTAATTTTTAGTTTATTTTTTTATGTTTTTAATGAATGAGGTCTTGTGATAAAAAAATAAAATTTTTGTATTTAGTTAAAACTTTGTTATTTAAGTCACAATTCTCACAAACATACGGGTGCACCCTTGAATCCCCATCAATAGCTAAAAGCAGTACGGACGCATTCAAGTCGGATAAGCCGGGTCTAAGACACTTTGGCGCCGCCACTTCGGCGCCGCCAATTCGGCGCCGCCAATTCGGCGCCAAAACATTTCAAATAAAACATAGAATATGGGTAATTCCATTACTTTTCGACTAATTTGAAAAAGTCGACGTCTTTGATTTGGCTCAAATTTTCAGGGATCAAAATATGGATGAAAAAAATGAGATTTCCAAAATGTTGGACTCAAATTATTCCTTATTACATGTACTTTAAAACCCATACTTTTATGTTTAATATCGTGTCAGTCATTTTGATATATTAAGCTTCAATCATTATTTCAAAAAAAACCTTAAATTTAGCAGAATAGCAAAACTTTGCTTACTTTAAACCGTTCGAACTTTGTCAAATCTTAACAAAATTTGATCCACAAGATCTAGATTTCTTCGTGTTTAATCCCTTTCTAAAGTGATTACATAAGACTTATGAATCAATACGTATACACCACTGTTTTGATGCAGGAAGTTGCACATATTTTCGCGATCTTCAAAACTAAATTTTCAGGTTCCGAAAAAGCGCTGTCACCCTAAGTCGATTTTAGTCAAAATTTCAGTAAATACTCTTTAAAGTACAAGAAAAAAAGTTATCTATATTAGAAATGGTATATCGGGCAATATCAAGAATTTTTTAATATTCAAAAATAGTCAAAATTGGCAAACCGCACAGTTTTGTATCTTAATTTTTGGGTCTTTAGAAAAAGATAAGAAGGTCCACAATAGCTCAAAATACTTCTTATTACATGTACTTTAAAAACCATATTTGTTTATTTAATGTTAGGGCAGTCATTTTGATATATCAAGCTTCAAACATTATTCCGAAAAACTCGTAAATTTAGCAAAACTGCAAAATTATGCTTTGTTTTTAAACCGTTAACTTTGTCAAATTAAAAAAAAAATGATCCACGAGGTCTAGATTTCTTCGTGTTCAATCTTTCTTTAGTGATTACACAAGACTTATAGAATTTATACATATTCATCACTATTTTGATGCAAAAATTTGCACATGTTTTCGCGATCTTCAAAACTTGTAATTTTTAGGTCCCGAAAAAACGCTGTCACCTAATGTCGATTTTAGTCAAAATTTCAGTAAATACTTTTCAGACCACAAGAAAAAAGGTTATTTATATGAAAAATGGTATATTGGGCATTATCAAGAATTTTTTTATACTCAAAAATCGTCAAAATCGGCATTGTTTTTCAGAAAATTTAAATCACTTTTTGTCTATTTTGCTTTGTTTTTGAGATAGTCAACAAATACAAAATATTAAAAAAAACTGTTCAATTAGGAAAAAAACACAAACAAAATAACATTACTTTAACAAGTGTGCATTGATGCAAGCTTTTGATACTTGTTAAAACAGTTTTTTTTTGGTTCGGTTAGTAAAATTTGATAAAAATGCTGTTCAACAACGGAGAATACGCAGATATCATTTTTGTTTACGGATTCTGTAATGGTAATGCCCTAGCAATTGAGATTTCCCGACAGAAAGCAACTTTTTTGACGCGTTTTTTAGTGAAAATGTTTACCCATTTTATTATCAAAAGTACAACACTTACAACCAGGCGACGCAGCACAACGACTTGCATTTTCTCAATGGCTTCTTGATAATACCCGGTATACTATATACATATAATTAACCTTTTTTCTTGTGATCTGAAGAGTATTTACTAAAATGTTGACTAAAATTGACATAGGGTGACAGCGTTTTTTCGGGACCTGAAAATTACAAGTTTTGAAAATCGCGAAAACATGTGCAACTTCTTGCATCAAAATAGTGGTGAATATGAATTGGTTCTATAAATCTAGTGTAATTACTTTTAAGAAAAATTGAACACGAAGAAATCAAGACCTCGTGGAGCAAATTTTTTAAAGATTTGACAAAGTTAGAACTTTTTTTTCAAAATTTACGGTTTTTTTTTAAATAATGTTTAAAACTCGATATATCAAAATGACTGCCCCAACATTAAATATACGAATTTAAGTACATGCGATAAGGAGTATTTTGAGCCACCGTGGACCTTTTTATCTTTCTCCAGAGGCCCAAAAATTGAGATACAAAAATGTGCTGTTTGCCGATTTTGTCAATTTTGAATATTAAAAAAATTCTTGATAATGCCCGATATACCATTTCTCATATAGATAACCTTTTTTCTTGTGTTCTAAAGAGTATTTACTGAAAATTTGACTAAAATTGACTTGGGGTGACAGCGCTTTTTTGGGACCTGAAAAGTTTTGAAGATTGCAAAAACATGTGCAACTTCCTGCATTAAAATAATGGTGTATACGTATTGATTCTATAAGTATTATGTGATCACTTTAAAAAGAAATTAAACACGAAGAAATCTAGACCTTGCGGATCAAATTTTGTTAAGATTTGACAAAGTCAGAACGGTTTAAAGAAAGCAAAATTTTGCGATTTTGCTAAATTTACGGTTTTTTTTTTGGAATAATGTTTGAAGCTTAATATATCAAAATGACTACCACAATATTAAACATAAAAATATGGGTTTTAAAGTACATGTAGTAAGGAATAATTTGAGCCATCGTGGACCTTTTTATCTTTTTACAGAAGCGCAAAAATTGAGATACAAAATAAGCTAAAAAAGACGTTTTATTGTGAAATTTTTGACCTTTAAATGTGTGTCATTTTGAACAGGCAATATTCTAAGGTCCAAAATTTTGGGAATCTAATTTTTTTCATCCATATTTTGATCCCTGAAAAATAGAGCAAAATCAAAGAAGTCGACTTTTTCAAATTAGTCAAAAAGTAATGGAATTACTCATATACATATATATTATAATCATAAAAAATTATTTGGTATTTTTTACTATTTTATATTTTTAATTCTTTTAGTTATTTATTTTAATAGACTATTATCCTTTATATTTTTCAGGTTATTACCTATCATTAAAAGTTATTATAATATAAACTGTATATTTAACAATTTAAATATGTACGTACATATATTATGGTTTTTATCTATAATTTTTGTTTGATTTGTTATGTAATTTATATGTATTTTATATTTTATTTATCAAACATTATTTGTTATGTGTCATAAAACAAATCAATTTTTATTATAATGTGTATATACATGTTTTATTTAAAAAGTTTTGGCGCCAAAACGGCCGGCGCCAAAATGGCCAGCGCCGAGGTGTCCTCGCGCCGAATTGGCCGCACCAAAACGGCGGCGCCGAAGTGTCCCATTTTGGGACAACCCACATTTTGCCTGGAAAAGCAGAACCAAAAACTTGACGTGATTCAATGCAGCCTGCATCATTATCAAGCAGCCGTGGAAACACTATGTTGCAAATTAGAAGTGATGCAATATAAATAATCCAAAAACCATGGATATTAACATCTCAGGTTTGTGAATTTGTCAAGCTTAAAAGGAATGTCTTTGCAAACCCTACAAACGGCAAGCGTGCATTTACACACCTAAGCATATAACATCTTTTTTATGCCCTAACTCTTCTCCAGCGACTACAAACGGAAACCATTGCGGAGTTTGCATGTACATCACTTCCAATCACAGTTATAGAATAGTTACATATGGAACATAAACCTTGTCATCAGATGTGAGGCAAACGCTTATCACATTGCATGGGGAAGCAAAAAGACAAATGATAGGGGTGAGCTTTTATACAATTTTATTATTAGTACTAACATAGAAATATTAAACCAAGGCCTTAAACCAAAATTTGTTACATCTCGCGACCAGACCGTAAAACATATTACACTGGCATGTATAGATATTTTAAGCAAAACTGGCATGTATCTACGTTGGTCTCAATGTCAAATCACAGATGGATAACATTTAACTTAAAGTATGCATACAAAATAAAACATAGGTCTGAGACAAACTATCACAGCGTATCCAGTTTTATGTGAACTTAAAAGTGTTGAAAATTTTTTTAAAACTACGTAAGTAAGTTATTATGTTCTATAACACAAACATATAAGGACTTTTGTCCACTAAAATCAGTGTATGGTTCTAACAGAAACATAAGCTGGTAGTGTGACAAACTCAAAAACATCAAAGCAACCGCAGAAATATTTTTAATAGAGCAACGAACTTAATACAGCAATCATACCGACAATTAAAAAGATTACAAAAAAAACTTACTTGTCAGCGACAAAGGAAAACATGAAAAACTTTTTGCAAAAATGTTACAAACACCTCATCTGTAGCAAGGCTAAAAAAATGTTATCAAAAGACTTTTATATCTATGGGTTCAACTTTGGTTTAAATTAACTGCTATCAAGCTACTCAAATAGATAAAGAAAATAAGCATATAACCATAGCAATTAAATATTTCTCACCATACAAGGCACACAAGGAAGGACTGGACAAAATTTTTCCTTTTTTTTCAATTGGCTACGCAAATGATTCCTCTAAGTGACAAATTTGATACATACTCTGCAACTTATTGCAAGAGACACTAAACAAAAAAAAAGTCTTTTTACAAAAAAAAACAAAAAATTTACCAGCTAAATCTACAAAAACTCTTAAAAACCCCATTAACGCTATCAACCAAGGTGAAATACCTAAGTGTGATTTTTGACATCAAGTTTACATAGACAGCACACCTAAACGTAAGATGTAAAAAAATGTACGTTTTATTCTGGTAATGTAGTCTAATAGTTAGTAAGACATAAGGACTTCAATAATAGTACTATGGTTACATACAGCTGTTACAAAACCTGTGCTATGGGGCAATAGTCTGGTGGCCAAAAACCAAGCAGAAAACGGCACTGGGCCTAAATGCAATCAAACGTCGGCACACTGCCGGAATCACTGTTACCTTCTGGTATAGGCTGTAAAGAAATCTCATTCAAATCTACACCGATGGGTCAAAAACTCATTTAGACTCTGAAACAGGAGTTTACTTTTAAAATTTACCCGTCTCAATATCCTTACCATTAGAGATACATATGACTATTCTACAGTCAAAGATAACCCATGGGGTGATATAAATAGAACCCAAGAAATATTTGGTTAACACGTGCAAATTCTAACGTACAGCAGATCAGCAGTTTTTTGCTAAAAAATGTGAAATGGTCAACAAGCCAAGCATATACTATGTACCTGCCAGCAAAAAACTCCATGTTAGGAAACTGCTTACTTGACATAAACAGTATAAATAAAACCTCTTTAAACAATGTCGTAGCATTCATCAACCACATACGTTGGCTTTGTTCTTGGACGAATGAAGTTGGAAAAGGTACAAAAAACCTAATGAAGCCTAAGTGCAGTTAAATTGGTCAAATTCAAAATCCAGAAAGCAGTTTAATATAAAATTTTATTTGCAAAAAAAAAAGTAAAAAAAAGAAATTTATTCAAATAAACCACTTATTGTTGTATTAAATGTGCGTTAATTATTGCATATTTTAATGCAATTTATTAACTTGTCACAACTTTTTTTTGATATATTAGTGATACGGATTGCACTTCATTAACAATTATTTTTTTTTACATTTCGATATTGTTAACTAATGGTTCTAAATATATTAACTGTTTTTATTGATTTCTCAAATAAATCGGGACTTTGCTAAGCATACAAAATTAGTTTATTTTGTCCAATTTATTTTTTTCTAATTTTTTTGTATAACCTATTGCAAACAATCCAAAAAAAGTGAACTGGGCATCAATCTTGTTAAAAATAGTCAGCATTTTTAAATACTGTACTAAATTGTTGTCTTTGGTTAAATTTGATTTTTTTGTATAACCTATCACAAACAATCTGAAAATAATAAACTAAGCATCAATCTTGTTAAAAATAAAATTAGATAAAACTTATAAATTTCTTTATTAAAAAGGTTAACAGCATTTCTAAATGCTATACTAAATAGTTGTCTTTGGTTGAAAATTGTAAAAATAAAATTTTTCTAAACATACCTGCAATGATTTATCAGAAAATGTAAAATGTTAAAATTTTGCCGATCACAAAGTTTAATTTTGATTTTTTTTAGTCTTTTTGAAATAAATTTTATTTCTAAAAATAATGATGCATCAATTTTTTTCAATTTTTTGCACTCACTATTTCACTATTTTTTTAGGCAACCACGTGTAAAATTTTTGTTTCTGGATATTTTTTATTACATTTATTAATTATTTCGCGTTAGCAAAGATTTACAATACCATACTTTGAATCAAGTATATTCTTTATTCTAAGAAATAAATTGACGCAGTTTTTATGTTTTTTAAAGTTGCTGAATTATTTAAACACATTAGCAGTAGGTATAACAATAATAGTCTTACATATCGAAATAAGTGTAAATAAAAAAAACTATAACAGTTAGCCTAAAAGCTAATATTGCTTTAAAAAATTGTGGTTTAATCTGCTTAACCAAAGAAACCTTATTGGTAAAGATACCGCTTGCTTCATTGTCTTGGAAACTCGATTTGCAACATAAGTTTTCCAACGCAGTGGTGAGGAATAAATTTAGTTTAATACAATTTTTAAATCTGACCAAAAGTATTCAGCGTTAATGTTAATATTGAGAATGTTTCTTTTATTCGTTAGTTGTGCCATAGAACAGCTGCTTGAATCTAGACACAATTGTGGTTTTCAAAAGTGCTACTTTTAATTATGCAACTAATAGATGGCGTTTAGTTTGATTTTGTTTGTTAATTAATCTTAGATAAATACACCATAAGTTCTTTCTGATGCATTAGCAAACCTATGCATTTGTATACATGTTTGGGTATTTTCAGTTTACTTAATTCTGGTAATTGATCCTTAAATTGTATCCAATGATTAATAAATCACAAATCACATGATATTGATTTATCTCAGTTTAGTTGTAAAAATATTATTGTAAGTGCTAACAACCTTAAAAGGTCAACTAATTGAGCTGAAATGTGATTAAACTTCTCAAGATGACTAACCGAGAATGTAAAATAATTCTTGGATGAATTTTAAAATACTTTCAACAACGTATGTAACTCTTTGCATATTGGTATAAACTCATAGTTGCGTGTTGAATCACTTAACTCATTTATGTTGCTATTTCATTTTTGTAATAAAAATTGTGCTGTTTTTAAAATAGAAGTTAAATTTTACTTTATTGACTTTAGCAAATTGCTATCTTGTGATAATATTATCGACATAGACGTTGTTGCAAATAGTTTATGTTTCAAGTGGGTTTGTGTGTTCAATACGTTTATTTCTTGCTTTTTGGCCTTGAAAATTACATTTACAAATATATTTATAATTTTCCAAAAAAAAACATTTTTTTACGTTTTTTCTTTGATTTTTAACTGCTCTCATTTATTTTATCTTTTTTCCGTCTTCTTTTAATATCTTATTTTTTTCCCATCTGTTCTTCTCTTATTTTGTTACACTTTTTTAACATATACTGCATATTTTCAAATCTTCTTCCATCCAAAATCTTGTCACTAGCTCTTCAATACCACATTTGAATCTTGTTATCATCTTTATTATATATATTGCTCTCTAGGTAGTTGGCAGTTCAATTTGTATAATATGTTTATAATTTGAGTTGTACCTCTTTCACTTGTTTTTTTTTTTTTTTGCTTTTGTTTTTCTCCATCTCTTTCCATAATTTTGTGCCATGTGTCTCTTTCAGTTTTTCTCATTCTTTCAGTTTTTTGGCTGGCACAACCATTTCTGTTGTAATAATTTTCTTTGATTTTTCCTAGCTTTTCATTTCTTGCTTTTATTTTCTCTTTTATGCATTCTTGTAAGATTTTACATTTGTGTATTTATCTCATTCTTTCTTTATACTTTATTGCTTTTTTTTCCTGTTTCTACTAACAACTTATCTATTTAATTTCCTTCATCACGATCTAGCACCCATCTCCAATGTTTTACATGTATTGCTT
Source organism: Tachinus rufipes (assembly GCA_963932245.1). Taxonomy (NCBI): domain Eukaryota; kingdom Metazoa; phylum Arthropoda; class Insecta; order Coleoptera; family Staphylinidae; genus Tachinus; species Tachinus rufipes. The sequence goes on from OZ010743.1 coordinate 73,207,881, forward strand.
CTAATTTTTCCTTCTATCCCCATATTTATATTTCTGACCCATATAATATCATACTCCGAACTAAACTATCAAGCATAAGTCCTTTTATTCTTATACATTCAAATTTTTATTCCAAACTTGTTTTACTGCTTTATTTGCTTTTTGAGCCATCTTTTTCGCTCTTGCTGTTATTTGTGCAAAAACATATCTCAAATATTTAAAAGATTTTACTTCCGTAGTAACTTGCCCATTTCATTTCTAGTCCTTTATTTATTTTCTCCTACTCTCCTTTCTGAACACAATAATTTTTGTTTTCTTTTTACATTAACTTTCAAACTTTTGTGTATACTAAGTTGCCTATTATACAGACCACACTATTCGTGTCTAGCTGTAACATAATTTATTTTTAAAAGACTTAATTATAATATGAGCAATTCCACGTCAAATGAGCAGTCCATTTCACGCGACCCTCTCCGATTTAGCTCAAACACTTATTTGAGTACCCAAAATATGACTTCATGCCAAATTTCAGACCTCTAGGTCACATAGTTCGCCTCGTAGAGCCAATTGAATTTTACGGCAATTTTTAAATTCAACTTTTAACTTTATTTATCTTAATTGCATTTCAGCCTGGAAAATTTTTAGAATAGTCTTTACCGATGGGAAATTTTCGAAGGAATTGAATGCAGGAGTCAAATTTTTGTTATCTTGTCCCGCACGCGCAGAAAACGCAAAAAACAGTTTTTTTTCAAAAATTCATTTCTCAAAAAATGCCACCGATTATTTCTTCAAATTTTGAGCAAAGGCAGCTAAAAGTATGTACTTTAAGATGTTAAAATAAAATTTTCCGCACAAAACCATTTATTAATCAAAGTTTATGATATTAGACTGGTTTTTAAATTTTTTTGTGGAATTTCTTTGTGTGTACTTTCAGAAAGTGATCTTAGTGATCCATAAGAAATCATAAGAAATTTCAGACCTTAAGATTCAAAAGAACACGTGTCGCACTACCTATGAATTTATAAAATTAATATACTTAATAAGTATCATTAGCTTCCAGATTTGAGTCAGATGCATACCCTGGGTAAAAGCAAATGAGTACTTGCTAATTAGGTTCCACATGAAACTTTACATCAATATACTCTGTATATATATGTTTTAAATTATAATATTTTTATTAGATTTTAAATTTTGAACATAAAATTAGACTCGTAAACTAAAATTATTAAAATTTAATAAGGCTTAGGGCCTATAAATTTTTTTTAATTTAAATATTTTTTAAAATGACGTATTGTACATATTTTTTTTATTTTGTCAAATTTGTAACATTTTATTAATAAGTAAGGTTAAAAAATGTTCCCCTTGAAGTTTTTCTTTAATAGCACACAATCGGTAGGAGCTACATTAAAACATGTTATTGGGTGCAAAATGCGCAATTGAATGGCCTTTAATTTCAAATTTTAATTTTTTTTTTTAATTTTTGACTTTTAAACATAATTTTTAACAAAAATAACAAAAAAAAAAATAAAAAATTATTCTTTAATTTATGACATAAGTACGGTTAGAGATAGATCCAGATATGCTGTTCAAAAAAGATGGACAATTTAATTGCTTATAATTTTTATATTCTATTGTTTTTTTTATTTAGACTTTTAAGAGAGATATTTAAAAAAAAAACAAAAAATTTTTGACGTGCAGCTTCTAGGGTGAACATGTTTGCATATAAGTTTATAATTAAAAAGTGTCTCAAATGAACCCCTCTACCCACCTTAAAAGTTTGTTACCCCTATTCATTAATACCCTGTATATTAATCAATATGTGCTAAAATTTTGATTGAAAAATGGTTTTGTGCGTTCAAGAGACTCTAGAGCAAAAACTACCACTAGTGTGGGAAATTTTTATTTAAACATCTTAAAGTACATACATTTGGCTGTCTTTGCCCAAAATTTGAAGTTTTAATCGGTGGCAACTTTTGAGATATGAATTTTTGAAAAAAAACTGTAACAAGATAACAAAAATCTGACCGCTGCATTCAATTTGTTGGGAAATTTCCTATCAGTTATGACTGTTCTAAAATTTGTCCAGATTAAAATGCAATTAAGATAATTGAAATTTAAAAAAAATTAAGTTAAACTTAAAAAATTGCCGTAAAATTCAATTAGCTCTACGAGGCAAACTATGTAACTTAGAGGTTTGAAATTTGGCATGAAGTCATATTTAGGGTACTCAAACAAGTACTGCTCACTTGACGTAGAATTGCCCGCAGCTTTTTCCAAATTTTTCATTAAAAATGAACTTCTGTCAAAAAAGTCGGGCAATAATTGCATGAGAAATTTATTTTAAAACGTTTGCATATATATATATATATAATTTTTGTTTATATTATATTAACCTTTAAATTTTTATGAAATTGGAAATTGCTTAAAATAAGCATTAAATATGCAAACAAGTGCCAAAATAGTCAAAATTATTTAAAATAAGCATCAAATATGCATATAATTTAAGAAAAACAAATACAAATTTTAACATATATAATGCATAAAAACTAAAATATGCATAAAATCCAAAAATAGACAAAATAAGCCAAAATAAGAAGGTGTCATTTGCTTTACTTTCTTATAATTCGTGGAGATATACATTCAAAATTGATATGCATATAATATTGGTAAAAATCATAACGCAGATAAATCCTTGCTTTAATCATTAGCTTGGATTAGTTTTACATATTTAATAAATATAGTGTTAACTGGCCTTTGGCGGCTTTCAATGTATGATTGTTTTTATTTTGACAAGAATTATGCAAACGTATTTTTTAATTGAATACTAAATATTGTTATTTTTAATGTTATATAAATTGATACAATTAAATTAGAAACAACTTACGGAGTTACTGCGACCTTTGACTGGCTACTCTCGTTCTGATTCCAATGTACTGTGACACTAAACCTGGGCACGAGATGTAGATTGCATGGGTGCCGGCTTGCTCGGAAAACACGTGATGTTTGGCTTACAGATTAGGCGGTAGAGCTCCACTTCTTCAGGGGTTGGAGGAAGAAGATTCCATAAATACATTTAAAAACGTCATTTATTTTTATAGACTGCACTTTACAAAGATATTCTTATAAAATATATTTAGCCCGACAGGTATATTGTCGGGTCTCACGCAGTCTGTCTTCTCTCTCCGCTTTGGACCCAGAGATTTTTTATAACATTCACTACAGTTATCATTGTCAAAAGAGGGTGATACTGAGTTTATTGTATTGTATATATACCAAGTGTTAATTTCACGTTACAAACTCTCCTCCTTCCCAAAAAAAAAAGATATGATACCATCTATTCTTTTTTTTTATTGTTGCAACTACAACAGTAGTAGTAGTACTACTTGTATCACTCATTTGGATGGGGTTTCAAATTCTTTACATGATATACTCCGATACATTTTTTTCCCATTTTTGGACTCTAAATTGTAAACGGTTGCAAAAAATTTCTTTCAAACTCTGCATAAGGAATACGCGTCTGCCAATTTAACATTAAAATATTTACCGGCCTTTGATAATTGATAATATCTTTTCCTAACTAAGTTGCCCTTCTAAAATTCTAAAAGTCTGCGTCTATTTTTTCAAAGACTTGTTTAATGTTGTGTTTGACTTTTACATAAAACTATATCAGTTCAATAAGTCTTTTGGCAAGTGATTTTCTATCAATTTTGTCAAGCGGTTTATTCTCCCCTAGTGGTCCAAACTGATTATCTGTTAACGGCAACTCTCTTCCAAAGGTTAAAAACGCGGGAGTAAATCCTGTTATTTCATTCGTGTTTGTGCGTAACGCATATCTAAATTTAGACAGGTTTTCATCCTACAATCGGTGGTTGTTGTGAATAAACAATGCGATCATTGTTTTCAACCCTGGTTATACCTTTCCGTTAGGTTTGTTTAAGCGTGGTATTTTGGTGTGTGCCTTATTTGTACTTTGTAATTTTCACATAATTGTTTAAAATGATTTGAAACGTATTGTCTCCCGTTATGACAAATAACAACATTAAGTACACCAAACACCAGAATTTTTTTATTTTTTATTATTTCTACAATCTTAGTAGCTGTTGCTTGATGTAAAACAAACAAAAAGTTATTTTTAGTAAATAAATTGCAGACTACTAAGACAAACCTATTACGTTTTTGTGATAATAGAAATGGTCCCCTTAAATTGGTGGTTAACGCTTGATATGGTCGGTCAACGGCATATGTGCCTAATTTTCCTCCTGGCTTATGTTGTACAGGTTTATGAGTTAAACATACACTACAGTTTCTACAGTAGCGTGCAATATCTGTAAACATGCACGGCCAGAAATTCACCTGACTAATTCTACAAACTACAAAAGATAGACTGAAATGCTCTGTAACACGTTAATGCCTTTCCTACAAGTAGTTAAAGTATATTTAAATATAGTTCTTGATCTGGACTATCATTAATGCGTTTGAGTTCCTTTATTCGTTCAAAAAAATTGCAAATGTTAATTTTGCTCAAAATTCCCGAGAGTTTGATACCCCACTTCGATACATGTTTTTCTTGCTATGCAAATGAGTTACTATAGTAGTATCCACAACCCCGGTTGCAGAACCGTTATGGGATTCTAACTGCGCTTTAAAAAGAACATAACAATTGCACCTATCTTCAATTTGTTGTTCGTAACTGTCTAATTTATATTGATATTGCTGAATAACTTGACTATACTGCTCTAGGTTTCCTGGTGTTCTGTTTAACCTACCCGATACGTGAATTAATCTTGTCTGTATTGTAGCTAAATTTGTTAATAGTCGATCACCTTCAAAATTATTTACTAAATCCTCTATCCACAATCAAATGAGTCGTTTTCTATTAAAGTAAAATCTTCATTCTTTTCTTCCGCAAGAAGGGAAATTAATTTGTTTTGTAATTGATATAAACGTAACCCCGAAATTTTAGTAGCCCTGCGTACTTTTAACTTGTAAATACATTCATCTTTTGATAATCTCAGTACCTCCATTTTGACAAATAGGTTACACTTGTTTTTTTTTATCTACTTATAACAAAAATATTAAACCCGAATTACAATATAATTGATAAAATTATATATAAATCCTATAAGTTTATAAATTAATAATAAACTTTATAATTTACTTCTAAAATATCTACAACTCAAATTCAAAACAATTAATTAAAAAAAACAACAAGTTCCAGCCTTAATCTATTTACTTTCTTGCTATATAACTATTTTAACTAATCCAATATATCATTTAATCTAGCAGAAACATTAATAATTAAAGATTGCTTAAAGGTATTGTTACTATTTTAACAACAAAAAAATTATTCAAAATAATTTAAATTCAATTACATAAAACTATTTAAAAAGTTTTAATATTCTAATACTTAAATTTAAAAAAACATTATACTAAACATCTTCTTATTTTATCTAATAACCACTATTAATTTATCATCAATCTTACTGTTTAAAATTAAAACAAAAGAAATGTATGCACACATAAAATAATTTAAAGCAACCAATAAAAAAGTTACAATTTATTTTAATTGAAAAAAAAAATTGAATTTTTATTTACTTTTTTTTAAACGTATTTTCCTGACCTTATCAATCTAGATTAATTCTTTATCATCACTTGCACTCTTTCCTATTCATTTATTATTTTTCTATCTTTCTAGGATGTCTTGCTCTCTGATACTGGTGTCTGTTTTGATCTGCTTTTTTCAATTCTTTTTTTTTTGTTTTCTAATATGCGTGATGGATTGCAGAATATAAGTTTAATATCTTAATTAATATCATTTTTACCCACGTTGGTGCTCCATTTGTGACACTAAACCTGGGCACAAGGTGTAGATCGCATAACTGCTGGCTTGCTTGAGAAACACGTGGTATTTGGCTCACAGATTAGGCGGTGGCGCTCCACTTCTTTAGTGGTTGGAGGAAAAAGGCTCCATAAATACATTTAAAACTTTATTTTTATAGACTGGACTTATAAAATATATTTAACCGGATCGACAGATATATTGTCAGGTCTCTCGCAGTCTGTGCGCTCTCTCCCCGCGCTCTCTCCGTTCTCTCTCTTCGCTCTCTCTCTCTCTCCGCTTCGGACTCAAAGATTTTTTTTCCCTCTTAACATTTACTATACCGAGTGTTTATTTCAACGTTACAGTATATATAATATCCAATTGGTAGACGTTGGATTTTGTTCCAGTAATTCCCACGTCTCAGCTCTGTTTCAACTTCTAATGTGCTATCCAATGCGTAACGTTGGATTCTGTTGCGGCAATTTCCCGCGTCTTTCTTTATTCCGTAATGATGCGATACGATTAGCCTAATCTAGTCTTGTTCTTTTCTTGATATCTTTATTGTTGAACCAATATTATGATGAATTGTATTTATCTAATTCTTGAAAAACCCATGTTTGGTAGTAAATGTTTGATGCATCTACTGTTTTTTTTAATACATTGTTTATTTTTATTAACTTATTTATACCAGTTAATAATATGATTTATTATAATAAGTGCTTTCCTTTTGCCACTAATCTCAGTAATTCTTACTTCACCTTACCACCTTACAATTTTGTATATTAGTTTGCATTTTTCTATTTTTATTTTTTTGTTTATCTTTGTTTCGTTCATTATTTTGTATACTTGTTCTGGTAGTGTTAGTTTTCGTAGTTTGTGTATTATTTTTAGAATTTTGTTTTGTTGTCTTTGTATTTTTTGTATGTTTGTTTTTGATGTTGCTCCTCATATATTTATTAAATAGTTAATTTTAGCTAAGTATAGTAATTGATATATACTTAAAGCAGTTTCTTTCGATATGCATTCCTTGGCGAGCAACGCAAACAACACTTGCTCTAAGTGCAAAGTAATTTTTAATGAGAGTGAAATAGTAGTGAAGTGTTTTGGGTTTTGTAACGGAGAAATGCATCCTACCTGTGCCCAGTTAAAAGATCAAGAAGTCAGATTAATAAATAACAAATCTAGCAATTTGGTTTTTATATGCAGCCACTGCAGAACATCGAAAAGCCAGCAACAATCTTTTTTTGATATGTTTTGGGAGATCCGCAGCACCGTAATCCAAAACAGTGAGTTACTAAGTAACATTATAACACAGTTAAAACCATCTGAAAACAAATCAGATAAATTAACCTCATTATCAAAAAATATTATAAATAACAATAAAATGTCAACAAGTGCCAACAACACCATCTATACGCCAATAGATACATCAACAAATACGCGCTCTGTTAACGGAGAATACGAGGGAGAAAATAAACAAAAACAGAGAAAGAACAGCACAACACAAATAAATAAAATAAACAATACACAATCTCAAATTGAACTATCAACTTCAATTACCAAAAACACAGCTAATTCCGGCCATTATCGCTCACAGCCCCAAGAAGGTGAGAAAAAAATGGACAATATACAAAGAAGAAACCTCTCAGCGTTGGGATAGCAAAGAATTCCGACACAAAATTAAAATCAGTTCACATAGAAGTGAAATCATGGTTGCATATATCAAGATTCCAAACTAGCGTGGACGCAAAAGATTTAAAAGAATATCTACAATCAATTTTAGCAACAACTGATATAATTGTTGAAAAAATTAAATCTAAGCACCCGGAACTAAGATTCATTTCATTCAAGATACAAGGTACTAGTCCCTGATATCTGGGACGAAGGCATTCTCATTAACAAGTTTAACTTTTTTCGAGCAAACAGAAACAATATTGAATATTTCTAACAATAAATCAATAAGATCTCAAGTTTTTTTCAATAATAATTTTAAAATATTGCACCAAAATATTCGATCTATTTTTAATAAATTAGCTGAATTAGAAATGTTAATTGAACAAGAATTGCCAAGCATAGTTTTAATCAGTGAACATTGGCAAACAACTCATGATAATTTGCAAATGCTAAAAATTTCTAACTTTACTTTAGTAAATATGTTTTGCCGTACAAATCAAATTCACGGTGGTGTAACTATCTATGCCAAAGATAACATCAAATTAGACGTACAGTCGCGTACAGACATTGATATATTTTCTGCAGAAAGCATATGCGAATTATGAGCCATTCAATTCAAAAATTATTTATTTATTGTAGTCTATAGACCTCCAGAAGGAGACTTTCAAGCTTTCTTAAATATTATGAATAACGTATTAGAAAAAACTATAATAGAGAACAAGCAAGTTGTTATTGGCGGCGATTTCAATGTTGATTTCTTAACCAACTCCAATGAATGTAACAGTCTACAAGATCATCTTATAGCTTATAATTTTAATATAACCATTAAAACAGTAACACGCATTCACTACAACAATACTCAAACATGTATTGATAATTTTATCTGCAACTTTTCAAATTATGTTAGTGCATCTACAATTGACTCGTGCATGTCAGATCATAAAGCAATTCAAATAACTGTGCCTAATACTGATACAATTAGCAATGTGTCTTTAACATTCTTTCGAAACATTTCTATGAGTAATATAGAAGCATTTAAAAATCAGCTAAGTTTCATAAATTGGCAAGAACTTTATAGCTTACGGTGTCCAGAAGAATCATATAATTATTTTATACACAAACTTTTATTTCATTTTAATACTTGTTTCCCTCTAATAAAAAACAGTAAGAAACAACATAATTACTTACAATGGAATACAAAAGAAATAACAGAGCTTAAAAACCAAACTGCAGCCTTTCAAAACTTATCCTCAAAGTATATTATATTTAAACCAATCTTTATAGAACTAAATAAACTTTACAAAAACAAATTATTACAATCAAAAAAATCTTATCACGATAAACTTATAAATGAATCATCAAATAAACAAAAAATGATGTGGCATATTATAAAGAAACAAACAAATTCAAACAAAAACAGAAATGAACTAATTAACATAACAGAAAATAATGAAATACTAAATGAACAACAAACTGCTGATATTTTTAACAAATATTTTTCAGAAATTCCAATAAAATTAACAGAAAATTTGCACCCAAGTATAAACTACGACTATATTCAAAACTATGTTGATTTAAATAGTAATTCTATATACCTCTCTCCAGTTGACAACAACGAAATAATTAGCATTGCAAAGAAAATGTCTAACAGCAACAGTTTAGATTTGGATGGCATGTCTGCACATATTATAAAGCAGTGTATTGGTCAAATTGTGGAACCGCTCACTTATATTATAAACCAAGCATTGGAGTAAGGTGTTTTTCCGACTCGGTTAAAAATTGCACTAATTAAACCTTTATTTAAAAAAGGTGATTTAAATAATAAAGAAAATTACAGGCCAATAAGCCTTTTGCCAGTTTTTTCTAAATTTTACGAACAAGCAATAAATTATCGCTTAGTATCTTTTTTTACAAAACATGACATATTAGGTTTACACCAACATGGCTTTAGACAATCAAAGTCTACAGATACCGCTCTTAACGATACAATCAACTATATTTTGAGTGCACTAAATAAAAAACTTACAGCTATGGGAGTATTTGTAGATCTAAGTAAAGCATTTGATTGTGTTAACCACACCATATTGATTGAAAAATTATCTCGATACGGTATACGTGGTATAGCTTTAAATCTTATTAAATCTTACCTATTAAATAGACACCAATTTGTTGATATCAATTATACATTATATATGCCAACGAACTTTCAAAAATTATTTGCGAAACAAACTTAAAATTAATATCTTACGCTGATGATAACAACTTCTTAATAACAAATGATAGCTATACCACCGCAATTGAAACTGCTAATCATTTATACAGCAAGTTTTCTGAATGGGTTGATGCCAATAAACTAGTCATAAACAAAGACAAAACCGCATGTGTTATCTTTCGCAGTAAATTGCAAAATGCTTATATTCAACTTTGTGAAGAGGATGTAAAACTTTCACAAAACATTAAACTTTTAGGTCTGATTATTGAAGACAATTTAAATTGGGGAGCTCATATTCATGAACTAGCCGGAAAACTTAGCAAAACAATTTATGCTATGAAAATATTATCAAAGCAGTGCAATTTAGAAACTTTGAGAACAATATATTTTGGAAACTTCCCTAAATGAGATACGCTATTATACACTGGGGAAATACTTCAAAATACAATATCAACAGAATATTTTTTATACAAAAACGAGCAATAAGAATACTATGTGGTTTAAATTTTAGAGACTCGTGTAAAGATTATTTTATAAGTTCTAATATACTAACATTAACATCTACTTATATATATGAAATATCAATGTTTGTTTTTAAAAATCTGTATTTATTTACGAGAAACAACAATTTTCACAATTATCAAATGAGAAATAGGATGGATATAGTAACACCACCATACAGCTCTAACGCATCTAGATCTTCTGTAATGTATAGTGGATGTAAAGTATATAACAAGTTACCAAATAACTTAAAGTTAATTACAGAACCACATTTATTTAAAAGAAATTTAAAATATTTATTATTAACTAAAGCCTATTACACGTTTGAAGAATTTATTAATGATACATTGTAAACTGAATAGTTATTACTGACGATATTTTGTAAACATTTTTTACTTAATAAATATTATTATTATTCATATTATTGGCTCTATACACAGCTCTTATTGTTGCTGCGATTTCTTTTAATATTTTATTAACACCATAAACAACCGAAAACAAACAGACCACTTTATTTATCAAGTAGCTGTAGCTTTTCCTAAAAAAAATTTTGTAATTTAATTAATACTGTGTCAATATACAAAGTGTTTTTAAAGAATAATCTAAAATATTATATATTATAACGTAAAAAATATGCCTTTATTGAAAAAAATCTTTTAAAAACTTAAAATTTGTAAAGGATCTTTTTGTAAAGAATCGTAATGCAAAGAAACTTTGATTCTACTTTGTGACCTATTGCGTAATATTAACAGTGACCATAAATAGAAGAGCAAATATAAACAATGTAATAATCTAGATTAAAAATTAAATAAATCAATTACTATGTTTTTATTACAAATTAGTGGTCAAAATTTAATAATTGTATTATTTTTGCGTTCAATAAATTAAATATTTACTATAGTGTTGCTTGCCATAACTTTTTATAATATTTTATATTCGCACTTTTTGACAGTTTCTTTTTTTTAATTAAATGTAGTAATTAGATTTCCAATTTTTTCAAATTGCATTTTAGATGGCTATATAAAAATACAAAAGAAAACTATAAATATTCAACATAGCCAATTTACACTTTAATAATTCTATTGTATCGCTTCATATTGTCAAATATTGCGTTAATTGGACCCACTAACTGTTTGTTATTTTTATACCCCACGCAAATAATCGATTTCAAGATAATCTCCATGCGAACCATGTGAGCTAAAAAATACTGGCAAAAATTCGTTAATTTTAACGATTTCAGGAAATGATATTAATTAATTGCTCGTGCGGATTTATGGCAGCGTGTGTACATTTTGTAAATTCCGGACATTGATGGATGCATGTACGGACCTAAAAGAAAACCCATTTCATAAAACCGCAACATGGAAAATCGTAGTACTTTGCTAGTGGTCCCACAGCTAGTGGTATTCATTATGGATTCTTTGTGGATTTCAATAATCCACAGGTAATTCATCCTGCCGACCACTTGAGTAATCAATACCGTACCGTACCTAATGGTCTTTTATATTCAGTCAACGACTTTACAGCGTTGCACTTTCATAAGACCTTCCTAATAAAACATAAAATAATATAATATTTTCAAACTTTATTAATAATGATCTCTAACACTATATCACTACACGTTTATTGCATGTATGGTTGATAAATGTAATAAAAACTTTTATATTAAAATTTAAAATGTCAATAAATATCATATTTTGCATTTTTTAATATGTATTATATTGTAACCAACTTTGGCTTTAATCAAATATATAGTTACAAAAAACAACTGAATATAAAAATAAATGCATTTTTTTGTTCTTTTGTATACATTTTAATGTTATTTACCAACTATAAATTTCACTAAATTACACTACAGACAAATAGCATAACAATGCGCAAAGTGATATATTATTTAGTTGAGATTATTTATCAGAACTTAATTGTCTCACAATAAAATGGTGCTTTCTTTTATTTAGTAATAATAAAGTATTTGCTATTCTAAAGTGTTTGTTTTATTGCCAAAGAATGACAAAAAACTGTGAAAAAAAACAAATAAATTAAGAAAGATGTAAGTATTTTATAACTTAAAGAATATTTACTACAAATATTACTACATATATTATGAGCACGTACAAACAGAAGACATATTCGTTTGCTCCCTTAGGATATACAACAAGCGTCAAAATCGAATAGCAACTTATAATAGAAAATCCTAGACTGTAACTGGTCATATGTTGAAGATGAAGGGGGTGATGACTCACATACACTCCACGTAATAGCCGGCGTTGAATAATTAATGTTATAATTTTCTCGGGAACCAATAAAAAACAGTAGGGGAAATTATATCTACGTAAAAAGGGGGAGCAAAAGTAATGCAATGAATGCATTAGTACCTACTAGATGTTCAAGGGTAAAAACAAATAACTAAGCGGATAAGTAACAGTGTTAAGGCATGTTAATTTACATTCATGTAGGCAAATATTTATTTCATTCGAATGAAAAAAAGTAAAAGATAAAGTCATAAAATTCTTAAGGATCGCTTTTTTTATGTTTGATAGATTACCGCAGCCAAAATATTTATATAGGCTCCTATGAATGTATTTAAATAAAAAAGTATATATTTATGCCTGCCGAACAATAATAATTCATAAATGTCTCTGCTATCTGGCAGTACAGATCGATTGTGCGTTTTCAATAAAATTATATGAATGCATAAAGTTTCATAAATCAAACGGTACTTTCACTAGCAAAAAGATATAAAATGTATGGGAGCTTGGGCAAATTTTTTACATTGTAAAGTGAGGTATAAAAATATCTTGTAATAAACTTATATACCAATTTTATAGATAAATTTCAGATCTTTTTATATAAGACAAAGAAACTTTATCTTTTGTTCACTTATGCTATGAAGTGAAATCATAATATATTATATTACTTTAGAGGGTTGAGTCGTGGACAAAGTTGACAAAAATTGTATATAAACAAATAGGTTTACAGCATTTTTCAAAACAAAACTTGATCGTGTAATAGTTAAAGACAATAACTTTACACCAGTAATCCATTTATGTATTCTTTTATATGTAATAGAACTATATTTCATTATTCTATCTCACATACAACGCAAATTAAAAAAAAAAAACAAGATTTGAAGTCAATATTTTGTATTCAATAAAAATCATAAACTTATCGACTTCAGTTATCGTAAATGTAAAATAGTTTTCTACCAATAATGATAACTGGATTATTTGTGTTTAAAATTTTATATAATATAGCAAATCAAAGCCCACATGGTATTGGTTTCCTAATTTTTTAGACCTTTATCATTGAATAGTAGTCTATACTTTTTTTTCTTTTTGTTTCATTTTATTTTGATTTATTAATCAAAAACATATATAAGACTCAATGTTTATATATTTGTAAAACGATTTGTGTTCAGTTAAATAATATATTTTTCAATACGTATGTATACAAGGTGACCCATGATGTGAGGAGAAATCGAAACTAAAGTGTGGTTGTTTTTTCTAAAACAACTAGTTATGGCCCGTTTTACTTAAATACTGAAGCAGCTAAAACAATGGTATTTGATAAAAACAATCTACGTTAATATAGAAATATTTAGTTCAATATCAAACAGTAAAGCACCTTAAAGTAAAAACAAAGTTGATGTAGTTAGCCGTTAACCCTGCTTTTATGAATTTTAACATTATTATAATACTTTGCTTCTTGTAATTTTTGTGTGTGTAATTTACGCAACAAGGGCGGCTATCATGCAACCGATTACATGATAATTGTTAATGTTAATGCTAATTAATTACAGCTCAAAAGCAGCAATTGAAAATTTAAGAAGTTGTAACATAAATCAGACTATTGTTTTTTTTTTAACAAAGCAGTTATCACCTAAACTTATTGTAATCACTATGAAACACGTTCACATTTTTCACCACTTAGTTGCAATTTAACATGCTTTAATTGTTTGCTAAATATAATACAGTCTATCTGATATATTTAGATTTTTTATGTTATCTACCTAGCTATGAAAATAATATGCAATAGCAAAAATTTTTTTTATGGCAAGTTTTTTTGACATTTTATGGTGGCGTATAAAACATAAAATAAGTGGTTTGCAACTTCAAACGTCGTGAAATTTATATTGAAAAAAAGCAGTAGCCCAAAAAAATAGTGGCAGTGTATGTAAAATTAATTTGTAAGTGAAATACTGGTGCAGTAGTTCAAATGCGTCAGAAAATCCATTTATAATGACTCAAAAGTGTGGCAAACCTTTTGAAGTACAAACTGACAAAATTATCAACAAATTTGAATATTTGATGTTGATGACCCGTCAAGTAAAAATTTCAATTATTGCTAAAAACATACGAATATCGAAAACAAGTGTTTTTATAACTCTACATAATGATTTAAAAGTGTCGTCTCAATAGATTTCCAAGCTGTTTAGTCCCGAACAAAAACAGTGTAATCAACAAATTTGCAAGAAGAATTTGACTGGTTTATCTCAAGATAAAAACTTTTATAATATTGTAACTGCTGATAAAACATTAGTACACTGGGATTTTCAAACTCTTGTTTTGTTTGAAGATCCCAGTGCACTGACTCTTGTTTTGTCTATACAATGGGTTCATAAAAGCTTTTTAAAAAACGCTTGTGACTGTTATCTCTTTCCAAAACTCAAAAAAACATTTTAGAGAGTGTTGATTTTATTGAATGACAACTTGAATAACGCTGTGTTCTGTGTCGTTTTTTATAAGATTACCAAATGATTTTAGAAAAACGTTGGAACATGTTAGTGTTAATGGTTCTTAAGTTAAAAAATAAAATTTTGTTTGTTTTATTTGTTGTTGTCCTTGTTTTTATAACTAAGTAGATAACATAAAAACTTCTCTTGTATTTGATTATCTATAGATTTTGATGAACAGGTAGATTAAGATGTTTGTACACATTAGGTTAGTTATATTAATTATTAAGTGTTTATATGTAAATATTGCTTTATTTTTTATGTGAATTTTCTATCAATTTCAATTTTAAATATCCTCTGCTAAATTTATTTTTATATAAATCCTGAATATCAATCCGCTGTTAAAACCCAAGAGAGCTCGAATCAGAATTACAGTTAAAAACTAAATTGAGTTTTTTGTCAATAATTTTTTCTCTTCCTTTTTTACTATAACATTCTGTGGGGTATGTTGTCCTATACTTATACACATATATAATATATATTATTAATATGGCGATTGTTTGTGCTAAGTGATCAATGTGAAAAACATTACCATACACTATATGACCTTAACAGAAGCTGCATTTTGTCTTCTAAAGCATTCGGAGAAGATTATGAGACAAAGTTGCAATAAATGTGGAAATGTTAATTTAACCTCGAACGTAAACAGGAAATGAAAGTTATCAAATTGTAAGTGCATAGTCATATTTGTATTTTTTCCTTCCGTTGGTTTTAGTATATTTATAGAGAAGCTAACAGAGTTACTATAAGGTGTCCACAAATATTAAAGTGCTATAGAACTGACAAAACTGATTGAAAATGTAATTTTTTTACAATGAGTAACATCTGGTGGGATGCTGCTAATAACCCTTTGATTTTTTTTTATACTATTTTATACTATTTGAATAAAGAAAATATTATTATTATTATTATATTTCTTCTTTCAATTGGTATTTTGTTTGTGGTTTGTTCACGTACACTTTTGATTTCACAAATCCCCACAAAAAAAGTCACAAGACGTAAGATCGCATGATTTTCATTCAACAGAGCAATTGTTTCATAGTATGTGACATGCCGCACCATCTTGTTGAAAATCGAAAGTTGTCATTTTTATCCACAACTGAAAAAAACCAATCAGAAAGCATGTTTCTGTAACGGTCGCCGTTCACAGTGATAGCAACTCCTTCATCATTTAAAAAAAAGTACAGGCAATCACTCCTCCTGCCCAGAACTCACACCACACAGTCGTGCGTTGTGGATGCATCTCATTTTTCACAGTCACTTGCGGATTGTCGGTACCTCAAACTCTGCAGTTTTGCTTATTGACAAATCCACTGAGGTGCAAATGCGCCTCATCTGTGAAAATTTCTGGACACCCTATAGCTGAAATTGCAATAAACGGTAATTCCATAATTATGGGTGGAAATTACAAAATCAAGTTTAATTTTAATGATCCAAATGCCGTATTTCTGATAAACCTTTTAGCTTTTGTTTTAGTCACATGAGTTCTCAACCAACAAAAGACCGCAATTGTCTTAATACTATTGTTTCTAATAATCTTGATATCTTAACAGATGTTGCTTTAGTTGATATGCATATTTCTGATCATCTGGGTATATAAACTGCTTAGTAACTGCTTAACTTCCAAATTAATAATAGCAATAACACAATTGTTCAAACGAAAACAAGACCCATTACAGAATTAGGAAAAAATTTCTTTTATAATCAAAAATCTGATTTAAATTTTACTAATTTTATTAATTCTACTACAAAACTAACAATCTTGTCAAAATATTTATAAAGGCAATTACAAAATGCTTAAATTTACCATTTCTTAAAAAAAAAATTAAGGTTAGAGCAAGTTGTGAACATGACATTGTGTGGTATGATTTAAGAAGTGTTGTATATGCAAATCACCCAACTCCACCTAATCAATTAATGTACAATGATTATAAGGCATCTTATAAAAAACGCATTAAACAATCTAAAATAAATGCTAATAATAATAATAATTTTTATTTCTTCTATTAAACAGTTACATAGATATACTTTAAAAAATATAAAGAGAAAATGGCAAGGTTCAGAGTTATACACCACATAACTACTTAGTCATGTTGTGTACGTTCTGATCTTCCACCTTACCAGATAAAAAGAAATTGTTTAAACTTAAAAACTAACATAAAAATTAAAACTATAACTAAATTTTAAACATGCACACATTAAATTCAGTTTATATATAAAAAAGTAAAAATCAGTTGTTTAATTAAAATAGTAAATTCAATTAATTTTCTTGTTTGCTAGATAATTCAATAATAAAAACATATAAGAGTATCAACATATAAAATATCACAACAAATTAGCCAAAAATATAAAAACATTTTAAAAACATTAAAATTAATAATACAACAGATGTTAAATATATAAGTTAAAAAAAAAATAATTAAAAAAAACAATTTATTCAATATTATTATACTGTGCACGTATATGCTTTGAAAACGTAGCACAGTTCATGTTTTTGTATAACCCTAAGATATTATTATACAGATTTGCTGCCTGATAGGAAAAACTTTTTTTTTTAATTCAGTTTTATGACATGGTATAGAAAGAAGAGATTTTCTTCTTACATTGACGTTGTGTATAGCAGATCGAAATTCAATTTTTTCAAGTAGATACTTTGGTATTTTGGTTTGTATAACTTTATGAATGAAAATCTTCAAATGATATTCTCTTCTTCAGACATATTTAGCCACTGTGTTGTCTTTAAATAGAGTGAGATATGTTGTGTTCTTTGTACTCCATGGATTAATCGTAAACAGCAATTTTGCATTTTTTGAATACGGTTTTTTTCTATTGAGTTTATACATGGCCCATATACTACATCGCAGTAGTTATAATGTGACAGTATTACGCTATTACATAGAAGGATCTTAGTATTTTTGTTTAATATGTGACGAATATTATAAATCATTTTTAGCGAACAAAATGCTTTTCTACTACATGCTGTGACATATGTTTGAAATAGAAGTGAGGAGTCTAAATCATCACCAAGGCTTCTACCTTCTAAGGCAATATCCACACTTAAATTGTTAATTTTTACAACTAATTTTTCTTTCACTTTAGTTACGTTGTTTTTTGTTCCAAAAAGTATTACCTTTGATTTAGCCGGGTTTATAACTAAATCATGTTTTACAGAAATGTTTGCTATTTCGGCAAGGTTTTGATTTAATGTAACCTGAAGGTTGTTTACATTGTCGGGATATTCAGAGCAATACAACTGCGTGTCGTCGGCGTAAAAGTGAACTTTACAATTTTTTAATACTTTGTTAAACGTTGATGTATATAATACGTACAAAAGAGGTCCAAGTATTGACCCTTGCGCAATACCTTTACTGGTTTCAATAAATAATGAAGTATTAAAATTTAATTTTACTAACTGTTTTCTATTACTTAAAAAACTTATCATCAGTTGAGTACTATTAGATGACATTCCCCAATATTGCAGTTGTGCCAGTAGTATATCATGGTCTAATGTATCGAAAGCCTTACTATAATCTAGCAACACAAGTGCTGTAACTTTTCTATAACTTTATATGCAACTTTAAAAATAAGAGTTAAGGCCTGTTTACACAGTGCGAGCTAGCATCCGAACTGGTCTAGTCAGTTACTTCCACCGTGTGAACTTGTATGACGCCGAGTAGCTGCACTGCAGTAACAGACTTGGCCAGCTCGAATGCTAGCTTGCACCGTGTAAACAGGCCTTAAAGCTATTTGGCAGGTTATTAAAAAAAAAAAATTAAATTAAAAACTCTAGAATAATAAGTGGATAATGCCCAAAGTAAGTATTAAGAATAAATCGAAAAAAACACAACCATCTAGCGACAAATATATATAACCTACATGTTATCATTTTAAACAATAGGACAATTTGTATATAATAAGAATTCATTATAAAATAGATATGGCTAAAAATAGGGTTTATCCACTTATCTAATGCTTGTACTAATAGTTGGAGATTAAATCTAGGATTGATCCTAGATTCATGAATCCAAAATTCATTTTGCTAATTGTTGATTGGCTCTAAGCCAATTCACGGATATAATTAGTCGCGATTGACCAATGCATTCCTCGCTTAATTTTCGGATCGAGTTGAAAACTATGCAACCGTCAATATAACCCTAGATTCAAATAACCTTGGGTCCACCCAAGATCAATCAACCAACTAAGGTTTGTGATGCTATAAAAGATAACTATACTTAAGATATATGTATATATGGGTTAAGAGTAGTCATTCTAAAAAATGTTTCAAATATTTTAGTTGGTCCAATGGCAAAATGTACGTATCAACAAATTCATTTTTGCAGATGTTTTTAAAAACGCCATAGTAATCCCTATATATAAAAAAAGAAGATCGGAAAGATATTAATAACTTTTGTCCTATATCTATCTGGACAGAATATAACTAAAGCAATTGAACGTTATATTTTTAAAATTATTGAATGCTTTGAAAAAGCGAGCTGTAAGAATAGTAGTTAACTTAGGATACATAAACAGCTAAAGACAGGCCTTTAAAGAACTCGGCATTCTCACACTGCCTAGTTTATATATATATATACTAGAATGCCTACTCTACTTAAAAAGAAACTCTAAACTATATACATTATACTATATATACATTTACCATTCAGAAATGCATGATTATGACAAGAAATAAATATAATGTGTATCCCAACTCAATCCGACTGAACAAATTGCAAAACTGCCAAACTTATTATGGATGCAAATTCTTTAACAAGCTCCCAGCTCATTTAAAATCCTTACATATAAACCTATTTAAATCAAAGCTCAAAATGTTTTATTGCAAAACTTATTTTATAATTTTAACAAATTATTGAAAACTTTCACTTTTCTTAATTTATGTTATTACTTTTATGATTAATTTTGTTATTTTTATTAGTTTTAAAATGTTGTGAAGTTTTAATAGTTGCTAGTTTACATTTTAACCTTTAAGTAACCTTGTACTTTCTTAACATATGTATATATGTACATTATTTTGTAGTTACTGTCAACTCAAATTTTTATCTAAGTATAGTTATTGTTATTTTATGACTAAATCCTGCTAGCTTACTTATAGTTTTAGTTTTATTATATTTTATGTACATTGTTTAATTTATGTTTTGTAGTATAAAATCTAATCTAATATGTACCTGACGCATGTAAATTGTTATTGACACAAATAAATATATTTTAAGGAATATACACAATCGGATCTTTCCACATAACATATTACTAAAATAGTTAGAGTTATACAATTTTACCATTTTTACCTTCAAGAGCATAAAACTAATATCATATTATTTTTAAAATAAATATCTAACAGTTTTGTATGATAACGTAAAATCAAATAAATTAAAACTATTCAAAGATCTGTTCTTGGGCCATTGCTGTTGTTAATATGTATAAATGATCTACCACAACACCTTGACAATGTTGTGTTATTTGCAGATGACAAAACTTTACTTTGTATAGATTCATGTATTGAAACTGTACAGGGTGGGCGAGAATGACCAAGGATTTTCAAATATTTCTGGAAATTTTTTTAGTGATTTTAGTGTGTACCAGTTTGTCAACCTATTGCCCTTGAACAAAATAATCCTAAAAGTCACCAGAATATCCGTCAATTTTCATAGACGTTCGTCACTTTTTATATTTATTAAATATAATGTAGAAAGGTTAATTTACTATAATAAAATGTGAATTTTGAAGTATCAAATGAATTTTAAATAGTGTGAAGTGTGATATGCACAAACTGTGATTGAACAGAAGTGTTAATTGAATATTTAAATTATATAATAGTCATTGTTTAAGGTTAATGTTTATTAAAAATATGTTTAAGTCAATTTAATAATAAATTATAAATTGAAAGTGCAGTGTGTTAGGCATACTATGAATTGGATATTTAAGTTATATGTACAATGATGTTTATACAAAAATAGAATGATTTTATAGTCGCAGTGGAACTGTCAATAAGGATGGCACCTGGTCGTACTTCTTTCTTAAAAAAAGGTTGTGAATTACAAATTAAAAATTATGCACCTGTTAGAAGTAACCACCCGACAGGCTGTTCATTGTAATTGAAGAGGTTGTTTACAATATAAATAATGATGAAATATTGAATAAGATTTTTTTTACTGATGAAGCTTTGTGGTTGTTTTCAATCCTTATTAGTTACACGAATCAACTTAACACTCAATTGGTATTTGGGTTGCAATTTTAAGGTAAAGAATAAATAAACCTATATTTTTTATAAAATTTTATTAAATTGATTCAGGTACGATTAAAGAGAGTACTACCTGTGCCATATTTATTGATTGCTCTACAAGGATAATAAATCTTTACTACAGAAACATTCTGTTTTTGTGTATACTGTAGTGTACATATAATTTAATAGATCATTTCACAATTACCTATTATTATTATTATGTTAAATACTGAGTATTAATATTTTTTATTAATAATTAATCAAATAAAAATAAACATTTGCTACTTTTCATAATGGTAATTTTGTTAATTAAAACATAGAAACATTTTATTATGTATTTGTATATTATATGTATCATTAAAATTGTTGTTTTTTTTTAAATAAAGTTTTAAAATAGTTCATCGTTGTGCATTATGTATTTATTTTAATTGTTAGCGTTGTCACAAATAAAATTTTGGTTCTTGTGTAACACCATTATACAGATAATTTAATAATTTAATTCATAATCTAGTACAATTACCTGATGTTATTATTCTTATTATGTTTATACTGAGTATTAATTTTTCAATAATGATTAACCCTATAAAAATATAAATTTGTTATTTATCATAATGGTCAATTAAAAAATAAAAAACGTTTTATTTTAAGTGTATTTAATTAATCAAATATTATTTTTAATCATTGAAATTTATTTAAAGTTTTAAAATAATTCATCATTGTTTATTATGTACTTTGTATATATTTTAATTGTTTATAATAACATTAATTACGACAAGAACAAAATTTGTGTTACGCCTATGGTAATGGTCAAGGGCAGTCAGGGATATATTTTTTTAATATTTACAATAAGTGTATATTTGGTTGCCTACATCGCAATCCTCGGTCATTCTCGCCCACCCTGTAGTAACCTAAAATGCAAATCTTTACTTAAATGCTGTAGATTGGTTTAACACCAATCGACTTGCTCTAAATAAATATAAATTGTCAAGCAAATGCTTTACATTAAAAACCATGAAAATATACAAAAATATATATTTTTTACAGATGTTATCAAATTAGTTTCTCAAAATGTATTGAAAAAAAATTGCAGTTTGTTGGAAGACGCTACACATAATTAACACTTGGTGTTATGGTTTGTGGTGCAATGTGTATTAGTAAAAGATCACCCCTTGTGTTTTCCTTAGCCACACTGTTACATCTACAATTATTGATTTTGCTTTTTATGCAGACGATACCAAATGACATCTTTCAGCAAGATAGCATTGCGAAATATTACTTAGAGCCAAATAAAGTATTGCTCAGGCCTCTGGATAATTTAGACAACTTGCAACACTACCTTCAGGCTGCATGGAACAAAATATTTCAAGAAAACATAGATCATCATGTATTAAGCATGCTACTCTTGCATTGATGCACATGAAGATGTCATTCATTATTGACGTTTTAGTGTCAATTGTGTTTTTTTGTATGGTAACTATAACATATTTTTTTTAGTGAGACTGATCAATTTATACTTAAACATAAAGCATTATTTTACCAAGTTTAAAAAATCTTTTTGATTATAAGATAAGATAAATTTATTAATGCTCTAATTTAGAAAAAATAATTGCACAGGTCATCCATAACAATTATAAGACAGTTAACATTAAATTGAATTAAATAATTAAAACAAAAAATGAACAATTACGATATAACTAATCAAACACGTTAAGATTATCTAAATATTTTATTTTAATTGTTAGTTTTGTAAAAAAAATTATTTATAAGAATATCTTTAAATTTAACAAAACTTAGATTTTGTATATCTGCGGGCAACTTCTTTTATACCTATGTACAGCTAGACACGAATAGTTTGGCCGGTATAATAGGCAACTTAATATATTCACAAAAATTATGTTGACTGTTAAACTCATGCCTTTGCCCGTTTTAGCATCTTTTGATCGTAGAACAACGTCACCCATGGAATGTGTAAAACGTGAGCGCAAATGAAAAATGCTAAAACGGTCAAAGGCATGAGTGCAACCACAGTCAACATAATGTTTGTGTATATTAAGTTGCCTGTTATACCGGCCAAACTATTTGTGTCAAACTGTACCTGACACTATTCATACTTTTTTTAAGCGGAAATGCGGCAAACAGATATTACTGCCATTGCGAGTATTATAGTTATTGTTTGCGTGTGTAATAAATAAACTCACAAGATTTAAAACTATTCTTACAACACTTACTATATCCAATGCCTGATAAAATTTTAATTACTTGTTCTGCAATCTGAATACACGACCTCGGATAATAAAATGGCCCCAGCATAATATGGCATATGACATACTATTTAAAATATAAAAAATTTACTACATATAAACATTTCTCAGTTATCGATCTTTTCAAACTTTTTGACAAATCAGCTCCATGTATTGTCTACTTGAGTTTAGGATCAAGACTGACACCTAAATATTTTATAATGCGCGTCTTTTAATGAAAAAACTATATTGTTTATTTTGTCTTCATTTTGCATCAATTTATTATTGTGGAACCAGATTGACGTTTCTTCTAATAACGCTTGGGAATGCAGATTGGCTATTTCTACCTGTGCTAATCTATAAAAAATAATAGTATTATCTCCGTAGAAAAAGATAGGTGCTGATATATTGTTACGTAGATTGTTTAAACCCAAGAAAATTTATGAAAAACTACAAATTAATCCTTGCGGTACCCCGTGTTTAATATGCAACATGTTTGATGTTATATTATTGCAAATTAAAATCTGCTCCCTATTGCTAAGGTAAGAAAGCAATAACTTGATACGCTTTGGATGAAAATAATAAAAATAAAGTTTCCGAAGCAGTATATCATGTGATACACAGTCAAAAGTTTTACTCAAGTCTAACAGGCTCATTTTTGTGTATTCATTATTTTCAAATCCCTTTACTATTTTTTTCTAAAACTAAATTGACAAAAGGTTAACAGGTTGTTAAGATGTTTAGTATTCTGATTTAATAACATTGTTTTAAACACTTCTAAAAGCAAGCAAAACTGACATAGTTTAAACGATTTTGCCGATTTTGCCTATCACTCTTTTTAAAAATAGAAATGACTTTGCAATTTTTAATGAGTCTGGAAAGAGTCAATTTTAATTAAACTAACAATTCGTTTGATACAAACTGTACTGAAACCATAATAATCGTGACTGTTACTATTTTTTAGATTAGTTATTATATCCCTTACATCATTGAATGAGACAACTTCAAAAGTCAGAAAACTTGTGCAGTTAGACAGTTGGTTGTAATTTACTTTGTTGTAGGATTACTGGCTTGTTGCGGAAGTGTTTTAATTAAGTATTCAGCAATATTAACAAATTAGTTAATAAAATTATCTGGTAATATTGAGTTATTGTTGTTGTCTATTGGCGATTTTTTTTTCATTTTAGAGTGAATAACTTTCCAAGCCGCTTTGGTTTTATTTTGAGCAATTAATACATAATTTAATTACCATATTATATTTTTTGAAAGATTTAAGTAATAGTTCATAGTGCTAGATACAATAAAAATATATAGACGCACTACTCCTGTCTAAAAAATTCAATACCAAAATAATTATTTAAAAAATCGAAAACGTTATTAAAATTAAGACAGTCAGTAATTCAGTTAGAGCCAGTGTGTATGTTAATATTAAATATGTAAGTTACTTATTATATTTTATCAAGAAATATTATTTATTTGACCATTTGTTTTTTTTTTATTATTGTTAGTATATAATTTTTTTGTACTATACATTGTAATAGTACATTAAAATAAACAAAATAAAATATGCAACTTTTTTTTAAATCACAATTTTATTGTTTTTTATTAAACACTGTAACAATACTCAATAGAAAACTTTAGTTTGTCTTGTTGCACATATCCGTAAACACCCTGTACAGATAAGTTAGAGCATTTTATGAACGGATAAAACTGATACATAAATTTAATATTATCCAATAAATGAGCTGAAGTTCCCGTGCAACAGAACAAGTAAACAAACTGCGGCTTTCGTTTTCCACCTTTGTGGCTTGGCAATGCACATCAAAATAGACAGAATCGTTTCCTCCTCGATCCAACTTTTATATTTATATTCACTCTGTCTCCGTCTATTCTCCAACGATCGTGCATTACGGGGGAAATCAAGTAGATTCAGCCGGTCCCAGAATCCGGACATATGCGACGTAATCAAATTCCAAACGCCCGTCCGGTTAATCTAAAAACATAAGCAACGGAATCACACGAGACGTAATATTGATATATGGTTTTGTTCGTTGAAGAGGGCGAGGGTTACAATGCATCCCCAGGATTAACGCCGCCCCTCATCATGGGGATCCATTATTCAACGTAAATACATGTGCCACAACACACGCATCAATCACATTGAAAGAATTAACCTAACAAAATAAAATATATATATATATATATAAAGTTTAGAAATCATTTTGTTATATTTGCTGGTTTAGTTAGTACAAATTATTATATAGAAAAGATTGATAATTGTATATGTGCATGCTAATTACAAATTGAGTAGTTTATAGAACTCCAGTCGTGTTTGGAAAATTACAAAAAAAATGTAAAATGATGAATAAGTATATTTTTTTTACGATTTGACAAAAATCTTTGCTGTTTAATAAAACGCTGAATAGCAATTTCCAAGTATTATTGTAACTGAACGTGCAAGCCACAATTTTTACAATGCGTGGAGAATAAACATGGTGTATTATAATATGAATGCTCTAGTCGAATTGTAAATTTGCGCTAACAATTTTTCCAGCGCTTTATATACTGCTCAACAAATGAACTAGACCAGTTTCATAAATTGGTTTAGTTTTTTAAATAATTAAACATTCCCATACAAATAATTATGACACCTTTGGAAACCTTTTAGGATTGTGTAACCATAGCAACCATTGTTTTTATTGTTTTGTTGCAATGAAAGTAAACCATTACCAAAATATTTTCATTTGAAAATATTGAATAAATTTCCAGTTTGTTATATACTTATTAATTAATTATTAAGTAATGTTGCGTTCTATTCAAGTGTCAATTATACCTTTAAGAAGACGCAGAGCTGAATTAAATAAAGCTATTGGTTGGTTTGAGATAGGAATGTCCCACCGTTCTGTTGGCTTAAGATTAAATGTACCACATATTGTGATAGGGAGAGCTTGGTAGAGATGTGGTACACTAAATTATGAACATGGAGAAAGCGCAGAATAAAAAACTATTTCCAAAATTAACAAATCTACAAAAAAGAAATTGTATTATATGGGCTCAAAGTCATAGAAATTAGAACGATAAGTGGGCTACTTGATTATTTACAGATAAATCTAAATGTACAGTATTTTGTACGGACAAACGTATGCGTGTATGGCGTGGATCCGGACAACGTTGCAGTGAAGAATTTATAGTACCTACTGTTGTTTTTGAAGGAAGTTCAATAACCGTATGTGGAGGAATAAGTTTGGAAGAAAAAACAAATTTAGAAATGAGTCTGTAAATGCGAAACGGTATCAAATACTTTCTTAAAGCCTATTATGTACCATATGCGCAGGTGTTTAGAAATACATTTATTTTTGTAGACAATAATGCTCGACCGCACAAGGCTAGGAACTTAAACAAAAAATTACTTGGATGAACTAGCCAATAATCTCACCAAATATGAATCCTATAGAGCATTTATGGAATTATCTGAAAAAGCAGCTTAGACATTTCTAAAATTCGCATTCGTTGATATTAGGCGTGGAAAGTATGCAACTAGAGAGGCACAATTCCATTTAATTCCAATAGCTACATAAAATTTTAAAACTCTATACGAACCAGGAAAACTGCAACATAAAATAAAAATGAAAAAATTAAACATAGATGTGCTAGGCATAAGCAAAGTAAGATGGCCAGAAAATTGCGTATATGTAAAGGAAGAAGCGATTTTATACTTTTTGGGCAATAGAAAAAAAGACTGTAGACATACATAAAGTAGATCAATAATAAATTTAAAAAATTGTATAAATAATTATACCACTTTTAGAACGGTGATCGATGATCCAGTTGAGGCTTATGGATATAAACATCATACAAGATTATGCGCCCACAGCGGAGTAATTAAGCAATTTTACTATAAAATAAATCAAACAATGGAAAACCTAAAAACACTCAAAAGTAGGTAAAAATAAAGTTAAAAATATAGTGGCAAGTTTGGTTTAGGTTAGCGGTGCAGAGCACCAAGGGAGTAGTCAATTCAAAAACTAGATTCTAAGGGAACCCAACATATCCTACTTATAGATAAAAGAGCTTGGGAGAAGGTGGCAAACCTTGAAGAGAAAGATTTCCTAGATTTCACTATAATATCACTTCGAGTTCTGGCCCCCTCTAAAAAAAAGTAGGCATATTGTCAAACACGATATTGACATCGCCCTTATCTAAGAACCTTAGATCTATAAAGAAGAGATAAAGAGCATACCGGGTAGGCACAACCCATTTGCAAGCTTTGTGCATGCATCTTAGCAAAGCATGCTGACAAACCTTCATTGTCTAATCATGCATTTATCCGATTCAATATCATATCAGAAAAAAACGTTCCTTTTGAAATACAGAAACCCAAGAAAAACTAACTGGGATCTATACAACGAGATACTAGTTAGCCAAGTTGGGGTTTGTCCAAAGACAGCAAAGACATCACAAAAGCTGGAGACAATGACAAACATATTTGTTAACTTCATCAAACCCGCCTTTGAAGAAAGCAGCGCTAGCACTGTCAAGCACACCTCCAACAAGTTTACTTGGTAAAACAAAAGGTAGGACAGAGCAAGGACGGCTATTAGAAAACTGTTCAACAAAGCCAAGAAGAACGATGACTGGGCAGCATATAGAACCAGTTTCACGGCATATAATAAAGCCATAAGAAAACCAAAAGAGACTCGTAGAAGAGATACTGTGAGGACGTTCAAAACGGTCCCACATGCTCACGCCTCCAAAAAGCTCTTAGCAAAGACCGAACATTGGTACCCTGCAGACCAAAAACAAAAAACACACAGAGTTGATCAAAGGCACTTTGCAGTAAATGCTGCAGACACACTTTCCGAGCTGTATGCTGACGGAATTTCCAAACCAAGAGAACCTAGAATGGCCAAACAAAAAGGCAGTCAAAAAAGATTGGGAAAAAGCAAAAACCATAACCAGTCAAGGCAACTTGAAATTGGGAATCAACACATTTGAACCATTCAAGTTACCAAGAACCGATGAAATCTATCCCATCATGCTACAGAAAGGGTACGCAGTGCTAAAAAAGCCTTTTACAAATACCAAACCGCTGGTGAGCGGTAAACACATAAGGGACAGGGTACTAAAGACCCAACCACTGCATCAACATCAGTATGCCTAACAAAAAGGTAAATCTTGCAAGATAGCTATACACCGGTTAGTCAGCAAATGCGAGAACACTATCTAATGCAACAAAATTGCTTTCGGTGCTTTTCTGAATATTGAGGAAGCATTTGACAATACTACCTTTAAATCCGTAGCAAATTCAATAGAGAGACAAAAAATAGATCCTCTCGTCCAACAATAGATAAACTCTATGCTCAAGAACCGGACTGTAACTATAACACTATATGGAAAAACTGTAGAAGCCAAAGTCTGTGGTGCTTAGTCATGGATGACTTACTACAAATACTCAATGACATAGGCATTTTTACTCAGGCTACGCAGACAATCTTACTATCCTTGCATACGAGAAGTATAGAGCAACCGTGTCCAACATAATACAAAGTGCACTAAATATCGTAGAAAGGTGGTTCAAAAAAGAGGGGTTATAAGTAAATCCAAGCAAAACGACGATTGTACCGTTAACAACACGGCGAAAAACCATAGACCTAAAAAATCTAAAAATGTATGAAACCATGCTCACGATGTCAAAAGAGGTGAAACATCTAGGACTAACGCTTGACACTAAGCTTTAACACACTCCGGACAAATATAACAGCAAAAGCCATTCGGGTGCTTTTTGCCACCAAAATGATGGTCGGACGTACAAGGGGATTAACACCTAATATGGTGGTAAGACCCATTATCACATACGAAGCAATTGTATAGGGGAGAAGAGAAACCATTCTCAAGTGTACAGCCAAAAAACTAGACAAAGTTCAGATGCTAGCATGTCTGCTGATAACGGTGGCAATGAAAACGACACCCACGGAAGTTATGGAAATATTACTATCGTTACCTCCGCTTTACCTAATGGTAATGGCGGAACCTAGACAAGCAGCATACAGCCTGCGGATAAATGTAAACACAATGTAAACCTTGGAACCCACAGACCTAACATAACAAATGTGCTTCATGAAGAAAAAACTCTAATGATGAGGTTGAACTTCATAAAGGGCCATTGCATCAGTAAGAAATTTGATGTAACAATACCACATCAAAACAAATGAATAAAGAATAGATACCTGAGAACAGTCAAAGGAACTATTTGGTACACAGATGGGCCCAAAAACCAAATGGATGCCGGAGTTGGAATCTACCAAGACAAACACCAAGAAAAGCAAACTTCGCTACTTCTGGGCAAACATACCTCAATTTTTTAAGCAAAGGTGGCTGCCATTAAGTGGTGCGCCAGGAACATGATCGAGAAGGGACTAAAACCGGACAGACTGATAACTATTATGTCAAACAGTCAAGCGGCATTGCAGGCCCTGCAATCGCCAGTAATAAAATCTAAACTAGTTATGACCTACATATACAATCTGGAAGCAGTAGCCACAACTTTCAAAGTTTGTCTGGTATGAATACCAAAACACCAGGGGACAAAAGAAAACCTCTAAAAAAATCAGCTTGCCAAACAAGGAGCAAAGAAGACATTCACTGGACCAGAGCCCGCTTTTAGGATCCTATACAATACCTGTAAAGAAATAACCCGCAGCAAACTTGAGGCGGAACACAGCAACCTGTGGAAAAGCTGTAAGGGATTGACACATTCAGTATCATTAATAGGACCATCGCATAATATTGAAACAGTGGTAACACAAATGAGTCGCATCAGACTGTGCAAGCTCACAGGACTGATAACCGGACACTGTGAACTTAACAAGCACTTGCATTGAATGGAAATACGAAAGGACCCTCTATGCCGCTTATGTATAGAAAAAGATAAGAATCCAATACACTTACTAATTGAATGCAAAGCTTTCAAACAGCAACGCACAACACTCAACCCAACAGGCCAATGCAGTGCAAAGGGCGTCAGGCAAACCACCTCAAGGTAAGGAAGAAAAGAATGGGTTTTTTTAGTCAGTAAAAACTTGACACTAATAGAAAGTACGAGCTGCTTAGTGCCTTTTAAAAAAATCCCTTCCAGAAATAAATCTAAATATAACAAACTCGTGGTTCAAATAGCTGGCAAAAAGATTATATACATTGAAATTACCACAAAACAAACCGAAACACATCACTAGAAACAAAATAAACTTTATGTCAATAAACAACAGATTCCGCAATGCTATAACAGGGGTTAAAACATAGAGTTGAGATAAATTCCGACCACGTACCTTTGGTAGCTCAGTTCAAGGTTTGTATAAAATCTCTGATAAAGAAAACCTTAATCAAAAGATAGACACAAACAAACTAAAAAACAAGAAGATGAAAGCTAAACTTGTAGACAAATCAAACAACAACAAATGTTACCAACAACATTAAGCAAGATTGGGCCAAAATAAAAGCAATAGCATATGATACAAAGAAATATACAGGAATGTCAAAAGAAAACTCAAGAAAGCTAAAAAAAGGTGGATAGACAAAAAATTTAAAAAAATAGAAAAGCTGAAAAGAAACACACAACAGTCATAATATGCGCACAAAAAATCAAGGAGCTAACATATAGATGCAAAAAGAAACAATTTGCCATATTGGTAAATCAAAACAACAAATTAATTACGAAAAAACAGATAAACTACGTATGTGAGAAATATACTTCAAAAGTTTTTTATACCGATAACTCACATAAAACCAAGAAAACAACAGTTGACTCAACAGGGCCACCAATACTGAAGAGTGAAGTAATAAAACCCCTGGAATAGACCAAAGATGAAAACAAATGGTAAATTCCTAATTGAGTAAACGTTAATTTTTATAGACGTTTATCGTTTTTTAAGTAAGGTTAATGTTTATTAAAAATAATATACAGATTAATTAACTATAATAAAAAGTGATTTGAAAAGTATTATATTAATTTTAAATAGTGTGAAGTGTGTTATGCACAAACTGTGAACAAAATTGTTAATTGGGTATTTAAATTATATAATGGTAATTGTTTTAGGTTAATTTAATAATAAATTATAAATTGTAATATGTCGAGTAAATTTCAAATAGTGGTAGTGAGTTTTGTGTTATGCAAGTGCTTTATCAAGCACGACTGAAAAGAGAAAATCTTGTGCCATTTTTATTAATTGACTGTAGTTATGAGTCTTTACTATAAAAGCATTTTGTTCTTTTGTAAACACTATTGTACTTATAATTTAATTGTTCAATTCACAATCTTCTGCAATTATTTATTATTATGTAACCATATAAAAACAATCATTTAATTGACAATAAAACATAGAAATATTTTATTTAAGTTTATCTATTTATTTATATATCATATGTATAATTATTAAATCTTTTATCTATTTATTTATTTATTATATGTATAATTATTAAAATTGTTGATTTATTTTTAATACGGTTCTAAAATAATTCTTCATTGTGTATTATGTACTTAATATTAATTTTAATTGTTTACGTTAATTACCACAAAAAAATTGTTTTTGTGTAAACACCATTGTACATATAATTTAATCATTTAATTTAGAATCCTGTACCATTACCTGTTATTATTATTATTATTCTTATTATGTAAAATACTTAGTATTAATTTGTCAATAATGATTAACCGTATAAAAATATACATTTGTTATTTTTCATAATGGTTAAGTTGTTAATCGCAGTTTTTTTCTTTTTAGATAAAGTTTTAAAATCATCATTGTGTATTATGTACTTTGTATTTGTTTTAATTGTTTATATACTACATTAATTACCACAACAAAAAAATTGTGTTACGCTTATGTTGATGGTCAAGGACAGTAAATTAGTAATATTAATATATAAAACTAATAAAGTAAATTTAAATAAGCCTGCGGTTTAAAATGAGTTGTAATTTTTTTCAATACAAAAATTGTTTTGACGACGACAACAAAACTTATCAGCCACAAGGACGTGGACAGCATAGAAGATATACAACCCGAACAAGATACAAGCGGGGGACATGGACAGCAAGGTACAATTGGGGTGCATGACATACAGCAACATTGCCGCTAATTGGTTCAATACATCATAGACTGCAGCATGGATTGCACATGGTAACATTAATTGCTTAATTAATATATTTACTTTCAAGTTGTTCGGCACTATAAAACTAGTATGTAGAATAACCAAACGCAGTTTTTGTATATTTAAAACTATGACTACCGCAAATTTATTATTATTTATAAATATAATTATTTTATACTGCGGACACAATCTGCCCTCAGTCATCGTTCACCGCTCCGAACCTGAGTTATAAATGTTATAATGTTACCTTGTCAAACATTGTAAACTGAGAAATCGATAAGATTAATTTGATAATTTTAGATAAAATAAACAAACTTGTTTCTTATTATTGTGCATTTAAACGAATTTTGTTACAGAAAATAAAATATTTATAAATTTAAGTTTTGCGCAATTTTTACCTAAAACTTATTTATACATTCTTATGTTATAAATCATAAACAAATAAATCTGGTGCAACTTGCAATATATGTGAGCACGTAAATTTAAGAAGAAGATATTATATTTGTAATTGTCAAACATTTTTTTTTATGTACAATATTTTAGGACATATGCTTGTTACTATCTCTAAGCTGCTTTTAAATATATATCTGTAAACTAATTACATCAATTATACTACTAAACACGTTAGTTGAGAAAATGAAAGCGTTGTATATACTGACGAGGCCTAGTATCTGGTCCATACTCTCATATAAAATGTAATTAAGGTTACATGGATATGTGGTCATATATTAGACGAATGTCCTAAATTAATAAATGCCACAATTTTGTAAAATGCTCTACCGGAGCAGACGCTCAAACCTGAGACAAATTATGCGCCAAGGTTCTACCCTTTAACATTTTAGTAAATTTAAAAAAAATATAAATAATGAATAAACTTAAAACCTTAATATCCACCTTTTAATAATAATCCTTATAAATTTATAAATCAGTTTTTATATCAATTTTAGACTTTCTAATAAATTTAATTTAATTAATAAATATATTTTTTGTATTTGTTTAACATATTATTGATTATATCTTTTTCAATAAAAAGTCTTATTTTGAGTTTTGTGTCAGTTTCAATCTTTTGAAGAGCAAGCTTTGAATCCGTCGTTAAAAACTATACGCTTTAACAAAATGATACGATACTTGCATTATAGATACGGTGAAAATTTGGGCTAGAAACAGATTTTATGGTGTTTTTGGTTGGTGTGAATCACCTTTTTGCAAAGCCATTGTGTAGCTAATTGCAAAACTTGAGCAAAATACCAGTTTGAAATCGTACTGTCAAGTCAGCCCAAAACATTGCCGCTGTTGCTAGTGCTCAGAAAACATAGGTTTGTCCATTCCACCAGCTTTTATCACATTTTGAATAAATATTTAGCCTACATGTTTGAATGCAGCTGACGCAAGAATTGAAACCCGCTGATCATAAACAACGCCAAACTTTTGTTTTTTGGGTGTTGGAAATGCAGGCAAGAATCCTGTCTTTTTTTAGAAAATCATCTTTTATTTTATTTTGCTTATATAAGACAATTTAAACAATTTAATGCCCCGCAAACAATTTCAGCTCTCAAGGACAATACTCAAGCTGCTATTTGCTAGATAAAGAGTTGTACAAAAATATTTTGCAAAACTATCATTTTCTACTACAAGTAATAGCAGAGTTTATATTGATTTTCTTTTATAATTAAAATAGAACTTTTTATTAAAAATTTTTGAATCAATTTTATGCAATTTATTAAAATCATCATCAAAAGAACACCAAAAAGCCGTAGGCCAGTTTTTATAAAAAATTCAGATAATATGTAAATTATTTATACTAATTTTATTTTTTAAATTCAACAAAATGATCTTGATCAAGATTTCGATCAAAGTTTAAAAATAAAAGAATTTTTATTGTTATCTTTCTAGATTAACTATAAAGTGACACTGCAATTTTATTGTGCAAATCAATTGTATAACTTTTAATTTCAATCAAAATATGCTCCAAGTTTTCCAATAATTAAGCAATTTTGAATGCGATAGAGTAATCAAACTCAGAGAAGGAAGTTTGTAAACTTGTGATATTGCTCATTAAACTGGCAGAAATGTCAGTACAATAACTCAATTGTTATGCAGACCTATTACCTAATGAACACGTGTGAGATACAATCGTTAGAAGACTGAGCCATATTTAGGCACCCCCACTCACTTTACCTGATATTTGGATGGGTATTTAAAAAGTTTGGAATTTAATCTATCAGGCTGAAATTGACATTTTTTAGCATGTTTCAGCGAGTTGCTAAGTGCTCCAGAAATTGTAAAATAAATAAATAATATTTTTGTTTGCACTTCTGTATAGTCATATTATTAACACCTAATTCTGATTGTATCAAGATTTTATTTGCAATATTATTGAAATACTTATTAAATTCTTTTACAGTATCTGATGTTTATAATAGCATTTTTTATATTCAATATTTGTTCCTCATTTTCATGCTTATCATTCTTATTGTTTTTGTTTATTATTGACAATCCGTCTTTAATACTGTTTTTATATAATAATATATGGAATTATTAAGCATCCGTTTTGCATTTTTTGTAATGTTAATTAGTATTATGTTTTTAGTTAATGACAACTCATAAAGCTTTCTTTGATGTTCTGTTAATTTTAGGATATCTGTAGTTGCTCAGGTTTTCTTAGATTTTTATTGTTTATTTTAATTTTAAGTAAGTCAAAATGGTTATATATTTTATAATAAAATTGTAAAAATTTTACGTTGAGGATATTTTGATTAGCTACAAGGTAACCGCTATAAATTCCCGGCATAACCAAGAAATCACGCACTTATGAGAAATATTTGATTATTTTTAATATAGTCACTCTTGACTTCAACACATTTATTACATCGCTTAAATTCTATCTCTTCATAAAACTATTCTAAAGATTTATCAAAATGCTCCAAAACAGCAGTTTTCACCTCTTTTTCGTCAAAAAATCTACACCAATGTTTTTTTTTTAATATTGAAAACAGAAAGTAGTTACTAAGAGCCAAATCTGGACTGTTGGAGAGATGATCAATTTTTGATTACCATGGTAATATTACCAATAATTTAAGTAATATTACGTAATATTACCAAACATTTTTTTGTTATCGGTAATTTAAAAAATAATACGCTCACTTTGCATCCGCGTGCGCATAAATTGATTTTTATTAAAAGTTACTTAAACAACAATTGGTATTATTCTTGCTGTTAAATTGCAGGTTCAACACTTAACCTGTTGTGTGTTGTGAGTCATGTGTGCTGCGTGTTCAAATTGTAATTAACAATGGGTAATATTACCCAAATGTTACCGGTAATACTACCAGTAATAATACCAATTTTTAAATTAACGTTAATTTTGCATCAATAGCGGTGTGCACAGATGCGTTGTTTTGGTTATTTTCTTCGACGCTTTGCCCGAATATTTTCCCTCAACCTATATAATAAGGTAGCATAATAAGCAGCCATTCAACGTGGTATTTTTTTCATTAAAATTAATCTTCACAATCCCAAAAGATTGTAGCCATAATCTTTTTAGTTGACCTGACTTTTCTTTTCCATTCTATAGATTTCTTTTTGGACAAAAGATTATGATACAAGACCATCAAATCTTTATTTAATTTGATGAAAGCAAGAGCTTACTTAAAGACCCTAGAATGATAAGTGGATAAAGCCCACTTTTGGCAATATCCACTTTATAATGAATTCTTATAATATACAAATTGTTATATTGTTTAAAATGATAACGAGACATGATAGGTTACATATATTTGTTGCTAGATGGTTTTCTAGTTGTATTTTGTATGGTGCGTTGAGTATGATAACTAGACACGATTTTTCTAGATTTACTCTTTATACTTACTTTAGGCATTATCCACTTATCATTCTAGGGTTTTCATTTTTTTACAAATCTGGCATAGTTGAAACCTAACAATGTCTGTCTGAATATCACTACAAGACTAATTAAAGGGAATTGGTTTACTTGCTGTCCCTCTCCTTAAATACAACAAATTATATTTTATTGGTTTCTAAATGTGTTCATTTTAATAAAATTACTAATAGTTTCCTTTGCTGTCCTTCTTAAACGCTTTTATTAATATAATTAAAACATGTCTTTTGACATATTATTAGGCAACTTTTGTTACAATACTGCTTAAAGAGTAGTGTATTATTTATACATAACATACATAAACTCCTATATTCATTATATTTAGCAAGTATTGTTCACATAATAAATAAATAAATAATATAAAGGTTAATGTGTAGAACAGAGTTGATATGAAGTTAGTAACGAATTGTCAAGTACACTGTTGCCAGATTTCAAAAATAGATAAATTAATAAGATAAAATTTTATTAAAATTATCAAATGTGACATTGCTGTATTTGTAGGTTATATCATGGACTGCTTATATTAGTTATTTTATAATAAAAAATACAAATGGATAAATGCAGATATAAATGGTGCATAAAATGAAATAACGCTTATTCCTTCGTTATTTCTGCCCACTCAAAATAATGCATATTAATTGTTACATAAAATATATTAATTAAAATGCATTATTAGCTAATACACTTTTTACGAGTAACAACGTCCTAAAAACGAGCCAGTGTGTGCTCTATGAGGCCACTGATGAAGAAAATTATGAAAACATGTGAACAATACGATAATTAATTTTAATAAATATAAAAATAGAAATAACAGTATCAATAAAAATGGATTGATATGAAATATATTATTTGTACATTAACATCAATAAATATATTGTAAATTATATTTTACCTAATGATTGTAAAGAATATGAAAATAATAATTAATAATCAATATTTTTGTGGCTCATTTCTTGTACAACAGCAACTATTGTTTTTTGTCCAATTTTTTGTTGTTGTACATAAACTTGTACAAAACCTCGAATCCTTTAGTTTATTCTAATTATCATTACAAGATTCATAATAATTTACAAAGATAGAACATAAAACTTTTTTATTCATACTTAAAATATGAAGTTTTTATCGTCTCATGTGAAATTTTTGAAAATGTACTACGAGGTTTTGCACTTTCACCGACGATATATTAACTGAGGATGGCCTAACAACTAAAACAGGTTTTATAATAACAAAAACAGCATACTAAAGTAAATAACTCATTTTACATGATATAAACATAAGATTGGCCTTTATTGCACTGACAA
The DNA here is from genome assembly GCA_963932245.1 of Tachinus rufipes. Classification (NCBI taxonomy): domain Eukaryota; kingdom Metazoa; phylum Arthropoda; class Insecta; order Coleoptera; family Staphylinidae; genus Tachinus; species Tachinus rufipes. The sequence continues at coordinate 73,245,618 of OZ010743.1, forward strand.
TAATTATATCTTGAATTACATATAAAAATATTTCAATCTTTAAAAGTCTGTAAAATGCACAAATGATGATCGATTTTATTGTAGATTAAAATTTTAAGTAAATTTTTAGGTTTTTTTATAATTAACACATAAAATGTGACAAATAGCATTTATAATATAACCCAACATTTTTTTTTAAACTGTTAATGCGTACATTTTTTGCGTTAATTATAAAGAAAAACTAAATATATTCTTAAAATTTCAATCTACAATAAGTTTGATAATTATTTGTACATTTACAGACTTTTTAAGATTTAATACGTATATAATTTAAGATATAATTATTGTCAGTGTTATACGGGCATAAGTGATAATATTACGGTAGTTTAAGTAACTTTGCATGCGTGTACGTGCTGAATTGATGCAATTTGACAACAGAAAATCTAAATAACTTTTTTATCTATCTCGCTTCATTTCTGAGATAATAAAAAAATACACATTATTTAGAAAAACTGTTTATTTAGCAAAAAAAATCTATGTTCTCGAGAGATGGAATTAACATTAACAATACACATTGAGCATATCTGGTCATTAGGAAATCCATAAGTTTTTAGAGTACAAAGCTTACCAACAAAGATTTTTAGTTAACACATGGTGTGGGGTTTTTAATGGGTAACTACTGCCAATACTGCCAATTAAAATCATACAACCTGGTTTAAATGATAGTTTATACGCGGAACTTCTCAAAAATCTTATAGAAAATGCTAAATAACAATGTCCCTCTTGCCTTACGTAACGAGATGTGGTACCAGCACAATGAAGCATATAATTTAATTTTAATTATAACTGACGCGATTTAATAATCCCAAATTAAACGAGAACAAAATTACACTAATCCAACTTGGGTGTAATTAGAGTGCCGAGCGTGACACTTTATGTTATGTTATCGCTTTTAGTTTATTTTTTTAAGAAATATTTTCAACAATCGAATCATTTTAATAATCACAAACGATTAGATTAAATGGGTTTATTATTAGCACGATTTATTATTATATTGACGATTTTTATTAATACCCGGAATGTTATTTAATGTTTATATACATACGTTAATTGAAGCAGCTGCGCATACTCACCATTTCTGTTCCGGACTGTAGCAATTCTGCACATATTTCATGGTACATTCTCTGAGCATTGATTCCAAACATTTTTTAATTTCCTCCTGCCTCTTGCGTAGCGCTTCAATATATTAACAACACATTTATTATTTGGAGCAGTGACAGCTGTCACTTATCATCAAATTCCAAGCCTTGTAGATTTTAAGAAAACGAAGTGCAGAAAGTCATGGCCCATTCTCCATATCTGAATGCTGCGTTTTTTCAATCCGATTTTATCAAAATATTTTTCTAAATTTTTAGGTTTTAATTGTAAAACTTGTTGAGGGGTGCTGTAATCTTTGAGGAATTCTTTAATGCATGGTTTGGTTTGATAGCAACTGGTTTAGTTGAGGAATATTGTTGCAACCAATAGTGACCATGGATTGGTGTAAAGTGATTCTTCAATTAAAATTATGATGCGATTTAGGTGGAGTCCATAAAGGTTTCTGTGAACCTGGTGTGAGTAATACAGTTTTCGGACAATATGTAGTTCGGTGGCTCAACAATAATTTTAATGATAGGTGGATTGGTACAAGAGGTCCAGTGAACTGGCCTACAAAATCTCTTAATCTAAATTTATTGAACTTTTATGTGTGAGGACACATAAAACAATTGGTTTAGGCAAAGCCAATAAACAACCTAGAGCAGCTACGCGCTCTCAGCGTTTATTTATTTTATTTATTTATTCATTGGATTATTCATTAATTTGTTCACTGCCCACTGTAAAAAACCGTTTTTCCGTGATGCAATGCGGCTATAGTGCGAGAAAATTATTATATGAAAACAATATATTAATTATTATGCAGCCCACTAAAAAAAATAAACAATTTTTTTTAAATTTTACTGAAGTTGTGTAATTAATTTAGGCACACCAATATTGAATTGGAATGTTGAACATTGGGGTTGTTGTTTATTCAGTGACAAGACCAGAGTACGTCTCCATTGCTCTGATAGAAGAGTGAAAGTTTGGAGAAGCAGAAAAGAACGCTATATTGAGAACCACGTGACTTATCATCAAGCTTATGGAAGCGGTTCAATTACCGTTTGGGGAGGTATTTCTGCAACTCGTCGTACTGAATTGGTTATGCTTGGAATTGCTACAATGGATAGTGTCAGGTATCTTAATGAGGTATTAGAACCTATAGTGTTGCCATTTGCCAATAAAATCCCCTACGGTTTCGTGTTTGTTGATGATAATGCGCGTCCTCATAGAACAATGCAAATCAATGCATTTTTGAAAAGAACAATATTACGCACATAGATTGGCCTACGAACTCTCCAGATCTTAATCCCATAGAGAACAGATGGGATTACCTGAAAAGGTTGATAAGGTCACGAGGAGTGGATCTAAACAATCACCATCAGCTCCGAACTGCCGTTTTGGATGAATGGCTAAATATTCCTCAGCATTACATTTTGATTTCCAACATTCTAAGACGTTGCCAAGGGGTCATAAGAGCTAGAGGAGGTCCTACGCATTATTAATCTTTTAGTGTTTAGTTATCATTTCTTTCCAGAGCAAGCTTTTTAGTAATACTAAAATAAAGCTTTTGTTATTTTTTTATTAAAACATTTAAAATTCGTTATTTAAGTTTTATTCTTTTAATTCTTTGCCCTAAAAGTGTTTCCAGAACCATATACTATCAATTAGTCAAAAAAGCGTTCCTCAAAAAGTAGTTATTTGTTTTTTAGATATGTTATTGTAAGTGTACTAGTTCAAATGTTGAGCAGTGTTTATAAAAAAATACATTACGTACATCTTTGACAGCAAATAATACTTGAATCACCAAATAATTCACATTTATTTAATATACAGGTTAAAATGATTGAGTCTATATTTACATTTAATTAAATTATGTGACAATACAACAATTAAAATTACTAAATTATTGTAATAAATTGCGATATAACAAACTACAATATTAGTAATTAGTTTTATAAAAAACACCTGGAATAGATTCAAATTTCTATTATATCAGACTTGAGCAAAATTAAAATTTTAAAGTACATTCAATATAAAAATAAAAAATAATAAATAAAAAGTTAGAATTATTATAGGACAATAAAAAAGCAGATTTTCAGTGTTGTCGATAAAATTAATATTTTTTAAAAACTGTTTTTTTTTCTTTATCAGGGCTTATCTAATGTCACGTGAACTTACCTTGCCTAACATTAACAAAATTGTTTTTTTTAAGTTGAATTTTTTAAGTTCAGGTCACGTGACGTAAAATCAAGCCGGCCAGATTTTACGTCACGTGACCTGAACTTGCCTAACATAACCTCAAAATTGTTTTTTTTCTTTATTTAAAACTTTTTTTTGAGGTTATGTGAAGCAAGTTCAGGTCACGTGACGTAAAATCAGGCCGGCCTGATTTTACGTCACGTGACCTGAACTTGCTTAACATAACCTCAAAATTATTATATTTTATTTAATTATTTTAAATTTTTTTTTTTTTGAGGTTATGTTAGGCAAGTTCAGGTCACGTGACGTAAAATCAGGCCGGCCTAATTTTACGTCACGTGACCTGAACTTGCCTAACATAACCTCAAAACTATTTTTTTTAATTCAACTATTTACATTTTTTTTTGAGGTTATGTTAGGCAAAGTCAGGTCACGTGACGTAAAATCAGGCCGGCCTGATTTTACGTCACGTGACCTGACTTTGCCTAACATAACCTCAAAACTATTTTTTTTAATTCAACTATTCACATTTTTTTTTGAGGTTATGTTAGGCAAGGTCAGGTCACGTGACGTAAAATCAGGCCGGCCTGATTTTACGTCACGTGACCTGACCTTGCCTAACATAACCTCAAAATAAAACAAAAGTTGCTAGTATTAGGTATAATTTCTTCGCTTTATTTCATTATTTCAAGTGATTGGATAATGAAGCAGTCACGTGTTATTAAAGGGATAAAAGTAAAACAATAAATACAATTGTTTTGTTGGTGGCGGAATAGTTGCTAGTATTAGGTATAATTTCTTTGCTTTATTTTATTATTTCAAGCGATTGGTTAATGAAGCAGTCACGTGTTAATAAAAAGATAAAATTAAAACAATAAATACAATTGTTTTGTTGGTGGCGTAATAGTTGCTAGTATTAGGTATAATTTCTTTATTTTATTTCATTATTTCAATTATTTAATGAAGCAGTCACGTGTTAATAAAAAGATAAAAGTTTAACAATAAATACAATTGTTTTGTTGGTGGCGTAATAGTTGCTAGTATTAGGTATAATTTCTTCGTTTTATTTCATTATTTCAAGTGATTGGTTAATGAAGCAGTCACGTGTTATTAAAGGGATGAAAGTAAAACAATAATTACAATTGTTTTGTTGGTGGCGCAACAGTTGCTAGTATTAGGTATAATATCTTTGCTTTATTTCATTATGTCAAACGATTGGTTAATGAACCAGTCACGTGTTAATAAAAAGATAAAAGTAAAACAATAAATACAATTGTTTTGTTGGTGGCGTAATAGTTGTTAGTATTAGGTATAATTTCTTCACTTTATTTCATTATTTTAAGCAATTGTTTAATGAAGAAGTCACCTGTTAATAAAAAGATAAAAGTAAAACAATAAATGCAATTGTTTTGTTGGTGGCGTAATAGTTGTTAGTATTAGGTATAATTTCTTTGCTTTATTTCATTATTTCAAGCAATTGGTTAATGAAGCAGTCACGTGTTAATAAAAAGATAAAAGTAAAACAATAAGTACAATTGTTTTGTTGATGGCGTAATAGTTGCTTATATTAGGTATAATTTCTTCATTTTATTTCATTATTTCAAGTGATTGGTTAATGAAGCAGTCACGTGTTATTAAAGGGATGAAAGTAAAACAATAATCAGAATTGTTTTGTTGGTGGCGCAATAGTTGCTAGTATTAGGTATAATATCTTCGCTTTATATCATTTTTTCAAGTGATTGGTTAATGAAGCAGTCACGTGTTAATAAAAGGATAAAAGTAAAACAATAAATACAATTGTTTTGTTGGTGGCGTAATAGTTGCTAGTATTAGGTATAATTCCTTCGTTTTATTTCATTATTTCAAGTGATTGGTTAATGAAGCAGTCACATGTTATTAACGGGATGAAAGTAAAACAATAATTACAATTGTTTTGTTTTTGGCGCAATAGTTGCTAGTATTAGGTACAATATCTTCGCTTTATATCATTTTTTCAAGTGATTGGTTAATGAAGCAGTCACGTGTTATTAAAGGGATGAAAGTAAAACAATAAATACAATTGTTTTGTTGGTGGCGCAATAGTTGCTAGTATTAGGTATAATATCTTCGCTTTATATCATTTTTTTAAGTGATTGGTTAATGAAGCAGTCACGTGTTATTAAAGGGATGAAAGTAAAACAATAATTACAATTGTTTTGTTGGTGGCGCAACAGTTGCTAGTATTAGGTATAATATCTTCGCTTTATTTCATTGCGTCAAGCGATTGGTTAATGAACCAGTCACGTGTTAATAAAAAGATAAAAGTAAAACAATAAATACAATTGTTTTGTTGGTGGCGTAATAGTTGTTAGTATTAGGTATAATTTCTTCGCTTTATTTCATTATTTCAAGCAATTGGTTAATGAAGCAGTCACGTGTTAATAAAAAGATAAAAGTAAAACAATAAATACAATTGTTTTGTTGGTGGCGTAATAGTTGCTTATATTAGGTATAATTTCTTCGTTTTATTTCATTATTTCAAGTGATTGGTTAATGAAGCAGTCACGTGTTATTAAAGGGATGAAAGTAAAACAATAATTAGAATTGTTTTGTTGGTGGCGCAATAGTTGCTAGTATTAGGTATAATATCTTCGCTTTATATCATTTTTTCAAGTGATTGATTAATGAAGCAGTCACGTGTTAATAAAGGGATAAAAGTAAAACAATAAATACAATTGTTTTGTTGGTGGCGCAATAGTTGCTAGTATTAGGCACAGTATTAGGTATAATATCTTCGCGTTATATCATTTTTTTAAGTGATTGGTTAATGAAGCAGTCACGTGTTATTAAAGGTATGAAAGTAAAACAATAATTACAATTGTTTTGTTGGTGGCGCAATAGTTGCTAGTATTAGGTATAATATCTTCGCTTTATTTCATTACGTCAAGCGATTGGTTAATGAACCAGTCACGTGTTAATAAAAAGATAAAAGTAAAACAATAAATACAATTGTTTTGTTGGTGGCGTAATAGTTGTTAATGTATTAGGAATGTATTTGTTTTATTTCAGCAACTGGCAAATCAAACAGTCACTTATTATCAAAGTAAAACAATAAAAATATTTGTTTTGTCAAAGGCGTAATGGTTAATAATAAAAATTCTTTACTAGTTGTTGATGTATTAGAAGTTTTTTTTTGCTTTATTTCAAGTGATTGAAAAATCAAACACTAACTTATTGTCAGAATGATAAAAATGAAACAATAAAAACACTTGTTTTGTTATTGGCGCAATAGATGTTGATATATTAGTAATTTCTTCACTTTATTTCAAGCGAAATCAAATAGTCACTTATCATCAAAGTGAAACAATAAAAATTCTTGTTTTGTTTAAGATGAAATAGATGTTAATGTATTAAGAATGTATTCGATTTATTTCAAGAGACTGACAAATCAAACACTAACTTATTGTCAAAACTGATAAAAGTAAAACAATAAAAATACTTGTTTTGTGAAAGGCATAATAGCTGTTGATAAATTAGGAATTTCTTTGCTTTATTTCAAATGATTGGCAAATCAAACAGTCACTTATTATCAAAGTGAAACAATAAAACACTTTGTTTTGTTGGTGGCGTAATAGTTGTTAATATAATGTAATGTTATGTGTATCTGTTTATTATATTTATAACAATTTTTATTTAAATTATAGTTAGTAAATTCTTTCTACTGAATTGCACAATTATATTTTTATTATGTGAAGTATACTTGTTGTAATGTAGTGAATATAGGCTTCTATGAATGAATGTGTATACTACACATTAAGCTGTAATGTACAAAATTGTCTAATATTGTGATTAATGTGAAACTGACATTTGTCATTACACAATTTTTTAATTATATTTTAAAAGCATTTAAGAAGGACAGCAAGGCAAATTATTGGTAAGTTTAATAAAATCTACACATTTAGAAACCAATAAAATATAATTTGTTGTATTTAAGGAGAGGGACAGCAAGTAAACCTTTGCGGAAGTTTTTAGAAAAGTAGTAGGCCAAGAATTTATGGCGTTACATGCTACACTTTTTTAAGCGTTTTTTTTAAGTGGGAAAATAATTCTACAAAATTGTAATGTAGTTATCTCGGAACTTAAAAAAGATAATTTGTTTCTGTTTTTGAAATTGTGATAAGAATAATAGCAAAATTCTTGTGAAATGAGCTTTTTAAAATATAATACTTAAAGACATACTTTAAAACATGTATTTTGCATCTGCTATATATTTAGAAATTGTGTGTTGTTGCCACATACTAGAAATCCGTAATGTATTTTAAGGCATCATAAATGTTTAGCATGTATTCTTTTTTTGTTTCATTTCCTGTTAATGCTAAAGCTTTTAGTACATTTGCATTTTTGTTTACTTTTGTTATTGTTTTTTAAATGGGTTTGTTAAATTTCAAGTTTCTGTCAAGCTACATTTTTAGAAATTTGTATTCTTTTGCTTCTGTTATCTCTATAACACACAAATTTATTTTTGAGCGTTTTGATATTTTATGTTTTCTACAACAATACATAGTTATTCATTTTGTAGTTTATATTTACATTTTAATTTACGTGTTTTGTGGTAAATTAGTTTTTTTTATGTTATTGTTACATGTATACAGAGTGGTGTTTCTTGGCCTATTCTAAGAATATTTTGTTCTATGATGATTTCTAAAAAACCCCTTTGTTTCAAAGATACAAGGTGAACAAAATTTGCGACAACCATATTCGATATTTGTTGAAATCATTAATGTAAATAAAAGTATGGCAAACTCTATACTAAGTACAAAAAATTAATGAGTTTATCAAGAACAAAAAATTGTTAACGATAACTTGGAACGGTTGTTTTATCTACTAATCTACAAATGGATTTCATTTGAATACGTCTCGTCATTGATCATCACATGTATTGGTCGCAGTTGTTTAGATTGAGTGACGATTGGCTGTATGACGTGTCTATAATAGTTAGTGAATTTCTCTATTATAAATCATTATACAAACAACGAGATGACTGACATGCATTTCATGTATGGACTTGCTGATGGCAATTCATTACAAGCTAGACAATTGTACATTGAACGGTTTCCTGGCCGTAATATCCTCGACCAAAAAATCTTCAAAAACATTCATTGGCGTCTTTGTAAAACAGGCACATTGAAACGAAATGGACGGCCAGAAAAATCAATAACAGTAAGAATGGTACAACTGAAACAAAATGTGCTGGACATGAAAGAGGAATATCCAAGTAGCTCAACGCAAAAAATTGCCAATACTTTGAATGTGAGTCATTGGACAGTTTGAAAAATTCTTAAGGGCTATTTGTTGTATCCATACCACATTTAGCGTGTTCAGGCACTACTACCTGCAAATTTTTCTTTACGTATTGCGTTTTGTCAATGGCTTTTGCAAACATTAGTTCTAATCCCTCAATTCCTGACACATATTCTTTAGTTTCTCAAGAAATGCAATAAGGAATTTTCATAACAACCATGTGTGAGCAGATAAAAATGCGCATCAGGTATGTGAAGATCGTTTTCAACATCAGTTCTTTTTGAATGTTTGGGTTGGAATTGTGGGCAACTGTCTAATTGGTTCAGTATTTCTACCAGGAAGACTTACCGGCGAGCTGTATCGCAACTTTTTGGAACACATGCTACCTCAATTTTTGGATGATGTACCATTGGCAACAAGAATTGCTATGTGGTTTATGCACACGGGTGCACCACCACATTTCGTTTAGTTGCTCGTGATTGTTTAACAGCACATACAAAAATTGCTGGATTAGTCAAGGTAAGCCACACGCATGGCCTGCTTGATCCCCTGACTTAACCCTCTGGATTATTTCTTATGGTGCTATCTGAAGTCATTAGTTTATGCTACTTCAGTAGAAAATTTGAACAACTTGCAAAATCGGATAATTGCTGGGGGAGTTTTCCACTCAATGACGAGAAGATTGAAGAAGTCATTTTGAACATTTATTGTAGATTCAGCAACTTTACATGTATTATTTGATAATAAAATGTTCTAACTGTTGCAAATTTTGTTCACCCTGTATCTTTGAAACAAAGAGGTTTTTAGAAATCATCATAGGACAAAATATTCTTAAAATAAGCCAAAGAATAACCCCTTGAATTTTTGCCGCATGTTTACCTAACATCCTGTATATAACTATGTCGTAAGCATACTAGATTATATTTGATAGTAGTTTGAATTATTTCGTGACTATTTAGTGTAATTATGTATTTCCTGTTTGTCAATCATGTTTGGGTGTATTTTATAAATTGAGATGCAATTTTAATTTATAGCAACATTTTTTATAAATATTGGAAAATGTACCCATAATGCATAATATGCATAATATGCATAATAGAATTGAATATATTTCAGCCCATTTTTTTAGGGCGTTCCACTGTAAAATGTTAATCTGTGTGTTGGCCATTATATTATCTTCGGATTGAAGAATTGGATTTTCAATAATTGTGATAATTTTATTTGTAGCGATAATGATATCTTGATAAATAGCTGTTGGTGTTTTCTATATGGTAATATTATTTTGTTTAGTATTTATTGTTTGATGTCTTATTATTAGCGTATGTTTCCGAAACGTTTGGAACTTTTTCATTAAGGTTGGGATTTCAAAAGCAAACTACACAACTAATCGTATCATGCTATACATGCTTTTTAAAGGTTGAACATTTGTGCTAATTTTTAAGTTTTTATTTTTTTTTTAAGTTTACTACAATTTTTTACATTAATTATTATAAACTATTGTACTTATTTTTAACTAGCTGACTTATAAAAACTATCCTAATATAAAACCCGACCCGATATTTTTGTAATATACCTGAAAACAACTTTTCAATCATTTTTATTATAAAATAATAAAATTAATTTTCAGCAGTTTTGGCTTTTGGTCGTAGAGAACAAGTTGTCTCATGTGTTTGTGAGATTGATATTTACCTTTATGATAACTCCTCCCGTACCTTGTTTAATAATTTTAAAGCGGCGCTAGCGGAAGACAAGGATTTGAAGATAATTGATACAAATAAACAAACAAAAAATTGTTATATTTGGATTTTATCATTAGTTGTTATTATTGATATTTTTATTAAATAAATACTAACCATTTGTTTATAATACTAAACCAATAAACACAATTATATTTTAATAAATAAAATCAATTGAATTTAATAAAAGTTTAACAATTTTATGGTAAAATGAATATTGCTGTATACGTATTATAATCGACATATAATATACAAGATGTTAGTCAAAATATGTGTATTCAAATGGTAATTCAAAAGAGTCTGATCTCTTGTGTTATACTAGATTTGTAAATAATGTCGTGTCCGCTTCAATAGTAATTTGTACCGTGTTTAGTAAATTCTTTTTGATTTTATTACTAAAACGGCATGTTATTATTTCATTGTCGATTGATTAGTTTTTGTTGATTTTTTTACGCAGGTTTTGTTGAATTTATATGTTATAAATTTCGATATTTTCTATTAGTAAATTTGCGTTATCAGCTGTGTGACACACAGTCGTATTCTGCTGTGCCGGAAATTTCCAGTGCCATGATCAAGTGACATTTCTCAAATATGATCTTTGCGATTTTTGACGTTGTTTGTCATTTGTTGTGTCTGTATGGTACAGGATGATTGTTTCTATAATGTTGTGCCTGTATCGTGCTTTGAAATAGTGCAGCGAATTTGTTATAATAGAATCTGTTTTGGTTAAAACTTCTACGTTTTCTGTGCGATTGTGTTGGATTAGTTGCATACCTTGAGTTGTGATTGATTCGTTCTCGATGTTCGTTTCGTGTATGCGGTTTTCTGTTTTCTACATTTGATGGGTGGTTTTGTTTAGGTAGTTTAGCATGTCGGCCCATACTTTTAGGTTTGGGGTTCGACCAACCTCGGCTACGATTTGGTATTATAATTGTGAGTATTTAATTAAGTTAATGTTCAAATTATTCAAGAGCCGGGTAAGTTAATATTACGTACGTATTTGATGTTTGATTGTCAACACTTTACTAATCTTTTGGATATTTGTAAAAATACTTTCCGGTATTATTATTTGTTGAACACTATAATCGCCTATATCATTCATTATTACTTTACACCGACAGATTTTATTTTTACATAATATATTATCTAAGCAATGTTTTCTCCTTTGTTGTCGAATTTATTTTTGCAGTCAAATTGAATACGTTCAATACAGGGTGAACGAGACAAATTGAGGCTTGCGATGTCAACCAAATATACACTTATTGCAAATATTTTAAAAAAATATTGTGATTTCTCGATTATTACAAATTCACTTACACTAAATTTCAAATGTGGAAGAACTCCATTAAAAGTGAATTTTTGTTGACATAATAGTCACCGATAACTTCTATATTTTTAATGGTTTTATTATTGAATTTTTAAGTGTTTTGATCTTCAATTTCTTTATATCTATTTATTTCTTGATTATTAGTTTGAGTAAATATGGAAAAAAAGTTTCTTTTTTTATAACTGGATCGGTTTGGGATTTATTAGAAGTTACATTACTAACATTGCATGTTTTATATTGTTATGTTTATGTATAATATGATTACTTTGAATGTTTTTTATAGTATTCGTAAAGGTTTCTATAATTTTTTTTTCAGTTATATTATTTTTCAAATCTTTAATTTGATTAGATAGTGCTTTATTATTTTCTTGCTGCAACTTCTGGTTTTTGTTATCTTTACTTTACTACGCTAATTTATTTTTCAAGTCTGATACTATGTCGTTATATTCATTGTAAAATTTATCTTTATTTTCAATTACAGGTATTATTAAGTGCATTAGGGATTTATTATTTGTTTCAGTACTACTGGTCAGTTTATTTTGTCCTCTTGCAATGCGTTGACTTGATCTTACTAATGTTTTGTCTTTTTTCTTTAGGTGTTGCCATTTTATTCGAAAATTTCAAATAAATGATAGTAAAATATATTTTTTTTTAATTATAAAAAAATATATACACAATTAGGAGACTCTTCACATCATACAGCCGGTTATGATGACTTTGATTCAACATAGCGTTGAGCTATGAAGCTCGTACTGATTCATCTTATAGTAGAATTTCCAACAAATATTTACTTTATAATAAATAAATGAAACAACTTTTGTACTATATATTCAAAAAACCGTAACTAGTTTCAACCTTTATAAGACCATCATCGGACGGTGATACAAACAAGTATAAATATAAAAGAAAAACTACAAAGCATATACAAAACAAGAAAGCATAAAGAATACAGAGAGATGGAAAATTACATTGAAATAATTATAATTAAAAATGATTATGAATTACATACAATAATACAAAAATTTAAAAAAAAAGGTTAAGCAGGTAGAGAAAGGATTAATGAATGGCGGTTTTTACTTAAAGATAATTATGACAGGACATTCCGCAAAAAGGATTATATTATTTCATACAAAAGAGATTTATACAAGTAGGTTTGGTCATTAAGCAAATTTACGGAAGGATTATTTTTGATTTCAAGAGATTCTAACAAATTTAATGCTTTGCTTTTTGAACAGTTGTGAATGATTTTAAGTTTATCAATATTTGGGAATATGTGACTATTTTCTAATATATGATTTGCAAAAGTACTATCTGGTTGGCGTAGTCTGAAGGATGTTTTTTAAATCTAGTTTTTTCCTGTTTGTCCCATATATTGTGCATTACATGCGGGACAACTTAACTTATACACTCCTGATGTTAAAATTGTATCTGTACGGTCTTTAACGTTGAAAATGTTTGATAATTTATTTTGACTTATAAATGCTACTTTATAATTAAATTTACTATTTTCTCGGAAATGTAACCAAAATAAATTATTGAAATATATTTTATGGGTTCCATGATTTTTATTTTTTTTATTTATTATTTTATCTAGGATAAATTAACTGCATAGTGAGGTTAACTCTTTTTTAATAATAATACTCTTATTGTTGTTCTTAGAAATTCATTGTTATGACCTATTGATATGATTTTATTGAGCTTTTTTAGCCGAGAATTTAGTGTTAATGGTAGACTGAAGGCTCTATAGACTATTGGATGGTAGGCTGCAAATGTGTGACCGTTAGGGTAAACAGAGTCTGCATAGGTTGGTTTACGAAAAATATTAAATAAGAGATTATTATTATCGTGCATATCGTTAGGAAATTCAGAATAAAATTAACTTTTTAGATCTAAAAACATGTCATGATAATAATAATCTTTCATTTGATAGTTTTTGTAATTCCTGCCTGGGTACCGATGGTGGCCTTTTTGGAAGATGTTTGCCTTGCTGCTTCTTACTTAACTTTTTATTGGCTTTGGGATGACTGTTTCTCAACTGACGGCTTAACGAGAAATGCCTGGTTTTTTGAATTGACGAGCTAGGTTGCGATTGTCTTACGCGTATCTTGATGGAGGAAGATATTTAGAAAAAAAGGTTGGAAGTAAATATAAATGAAACAAAAATGATGGCGTTCAGAAAAGGAAAGAAAGGAAGACTTGCAATAGAAAACTGGAAATGGGATGGAAAAAAAATTAAAGAAATAAAAACATTTGTACAAACATTAATGAAATTAAACACATAAAAAAAATTAAATAACTTTTTATGATAAATCACAAATATAGTGTGAAGATTTAATTATTTTATTGTAATACTATAATTGTTTTACTACATAGTGACTTCATCAGATATAATGAACAATGAACAATAAAAAAATGTTGAACCTTCACACTATATTTGTGTTTTATTATCCTCAACAATTCAAAGTTTGAATGTATGGGAATAAAAAAAATAATGAATGATGATAAAAGGAAATTTGAGCATGAAAAGAACAAAAAAAGAGGCCATTTAAACAAAATACTGAAGATGGGCATTAAGGGTAAATAAACTCCAGCATACATTGTAATGACAGAAGTTGAAATGAATACATTAAGAGTAGAAAAACACGCAATGAGGTATGAAGAAAGAGAGAGAGAGAAAAAAATCAATGTAAATATTACAAGAGTGCCTCAAGGAGAAGATAAAGGGAAAATGTGGAAAAATGGAAACAACAGAGAAAAATGTAACAAAAATGGATATGCTAGTGAAGAAGTATAAATGTTTGCTTCTTATCAAAACTATTATATTCCGTTATTATATAACTGTTAAAAGTTAAAAGCAAAACTGTCAGATTGTTAATTGAAAGTCAATTGTCAAAAAAGTTACACTGAAAGTGTCCAAAAGTTCACAATAATACATCTGTTTGTATTTTATTACTCAAACTACTTTAACCAGTTACCAGAATCTTCAAAAAGTACTAAAATTGAAAAATGTAACTGATTTGTTTACAAAAATTAGCAGCAATGTATCAAAATTGATAGTTTCTAGCCTAAAATAATAAGTTACTAATATTATCACCAAATAAAACAAAACTGATAGAAATAAACAGATTTAATTCAACACGAAACCGGGAATATCATCTGATTTGCACAGCGTCAAGTTACGTTTTGTAGAATCACATCCGATTATAGTTTGTGTTCCTGGAGAGTTCATCCACTTTTCAAAATTAGATCCAAGTCCAATGGGTTTACTCAAAACTAATTTTGATAAAAAGACGTAGTTTTGTAACTTTTTTAATACTATTTTGTAACTCTAAACGTCAGGAGGCCTCCTGTGTTAATCGGCCCTTTCGCATTGCAGACTTTTGCTTATAGGTACTTCCGCCCCTGTTTTGAAACTATGTCAACAACATGGTCGTTCCAGAAAAGATTATGTGAGATTGTAACTCCTAGAAGATAAATTGTAGAAGATTTAATTATGGATTTGTTGTTTAATTTATTATTTGTTACTAATGGATGATACCTTGAATTTTAGTTTTGAAACAGTAAGAAATTTTTTAAGAGGTAAAATTGACCATGTTGGGAGTACCTTATTCAGATATTGTTTTGAGGGTTTTGGTTATAAATGCTACAGTTTATAACCTAGAAATTTAAAAACGGTCTGCCATAGTCGATATGGTTTTTGGAAAGTATGAAGAGTGCTATCATCTACAAAATTATAAATAGAATTTTTAGTTATTTGAAGAAATCCATTAATGTAATTCAAAAATAAAGTTGGCTAAAGAGCAAACCCTGGAATTTATGATTTTAGGGTTAGAGTTAAAACCATCAATTCTAACTATAATTTTTCTATTGTCAAGAAAACTATTGATGAGTTTTACAGATTTATGATCAAAACAATGGAGCTTGTTAATAAAATTAGCATGCAGATTTTTGCCATGTTTGTTTAAAGTAGAATTCCATTTATGACTAACATAAGTCAGAAGACCTGTTGTTGAACGCTTTCATTGAAATTCATATTGAGTATCTGAGATAAAGTTAATTTATTTTATAAACTTGACAATGTATATATTAATTATGTTTTTTTTTTATTTTAAAAATTAGAATCAGACTTGTCTCCCTTTTTAGGTATAGCTTGAACATTTGCAATTTTCCAACAATTTGGGAATGTTGTTTGACAACTCGTTGCTTAAAATGAATTGGACTCATTATTTTATCACTAGCCGGCATTGTAAGTACAGCATTTATTATTATTATTATTATTATTAATCAAACGAAATACAAGACATATTGCCATCTAAAGAAATATTTATTCGTAGTACAAGGCTTGCTAGGAATTCTAACAAAAATATTCACCGACAGTTTAGAGATGTAAGACCAAAACTTTTAAGAGATTTTTTTATATTGAAACATTGAATTACTTCTCATATGTTATAATCCGCATGTATTCAAGGTCAATGTTCTCGTCTTTAATGTGATAGTTTCAAAAAGTGTGGTTTTACTTGTTGAAATTTTAAGGTATTTTTATGTTGTCGTGACATTTTAATAATTCCTAAATATTACATTTTGAAGTAAAAACAGTAATTTAAAATTGTATTATTGTATTAACGGAGTTTAATAATATTTAAAAATAATTTTATTTTAATAAATTGTAACTTAACGTGTAAGTTTTTGTTTTCCCAAATATGCATAAAAATTACTAAACTCTTTTTGTCTTAAATATATTTCATTCTCTACTACAACAATAAAAGACTATGGCAACAGTGACGTTTTCTAGAGAAGAAATAGACTATTCATATGCAGAAGACTTGACGTTTATTTAACTGTGAATACGTTTTACTATATTTAACAGTACTTCTACTTGCGTAGTTCCTCTAGTTTTTATCAAATATACTCAACTACATCAATACAAAAAAAATATTTCCTAATCTACCTTTGAAAACTAAGTATTACCAGAATTTTGTCAATAACGTCTGATTTTACCAGAGTACTTTTCTTGTTTTCTTCCACTTTTCGTACTCTTAATATTTTCATGGTTTTGTTTATTTTATAAAAATATTGATAAACATTCTTTAATCAAGTCACATCAAAAGTAATGGACAAACATTTAAAGCAAAAACGCGATTTTTTTATAAAAATGGAATCATTTGGTTCAGTTCAAAAGTTTTTCAAGAATAAAATTTAAAAAAGTGAATTAATTAATTTTTCGGTTTTTTTGGCGCATTAGTGAAAGTAGCAGTTTTGACTTGTCTTGACTTAACACACAGTTTATACCAGCATATCACATCAATGAATATAAAATTAAAATAATACAATTTAATTCAACATTATATTGTTAAATTCATAAATGATGTCAAATTATAAATATCAATTTATTAGGTTATGTTAGAAAAAAATATTTTTTATATACATATACTAGTATGATTTTTTATTTTATTTTTCGACCAGTTTCAACTTTTTCAGGTCATTGCCATGATAAAAATTATTTTTTCTCCAAATGACTTTAAAAGCGGCCTTTTAATGACACTTGGCAGGCTTAGAAGTTGTATTTTTAATGCCTAGGCAGAAAAAGTCCACTTTTACTGCCTAGGCAGAAAAAGTAGGCAGAAAAAGTTCGTTGCTAGGCAACCTTCCAAGTAATAATTTAAATCAAACTGGTTATTAAAATTGACAATGACATTAAGAAATAATAAATAATTGATAATGAAACGCAATTTAAATATGAAAAAGTCGATTTTGCGTGGAATTGCAACAAATTTGAAGAAAAAATTATATATTTCACACGGCAGAAAAGCAGATTTAATGCCTTGGCTGGTTTCATAGCCTCGCTACGCTCGGCATTAAATCTTGTGCTTTTATGCCTAGTAAAACAAATAACTATTAATGTAGATGTTTAGTGTAGATGTATATGTATGCCATCTGTATATCTGTACATTAAAATAAATTATCTTGACGCTGACCTAAAAAGATCAAACTAAACAAAATAAAATTTAAAAAAACATACTAGTAACATAACCCCGAGTGTCTTACATCTCTAAAAACAACAATTTTTAATTTATTATGACCAATAAAATTATTTGAAAACGAATGTAAATATAGTAGCTTACGATCAACTGCACCCGATTGATCTATTTTATAGTCACTAGCAAAGCCCATCTACAGTTATTGCTATTTACATTCGTAGCTAGCATTAAAGATGTAGTTCCATTCAGATAGAACCCCAGTTATACAGAAAGTCTTTAAAAAAATAACTTTCCTCTTAAGTGGCGATAGATAATATAAATATATACGCAAATCCAGTCTCTTAGTAGAGATTACATTATGTAATATTTATTTTAACATCACCTATCACTCATTTAAAAGGAAAGTCCTGCTTTCGAAGACAACCTGTATAATGTAAAATGTAAAAAAACATCTTAATAAAAATATAAATTTTATTTTTTATATACAATAACATTAAATCAAATCTGTAAAAGAAGGGCCACTCCTGCCAAAACCCATTTTGAAGCACGTTCCTTGGTTTTTAAATTAAATGTCCAAACAAACGTGGGCCCACGCATTCTGGTTTTATACACTGGACAGTCGTACATATTTCTTAAATCTTGTTTGTCTTGTGTAATTGCTTTCACAAATATTACCGGAACAACGGGAAATAATTCTTTTAAATTGGAATCCCCAATACTGTTTAATTGTGTATCCCATCTGGCTCCTTCCATATATAATCCATAAATATTTGCCCCTTCCCTGGGTGCAGACGAAATATCTTCCCTATGTTTTTTGGTAACATCTGTTAATAGGCACATTTTATCTAATGGCCATTCATTTTTTCGTGCTGTTTGTTGCATAATTGCAGTTAAGAACGATTGTGGATTAAAAAATCCACCAAGCCAAACAGCTGTGGGCATTTGAAAATCATTTGTCCATGTCTCCAACTCTTTTATCCGAAAACTAAGATCACCGCACCACTGTCCCAATGGTAATAAACTAGGATATGCTTTTGCCGCCCAACCTACTGGTACCTGATCCATAAACAGTGATGCTTCTAATGCTTCCATATCTGGTGTAATAGTCAGTTCACCTTTCAAACCCAAATCCAATTCCTTTAGAGAAGTCTTCATCACTTTAGTTAACATGTTCATTCTATCGCACTCTTGAAAACAGACTATAATAAATGGTGTTCTATCTTCAACTTTTGCCATCATTTCCGCTATATTAAACTCATCTGGTAATTTATCTAATATATCATCCAATGTACCTCTCACTTTATCTTCCCGAGACATTCCTACCCCAGCAGCAGCCCCAGCATCGCGTGGTTGCATTTCAAAAATAGTCTTAAATAAACTTTCGGAAAGATTAGTTAAAAAACCAATTTCAGCATTGGGATGTAGTCCGTATAAGTATGGAGATTCTGGTGGAAGCCTTTCATCAATATGGCGATGGTAACCGACATAATCTGTATTAGGAGGAGCCAAGAAACCAGGAGCATAATACAGATCACCTTCAATCAATAATGGTTGCATGTATTCCAGTAAATAATTTTTGCATAATCTTCTATCCCAATCATCCGTTATGTGTCCCCCATACATTATTTCACCAAACAAATACCGTAAATCTTCCCAAGGTACTTTGTTATTGCTCTCTAAGTAATTGTAAAGCACGTTAACACTAATGGTTAAATCGCCCATATTAAATGGATAATTGCGATTCCAACCTTGTGGACCAAATTTTCTCCTTTCAGCAACAACTGCATGAAAATAACACAAAGAAAACAATATAGCTTTAAATTCTGCTTCCTTTGAACACATTTCTAAAGTTTCTTGTGAAAAGGCATCTAATGCTTTATGCAAATTCGCATACATACCTGTTGGAGGCTCGTTGGTTATTTTAATAGCTGATTCTAAAATACCTTGAGGTAAAACGTTAAATTGTGGATCGGGAGCTGCTTCTGCACTTAAATACAAACGATAATTTTCATGTGATATTTCATTATATTGCTCCATCTTCTTTTCTAAAGTTGGTAACCACTTTGCTACTAAATGAATATTTTGCAAAATAACCCAATGGCCATGCTCGGAGGCAACATCCATAGCATGTTCAGCAACAACTTCCTGGCCCTGCCCTAATGATACACTATGAAAACTGCCTCCATCAAAGGTAAAACCTAATTTTTTACCCAACTTCTCTACATCTTTTAGCGGATTAACACCTGGTGATAATATAAAAAACGTTGGAGTTGAATTGCTGGTTTCTTCATACGATTTCTCAAACGCAACTGTCCGAGCTGTGACAAACTTGGTACCCAATTTTTCTTCTATAAATCCGCTTACGGCATAAGTCATACGATCTGGACGGAAAGCTCGCATCATGCATAATTTTTGTAAAGATGATTTAGTTTTCCATTCTCCGGGAAACTTTTCTTTTTCCGGCGTTTCGCTATCAACAAATTTCTTCCATCTTTTAGCAGATCCTTCAATATCTTTATCTAAACCTTTAAACTCATCCATATTAGACATGGCTTTAATTCCACCCCATGAAACATTTGAAAGATATTCAACAGGCGATACTAAATTAGGTACGGCTGGAAATCTAAGCAAAAAATCTAATTCAAGCGGAGATATTTCCTCAGCATTAAGTAGTATTTGAAACGCCATTTGAGCCATAAAAATTAGCTTGTCACATTCAAATAATCCTCTACTGGTATACATGTATACAGCAAATGTAATACTATCTAGTAAATTAGATAATCTTTCTCTTAATTTTTCTGCTTCTTCTGCAATAGTTAATGAATATTTAAATACAACCGTAAAAGCCTTGAGAGAAAACTGGTATATAATATTTATGCGAAATAAATCGTTTAATATAAAATACAATAAAGAAGCTCTAGTTGCAGCAGGGCGATACATTTCTCTGGCTTCGTCAATTTTCACTGACGTTATTTTAGCTTCCGCAGCTTTCACGGCAATCTCAGCCGCTGTTCTTTTTGTAGTTTCTAAATTCAATACCAACGCCACATCACCTAAAATATTTCCAGTAGCAGAAGACAACCTTTCCAATAAATTATCTTCACATGTTTTTAAGGTAATTTTAAAATCATTTTGTTGTTTAGTTAAACTGGACTTTAACGATTCTAAATCAGGTCTTTCGGATTTTACTACTTCTGCTAATAATTGATCTTCAAGGCCATCTCTGGTTACTGTAAAGTTAATTAATGTAGTTTGTGCCTGGATTTCCGGTTTGTAATGTGGATTTGCTAGTTTGGTATGAATTACCAATCTAAATCTGGGATCATAATCTACTTCTTTATCACCAATTTTTACGCATTTTCCTTTCTTGATTAATACACGGCCCAACACTGGATCTAGTACAGCATCTATTGTTTCACCTATGTTTTCTAAAAGAATAACCTGTCCATTGGTAATACAGCGCTCTATAGTATCTAAGTAGTTTTTCATGTTAAGTCTAATCACTGTTAAGCTTTCCCCATACTTAGTTTTAATCCACTTAATACCTTGTAGTTGAGGATCAATCATAAGTGGCCATCGTGCAGAATTTGTTAGAATGGTTGCATTTTCAGCAGACATTCTATCTGTAGGCAACCCTTCATTGTTCCATTTTGCAATTTGAGCATCGTCTGTTAATAATGATAACGGATCTAAACCCTCAGACATTGGAATTGGTGGGTCTTGTTTTTTTAAAAATGGCATCCAATGTTTATACTGTAAATCTAGACGATATTTGCGTGTAAAGCAACCTACGTATGAAATAAAAGCCGTAACTAACAATACATCTCCTGGCAATGTAAGGCTCGATATCTTAAAGTTTTCTACAGACTCTCTCCATCGCACATTTTCTGATGCAAGTCCATTTACTAATCTATTGGCTAAATCAATCATAGTTGCCGTAGCATCAGCTTCATTTTGACATTTTATTTTTGCATCAGTGGCCTCCTCAAAATCAGCTCTTAACAACCCCAATTGTCTTTCTAAATAATTAAGTTGCTCGTTTAAGTCTGTTAACTTCTGCCTGGCGTCATTTAAGTCGTTTGTAGCTTTTTTCAACGCTTGTCTTTTAGGTTCTACAACTAAGAAGACATCGTAAAATTTCATAATATTTATCACCCAAGCGCACAAACCAGCAGCTGCAATAGATTTGCTTAATATTTTTCCTGGTTCAAAGTCAGGGTCCTTTACATAAGGTTGTATGGCTTTTACTACCTCCGGATGAATATTTTCTTTATCGTAATAAATTAAATCATTTAAAAATTGATCTACTTTGTTCATCAATAATTTGCAAGATTTCCAACTTCTATCTTTAGGAACTCGTCCTTTAGGAGCAAACAGTACTAAAACAGCAGCAACTACATTAACAACTGCCTCTGGAGGACTTCCAAATGATTTTAATTCTGTTAGATTGTTTTTGTTTAATGTGTTCAGAGCTTCCTGAGCTGCTAAAAGAGCAGGTTCTGCTTTCATTAAATCTTCGGCACATATTTTTGCTTTGACAGTTACGTCTTCTTCAATTACCTTGACATTTTGTTCTTCTTCGCTTGCAAAAGCTTGCTCTTTAGCAACTTTTTCATTCTCAGCGCCCAACACCTTGATTAATTTATCAGCAGCTGCATTTTTCTCAGCTAACGAAACTTCCTGTACTGCTAAAATATCTTTTAATCCGTCCACTTCTTCTGAAGTTGAAGCGAGTTTCAATAGGCCGTTTTCTAATCTTATTATACTGTATTTCAAATTGTTAGTTTTTTCATTAAGCAATTTTGAATATAACGCTATTTGTTCAAGAAAAGATTTAGGTGTGGTGTAATTATATCGCTTCTCGTTTAACAGATAAACTGACGACATTTCATTTACAATAGTATGGACAGTTGACATAAATTCAGAAACTGGTTCCACTAAATTTGTTGGTAATGATTCTATTTCGGCTAAAAATCTTCTCGAGACATTTTGTAAAGCTTGTTTTGGCCATTCATGAAACCAATCAATTGCAGTACAATTTACTACTGCTGGAAATTTCCTACCGCGTATTCGTAAAGTAGATCCAACCGGTGAAAAACAAAGCACAATTTTTATAAGTCTTCTTACGCGTTCTATATAAAATTTCCAACAATTTTCTCTTGTGTCTTGAAGACCTGCTGCCTTAACTTCAGCTCGCATAACTGCAAGAATATTTTCTACATCTTCGTCCGCTAATAAATCTGGAATTTCACCAGAAGCTAGCATGTCATTTATTAAAACCAAAAATTGCTCTTCAGGAACTTGAGCATCTGTCATCAAAAAAGTGGAACTAACATTTTTTAGACCAGCTTTGATATATATCTGTGCGATGTCTACTTTCATGTCGTTCATTGAATATCCTTTTTTAAGTTGTATTTGAAATACTTCTAGTGATGATATGAAAGATGCCAATCGAGTTAATGACTGCTTTCCAGAACCGCCAACACCTATTAACAATGCATTTCCTCTAGGAGATTCCATAATTCTATTTATCCTGCAAATATGATTCATTGCATCTTCGAATAATACCAAATTCATGGCAGCAACTAAATCATTATACCCACTCAGTGCTTCTTCTAATAACCTATTTAAATAGTTGTAGTCCCTGATTTGGTTATATTTAGGATCACCAATACCTTCAGCAAAATGACAAAAAATTAATGGTTTTTCCATTACTGCAGTTTCGTCCAGCTCTTCAAATGTTTTTTTTACTACTTCAAGGAGCAATTTATTAAATAGGTCATTATCTTTTTGATCCGTTAATTTATCACCAAAAACTCTAATAGACTCGTGCATCCACAATCTAATAAAATTGGTTATATTGTTTATTGCATCACCAGTAGCAAATAATATCCCTTGAAAAATGTTAGAAAGATCTCTCAAATTAAAAATATAATGAAATTTTACAGCGGTGGGTAAGAACGACGATGATACTTTTTGGTGCAGCATTAACGCTGCAGAGATTATATTACCACACACCCTTTGAACTGCAGGACCCATTTTAGAAGAAGATGCTGCTAAATGTTGAGATAGAATAGAATTATATATTGTAAATAATGCATCTTGTGACGGAAAACTCATTGCAAAAACACAAAAATGTCTTTGTAAACGTGGATCTATAGTAAACGAGCCAGCAGTTGGATTCATACAAGATACATACTGCACATTATGTATGTCTTTTAAGGTTAATTTTTGTCTATCATACCAATGCTGATAATCAATATGTTGCCTGAGTAACGTATGTGGTTGTACGGTAAAGTATTTATCTACCTCCGGCATATTCATGTCATCAATAAAATAAATCATAAGTTTATTGCCAGGTGGCCCATAAGCTCTACCAGCTTTTTTCTCCAGTGGTTTTTCTAAAACTTTCTGAAGCATTTCGGAAGTAGTATAGAAATTGAACGGGACATTTGTTACTTGATGTGTTTCAGGAAGAGAAAGCAGCTTCTCCTGCACTAATACAGTCTTTCCACACCCTGCTGCTCCTACCAGCATTACAGGTATACGTTTTGCCATCAACTGATCCACAAAAAATCTAACCCTTGTAGTTTCAGCCGTATTTACTAATGTGGCTTGTAAGGGAATATCTGGATCTAATTCAAATGAAGTAATTAAATCAGACCAAGGTAAAAACTTTTTTGTTTCGTCTTCAATGTAATAGTGAAAGACAGAGCCAGCTGACGGAAATTTAACAACTTTAAATTCATTCGTAAACCATTTACTAAATTCGTTTCTCCAATCAATAATTTGATCCTGAAACAACGCAGAACCAAAAGCCCAAACTGCACAAAATGCAAAATATATTTCATACCATTCTTTTGGACAATCGGTTGGAACGTTTGTTGGAACCAAAAAACAATCAAGAAGTGAACAGAGCATTGAAATGTGCGCAATTTCACATATAGGTGTAATTTTTTTCACTTTTAACCTTACACAGTCTAAGCACGGAGGAATATATTTATCAAATAAAAGCATTAATGTGGCTTTTTCGCTTGCCATAGTTCTAGTTTCAATCCATGATGCCACATATGGGTTCCATCCAAGATCTTGGGGATTTATATACAAGATTCCGGCTCTTGATACGGTTGCCGGAGTAGCTGTACGTAAATTTGCTATCTCAAATAATAAACGCATATACGTTGTTAGAGCAATACGTTCATTACTTGCCAACGTTAATACTTTATTATCATCCATTAAAGTATTTAAAGATTCAATCCACATTGGATCAATGTCTCCGTCTAATACAATCCATTTGGGGCCATCGCCTGCTAAATTGGCTTGATCTCTCATAATTACCGAAAAGAGGCCATCTCTCCACTCACGTGTAGAAGGATTGATTACACCAAATAATTCATCATTAGTTACTGCTTTTGGATTTAAATCATTATACATTGGTTTGCGTTTCTGATTAAAGTATGTTCTATTAAGTGTCTTCCATACCATTGTCTTTCCAGTACCAGCAAAACCAATAACAAAAACTGAATGACGTACAGCAAATAATTCTTCTAATTGCACCACTTTTAATACAAAACCGTCCTCAGGTTGCAATTTTAAATCTAAAGCAGACTTTTTAATCATTTTTTCAAACTCAGGCATTCTTTTTCTTGGCACATCTAGTGCCGGAAACAAGTCTCCAATTAAACCCATGAATACAGGCACGTCATCAGTAATGATTTT
Organism: Tachinus rufipes; assembly: GCA_963932245.1. Classification (NCBI taxonomy): domain Eukaryota; kingdom Metazoa; phylum Arthropoda; class Insecta; order Coleoptera; family Staphylinidae; genus Tachinus; species Tachinus rufipes. The sequence continues at coordinate 73,270,973 of OZ010743.1, forward strand.
GGGAATATTAAAATCCCTCAATGCTCTCATTAAAACTTGATCTTCGGGCCTCTGTCTGTCGCCTCGTTTTAAAGCGCCAGCAACCACAAGCACGGATTTAATAGCCCTGAGACCCCAATCGTAATGATCCTGTTTGCTTAATAATTCTCTACATAAAGTATACAATGTTATAAACTTTCTAGCTAATAATCTTGCTTCCTGAAATCCTTCCGCAACCAACATAATTTCACATATTAACTCAAAATCTGGAACCACCATAGCACAAGGTCTAAATAAAGCCTTCAAATTTTCAGGTAGTTCGGTTCGTCCTGCATAACCAGGATTCATGGTAATAAATATTCCAACCTACAAATTAAATTAAATTAAAATTTAAAAGAAAATTTAAAATAACTCATTACTGTTGGTATCATAGTTATATCCTCCCCTAAAAAGTTGAACCGAGATTTCTTATCTTTGATGGCATCTTGAATTGTTTTTACTTGTACGGCTACAACTGAAAGTACTTCAACGGATATTCTATTAAACTCATCAAAACACCCCCAAGTTCCAGTTTGTGCTAGGCCTTTATAAATGTTTCCCACTGATTTGTAATCCATTTGTTCGGAGCAATTGAAAACATACACCATTATACCTAAGGCTTTGCCTAGATCTTTGGTAGTTTCGGTCTTACCCGTACCAGCAGGTCCGGCTGGCGCACCTCCCATGATTAAATGAAGACTTTGGGTTAAAGTGATGTAACACCTATCTGTTAGAGGTGTGATTACTAGTCGTGGAGTATTGCCCAAATATTCATACTGATATCTAAACTGAGCATCGCAAATGTTTGCAAAGCAGTCTTTAATTTTTACATCCCATCTATGCCGCAGTTGACTCTGCCATTGAAATGCTTGGGAATTTTCAACGCGTATTACAATCATTTTAGCCACAACATCGCGAGAGTGTACATCAATTGTGCAAATTGTCATAATCTTTTGTCGATCTCCTGCAGTTAAATCTCCCAGTAGCAAAACAATTAGAGCATTTAATTGAGCGATTTGCTTTTTTTGGTAATCTTTGAGAGCATTTTCATAACCTTCTTCTAGACGCGCAAAAGCCACGTTTGTTTCAGTTGTCCACCAGATTTGTGTGCCTATCAATGCCGGTTGGGCTGGAAAATCAAAAATCCATACGTCTCTGGGTTTGTCTTCATATGTGACAACAGCTTCACTAAAAAGTTTATGTAAAGTTTTTCTCATGCTCTCAATAAGTCGATTTAACCAAACTTCAACTTTTCCTGAGCAATCGCATATACTAACAAAGTCAACAACCTCATCATTTTCTTTAGACAACATTCCTTTTGCTTTTTTGTTATTCATCTTGCCACCTTCCATCTCAAATTTTAGTCTTGCAAGTGAATCAAACAACTTTGTCAAATGTTTTTGCACTAGTTCAGGTTGATTTCCATTAGATAAAATGTCAAGTAAATCTGCTGACGATACAAAATAAAATCTTGGAAATGCCAGTCGCTTAGTTTCCAAATAATCATTAAGTGCTTTCTCACATAAAAGCAATTGACTTAAAAGAGCATCCAATTTTTCAAACAATCCTGGCTTATTAGTTGCTTTAACAACATTTGGTGTTTTTAATATCTCGTTTAAGACTTCTTTAAATTCTCTATCAATTTTATCAAATCGCCTCGAATCTTCAGGTAACTGATTGCGAATATCTTCAGATCCAATAAATATACTTTCTAAATAACACCATTTTCGCTGCACTTCAAAGTATGCCGAAATTACCTGATCGGCATTGGAAAGTTTCTTTTGCCATTCAGAAACTTCTTCATAAAAATATGCTATATATTTGGACGTCATCATGTTTTGCAATTGAACCTGATTATCCTCTAAAGTTTCAATCAATTCTTCAGACGGTTTTAACAATTTGGATTTTGTACGTTCATGCAATTCCGTCTCAAACTCCATAACTGTCCAAATAGCATTTAATTCTTTAAGAACTTTCTCCATAGCCATTTCTTTAACAGATTTATCAACTATATTTTTAACGTCCTCTTCAAATTCATGTAGATGCAATGCAAGTAAATCGTTAAGTGTAGTACTGTCGTCCATGGAAAACTTAACCTAAGAAAGAAAACAGGGTTGAATAATATAATATTGGTAGTGTGTTATAAAAAGGTTTATTCTTATCAAATGAGGTATACAAAATGTTTTATGTGTGTTTGCGTAGTACTCACTGAAAATGACTGCATTACTTCCGGTTCCATCTGGGCAGCGTAAAGTTGTAATAATGTATAAGTATATTTTGTAGTTTTACGTAAAATTGAAAGATTACCTTAGTTGCCTGCATGAGTTGAGTCCAATGCCTATCACGGATTGCCGGGTTTTGCAATTCAGTTACTGCACGTAAAGAAGTCAGCATATTTTTAATGTTTGCTTCCATTTGAGTGTATACGTTCCAATTTCTTATATCTTTATCCATAGCCCGCAACTCCTTAGCAAATTTCTTGCATTCCATTTCCATACCTTCAACATCAATCTTTTTCCACGGTGTGTATTTCCATTCTTCTATATATGAATTAACCATATTGACATAGTCCCACAATTGCTTCACCATTTTCAATTCTTTTCTAATCATCTTTACATATTTAAAGTCTGGTATTTGCAATTCAAACAGATTTCCTTGCTCTGTCAACTTCTCCATAGAAGCTTCCAGTTCTTTCAATTCGTTATTTACTTTATCAAGTAATTTATAAATATCTTTACAATCATAATTGAATATAGGCATTTTTTTATATTTATCTTTAAACATAGTTTGGCGTATATCAAATAAGGCCAATCGTTTTTTAATTGCGTTCACTTGATTTGCTTGCAGCGGAGCAATTGCTTGTTTCGTAGTAAGCGCTACTTTTTTACAATTCATCCATTTTTCCGGTAACTCTTGCAATCGAACATAAACTTCTTCAGGAAATTCTCTTCCGTAATTCTTTAATAATTTCATAATATCTTTAAGGGGGTCAAACATATTGTCATATCGATCTTGGCGATCCCTAACTTGTGAAAGATATTCCATCACTTTAATAAGACCATCAAAATCGTTTTCTGCTAACGGTTTCTGCATCTGAAGTATCGATTCAATTATAAAGTTTTCCAATTCCTCTATACTATTAAGGACCGTATCAACTAAATGTTGTTTGTATAAATTGCCCCATTTGCAAACCATGTTTAGAATAGCTTGCCTCAATGGTTTTAAATCTAGACGCATCCATCCTGCTATAACTTCTTCTGTGTTAATTTTTTCTACTCGTTTATAAAGAGCTTCGTAATAATCAATTTGCTCTTGAAATTGAATTGTTGTTGGTGCAATTTCTTTAATACCAGGACCATTCTCATCTTTAAGTAGAGCCATTTCATCAACGTCTAAAATCTTTCCATAAGTAAGGAACATATTTAAATAACGCGATTTATCTTCTAGCCAAAGATTATCAAATTCGTCAAATATTTCTAAATATTTAAGTCCTTCCTGCATAGCAGCTTCCGATTGTGCAAAAATTTCACTTTGAAGATCCGTAGAGTCATAATCAAACTGTACATCGGTGTGATAGTTCTCTGCTTTATTTCGAGAAATTCGTTTCATATACAGTCCCATACCATAAATTTCCTCTAATAAATCTGTTATAAATGTAATAAATGTTTCACTATCAGTAAAATTGTTTTCTTCTAATGAAGGTATTGTTACAATTTGCGGATCGTGAAACTCAACAACGATCTCAAAAAGTGGATAAGAAGTTTTAGCACCCATTTCATCCATAAAAAATGCCAGGCTTATATTAACAGCATCCACTAGTTTCTGATTTACTAATGTATCTACATATTCTAAATATTCCAACCACATTTCATCGTTAAATGCCAACTCATAAATAGGGTCGACTACTTCTTGATGTACCACTGCTTCTTTAACAGGCAATATTGTTGAAGATCTTTTAACATATTCCTCTTCAGTTGCCTAAATTAAACATAATTATACATAGCAAATTAATCAATGTAACTAAGTTGTAAAGATTTAAGTATAAAGTGTAATAGTATGTTGTGCAAGAAGTACGTCCATTTTTCCGTACATTTTTTCGACGGCAATAATAGTAGTATTTCAAGCGTTATGGTTTTCCATCCGTTGTAGAAAAATTATAGTGTACAATTTACACTATAATTTTTCTACGACTTTAATGCATAGAATGCCAATAATAGATATTTTCAATACAAGTGGGGTAGAAACATTATTAAAACACGTATGCGTAGTTTGTAAGAACAACCGGTGAAGCAAGTTCTGTAAGCGCATAATATTATTTTAATAATGCGCTACCTCATATGAATTTGAACAATATTTTAAGGAATAAAAAATCAATAATTGATTATTTTCTAACCAATAATATGCAAATGAAAAAGGTAAACAATGTAAGTGTGAAAAGAGGTAATGAAATTAGAACCTATCATTTCTTGACAATAGCAAAATAAAATATAAAACAAAAACAAGTTACTTAGAAAATAAAAGTAACTTGCACATTACAGTTAGTATTACTAATACTGCAACATTGAAAAAATAAAACTGAAAAATGTGGTTAAAATTTAAAAGAAAATGAAATTAAACAAAAAAGAGAGGAATTTAAAAATAAAATAGATAAAGAAAAAAATGAATTAGAAATTAATATCTAAACTATACAACACTAGAACAAGTAAAACATGTTAGCATAAGTGTACACACAGTGTCTCAAGTATACTAAATGTATACCTGCAACAATGTCGAACAGTCTAAAATCATCCATATACGCGTTTCGAAATTTATTTCTCTGATAAATAATTACTTGTACTAGTGTTGCATAGTCTAGATATTAATTAATTTCTAATTCATTTTTCCCTTTATCTATTTTATTTTTAAATTCCCCCCTTTTTTCTGTTTAATTTCATTTTTTCTTTTTTTTTTATTTTAACTACATTTTTCAATTTTATTTTTTCAATGTTGCAGTATTAGTAGTACTAACTGTAATGTGCAAGTAACTTTTATTTTCGAAGGAACTTGTTTTTGTTTTCTTACAAAAACCTATGCACAAGCCCAACGATAAATTCGTTTTTCAAGATTAATATATAATCACTTGTGTCATGTATTAAGGGACATTTCGACGCATTCTTTTTAAAAAGGTATAAGCGCCAAAAAACGAATTTTTGGGTTAGATATTGTACTAATAGGAAATTTTCCATAGAATCCAAAAAACTGAATGGTATAAGCGAGAAAAAAATATTAACGTCGCAATTTATTGTTTAGTAGGATAAAAATGGGATAACCAACAAGTACACATTTTCAAATTGTGCGCGAGTAGGGTATAACCGCCACTTTAACATGTAAGATCCTATAGTGCAGACATGACACAACTCGTCTGTGGTTAAGTGAAATTGTAAGAAATACATCATAAGTTAATAGTAGGTATGTATATAATATAATTAATACTATAATATTATACAAGAAAAAGTAGTTACATATATATAATTTTAATTGCTTTATTTAAAAATCATCGGTATTGTTTTGGTCGCTTGTATCTTTTTGCCAAAATAAAAATCAGTATGGTATAAACGACGTAACTCCATGTATTGACATAGGGGAAATTGGAAGTTTGATTTTTCAATCTTGGCTAATAATGTTATTCTCAATAAACGCTTTCTGTTACTGAATACATTCGACTATATTATAATTTATAAAATTTGAAGTAATTGTGAATATACACTTCTTGATAATGTTTTTATTTCACAATATCTAACACCGTCGATTATCTCGTTTACAGAATAATGGGATCTCGTGGCATGGCGCTTGTCGAGCTAGCTTTAAGACAGTACGAGGTTCAAAATAATAATAATATGCCGATTATTAAGGACACAAACAATTTAAATTATATGCCGCTTGTCAATAATAGTAATGATTTAACTACTACTCCGCTTTTAGATGATGATATAAATCATTTAAATACTATTGAGTTAAACGATGAAATTTTAAATGATGCTTTAGCAAATGATGTAATTTTTATGGAGGAAGCTGAAGAATAGGTAATATTTTATAGTGTAAAATACTCTAATATATCTATTTATTTTTGTACCTGAATTCAGCTTTTCTTAGATTTTATAGACAAAAATTGTTTTATATTTCAATTTTTGTTTGTTTTATTATATGTAATTAATTTTTTATTTCAAATAAGCTTATATTTCTTTTCTGTTATAAGTACCAAAACGTGTTTAGAATATAAATTTAAAATGGTATAAGTGATGATATAACCACCAAATTGAAAATGATATTTTTTCTATAAATGGTATAAAAGCCAGGATATAAGCGCCAAAATTTAAAGAAAAGGTATAAGCACCAGATGCCAATAATTTTATGCTTTATTTCACTTTGTAATATTATTTTCTAAATGTCACAGTTTTTTGTAAACCTTAAATAATATATGTCACATTAAAATTTAAATAAAAATGCAATTTAATTAAAGTTTCTCTAAATAATCGTTTTTTATGTCTCCTGTAAAATTGCTATTTTGTCGCTTATTCCTTTTTAAAAAGAATGCGTCGATTTGTTCTAATGTTAATAAAAGGAAAAGAGCAGACAAAATAAACGACTCACAAAGAAAACAATAAAGACATCAAAATATGCAAATACAGAATAGACATACTGAAAGGCACACACACGAGAGATATAATAAATACCAGGACAATATAAGAAAACTAATAAACAATACACCAAAACCTAACATAAGCAATATAGAAGAAATGTGGAACAATAATAAACACATTTTACTGGAAGCAACTAAACAAACATCTGGAATAACAAAAAGCACACAAACATCAAACAAACCCACTGGTGGAATAAAGAAGTACGAGAAGAAGTAAGAAAGAAAAAACAAAAGTGGAAAAGTTTTATTAACACAAGGAAAAAAGAAGAATACGAACAATACAAAACACAAAGAAAAAAAAGTACAAAAAGTCATAAAAATAGCCAAATGAAGAAGAATTTGGGAATACACTAAAGGAAAATTTCAATCAGCTAAAACAGCTACAAGACAAACAAAGAAAATAACTAAAAGAGAACAAAGAAATAATGAATAGATTGAAAGAACATTTCAAGTAACTAGAAGAAAATCAAAGTACAAAAAGAAATGAAGAACAGGAAGAGCAATCACTTAAGAACAACATAAGTAACAAACAAGCAGAGGACATAACAATAGAAGAAATGTAAGTAATATTGAGAAAACTAAAAAATGGAAAAGCGCCAGGACACGAAATGATAAAACCAGAGCAATTGAAATACATAAGGGATAAAAAAATACTGTTGGAGATGCTAAATAGGATATGAAAAATAGGAAAAATTCTAGCAGATTGGAATAAGGCAGTGATATTTTCAATTTACAAAAAGAGGGTCTGCAGGAACTGTAACAACTATAGAAAAGTATCTTTGCTATGCACAACAACTAAATTTTACAAAACTATAATAAAAAATAAGCTTAGAAATTTAGCAGAACCAACACTGGAAAAAGTTTATAGTGGGTTTAGAAAAGGATATTCAACACAAGATCATATATTCACAACTAGATTAGACATTAATTAAAAATTTGAGTGGTATCAAAATAAAATATAAAAACAGATATAATACTAAATTTAAAGAAAATAGAACAAGTAGAATCATACACGTACTTAGGAACAACTCTAAATAACAAAGGAAATATGGAGCATAAAATAAACAATAAACTCCAGACAACAAACAGAAATTATCACTCAATAAATAAAGTGATCTTAAACAACAAACAGATATAAAAAAACGAAAATGACACTATACAAAACAATATGCAGACCAACACTAATATTTTATTTATTTATTTATTTATTTATTTGCCTTTTCTAACTTACGATGTAAGGCACCCCAACCAACACTAATATACGAAAGCGAAACATGGGTAATGAATCAAAAAGATAGAAGTAGGATACATACAACAGAAATGAAATGTAAAAGGATAGTAGAAGGTGTAACAAAAATGGACAAAATAAGAAACGAACTCATAAGAGATAATATTCAAATTAAAAGCATACACAACACAATAGATAAAAACAGTTAGCATGGTATTGACGTCAAAAAATTGAAAGAACAAATAAACAAGCCAATTTAAAAGCAGCAGAAAAATCTCGACACCTAAAAGGGTACAAAGAAATTCAAACAGATTATATATATATATATATATATATATATATATATATATATATATATATATATATATATATCACAAGCGCGAAAACTACCAAACAAGAGGTTTTGGTTCAAGCGGAAAAAGAACTTCTAAAATAAGTTTTTCTTATTATGTCACTAACTAGAAAGTCATACAGTGCGTAGGAAAAAAGGCAAAAATCTTATAAAATGATTAAAAATTAAAAAAACATCGTATTTAATATTTAAAAAAAAATAAACTAGGATGAACAAAGTTTTCAACAAAAATCAGTTGAGTCAGTCTTGTCACTTAAAATCTCAAAAATTAAGCTTTCCATGTTTCTTTCTTGAGATTATTTGACTTATAACTCTTTTTTTTCTGTGCATTGTATAACCATCTAGTTGATGACAATTGATTTAGAAACATAAAGTCTTGTAGAAAACAACATTGTACAACAAAAAAACTCAATTCAATAAATATTAAAATAGAGTATAAACGTTTAAAGTAATTTTCGTTGTGAGAACCCACGATCTTTGAAGCAACAGTCGGGTGCCTAGACTACTGCTACACGCTCCCCCGTATGTTAATGTATATCTCTATTAAATTGATATATTAAAAAACTGGCGTTTATACTTTCATAGTTTCAAAGCTAACACTATCAGATCATAATGCGATAATCACGGAATGGAACACAATGTGTAAGAAAACCAAATATGGAAAAGCACAAAAAAAGAAAATAAACTACGAAAAAACCAAAAAGAATTTGAAAGCATAGATAATGAAACAGTATATGATTTTGACATACTAACATCAATATTACAAAACACAATAAATCAAAACACAAAAATAACGGAAATAAAAAGAAAAGAAAACAATGAGTGGATAAACATGGAAATAATAACGATGATAAAAGATAGAAACAAAACACAAGAGAGATACATCAGAAATCCAAAAAATGAAATAATAAAAAAAATACTGAAAGAAAAGAAAAAAGAAGTAGAAGACAAAATAAAAGAAAGAAAAGAAATTTTTTACAAAAACAAAATAAAAAATGCAAACGGAAACCAAGCTAAACAATGGGCAGAAATAAATAGTATTCTAAATAAGACAAAGGAGAAAACAAAAGAAAAAATAACTGAAATTATAACAGAACACGGACAAACAAAGACAAATGAAACTGAAATAGCGGACGAACTAAACAACTACTTTGCAACAGTGGGAAAGAAATTGGCGGAAAAAATTTAAAAAAATGATGACAATGAAACAATAACAACCGCAAGAATTGAAGAAGAAGCTACATTTAACGAAACATCAGAAGAAGAGATAAAAGAAATAATCCAACAACTAAAAATAAGAAGCGCGCCAGGAGAAGATCAAATAACCCATGAAGTGATAAAAGTCATAAAAAAAGAAGTAGCACCAATATTGAAAAAACTCATAAATAAATTGATACAAACAGGTGAATACCCACAAATACTTAAAAAACAAATAATAAAACCAATATACAAAAAAGGAGAAAAATCAAAATGTGAAAACTATAGACCAATATAATTTATATATCAGTTCGGAGCAAAATTACAGAAAGGCAATATATAACAGATTAATGACAGACATAAACAAACATAATATTATAAATAAAAAGCAATACGCATCCCAAAAAAAAATCAAACACAATGGGCATAACAACATATAGCAGGAAAGTTGGACAAGAAACAGTATGTTATACCAATATTTATAGACATGAGGAAAGCTTTTGATACCATCGACAAAAACAAATTGATTAAAAAAATGGAGTTATTAGGAATAAGAAACACAAATTTAAAACTGTTAAAAACATATAATAAAAGCAGAACACAACGAACACAAATAAACAACATACTTAGTAAAACAACGGAAGCAGAATATGGGGTACCACAAGGTGGAGTGCTGGCACCAATACTGTATATACTATACCTAAATGATGTATATATAATATAAATTTGACTGGTGAAATATATACGTACGCTGATGACACATGTATTATATATCACGGAAAAAATAAAGAAGCAATAGAAAGAAACATAAATGCAGACATTAAGAAACTAACTAAATGGTACGACGAAAACATACAAACAATAAATGAAGAAAAAACAACTTATATGGTAATAAGACAAAAAAACACAAAAGATATTGACATAAAAATTGAAATAAATAACGTACCAATTACTAGAACAAAACAGACAAAATACTTGGGAATAATATTAACTGAGAAACTCACCTGGGATGCACATATTAACAAATTATTAAAAGAAAGCGCAGCAACAATAGGAGCTGTCTATAGAGCCAGAAAATGCATACCAAAAGAAACAGCATTAAGTATATACCACTCACTTTATTTAGCAAAAATTAACTATTTAATAAATATATGGGGTGAAACAACAAAAACAAATATACAAAAAATCCAAAGACAACAAAACAAAATACTTAAAATAATAGATAAACTTCCAAAGCTAACACCAACAGAAGAAATATACAAAATAATTAACGAAACAAACATTAACGAAAAAATAAAAATAGAAAAATGCAAACTAATATATAAAGTTAAAAATAAAGAAATTAAAACAAATCTACAAATAATATTAAACAAAGAAATTCACGGACATAACACGAGAAGAAGAAGTAATATATATGTACACACAACAAGAACAAAAAAAAGCGAAAAAAAACAATACAAGGCAATGGACTAATCACATACAATCAACTACCTGAAAATATTAAAAAAAACGAAAACTTTTAAAGAATTTAAAACAAAAATAAAAGAACACTATATAATAACAAGACTAAAAAAACAAATTAATTAAAAAAAAAAAAACATGATAATACACACACAAAAAAAAGATAAATGGAAAGAGAAAATAAAAATGGTGCCCCGAATACGAAGCTCTGCAGCCTACCATACATGGAAAGATGCAAAGCAGCAAGTGGGGAGAAAAAAAAATTAAATTGAAAAAAAATAATGTTTTAAATATGTAAATATATTATAATAAATTTAGTTAAAAAAAAAAAAAAAAAAAAAAAAAAAAACTAAATCAATCACGCAAAAATTGATTACTGAGATCAAGATAAAGTTGTTTATCCTCCTTTTGTGTCATTGGAAGAGGAAAACCTCATAAATGTAATTCTCGAGTTAGAAATCTATCGCTTTGTATATTAGAAACCCCTTCAAAGACTCAAAGTCAAGTAGTTTCACCAACAATAAAGCAGAAAGTAGACAAAAATGAAGATCTTACTATCAAATATGTAATTTTCTCAGTTACAAGGACAACCTCTTCATATCATCGCAGGAAAAAACAATACAACTCTTCTACGAAAACCTATATCCATTATTATCCCCAAATGATTTTTCCCAGATTCAAAGAAAAGTAAAATCATTAAATTTACCTCTGTTGAGCGTGTGGCAACAACAAATAGAAAAACAGCTTACTCTATGGATAATTTATTTGATTACAAACATTTTGCGTATATAATATACAATTTTGTATAGATTTCCCAGTTTTTATTCAACATATTAAAGTAGAGTGACAGTATCAGATATTCAGATGAGGTGAATTTTTAAAAATATGCTTTCCAATCATTTTAACATTTAGCATATTTTATCAGGCCAAACGTTCTGCGTACGATGCAGGTATCGCTGCAAAAAAGTTTAGTGATTCTGTAGCAAAAAAAAATTACTAACAGTAACATGTCAAGAGAATTATGAAAATGAAGCTTTAGTTCAAGTTGAACAAAATGCGATTGCAATTGATTTAAAGTTGGCAACTATTTTAGCTTATTTCGTGTCGCATAGTAGTGTTTACCTATGCAAATGGGAATTGATATGCGACAAAAGCTTCAAAAGAGCGTGTACAGATTTTTACAACGGTATCCATCCGCCAATATTTACAACTATCAAACACAAAGTATTATTAAACATCATTCCACCACCAAAATTACATCTAGTGCTTGATGTTGTTAATCTTTCTTGCATAGGTGGAAAAAGTTTTAAAAAATAATCTTTGGCCTGGGCAAAAGCCTGTTATGCTCAAAGTAAAATCACACATGGTGTTTCAGCCTTTAAGTTAAATTCTTGCAAAAAACTTCTAATATAATATTAAAATATATTAGTGTTTGATTTAAAAAAATTAATAAACTAAATGCTTTGGAAATAATCTTGAAAAAATTTCAAAAAGCATGTTGAATCTTTTTTTAAAGTATTATAGTCTTGCGGGTCAACATCACTCCAAAAGTTCATGCAGTGTTATTCCACATTCAGCAATTTTGCAAAAAAACTGGCAAAGGGGGTTAGAAGTCTGTAGCAAACAAGCAATGAAATCTGTACATTTTGACTTTAAATCTAGTTAGGAGTTAAACAAAGTTACAACAATCCATCTGGATTACCCGCAAAAACTTTTACGTGATGTATACCAATATAATAGTTTACATATTTAAATAAATTATTTAACGGACTTTTATTTATTATTTTTTTATGTGGTAAATTTATATTAATAAATCAATTAAAGTTATTTTTCTTAAAAAACCCCACCGATTTTTTTTTTCATTTTTTTAAATAATAATGTGGATTTAAAATCGGAGTAAGAAATGTTAAGTGCAAAAACTTATAATTTAGTTCTTCATACTCACCGCCTACTTAAGACTTAAAATAACGTATAAAATATACAGAAAAAATGTTATTATTGCAATAAGTAAAAAAAAAAACAGTTTACCTCTTCTTCTTCTTCTTCAATTTCTTCCTCTAAGAACGATAACGGCATGTTATAATATAAATAATAATTTTCTCTCAGTTTGAACGTAATTTCGTTTGATGATGTGGTTATTTGATCGTACCTATCTTGTACTCGCTCTACACGGTTATCCAAATCAATAAGTTCATTTGGCGGTTCCTTTCTTTTAAACAATGGTTCATGCAACCACTTATTGACATTTTCTATAAAATTCTTAATGTTATCTTGGGCTTGTTTCACTCTCAAATATAATGCTTTAACTTTCAAATGCATTTCATTTATGTCATCCCAATCTGCAATATGAATAAAATAATACTTAATTATTTTTTGTAACTATGTATAAGTATTTTTTACTTACTATCCGTCGTCCAATTTAGTGTAGAAATTGCGTTTTCTAAAAGATCATCTATTGTGGCTACTTCTTCAGCTATCATAGCATATTCGACAGGCAATGTATTGGTTTTAATATAATTATACCACTCCACAGTTCGATTCAAATTTTGAACTGCTTTTACTATTTCTTCATTTCGTTTAAAAAAACCTAAAGCATCCTCAGGAATGTCCGTAAGGTCAAGCATTCCTATATATTTAACTTCACGTAGTGCAGCTGCCAGTTGGTCATCGAAATTTAGTTGAATCAATTGTTTAGCTCCTCGAACTAATTGCGTCTTAGATAGATTTTTCTGAATAATTTGTGGTATTCCTTTGCACCAATCATGAAATGTTTTCTTTGTATCTGCTGATAAAATATCCACCATCATTTGATACTTGGAAAAAGCATATTCGGCATATTCATTAACAACAAGCGGATGTTCGACCATTTTAATATCCTCGGCCTGTTTGCCAATTCTTATTGTCATTTTATGTAACCACCAAAGTCTACCTGCAACTGGTGGATAGTATTTATCAATTGGAATTCCAGTTTTATTACCTTCATCATATAACAATTTAACTGTATCTAATTCCTTTTCAAATATTGTTATGCAATTAGTGTATCGTTTAAATATTTCTTTGGATATTATTGGGCGTTCTGCAAGATTTGCCATAACATTAATTAGTTTAATCGTACTTTCCACATTAAAACATTCTTCAAATGCCAAATTAAAAATAGCCGCTAAGCGATTATCAAAATCATCACATTTTTTCATAAATTTTGCATGGTCATCAATGATATGCATATCGGTAAGGTCCAATATTTCATATTGTATATTTTGAAAATTATTGTATTGGTTAAAGAATTCATCAAACATTTCATTACATTTTTGGGATAATATCCTACCCTTTAAACCACCAATTTCCACCTTCTCTAGTTTTGAATATTCGAGCGCGACCATTAATAAAGATTTTACAATACGGAGTCTATCTTTAAAGTCATATAAACGCTGAAATATATTCCTGGAGTGAAAGGTCCAAGAAACTGGTTCAACATCTTCTGGAAAATAACTGTGCAAATTTGCACGAACATATTCAAAAGCTGACTCAAATAAATCTAAAATTTTTAAACAGCCGTCTACCTTCTTATCAATTTCTTCAGTGTCGCCTTGAAAAATAGATCCTGGATCTAGTTGCATAACAGCGCTTTCAATAAGCAAATTTGCAATTTCTTGAAATAGAAGCACTATTTTGCCACTTGTGCAATAATACCTCGAATTTGCCCAAAGTAACCCTACACAATGTACCAATGGTTTTACATATTTGGTTGTGTCTAACAGTTCATTATCTGTAAATTTGTTGAATTGCTTTAGCATAGGTTTCATATACAAACAAATATCTCTGGCTTCAATTATTGCCGCTACTACGCTTTTAAAAGTACATTTAAAACATTCCAAATATGTACTTTTAGCCAGTTCAATAAATTGAATAAGTTTTTTAACTCTTGGATCACGTAGTTGGTCGTAAATATTTTCTAAATTTTTTAATCGGCTGTTCCAATATTCTACTTCTGAAAATGGTCCTGGATTATTGCCACCAACAAAATTAACTATATACGACGATTGTTTGAGTATGTCTCCTATAATTTGAGACCACTTAATAATAGCAGTCTCCCCGGCTGCTTTCAGTACAATATCATTGTCCGTAATATCACCTTCTTGTAACCGTTCGTAAGCATCGTAAACAAACTGTATTAAAGGTGGCATTGGTAATAATGTAATACCTTTCAATGCTCCTTTCACCTAAGTAAAATTTTAAATAAAAATTATTATATTTTAAAATCATGTGATTACCTGATATAAAGTATTATTAAAATTTTCAACTTGCTCTTTGACGTCATTTTTAATGGTTATAGGCCAATCGGCAGTATTAGCTGCACATGTAATTAAAGGAGCAAAAACTTCTTCGGCCAAAACAGCTAATTCTTCCACCGCTTTGTATGCCATGTCACCAAAATTAATAACATTTCTAAAATTTTCCATTGTTACCAACACTGGAGATTTCTTAATGAAATATGATATTTTGCTTCTCATGCCAGCCTGATATGAATTCGCAGCCACTAATACTCCGGAAGCATTCATGACCATCAGTAGCATCATGCAATCTTCTTGGTTGAAAAATTTTAAAATAGTGTTCTAAAATAAATAAAGTAAATTTAATAGTTTTTATGTAACTGTTATGCTGGAGTTCATAAAAGTTGATTAATGTTAATGACGAATAAATGTTCCAATATAACCACAAAATTCGATAAAATGTCAACTATTTTTATTAATTCAATAGAATAAAATTATTCTCGTATTTTATATAAAAAACAAAATATGTATTTAATATAAATAAAAGTTGATTAACGTTAATGACGAATAAATGTTCCAATATAACCACAAAATTCGATAAAATGTCTAAACTATTTTTATTAATTCAATAGAATTATTCTCGTATTTTATATAAAAAACAAAATATGTATTTAATATTTATATAATCATTAATATACCCTGTTAATCAATTCAACTACTAATACTACTATGTTATTAAATAACTTAATAACAATAATAACGCTTTAATTCTCAACAATTCATAATGTAAATATGATTTTATCGTATAAATACAAATAGATAAAAGAACCTACATAATTTTTTTTATTTTCTTGAATTCTTCATTTATTTTATATTTAAATAGCTCGACTCGGCAATGAATTGATTCTATAATAACTCTAGTTGCCAAAGACTCGAGTTGCTAATTAATCGAGTCGTCAATGACTCTAGTCCTCAAAAATTACTCGAGTTGTCAATGAGTCTAGTTACACAAGTTTGTTGTTTATAAATCTCGTAGGAAAATTGTTTCTACCCCTGTATTGTTCCTATAAATATTGTTTTTAATTTTATTTACTAATATTTTATTATTTAATTTATTTTTATTTTATATGCAGAGTAATTTATATCAGGAAGCGAAAAATGAAAATTCGTGTTTGAGATTGGATAAAAAAAATACAAAATATTTTTTCCCCGATCGGCTTTTGTTGTGGAGATATCGAGGCATAAAATTTTCTGAATTTATTTAATATTGTCCATAAAATTAATAGTGAGTCACGGAAATTGATTTAAAACAAAAGACTCATTTACTAGTTGTTTTTTTAACAGTTGCTACGTTCTTTAGGTATTGCTCTTAATTGTTAGTATAAAAGTTACAAATTTTATCAAGAATGCAGTTCGGCATAAAGAATATGTTGACATTTTTTTTGTTTGCGGTTTTTGCGGCAGCAATGCTTTTAAAAAGTTGTCGGGAATATCAAAGAAGATTCCCGAATAGACGTCAGCCTTCTCGCCCTGTATTTTCGGATACGGATTGCGACAACGTGGAATTGGTAATCGTCATTCTGTTGGTGTAAATCTGCAATACAATGCAAATGAAGAAGAAATAATTGATGCCGTGCATGACAAACCAAGTGTTAGTACTAGTAGAATTGCAAATTTCTCAAAACTTCGTTTGGAGGACTTTAAAAAGAGAAGTGTTGTATCCTTACCATTATCAGCGTGTCCATCACTTACAGACAGGAGGTGAAGTACAAAGATTAGAATTTTTGCGATGGCTTTTCGAAAAGCACGGTCAAGATCCTAACATTATTCCTTCCATTTTGTGGTAGGACAAAGCTATTTTAACCAGAGACACTATCAATAATTGTCACAATGAGCATGTATGGTCAGTAAAGAATAAGCACGCATTTAGAAGACATCGTTTTCAACACTGATTTTCTATTAACACGTGGTGTGGGATTTTCAACGGTCGTTTACTGCCAATATAAACTGCCGTATCGTTTAAATGCTGCGTCCTACGTGGAATTCTTGGATAATAACTTGCACGAACAGATGTTCTACTTGCATTAGGCTCGTATCACACGTATACGGTTTAAATTCGGTTCAGTTTGTTTTCAGTTAGTTTTCGGTTTGTTTTTGGTTTGTTTTCGGTTTCTATTCGGTACCTAATAAAAACAGTATAGCACCTAATCAATACTCCCTCGCAAAGTGATGAGAAGGTGCTCCCAATAAATTCATCTTTCGTATTTTTTTTTATTTTTCCATAGAGAAACAACATGGCAACAACTTGTCTTCTCTCCATTATTACTACTGAGCCTGTGTACGAAAAAAACATAAAACCTGATACGAACCGTGTATGTGTGAAAAAGTTTCAATCGTTTTTGGTTGCAACCGAAAACAAACCAAACCGAATGGAACCGTATACGTGTGAAACGAGCCTTACGCAACGTGATGTGGTATCAACACGATGGTGCGCCATCGCATGCTGCAAGGGTTGTTGTAAAATGGCTAATTAACTGTTTTAATAGAAGGTCAACAAATCTAAATCCATTGGATTTTTATTTCTGGGGCCACATAAAACAACTAGTTTATGCAGAGGAAACTCACAATGAAAAGCAATTACCAGACAAAATTATGAACGCTGCACTTCAAATTGAAAATGAGCAAGATTTTGCTGCTGTGTATACAGGCTTGCATCGCGACTAGCGGTGGACTTTTCGAACATTGTAAATTAAAATAATGATGATTGAATAAAGTTTTTATTTTATATGACCTACCATTAGTTTTTTGTTTTATTAATAATATCTTTCAAACGTATATACCTACCTATATTAGACTGGTTTTTAATTTTTCTTTTAAAATTATTGTTTATGTGTGCACTCTCAGAAAATGATCTTCATGCAATAAAAGTAAACCAAGCCAAATTTTAGTTTTTAAGAATTAAAAAAAAAACACGTGTTGGACTGCCTTTGAAATTATAAAGGTAAACCCCTTACCTTACTTAATAAAAACAATATTAAAATGCTACAAATTTGACAAAATGAGAACAATGCGTACTTGTTAAAGGTTTTATGAATTTTCAAAAAAATTATAGACCTATAAGCATATAATCTAATGATTTTTGTCTACGACTCTAAAATATGATAAAAATATGTTAAATAAAAAAAAATTAAACAAAGTATATAGAAATAAAGTTTCACTTAGAATCTAATTACAAAATACTCAATTGCTTTCTTGTGAGTTAAGTATATGACTTAAAAGTAAAAGTGATTGGTAATGAAATAATCCGCTGAGATAATTTAAGCCCATGTCGTAAAGACACTATATCTATGGGTATACTATACCAAAAAGATGACCATATCACTGGCCACTAAGCTTGTTTACGGTGATGTGGATTGTCCAATCATATTAAGCAGTTTAAACTTCAATGTACCAAGACTAGCAGCCAGAAACCCACCAACATTAACTTGTTTTAGGTCGCATAGTAATTTAAGACTAAACGCACCGATGAACAAAGTATCAACCATTTTATTAATCATTTTGTATATTTTTTGTTTATTTTTAACTTATAACTATACTATGTAATCCAATCGTAATTATTTACTTTTTTACCTTGTATGTATCTACCTATTACTTTGTTGGAATAATAATTTATTAAATAAAAACATAAATAAATGTAGTTTCTCGTTACAGCAATAATATAATTGTGTACTGATAATGATAATATTGATATTCAAGAACATTATTAAATAAACTGTATATTATTTTTGTTTTTTGAACATTTAAAATACGGCCATGCAAATAAATATAACTGATATGCATACCAGTGAGTGTTTTAATGGGCTTATTATAAAATTGGTCATGGTTTTGCAAACGCAGTAGTATTTTATAACTTTTGATATACAATATTTTATACAAATACAACAACGTAGCAAATCACTGAGTTAATTTAAATTTGTAATGCGTTACTGTTTATATTACAACTTTATTTATACCTTAAAACTTAAAAATTAACTGTGGTAAAAGAAAATAATTTATATACACATGGACGCTAATAAATTTTACTGTTGGATGATATAACGCAATAAAACCCATACAGCTATTAAGTTCATAATTTGTACTAATTATAGTTTAATTAGTGAGTAAGATCTTTACTATTTTTATAATCTTCCCCTATATAATACGAGGCAAACTTACTTTATATTCATCAGTCGCTATCATTCTATTCCATTTGTCTTGTTTTAGTCGCATGGTTTTGGTAAGATATGCAAGGATGAACTCCAGACGTTCATCATCCGCGTCATCCTTCTTATCCCCATCTTTTTTATCTCCCATTTCTCGTCACACTTTTGACACTTCACACCTTCTTTGACTGTAACTATTTACAAATAACAACCTCGCGCCTGGCAACCGCCATCGAACGATCGATAATTTTCAAATTGACGGCGGTAGACCAAGCATCGGTAACGCTTCGATCATCACCATCATCACATCATCATGGATGATTTTATGATGCCCGCTAATTTTACGACCCGCTTGTCCATCGCCTCAGAGAGAAATTAATTCATCCGCACATAATAATAATTACGTCCGTTTCAAATCAATTGGATATGATGGGAATTTATGGGGATATAAGCCGCAGGATTACATATCGCAATTCATCGTGGCGCCGCAAAAATGTAATTAATTATTTTAATTAACATGGAGGTATTCATTAAATGATAAACCACATACCCTACTCAAATAGAATGGAACAAAATCTATCTTCGATGTGCTTAACGCCAACAAAACTTTATTAATTAATTAAACTAAAACATTTTTTTATAAACTTCTTCAGATGTCAGTAGTTTTATTAAAATTTGTCTTCAAATTACTGAAATCGATATGAATACAGCAGTCTCTAGGCGTTGCGGTTTGTTAGGACTTTAATTAAAACGAGACGGCGTTTTAAGTGTCCAATTTACATTACACTTTGCTTACAATTTTGTGCCCGCTGATTTCCGCATTGCACATTTCACTGCGAACATGATGCCATACTTAACTTATATTTAGAGCTACACAAATTATATCTTGTATAGTAAATTTTATGTAGCAACATTAATTACGGTCGACAGTACATAAAACTCATTAATGATTTGTGAAAACCAAGCGACAGCCATGGATATATATAACAGGATACCTGACTTCCCATATCTAAGCGTTTTAAAAGTGAGGAAAATTACATTACGGCGACCATGTTGTTTATGCCCAACAAAATTGTTATAATATTAAAAACATGTTACATTCTATTATTTCTTGTTTCAAAAATTTTAAAACATAACTCGCATATAATTCACGATGCTGACAATTAAAAACTAACCTCGACCATTATCGCTCAACAAATAAACAAACCTGCCAAATTCTATATTTTTTATAAGTCGACTGTTTTCGATGTTCTTTTAAATTCAAATATTTGAATATAACCTAAAAAATGGACAACATTCTCTATAAACTGTTCAATTCTAATTACATTTAAAATACAAGGAGGTATGCAGTTGTGTTAGATACATAGTTAATTAATTTATATATAGTATGGTATAGTATAAAAAACTACAGCAATTTCAACACTTAAGAGATTGTACTTAATTACAATGTGTATAATATATCATTCTTATTAAAGTTATCTTTTTTTATAATCAAAACTGCATACCTACTTTTGCACCCTTCTGTATGAGTTTCCATAAATATAATTAAATTAAATTTGATGATTAAATACAACTACATTTTGTCGTTCACAATCAATGAATCAGATTATTCTTTGTATTTTATCAAACAATTCTTCCTTGTTGAATATATCTTTAATTAGTATAAAAATTATGAGGGCAAATGCGTCTTATACTTGACAGGCGCATCCAGCGTTATCGGTTGTTCTCTACCTCAAAAAATACTTCGAAAGTGACAAAGAAACAAATTAATTAAAAACGTGTGATGAAATTTTAAGAGTGTAAAATTACAATGATCATCAATTTGATTGTAAATTAAAAAATTTAGTTTTTCTGTATAATTGATGCATAAAATGTGAGCAATAACTTTATAACATAACCCAACTATTTTGTTAAAACTGCCAATAAGTACAGTTTTACGTCAATTATACAGAAATCGTTTAAAATTGTTAAACGAACATTAGTCACTGTTTCGGCACAATCAGCTTTATGATCGCGGTTTTTATTTTAATTGAATTAAGACTCGGACTATTTTTTAATGACTTATTTATTTTACATAAAAAAGGGTGTTAGACAAAAAACGTAAGGCTGATTAACTGATATTTTTTAACCAATTTGAATGATTCAAAAATTTTAAATGGTTTTTTGGATACTATAAAGGCACACGTATATGATTTTATATTTATTATAGTTGCTATGACAACCAACTTAATTTATTTTTAATAGCAACATATATTTTTTATTACAAGTTTCATGATATTCTAAAAACAACCATGTAAAATAATAATATACTTCTATAAAAATATTTTAGGATAAATTAAAACAAATTTCCTTTTAAAAAAATTGTAATTGAATAGGCAGTGAAAATAACCAATATTTAATTACTTTTGTGTTTTTATGTTATTATGCATAATATAATACTTCAAAAAAAAAAAAACTAAAAAAACATTGTGTAACTGGGTTTTTGTTGGGTTATAATAATTTACAACGTAGTTCTTCGTGATTAATGTTTATTCAACAATGAAATAATAATAATCGTCTAACAGTGTAATACTCCTAACAAGAATGAAATCTTAACTAACTAAACAATATTTTACAAAATACTTATATACTATATTTTCGCACTCTAAAACACACCGCTCAGCTGCTGGAAATATCCGGATTATTATAATACGTAGCGTCCGTTTCTTAACTAGTTTTGAAAATATCCAGATTATGTCATTAAAATAACATTGGGGAAATATCCAGACTAACACATTTGGGACTTCTTAGTAATAAGGGTGGTGTAATTACTGTGATTACCTGTACATCTTAAATGTGCCTGTCACATATTCCTCCTTAAAAGTGCTTCGACGTCCTTGGAAGTGCTTTTATTGTTTTCTCGGCCGTCCTCTTCTGCGGTTTGGTTTCACAGGTGTCGACATGGGTGTATTGTCTTCGTTAAATGGAGTCAGTGCATTTGTATGGTAAGTTCCCAAAGAAACTGCTGGATTTGCTGAAGAAGCCAATTCATATGTTGTTTGACTTACAAGTCGCTTTATTATATATGGTCCATTTCGTTTTAGAGCAAATTTTGATGTGTAGCTGTTGGCTGCTTTGCGTATTGACCAATACCAAATCTCCTGGTCCGTATGGTAATACTTCTCTTATTTTTTTTGTCTGCTACTTTTTTCCATCTATCTAGCTGTTTGTCTTGTGTATTTCTAGCGGTAGATAGCCAGTCAGCAATCTTCGTGCTGTAATCTGTGATACAAATGTTTCGTTGTTTATAATTTGCGTAAAATCATGATGTACATCTTTAGGCGTCCTCATTTCTCTTCCAAACATTTGGAGAGCTGTGGTAAACTCTGTTGAATTGCATGTTATGGTGTTCATCGCAAATCTTATCGTCAGTAAATACTTGTGCCACATGATATGTTCTTTCTCGGATAGTATAGCTAGTTGTTAGTTTTTAGATCCCTATTTTTTCTTTCTGCTGGATTTGTTTCTGGGTGATATACGGGTATAAGGTTTTTTGGTATCCAAATACGGGCCCCACTTGTTGCATCACATTTGTAACAAATTGTGGTCCGTTGAGATATATTTGAAAAATCTGGTATAAATTTTCTAAACCAGGAGCAGGTTTGCAAAAATGATTTAATTTGTTTCTTATTCCCAGGCCGTTTCATTTCATCTAATGCACTCACTTTTTGGGGATCCGGTTCTATTCCTCTGGGTGTTAACATGTGCCCTAGATATTTGACTCGATCACGTACAAATTCACAATTTTCTTCGTTGACTTGAAGTTTGAACAATTTTAACCGTTGAAATACTTCATCCAGGTCTTGTAGATGCATTTCAAAAGTTGTGGACAAGATGATTATATCATCCAGATAGGCAAAAATAATAATGTTTTTGAGTCCGCTCCGGAATCGGTCAATGAGCCGTTGAAATGTCGCTGGGGCATATTGCGGAGACCAAATGACATTCGCTTGAATCGAAAGGATCCGACTGGGGAAATAAAAGCGGTACAGATCACGTACAAATTCACAATTTTCTTCGTTGACTTGAAGTTTGAACAATTTTAACCGTTGAAATATTTCATCCAGGTCTTGTAGATGCATTTCAAAAGTTGTGAACAAGATGGTTATATCATCCAGATAGGCAAACATAATAATGTTTTTGAGTCCGCTCCGGAATCGGTCAATGAGCCGTTGAAATGTCGCTGGGGCATTGCGGAGACCAAATGACATTCGCTTGAATCGAAAGGATCCGACTGGGGAAATGAAAGCGGTACAGAGACCGTACCGCTTTCATCCTCTATTTTTACATACAGATACTTGGTGATATCCTGCTTTTAAATCCAATATCGTCATAAAAAAAGTTTTCGAGGCAGTATGAAGTAAATCGTCAATCTTGGGTAGCTAGTAGTGTGTCTATGTCCTTTTCTAGTAACTTCTTTTTCTCAGGAGACATTTTGTATGGCAGAAAAGCAATTGGTTCATTTGATGATAGCCGAATTCCGTGTTTTGCAAACGGAGTTGCTTGATCAGGCCGTTTGAACACTTTTTTCAATTCTTAGTAATAAGGGTGGTGTAATTAGTTTATGAAGGTTTCATTACTCCATCAGAAGTTTTTAATTCTACCCTTTCCCTAATGCAATTTCTGAATCCTGGCCAATCGTAGTGTGTGACTGCTGTTCTCTTGAACTGTTATTTGGTCCGTTTTTAAGATTGTACCCTTGTTTACCATTCATTTTGTCCTCTTTTGCAATTGTGATAATCGATTCAATTTTATCTTTTGCAGATCAGGTTCTGCCACAACATTTAATGGCCAATTAAAACATAAGCAGGCGTTAGAACATCTAGATTGTTTGAATCTGCCGACTAGCTCTAAAGCCATCAGTGTATACATCTCTTCATAGTTTAATGCTGTTTTCTTTCAAAAGCTGATTTAACTGCAACGTCTCCTAGTCCTCCAAAATGAGGTGCACCGGAAGGAATAAAGTGCAGTTTATACCTTCTTTTACCAATTTGCTTTTTAGCCGCAAATTATCAATACAAAACAATAAAACAATAACCCAATTGGTTATTGGCACCCACAAAATTAATAGTGTTGTCAGAAAAAAATGTTTTGCTTAGCCCTTTTCTGGACACTAATCTTCTCAGAACTCCTAAAAACGCTTTGGTAGTTACGCCTGTTGCTAATTGTATGTGTACTGTCTTGGTGACCATGCAAATGAATATCACCACATAACATTTTACAATTTTTTTGGATAGCAGGTTGTCTTATTTTATTGGAATGAGTCCACAACAAAAAAAGAAAAAAATCACTCTTATTCTTGGCAAATCTCCCATCATAGGAGTAGTTGTAGAGAGCTTAAATCAAATACACTGGGTACATTTTTGCAGTATGTCTCTTAATGTGCTTCTGGCAGCTAATGGCTAGTATTGACTTCTGATTGCAGCAAGTGTTGCCTGTGGCCCGGAATACAAGTTTCTTTCTTACTCGTATCGTATGACTAATTTTGTAAAGAATGCTTTGATGGCATGTCTTAATCTTTCACCTACACTCATAAGCCCATCGTCAGCAATAAACGGATTCAAGCATAACAGCTTACTTTGTCTAGTAATATTCTTTTTTTCTTGTAATTGTTGTAACTCTTTGGCGAACTCAATTTTCTGTATTATTTTAATTAATTAAGTCATACGTTAAAAGTACAACATTCTTAAGTTTGATTTTCGATCGGCATGCGTTGATGAATCTTATGCACCACGCCGTGACTATGACACGCCCGGTGAATGAAGAAAATCTTTAAAACCATTCCAAACCACCTAGTCATGGATTTGTTTGTATTAATAATTTTCTTTCAGGTATGTTTTTGTAGATAACTTCGGGCGGAGGTAGCAGATTGGTTTTACAAAAGAATTGAACATGCCATAATAGGTTCGAATTTCTAAGTCTTTCAATGGTAGTTCCCCGGGATATCAAATTCGCTAGAGTTTCGTTTGTATTTAAATTGTGCCAATCTTGAATCTTAGAACCAAAAAAATTCATTAACAAACAAACATTAACATTTTATCTATCAAGCTTCTTTGTAGTTTTTTCTTGCAGTTTCCTGATCTTTCAAGTTGTTTTTTTCTATTTTTAACACGTTTATTTAATATTTATCTAAACTACTCATTCACTGTTTAAAGCGTTTGTCCACAGTCCGTATACATCTGATATTTTATTATTTATTTAAAATTCTTGCACCTTGAGTTGACAGGCGATCGACAACATTATTGGTTGGAACGTGTATTTATACAAATTACAAATATCAGTTTGGTATCCAAGTTGTTAACGGAGCACACCCTACACAATACATCTAACTTTCAACCAATAAATTTTGTTAGATAGTTATAGTTCGTTGACACCCAATCATCGCAGGACCTGTTAATGGTCAACTTCCTGATGTAGTGCAGAGCTTTTGCAAAGTCGGACCAACTTATATACAAAAATAGACATCTGTTCACAAGATCGTCACAAATACTCGTCATGTGAAAGCTCAAAGTGGAACAATATTTAAACACATATAGCAGTGATCGTGATTTACAAGAGTAAGTTGCCAATGAAGGTAAAAGTATAATGTTTGAAGACTGTAACTGTGCCTTTAAACTATTAAAACTAATGTCGTTAATTTATAATAACTTTACACTAAACTTTTATTCTGTTACAAATTTTCTATTATAAATTTTCATAGGGGTTAATACTGGAATTCATGAAAGCCGCATAAAGTAACGACTTGTTAAATCTGACAATTGCAAAATTATTTGTAACATTACAAGCAGTAAAACGCCAAATTTGGTAATGGATAAATATTAGTGTTAAATAGAAAATAAAATTTGATGACAACGCAGCGTAAAGAACCGTTATTTCTTTTGAAATTATAAAAGTAGTTTTGACAGTTTATCAAATATTGTGGCTATGTTGTCACATTTAGCTGACGCTTGTATATATGATTCAATCGTATTTTAATATATTTTAATTTATTTCATTTCATTTAATACATAATCAAGTAATGTGTACGCAAAGGGAATCATTAAATTGCCCCGATTTATTACACAATACACAAAACTTAACTAAACATTATCACGGCCGTAAAAAGTAATCAAGATCCAGATAGAGACATCACCCCTCTCGGAATTATCAGTGAAAAGGTTCATTCAAGGTGATTAAGAGGGATGACTGGCGCGGCACCATCTATTACAAACACTGAAGATCTTGATCAAAATTAATAAAATTGAGATGTAATTTCGCAGGGTAAATTCCATCCGTGAGGGTATAAATCCACGTGTATTCGGACTTCGGACTCCCCTTAGAATAATTATAATCACCTTGGCCGGGTCGCGTTTACATATACACCCACGAGATACATATTTATAGGAAAGATAAACCGAGTATTCGTATAATCCCCCTACGTTTAATTAATTTCCTTTTATGACCCGCAGTGTTTTCGTACTGTTGCAGATAATGATAATGCTGGGCCGTTAATTGGTTATCGATCAAATGATTGGTATTTGGAAAAATGTGGATGTAGTATAGTATGATTTAGGGCGTTTTGTGTTAATCACCGTGTGGCATAACAGGTGCTCGTAGAGGATAAAAACGCCAGTAGCTCAACTGTCGTCCCGCATTTTGTTGTCGCCTCCAGGTGCATATCTTCGAGTGAAATGGGTATGTGATATGTTATATGTTTTTTATTATTCTCTATACGCCCCCGCATTATATATTCCACCGAAACCGTATTTAATGTTTGCTCGTTACATCGACCAACAAGTTTATTGTGTTTAGAACAGCCATTGTTAGTTTAGATGATTGATTCTACCTGCTTTTGTTTATTTGTTCAGCACACACTGTCCACTATTTTTACATAGTCTGCATCGTTCACACTTTACGTCCATCAACTTTAACAAACAACAATTTCGCGTCCGCTTTTTTCTATTATATGTGTTCAAATTAGAAATTTGTAAAACCGGTGTATGAATAATTGATGTAACTTTGTTTCGTCGACTGTGTTATTATTCCGTTTCGGAAAGAAATTTCTAATCGAACTTGGGTTTAAAAATATGTATGTAATACTTAATATAGTCAATGTCGCAAAGTTATTATGATAAAATAAATTATAATGTATTTGCAAGAATTTATAGTAAATACATTTTATTTTATTATAATAAAAGCTCGGTTCTAAATATGTAAATGTATGCATTTACATATTTCATTATAAACGAAATAATATTTTTTAGAAATTTTAGTTATTCAAAATGCGCCCCAATGTCAATTCTACAATTTCAATCAAATTATTCTAATTAAAAATTAAAAATGTCGTATTGTATATAATCCTTTGTGCTTAGTACTGACTGAAATCAATAAGATTATGTATAGTAGTAGCAAAGCACTTAACACGGCGGTTGCGAAATTAAGCCGTTTGCCGCATCTATTACATATTTACATTTCAAACTCTTGTTCATTTGAGAAATTACACAAAAGTCAAGTCATGAATAAATGAGTTGTTTACGTATTTCGAAGTATAGGCTAATTATATGGATAGTCATGACATGTTGTCATTTGTAAATTATAAATTTCTAAATTCGATTTAAAAATAACATTTGTCTGTAATGCGTCATTTATAAAACTGTAAATTATTGCTAGACTATTTCATACGTAGGAAAAGCATAGTCTGCAACTCGCACGGGTATCCCTTTTTTTCACATATATGAATAGAAGCACTCGTTAAGGACGCGGTTTAGGAAGTGTCATAAAACTACGAGCAAAACTTTAAGAAATATTATCAAAATCCAAAACCTTCAATTGTTTATTAAATTTTGAAATTAAATAGTAATTTTTTTGTCAAATTATTTGCTCGAGTTATACTTTATTGAACATCAAATTTAGTAAACTTTTTATTGTGCTATAAGTTATTTTTCTAAAACAACCATTGTTATAGTTCTGCTCGTGGTTGTGTATGTATGATATAATGGAAAATTTGAAATTCCCGCGGGTGTAAAGATCATACTCGTAAAAAACGGACATTGTTTGTTGCAGAATATACTATTACCCTTGGCTGAATTTATACTATTGTAATAAATGTTATTATAATATCCGACAGCAAAAGTGAAACCGGACCATGATTTTTCTCATCATCTGGTGACATTAAGTTCAACAAAAACCACATAAACTATTTGTTAAATATAATCTAAAACGTCAAAAATAAACATTTTTGACCAAAACTATTCAAATCCATTGTCATATTCTGTACTTACAACACAACATTAAATTTACTTAGTGCAGTTTATTCTTTGTATTGTGGTGTATTAGAATTATCTTTATTCCTTTTTCAGCACAATGTTCAAATTTTATCTAGGATTTTTGAACTATGATTTGAAAAAGTTTACTAGATTTGCACAATTGCAAAACCAGGTTTTTATGTTTTATATTCACAATTCTTCAAATAATACAAGTTTTAAAACTGTATATTTTTTGTTTAAGTGGCTGAATTTTTTGTTGTCATTTTGAATTTCAAATTGTTATGCAGAATCTTTAGTTAATTGGTCGGATTTTTATTGTTTTAAATTAATCCGGTTTTCAATTAAGCACATTTCTTTAAAAGTTTCTCTACCGCTACCTTGATTTCCAGTATTGTAATGAAAACTGCAACTTTGACGACATTCCCATTTCTACATACATATAATTTAATAATCAATTAATTTTTGTACCAGTACATTCAGAAAAGATCTGTCTGTCTATATGTCAAAGTATAATTGGAACGGAAATAACCAAAAAAATATCAAATATAGAAATAAATGCGTTTGTGGGTACTATTGAATGCATTTTAATGCTATTTGTAAACATAGCTTGACTTCATAGACAAATCTCCGTCTCAGGCTCAATGGGGTCAAAATTGTTGAAATACTTTTATTGCGTCAAATTATGCGTTTTGATTTAAATTTTCTTTTCAAATGTTTTCCAAAAAAAATGAAATTTAACCTACCATATTTTTTCAGCAGTATATTCAGAAAGGATTAAACTATACTATAGTACTGCATACTTTGTCATTACATTTTAGTGAGAACAGCATTTACACTGTTTTATTATTATTAACATTTAGGCATAGGCGATTGCTAACCATCCATTCTGAAGCTAACTTGTATGTTTGACTACTATTTTCTAACACAGATTTAAATGTTGACTCACAGTTCATTATTGTAGTATCATTTGCGTATTGAATAACTTTTTCAGTATACATTGCGGAAAATCCTTAATAAATATTTAAAAAAATTGTCCTAGAACTGAACTCTGCGATACACCAAGTTCAACAGATTTTGCAGTAGATTTTATAAAATGTTACAATTTGTTTTGAATTTTTTTTTAAATTAACAATTAACTTGCACCTTTATAGACTCCAATTATACGCATATAACTTGGCTAATAGTAAATTATGTGATACACAATCAAATGCCTTAGTTAGATCAAGAAAAGTGACTGCAGAGATATTTCCCTCTTCAAAACTACTAAGTATATGTACAACAAATGCCATAATTGCAATAGAAGTAGATTTTTTTTAACCCAAACCGATTTTCTGAGAATAAGAAATTTTGATTTCTCATATAGTTTAGAAACAATTGGTAATAAAGATATTGGTCTGTAGTTATCTACAATGTTTTTACTTCCACTTTTTAATAGAGGAATCACATTTGCAAATTTGAGTGCTTCGGGAAATGATAGATTTTTAATTAAACCGTTCATTAGGTTTGTAAGAGGTATTATTAGTACATATTTCATAGACTTAATTAGATCTACATTGATGTCACACACATCTCTCGATTTACTGTTTTTATTTTTGACAATATTGCGCAATTTCAATGTACGAAATTTCTCTAAACTTAAATAACGGCACATTAGACAAATTATTTTTTTTAATAAAAGTACTAGGTTGATATCTGATAGTAAAATATTTTTTAAAACATTATGAGCTGCATTAATAAAATAATTGTTAAAATCAAAAGAAGAAATATCACAAATTTTGTCACGGACGTCCACTTTTCTTTTAGAATTTATCACTGACCACATAGCCTTTTGTTTATTAAATACGTTATTAACAAATGTATCATTTGTCTTTATTTTTGCATTTCTAATTGCAGCAAAATATTGTTTTTATAATATTTGTATAGCGCTCTCATATTACTATTTTTGGTACGGTCTTGTATCAGAAGTAAATTTTGACGCATCTGCTTTATATTACTGTTGAACGAATCCAATGAGTCAGATTTGTATTTTTTAATAGAATTTTTTTCCGGAAACATAACTAATACGTAATCCTCAAAACAATTTAAAACTTTTTCAAATCTGTTGATTTGGTCATCGTTTACAAAACTCCAGTCATTAGTATTTAAAAGATTATAAAAAGCAAGCTGCATTGTATAAGGCCTATGCCACAAAATTATTAGTTTAGTTTTTGGTTTTGCAATACTCAGTTAGATATCTATAGCACAGCCTCTATGATCAGATAGTATTGTATTTACTGCGTATGTTTGTAAAATACACTAAACATTTATATTATTTATGTTATCAATTCTGTTGGTTTTACGAGTATCAAATTTTACATGATCAATTAGACCATAACTACTAAAAGGCTACAGGGAAAAGTTGCCTGTGCATCCATTTCTTTAAAATTAACATTAAAATCACCACCCAGAATTACATATGTTTCCAGACAGTTTATTGTATTAAAACATTTGATAGAACAATACAAAACACATTAAATCACTGTTGGGTGATCTATATACATTTAAAATGATAACGTTAAAATCAGGTAGCTCCTACAATTTCACAATCTTTTTTAATTGATTGTTTTTCAATATGCTCAAGTGATACAAATGTATGCCCCTGTTGCATAAATATTAAATTATTAAATTGCACAGACTCAATTTCTTCGCCAATGTTCACTTATACATTCTACGTGGTGCTTACATTTATAACTACACAAGAGAGCCTCAAATTCATTAACAATATTGTTAACAGATTGAATATTTATAAACAGTATATTTAATTCTTTGTTTTCAGTACCTGTATTTAAATTCAGACGTTTTTTTCCTAGTCTAAAAATAATTCCTTTTTGTTCCTATCGTGCAAATATCTTCTAATACACACGCAACACCTTCTGACCAAAAGTTTCCATTCATTAATGTATCCAATAGGTTACAATTAATCCCAAGACTAAACGATTGACTGTTACTGAAACTAATAACATGTTCCAAAATGATAGTGGAATTATCACATTTACTTTTAATATATGTAGCTTTCAATATGTTTCTTATTTGTTGATGTACGTACACGACTAATATATAGCCAAGCAAACCGTTTATTACCTAAAACACCAGTTGTTTTTGCATTTTCTACAATTACCTTATTATTTTTATTTCTTGTGCCATTGTTTTTCTGGCCTTTATTATTTTTAGCTGTATTATTAGAATTCACTACATCACTATTTTCTGTTTGTGATGGTTGTACTCCTGCATTATTTCCACCATTCACAGGTTTTTCTTTTAAAACTGTTTCACCGGCACTATGGTTATTTTCCACGCGCATTGAGATGTTCTGCCGTTGCTGCGGGAATTTTTTCGGTTGTGGTCACTGCTGCGTCGGAATGTTAACATTTGCTATCTTCGCATACGTCGCGCGTACATCCTTGGTTGACTGCAACGTTGCCATCTTTTCTTTCAGTAAAATATCTTCATTTAATGCTTTTAATTCAAAAACCAATTTAATAAGTAATTCATTTTTGCTTAATAAGAACTCATTTCTACTATAAGCATGAATCTTACCAGGTTATTCACTTACTGAGTTTTCAGCTCATTATCGGCATTTTCTGCATTTAGCTCTGTATCACTATTATCTAGGTCTATAAAACTTATATATCATGAATATTCTTCAATTTGCTGATAGGAATATCTTTTCTACAACTCTTTGCGGTGCCACCTTTCGCCAAATCGTCACGTAGCTCATTAACTGTTAATTCGAAAATTATTCTTGTTGATTTAACTTCATAGTAAAAATAAATTATTTGCATCAATTTAATAAACGAAAGTGAAGAGCCGTGAAAAGTACATGCTTCCAGTTTGTTAATGCCCATCGTAAATTGAATAAATGTAATTTAAAGAAATTGTTGTATTTTTTTAATAAATCAAAACAACTATCAATGTCGCCAAAGTTGTATTTTTTCTTATAATAGTACGAATCAAAGTAGCGCATACCAGTCGGAATAGTCTTAATTAAATATGCCAATTTAGTAATCAAATTAAAAAAAACTTACATAGTTTAGGATAATAAAGTAATGGTTAGGTGATGACTGCTAAAAAACAATATTCTCTAGCAAAGTTTGTAGAGGGCAATTGTTTCATTAAAATTTATTAATTATGTTGTTGAAAATCATGTAATACAGAATTCAGAATGAGAAAAAGCTTAGATCGTTTATTTTTAGTACATTTTCATATTTTTTATTCTTGCTGTATATGGGCAATTTCATTTCAAACGGACCAGAGCACGAGGAGGGGTGTGCATTGAAAAATTTGCTTTAGTATTTTTTTTTTCAGTTTTAATAACTTAGTAGTAGTCTTTTGATCGGTTTATGAGGGTATGAAACCCTTAACAAATTCTACGATTTTTTTAAAAAAATTTTGTCGTTTTTTAACTTCGCATTTTTTATTTAAAAATCGCAAATGTTACTAAAAAAAATTTTACTATAAAACGATGTTTTTGTTCTCAATGGGCTGGGCAAAAAGGAGCATTTTTTAATTTTTTTTAATCGTCAAATTTTACGTATTTTGATTCACATTAATTGGAAAATATAAATTTGTTCTGTGTATTTGAGTTTTAAGGGTCTAAAACTCAAAAATCTGCTGTAGGCCTATTCTTAAACATAAACTCTTACAAATACACGTTTAGCCGCGATCAGAGGAATTCAATACACCATATATTATTAAAAATTTCTCAAGGCAATTTTACATGGAAAATAGTGAGTGTTGTACTCATCGGCTGTAGAAAAGTCCATCTAGAAAAAAATGTTTATAAAATTTTCAGGCAAAAAATGCATTAAAAATTAATTATTTTTTCATATTTACAAAGAATATTATAAACACACTAGGTTGTGATTTAAAACTTTTTTTATCAAATTTTGATAAGCGACGGGCACATTTATGTTTGATCTAAAATGTAAATTTAAAATTTAAGCCTTTTTCGCTATTTTTAAGTATTTCTGTGGATACATTGTAAGATATCTAGGAGCGTAGTGCACGGCACTTCCTGAAATCTTTTGCACATATAAAAACACGTTTTTATCCATATTTAAAAAAAAACATAAATTTAAAAAAAAAATGTTTTTTAAAGCTCTTAAAAATTTTCAAAATTTAAGGGAAAAAATTTTTGGCTGTAAAAAATTTTTCTTTGAACAGTTTTGAAAAAAAGTTCATTACAGTTTTTTCTTAAAAATGCAGACCTGAGAAGTTACAAACGATCAAAAATTCTAAAAAAAAAATAAAAAAACGATTGCTTATGATTCAAAAATGGCTTATTGAAAAAATTACCAAGATTAAGACTCATGTTGAAAAAGGCATTTTCAGTGGTTTGAGCAAAATCAAATGTTTGTTCCGTACACTTGACTCAGACATGGCCATATATACATATATGTGAACCTAGGTGCACTTCAATCGTGAGTAAAATTAACCCTGTTTGGAAAGTGCAATCTGACATTTTTGACGGCATTCGTATTCAGAACATTTTGTTATAAAGACAATATATATTCTGTTTTTATCAAGTTAAACATTTCCTTTCAACCAAAAATGAAGTAAACTCAAGAACATTTTTGGGCAATATTTTTAACTTAATTCAACTTTCGATTCAAAGAAACTGATAAAGCAAGATCGACATGTGACTTTCATAACATTTAACATAACATCTTAGCCACCAGTATGACTAGTATACATTCGATACTGCATAAACAATTAGCCGTGAAAAAGCTCATGTCGATTAGTCGAAAGAAATGCTCAAGAAAATGAGTTGCAGTCGTCAAAAACCGTTTACTACATCGTCGCAGGTAATAAATCTTGGATATATCCTAAATTGCACAACACCTCATAACCATGGACATAAAACTAAACAACAGCAAAATCGAAAAAGTAAAAACATTTAAATACCTAGGAACAATCCTAAATAAAAAGTGAGACCCCGAACAAGAGATAAAGGCCAAAATAGAACAATCTAAAAGCGTATTTATGAAATGGAAACATTTACTATGTGATGGAACATTAAACTTAAACACAAGATGCCGTACGGCTCAATGTTACATCTGGACGGTGATAGTGTACGGAGCGGAGACGTGGACCCAAAAAACAAACATTATAAATAAAATAGATGCATTTGAGATGGTTATACCGGCGAATACTAAAAATACCTTGACGGAAAAAGTACGAAATAAAACAGTTCTACAAAAAATGAATAAAGAAAGAGAGCTACTGCTAATAATAAAGAAAAGAAAAACTGCATATCTTGGTCACATATTACGTAATCAAAAATAATAAAATAATAATGGAGGGGCGTATCGAAGGCAAAAGATCAATAGGCAGGTGAACCCTTTCATGGCTACGTAACATCCGAAACTGGACTGGTATAGGCGTGGGAGAACTGTTTCACATGTGAAGTGGTCGCCAACCTTCATATTGAAGACGCACAACAAGAAGAAGAATAATATCCTTATGAGCCCAAAAGTAAACCGCTCTCAACTGTATGAGTCTTCCAAGATGAACCAACCCAACCAAAATCGTTCTCCCTCAAAGCACTTGGTCTCCTGTTTCTGGGCATGTGTAATTCGAAATAATATGCAACCATTTGTTTATTCTTGGAAAAATAAGAAAACTCAACGAGTGACGCCGGAACAGTCACATCAATGCAAACAACTGGTTTTAAGCACTCAAAACGTCAAATTGATGGGCCATCCACCTTATAGTCCTGACTTGATATCTAATAATTTCTATTTGTTCCAACATGTGAAGAACAAACTGCACAAACAACAATTTTCAACGTTGGAAGAAACTATTGTTACGTTCCAAAAACCATGTTTCGGAGATACCGGATTTGCTATAAAAAGAATGTATATCACTCCTTTATTTGCCAGAGCGCAATTAAATTCTAATTAACCTTAGGCAAATTTTCTTTTTTTATTCTTTATTTTGTAGTCATTTTTAATTTGAAATCTCTCGGAATAATATCAGTAATAATTCTTTGTATGGTCACATTCATTCTAATATGAAAACTAGTTGGTAAATCGAGGAAGCATAACTTGAATACTTCCTTGAAATCTAACATTGCGTAAAGCCGAATGTACTCAGCACTCATAATACATGTACTCAATACTCAATACACAGATTCCTAAATGTTTCAAATGCTATAGTATTTGTATCTGATTTTTGGACACTTTGTTGAATATTAGATAATCTACAATACACAACAACACTGTGTTTTAGAAAGTAAGTTTTATTATTAAGTTAATTTACATAATTATTATAAATCAGCTATTATAAAATTTTAGTATTAATTGATGATGGCCAAAACCGGTCTGAATAACTTAAAATTAAAATCAACACATTAGTATTTACAATTTATTTAAAATAAATTAATCTGTAATGTATCAAATACTCAAATTCAATAATAAAATACAATTTTTACATACTATACTCTTAAGTACAGTACCTACAATTTGCCCTCCTAGCGATCAAGCGGTTAATAATATTATGATAAATTATTTCTCATAAAATAAATATATAATTGTAGGGACCACAAAACTGATATCTTCCGATAACACATTAAAAAAAAAAAACAACAGTTTCATAGTTTTTAATTATTTTGAAATATACACGACTTAATTGTTCTTATAATATACGTCCTTATCACATTTAAATTGTTTTTTGTATTTTTATCACAAATATCTTTAGTAGACTAAAGATTCAATTCAATATCTTTCAATGCTTTCAGCAAGGATCATAACATAGGTTGTGTCTAGCAGAGCTTTATTCCAAGTCCGATTTTGAAATAACATTTTTATTTCGATATATAAAATACGGCGTCTCTAAAATGTTTACCGGTATATAGTATTGATCAATAAAATCCACTCCATTTCGTTACAAATATAATTATAAAGTTTGAAAAGTGTACTCCTTGAAAAAAAAATAATATTTAAATACTCAGCATCAAGCTACATAACTTATTCATGACAATAGAATATGGAATTTATATCAGTTTCACTTCCTTCGCAATTAAAGGACCGAAACACCTCACCTACACAGTATTGTAATTAAATTCCCCAAACAATGACGAATTTAAACAGCTCACGTTAATTATAAACTAAACAACTAGTAAATGGCACCTGGTTAATGATGACATCAAATTTAATTATTCAAGTTGCGTTTTTATGTTAGTGTCGCCACACGAGTGTACATTTGTATTTATTATCAGGGCGTTATTAAAGTAGACCAAAATGGGATCCCTCTCCTTTCTTACTGCGGCGACATAATGAAGGGACATTAATTACAGTTGTTTACAGTGAGCGACCCCGGTTGTTCTGGTATTTGCGTTTTCCCTGCATTTTATTTTGATATGGCATTTGATCCGTGAGAGATTTGTGTTTGTTTTGACACCTGCAATGTTCGGTCGCCTGAAAAGTGCATGATCCCGCGATAACGTGCGGTTACAGGGAATACCGCAAACATCACTTTGATATGCGATATAAATCCAGGCTGTGTGCTGATACTATTTGGTTTGTATTTGCTATTTTTTGTGTACAGCATATCAGTAAATTCTATGATTAAATAAAGTCGATCGGTAGCGTATAAATATAATCTAGGCAGATTAATCATTCTCTTAGTGGCACAGTTTTACTAACGTGGCACATTTCCTAAACTCCGGAAAACTGTTTTATTGCAGTTTTACGGGTAATAATTTCTACGGCGACGTAAAGAACACAGTTTCGCAAACTCCGGCAAAAATTTTTACCTCAAACTAAAGATGCAGAAAAACTAATAAAAACTTAATTTAAAAAAAAATTAATGCAAATAGATAAATTAGACTTTTTTTAATTGAGATCACTTTATATAAAGTTTTACTGTGTAACAAAGATACTATGTATGGCCGGCCACACATACTTTTTTATATTATTGATGTACACCAAGAACAAATGCGTATATTTTATTTGCCCTTTACGAGAATGGACGCAAAATATCTAATGCAATATTAGCAATGTCTTTGTTATTTTTTTCTTTTCCGGTCTTGTCAATATTTGGTTTATTAATACAAACTTGAACTGTAGTACTGGGCCCATAAAAAGTTTTCACATTTGTAAAATCTGGCAACCTTGAAAGTCATTAGATGCATATGCGTGTAAACAATATGCAACAGAAATTTTGTGAGGTGTAAAATAACGCTATTTAATTTAAATATTTTATACAAACATAATCCAACAATCGCCTTTCAACTAAACGTTTTAGATTCTTTAACTTTAACGCAAACATGTTATCAAAGTTGCATTTAAATCGGATTAAACTAACAAATTCTTATACAGGGAGTTTATAAATGAATGGGATTATGTAATCACTTTAAATATGCCGCCTTTTTAAAATCGTCCACTATACTACATATGTTTTCATATGTTTGCTTGACAGCTGTCAAAGTTGATCTGTCAAAACAAATAGTTTAGTGAACAATTTAAAAAAAGCGGCACAATTAAAGTGATTACATAATCCCATTCATTTATAAACTCCCTGTACTTGCCTAAACAAAATGCGAACAGGGCAGAACAAATTTGTTTAGCAAATTCCGTCATATTTAAAAGTAGACATTATTTACCGGACCGTTGTTTTCAAAACATTCCGTTACTGTAACACCGTACGGATGATATAACTATAAAAATATGATCTTTTGACATTTTGCTTTGTATTGCGCATTACATCATTACGTGACTTCAATCTCGGGAACTTTTAATTAATTAGATTATTTTCGTGCAATAAAGAAACAATTAACCGTGTTAATCCAGATAAAATTTGGTTTCTCAGCGAGAGAAAATCCCATAACATTAACTTCCGTGCTCAGAGAAAAAATTACCGCTGTATTACGTAATTATTAAATACCATCAGTTTGTGCTGTTTGTAGCTTTATCATGATTTCTGATTCAGAAAGTGATTTTTATCTTCCCAATATTAAAATAGTAAATTAAGTTGAAAAAATTTCTGCGGACTAGTAAGTTTTCTCAGAAAGAAAAATCAAAGAAGAGGTATGAAGAAATCTATGCAAAATTCATAAAATAGAAGGCCAATAATAGCGTCATTCATATTAGAAACTGTGCAAACAGCATATTTTGCAAAAGTGTCGGAAAATTTAAAGCCTTATGGTCTATGTATTTTAAAAATGTCATTATCAATAATGAATTATATCGATATCAGTAAATATCATAAGGTACGTTCTTTCCTGAAACAAAAATCCGATGGTTTAAAAAATTAAATGTATAAAACTTCGTCTGTCCAAGAAATAAACTCGTTCTTAACGAATACACCCCACTCAAAATATTTAGTTACTAAAGTATGGTATTGTTTTAACAAATAGTTAGTTGTATAAATGTTTTTAAGTTGCCTTAATTTTTGGAATTTCTGGCGAGTGTTGCTATCACAAATTAAAAACATTGACAGTAAATGAACTAAAGGATTCTCAAAGTACATTTCTTGTTAAAATACCTAACACAAAGGCAAAGGTATCACGTTCGTTTCACCTTTCGGTAACTTTAATACAATTTCTAAAAAATATATGAAACTTATGGGTCTATTCATATACATATTTTATTATCGATGTTAGCTAACATCGCTGTAGAAATTGATTTTTAACCAATCAGGTATCGAGTTTTTTTAAATATTACCTAGCAACGATCAAAATGTTAATCGCTGTAAAAAAATTTTAGAATACGGCATTAGTCCACTAAATATGGATCAAATTAATTGAAGATTTTTTTATTAACTATCAGAATAGTAGTGTAGTAGGCAAATTGTCGGAATTAACAAATTAAGTAAACTTCTTATAGAAATAGCTTAATACATATTTAAATTTGCATATTCCTCAAAAATATGTCATGCATAGCTTTTGCAGAAATTCCGCTACGGTACTAGTATAGTAAATGCAGAAGGTGATCTGTTTCAATTAAAACGGATAAACGGTTAAAATGGCTAACCTTGCAGAGGGATATATTGATAAATCAAGTAGCAATAAAAATCAAATACAGGCCAAAATTTTACAATCTGTACAAAATACAGAGGAGCCTACAACAGAATCCCAGAAACCTATATTTATTAAGATTTTTTGTTTGTTGTGGTTCGTACTACTTATATTCTTTTTTGAACATCATGTACATATATCACAATTATGTTATATTATCAAACCACCGTCCGCCGTAACCTATCAATTTACATGATTTTAATTAATGTAGCAGCAGTACCAAATTCTATTAATCTATAACCTCTTAATACCGTTAGGTATCGAGGAATCGGACACACCGAGCCACAGAGAAGACATGTGTATGTTTGGATGCCTATATGAGGTAGCGGACTCATATTGGGAAGAACGCTACGCTCGGCATCACTTTGGGGTTACCCATCCAAGTTGTAACCAGAGCGGCCGTTGCTTAACTTTTGTTAGCGCTACATGCCCTCTCTGCCGTACTGCCGTCAGCAGTACCAAACCAATAAAAAATTAATACACGCGGGAATATCAAATTTCACATTTTATCATACATTCACAACTACGACTAGAACTATAACAATTGCTATTATAGAAAAATAACTTATAACACAATAAAAAATCTCCTAAATTTAATGTTCAATGAAGTATAAGTCTTAAAGTTTAAGCAAATATTTCGACAAAAAATTATAATTTAATTTCCAAATTAAATAAATTGGATGAATTTGATTTTCATATATTTTATTAAACTGGAAATTTCATTCTCTACACGTTGCAAAAAAACCGATTAACCGAGTTAAATTGTGTGAGTTCTGCTCGTAGTTTTATGACACTCACTTAAGCTGAAGCAAACATACCTACAATGTACAAAATACTTGTTATAAAATTGGACTTAATGAGTTGGTGTTCGAAATATTTGTTTATAGAAAATATTGTTGTAGTCTGGACAATTTTAAGTATTTTTATACTAATTTATTCATAACTGAAAAAAAAATTGTCTTCTATTAAAATATCAAACAATTAAATTAGATTAACATAATTTGTTTTTAATTCATAACATAGTAGGTAGTTATTTGTGTAACAAGATACAAATGTAACGGATTTACTGCTGTGGCTGGCATTTCATATCCGACGCAAAGCCGAGGATATCAATCCAACCAAGTTATTAAATCCCCTTTTGTGACGTGTTGAGCACATAATTGTATCGTTGATTGTTAGTATTAATATCAATTGTTTTAATGCAATAAGTAGACGTACTAATCAATTATTGAAATTGCTATTGGCATCGCCGCTGGCGTTGGCGGCTTTGTATGCATCTAGTGCTTCAATTTAAAATACCATTTTAATCAAACACAATCTGCAAGAAATATAAAAATAAATTTATTTCCAACAAACCCTAAAAATATGGGAAACCTACAACAAATATCCCTTTTAGAAACTGTATCATATTGAAATTAAAAAATTAAATTTTCAACCATCGATGTTGCAATTACATTAAATACACCACCCCACATGTTTTTGTTGAACACATTCATTTCAAAAATTCCAGGTAATCATTTAATTTTAATAAAAGCATTGCTACATAGGTATCTTGCATCATATTTAATGTCAATTTAATACTTCATTAAAAAAATATTTTTTGTTACTTTCGTATATGCTTAAAAATTGTTATTCAATTAATTTTAAAAGATCTTCGTACCTGCGTTCACTATATCGTTTATTTAATATTATAACTATAAGTAAATAAAAATGCCGCCGCAACTTATTGAAATTGCTAAAGCAGTACCTTTAATCGACGACGGTATCGGTATTGCCGCAAGAACTTAGATTT
This sequence comes from Tachinus rufipes, assembly GCA_963932245.1. NCBI lineage: Eukaryota > Metazoa > Arthropoda > Insecta > Coleoptera > Staphylinidae > Tachinus > Tachinus rufipes. The sequence goes on from OZ010743.1 coordinate 73,312,513, forward strand.
CCTTACACAAACGTGCAAATTGTATCGAGACACTATGCAATTCACAAGAAGAGCAAGTTCTGGTAAACGAAGTATTACTTCAGTTAGTGATTATCAGTTATTTATATATATATATATATATATATATGTGAGTGTGTGTGACGTGTAAAGTGTCGCATCTATTTACATAAACTAATAGGGCTTTTTTTTAATACAGAGCACCCGTTACTATAATCAAACATAAGCTCAGGTTCTTGGACAGTCAGATTTCCGTAAAGATAGGTTGAATAAAGTGGGCATCGGAAGAGCAAACAAAATATGTGAATTAAAATACCTAGAATTAATTGTAGACGACGCCGACGCAGAGAGCCGCTTGGCCACGAACCTTAAAAATAAATTGGGAGTTCAAGTCCCTGCAGGAGTATATTCACTTTTTTATGTTTGTCTACATTGGATATTAACAATAATTACAATATTAAATAAGTTATGGCTAATACACGACAAACTACCAAGTATAAAGAAAAAGAATATACAATTGAATGACTGGCCGAAAGTTACAACACTCAATGAATTTATGTCTGCTAAATTCGATGATTTGATGAAACAAAATAAAGAAATAAAAGATGATTCAAAAAACGCAGAGCATGATAACTAGAAAATGAAAAATAAAACAACAATAGAGATCAATATAAACGACAAGAAAAATAAAAATAATCTAATATTTAAAAGAATTGATACAAAAGATACAATTCCAAAGGTTGTGGGAATACTAATCAAAGTAACACATAGAATGGTAATGAAAAATAATACAAGTGATAAAAAAAAGTAAATGAAAAGAAAACAATGTACTATCAAAATGGAATATAACGTGTGCCAGATAATCCAAAAAAAAATATAGAATGAAATAAATCAAATTATAAAAAAATTTAAAAAAAGATATCAGAAACGATACCACCAGCAAAACAAAAAAATAACAAATAAGTGTAATGAATACCAGATAATCAGCTTAGTAGAACATACAGCAAAGAGTAATAAATCAAAGATTGGTACAAAAACAGAATAAAATAAAACCAACAATTTAGATTCAAAAAAGATAAAAGTTTAAATGTGTGTTTTGTAACTATGGTAAAAGATTGATTGTGCTCTGTAAAAGAAATTTTTAGATATTTTAAAAATAAATAAGTAGATATTCAGTATATGAGAAAAAAGTAATAATCACGATACACGAAAAGAACGGAATGGTTAGAGATTAGTGAAAAAGTGAAACTTTATCTCGAACGTTGTTTAATATGTATGCTAAGCATATTGGCAATGTGCTGCAAAGATGACAGGTGTATAAGAATCAGAGAATCTGAAAATAGTGGTATACGTGAAAGGAAATAAACTACAAGTACTTTGGTGACAGCAAATTAGAAAAACCAAATGTAAAATTTAAACAACTGTAAAAAGAGATAAAAAATGTATAGAAGCATTTTTAAGATGAGGCTTTAGATGAATGAAATGAAGAGAAATAGGGAAAGATAATAATAATAATTTTGTACTACCTTGCAATAAACTTATTGTTTTATAGTTTTTGTTGATTGTGGAAAGAGAAACTCAATTCGATTTATTCCTGTCAATTCTGTCTTTTATCAGTTAATGTTACACGCAGTTTCAAACATATTTCAAATGAAATACACAAACCAGTAACCATTGTGCAATGATTTTAAAAACTTGGTAAAATAATGCTTATATTTATTTAAATATGAATCAATCAAAGTCTCACTAAAAAATTAAATTAATAATTAATAATTAACAAAAAAAAAAATAACATAAAAAAGTCAAAAAGGATGATATCTCCATGTGCATCAATGCAAGAGTTTACATGCTTAATATATTATCGATGTACTCCTGGAGTATCTCGTTTCATGCAACCTGAAGATGGTGTCGCAGGAAGTCAATTTATCCGAAGTCCTGGACAATATTCTAAGTCGCCAACCCATAAGTCTGGTGGTCATGCATGCCAAGGCAATATTCGGAGCTTCACTTGATTTAAGTACCTTCTGGTAATGTGTATGATGTAGCAGTGTACGATGCCATTTGACATCGTTCGTATAAAAAGCACTAATACTGCTTCCAATACCTTATCGATGTAACAATATGTTTATAGAGAGCCTGGGATGAACACGAGGGGTGATATTCCACCAATACATGTCGCACTCCAAACCAAAACGTACGGTGTAACTGCAAATTTCAATATTCTCCTCGATACCGGCAAACTCTTCTACATCCATCATTTACTCACAAACAAAACCAAGTTTCATCACTAAGAAGAGCGATGTCATTCCATTGGTAAACTCAACCTCGCCGCTCTTGACACCATACAACCCTGGCAGCCTTGTGGGCTGGCGTTAATGGAAGCCTTTGATTCAGTCGGCATAAATGCATACCAAAAATTCTTACTTAATTTTGTCTTGTCCAGTCTACAGCAATAAACCTGGTTGTTTAAAACCAATCTCGTGTGGCGACTCGTCTAATGAGTCAATCTTTACGAATATTGCTGCTTCTAGGACGCCTCCTCCTCAATCCATGCAGCCCATATTCTAGCAATTGTGTAGTTTCAATTTAGCCTTTTACCAATTTCACAAAAGATTTCATGATCATTTGCCCCCAGTCAAAATCATTTCATTTGAAACCGAGTGAAGATTGTCGCAATGTTTACAAACTTTTTTATAATATGATACATTTTTATATGCTCAAATATTAAAATTAACTGCCTGTTTGTTTGAATTAAATTTAAGTGCTTTTGTTGTGGTTTAATAACAAAAAATGGTAAAATATACATATGTAATAAATTATTACGCTCAGTTATACAATGTTATATTTTTAAATAACGCAACGTACGCAGAACCTCCCAACCACCACACCGTGCTTGAACGTCGTATCTTAATTAATTAACTAATTTATTTAGGAACGGCCTTGCCGTCAAATCATTCGACCGCATCTTTGCTTTGTCCAGCAAACGACTCCCATTCTAGTTGTTCTTGCTCCATTTGTGCCAATCCGGCCTATCTCGTCTTCTTGTGTAGTTTTCTATAAATTGAACTTGCACACAATTATTAATACATTCTGTCCAATGAATAAATATATATCTCTCTCATGCCAGAATCTATATTAATACATATTATACTACCAATTACCCAATCAACACATCCTCAAGGTATACTCTAATACCAGTAAGTTTATAACTGCTCCTTACCACTGTAATGTGCCCTGCATACAACCTCTAGGCCTAACCGGTCTGTGTAAGCTTGACAATCTTTTGCAGTCACTGTGCAAGCCCAAGGTCTCAACTACCTTTGGCTGTTACGTATAAGGCCTTACTGCCTGATACAGTGTGTGAAATAACAATCTTTTAGAGCACTCCTGTATAACACACCTCTAAAAATGTACCAAGACAATCAATATTATCATCAATAATATTGAACAATATATTACACAATATATTTAGGCCAATCAAAGTAGCTTTTCACCTCTAAAAAACTCCAAAAGTTTTAAAACTTTTTCGGATTTTTGTTAATATCTCGAGAACTGTAGATCGGAGGTAAAAGTTAACTATATACACTATGAAAGCTGATAAAATTTGCAATAAAAATGATCATATACATTTTTCTAGTATTCTTTGCGGTTACAGAGTTATAGAGCACTAATGATTGCGTTTTTTTCAAAAAAAAAGTTAGCACGACACAATATGTAAATTATTGAAGATGCCAAAGCAAGAAAAAATCAATGTACTTTTTAGCATCATTTGTTAGATACTTGTAAATCAATATTTGACAATGTTTTGTCTACACTTTTGGATTCGTTGGATCATTGCGGGAAGGGGGTTATACATTATAATGAAAACAAAACGAAAAATGAGATTGAGGACTGCCTCAAGTTCTGCTGCGTCTTCTGTAGTTACTGGGATCAACCGGCTGGCTCAAAATTCTGGTTTAGCATTCAAAACTCATTTGGTAAAAGCTTTGTAACAATGCATGTTAAGGGAAGTTTGCTTGTGAGGTGCATTGTACCATGCCAGGAATATTTTGTTTCCAGCTTCAGCTTTATTACATCAGTAATACTTTGCAGTGTAGCTCGCTTCTTGGACAAATTGAAACAGACAAGTTTCCATTTTCGATATGCAGCGGAAGTCGTATCCGCTGAATGCATGCACAAGAATTATGCAGTTTTTTGTTCGCATAGTTTGCAATTGCTTACTCAAATATACCTTCCTTTCTACTCTGCCGTGGCTTGGTTTAACAAATTATATCTGTTTTTCGGATGGAGCTAAAGCTATGAGGAGGACAATAAGAACAACATCTTTGCCAACTATTGCTACTTTGTTACTAGTTTAGGATTTTATTACTCAATCAATTTACCAGCGTTACTAGATTTTTGTTTTGTTTTAATTCCATGGTCTTGAAGAGCAGTTAAGAGGAATGAAATAAGTCTGGATTTATTGTGTTCATTAGAAAGAAAACCATCCTGTTTGACTGTGATTTGTGTTTTGTGTTCAAAATTTATGAACTGACCTCTTTAGCTTGTACTTTGGTTCTATTCGGCTGTCTACGTACTGGATGGTGCCGCTGAATAGCCATCAAACGCAACGTTACAGCTCTTGCCGGCATAATGCTTGAGAACATAGGCGACATAACATTGGCAAATTGTTGAGATTGAGAATTTTTGGGCCACACCACCTTGTGTAACAGTAATCCTCCATCCAAAACGATGTCAAAATTGAAAAGATTGGCTTCTTCTTGTAGTACAGGAAAAGTATCGTATAAGACGGATTTGTTTGTTTTAAGCATTCCAGTAAAGAGCAATCTTATGTTATTTACTCTGCTTGTTGATAGTTATCTTTAGAAACATCGTTAAAAGGTAAAAGGTAAAAGAGAGACCGCACTAACACTACAATTTGGCGCGTATGACAAACGTAATACAAAAAACTTTTTGTTCCATTCTTTAGTGCTCTATAACTCAGTAACCGCTGTGAATACAAAAAAATTTATATGATCAATATAGTCAACTTTTACCTCCTACCTACAGTTCTTAATATATTAACGAAAAACCGAAAAAAGTGCCCTGTTTTCAGTCATTACCGCTAAAGCTCGTGTCATATTTGTCAGGACTTTTAGTATATTCTTCATTAGGTACCTATAAATCAGTATACAAAGTTTTAAAACTTTTAATTTTTTTTTAAATATTTGAGCATATTTGACTGGACTAATTGCTAGAACCACCTAGACGTTACAATATAACTGACACTTTTGCAATCAACATGTGGAATAAAATAAAGCAAGTTGTGTGACCATTGCTTCAGTTATAGCTTAAAAAAAAAGAAGAAAAAAAGGGCAGATGGATGAAGGAATAGTTAAAAAAAATAAATAAATACTTTTACGTTAGATTGTATAATAAAAATCAAACCTTTTTTTGATTGACTCAATATATTGTGCAATCTTTTAATATGATCTGCAGATGGTCAATATTATTGTATAGTATCAATTATTGTGCAATATATTGAACGTCTATGGGCCGCTTAAGACCGATCTATGTCTGAATATCCTCTGGCAGCTAAATTACACCCTTAACCATTGTCTAATAAAATTCCTTTCTCTTCAAACTTGTAAGGTAAAGATTTACCAAACCTTTCCATCTACAAATACAACAATCTATAACTAGTCCATTACTTATTTACCCTTAACACAACCTCAGACGTTCTAGCTGTACGTAAATAACAATGTTTAGCATTAACAGTATTTGCTATAATTTTTGGTATAATTAAAAGTTACAGATCTAATAACATTAATTCACCAAAAAATCCATCAAGAACAAAATAGTTTAAATAAGATTATAAGAAACAGCAAAAATCATAGCTTTTTAGACAAATACAACTATAGTATTTGTAGAAGATGAATGAGTTAACCATTCATTATCATGTACACTATAATTGCTAATAAAAAGATTTTAGCTTTCCTATGATTACCTTGAAAAATCCTTTTAAAACGTCATAAAAAAAGTTTTATCAATAAATTGAAGCAAATAAAATACGTTTGGCAAATGCGTAAAATGCAATTCTAATAGCTAACATTAGATGTAGACACAGACAGTAGTATCTTAAAAGTTCGCAATAAAAATAATTTGTAATTATATTATTTTATAATTATTATTTAATTACTTACTCAACATTTTTCTAATTATCATTATTAACCATATGTCATCAATGTATATGTTTTTAATAAACCTAGAAAGTAGAGCTCAAGTCATAGATATTGACAACTTGAGATGTAAGACTGACAAATGAAAGATGTTGTGATGATTTTGTGTTGGTGCTACGTTTTAAGGAGAGCTTAAGAACTGCGTTTGTGCAACCGCGCATTAATCTATTATTTTAATCTGACTAAATTGACAAATGTAAAATGACAATTCAATCTGATTAGTATTTCAAGGTCAATAAGTCCTTACAACAATAAATTGACAAAGGTAAACATAGCTTTACGTACATTTTATTCATTTTGATACAAATGATTTTTCTTGGAGCCTACAATAATTTGCATATTGTGTTACTATACACATCAAGTAGAACTGAGTATTTTTTCCATAGTATTGAAATGTTATATTGTGTTATTAGTAATGTTGTAAAATTTCATAAAAATGCCGCATCATCTTTAACAATCAAATAAATTTGTCAATGTCACTTATAATTATGTTATTATTAACATAACAAGATAAATAACTTTAAATATAAATAGTTGGCGCAATTTGCTTAAGAATAAAAAATAGTATAATATGCCATTCGGGGTAGAAGGTATATTTAGTGTTTGGCAAAGTTGCTCTCCCTCGGCTAGCATCCGGCCGGCAATCATCTGGGCTCAACAAAAATGACATCGTTCTACTCTTAACAGAATAATATACTATAATTAGGACGCTCGCATTTATTTTAATAAATATAATAAAACTTTAACTGTCAAAACACTAATACTAAAAACATGGTTTTTAGTGAAATTGTGTCATAAAATTATGATTTAAGAAAAAGATATTCTTCTACACCATGTTAATTAATTATTTACTGGGTACAGATTTCATTTTTTCTGCAACCTAATACGTAGGTTAATTATAATCAAAATGTTGTTAAAAATGAAAAACCTTCGTACTACCCCTTGTTCCAAGAATGATCAGTAAATATTTGTATAATTATAAAATCATTATAAACTAATGTTTCTTTTATCAATTTCTAATTATAAATACATTACTTGCTTGATGAAATTAACTATAAAAACATTCATTACTTGCAAGAAATATAATTCGTTGTTTACTTAAAATTCATATTTTATTTTACCCTACTATTTTTCAATAAAAACTCTTCTCTATGCAATACTATGTTGTTATTATTTCATTCGTAAATCAATGAAAATAAATGTATACTTTATTTATTGGCATATATTAAGTATTGTTTTATAATTTGCAAAATTAAATAAAAAACATTTTGATATTTAGAATTGTTTGTTATTGTTTTTTTTTTTAGCTTTTATTTGCAATTAAAGACAATAAACAATTTATCATAATTAATTCTTTAAAGAATTCAATATGTACTAGTATGTTTTTATTAATAATAAATAATTAAATCTTCCATTGTCATTAATTGCTGATAATACTAAAAATACAAATTATATACTCGTACAAATTGGGTAAATAATTATGTTTACAACTTTCCTTGCAATGCTATGATGAAATCATATATAATCTCTTGTGCGTATGACAGAAGTTAAACATTTGATAAACGTTTAATTAAGTTTTATCTTCTATCACAAGATAACGTTTAAGTATCTCATTTATTTTTAGTATACTAATGATATGTATTACATAGTATATTAATGAATTAATTACAACATTGACTGGCCATTAAATGGTTCTTATTTTAATACATCATTAATGTTTAGAAATAAACGTACAAATTATTTATTCAAAAGAAATCTTTATTTACTATAAGTAAATATTTATTGCATTTTTCAATTTTAAAATATTAACACCCAATGACATGACTTTTTTTATTCATTTATTTATTTAGAAATATAATAGAGTACGTTTACATAACATAAATTATGAAGGGGGGAGAATAGTTGCGCTATTATAAGGGTTCACAAAATCAAACTCAGCAAGAAAACGCCTAAATATAATTGAATAAAATTTTCACACATTGTAGAAGAAAGTCCAATCTGTGTCCTCAAATTCTCCGCAATTAATTTTTAAAAAGTTACGTTTTTAATTAGTTCTTTATTATTTTTTTACTCGTTAAATATAACTTTAAATCTTTAACCAAAAACATGAAGACATAAAAAGAGTGATTTTGATTTAAAAACGGCTGTACGTGTCAATATTTTTCTAGAGAAAAAAGTTCACCAATTTTCTAGTAGATGTAATAGATTAATTTAATATTTTTCCATAGCAATACTACTAATGGCACCCCAACCGGACGGGGTGATTAAGCCCGCCCAACTAACACCAAAGTGGCCGCAACTGAGATGGGAACCTTGAACCAGTAACTGCTACGTAACTGCCACTAAACCTGCGACTTTGGTGAATAAATAACTTTATTTAACAAATTTATAGTCGCTGCTACGTAGTTTTTACAAGGAATGGCTACTTTATAGTTATGTTACTTCTAGGTAGCTTCCCCGGTAGTTGGGACGTCGTAGTTACCAGTGGGACAACTTTAAAGTTTTCGGAACTTAACGGTGGCAAACAATAGTAGCAACGACTTCCTAATGCTACTAAAATGCGACTTTGAAATTTTAATTACTTTCAAGTAGCATTGCCACTGCCTGAAACTTATAAGTAATATATGTTAGTGTCAATAACGTTGTCGTTACCTGCAGAGTTGAATGTAATTGTGCTGTAGGCTACTACAAAGTCCGTGTCACCTCTCAAAATCACCATGAAGTAGATTTCACCACACAGTTCCCAATATGCCAATATTGAGGAGCGGTGAATAATATTATACTACTAAAATTTAAAAAGTTAACCTAAAAATTTGTGCTGAGTGCAGCATTATTGTTAAGGTGGGAAAATTGTCGCATAAAACTATCGTGCAGCTTTTCTCGGAAGTTAATTAAGATAATTCATAAGCTATTTTGGTACAAATATATTAATAAATAAAAAAGTTTAGTGGTAAAAATTGTTCAATTTATTTCAAACTTAGTTCATATTAATGATATTTATATAAAAAAAATTATGCCGCAAAAATTATCACAAATTGATTATTTGTTTGCTTTAAAAGTAGCACCAAAGATGAGGATACTTTTGGGTGTAAACAATAAGCCCACCAATGGCTCCGCCCATTACGTTTGGTACTGTTTTTATTACACAACTGGTAGTTTGATTTTATTGGGTGATCGTCGCCATGAGCGGTATTTTACTACAGTGCGAGTGAAGCGCTCCCGGTGGTTTATCACGGAACCATTCCTGACAATTCTGTCCTTAAGTGCAGTGTATAGCACAAAACTTATATAAAATATATAAAGAATTATTAAGTTTAAATAAATAAAGCCATACTGATGAGAGGTAAACCTCGAAACGCGTCTATGGATGATTTTAGTTTAGAATATTTTTTCATAAATTTAATTTTTTAATGTCACAAAACTTATGTTTTCCGATGTTTATGTGATGGATTAACGGGATTAATTTAATTCAACATTAGGTTGTGGTTGTACTTGACACTTGTTGAGAAAGCCATGTAAGGTTAAAACCACCCAGTTCAAGTTTCAAGTCACAGATGGTACTGTGAGGACCCACAGGGAACTTTAAAGTGGCATTGCAGTTCCATTTGGCACTTTGTAGTAATTTTACTTTAAAGTTACACATTCACAGTTCCGGTCCACTATTGCTAAGTGACGATTACTTTGAAGTCGCTTTTTTTAGTAATAACCACTTTAAAGTTACTTTTTCAAAAATTCGCCATCTTTATAGACAACACCTGTGATATTATTACAAAATATGTCATAATGACTAGAAAACGGTTAGTTAATTTGTTTTAATTTCTGCACAAAATATAACAAATGAATGCGTGTAATTGCAAAATAATTATTTTAAAATGTTTTTTCTACTCCCTTCTATATATTGTCACTTTTATTCACGCCTAACTGAATGGATATGTATCATATATTCACTCTAGTGTGGATATGATATGCCGTACCAACCATAAAAACAAAAAGTACAAATCACAATGTTTATTTGATTACGTCGCTAATTACAAATGGTTTTTTTTATTTGTAAAATGTCAAAAATAGATTAAGAACGTCTTATTTATTAACTGTTATTATACAATAAAACTTAAAAACATTTTTAATCAAATATTTTAACAGCATAATTTAACCAAAATTATAGGTAGTTCTGAATTTGATAATTATGCGAAACGTCAGATGTCAAACATAACCTGAATTTATTTCAATATAAAATAATGTTAAATGATTAATTGAAAAGTTTTAAAATAGTTTTTAGATTTTTATCAGTCGTAGAAAAAGTAAGCTGTACAACTCGAGTGGAATGCCCATATCGCACTTAGACGTTTGGAGCACTCCGCCTGCAGCGTCGTGCTCCAAATTCGTCTTCGTGCGATATGGGCATACTATCCACTCTTGTTATACAAAATAGTATTTGTAATACTTCCACATCGGATCGTCATCTCGAATCTCAAATTTGGGAGTTCGGATCGGACAAAAAACGCCATAAAGTTTACTTAACGTTCGATTTTAAAAAATATTACTTCGAAAGTGCTGATGTCAGTCAGACACTTAGAATGAGTTAACACCGAGAATTTATTTTGAAAAACGGGCTTATACAGGGTGATTCTTAACCTACGCGCATAAACTCGAGGAATTATAGTTTACAATCAATATTATTGATAAATGTTAAAAAAATATAGTAAAAGTTTTATAATAAGCGAGATAATGAATTATAAAGTTTCTGGAAAATTAAAATTTATTACTTGAAAAAAATCGGTGTGCCATGCCAAAATTAAAATAATCAAAATGTAGTAAAGCTTTTAATCATATAATTATCAAAATAATAAACAAATAACAAAAATGCAAAATTATTAGAACACTTAATATCATAATAAATGCTCAAAATTATTTCCTCTATTTTCCAAACACATCTGCGCCCGCCAAAGCCATGTTGCGCTACATGCACGTTGAAGTCTCGGTGGTTGCCGAATTGTGTCAGCGGCAGCTAGTATGCGATGTCGCAACTCTTCAACACTGTGAATTTCGGTAGCGTATACCAGATGTTTCATATATCCCCAAACATAAAAGTCTAGGGGATTTAGGTCAAGTCAGGCAGTTGGACTTCCTCGACCAATCCACTTCCTCGGGAGCTCCGTCATGAAGATACCACATTTGTCTAACATTAATTGGAACTTCTTCCAGTAGCGCTGGTAAGGTCTCTTGTAAAAAAATTAAATACACAATTTGGCAACAAAAGCGGTCCAATAAGATGGCCGTTTACAATTCCAGCTCATACATTCACCGAAAATCTGTGTTGAAAGTTTGTACGCCAGGTAATGTGTAGATTTTCAACTGCCCAATAATGCGTATTGTGAAAATTGTGCACACCGCTACGAGTAAAAATTGTCTCATCTGTCACTAAAATGTTAGTAGAAAAATTTGGGTTCACATCATGCTGACGCAACAGCCATTCGCAAAATACTACTCTAAGAGGAAAATCTGTTGGTAACAGGGCATGTACACGCTGCACATGGTAGGGATACAGTAATTCATGCTTTAATATGCGCCATACAGTTGACTACGACGTTCTTCAGCAATATCGACAATATCCTCCTCGAGATTAAAAATATGCCTTGGTCTAGTCTAGAACGTCCCCCATATTGTCCAGGTCTGGGATGCAATTGCCCAGTTTCTCTTGCACGCTGTACCAAACGTACAAAAATCCACGAGCCGGATGATACCTTTGAGGGAATCTCTCGGAATAAAGGCGAGCTGCAGCCACTGAATTTTAATGAACTTCTCCATACACCAATATCATTTCCACAAATTCTGCATTGGTCATGTTATGTTGCGCCATAATTTAATTTTATTACACACTGACAGGCGCCACCTAGTTTTTTTTTTTCAATTTTTCGGCAACAACCGCCGAGACTTCAACGTGCATTATTTTAATTTTGGCATGGCACACCAATTTTTTCAAATAATATATTTTAATTTTCCAGAGTCTATAATTCTATAAGCTTGCACTTAAAGTTGCACTAGTCTAGACTGAACTAAAAGACCTTGAAGTTTAACACAGACTGAAGAGTATTAATATATGCCGTACGGTTAACAAGCATCAAAGTTTTTATATTTGAACTCTATGCAACCAACTTTTACTGATTTAAGGTCTTTAAATAAAAATTATTCTTATAGAAAATAAGAAACAAAGTTTTTATATTCAAAATTTTCTTATAGAAAAAATATTTTTTATTTAAATACTCCTAAAATATTAAAAATTGGTTGCATACAGTTAAAATACAAAAACTTTCACGTCAAAGCTACAACTTTCAATTATACGACATTTCAATTACTTATAATAATTTTTTACAAATCTATTTGCGGATTACGCGGTTTGAGACTGTTACAGCTCGGATGTGGTGTTAATCGCAATCACACATAATATCATTGTATCCGTCAGTCATGCCATTTTAATTACCAATATGACTTGGCCATTCCTACTGGAAACACATTCTGTCGTGGGTTAGGCAGTTGGAGGAAACACCGGAAAATGTGCAGCTAATGAGAGTAATAATGATGACTTAAGAATTGCGCAGATTACCCCAACCGCAGAAATCTGAACCAGCAGCATATTTTCATTTAAATGAAGCTGTTAATAAGCAAAATTTCCGCTGCTGGGCCAATAACCACAGACTGATTCATGAAAGACCGCTACATTCGCCTAAATTAACAGTATGGTGCCATATCACAATTCGAAGTAATGAGGCCGTAATCTTTTTAACGTTATGTGTCAATGTTAAACAATTTTCTGCGGCCCAGATTAACAGATGTTGCCGAAGAAGAGGAATTGGTTCCAACAGGACGGAGCTACTGGTCACACAACCCTCAATGTTTTAAGAGAAATGTTTCCTGGACATCTGGTCTTTCTGAAAAGAGATGTGAGATGCACGGTCACCAGAATTGCAATTTTTCTGCGATATTTGAAGGAAAACGTGTTCTAACATCGCACTCGCACCCTAGCAGAGTTAAAGACAGTCATTATTGCTGAAGTTAATGCTATACCCCGCCAAATGTATGAACAAGCAGTTCTAAGCTTCAGAAAACGTCTCCAATCGTGTATTGTTGTTAACGGCCACCATCTTCAAAAATAAAAACAGTTTTTTTCAATACACATCCGTTAATTTTTTATAAACAATTAAAGATGCTCAATTCGTTCTGCCGCACCCTTTGTTTCAGTAATAAATATCAATTTTATTATAAAAAATATAACATAACATGTAATCAACAACAAATCTATCTACATTTCAGAGGGTTAAATCTATATTAATTAATAATATAGATAAAAGTTACAATCAAAATAATCAATGTGAATTACACATATGTAATAAATATATAAACAACAGAAAGCATATTATATTCCTGTTTCCAATTAATTTCATCTCAAAAATGATAAAGCCCCCAATGTAATTACGTGGACTCGCTACCAAAAACAAGAGCGTTAATAGCATTATTAAACATTGATTTTAATTATCAATTTTATTTATCAGGGTTGCAAAATTGTGTTAATTATACTGAATATTTAATTCAATTACAAAATAGCAATTTAATACCTATATTAAATTATTTAAAATAAAATCACAATAAAAATAAAATAAAATTTTGTTGTATTCTATCCGACCCTAAGGTCATATAATTGATTATTTTATGAATTTATTATTACGGCAATGTGATGATCAAATGTAAATAATAATAATAACTTTTTTTTAAATAAGATCATAATTTGTAAATTGATTATATCAAAGTTTATAATTATATTTTGAAACATAATAAACAAAAAGGTCAAAAAGTTTCTAAATTGGGAGACCTCTTTCCATGCGCATTAATGAATTCATAAACCATGAGTTGCTTGCATTTGGGAATTACCCTAATTAAACGAAATTCTACTAGATAGTATTTTATTTACCAAAGTTTGTTACCATTTGTAACAACTAATTATAACAATAAACCCTTTTTATAATGACTTATATTAATTAAAAATATTTGTCCAAGTTAAATTAAAATATTTTTTTAAGGTTCATATTTTAATTTTGTAAATACATATCATGAATATTCATAGTTTATCGTCAGCAACTTTAAATAAAGTAAACATGCATTCAAATATTCAATATTCATTATACCCATATACCTACATTTATCAGTACATAAAGTAAAATTCAATCACACCCATAATATATTATTCTTTATTCGCGCTCCATTGTAAAATTGTTCGTATCGGCGTACGTTTTATATTTTTTACGATCGAATAACAGAATTGGAATATATGTCGATATAATTCAATAAACAGTCGTTTAGAGCGCACCTTACATAATGCAGCCATTCGATGTCTGTTTATAGCTTTTGAAAGCCGTTCAGCCCATAACTAAATCACATAAAAAATAAAATAAATAAATTATACGATCGTGTCGCACGCATTTTAGAGCGGCAGCGTATGGGACAAGAGCAGCAGCAAAAAAATAATAATAAAAGTTATTATGGGGCGTAAAAACGAGTGTGATCGGCGAATATTGGAATGCGATCAAAAACAATAAAGCGTTAAGATAGGGGGATATTTTGGGACAAAATAATAGAGGTCTTCTTTTCTAACACTTAATATATATTATATACATATATATTAACAACATTTACTCGTTTATGATAGCTACAATAACAAAGATTTTAAATTCCTTTAAATTTTTTGTAAGAAAAGTGTTTTTATCAATTTTGATTAATAATTACACATTGTGATTTTTTATAAATCATGTCCACACAACAAAAAACAAATCCACAAAAATATACGAATAGATTATTTTAGAATACAAGTTTCACCAAGCCACAACAATTAAATTTCTAAAACACTAGCAGTAAGGTCATAACCGCAGCCAGGGAGGGTTCAAAAGTATAGTAGCATGAGTATTGAAATATTAACCAAAACTCAATGCCTGCGTTAATAAAATACTGTTGCTTGTATAACATAGAAGCAGTTAAACTCGATATTGTAATAAAAATAAATGATCAAAATGAAACAAGTTTGTTTGTTTGCAATTTATTCAGACTGTGTATTTATTTAATTAAATTTTATAGTATGAAAATATGGTATTTTTTTATTAAAATCTAAAATTCAATCAAAATTCGAAAATTACTTTTTAGAGTTATGAACACTTCATGAGAACTTAATTACTACTACATAATTATTTTTCATAGATTGTAACAGCTTAATTTAGATTGATGTATTTTATCATAATCTTTAATCTAACTAAGCTTCGATTGGGATACATGTACATCCAAACTGATACAAACACTTGTATGGTACCTGGAAAATAGACAACTTAACAAGTTGATGCGATGAAATATAATCTTTTCAGTAAAATAAACAAAAGCATGTAAGTGTTACTCACTTGTAAAGTCAATTTTAATTAAAAATAGTGCAAAATTAATTATATAGCCCGGCGCAGTCACCATTTATATGACATATTCAAATTCTTATTCACAGAAGTATACTGCTACACCTAAAGTTCCTTGCCCACGGGATGCGTAGTCTAGGCAGAAACAAAATTGACTGCGCCCCTTGCACAAGGAACTATAGACGTATGGCTGCCCTTTTCACAAGCAACCTTTATATATATTTTAATTACATACGTACATACATAACTAGTCACGTCGTTCCCTTTCGGTGTAAGCAGTATATTTTAATTATTTTTCCAACATAATTAGCACAATGTTTTAAAATTGTGTCCTGATTATAACTCCCAGGGCGTAATAATTAATCAGGTCATAAAGCTAGCACAATCCTCCACTTTGTGGATACTGAAACTGCTTAATTTAAAATTATTAATAGAATTAATCAATAATTTTCTTCAAAGTATAAAGAAAATAATACAGATTGATCAATATATGTGTCATTTTATTTTTGCAGTCTCTAATATACTTAATAATTTACTAATCCAAATGTTAATATTCCAATCTATAAAGCCAACAACTCCCCAACATCGTCTCTCTATCATATGAGAAGGCCGGGTATGACAAAGCACGTGCTCGATGGTCTCGTCATTCATTTCACATCACATCACATAATGGTAAAGACAAGGTCCAGGTCTTGCGAGAAGATTCCCGCTCCAGAACCTTTACCGGTTTTTGAGCCATCCGTGTAGACTAATCAAACCATTGGCCATATTCTGCTCCTCTTGTTCATGTGTGCATACGTTGTAGGGTCTTTGATATACAAAATAAGGTAACATGTTATCCGTTGGGCTTTTAACAGAGGTGTTTTCTAAAAAACCTTCTAAAGGAGGGTACAGTGTTTGACAACCTTGCCTGCAGTGTGTCAAAATCTAACTGCATTCAAACACAAAGCTGCCATTGTCGCCATCTCCTCGACGTAAATGTCGTAATGTCATATCGTTGCAACTGATTTAGTTTGCTTGCAGACGTTTTCTGTCTAACTTTCGGCCACCTATTAGTGCCCCATATATGACCATAGGTGTTATGACGGCTGTGTACCAGTGGTGTGGAGTCGGAGTCAAAGTCGGAGTCTGAAGTCGTGAAGTCTGCCAATATTTGAGGACTCGGAGTCGGAGTCGACTGTAACTAATTCGACTCCTTAATAATACCAAAATTAAGAAATAGTATACAAAAAAAATATACTTCAAAAAATAAAATAAATAAAACATTTAGAAACTGTTTGTTTGCAAAAATAAAATTGCTTCTAAAATATCATTTTTTAAAGTTGCCTTTAAATCCAATGTTATTAGTTTTAAAGCTGAAAATAATTGCTCCACACTTACTTGTGTTGGTGGCAACGCAGTATTTTGCACAATTTTAGGAAATTGAGTCGGAGTCGGAGTCGACACTAACAAATGAAAGTGTCGGAGTCCACACTCCTGCTGTGTACAACCATAGCACTATCTTTGGAGACAGTCCCCATATTTTTCCCACAGCTTGTCTGAATTACCAAAAAAATATATAAACTTGCATTTCATATTTAGATGTGGTCCCCATGTAAGCTTGTTGTCAAAACTCACCCAAAGATATTGAACCTCGGTTGATAGCGTTAGTGAGGTATTTGAGAGTTTTAGTAAGTTTAGTTTTCCAATTTTCTTTTTTTAGTTCCGTTTTCAGAGGGTTAACCGTAAGAGCCTGGTCTTTGCACCAATTTTCGTAGGGCATCTTGCATTAAGTTGCAGAGTATGCCCTCGTATTTACCGCTTAGCAAGAATGTTATGTTATCTGCATAACCAATTGTATAGAAACCACGATCATTGACTAGTTGTATGAGGTTATCAAGTACTATATTCCATAGTAGTGGAGATAATACACCTCCCTGGAGACAACCTTTAGCCACGACTTTACTGACCGTCAAATCCCCTACTGTAACAGTCACGGCTTTTTTTTTCAACATTTGTTTGATCCATCTACTAATTGTCCGGTTTACACCATGTGTTGCCAAAGCAACTTCTATTTTTTTTAAAGATGTTTTTATCTAAAGCACCTTCAATATTTATAAATTCGCAAAACTTGGACATTTTATCTCTTAAAGATCTTTTGATTCGGTCCGTTACATGATGTAGAGCTGATTTGGTGGATCTTCCTTGGGTGTTTGCATGTTGGTTCGGGTGTATTGACTTAGTGATGAGAGCCCTTTCCCAAATTGAACTTTCGCACAATCGCTCTAATGTCTTCAGGAGAAAAGACGCGATGCTGATTGGTCGATAAGAATTTGCAAGGGTGCAATCGTTACGCTCTGGTTTTGGTATAAATACGACTTTACTTTTCTCCATGGTCTAGGTATGTATCAAAAAACAATGCATGCTCTATAAATTCTTGCCAGGTGAGTTAGGATTATAGCTTCGCCCCATCTTCAACAAGGTGGAGTGCAGCTACCCAGTCCTCCTCCAATGGGGTTGGGGTCGCAGCTTCGGACCAGACTTGTGCCGGAGCGGTACAGCCTGAGAAGAAGGTTTCTAGAAATATTTTCGTTGCTTCTTTGTGGAGGTGTATTCATTATTCTCACAAAAGGATCTGCAAATTTCCCGTTGATGTTAACGTATGCGTCTTTTATAATATTTCTGGGCATTTTGTAAAATGTCCAGTCTAATTGATTTTTTGAGTTTTTTGCTCTGTTAAAGGATCTTCGTGCAGCCTCCTTAAGCCTCGCACCACCAAGGTATGGTGTTGTCGGATACGGTAGCCAGCCTAAGAGGGCGCTTAAGTCCTTGTACGCTCGTGTTTTCCAACTTCTTACATATTTTTTTTATTTTTTCTACACTAACAGGTTCACCTGCAGAGGTACTTGAAGAAAAAGTATAAAAGTACACACTCAACCTGCGTTTTGCAACACCACTGCTAAGTAATCTTCAACCGTGGCAAGATAATGCGACAACTACAATATAAACAATTTGCAAAATGTAAATGGCCATGTATGAGTCAAGTGTACGGAATGAAAATTTGTTTTTGCTCAAACTACTGAAAATGCCTTCCTCTACATGAATCCTGATTATGTGATTTTTTTCAGATTTTTTCAGTAAGCGATTTCCTAGTAATATGCAATCAAAATTTCAAAAAATAGAGTTTTTTTCGTTCTTTACTTTTTTTGATCGTTTGTAACTTCTCAGGATTGCATTTTTAGGAAAAACTTATAATAAACTTTTTTCTTCAAAATTAATATTAAACAAAGATGACGAGTATTTTCTTATTTTTTCAAATATAGATAAAAACGTGCTTTTATATGTACAAAAGGTACTCTGAAAATTTCAGTTCTGGTCTTTTAAAGATCAGCAAAATTTTCAAAATTTAAGTAAAAAAAAATTTGGCTGTAAAAAATAAAAAATCTTTGAACAATTTTGAAAAAAAGTTCATTTCAGTTTTTTTCTAAAAATGCAACCCTGAGAAGTTACAAACAATCAAAAAATGTAAAAAAATGCAAAAAAAACGATTAATCAAAAATGGCTTATTGAAAAAATCTTAACAAAATCACAAGATCAAGACTCATGTAGAGAAAGGCATTTTCAGTGGTTTGAGCAAAACCAAATTTTTGTTCCGTACACTTGACTCAGACATAATCATATTTAGATATCAATGTTTCACAAGGATCGACACTTAGCGTCAGTTTTTTTTGTAATAACAAACACAATATTGAGCTTCAGTAATTAACATTAATAAAAATTGTGTGTATGGCAACAATTTGATGTCGACATGACGCAAATTGTCCGATTTATAAGTAATCTATAGATAAGATTTTGGTTAATTAATTAAAAAGTTTGTTTTTAAATTAAAATTTACTTTGGGCTTATTAGACAAGTCCTTAATAAGAAAACACGATATCTGTAGAATCAAAGTATTTGGACATTATTATGACAATTTAACAAAAAAAATGTTAATTAAGATAAAACCAACAAATATAACAATTTATATTCATACTGTGGACATATTTTCGGCAGATTCTTTTATTGGAAAATATCAAATATCATTTTACTTTGATGTGGCTGCTTTATATTGTATAAGGTTTTCCAATAAGAGGTTTCATTTTGATATTTAAAAAAAACACGGGTATTTTTTAAGAGAAACCAATAAATGTTTATTTCATTGTAAAGAGGAAAATATGCCATTAACATTTGAAAACGTTATCAGTCAAATGGCCGCCACGATTGCAGTACCACATTCTTTTCATGAAATTTTCCATGACCAATTTGCACATTTGCGGCTGTATGTCCTCGATAACTTCACGAATTCCATCTTTAAGGTCTTGAATCGATTGTGGAGCATTGGCATAGACCTTAACTTTCACGTGGCCCTAAAGAAAAAAGTGTAAAGGTGTTAAATCACAAGATCTCGGTGGCAAAATTGCGATTGTTTCGTTGCTTGTGTGGCACGTAGCGCCGTCTTGCTAAAAATAAACGTCGTCCACTTCAATATCTTCAATTCCGACCATAAAAAATCATTTATCATAGCTCGGTAGCGCCATCCATTCACCGTAACAGTTGGACCAGCCTCATTTTCAAAAAAGTAGGGTCACCCCGCCAGCCCAAAAACCGCACCAAACAGTGACACGTTGAAGATGCAAAAACTTTTCAACAATCATTCTTGAATTTTATGAGCCCCAAATGCGACCAAAAGTGAAAATGGGCCTCACTAAAGATAATTTTTCGATGAAATTCCGGATCATTTTGATGCATCTTAAGGACCCAATCAGCGAAGATACGACGTTTATGGTGATCGACCGGCTTGAGTTCTTGTGTTAACTGAACTTTAAAAGCCTTAAGACTTAAGTCTTTATGCAAAATACGGTGTAATGTCGTTTGTGGAATGTCTAATTCCAAAGATCGACGAGGAATCGACAAACCTGGGTTTTCTTCAACACTACGTGCTACATCAGCAATATTCTCATGTGTTCTTGAGGGATGCACACGGTTTCGATTCTTCACATCACAAACTTGTCCCAACAGCTCAAATTTTTCCACCAGGTTTACTATTGCCGGCCGAGAAGGTGCTTTACGACGACCAAAAAGTGCTTTAGTTTTGCAAACTGTTACTGAAAAATTTTCACCATTTTTGTAGCGAATTTTAAGAATTTCAATGCGTTATGTTCCATTTTTAATAATGGCGTAGGTTTTACTTGTCAATTGTCAAAAGATAATAGCTTCAAATAGCCTGCTATTCAAAATGAAACTTCTTATTGGAAAACAATTAATAATAAAAAACTTTCAAGTTTTGTGATATAATACACAGACGTCTTAAGGACCAACTCGTATCAAGTGAACTAGGGTCTACAACCCGCTAGTCCATCTCAATGACAATAGTTTAAATACAGACTCACCTGGTTGTCTCGTTTTGCCTCTGAATGTCATAGGTTCGGGTAGTAGTAAGAACTACATCCATGTGGATCTGAATTCAGTTAACTTTTTTGGTTTTAAAAGTCAATGTTTTAGGTCTCACGGTTGTGTAACCACCTCACAGCTGCCTTTGAATATGTACCTGTGAACACAAATAAACGCGTTAATCAATGGAATAGAAATGCTGTAGATACTGACAAGGCTTAGTTATCTAGTGTACACACGCTCTCATATTACATATAATTATAGTTACTCAGACACTAATTATGTATTAGACAAATGTCATAATCGTTTTGGCAAAAAGTGAAGGCTGAAGAAAATAAAGCACATAGTGGCAAACAGAATTTTGAGAAATTCAAACTGATTTCATCCAGATTTATCCTCCCACATTATAATTTTTCAATCGGTACTATTTAACAGACATAAAATGTATTTTTTCCTTCTCTGAACTTTGTCTCGATTTCTAAAATTCAGCACAAGAGCGAGAGTGCCGGGCAAGTGCATAGTAGATGCTCGGTCGCTTCTTTTTGTCTCTACATTTTACTTTCCCTACATATCGGGTTGTCTACAATGTCCATAGTATGCATGTGTTTTCTTAGTTGAGAGTGCCCTTTCTAGATCCCTGTAATAGTGTGGGACCTACCTTTCTGAATAGTCGCAAGTAGTAGTCGGCCGTTTTATGGTTTGGGGCAATCATTGCTTCCTTTGCATGTCTACAGCCGAGTTGTTGTACCACCGTACCTTAAAAACATTGTATGTATTTGCTTTTACTAAAGTGCTGAGGCTTTTTTGTGGTGGGTTCAGGTCCAGACATCTTGACGGTCATTGCGCCAAGCCATTATTTGCCAAAATATTAGAGTGTCCTTTCACTCAGCACAAGCCAATGTGAGGGCATAATGACATTCTAATATTAGCCTTGATGTGATTTTGGGCTTCTTTAATAATAACTAGAATTTCTGTCTGTAGTATACGAGAATCCGGTTGAATTCAGGCGCAGTGCTGCTGATGTAGCTACTTCCTTGACATAGATGTCTAGAGGTGGCAGACACAGCATTGCTTCTATGGCTGCAGTTGGAGTAGTTTTTATGCCGCCTGTAACACAAGAGCTTTTATATTTCTTAAATAGTAGAACAATTCTTTCAAATAACTGTAGTTCTCCAAATAAACTAAATACAAAAAATGCGCTCTGGCTGTGCAAAAAACAAAGAACTTATAAAAGAGAGTTAATTAGTTAGAGGTTAATCATTTAAGCGAGCTGCCAATGTGAGAGTTCTATGGCATTCTACTATTAGCCTTGATGTGATTTTAAGCTTTTTTATAGCTAACATTGCTAACACGTTTTTACCAAATATTTTTTCTTTTTCTCTGCCTGGAAGATAGTCGTATGTGTTCCTTCTTCTTCTTATAGTGCCGTACTCGCTACAAGCGTAAGCACCTCTCTCCTATGTTTGTGGTAAGGATATTAAGACGTCTAGATCTTAGGACTAAATTCCCGAGAGTTTTTGAGCCATCAGTATAGATTTGAAGGAGTTTATCCTTATCCACTCTTTGCTCTTGTTGTTCATGTGGGTGACATGATATCTGCTTGCGCTTTTAGTTGAGGTGTTTTTTGCAGCCTCTTCCAGGAAAGAACAGTAACAGTCAGCCCTCCCCGCAGCGTACCAGTTGTTGTCCAATTGAATTCAAGCACAGTGCTGCTGATGTTGTTACTTCCCCGACATGGATGTCGAGAGGGGTGGCAGACATTTTGCAGCATTTCTTCCATCGCTGCAGTTGGCGCTATTCGCATACTGCTTGTTGCACTTCAGCATGCCATTCGTTGCAACTGGTTTAGTTGGTTTGCTGACTTTTTCTGTTTGGTTCTTGGCCACCAGACTAGTACCTCATGTTTAGGTGTGCCTTCCATATGAACTTGGTGTCAAAAATCACACCCAGGTATTTTACCTCAGTTGACAGTGCTAATGAGGTATTAATGATCTTTCGATTTAATCTGTTACGATGAGTAAGAAGAAAAGACGTAAGACTTATCGGGCGATAGGATTTTGCCAGGGTGTAATCCCGGTTTTTGGTATAAATACAACTTCTCTCCAAATGCAATACATGCCCATAGATTCTCCCATTGCATGAGGGCCAAGATAATTCCGTCCAGTCCTGGTGCCTTGTATGGTGAGACGTTTCTGATTACCCAGGTTGTACGCGTATCTTCTAGAAAGTGGTGTGCAGAATCCCAGTGAAGGTGGAGTTGTAGCGTCAGACCACCCTTGCGTCGGTGTGGTACACCCTGAGAAGTGAGTTTTCAAAAGTATCTCGGTTGCTTCAGACAGGTTTGCTGTGAATGTGATATCCTCGCGTTTTATCCAACCGAGTTGTTGTTGGGTTTTTTTGGTAAGATCTTTATAATAATAATAATAATAATAGTTAAAAAGTTCGGTGGAAGTTCTCCATGTTTCCTTTTCTCGTTGACGAATAAATGTTTGTAATCTTTTTGGACGTCTTTATAAGACATCCAGTCTGATTGGCGTTTTGAGTTTTTGTGCTCTGTTGAAGAATTTCCTTGCGGCTTTGAGTCGTTCGAGTTCGTCACACCACCAGGATGTGTACTGTCAGAACCAATCACCGACTTTTTTCCTAACTATTATTTGAATAAAATACTCCCGACATATCAGTTTGGTCCTTTCTGAATGTACTGGTGAAAAAATAAATCGATTATCAAATTATATGTAGAAACAGCAACGACGCCAATGCAAGGTAGCAGTCGAAAATAACATTTTTAATTTTATCGCAAATAACTCATACACAATTTTATGTTTATGTTACATTCTGATTAGCATACATTTGAACTTCAGAGCAACACAAGTTCAAGTTGACAATTTTTACATCAATTTAAAACTTAAAAGTTTGATTATCTCAAATCTGAGCTACAAAGCCATGGAAATATATATACTATAATAAATATTAAAATATACTATAATATAAAATTGTCAATTTGGAGTAACATAGTATTGCTCCGAGTTACGCATATTTATATAATATTTAATACATAAATATAATATGACTGATCTACTTTCGATAAGTTTTATGTATATGTTTGTTAGGAAAATAACAACAATTTTGTTTATTTTTCAGGTTCAATAAAGCTGTTACTTCTGGTCTGCTTCTGCCTATTAATTAAGAGCAGCTATGCCAATGACGACTTTCCAGAACTAACCGCAGTCGACATCTGCATACTAACATGTGACCAATGTTACCAAAACCAGCTTCTTCTCAAATGTGCCAATGACTGCATTCGGACAGATGGCGTCGCTTCCCCCATCTGGAGACTGACTTGTCAGTACTTCAATGAAATGCCAACTGTTAAAGAAATATAATGAAATAATTATACCCAATGATTAATAGATTTAAAAATTAATGTTTATTCTTGTAATAATTAACTTAATGTCATAATATAAATGATAACAGTACACAATCGCATAACCATAACCAAAAAGTAATTGTAGATTTTTCATTCAGCCTTCGTTTTAGTTTTAGGTTTCTTCAGTTTCTTAAGACCATCCAAATTACCCTTAAGTAGACTGCTGTAGGCTACTTGGAACTTGTTGATGTCTTTCTGGTGAATTATGGTTGCTATCTTTTTTGTTCTTGATTTCGCTCTGATTAAGCACATGTATTCACTTGGTTCTGGTAGTGGAGGCTTCCCTTTTCTAGGTGTAGGCTTATTATGACCATCATCTTAAATGAATAAACAACTCCTATTAGAACAAGGTAAGTAAGGATGTATGCAAATGAACAAAAATAATGCTATGGTGTGTAGGTATTGTAGGATAAGGTAAGAAAACAAAAAGTTATCAAAAAGATATTAACAACAATCAATAGGCTACAGTGCACAAAAAAATACCAAAAAAATAAGTTGCAAAACTGTAAAATACACATTATGTTAATGTAAGTGATTAAGCAAATTATAAGCAAAAAATAACAAAGGAAGTATAGGCTTATCAAGTAATATGGGTCATCTATGTACCTCTCTTTAAGTAAGATTTTGATATCAAAGTATAAGTTTTAATTTTTGTTTAGTAAGAATTATTGACATCTGCTTAATAATAAAATAACATTGCCTGAACGGTAACCCAAAGATAACACCTTGCCAGAATCTGAATCACACAGTGGAATAATTTTATTATTTTTCAGTTTGAGAGAAAATGTCATTATTTATATTAAGTTTTGCTTATATTTACCATAATCAAAATGTTAAAATATACAAAGTAGTCAAAAAATTTAAAAAAAATGTCGTAAGAGTAAAGTACTGTATATTGAAACATATAACTTAAATCTAAGCTTAATTAAACTAAAGTTAAGTTTAAGTGTAGTTTTAATTTTCATTGCTTAAATCTATTGGTGCACCAATACCACTGCGGAAAAAATAAATCTTATTACATATTATTAAAAACATTACTGAAACTAAAAAGGCTAATGCCATTACAGACAAAGATAAAAAGAAGGCATGGTCTAAAATATGAAAATGTTAATTATCAAACTTTCAGTATTTAAATAGCAATTATATTAATTATTTTAATTCTAATTAATATGCATGTATAAAAATTGACGTTGATTGATATTTTTCTAGGTGACATATATACATTGACGGATTTATGTGTCAAGTATTTAGTGAGATTTCATTTCAGTTCTAATTTCTTGCTTAAAAACTTGCTAAATATTTCAAAAATTGAAGCTCACAATTATTGTACTAACAAGCACTGAAATCAGTCTCTTGTCAGATGGCTCTAATGTTATATAATGTTAAAATAAAAACACATTGATACTTCTCTAACTCAAATTATTGCATGAATCAAATTTTTTTTGCAAACAATAATGTTCTTTCTAAGTTAAATTTCTAGTTTCCAATTTTTTCTCTTAAACAACCTAATATTTTACACATAGCCAAACCTAACTCAAATATTTCAGAGAATTCTTTAAAGGTTTCTCCAATTTCCAACAATAGAAAAAAAAATGTCAGGTGCTGCTGGTATTGCTTATAAGTTTTAGGCATGTGTAAAATAATCTAATAGTTAGGCAAGTTTAGCATTATGCTAATTTATCCAAAAACAAAATTTTAAACAACTCTTGTAAAAAATGTGTTTTTCAAAATTTTCAGGATCTTTTGCACATATAAAAGCACGTTTTAATCCATATTGGAAAAAAAAGAAAATACCCGTCATCATTTTTTAAGAAAAACTGTTTTTTAAAGTTTTGAGAAATTTTCAAAATTCAAAGAAAAAAAAAATTGATATGAAATTATTCTTTGAACAATTAAAAAAAACGATAAAAAAATCGATTTTTTCAAATGTTGATTGCTTATTACTCGGAAATGGCTAACTGACAAAATCTGAAAAAATTCACATAATCCTTAATTTAATTCAAAGTGTTCCTTGTCAACTTTAAGTCATTAATGCAGAAGGGGGTAATACTCGTTATTTAGTGTTAAGTTTTGTTTTCATATTTTGTTGTTCCTAAAAACAAAAATTCGAACTTCCTCTAAACTGTAATTTTGTGATATTTACAAAATACGTAATAAAAACAATAAATATGCTTTACGATTCATTATTGAATTTTTAATTTAGTGTGCAAAATACAGTACAATTTGCTAACATAAAGTTAAAACAAAAAACTCCAAAACTAAGTCATAATTTTTAAAATGACCTCTATTTTTGCTCGCCAGTGTATTATAAATGCTATTTCTCACATTTTACGAGTTAATATACAAAAAAACTAAAAATGTAAATGATGACCATTTGTGCATTTTGCACTTTTAAAGTTTGATCTATAATTATATATATTATACATCATCAGTGTCCTACGTGCATTATAACAAATATTTTTAGTTTTGTGTTCTGTCATATATACATACTGGTTCATTTGAACTTTTTTAGCAAATTTTCTATCTAATATATTACCAACTTGATAAAAATCACGGAATAGTTATCACTAAAGCTGTTTTCCAGTTACGTTCTGACAGACCCTGGTGCACACCGGAGCAAGATGCACCGTGTTCCCATTACAGTTTGTGTGGGGTAACATGCACAAAGTTTTCCTACCACTTCCTCTTCTAGTCCCAATTTTTCAATCGGGCAGGTAGGTTGCACTTGCTCATTTGATAAGCTGATTTAACAGTTATGTGACATATACACAAACGCTACAGAAATTATATGGGAAATAAAAAATGTGTTCCCATAAAAGTGTAACTTGCTCTGGCGTGCGCTAGAGTAAGCCCTGGATTAGTTACCCTAGTAATGGGAAAGCAACTTGTTACCTTGGTGAAACATAAAATTACTTATTTGATGAATAAATTTTATCCAACGAATAGTTATTTGACAATTAATTAAACGTTGGTGAAACTGAGCATAGGACTAATAAGAAGTGGTCTTGGCAAGACTTCTTACTTTCATGTAAGAAACTGGGATTTCAATGTTATCAATATGCCGCCTCCCATGTCCCAGCCAGCAATAATGTCTACCAGTTAATTACTTCCGACTTAACTCCCATAGCAAAATTAATTCACTAATCCTTTGTTTTGCATGTTAAAAATAAAAACATATTTCTCAGATGTTGCTTTTAATGCCAAAAACATAATAAGCTTTAGTATAACTATTTGTAAAATCAAGAGAGCTCTTCAAATAGAATTCAACAAAAAACACAAATGAGTTCAAACCTATCCATTAATAAGTCTACAATAATTTATTGTCAAATATAATAAAAAGAAATTTCTATGATAATGTTGTTAACCATTGGATAGATGTTGAATATAACATTACATGAGCTACCTGAGAAAGTATTTTTGATCATATTTAGAAGTTTGAGTAAGATTGAATCACCTCGACAAACAGAAGATGGTGCTAATGAATATCCAAATCTGGTAGAATCATAAAAAGTTATCATAGATTAATTGTATAATCCTTCACACACGTCAAATTATGCAACAATTAAGCATTTCACAAACTTTTGCCAAGCTTATATTTTGAACATTTATTTCAGATTATAATTTTTATTTGTTGCATTTTACTTAATAAAATTCTCATTTTAGTCTGTTTTTGAATAGATATAACATAGAAGACTCATTCATAAGGAAGACTATCCAGTGCCAATTTGAATGCAACTGCATGGTGCAACCTCTAATGGTGCAACTCTATTACTAATTAAGTTCAAACCATTTGTAGTTTAGCAGCATACGCCCGTGTATGTACAGTGCCAAAAATATCTCAGATTTTTACATAAATTTAATGAGATCATAGACAACTATTTCCTAGAATATTATTATTTTCAATTATTTCAATTATTTACTATTTTGGCTATAATTTACAACTTCTTAAGTTGATGAATAATTACGTTTGCATAAGTACGGTTTTCAATAGCAAGCGTTTTTGTTAAATACTTACATATGTCATTAAAAGTTGTGATATATTTATTGTTATTTTATAAGTTAAGCCAATATACAAGGTGTTTCACAACATAAAAAACTTTTATTTCTTAAAAAAATGTAATGAAAACCCACCAGCAAACAAGATACATTTATTACATTTATACCTGTATTCATAAAACGTTATTAAACATGATTTGTGAAAAATACAACAAAATGTTTAATCAAATTTTTGTATTCAAAAATACTTATTAGTTATTAGTAATGACGTTCATTAAATTATTCATTAAATTTAACACACTATTTTTGGTCCATATCACACATCACATCTGTATTAATTCACAGTATTTGAGGTTAATTAGTATAAGTTAACATATTAATATAAAGTGACCATTCGTCCCCCTTTGAGGGGAACAGTCCCCATTGGAAACGGCCGTCCCCCCAACTGTCCCCCTATTAGCGTAAGCGTCCGCCTACGCATTTTTTTGCGCAAAATTTTAAAATCCAGCAACACCGCGGCAAGAGTGGTTGTGAGCGCCAATGTTCTTTTATTTACTAATTTTATTTTAACCAACAAAATCTTCTATGCAAGAATTTGCTGTTTATTGTGGAGTATTGACTCAGTTTGCCCGGCACTAATGCAGTTACAGAGAAGATATTCTCTGCAGTGAACAAGGTTTGAGTTCAGAAAAAACACAGCTCAGCATTGAATCTTTAAAAGCAATGTTGATTGTTAAAATAAATATTGCCAAAACGTGTGTGGAGTATTACCACAAAATAAAAAAAAAAATAGTTTGTAAAAGCTTTTCTTGTTATTGTTAAAACACACACACACAAACTTGGCAAGTTTTGAGGAAACATTCAAAATGTTTGTGGAATTATTGGTACATGTTTCAATTAATTAATATTATAATATTATTATAATTAAAAACCTACCATTTAATTAAAAAACTTGATATTTCTGGTTCAGTTATGAACAAATAAACTCTACCACATCCTCGATTTGTGCAGTCAAGTCAGCCAAAAACATTGCATTTGGTGAGAGTATCAACAAAAATCAAAACATTTAACATGGAGACAAATCTCTATTGGGTGATAAAAACAAACAGTAAATGACATTTTTTTATATTTACCAATAAAGCTCATTTTCATTTGAATAGTTTTGTTAATAAGTATTGTCAAACCACTGAAGAAAAAAAAAATTAGCTTCAAAATATGGTTTTAATTTTTTATTACTGTTTTTATTTATAACTGCATATACCCAAATTATAATTAAATAATAATAACAGTCAAGCAAATAAATAATTAAAAATAATTTATGTGTTTCATTTTAAAATTAAATCCGGCTTATACAATAGGGTACCCTTTTTAAGAAGGTAGTGCTACACAATCTTCATAGTGTTTACAACGCTGACACACAAAAAAGGTTGAGAAGGTTGATTGACAAATATACTGAGATACGCACCCTAGGATAATATATTGTTCATGACATGTAGATGGCATGTACACGTTAAAATATTAATTAAATTATTAATTAATGCCATCTATATCTA
Organism: Tachinus rufipes; assembly: GCA_963932245.1. Lineage (NCBI taxonomy): Eukaryota > Metazoa > Arthropoda > Insecta > Coleoptera > Staphylinidae > Tachinus > Tachinus rufipes. The sequence continues at coordinate 73,342,556 of OZ010743.1, forward strand.
GTGAACAGTATTTTAACACAGATTGCGTAACTTAATAAATTTATCAATGAACGGTTGAGAACCACTGGTTAACTAATAAAATATAAGATTTTTCCAAACGACACCAAACGCACTTTAAGACTGGGTTAAGCACAATCGAATTTACGCGTTTCAACTTCCAACCGTACACAAACCATGACTATGACTAGAAGTCCTGCGTTCTAACCTGACTCCAAGTCGTCCGCAACCAAGTTGAAAACTGTCAAAAACAGTCAGCAATCAGAAGTATGTACTAAAAATCCAAAACCGCCAAGCATGGCAAAGAGTAAAAATGTTGCCAGTATTGAAATTAAAATACCTCTACTGCAATTTATTTATCTAGTATAATTTAAATTTAATGATAATATCCATAGTTCATTTGTCTGAAACTCGGTATAACTTTAGTGAAAAAATAAATTAAAGTGGTCTCATTGTGAAATACTTTTTTAGATGATTAAACTTTTAATTATTTGTTTATTTGCATAAACATAGTAATAAAATAATGTTATACATAACGTCAGTTGTAATATGTTAAAAAAAGAGTTTTTACGATTTGTTTACATCACATAACCTTCCTTTTTAACTTTAACTGCTCGAATGTAGTTAAAAACTAAAAAAACTGCCAAATGATGTCAGTTTGGACAAACCTATAACAACAGGTCTCTATGATATCGCATTCAACACCGTGGCACATATTACATAAAATTCAATTATGTATGCTCATCATGACAATGCATTGTTGAATGCAAACTACCTTTTAAGGATAATATTTTGTAAATGGTCGTTGCAAAGAAATGCTCAATTTATAGCCAAAGTCTTAGGTAATAGGATAATTAATCTTCATAAAGCATGCTACATACGCTACACAAATCTTACAACTTGACTTAACCAGATCAAGTTGTACAACTTTGTTTGAGCATGTGCAAAGCCAAGCTCCAAATTTGCTACACAATTGTAGTTGATGTCACACAAGAAAGTTAGACAAAACTATTTGCTCCATGTTCCTAAGAAAAATGTCTTTTAATTTAATGTGTTTTAATATTATAAATTTTTTTTTTAAATAATAAACAGACTTTGTCTAAAACTTTGTTTAAATACTTAAGTTGATTCAGAAGTTGTATTTTCTATACAACAATGCAGTCAAAAATTGGGTGTACCCACACATTTACTCAAAGCTTTATATTAAACTAACGTTTGCAATTAACATGTTATATATCTACAGTCTACCTTCCAGGTAAGCCAAGTGCACAAGCAATGTTTTCACTTTTTTCCACTAACTGAGAAGCGCTGTTTTAATTAAATTTTTTTCAGATTTTACAATTTATTTTTTATACATACTTGGGACTCGACTGATCATCACCCATCCCTACATACACCTCGCCTATAATTCTTCATTAGTAATATTTAATAAGCGTACAAAGTTTCAGCTTTTATAAACTCATTGACACCTGTCTCAACAAGAGCTTGACTGAAGTCAGTATGTTAATGTGTACCACTACTACAATGATATATTAAAAATGCTCCAAGTTCTTTGAGTATGAGTTCTAAACTCAAGCGTCATTATACCAATCAATATTGTTTGCATGTCAATCTAAATTACTATGTATAAGGAATAAACAATTTCGGTAATAAAAAACTACAAACTACAATTATTATTATTATAAGTTAAGTTTATTGATAATTTCAAAATAAACAACATGTTTTTATCAAACAAAAATACTTTTATTTTAAGTTTTCTTTTAAATATCAAGACTAAATAAATTAATTGCACACCTTTCACTCTATACTTATTGTGATACCTGTATATTTTTTTAGTTTAAAACGTTATAATATTTTATAATATTTATGTTTAATTTAGACTCGGACTTCAATCAACATTTTTCTTTTATCAAATATTTTAGTAAATTTGTTGCATTTAACTGTACACACCCTGTATCGATGGACAATATCTGCATTCAAAACAGTCGCTGTTTACTATCTAAAAGTTATTTTGAGATACGCTATATATGTATGCCATTGTTCATGTAAATTAATAATATAACTACTATAATTTTGTAGTATTTTCAATAACAGATGTGCTGTGCATAAATTAAAAATTGAATCAGAAAAAGTTTGGTAACAAAACACATTTAGATAACCAACCCCATATATACAGATTTATAAATATAATTGATCGTTGTGACCTCTACTACGTGATAATTCATGTTTATGAAAAAATAAAACAATTTACTATGTTTTTTATATAACTTAACATAATAAATTGATTTATTTTTTCATAAACAGATTTATAAATATATAATCAGATAATACTTTTTGTAATATCCCTGTTGATAAACAAAGTATTTTATTGTAAAAATAAATTTATAAATTATAAGAATGTATAAACTCAATTGTATACTTCATATATATATATATATATTGTTTTATATCTAAGATTCCCTTCTTAATTTTATAAATTACCAGATAGAAGTATCTTATGGTCTGTTCACACTTGGCTAGTAGTTTAGTTGAGTAGCAAAATCAAACATTACAACTAAACTAAATTTTATTGTCTACATGCACACACTCGACTAAATTACTTGCTACTTGACTAAACTATTAGCTGTGTTGTGCGTGAAATAATAAATACATATGACTAGAAATGTTTATTTCAGAAATAATACTTTTACAATGTAACAATAAAATTATTAAAAATACTTACATTTCTTAAAGGACATTGTAACAGAGCCACTCACTCTAGCCTTTTGGAACAGCTTTGTTAGTTCAGATAAAAACTACAAAATAATATTTATAGGTTAGAATCAACAAGAAATATTAATTTGCTTCATACAAACTGTGACTAGTACTTACAGCGTCATTTTCTATTAAAACCATTGTGGTTTTAATTTGCTTAATTAAATTAGTGTAAATTTATACAAAATTCTTTGAAAATTTAAGCAAATATGTTTTTTTGACAGGTGCTTTTTTGCTGTCTACTATTCCACGATTCCACGTTTCTTTTGCAGTTTTCTATATTACCCAAAATATGTGTAGGTAGATCACGTAGATAAAAACAAAATAAATTTGAATTAGCTGATTTTAGTTGAAACCGGAATGTGTATTAAGCAATGTATGTAATTGTGCTCTGTACTCTGTACACCTCTATTATTCTGTGCTGTACACCACAGAACATCCAATATACACTGTATACTGTACAATAAAATTTAGTGATTATTCTCAAATACATTTTTTTTCAATAGTATACAGGGTACTGTCATTCTTCTGGTCCCAAAAACATTTTGTATTTTTTCTCAAGTACGGTTGTATGTATATTGCATATAAGAATTACTAAAATAATTAGGGATGTGGCAGTGGCAGATTTGTCAACATAATAGGCGCGTTCGTTTCGCAATATCACTGATATTTTGATCACTTGGTGATGACGTTAAATATCACTTAATTTTTGTTTAAAATGATACGTTACAAAAAACGACAAATTTCACTTTATCTCAGATTGCGTGGATTACTTTTTAAGTTGTTAGCGCCATGGTGGTTGAAATGTCAACTACTATTTATCATATGATTTACCATTATTTTACGTCATTTTTGTTTTTATTAGGTTATATTAAATGTCATGTAAATAATACATGCGTTATTCATATGTCAATAAAATTGATTTGTATGAATACTGTGCAGACGTAACTTATGTGAACAAGCAAAATTTCAACAATGGCTTGTTGACAAATCTGCCGCCAGATAACGTAGCTGCGATCCGATATTTTTAAATTTATTTTATCTAATTTACTCGTTGACGTGATTATTCAATTGCAAAAGCAGCCGACCTTAAAGTGTTGCAAATTTAAAGGCGTATGTATGTTCTAGGTTGATAAAAAAATTAAAATTAAAAAAATTTGTTTGATTTAAATTTTTTGGATTTGAAAAAAAGTAAAAAATTTAAAAATGTGTTTTTGTTTAAACAAAATAAAAAATCAAAATATTTTAAATTTTTTTTTGAAAATTAAAAAAAAATCATTTTTATTTATCAAAAAACTCACAAGTGATGCCATCATTTATCATTTTAAACAAAAATGAAGTAATATTTGACGTCATCAAAATATCAGTGATATTGCGAAACGAACGCAGTTGGTAATAATGTAAAAAAATTGTTCAGAAAAGCAAAGCCAATCGGAAACAAACTGCTTTCTGAAAAACAAAAAACTCTCAAAAAAAGCGGTCCACTCACGCCTTCCTGTACGCACCAATTGTTTTATTTAGAAAAAATCTTTCAGTTCTTATTATTAATGATTTAAAAATGTTTGTATATAACACATGATTAAATTAACGCCCAGCTTTTCTAGTATAGCTTGAGACTTAATTAGATCTTGAGCTGCGTCTTATGACGCAAGCTCATCTTATTTCGTTCTACCATAGCACAATTACAACTTATTTGCGTCAAGCAAATAAAAAATGCCGTTTTTGGTACCTCACCTAACCTTTTCTTTTCCTGAGGAGATGGAAATTTTTTCATAAGACACCCCAAAGGGTAGTGTCAGATTCTTACTGACTAAAAACACCTCCTCCTCTTCTTGCGGGAATAACGATCTTTCTCCACCTCGGAATTGCATTTAAGTATTAGGTACGTCAAGGTGGAGGTTTTCGCGCGTCAGTTTTCAGGAGCAATTAACACACATTTACATAGATTTGACACCACTTTTTTTTATGCGTTTTGTTTTTTTTGTGGTTTTTGTTGTTTGCCCAAACAGTTTACAAAACATACATAAGAACTGAAATTGCAATTACAAAATACATTAACGAGTAGCTACGGCCCCACTCTCTTCCCGCTTCATTCACACCACACCATGAAGCTAACTCCTTTTCTTCTTTCTCTTTCATACGTAGCATGGGCCCTATCATGGTGGCCACAATGTCCCAATTGTGCTCCGAAGACAGCATTACTACCACCATGTTATCCGGGTTTAAGCTCTCTCCCATCAGTTTTACTCTTGCTCTTTCACGCGTCTCCAACCATCTCTCGCAATGGAACGGTGTGCTAAGCCGTATCTCTATGCCCACAGTACAGACATTCATCACTTTCAATCATTTTTATACAATGCAGGTACGCCCGGAAACAACCATGTCCCGTTAGTACCTGCTTGAAATAGTAGTTTATCTCACCATGGCCCCGACCCACCTAACGCCTCACGTCTGCAATGAGCCGTCTGGACCATGCCGGTTCGCTGTTCGCTACCACCCCCACTTGACACGCATTCGTCCCAACTATTCTGCCATTCCCCTCACAAACATTCTTCCGCTTCACACTTAGTAAGGCGACCCTCCCAGACCGCAGTCTTTACTTGCACTACAAGATTTAACGGCTTTGTGCCTGCCACAACCAGAAAGCCCGCCGTCCGCGCTGTCCTGTATGCGCTGCAAACCCTCTGGCAACACCTCCTCTGAGTCCGCAGAACTATTTCCCTGTGCCTTTTGTTGTTGCACACGGCATCCCCCTATATTTTGGCCTCATAGAGCACTATGAAGGAGACTACCGAGCACATCAGGCGCCTGGTGGAAGATTTTGCTCCCGCCAAGTTTGGCATTAGCCCTGCTAAGGACCGAGCCGCCTTCTCCGCTTTCTCACCTAACTTAACCTAACCTAACCTAACCTTAAGATTGCAATGACAGTTATTAATATTATTTTATTAAGCTATATACAATTATTTACTATTACTTGCTTTTGTATAATGCATATTAATTTTGATTTTAATATTTAATAATTACATTAACTTTAAAATATTCTAATTATTGTTTTTTTTTTAATTATATTTATGTGACACATTGATAACCCTAATGCAACAATTTTTGACATTCATTAAGAATTTTGCCGTAAGATACCGTTGAAGTTGTGGTATCAAATGGTTTTAAACCGTTGGTTTGTTGCGTCTTACCGTTTATTTACTTTTGACTTCGAATGTACTAACTCAAATTTAAATATGCTTACCTATAATAAAATAAAGTGTCAAAAACTATTATTATAATAATTAGTAAAAATAGCTATTAAGTACATATAATAAAATGAATATTCTATATAAGTAAATGTTTATATAGCATATATTTTATTAAATTAATAATAATTATAAAAAAATTAATGGCAGATTTAACCGTTTACCACAAGTACGATTTTGTGAGATTTCCGCGATCAACCAAAAATAGAGAGAGATGGAAATATAATCGTTGATTGCTCGCTGGTACGAGGGGCACTGCTAAAGTTTGCCGAACCAAGTACTGCCTGTATTGTCAGCGTTCTGCTATTGTCATATTCGTAAAATATGACGTTTTTCACTTATAATTCAGTTGACAGTTCGATTTCAAACTGCTCGGTTTTGTTTCAACAAAATTTAACAAGAGTAATAATTGTGTGAAAAATAAAAATTTTGAATTGTGACTTTCGAGTGAGGATTTTCGATCCGATTTAACACCGCAGCAATGTGTGGAAAAACTTATTATCGTTATTTGGGGATGAAGCACCATTCAAAACTATGGTTTACAAATTGTTCGCAGAAATCAAGCGTGGAATACCAACGTTGGATGACGATCTTCGCGAAGGTCGTCCATGCACCTCTGTTGTCGCGGATGCTGTGCCTGAAATGATTTTGTCAGATCGGCATGTGATCTATAGTGAAATAGAGGCATCCATTGCAGCAAAACAAATACATATGATTTTAATTGTTTTGAAGATTGGTTTCATCGGATGCAAAAATGTATAAATTTTAAAAGAGAATATTTTGAGAAGCAATAAAGCGACTTACATAACGTAATTTGTGTTTTGCTTTACATTTTCCGCAAACTTTGGCATTGTACCTTGTATGTACGGTTTCTCACGGCAAATAGCCGTTATTTTATAATAAAAAAATAATTAAGACAAGAACGTTTTTTTGGCCAATTAGAAAATAATGACAAATATCGGCGACGTTATCAAATTTATTCCGATTTTAGCAAACATTTAGAGAATATTTTTGCATGACTACTCTGAAAAACAGTTTTTCCGCCCGTATTTTGAATCGGAAAGTGATGCTTTGGCACCCTAGGGCCGTAGAATTCTTTGACGCCCGCTGAGGGTTAGGTTTTTAAAACATAGATGAGGTTAATTTAAAAATTAATATGTTTATTAAACACAACACTTAATTTTAATTATACTAAATTAACGGTAAGTATTATTAAAAAATTAAATTAATTATTACATGATTTAGTAATATTTTTAAATATTTGCTTGATCTGATATTATTATATACAAAAGACAATACTATTGACATTTAGAATAGAGTAATTGTATTACAAAACATTTTAGTTACATCATAACAATATTTGACAATTTAAACATTAACTTAAAAAAAAACAATTAGGCGTTTTGCCGTGAGAAACCGTACATACCAGCGATCAAACAGCGGTTTTATTTCCATCTCAATCTATTTTTGAGTGATCGCGGAAATCTCACGAAAACGTACTGGTTGTAAACGGTTACACCTGTCATTAATTTTCTTTTGATTATTATTAATTTAGTACAATATTTGCTATATATACATTTACTTACAAAGAATATTCATTTTATTTATACTTAATAGCAATTTTTACTAATTATTTTCATAATTATTCTTAACAATTCATCTCATTTATAGGTTATCATATTTAAATTTGACATACCGGACTTATTAAACTGCTTCCGACAAGTTTTTTAAATTCACCTCGCTGGTTGGTACATTCGGAGTCAAAAGTAAATAACCGGTAACTCGCGACAACGCAACGGTTTAAAACCATTTTATACCACAACGTCAACGGTATCTCACGGCAAAATGCTCACTTTAATAATTGACGTTTTAAACATTTTTTTTAATAATACTAATAAAGTTGTATTATGTTATTGTTACCTTGCCTGGCAAGCAAAAAGTTGTTGTAAGCAACACGGACACCGTTTGCAGCGTTTTGATGTTTGTCGCATTCGCCACGTCATAGATTTCCCCTACCGGAGAGGAAAGGTGACATTTAATTTATAAATTTATAATTAATAATAGGTATTGGGTACGTTTTTAAAGTGCTCTGGCTGTTCGTACAATTTTTGCACTAACAACTTTTTTGTTTGTTCCATAATTACTACAAGATCGTGCACGGTAATTTAAAATCAGCATATAGCACTCAAACGTCAAAGCATACGTCAAAACTTATAAAGTTCTTTGATAAGTTAATAATATGCGCAGGTAGCAGTTTGATTGCAGCTGTGATTTTAACTTTAGTAATAACAAATATAAATTTTATTATAATTACAGATAAAAATAAGTATATATGTAAAAACATGTTTTTTAATGCTATGTTGTTTGTTTAGTTTACATGCCCGTCATACACCACCTCTAGAGTAGGTGCGTACATGCAAATGTTGTTTGCACACGGTGTTTGGACAAGGTTAGTAATATTAAAACGCGGTTGTGTTCGTTCGGGTTGTATTTAAAAACGCCCATTTTATTGTTCAAGTTCTCGAACCGCGTCATTTAAAAACGCACCCATTAACGTTTAAAAATGCAACTAACTTGAAGCTTGGTAGTGAGTTTATATTACTAAAGGGTGTCCCAAAATTAACGCAAGATTTGAATTTGCGGCAAATTCAAATCTTGCGTTAATTTTGTGCAGTAAATTGTTGGCAACCCTAAAAAAAACAATTTGACAGAATTAACGCAAGATTTGAATTTGCGGCAAATTCAAATCATGCGTTAATTTTGTGCAGAAAATTGTTGGCAACCCTAAAAAAAGAATTTGACAGATGATTTATGTGGTTTCAATAAAACGGTGGCACATGTCGTACAGCACGTGAAACAATACAATTACTGCATGAGACATTTCTTGGTCGTGTAGTTTCTCGTTTTGGTGATCATAATTGGCCCCCCTAGATCGTGTGATTTAACACTATTAGATTTTTTTTATAAAGTTATTTGAAATCAAAGGTCTATGTCAACAAGTCCACAATCACTTGTGCATATTACATGAAGAAATTACACGCTGCATCAACTAATTTCAGCCTCATTTATGCAGAATGGTCAAGAAAAATTTTGACAAAAGAGTGCGTATGTGCCAGCAAATCCGTGGAAACTAGTTGCCCAATATGTTATTTCATAAATAACCCTGTCTTATGCACTTTATGATTCAATCAAAAATTAACAATCTAAAGACTGTGTTTTCTATTTAATTCAAATCTTGCGTTAATTTTGAGACACCTTTTAGATAGTTCTGTAGTGCCAAAAGAGATTACCGGCAAACTTTTTGAATTAATGATAACGTCATTAAAAGCGATCAGAAATATTGCCATATGCCAGAACAGCCCCTCAAATCAGTTGTGATTTTTTTTAGAAGCAATGGCTCTATGTTTTGCACCTCTGTCAGCTTATTGTAGAGTTCTTAGTTTTTTTTTTAGTTTAGATGCCATTATTTGAATTAAAATAAACAAAAGAAATGTATGAACACTGTGCAAACGTGACTTATTTGAACATAGCAAAATGTGCACACATGGACATGTTAACAAGTCTGTCGAGAGATAGCGTATTCCTTAACTGGGATCGCCAATAAGTTGACTCAAGTTTATCTGATTATGTAGCTTATTGCTTGTAAAAACATATAACAATAAAAATAGCTTGGCGGATGGCTATGACGCATTGATATCTTAACCCCATTTTATTTTTTATTGTCTTATTTTTAATTAATTATTTCAGTTTTAAATCTTTTTTTCTTTGATCCACTACGAGATCGTGCACGGAGCATATAACACTCAAACGTCAAAAACATACGTCAAAACTTGCAAAGTTTTTTAATCACTTTTTTTGCCTGCCTCTACCAAAAGCATTTTTTTTGGCTTGCATATGCGGGCCAAAATAACCGGCCCGCATATGCCAATTGGCCTTTTTGGCTATTCGCGGTATTTGATTGGATGTGAATTACAATTTCATATGTAGACGTCATACCCTAAAATCTGACAGTATTGACAAATTATAATAAATATTAAAAATTATTGAATCAGGCAAAAAAATATTGAGTGTAACTCGTGCCAAAAGGCTTTAGCCGCCCGCCGCTTTTAGCAACACGAACGAGCAAAGCGATATTTTCGGCTCTTGATACACTATAATATATACTGTTTTTGCCTGCCTCTACCAAAAGCATCTTTTTCGGCCCGCATATGCTTTGCTCGTTATTTTTGGCCCTTGATACACTATATACTAAGTAATATGTGCAGGTAGCAGTATAAATTTTATTATAATTATACACGGAGTTTATAAATGAATGGGATTATGTAATCACTTTAAGACCATACCGACCGCTACCTTGATTTGTAGTATTTTAACAAAAACGGCAACTTTCCAGTACATTTAAAAAGGATTAAATTATGATATGTCAAAGTCATTGGACAATTTAAAAAAAACCGGCGTTCTTAAAGTTATTACATAATCCCATTAATTTATAAACTCCATGTATTATATTTACATAAAAAATTAATACGTGAAAATATGTTTTCTAAGATTATGTTGTTTGTTTTGTTTACATGCCCGTCGTGTACTATTTCTAGACTAGTTGCGTGCTACAAACGCGGTGTTCGAACAAGTTTAGTAACACTAAAACGTTCGGGTTGTATTTAAAATCAAGATTTTATTGTTAGAGTGCTCGAACCGCTGTTTGCGTCATTTAAATGACACCTATTTACCATACTAACTAACCATCATTTTATCATTCCTTCCACTAATGTTTGTGACATAGTTTCTCTCTTAAGTAATGATTATTGTACACATGTGTTATGTAATATTTGTAATATTAATGATGTATTCGAGATTGAAAGTCGTGCATTTTTTTATGTTTAAGGTTAATTATATAGATTCATAAGGACCAATATTACAATAGTGGTTTAAACTGCAAGTTTACTAACTGCTACTTAAAATTTAAATTGCTAGTTAGTGGGAACGCATATTACAATCGTACCTGTATTTTATGTCATTAAAATATTTAAAATCTTAACCTATAAACTGACGAGTCAAAAAATTGACATTAAATTTTTATTTAATAAATATATTGAATATCCAACAAGAAAAAAAATGCAAATTAATAAATATGAATAACTCCTTATAAACAATAGTAAGTTTGCAGTAATCACTATTAATATTAGGTTTGTTCCAACTGACACCAAACGCGGTTTGGGATCGTCAGGAACTATGCACACAAACAATTACTGTGTATAAAAGATTGCCTAAGGATGACAAATATTTGTTTGTGTGCACAGTTTGGACGGTTTGCAAACTGTCCAAACCGTAGGTTGGAACAGACCTATAATAAATAATCAAACGAAAGTCTGGTATTGCCATCTAGTTGCAATTTTTAATACTAAAACGTCCGCATTAATCGGTATCATTTTAGCATTAAAAACCCAGAGTATTTATCATTTGTGATCACTCTGTATATTGGTGTAGGTAAAACAGGTTTTTTACATGTTACAGTAACAGGTAGCAAGTAGCAGGTTGGCAAACTCATTATTTTCAGAAATATGCATATTATGCATATATAAACTAATAATTAGATTAAACTATTCGATTATTATAACTGAAATGATACACTTGTTACAATAATATACGATATATTTCATGCATTATTGTTTAGTACATACTACATTTTAAATTGCCTGAACTGTATTAGCAGCAGCAAGTTTACCTACTAAAATATAATCATATGATAACTGTCAAAATAATAAATGTCAAATAGTCCCTGGTTCAAATAAATAAAGGATAGTGAACGTCATATACGTTATATTTTTGTATTGTTAATTAGTGTGTAGTGAGTTTATGTAACTTTAATTAAATAAATACACCAAAATGTAAGGGTTGCTAAGAAAGGCTATGCACAATGGCTGAAGAAAAAATATTTGTATCTTTCACCTGCCAAAGATGTTTGCAGCCTTTGAGATTAGATGATTCTCTCAACTCTTTGGGGGAACATATCTTAGCTGAATTATCACGTATGTTAATATTAATTAAATTGAATATAAATGAATGTCGTGTTTTGTTTATTATAGTGCCTATCCATTCAACCCCAGACGTTGATCTTGAATCCCAGGCAACCAGTTACGATAATTATATACATCCATGCCGATTATCAGATTCTGGAAATGGCGCCAACGGATTTATGCTCATATCCGATGGTACCGAAGTCGATCCTATCAGCAAAAATATGGAGGTAATTGAGCTTGTTTTTGTTGTGCAATTTATGATTCATAGCAATTAGGAGTTTTATCAGTTTTGTTCTAATTATGAATTTATACATAAATTAAAATTTGTTTATCAACATTTCAGTTTTCACAATGGTAATTTATATGTTCAAATTATAGGATAAAATAATTATAACTAGATTTTTAGATTAGATTAGATTCACTTGCATTTAGTTTTACATTATTATTTAAATACATTTTTAATCACATGACACAAGTTTGGTTGGTTGTTTTATGTTTTTTGGAATTTCACTGTATACTTTCCACAGCCATATACGATGTTATGTTTTCCTTTATTGGTTTCAATAGAAGGGTTGTATATGTCATTTTTTCTTCTTGTATTGTAGTTATATATGATTGTTTTTATACCTCCTGTGTTGATCTTGTATATAAGTTACATATTTTGATTTTAATGTTTTCAAGTTTTAATCTATTTTTGTATAGTGTTTCTGAAGGGTATGATGGACTATTTTGTAGTTTGTACATGAGTTTATTACTAAATGAACACAATTATATTAAAATGTACCACTTCCTCATATAAAAAACAAATTTGTGCTACATTAAAATAAAATTATGATACTTATCATTTCATTATGATATTATGTAAACAAATTATTTTGTCATCTTTTCAAACTACTATGTGGGTACCGAGCAAATACATAGTTTTTTTTTAAAGAATTTCTTAAATAGATTAGACAGATTTACATTGTTAATTAATTTGATTTTTGATTTAATTTTCATGAAATAGTAAAATGTTTTTATATGTAATTAATATTTTAGTAATTTTATTAAAAATATACATAGTACTACATTCAATTTACCAATTTTAAGTAGGACTTTAGGAATTCTTCTGAGATAGAGTTGAAAACCTTGTCTATGATTTTAATCAATTAGTGAAAAAAATTATTATGGAGATAACTTGAGATCACATAACTCTAAAAAATTAAATGTAATAACTTGATAATAAAAATAAAATAATAAATGTGGAAAGCATAAATATTTTATTTAATTGATCACAAAAAGGTTAAAAAATTTCAACTGCAATATTCTTAGACGTGTATTTTTATTCTTTTTTTTTCAAAGAAAGTCATTGTTTTGCTTATTCTGAATATAATGAGATATTTCACCTATACCCAACTTTGCAGTAAATAAATTTATTTGTTCTTCAGTTGTTTACTGCAATTCTAATGGGCTTTTTAATTATTTTTTTGACAACTTGTTTTTTATTACCAGTCAACTATGCCACTTTTGCCATCTTATTATATTTTTTGCAATATTATATAGCAAGTGTTGTCGACTTTTTATTTCTAAAGCCGTATTGATGTTCATATAACAATTTATTATGTTTAAGATATGTTGATATTTGTAAAGCTCACCTTTTTTGTGTATACAGGTGTTGCACCTTGCATTTGCTAAATAATTGTTGAGTTTTTTAAATTTTTTATTATTCTGCACATGTGTATAAATGTAATTTCACAAAAATTAAACTGTTGTAATGATTCTGGGCTGAATAATTGTCATATTGAGAAAGTCCTGATGCCATGTCAATATTCATGTGATATATTTAAAAAATAATTATTGCATTCATCGGATGTAAATGGATATGTTGCTGTTTTGTTATTATGATTACTCTGTGCTTCCACATTGCACCCTGAGGGTATTTTGTCTTATTTATGTAATTGTCATTTGCAAGTTTTTTTATCTAGCAATTTCAATTTTATAGCATTGCTGAAGTGACTTTATTTCAGACTATTATATCTAACTTAATTAATTTGTTAAGATCAATTAGTTCGAATATCTGATGTCTCATTGTAACGTGATTTTGGGAAAACTAGCACACTTTTTTATTACTATTAATTAATTTAGTTTTCTCCGGAAAAGTTTAAATGCATCTAATTGATTTCATAAAATTTTAGTTAGGGGTTTCAATTAAATTATACATGTTAAATTGTCTAATATCAGATATGGGAGTGTAATTAATTTGTATTTTTAAGTTATTATTTATGTTACTATTTCATACAAAACTTATTGCATATGATCAGAAAATTCAAAATCTATGACTTCTATAATAAAATTATCATTTTCTGCTGTAATAAAGATATTTATCTAAAATATTGTTCTTGCTGGTATTTTGATAAACCATATGACGACAATAGTTAGAATAGTATGTGGATCCTGTTTTAGATTAAATTTTACATTGAAAGTATCTAAGAACTATGGTTTTTCTATTACTATTTATTACAAGATAATAAGAGTCTGAGTCTCTAAAACATCTAAGAAAATATTAATAACTCCTGTAGGAGTTCTGGCCAAATTCGGCAATTGCGTACAACCATAAATTAAATAAAGTTACATCTGACATTTATTGATGAAAAAAACTACAACTTTGAGAAGTGTTGCAAACGTTTTAATTTAAGGCATCAAACAAAAACGTTTAGAATATAGTAATAAAACTTGTATATGGTTGGTATAAAATAACGTCATAATACATCATACAATCTTCTAATATGGAACCAAATATATATTATAATTGAACTGATGCATTAGTCACCAATTTTGAAAGACTTCAATAATGTTTGAATTTATGTTTCAGGTTCGTGCCACCTTATTTGATATTCTATCTGGAAACTCGGTTATTGATCATCCTTTATGTGATGAATGTGCAGATGCTTTATATGAATTTTTGGAACAGCAGTTAAAACTTACTGAAAATGATTATCATGATTATTGTAGATATTTAAAAAAGTAAGTATGTTATTATGTTCTAGATAATGATAATAATAAAATTGTTAATTTATGATATTTTATAGCACTTTGCTATAAACAGTCCACTGAGGATACAGTTGAATATTATTACCAAATTTTGAAATATTATAGAAGAAAGTCTCAGCCATGCATTAATACTTTTTTTAATTTTTCTATTCCTATTAGTTTTAGGGCTGTAATATCCAACTCCTAATAAAGCACCTAATAAACTATTAGCTGAATAACCTAACTTTTAATTTTATTAATTTTATTAAAACCTATGAATAGGCAATTAAATATATGCTTAACATGTACATTTATAACAAATAAAAACTTCAAGCATATAATTTATTATTTGCTCAGACGTGTAAAAGAAATAAATCAAATTAAAGTTTAAAAAAAGTTAGGTTATTCAGCTAATAGTTTATTAGGTGCTTTATTAGGAGTTGGATATTACGGCCCTTAATGTAATTAATTTTTAAAAACCTAGAATTTTTGTATGGTTTAATTAATTATTTGCAAGTTAAAGATTAAGGGCTGTAATATCCAACTCCTAATAAGGCACCTAATAAACTATTAGCTGAATAACCTAACTTTTTATTTTATTTATATTATTAAAACCTATAGATAGCCAATTAAATATATGCTTAAAATATACATTTATAACAAATAAAAACATTAAGCATATAATTTATTAGTCAATCAGAGGTGTATAAAAAATAAATCAAATTAAAGTTTTAAAAAAGTTAGGTTATTCAGCTAATAGTTTATTAGGTGCTTTATTAGGAGTTGGATATTACGGCCCTAAATATAAAATAAAAAATGTATGTTGCCATCTAAAAAATTAAGTTGGTTGTCATCATAGCAACTATACTAAAAATAAAAACAAATATGTATGTACCTGCTTTAATAACACTCAAAAAACCATTTAAAATGATTTTTGAATCGTATAAATTGGTTTAAAAATAACGGAGTTATTCAGCCGTACGTTTTTTTGTCTTAACACTCTGTATTAGATAGCTAGCGTTCCAACAAGTTGAAAGTAATAGGAATTCTTATGTTTTAGCGAAGTTATTAACATTTTTTTTATAGGCCAACTAATAAGCTAGATAAATGACAAAATAATGCAACAAAATCTAATTTAAATGCCAAAATTTTTATTTTGGTTCATTTTATAATTTAAAAACTTTCATTATTATGAAAAAATATTGATTAAATGTGTTATCGCATTTAAAAGATAATAAAATCATCTGTATCTTATTTTTTATTTACTTTGTTATCTAGTGTAGTCTTGTTAAGATTCTGTGTTGTTTCTTAGAACGGTGTAGCAGTAGATCGTGTATCTTGTTACTTCTAGCACACGTAGTTGGACGCACATTCATAGTGTTTTTTGCAATAATTATTAAATACAAAAAGTTGTGTTGTGCTTAACTTCCAATTATGCTGTAGTAACAAATTCTTATTTGCACTCTAAATAATATCGACACTCTAAGACATAAAGTACATAAAAGTATTTTGTTTCGTCATGTTTCATCTTTAAAAAAAAGTTTATTTTATTTTAAAGTTTAAATTTTTATCACAAAAATGTATTATTTTTTGTTGAAATTGTAATATGTACATAATAATTTTAATAAAAACGACGTCGGCAAGGTACGCGCTGGAACATCTTGGCAGACTCAACATTTTTACAAAAAACACTAGAATCAAAAAATGTAAAAATATACAGGGTATTACATTTGAAAAAAAAGTGTTTTCAAATTTCTACAATAAAATGAACACAATGTATATTAAAAATATTTTTATGAATTAGTTTGTTTAAACCAAAAAACTGTTTGAATTTTTTTTTTTTTATTTTTAATGGTTAGAAAATTATTTAGGTGTTCTGGTAATTTTGACTAACCCTGTATAATATGTTTGTTCCAGCATCCACTGGACATAGTTCTAGAATCATTTGACCCATGCGCACAAAACAAAATAATCTGCATTATCAATTGCTTAAGTAGGTACATTTTGTATTTGTGCATGGCTTGAATGGTCGGTCCGCAGATTTGAAACAAACCTCTCTTATTTAATTTATGTCGTTTCTTGAATTGTTTTAGTGAGTGTTTATACTTGGGAAAATGATAAAAGTTGCTTGTTCAGCTTATGGTTAGTTATTTGGATACTGTCTTGAAATATACTATATTACAGATTTGATATTTTAGACTAATTAAAATCAAGCCAATTTAGAATATCAAAATATTCTTTTTACTGAAAATTTATGTTCGGTTGTCTGAAATTATTATTTCATATCACATAAAGAAATGAAATTAAACGTATGGTGATCACTTGTAAAGTAAAAGTTTTTAAATTCCAATTATTATGAGTAAATCTAATAATGTATGGTTATAATAAACAGATCAAACATCTTTTTTTTTACTGCAGCAATTTATACATTTTACGTCATCACCAAGTGATAAAAATTTCAGTGGTATTGCGTAACGAGCGCGACTATTGAATTTTATATATAATATATATTTTTTTGAATGAAGCATTTTAACTTTTTTTTTCTTGTTAAGCGTATCTTATAAACATATATGCTTAAATAAAACAAGTTTACTATTTTATTACCATAACTAGTTTCAGCCTATACTAGGTCATTATTAGACAGTAATACAAACAAGACTGATGATGACCTAGTATGGTTGAAACTAATCAGATTATTAAGTATATTTGTGATAAAAATAGTAAACTTGTTTCTCATACATTCTGCATACTTTATTAGCTATACTTAAACTATATATGTATATAGTTTTCCATGTCTGTCTGAAGTACTCTAAATAATGTTATACAATTTTATTTATTACTTATACACTATTTTTTTTTAGATTAGAGAGTGATACATCGGAACCAAGGCTTAGTGAACTAGAAAAGGAACTGCAAGATTTGAATAATGAGGAACAACAATTGATGAATGAATTAATTAATATACAACAAGAAGATATAGCTACTATGGATGCAATCAAGGAACAAGAAAAGGAAGCAGAACGTTTGGCTCAGCAAGAAATGAAATATTGGCGAGAATATACGAGGCATCGTAAGGATTATATGTGTACCGACGATGAATACCGAAGGTAAATAATACTGCAACACATTATTTTATTTTGATTATAATTTTTTTTTTAGCTTGGAATGTCAACTGGCGTACACACAATCCCAATTAGATAAATTGAACAAAATGAACGTGTTCAATGCAACTTTCCATATATGGCATTCCGGCCATTTTGGGACCATTAATAATTTTAGACTTGGTCGTTTGCCAACAGCTCCTGTGGATTGGTCAGAGATAAATGCAGCCTGGGGTCAGACAGCTCTTCTATTGAATGCGCTAGCACGAAAAGTAAATCTTACATTTGATAAATACAGATTAGTTCCTTATGGAAATCACTCTTACATAGAGGTTATAGATGAACAAAAAGAGTTGCCATTGTATGGATCCGGTGGTTTCAGGTTTTTGTGGGACACTAAATTTGATTCTGGAATGGTAGCTTTTTTGGATTGCTTACAACAATTTAAAAATAAAGTTAAAATTGAAAGAGGTGATAGCCATTTCTCTCTACCTTATAGAATGACAAAAGGGGGCAAGATTGATGATTCAAATACCAGTTATTCTATTAGGTAATTACTAAATTCTTACTATATTTGTTAATAATTTATGAATAATATTGAATTATAATTTTAGGATACAATTTAATTCCGAAGAACAATGGACTAAAGCGTTAAAATTTATGCTTACCAATTTGAAATGGAGTCTAGCTTGGGTTTCTTCACAATTTAGCAGTGAAAATGAAACAGTTAATGTTTGAGATAGCTATTAATAATTATATATTTATCTATATCATTGTGATAGATTGTTTATTTGTTGTAGATGTCAAATTCATTTTTTAATAATATATTTTTAAGCTACAATTTATAATATTTATTTTACACATAGAGTTAAGCTATTGAAAATTTTAGTGTAATACAGATGGAGCTGTTTTGTGTGAACATTTCGTCGTTTGCATTATAAACAGTTTAAGTTCGGTTAAGATACCCTGAGATGGCTCAGTTATAGAGCGTTAGCGTAAGACGCTAACAGTCCGGGGTTCGATCCCCGAATATGACTAAAATATTAAGTTGCTCTTTATCCACCGGGGTGATTTGAAAGTCACCTAATAAGCTGTTGGTTCTATCAACCCCCTTCAAACAAGTCGTAAGACTTCTGGGGCGATGTTAAATAGCTGTAAAAAGCGCAATAAAGAAGAAGTATTTATTTAGTATGTACAATTTGGATGACTAATTCTGTAGGTACCAATGAAGTTAAAGTAGGTGTATTTATGTGTTTGGAATGCGGTATACAAGGGCAATTTATTATAATACTAATTTCGAAATAAAATAGTACATTTTCATTTTATTGTTTATTAAACAATAAGAAATAATTAATTTAACCAAAATAAATATATTGTGGTAATACTTATATATATAGTCATTTATATTGATTTAAATTGTTTGGTATATTGTTAATTATGCAGGGTCAAGCAATTGTGTGGGATCACCCAGTTTTTTAATGCACTGTTAGTTTATTTCAAAGATGACTTTCATAAAAGTTTTTGTACATTTTTGAATCTATAAGTGACGTATTTTGATTTTTAATGCTTGCCAAGTTTCACGTGATATGACGTGAACAGTTGTTGGAACACCCTGTATTTTCTTTTTAAAAACAGTTAAAAAGAGTTTTTCAACAATTAAAATGATATAAGGTTTTATAGGTACGCGACTTGCGAAAAGTATTCATAATAAAACAAAATGTAGTCGGTTATGTTACAGTTTCTCTTATTCTCATCTCAATACAATTTAAAAAAACGTTAATATAAGTGAATATTTAAAGCAAAAATTTAACTACAATAAAATATTATTTATTATTCATTTAACATATACTGCGTTTTATTTTATTATTTTAATGAATATTTCAAAAACTGTAAAACTTTATATCATTGTAATTTTTAAAAAGCTCTCTTTCTAAAAATAAAAGAAAATACGGGATTTAAAAAAAACTAATGATGACGTCATATCACGCGAAACATTGTACGCATTCAAAATCTAAATACGTCATAAAATAGATAAAAAAATGTACAAAAACGCAGTCATCAATTAGGTGTTTTTTTGAGCACCGGGCGGAATATGTTTTACTACTAAAACAAATAATATTCTCAAAATATGGTGCCGATCAAAAAGCTCAAGTCAAACATGATTTAAGCATTTGATAGCTTTTTTCTACTCAACTTCAGTTCATTGATACACATGATCACAAAAGCTGACATTTTATAGGGAAAAGTAGAATTATGACGGCAGTTCTCAACATGAAATGACAAATAAAAATAGTTATAAGGTTTGGTAATAATATACTTGAATAAAACTTGAGGAATAAGTGATTATTTACAAAAAATCAAAACAGATAAAAGAAATATTTTTTCATAATTATTCTAAAGCCTCTTTAACCCACAGATTCAGGTGATACATTTACGTTTTCAGACGTATTTCGGCGACGATTCTCCAGCGGTTTTGAATCTGGGATTTACGATATACATTACTTTATATGCAGCCTTTCAGACCAGGATTCTTTTCATAGACGTAAATGTATTATTTATCTATGTTGTATATATTGTTCGAGGTCGAGTACGGCACTACTCGCAAAAGGATCCGGCGGCTGTAGGTGTATACGGATTTAGAATCTGGGCGTCTGAAAGAGTTCTTAGGCAGAGCAAATTTTAAAATTGAATTGCATTGTTGTCATATACATCTGATTATACGGAAACAAAGTTAAATTGATTAATAAAATTATATTTGTTGCTTTATCCACACAAGCCTTAAACACTGTTCAGAAAGCTACATTTTCAATTATAAAAACGATTCAATTTGTTCTGTAAAGGTAGGTATATACACAGTCGTCATGTTAGCACCGATATTACAGACCAGCAGGATGTGCTGTGCGCTCTAGTGCTGTCTACTCATACTGCGTAAGCACAAAGATTCCAACTGATTTCAATCCTGTGCCTTGTGTTATTTTATAAAAATTTAGTAAAATATTTCTCACTTTTCAACTATTTATTTTCTATAATAAATTATGGTTTTTATTGGTACTTTATTGTAGTGTCGAATTTGTTTGTTTTGTGTCTCTTCACCGTTGTTTGCTGATGTCTTTGCTAGTAGCATTCTTCGTTTGCTTCTTTTGTTATGTTAATCATTTAATCAAACTCCTGCCAGTTTTTTCCTTAATTTACTTTGCCATGGTTTCATCTTTGTCCGCATCCTCGTTTCACTCCTGTTCCCATTTGCTGAGGGACTCTTCCCCAGTTGCATTCCTTGGTGATGTTTGCTTTGTTCTACTAGCAGGTGGTTGAGGATCATTCTGACAACCAGCTGTATTGTCCTTGTGGATGTTGATTGATAAGCGCTTGCTATACGTATTGCGGCTAGCCTTTTCTTTTTCTAGTTTTCCTATGCATACTTTGCACTACACGGGTGCCGCGTACAGAGAATTGAGTTTGTTGTTGAGTATATAGCTCTTCTTTTGTCTGACCTAGTTTTTTCCCCAGATTTGGCATTACATAGTTTACTTAACGCGTTTGCCGAATAGGTTATAGCCTCAATGTGCGAGGCAAATTGCATTTCAAAAACGATTAATTTTGTTTTTGCTTGCTACCTTGACGTTTCCTATTTTTTTTGTTTTAGTGTGTTTTTCCTGGCCAACAAACACTACGGTAGGCCTTTTACTTCTATCCACGCTTTAATTCTGGCTGCTGTATTCTATGTCCTTGCCTTCCTTTGTCACAGACCATCATTGCCATTGCCGTCTGCGTATTCAACTAGGTGGGTTCTTTCCGAAAATTTCATCTTTAGTACGCTATCATACACGACGTACTACATTGTTGGTCCGGTAACTAGAGATCATTTTCATGCTTTGGTTTTCACCGATAAAGATCTTTTTGTCTTGCAAATAGCTTCTTATGATTCTTTTCATGTATTGGGACACTTTTCGTCTAATCAGCTCTTTCATGATATTTCCACTTTGCAGAGTTGAAAGCATTTTGTATTTCTACATTTGTTTTATCTCCGATTCGGCTGCCAATATTTGTACGGTCTGCATAACGTTGACCGTTCTTCTTAGAATTACAACTGCATGTCGACAGTCTTACAGCTTTTTTTAATCTTCAATAAGAGTTGCTTAAGATCTGCTCCATTAATTTGCTCATGACATTTAGCATGTTGGTCTGTCCGGGTTTGGTCGGCTTCTCGATCAAGGTTAGTTTGCCGACCTTCAGTGTTTGCAAATTCACATGTCACTTCAGATGTGTTTTCCGCAACCTCATGTGGAATGCCGTCTGAGCCCGCTGCTTCAGATTTGTGGTTAGAGAGCAGTTTTTAGGATTCCTTCATTTGGTTTTCGTCTGTTAAAGTAGTGGGCGACCCTAGTCGTTAGTTCGTTTTTGATTGATTTTGAATGCAAATGTTAGATTTCTTTCCTTGTTTTCATGTGTTCTGTTTTTTGATTCCTCAGTTTCGTGCTGTTTCCATTGTTTTACAATTCAGGTTGTGCTGCTTCGATTTTAGTTTAAATTCTTTTTGTTCTGCGGTTTCATGTAATCCGCCAACTGATTGCGTTTACGTAGATTTAAATTTTTAATCAAATGGTCGCTTCATGTAATTTAGGTAAAATCTGATTTCATAATATCAAATAATAATGAATTTGCGGCAAAATTCCCAGATGTAGTCTTAACTTCTGGCGTCAGTAATTAGCCTCGCAGCAGAAATATCCCGATTTAAAAAAAAGAATTAGACAAATGACTCAATTTGAATAAGTGATTTTATTGAGCTAATTAACTATTTTCAGTCTCTAAGAGCCGAAATTACAATAGTGGTTTAACTCACACAACTGTGGATTAAAATATCTGGATAGCTAACTGACGGAAATGAACAATTAACAATTTAACTAGCAGTTTAAATAACCTTAAATTATGTGAGTTATTACTTATAAGAAATGGTTGTATTATATTAATAGTGATTACTGGAAACTTATTATTGTTTATAAAGAGTTATCCATATTTATTAATTTGCATTTTTGTTGTTGTTAGATATTGAATATATTTATTAAATAAAATTTTAAACAGTTAATAAACTTGCAGTTTAAACTACTATTGTAATATTGGCCCTTAGAATAACATTTAATTTAGATAACTTTAATATGATTTTCTATTAGTAAATATAGTTTTTATAATATCCGGGTTTAGTGCTTGATGCATTTTCATTAGCGCAGTTGTAAATGGTAATTTATTACTTCCAATGTTGGCATATCAGTAATCGAGAAAAATTATTAATCTTGAGTTTTTGTCCATAAAAATCACAACTCGATATTCATTCATTCCAAAATAACATTGATTTAAATTATAGCAACATTTTAAATTTGCCCTCTATTTCCGCATGAACAATAAGTACTTTATTTATTTCTCAGATAATATTGTCTTGCATTTTATTACCTCGAGAGGAAATTGCATAAAGTCAAACGGTGGCCAAATTTAAAGAAGTGAAAAAATAATAAATATTAAAATTAAAAACTCTTACTATTTAGAATTCAAAATCTGAGATAGAAAAATTATGTTTTTTTCTGTGTTTTTGCATAATACATACAGGGTCCATTATGAAAGTAATGCGCATTTTCTATAAAAAATAGATTTATTGATCGTACTGGTACAAACGCTTAAAATTCTTCAAAATATTCTTCTTCTGCATCAATACACTTTCGGAGACGAGTCTGCTACGCCTGAAAAGCACCCTGCAACTCCTGGACAGGAATGTCTTTTAATAACCTTGTAACATGCTTTTGGATGTTTTCCACGGACTCCCAATGCTTTTCTTTCAGCTCTATCTTCAGTCGGGGAAACAAAAAAAAGTCGCATGGAGCCAAGTCGGGACTCTAAGGGAACTAACTAGTAGACCACCGAGGTGTTGCTTAGAGCCAGAAAGTTAGTAACAATGACGGCCGTTTGACTGGGGGCATTGTTATGGTGCAGCTTGACCGTGTCTTTAATGTCAGTCCTCACGCGCACAATCCGGAGTTTCAACCTTTTGAGCACCTTGATGTAAAAAGTTGAATTCGCGCTTTCTTGGGGCGGGGGGGATGATTTTGTGTGCCACGCACCTTTTAGGTTCTGAGTCGTACTCGAACATCCAGGATTCGTCTCTGGTTATAACAAAGTTAAGAAATTCCGGCTCATTTTGAATCAAATTCAAAAGTTTCTGACAAAGTCAAAAAACGCACTTCACGCAAAGATTCGTCTTTCCGCTCAGAACAGTCGGCGACCGGCTGCGTTGGAATAGCAGATCCTCAACCACATTTTCCGACCGGTTTTACCGGGGATGGATAGTCGCGTCACAATAAAATCATGCGCATTACTTTCATAATGGACCCTGTATATATAGCATATACATTCGCTGAATATTGCTCTTAACTTCAGGTCAAAGCATCACAAAATATTTGAATCAGCGACTCTAAAACTAACTATAGTTTCTAGATATTTCCGTTGTTGTTCTGATGGTATCTAAAGCAACTTTAACATGTAAAATAATATTTACTAGCAATTCTAACAATTAACTGTTTATTCAAAGATGTTGAACTTTTTCAACCAGTCTATTAACAATAGTTACAGTGAATTGGTTTTACTCATTAAAATTCGGAGGTATTATTATGATGTTAAACAAATACATATTATTAAAAAAAAAAGTTAATAAAAGTAATAGGTTTATTAAAATATTAAGTATTGTATGTATAAGTTTATTTAATACACACAAATAAATTTTCAACAAAAATGCATATATCAGTACAAAGAAATAAATACTTATTCCGGAATTTATAATATATATATAATAACAAATAACATAAAAGAATATTTCTTAATGACACATAAAATGATAGTTTATATATTATATACAAGTTCTTTTTTCAAGTCTTATTAAAACAACAATTATACACTGAACCGTATAAATTAATTGATGCCAAAATCTATTTTGAGCCAACATTAAGAAATAACATTAAAGGTAAGTACAAATTAATATGAAAATCAATAACTAATAATAAATGTTTTAGCAACATCATAAAACTTACATAAAATTACTTTATTCCTTCAAATTATGTTTCCACAATAAAATATAAACATGATCAACATTCATTGTACGTATATTTATTATAGGTTTCTAAAATTTCAACAAATTAAAATGTTTATTTATA
Source organism: Tachinus rufipes (assembly GCA_963932245.1). NCBI lineage: Eukaryota > Metazoa > Arthropoda > Insecta > Coleoptera > Staphylinidae > Tachinus > Tachinus rufipes. The sequence continues at coordinate 73,367,878 of OZ010743.1, forward strand.
TATAATAAAACAACAAATAATATATTATATAGTTTGTGCTTAATATTGCAAATCTAGAAACTATCGTTTTTTTCAACTTTTCATTAAATATTAGGATGGCAAGAATGAATTGTGTCTACATTGATCCCTATGAAAATTTAGTTTTTATTCTTAATAAGTAAGCGCAAAATACTGACCAACATTTTCAAAGAGAAAACTAGATTAATAAAATATATACATATATCATATATTTCGATTCTAAAACTTCATAAAAAAATATCTTTCTTTTTTGTAACAATTAAAGCATTCATTTTTTGTATGGAATTAATTTATCACATTTGAATCTTAATTACCATTTTCAAGGGCAATTTCAAATATTATGATTCCCACACCTTAATAAGAAATTAAACAAGTACTGTTCCATGAATTTTTCAAACAGGCACTTTATAACATCTAATTTTTTTCTTAACAAACAAATACGAGATCTATTACTTTTCTTATAAATAATAAATACTCTGAGCTTCCAAACATCCATGAAATTAGATATGAAACAAAAGAAATACTTTTTTCCAATATGGGAAAGGGGACGGACTAATAAATGGGTGTTCCGAATTGTCTGGAAGTACTCAGTATTTAAATAATGTTAGTCAGTACTTTTGCAAGTTGAGAGTAAAATTAGTGAAATTGGAGAAAATGTTGTATTTTAAACTTGATGATTGTCTAGAAGTAATTAATACACTTAGTCCGGAGGTAGGTAACTGAACAATTTGAATTTGTTGCGGATGTGAGGACGAACATCATCTTGCTGAAAATAAATAAATAAAATGTATTAATATTAATGTGTCTATTCTGAACATATTTTAACATCGATGTTAGCTAACATCGCTGTAAAAATTGATTTTTAACCAATCAGGTATCGAGTTTTTTAAATATTACCTAGCAACGTTCAAAATGTTAATTAACATCGCTGTAAAAAATGTTCAGAATACGGCTTTAAATCTATCAATAGAATAAGTTAGGAGCACAGTGTCACCATACATTGCTATATTCTTCTCACCTTAAAAATATGACGATACCAAGACACTTAAGTACAAAACATTCATTTTGTGTCAAATGTATTCATCAAAAATGGATTTATAAAATTATTTTATTCTCATTTTTTTTATTATAATAACACTTAGAAATTTAAAAAAACTGCAAAAAAGACTTACTCTACACACAACAATAAATTAATATTGCTCTCTCTCATTGTAGAGAAGAAGTCAAAGTGTTAAAGAAAAAAATATTTCAATTTTGACAATATAAATGTTTCAACTTTAATTTTATAATTAAAAAAATCTTGACCTTAGAAGATTTTTGTTCTTTTCAAATTTGATTACCAATTATATTTTTGAAATTCAAGACTTTTCCTTTATCCTGTATAAAGTCATATATGGTTTTAGAAATAATATTTTTGCAGCAATCTGAAATATTTCTGATAGTAACAGTTTTAAAAATTTAAATTCTAAATTAGGCTAATACCTAGTATACTAGCTGACAATTACTTGACATCATCTAAAAAAATACTTTATGTTGAAGCTAAAATTTTTGCAAATTTTTTATTCTAAATTTAGCTCAGGCCTAGTAAACTAGTAAAAATTTTAACAGACTAAAACATTTTTTTTTAATTGATAAACTTATTTTCGAGCCTTCTCGCATGACATTTGAAGGCCACAAAAACTTCTACAGTGCTGACATTAGTCACATCTAGTAAACTATTAATAATAAATTAATACTTACCAACTGTACAAGATCTTCAAGAAAAGGTAGAAGTTTCATAAGCTCAGAGTCACTTCGATCAACAAACCAACTTTCAATCGGAATACCATTATTCAACTGCAAATAAAAATAAATTAATATTTAAGCAAACGCAAACAAAAAAAATATTACATGATATCCAAAAGCTTGAGGCGAATTATCCACAATAATTGTTTTGCTGAGATCACGTCCTAATATAGAAAGATCTTTAATATAATTCCCATTTACACATACACAATGTTCCCTAAACAACCGATATTTAATCCACTTTCTTTCTGGATCTAACAAATTCAGCAATTTGTCAGCATACACACGTTTACTTGCAGTAAACAGTATTACCTCAAACATGGATGCAACACGTTCCATAAACTCTCTGAAAAATGGTCTGGTGCGAACATAAACAGTGTACGAGCAATCTTGAAATAATACCGGGAAATGAAAACTTGCATCAGACAACTCCTGCAGGCTGCAATGTACCAGTGTCTCATCTAAGTCAAGAACCAAACTAAATTCAGGACTTGATCTTGTTTTTAAAGGTAGTGCAGGACATTTAGAACGCATTTCAAATGTAAGTGGTGGTAAATGTTTGATAAAGACATATGGATCAAAAGCTTCCCAGGTATCTTCAACTTCAACATGTTCAGGTTGTTTATCCAACCGTTCCTCTTCTTTATTGGGAACTGGCACTACACTACTTATAAGTACAGGATCCGGAACATTGGTGGGTGTATATAATGTTGAATAATCATAATTTAAATTGTTGATGTTAATTAAGTCATCCGTTTTTGTCATTTCCTCATCTAATAATGTAGAGAAATCCTGTGTGCTAACATTACTTAAATCAATGTGTAAATCTTGATAGTCTGTTTTCATTGGAGTGTAATCATAATACATACTCTCACATATTTTGTCAGTATATGGAGAATATTGAAATTTTTCTGGGGAATTCTTTTCAACCCGATACATTGGGTCTGTTTGTAAAGACTCTCCACAGTTTAAATTTAAATTACCGTCAATTTCAATGCTAGAATATTCAATTTCTTTAGGAAGATCAACATTGGCTGTTTCTAGCATGTTGATATGTGAAAGAGAATTCGAGAAATCACTGTAATAATAAATTATTTTTATTACAATTTTGTTTAATAATAACAATAAAATACTCACTTAGATGAAGAAAGTTGAATTTCCTCCACTTCCACTTTGCTGTTTGTGATATTCTGATGTTTTTCTAAAGATTTTTCCAGACTAGCATTATAGTCATTGTCATAAATTTCTGGAACAAGCTGATAATTTTCCTTGGTCTCTTCTGATAATTCAACATCTTTAGCAACATCAGCTTTGCTGCTCTTTTTAAAAGAACGTTTTACGTGTTTAATTTTGTTTGGGTAAAAAGTAAATGCTCTTAGAGATTTACTACGTTTCTCGCTTCTCAACCACATCTTGATATACCAATCATATTGGCTATAAATAAATTAATTAAATTATTAAAATAAAATTAATATTTAAAATCCAATTTAAATAATTATTATTGTTAAAAACCTTGAAATAAGTGAATATAAAGTAATCCTAAACAAAAATCATGACAGTTAAAAATTAAATATTCATTCGAGTTGTATATAAATATTGGTAGTGATGGTGTTTGAAATGAATAAAAAATCATTAATCCCGGTTGCGACTTGTATAGTAAGGGATTTTTGTCCTTATTGGAGAGACGCTTAAGTGCAATAATGCTATATCCAAAAGTGGGCGTCCCTAAAACAAGTTCCCGCGGTGTCAAAAATATAAACAAATATTATCTAACAAGCACGCCAATTTGAACTTGTTTGGTGAATTTAAGTGACGCCTATACGTTTGCAATTTTTGGCGCACGGCGTCCTCCAAACAAACGAATTTTAAATGCAAATTTTTGAGCGAGAGTTGTTTTCGTGCATGAATCTTTAACCCACAATTATTATAAGCGATTAATATCCATAAAACATTATATTTACCTTTAACGAACCTAAATGGTTGGTTCTAGTTGCAGAACAATTTTAAAATACCATTCTTCCTGTTTGACGCCGAGACACAAAGCACCACATCAAAATGGCGGCACACGCTGTCCTTTAATAATTTATGGATCCGCGCACGCGCTGTGTAATTTCTACGCTAGTTACCTTGAATGTTGAACAATCGGTTGCCTACATTTAATGATTTATTTCAGCTACTGCTTTAATAATTGCAGCCATTGCAGCTATCATGATAATAATTATCTATTATTTATCTACATTCCTATTCCTATAATCTGCAGAATAGTTTAATAAAATTAGTCCCGATATTAAAATAATTTAAATAATTTACTAGAATGCTGCTGTAAGTGCAACCAATAATTAACATAAACGCGTTATAAAACTAAAGTACATTGCATAGTACATACGTGCATACATACCTGTACTCTGCTGGATCTTCTTTATATCTAGCTTAAAGTACTATGTATTTATTAGCCTTGAAGAATAATAATCAGTTTGATTTGGAATTAATTGTTTTTTAAGCAATATTTTTCAATTTTGATAACTTTAAATTAATGCTGAATCTAACTTAATCTCGAACAAAGCTATTTTCGATTTTTCATGTTTTTGCACTCTTGTATTTTTTGAGTACTTTTAATTAAAAATATATTTTAAATTTTAATATAAACTTACATTTTCTTTTTATCAATTATAAAAAATTGACTTTTTATTAGTATCATTTGCTTCACTAATTATTACATTCATTAGTTTGTAATTTTTAACTAATTTAATAAATTAATTTATTTATTAATCAAGTAAAGATTATACAATAAATCAATTATAACTCATCAGCGGATCATCAATTCAGACAACATTTGCATTTCATACACACATTTCATTTTTTGTTTGTTTTTTACTCTCAGTGGTTACATCGTTTTTTCTGAATATATTTTTTTTACTTTCTTGCACTACGGTTTTTTGGTCCTACTGCGCATCTCTAGTTGTTATTCCTCTATTAGTTCTGCTTCTTGAAAAAAATCTAGAAATTTTTGCCAAGAGACTGTCTGCCGTCTGGAGCTTTTTTTGTGTTAGCTTGCGCTTGCCAAAGAAGGCACTACATTACGTGTTGTAAGTCTCGCCATTGCTCAGCACCTTTTTGTTCACCACAGACATGCTTGGCAATGAAGATTTGTTTGGATTCTTATTTTATGCATGTGATTGTTTAGACCACAGTGTCAAGTTATGTCTTGTAAGCTTTTGCAGTTTTGTTCTGCTTATCTGCATTACTATATGTTGGGTAATGTGCGATAGTCTTTTTAAGAATACTTTTGTATTTCATTGTATAACTTGTAAAAAGTTACTGTGTTTTGTGTCAATTTTTTACAAATGATTTGTTTTTTGGTCTTGTATGAAATCCCGAACGCAAGTATAGGTTCTTCTATACTCTTATTGTTTTATATCAAAAGTTTAGGTTTTTCTATACTCTTACGCCCGGTTTCTCCAGCATGTCTCAAGCCTTAACTAGACCTCAAGCTAGGCCTTAAGCTAAAAGCCAAGCTTATTCCGTTGCACCAAAGCAAAATCTCACCTTATTTGCATCAAGCAGAGCTCAAATTAATAGATGCCGTTTTTGAGAGCTCAAGCTCTGCAACTGTCATCAATATTAGTTTGTAGGCTCTAAACAATTATTTACTACTACTTGCCTTTATATAGTGTAAAACATATTAATTTTGATTTTAATATTTAATAATATTTCAAAATATTCTAATTAATGTATTTTTTAAAAATTATAATCATTTGACACATAGATAACCATAATGTAATAATTTCTGACATTTATATTTTATAATAAATTAATGTCAGTAAAAAATTTATTAAGACAAGAACGTTCTTTTTGACCAATTTGAAAACAGCATTGTAAATATTGGCGACATTGCCAAATCTATCCGGATCCTAGCAAAGACGTAGTTTCTAAATGAATGGTGCAACACAAACTTGATATAAGCTGGGCTTGGTTCTGAGCTGAGCATGGTCAAGTAACGTCTCAAGTGACGTTGGAGAAACCGGGCGTTATTGTTTTACATCAAATCAGGCGTATTGCTTATAGTGCCTCTTGGCTGTCTGACATGACGGTTATGGGTTTGTGCCAAATATCTCTACTTAAAAACTGAGACATGCTTGCCCAGAGATAACGTGATCGACGTCCTTTTGCCTTAGCAATGGATGTGAATTTAGCTACAGCATAAGTAAGGTGCTCTCTAGCTGTTTGGCAAATAAGTATAAAATGCTAAGCTAGCCTTCTATAACTGACAAGATCCATTCAATTATGAGTCAGTTTCTACACACTTAAATAATTTAAACGTGCTAATTTTTCATTCTTCTCCATTCTAATGTAATCTTGTTTACTATGTCATTTGCCTAGTCCTTTTTGTTTGACATTTTAATTTTTTTTTTAATTATAAGTTTTTGCCAGTTTAGAGCTTGTGAAGGGTGTTTGCAGTAGTTCCTTTACCAATTTTGTGTAATTTGTTTTTTGATACAATTTTTGTAGCGAGATCTTTGTTTAACGTTTTGTGAGGACAAAAACAAGTGAGTTTATTCTGAATGCTTTTACAATTTATTCTCCAGACGTTTTTTTTATAGCATTGGTATATGCTGTGGGACTTGGTCCAGTATGAGGCACAGTCGCCGTTTTTCTTTTTTTAAAGTTGAACAGTAGGCCTTTTTCCGGTCAAGCTCCTTATTCCACAAAGTAATCTTGTTGGTTGTTTGATAGTGCTTGAGCAACTTTCTTTAAAACTGTTTTTATAGAGTCAGTTCCCAATTTATCTAACTAGTGTTTTGTTTTACAAATCCCAGTTAATTTTCTTTTATACCCTTTTTTGCTATGTTTTTTTTTACTGTCACATTAGGTTAAATTGCATGAGAGATAGGCTGATGAGAATCCTTTTATTTTTTTCTTATGAATACAATGTCATGATTAATCTGCACAACTTTCAACATTTTTACTTAATATTACATTTTTTGTGGTCGTTTGGCAAACTCTGCTCTTACACTGCTTCTTTTTTTTTTAATCCAGGTGCAGTTTGTTCTTTACGGTGTCAATCTTGTCCTAGACGCCTTTATCCATAAGAATAATAATTTTGAAGTCTGGATTTTGCCACGTCTTGGTATTTATGCAGTTCTACACTTACTGCTTGTTTATTAAAATGCCAGTTGTGGCTTGGTACGCAAATCAAAACAGTTTTGAAACTGGCAGTTCCTTCAAAACAATGATCTAAAGTTTTTTGCTCTTAAGAAGGCTTGTTTCTGCAGATGTGCTGCAGAGCCATTATCTTGATATTCCCGTTTGCACATAGAGTTTTTAGAAATTGCTTTTTATAAATGCATTCCAGAAAACAAAGTAATGCGTGCTTTTTTCAGTTTGTTGATCTTGTTAAGAATAAAGGATTTAACACTTTCTTTTTTTTTATTCAGGGAGCATATAGGCATTGCAAAACTTGCTTTAGTTTTTTTCAGTTTATATAACTTATTAGTAGTCTTTTGATTGGTATATGAGGGTATGAAACCTTAAAAAAAAAAATTATACAATTTTTTGTCGTTTTTTCAACATTTTTTGTTTAAAAATTAAAAATTTAACTCAAAAAAATAAATTTATTAGTGAAATCAATCAGAAAATTTTTGTAGAATCCAAATTGCTATTTCAAATCTATACCCTGTCTATAAGCTGCAAAAGCCATAAAACCATGTTATTGTTCTCAGTGGGCTAAGCAAAAAGGAGCATTTTTAATTTTTTTTAACCGCCAAATAGATTTTATTATCTTAAATAATAGTAACAATACCTACTTTTTTGTAGCTGACTAATAGATAGTTTTTAGCTAATTGACTTTACAATTTGTTCTCTAAGTATCGCTGCATTGTTTCAATAGTAACCACTTTCCAATATTCAACCAAATTTCATCATACAGGCAGCACATGCATGTATTCCGCTGTCTTCAGGTAAACCTTGTAAAGAACTCGTTCCATAATTTTGATTGTGTACAAGCTAAACTAAACAAACGCCGAGGGGTTAACAACTTGCGTAATCAGTGTACAAAATAAAAATAATCATTTCAGAATCAAATAATAATTACGTAATATTCGTAATCATTACATAATCAAGTAATCATTATATAATCACGTAATAATTAAATAATCACGTAATCATTACATAATCTTGTAATAAATAGTGTAATCAAATATTAAAACACGCGTATTCAAATAATCAAATATTGATTACGCGTATTCAAATAATCAAATGTTGATTACGCGTATTCAAATAATCAAATGTTGAGTACGCATATTCACATAATCAAATATTGGTTTTATAGAATCATTTATATTTGCATGGTAAATTCAGTCGTGTCCAATCTGTATCTAATTGTGCCGCTAGAGATTTATTCCCAGACAATTTCACAGGTGTTTTTATACAACCCTTGGCATGTGTGAGTGTGCAGTTATTTATTTATTATATTAAAATAAAAACCTACTCCAGTCGAATATAATTATTCAGTGGTACAAATTTTATTATGTATTGTTATTATTTTTGTTGAAAAATTTTTATATGTTTATTTTTTAATGTAATAAATCACATTTTTATTCTTGGTGGTGGGTTTTTTCTAATCTAATAAAACATTAATAAACATCGAGATAGGTATAGTTTTAGTTTATGTTTCTTATTATCTATAAGAAATTGTAGTAAGTACTTTATTGAAGATTAATATAAAACATAAGTATTATAATAATATTTTAATATTAAACATTATCAAAATAAAAAAAAACATGCAGATGAAATACAGAATTATTAAATCTTAAAAAAAAATGTATTCATTGAATAATCATGTATTCATTGCATAATCAAATAATCATTACGCTTTCATTAAATAATCACGTAATCATTGCGTATTTATTAAATAATCACGTAATCATTGTGTATTCATTAAATAATCACGTAATCAATGCATAATCATAATCATAATCATGTAATCATTACATAATCACGTAATTATTACATAATCACGTAATCATTACATAATCACGTAATAATTACGCGTATTCATAATCAGGTGTACATTTTTTTACTTGGTTGTTAACCCCTCGACAAACGCTATTTTTTTGTTCAATTCTTAACTAAAGAAAACCTATTAGCGTATTTGAAGTACAATGCTGTTGAGCAAACATCTATCAGTTTGAGAACTCCCGTAGAAAATGTATATCTCCTTTCTGTAAAATTGTCGGCATTGGTGTGTTCCCGAAATAAAACTGATTTATACAGTGTTAGTGGCAAAAAAACAATTTAAAAAAGGTATGAAAATAATCGGAAAACCGAAAGAAATGTGATTGTGAAAAAACCACAAAAAAGTCAATTAAGATTACGAAGTTATTACCGTTTAAAAGTGCTTATAAACTATATCGCTAAAGGCCAACGACCGTGAATTTAAAAACTCTGTTGATACTAAAAAAAAAATTAAATAAATTTAAATAAATGTGAAATGAAAAAACAATAACATGGATTGTGGAAAATGTAATCGAATAATTAGAGGTAAAGCCTCTTGTATTTGCAATGGAATTTGTGGAAAAGAGTTTCATATAAAATGTATAAGTATTACAGATTATGATTTGAATCTTATTAATACTAACGTTAATATACTATTTATGTGCAATGTCTGCATTAAATCAATAAAAGAGATGGAACAGAATAGAAGATGTATTAAATGCAATAAATGAAAATAAAAAAATGTTGCAAATTCAAGAGAATCAAATTAAACAAATACACGATAAAATTTGTCAACCTAAATCTATTAATGAATTTGATAACACTTATGCTAAAATACTAAAACAGCAAACAAAAATTATAGTAAAACCAAAAAACAAGCAAGAAACCAACAAAACAAAAGATGAACTGAAATCAAAGTTAGATCCGACTAATTTGAAAATAAATAGCTTAACAGGAAATAAAAGTGGAACAGTTGCTAAAGGATGTAGTAATGAAAAAGATAGAAACCAAATTATAAAAATTGTAGAAGAAAAATTAGGAGCTAATTATGAAGTGAAGATTAGTGCTAATAAAAAACCTAAACTGAAAATTTGCGGATTTACAGAAAATTTAGAGAAAAATTTGTTTGTTACTAAAATAAAAAAACAAAATGAAAATATTGCAGATTGTAATATTGAATGTGTCTCAATATACGAAAGAAAATACAACTACAATAATAAAGTTTATATCAAATACAATCCAATTATTGAAATTGATGAAAATAGATTTAAGCAATTACTCAAAGAAACAAAAGTAAATGTTGGGTGGGACATGTGTATGGTATATGAGCATATACATTTGATAAGATGTTTCAAATGTCTGGGCTTTAATCACAAGTCGAATGAATGTAGGGGCAAGGATACTTGTTCTAAATGCCATGGTGAACACAAAATTGATAAATGCGCAATCATTATTTGCGCATTTATCAATTTTGTGTGAAATAAATAAATGTATAAATTGTATAAGATCAAAGGAAAAATTAAAGCTGAATTTAGACGTGATTCACCACAGTTTTGATAGAGATTGTCCGGTTTACTCAAGACACTTGGAAATTAAAAAAGAAAATATATCATTCTAGCAATTAAGAAACTGTCAAACGCCACAACCAATACAAGTTGAAAAAAACAACGAAATTCTAAATGTCCACAAGAAAAATTTTAATGAAAACTCTATGTCCTTTTTTCACATTAATGTTGGTTCGCTTGATAATTAACAAATTGATTTACAAAACTATCTTAATGAAAATAACAACATTGATATTGTATCAATTAACGAACACTGGCTGAAGAATGAAGAAATTGATCTAGTAAACATAGATGGCTTCGTTATCGCTAATAGTTTTTCACGTAAATACATTAAACGTGGTGGATGTTGATGGTAAAAGAAGAACTTGAGTTTGAGAAATTGGACGATATCGATATGCTTTTAATGATTTTATTATTGTGTTCTATTACATTTTAAACAAACTGGATAAGTACAAAAATCAGATTTTATAGGAGGTGATTTTAATGTTAATTTAATGTGTATAGTTTAATGAAACATGAATTCTGTGATACTATCAAAAGCTTTAATTTTAAACATATTGTCAACAGTAATACAAGAGTTACTGCAACAACAGCTACCTGCATTGATAATATTTTAATTAATACCAAAGCCGTTTATGATGTAAGCACAGTTGAACCTTATTTATCTGATCACTACGGCATTATATTTAGTTTATATAACATAAAAAAGAAGGTTAAAAAACCAATATTATATAGGTCTTTTGCAAACACAAATGTAAAGAAGTTTAAAGAAAATATGCAACAAATAAATTGGTCAATAGTAATGCATAATAAAAAAGCAGAAACATCATTCACTTTATTTCATTCGATATTGCTGCAAAATTTTGAAACATGTTTTCTATGTCGACTTAGAAATCATGTAACTAAAAAAAATAATCTTTGGTACACAAACGAATTAAAAAACAAAAAAGTTAATCAACACTATCAGTGATATCAGTAAATATGTTAATTCGGTTGAAGTAAAATCTTTACAAAACGAATTAAAAAAATCTTATAGAATAAATATAGAATGCACAAAAAAAAGTTATAATACTTTAAACATTATTAATTCCATCAACAAACCAAAAGAGATGTGGGGCATAATTAATAAGATTGGAAACCAAAATAAAACAACGGGAATGCCAGATAGTGCAATAACTGCTGATATGTATCAAACTTATTTTTTAAACATTATTCATTCAGTTACAGGAGGTGTTTCTGGAGATATAAATCAGTCTATAAACTTGCTTATACAAGCACAACCTAGATCAAATAGTTCTTTCTTTTTAAATCCGGCCACACATGTAGAAGTTGCCGATATAATTAAATCATTAAGTAATAGTCGATGTGCGGATGCATACGATTTAAATTCGTTATTGATTAAGATCGCGACTAATGAATTGAGTAAAATTTTAGCTTATTTAATCAATATATTGTTTGAACAGGGAGTTTACCCTAAAGAGTTAAAATTAGTAAAAATTGTGCCTATACTAAAACATGGCAATGTACATGAAGTGTCTAACTTTAGACCAATTTCTATAATACCTGTAATATCTAAAATATGGGAAAGAGCGTTATATATTAGATTGTATAATTACATGGGCAATAAATTTTGTAACGCTCAATTTGGTTATAGAAAAAGGAGATCTACAATCAAGGCTATCTCTTCACTTATTCATGATATATATATGAAGCATTTGAAAGTGGCAAAACTGTAGATGCAGCATTTATTGATCTGAGCAAAGCATTTGATTGTGTTTCACATAAAATACTGTTAGAAAAACTTGAGCATTACGGAATACGCGGAAACACGCTAAAACTGATACAGTCGTATTTAATGAACAGAGAACAATATGTTCAAAAAAACAATTTACAATCCATAAAAGCAGAAATAAGTGTTGGGGTCTCTCTGGATTCAATACTAGGCCCTCTCTTGTTTTAATTTACATTAATGACCTTGAGTATAATATAAAATCGGCTACAACATTTCTATACGCCGACGATACAACACTTTTAAAGAATCCAGTAAATAACTACTCTAATGTAATTCAAGGTCTTAATGAAGCCCAATACTGGTTTAAAAGTAACGGGCTAGTACTAAATAGCAATAAAACTGTTCATATTAAGTTTTCTCTTAACAGTATGGCTAAAATGGAAAGTGTAAAATTTTTAGGTGTACACTTACAACCTAAATTAACATAGGAAGTGTAAGTTTTAATAATAAACAACCGTTGTAGTTGGTTATTTATTGAATATACAATTAGATGATGTATAGAAAATACTCGGTACATGTGCACACTTATGTTACTTTTACAGCTACTTCTTAACGACTATCTTACCACTTCTCTAGCGTTCTGTATTACCGACGCACCCACGTCACTTCTAGTGACATTCACTGCTAACATAACTACAGCCAACTTAAACTTGGTTATACATAAAATTCCCCAACTGTAGATGTTTGATATTACATTTAACATTCCCCTATAATATCAAAATATCTTAAGTAATTAGATAATACAATATTCTTTTAAATTTAACTTTTAACATAAATAAAAAAAAACTCTTCTAGTTCAACATTGTTTAAACCCTGAAAGAAAATATATCAACAAATTAATGACAGATTTGATTCTTAAAATATTCAAACTTCACACGTTTTAGAGGCTTTGTAAAAATATCCGCAATTTGTTCATTTGTAGGACAATACTCAACATTTATTGCCTCTTCACGAACCTTTTCGCAAATGAATTTATAACGCACCTCTATGTGCTTACTTCGTCTGTTCATTACACCATTTTTGATTAAACTTATTGCGCTTTGATTGTCTACTTTCAAATTAACTTGTATATGTTCATTGATCAGTTCTTTCACTAGCACTTTTATATACAACAGTTCCTTCGTACATTCGGCTGCTGCAATGAACTCCGCTTCAGTGCTTGAAAGGGCCACTATTGGTTGTAGTCTCGAACACCAGCTGATTGGAGCCTCGCCGAGAGATATCACATATCCTGTTGTACTTCTTCTCGATGCTATATCACCTGCATAATCAGCGTCGCAGTATGCGTTTAACACTTTCACTTCATTATTTATTTTAAACTGGATGCCACTGTCCACTGTTCCACACAGGTATTTTAAGCATCTTTTTAGGTTTGTCACATTTGATGTATTTGGACTTTGCACATAACGACTGCATGTGCTTACGGCATACGTCATATCTGGTCTAGTTTTGTTTGTTAAGTACAGGAGACTTCCTACCGCCTCTCTGTAAGGAAACGCACTATCATTGTTGTTGTTTTCCTCGTCTATATTATTCGCTTCTAGGGGGGTTTTCACCGTTTTGGTATTTATCATTCTGAACCTCTTCAAGACAGATTTGGAATATTCTTTTTGTTTTAATGTTAGTCCGTTTGCTGTTCTTTCGATTTCCATTCCTAAGAATGTTTTTGTTTCACTGTAGATTTTTACTTTGAATTCCTGCGTCAGTTTCATGAGTAAATCTTGAATCTCGTTTTGGTTTTTTCCAATTATTATGCCGTCATCGACATATATTGCTAGGATTACTTCTCCATTTTCACTTCTGAAAACGCACTGTTTGCATAAAGTTTGTTTTAATCCATTGTTTTTCAGGAAATTAGTAAACGTCATATTCCAGATCATGGGAGATTGTTTTAGTCCATAAAGGGATTTATTCAATTTGCAGATTTTATGTTGATTTTGGAATCCTTTTGGCATTTGCATGTATGTTTCTTCTGGTAATTTTCCGTATAGAAAGGCCGTTTTAATGTCAAAACCTGTGATTTTGTAATCGTTTGCAGCGGCTATTGCTAGTATAATTCTAAGCGATGTACTGTTTACTACCGGGCTATAAATTTCTTCATAATCAATTCCCTGTTCTTGTTCACAACCTCGAACTACTAATCTAGCTTTATATCTTCCATCATTCTTTACTTTAAAAACCCATCTGTTACTTAGAATTTTCTTTCCATCTGCTTTACTTTTATTTATCTCCGTCCATACTTGGTTTTGTTTTAGTGATTCCTTTTCTTCTTGTATTGCATCGATCCATTCTTTGTTTTCGGTGCATCTTATTGCTTCTTCATACGTCAAGAGGGAGTAATCTTCATACTTTTGTGGTACCTTTCCTCTTGTTGATCTTATTGGTCTTTTGACTTCTATTTCTTCTTCTGATTCCTCGGACTCTTGTAATTCTTCTGTTGTTGTGTTTTGTATTTCATTAGGTTGATTTTCATTTTTGTCTTTGTCTTCTTTTTCGTCTTCATTTTCTTCAATTATTACATTGAATTTACTTTTAATGTTTTCATTAAAGACTACATCTCTATGAGTTGTAATTTTATTTTCTTCACTATCCCACAATCGATAACCATTTAATCCATATCCTATCATTGTCATCTTTTTACTTCTATCATCAAGTTTTTTTAGATTACCCGTTATTTTAGCATACGCATCGCTTCCGAACACTCTGATTTTCGACAGTTCAGGTAGCTTGTTAGTCCATTTTTCATGTGGAGTTTTATTTAGGGTTGAAGTAGGACTTCGGTTCGTCAAGTAGGCTGCTGTTCTAACAGTTTCTCCCCACATTTGTTTGTGCTGATTTCCGCCTGAGATTAGCGCTCTTGCTTTCTCCATTAGGGTTCTATTTAGGCGTTCAGCTTTGCCGTTTAATTGTGGTGTGTGAGGAACTGTATAATCTAAGATAATTCCTTTCTGTTTAGCCCATCTCTTTATTCCTTTAGTTATGTATTCACCACCATTATCACATCTGAATTTGGAGGTCTTTAGGTTCCATTTGGCTTCAACCATGTTAATATACTCTCTGAGAGTGTCTTCTACTTCATGGCGATTTTCCAATAGGAATACCATGCAATGGTGAGTGTAATCATCTAAGAAAGTAATAAAGTATTTCTTACCATCCCAGGTTGCAGGGTTTATTGGGCCGCATACATCGGAATGTATTATTTCTAGGGGTCTTGTTGCTTTGGTTCTCTCCGTTTTGAATGGTAGTCTGGTTTGTTTTGCACTTACGCAGGTTTCACAGAGTTCGTCCAACCAGTTCACTTCTTCTTGAGATAATGTCATTCCTTCGGATAGACGTTGTAGCTTTATTAGGTTTTCTTTACCTAAATGTCCCATTCTATGATGCCAAAGTGTTTCAGTTGTATTTGGCGTTGTTGATAGGGCATTCTCTTCTTTGTTGCATTCAATGGCCACGCTGTATAGACCGTCTTCTTTTCTCCCTTCCAACACTTTTATTTTATTTTTATATATTTCCACTTTTTCTTTAGTAAATACGATTTCACCACCGTTTTCTGTTATGGCGTTAACGGAAAGTAGGTTTTTGCTCAATTCAGGGACGTATATCACATTCTTTAAAGTGCAACTGTTTGACACAATTGTCCCGATACCTTCGGCATTCATGGTATGAGATTTCTTAGCCACTTTTATCGATGAGTTGCATTTTTCGATTTTACTTAGCATATTTTTGTTATTTGTGAGATGAGATGTTGATCCCGAGTCGACAATCCATTCGTTTTTTGCAATGATGTCTGCCAAAAAAGACACTTGATCTCCTTTTGGAGTGGTTGAATCCTTTTTTCGATAAAAACAATCTTTTTCCAGGTGATTATTTTTCTTACATATAGGTGGCAATGTTTTACTTTTACAGTTTGTCGCTAAGTGCCCTTTTCTATTGCACTTATAACATTTTCTGTGCTCCGTCGCATTAAACGCTACGGTTTCTTCATTCTTTTCTCTGTTTTTACTTCTTGCATCCTCGGCAAGTAGTCTTGATATTAAGTTTTGTAAATTTTTTTGATCAGAAGGGGTAGACTCCCACGCGGTGACAAAATGCTTGTAATGCGAAGGCAGAGTTGAAAGGATTTTAGACGTAACCATATCGTCGTTTAACATGATGTTTAACCCTTTGAGTTTAAATGCCATATTTTCAATTTCACTCAAAAACGTTGCCATACCAGCATCTTTTTTAAACTGATAGTTAAAGAAATCTTGCATGAGAGAGCACTTACGTTGGTCCTCCTGTCCTTCGTAGATATTTTTAATTTTGTCATACATCTCCTTGCTTGTTTTCGAATTCAGTATGTGGGTAATACATGTTTTTGTAATTGTTGAAATGATGACTCGTTGCGCTTTTGCGTCCTTTCTGTTCCATTCCTCCTTTTCGTTCGCGGTACTCGTTTCCGTGAGCACTTTATCGCCATTTGTCACTTCCAGTAAACCGTGCGCTTTTAATATTATGTCTACCTCGAACTTCCAAAGCTTGAAGCTTTGACGATCTTTTAGTTTATTCACTTGACTCAGTTCTTCACTTGTAACAGACATGTTTCAATTTATGAGGACGCTATGATTTTTTTTTTTGTGTTATTACTGTTTACGTTTTTCACTGTCTGCCGTGCTACAGACTCTTACACACTGTTTGTTTTTATTTAATTCACGAAATTCTCTTCAGTGGAACACACGCGAATTGTTTTTACTTGTTCTCTTTACTGGAACATGCCCGATTTTTAGGATTTATTTTACTGGTGCACTTGGTCGTTTACACGCGGTCGTAACCTCACTTTATTTTTTTTATCCGGACTTTCTATAAGCATCCAAATGAATACGACGCACCTGGGCCCATAACCTGTAAGTTTTAATAATAAACAACCGTTGTAGTTGGTTATTTATTGAATATACAATTAGATGATGTATAGAAAATACTCGGTACATGTGCACACTTATGTTACTTTTACAGCTACTTCTTAACGACTATCTTACCACTTCTCTAGCGTTCTGTATTACCGACGCACCCACGTCACTTCTAGTGACATTCACTGCTAACATAACTACAGCCAACTTAAACTTGGTTATACATAAAATTCCCCAACTGTAGATGTTTGATATTACATTTAACAGGAAGTACATATAGATATGATAGCAAATAAACTTAACAAGAACATATACCTGCTTAGAAAAATTGCTCAAAACACAAATCAGTATGTTACTACTTCTTATTTTGTATATCTACACTCTATTTTAAGTTACAGTATATTATTCTGGGGTAGTACAACAACATCTAATCGTATATTCATAATGCAAAAAAAAGCAATAAGAATTATTGCTGCTGTACCGCACTTAACAAGTTGTCGTCCACTTTTTAAGGCTTTGAACATTCTAACTGTCCCTTCAGTATTTGTTCTTTAATGCTTGTTATTTGCTAAAGACAATATTTTAAAACAAGTAAGACAAAGAGATATTCATAGCTACAACACAAAAACCAACACAAATATAGTATTACCTACAGTTAGGCTAAGCAATGTTCAAAAAAGCTATGAATACCTTTCTGTAAAAATGTACAATTACTTACCAACTTGCATCAGAAAATTGTCAAAAAAAAACTTTAAAACTGTCATTGAAAATAAACTGTGTCAAGAAGTTCTATATAATTATGAACTTTTTTTAACATACAGTTTTGATTGTTATTTTTATCTGTTTTGCGTTTTATTTGTTATAATTTTTTTTGTAACTAGTCAATTTTGTACTTATCCAGAAGTTGCTAAACTGTATTGTACATTTTATCTATTGTGTATTCAATTGTACTCCATTGTATTGTATTGTATTGTATTGTATTGTATTGTATTGTATTGTATTGTATTGTATTGTATTGTACTGTACTGTACTGTACTGTACTGTACTGTACTGTATTGTATTGTATTGTATTGTATTGTATTGTATTGTATTGTATTGTATTGTATTGTATTGTATTGTATTGTATTGTATTGTATTGTATTGTATTGTATTGTATTGTATTGTATTGTATTGTATTGTATTGTATTGTATTGTATTGTATTGTATTGTATTGTATTGTATTGTATTGTATTGTATTGTATTGTATTGTATTGTATTGTATTGTATTGTATTGTATTGTATTGTATTGTATTGTATTGTATTGTATTGTATTGTATTGTATTGTATTGTATTGTATTGTATTGTATTGTATTGTATTGTATTGTATTGTATTGTATTGTATTGTATTGTATTGTATTGTATTGTATTGTATTGTATTGTATTGTATTGTATTGTATTGTATTGTATTGTATTGTATTGTATTGTATTGTATTGTATTGTATTGTATTGTATTGTATTGTATTGTATTGTATTGTATTGTATTGTATTGTATTGTATTGTATTGTATTGTATTGTATTGTATTGTATTGTATTGTATTGTATTGTATTGTATTGTATTGTATTGTATTGTATTGTATTGTATTGTATTGTATTGTATTGTATTGTATTGTATTGTATTGTATTGTATTGTATTGTATTGTATTGTATTGTATTGTATTGTATTGTATTGTATTGTATTGTATTGTATTGTATTGTATTGTATTGTATTGTATTGTATTGTATTGTATTGACATGATTTATACCATTTATTTGGTCTGTCAAATCAAGTAAACATATTCTATTCTTTAAAAAAATTTATGAAAAAATTATCCTAAACTAAAAACATCCATAGACGCGTTTCGAGGTTTACCGCTCATCAGTATGGTTTTATTTATTTATACTTAATAATTGATTTGTAACTTACTTCGTCAACATCGTTCACCACCACAATTCAAAGTGAATATTTTAAAGGGTGTATTGACTATTTATACTAACTGACTTAATGACTTTATTTAATGGCTATAGTTAATAGCATTCTGAGAATGAACAAATAAACTAATTATTTCGGGATATTTAGCTGATGGTAATGACATGAAAAAGAATTAAAACAGGAAATTTGAAAATTAAAAGTACAATAAATTTTTTGCATAAACTATAATTACTATTATACAATTTCGTGTATAGAACATATATCTCTTCTTTATATATTATATTTTATATATATTCTATTCTATTCTATTATATTCTATTCTAAGTAAAAAAATTTAAAAAAAATTATTATTATTGTTAGATGGTCAAATTATTACCAAGAAATCAAAATTAACACTGAGAAACACTATCTGTTATTTGTCTCTGACAAAGATAAAATATATAACGCATCTTTTAATGTTTGAAAATTTGACTCATTGGAATTGCCAAATGCGGTCTCAAACTACCGGGTATGATCTAGGGGGAGTTTAGTCAGTAGACACTCTCCTGTAAAAGGTAAATTTTACACTAAAACACGTTTGACACTGTCTATAATTATGTCTTGAATTATATATATATAATTTTTATTAGAATTTGTGCCATAATTCCATATATAAAATTTATATCCTGTATGACACTGTAAATAATTCTTTATATAATTATAAAACCACGCCTGCGCCTTATCTATGATCTGTCAAATCAAGTTTCAATGTTTACTACACTTTGCAGGTTATGTCATTTGTTTTGAATTGATTATTGCTACAGTTAATTATACAATTAATGAAAATAATAAAAAATGGAAGCAGAACAAATTAAAAAAGTGGTAGCAATTGCTATATGTAGAGCCGCAGTGGTAAAATTGAAAAAAAATTACAAAATACAAAATAATATGCGCACATCACGTTCGCGTCGATTATAGATGGGAAAATAGAACATGTTCTAAATTTTTCAAGATATAATTGTGACCTTGATAATTTGTGTGTTTTACACACGGAAATAGTCGATCTATAATTATATATATAATTCAAGACATAATTATAGACAGTGTCATACAGGTTTAACCCTATAAAAGATTCTTCTCGCCAAGGTTCCAAGGATTGGAATATTTAATCCGGGCCCTGAAATCATTGCAGAAGGATATTAATTAAAAAGATACACGAGCTGAACAAATTTGTCAAAAAAATCCACTTTACGATAGAGCTGTTTTAGCCACGTGGAAATAAATGAATTTACGTCCTTACGCGGTCTAAGTAGATTGGGTATTTATTGCTGCTCGATTGCAAGTTCAATAATAACTAACTTTATTTTACATAAAATACAATATATATATATATACAATTTATTAATGGGTAAAAGTGTACAGGGAAAAAAAAAGGTGCAATGATTAGTTTTTAACGAGTAAGAAAATTCATACTTCTGGGAATTTAAGGGTTAATCAGGTATAAAGGCTTAAAAATAAATACATCTGTACAAACAAAACAAATAATTACAAACGGATGTCACAATAACCATAAATATAAAATAATTAGATATAATATAACGTATTAAATAATAATATAATTTGGCGGCGCCAACATGCTCCCACCTTAAAAGGATTAATTTCTTTTAAAATAATTGTTTAATTGTCACCTTGATTTGGTATCAAACATATTTTTGAGACCGCACGTTTAAAAACACCACTTGCAGTTTTCAGTGATACTACACGCACATGTCCATCGCTTCCTTTGAATAGTTCTAAAATTCTGCCCATTTTCCACGTTGCAGGAGGATCATTTCGTTCAATAAGTAGAACCATCAGACCTTCTTTCAGCTGGTGTGGATTTTCTTTACGCCACTTAGTACGTGTTTGCAAGTGATTTACGTATTCTCACTTCCATTTTTGCCAAAACTGCTGCGTTAATTGCTGCATACGTTGAAATGTCACTAAACGATTGGTTGGTACATCGCTGAGGTCTTCATCAAATGTAGTTGTTAGTGGTTTACCAATTAGAAAATGTGCCGGGGTAAGAGGGTTCAAATCATGTGGATCGCTACTAAGAGGATATAAAGGACGAGAGTTAAGTACAGCTTCAATCGGTGTTAGAACCGTTTCAAATTCTTCATGAGTTAAAACTAATTCCCCTACTACGCGAGTGAGATGCCGTTTCATCATTTTTATATTAGCTTCCCAAATTCCACCAAAGTGTGAAAATTTAGGCGGTATAAATTCCCAAGTTATATCAATACCTTCATTCGACATGGCGCTATCAAGTTCCAAACTCCAAGTGATACATTCTTTTTTGAGGCGCTTTAATTCTGAATTAGTTCCAACAAAATTGGTTCCATTGTCCGATAATATTTTGTTTGGTTTACCTTGTCGCGCTATAAATCTGCGAAATGCTGCTAAGAACGCTTGAGCTGATAGATCCGATACTACTTCTAAGTGAATTGCTTTAGTGCATAAGCAGATAAACAAACAAGCATATATTTTACACGTTTTACTTCCACGAGAACGTCGTTCGTGTCCTTTAAATGGGCCAGCAAAATCCACGCCTGTGGTTAAAAATGGAGGTGATGGATTGACTCGATGTTTGGGCAAATTTCCCATCATTTGGATGTATGGTTTAGGGTTAGATTTAAAACAAGTTACACATGTTCTTACAATTTGCCTAGTTAAATTTTGCCCCCTAACAGGCCAATAGTTTTGTCTCAACATAAAAAGAAGCTGTTGGGGACCACAATGCAAGTTTATTCTATGATAGAATAAAGCCAACAACGTAGTTAAATGGTGATGTGGCAATATAATTTGATGCCTTTGATCAAAATTTTGGTTAAAATTTTTTAATCTTCCTCCTACTCTTAACAAACCGTCATTGTCAATAAATGGAGAAAGTGAAAGAATTGCGGAATTTGAATGTAAATTTTTTCCATTTTTTAATTGTTCAAGTTCAATTCTATAAGATTGTATTTGAATTAGTTTTATTAACAATTTTAATGTTTCTTGTGCTCCAATGTTGTCTGAATAATTTTGTTTCTGTCTAATTTTATTAATAAACCGTAAACAATAAGAGAAAACACGAATTAATTTTGGCAAATTTGAAAATTGTGATATAATATTTAGATTAGTTGTTACAGTATATGAAACTACTAATCTTTCATCAGGTGTTTCAACATTAAGATGGCTTTCTACAGGATAATCGTTTCCTTAGAGCTATGAGAGCCCCTGCCACCATAAATTATGAGCGTCGGTCACTTCTAGAAATGAACCTCGAGAGATTAAATCAGCTGGGTTGTCAGCTGATTTAACGTGATGCCAATTTTTTGACAAAGTTAACTGCTGAATTTCTGAGACCTTATTAGCCACAAAAGTTTTCCAGCGACTTGGACAAGATTTTATCTAACATAATGTAACCTTTGAATCAGACCACAGAAAAATTTTATTAAACTTAATTTTTAGTATTGTAAGAATACGTTGGGTCAATTTTGCAAGTAGTACACTTGCGCAAAGTTCTAACCTGGGTATAGTAATTTGATTGATTGGAGCAACTCGACTTTTGGCCGTCAATAATTCAATTTTGTGTACGTTGCAGTCATTTATACTTTTAATATATAAGCACGCGCCATATGCCTTTTCCGAGGAATCTGCAAATCCGTGCAGTTCAATATATGTGTAGTTTGTGCTGATTGCTTGCCGTTTTATTTTGATTGAGTCTATTTTATTTATATGTGATAAATATCGTTTCCATTCATAATCAATTTGTGATGGCACTGGGTTATCCCAACTGCTTTTTAGTTTCCATAAGTCTTAAATAATTAACTTTGGAATAATAGTTAGTGGACTTAGTAACCCAAGTGGATCAAATAGTTGAGCTGCTTGACTTAGAATTGATCGTTTTGTATACGAAATTTTATCTGGGCATTTTTTACTATTATACTGGAACTGGAATTCATCTGTTATTGCATTGAAAACAATACCAAGAATTTTTGTTTTATTCGTAAATATATTTAAAAACTGTGAATTGTTTTCATTACTGGACTGAAAGTGATTGATCAATTGTTTACTGTTTGAATTCCATTTACGAAGTGAAAATCCCGCAGAAATTAAAATGTTTGAAACTTCAGTACAACGAGTAATTAAGACGTCTAAGTTATTGGACCCTGTTAGTAAATCGTCGACGTACATATCTTCTTTGATAATACTTGAAGCTTCTGGATAATTGTCTTTATTCTGATTTGCCAATTCAAATAAACATCGTACAGCAAGATATGGAGCTGAAGCCGTTCCGTATGTGATGGTATTTAACTCATAAAAATTAAGTTTTAAATCTGGATGATCACGCCACACTATTTTTTGTAAACATCTTTGATCAGGATTGATTAATACCTGCCTATACATTTTCTCTATATCCGCTATAGCTACAAAACAGTATTTCCTAAATTTTATTAAGAGAGTAAAAAGATCTGACTGAATGGTTGGACCTACATGTTGAATTTCATTTAAAGATATATTTGTCGAGGTTTTTGCGGAACCGTCGAAAACTACTCTTAATTTGGTAGTAATGCTATCTTCGCGAGTAACGCAATGATGCGGAAGAAAATATTCGTGTTTTTCGTTTTTAGAAGAAATGGGAGACATATGTTTCAGATCTATATATTTAGTTATAAAATCTGAATACATTTGTTTTTGAGTAAGATTTTTATTTAAACGATTTTCCAAACTGTAAAATCTTCGCAGGGCTTGTGCGCGTGAATCACCTAATTCATACTGAACTTGTTTTAATGGAATTGAGACTATAAATCGACCCGATTGGTCACGAAGAGTGGTGGATTTAAAATGTGATTCGCAGAACTCTTCATCTGATGTTAAAAAATTTGAATTTTTCTCGTAATTATCAAGTTGCCAGAATTTTTCTAATTGTGAATTCAGTGACTAACAAGAAACAACTTTGTTTTGATAATAATTAACTAGTATGATGCCTGAAATGATCCAACCGAGTTGTGTATTTTGCAGCTTTAAATCAGAATTTTCAATGATAATTTGACCATCTAAAATAATGTTCCAAAAAAGAGTGGAACCAACGAGTAAGTCGATCGGTTTTGACTGATGAAATTCTTCATCAGCAAGTGAAACATTGAATGGGATATTAAAATTAAATCTTTCAAACGATATTTTAGGTATGTTATCTGTGAGTTTGTCAAGAATCAAACACGACATTTCAGTTGCAAATGATGAAGTTTTAGATGTTACCTTTAATGTAACACAATGATTAATATGTGACATTTTTTGATTTATTCCCGATACTGTATGATTAAGTGAGTGTTTGTTTAATTTTAATTTATTTACTAATGAATTTGTTATAAAATTGGATTGTGACCCGGAATCTAATAAAACACGAGCTTGGTGTGCCTTTCCAGATTGATCAAACACATTGACTTAAGCAGTACACAATAAAGATACATTATTTTTAATTGTCGAACAATTGACTACTGCGGAAGGTTCAGTTGATTTTTCGGTTGATTGATTGTTTACAGATTTTTCAAAATGAAGTAAAGTATTATGTGATAAATTACATTTGCGACATGCAGACGACTTGCATTCTTTTACATTGTGACCTTTTCGAAGGCAATTTAAACATAATTTCAACATTTTAGCTAAATTGAAACGATTTTGAATAGATTTTTCAAGAAATTCGGAACATTGATTTATATAATGTGTATTGTTACACACTGGACAAGAATGTGAGCTTTTCGATGTTATTGTGAATGAGTTTATGTGTGATTTATTTTTTGATACATTTTGAGGCTGATATCTACCTGTTTCAAAAATATACGATTTTTCTAAGAGAAATTTGATTAAATGTTGACAATTAGGCAATTCATCGGATTTAAAATTATTATTCATATATAAATCCCATTCAGTATTAGTTCTTTTGTCTAGTTTTGATAGAATGTGAGGAATAAGGAACACTTCAAAATTTTCAGGAGATATTTTTAATGATTCGATACTACGAATATATTGCTCAAGCGAATTAGCGGCAGATTTTAGTGAAGTAAAATCGAAGTTTAAAATATTTTTTGAATGTGCGTAAATAATTCTTCGACGTTGATTGAATCGATCTTTTAAAATATTGTACGCGACCATATAATTTGATGCAGTAGTTTCTAATGATTTAATAGTGTTTAATGCTTCACCGCTTAAGGCAGATCGCAAATAGCACAATTTCTGAACTTCCGGTATGGAACCATTTTCATGAATAACCGCGTTAAATGCGTCCTCAAATGAACGCCACTTAGTAAAATCACCATCGAATGAAGGTAATTGTATTGTGGGTAATTTAATGTTTTTAGATGAGTCCGTATTAATAGATTCTACTTTTCTAATGTCTTTTGGTTTAATAAGAGCAGACGCGGCACCCAAAAACATATCAATTAATGATTCTAATTCAATTCGAATTTTGAATTCAGTTTCAATATCTTTAGACACCGACTCAATTGAAGATTGAGTTGTCTCAAACTGATCTGCATTTTCTTGCAACCTTTTGAGTCGGCGCGATATTGTTTCGACGTCAACATCACTTAAGGGTTTATTGACAAAACTATTTATAAATTGTTCGAATGACGTTAGCTGCATTAAAAACGCGTTTTGTTTTTCAATTAGTTGCGGTTCTGTTAAACGAGGCATTGTTTTAAGATCGAAGCTTTACTAACACGAGAAACGGGGAAATGGGAACACAAAGGAAAGCACTTACTTGTTTGTAAATATATTTGTGTTGTTTCGACAAATGATGAAGTTGAGGTGCTGCGAATGACCTGGTGCAAACTTCTTAAAGACGGTTTTTCTTTATTATAAAAATTCGGAACAAAGGACCATTGTTTTAGCCACGTGGAAATAATTGAATTTACGTCCTTACGCGGTCTAAGTAGATTGGGTAGGTTTTTATAATAAACGCTGTCTTCTTACTCTATGTATTTATTGCTGCTCAATTGCAATATTCAATAATAACTAACTCTATTTTACATAAAATACAACTCATCAGTTGTCGTAGAAGATTCAAAAACTGACCAATCCTTGTCAAAGAAGCACACAACAAATCTGTTAAGATATTGCAGATAGATATTCAGCAGCCCAAAAATGCCGAGCAAGTCGACGGTAACGACAAAAAAAAAGAGAGTAAGATTATAAAATATTTTGACGCTCTTTCTCAATCCTTGCAAAATCCAATTTCAACGTTTTCTGTGAGCGTTAAAATCAAAAAAGGGAATTTAACAAAGGTGAGCACGTTATTCAAAGTACACATGTATAAGTTGCTCACGCAATAAACATCAGCGACGGCTAAAAACCGTCAAAGTGATTATTTCAGCATTTCCCAGGAGTCTCACTTTCTACAGGATGTAAAGATAAAACTTGTTTTGTTGTGATTTAATGTTCTCTCTGTAATTCGATTGAGAAATAAACTCCTAGATATTAAATATCCAATGTTGTATGTGCAGAAGCTCAAAAATTCACGAAATTTTCAACACCTCCAAACTTTTTGGTATCATTGTGAAAGTGCAGATTAAACGTTGGAGGAAATGAACAAGTGCCACAAATGCCAGTACTGCTGACATATAGTATTTTATAATTCCACATTGCGGGTATTTTTAAAAACTTATTGCAAATTAAGCGACCCTTCTGTTGGCAATTAATTCTCCATAAATAGAAGGTGGCATACGTATGCTACATCTAAAATGACACTTATAAGGTTAGCGTCGTAAGACGCATTACGCTATTTCTTTTACGGCACGCAGTACTTTCCATCAAAGAATGAATCTGACACAAAACTTTAAAAGATTCTTTTCCTAAACCAACAAAGAGAAGAGAGTCAATCACTAACCAGCATCAAAACTTTGCGGAACATAGACCCAAATTTTAACCGTTTCTCAGCAAATTACCGTGCGACCCCATAGTTACTATAATCAATTTTACAACCGCTACGCTCACTGACTTTTTGGATTTCTAATCTTGATACCGATGACCGCTTATGCAACCCGGCTTGTAACCTCCGCCGTAAGTTGCTTCCCAACACCTAAAAATACGCCAACCACCGCCATACCCTTTGAATATTTTGGGTACGGAACCACTCCTCTAAGCACCACCTGCACTCACAGCATTGCATTGTATGTCGTAGGGAACTACAGGCAAAACATTGAGACGTGCAAAACTCATAGTTGTGGTTACGTACCTAATCAGATTGCACCAACCCCCGCGGTTCATGATCTCACTACCTATGGCCGCCGAGCGTTCTCGATCCCAGGAAAACCGTACCATGTCATCCACCTGCACAAGGTAAACCGGGGTTGTGTCACAATTACTTCATAGTGAACAGACCACAAACGTGTCTACCCCCAACAAGACATTACGAAGCAAAGCATTAAATGGAAAACCAAGAGCACTTCAAAACAATTACGACAACCAAGAGAGGAGCAACGCCACCTTCTTCACTACCATCGACTTCTCATTCTATTACTATGCGGGAATGGAACCGGTAACATTCCGACATTTGAGTAAATTTAGTGCAACAACAAATAATATAAAACATCTTATAGAATGAACAAAAAAAAAATCAAATTTTATGTAAAAATAGGAATAATGCAAAAGTTGCTGTTTTTGTTATAAAACTACAAACCGTGGTAGCTGTAGGAATAGTCTTAAGTCAAAGCACAATATTATTTATGCAATGAATTATAATAATTTATTCAAACTTAATCTAACGGGCACAGCGGCCAAGCATAGACAATTGTTTTGATTCTACAAATCTCGTCAGTGTTCTTTGTATGACCACGACATATGATGCCACGTCGTTTGTTTAATTATTTCAATATTATTTGTAAAAGTTTAGTTTTATTTTATTATTAACGTCAAAAATCTGCAATACAAAACCTCATTTTAAATAAATAGATAATTAAAAAATAACTATGTATATTTGATTTTAAGTTTATGATGCATAAACCGTTTTCCTGCGACTTCCTGTAGTTTGATTTTGCGGTTTAATTGACTTTTTTCATAACATAATTCTTTAATACGGTTAGTTAATTATAAAAAGCATGCTGAGAGTGGTTTCTTTGCTTTAAAGATGGCAACGCCAACTTGACGACAGGTCAAACAAATAAGCTAAAATTAATTTTATTAAAATTTTAAAACGCGGCCAAGTCGTGTCTGTGTGGTTGGCCTAATGCAGTCGCGGCTGCGGCGATAAGTACATGCAGAAAATCTATTGTAAGTTGCGATAATCGACTTTACTAGAGTAAATGTTACTACACATTCAAATAAACCCGAATACCTACAAAGCTTGTTGCGTTTTCAACTTACAAGTTGCGCTTATAAGCAGCAAGCATGTACAAATCATTATTTTTCAGCTTCTCTCGTGAGT
This sequence comes from Tachinus rufipes, assembly GCA_963932245.1. NCBI lineage: Eukaryota > Metazoa > Arthropoda > Insecta > Coleoptera > Staphylinidae > Tachinus > Tachinus rufipes. Next base: position 73,396,292 of record OZ010743.1, read on the forward strand.
AGTACGATTTTCATTTGTGGAGTGGAGTAGGTGGTGTGTTCAGTCTGTTAACGATATGCACATATGCACTGAGTGCCTCTAATTATTTGGACTCGTATAATCGATATTGTTATTGGTTTTAATTTTTGCATTTAAAAAAAAAGTTTATATTTTCAATATATATAATTTTCTAGCAAACACATATCCTCACTGGAACTCGACTATTTACAACTGGTCACAGTCCGTAATCTGTTAAAACATGCAGTATACTCCATACTAGCGCTCGCTTTCAACTTTGGATATTCTGTGCTCTACTTCATTGATTCGTGCTCATGCTTGTAAATGCTTATAATAAGCAACTTATATATAAGCAATAATCGCGCTTATTTTTCAACTTTCTACATATCCTATGACCTTTAATCTAGCTGGGCCCGTACGATACTTGAAAAACTTCGGCCGACTCTGCAAAACAAATCTTTTGCTTGAATAGAGATTATTGCAATATTCTGGCAACACTGTACTGTATTATTATATAAAAATATGTAAAAAATGTATATAAAAAAGTCATCACATCACCACATATTCAAATAAAATAAATAATTCTTTGTAAAATTACGTTTGTCACAACTGGGCACTTCATTAAAACATAAATATACCATAAAAAATAATTTATTTTATTTTCTCAAAACAAACAAATTGTTACAAACAATAAATCAAATGTAGCTGATGCATAAAACATATTTTTGTCAAACTATATATTATTTGAATATAAAAGAAAATGAGTTCATGCAGCAATTATTCTGCTTTGGGGTGCGTAGGAAAGCAGGAAACAAGTTTTGGAATTGGCAACCTCGCAGCATTGTTATTGGCTGGCACAGCCGGCAGTTAAAGTGACGGTTTCAAAAAAATCAAATCAAAACTGTAACGGACTCTGGCAAGGAGAACGGGAGAGCGTTAATTTTGTATTATTGAAGAGTTTATTTATATGTGCAAAGTTTAATTTATTTTATAATAATGTGTGATATGGATAATAAAAAGTACATATTGCAATGGGAGACTGTTGTAATCGAATGGGTAAGTTAATTCATAAAAACATCTATATTGTTATTTTATGTTTTTTTTATAGGCAAATTGTTTGGATATTTCAAAGCCCATTGAAGCAATAGCTGATCTTAAGAATGGAGAATTTATTATTAATTTATTACAATTATTGTGAGTACAAATTATAAGAATTGTTTTATTTTGCTTGACAGATATCTTTAAACAATGTTGATATTATAGGTATAATTTTTGGGAGTACCTTCCAATAATGCAATCAGTTTTTCCTATAATGCAATCAGTCGTGTTTTAAATTTTATCTAACATTTGTAAATAAATGAGTTAGTTTTCTCAGCTTAAACTTATTGTTATATTTATTATGTCAAACTTCATATAATTATAAAGGTTTTATAAATATAATAAACATAAATAAAGTCAAAACACTTAAATTTGAAAACTTGAAGTTGTTAGATGTGCTGTTAAGATTCTTTTTAAAAACCTGTATAAAATATTAGTTGTGCATTGGGTAAAAAGTAACGATTGGCTATATGTTTGAACGTACTTGACTGCGGTTAGAGTTAAACTGCTATGTGTTACTGTAGTTCTACCTCAACATTCCTGGAGGGAACAACATTTTAATTGGATAGTTTTGAGCAAATTACATAAATTGTTAATTTTTTTTTTTAATAATTTAATTGATCCCAGGTTAAATTAGGAAATGCTAATAATTATATTTTAAAGATATAGTATAGATTCAGAATCCATAATATAATTCTGTGCATTGCACATGAATGTTTGCTTATTATGAACTGGTGTTTATGCAACTGTTAACAAATAAGTATCAACTAGAGAATAGTAATAAGTTATGTTGTTTCGTTTGTAAGCAATTTGATTACAAATTAAACAGCAAATATCAGTGCATTATTATTGATCAAATTGCAAACTTAATTTCATATACAGTTTTATATGTGTTTCATTTATCTTGCAATATATTAAAAAAACAAATGATGGTGACAAAATGTTGCCATTGATAATCTAGATATTAATCGCTTATAATGCCAATTCTTGTCAATCTCTCAACCTTATAACTGCTGTTTTTACTATATATTTTTTTAATGGTTTACCAGATGCTATAATTTTGAGCAGAAGTTATGAGTTTTATGTGTATTTTGTTCAAAAGTAGTGAATATCGTATATTGAGATGTTAGATGATTGTAAATAAATAAGCTGACAGTGATGTTGGGGTTTTCTTCTGATATCTATGGGCAAATTTTAGGGGGAAAAACTAATTAAATGTTTTTAAGTTTTTGTATAACTTGAAAGGTTTTAAAATATTTTATCTATTGTGAAGAAACTTGCAGTTAAGAAAATGTATTTAAATATAACTAGGTCTCTTTGAAACTGTCAGTGGACATATTGTAAATATCATATAAAAACATGTATAACTTCAAACAAATGTATTTTTTTAACTCGAGCGGGAGTTTGTTAGGGAGCATGCAGTGTTTAGGAAAAAAGTTGTATATTACTTTGATGTAGATATTTACTCCTGGTAACCTTAGATTGAGGTGTTATTATATGTTACAGTGTACCATTTGCTGAATGTATTATTTGTTCATCTGTAAAACTAAAATTATATGATTATTAAATTAAATGTCATGCCTTGGGTTTTTTTGGAAACCAAATTTGCTTAAAAAATTGCATTCTTTTATTAGAATGAAATTATCTTTCAAATGATACCAAAAACTAGAGTGTTTCTGAAAAAAATATATATAGATGGTAGTACTCAAATACATTATTTCAAAAAAATCTTTGAGGTTAGGGTATTTTACTATAAAAAAATCGGGCCGTAATATCCAACTCCTAATAAAGCATCTAATAAACTATTAGCTGAATAACCTAACTTTTAATTTTATTCATTTTATTAAAACCTAAGAACAGCCATTTAAATATATGCTTAACATATACATTTATAACAAATAAAAACATTTAGCATATAATTTATTAGCCGCTCAAAGATGTAACAAAAATAAATCAAATTAAAATTTGAAAAAAGTTAGGTTATTCAGCTAATAGTTTATTAGGTACTTTATTAGGAGCTGGATATTACGGCCCTAAAACTTTTAAATTAAGCAAAATATAAAAAAAGAAACAAGTTTTCTAGTTGGCGCAGTGGAGTTTATGCAATATTAATGAATTTTTATAATAAATATATATACATATGTACATGCATGCATGCATTATTATACATAATTATTAGGTGTAGCAAATATGAACAGTGTTCAAATTAATAAAAAAATTGAACAAGCTAATCATTAATTAACTAATGAATTTATGATAAAATAGCAAATGATATGGTTTTGCTTATCAAAAATGATCTCTTATCTGTCGTGTGTAGTATGTACAATCTTGGTCTTCCCTTGCATGTCTATCCTTCTTCCCTGTTTCATTGTCGTAATACTTTCTTAATTTTTTTTTAATTTCAAACTAGTTTTTACTCATACTCTATTATGATTAAGAAAACCTAACCATTGCTTACTTCTTTTTTAGAAAATAATTATTTTGTTATTAATTAGTTAGTAAATAAATATAACAGTTTTTTATTTATCAAAATATTCTTGAAGCTCCTAATATCACTTAAAGATTAAGAAGTATGTTTCTTTAAACTAAGAATAACTTTTTTTTTATATATATTACATTACATTCTATATAATAGTTCTATTATTTTAGGCTTTGTGCTTTAATAATTAATGAATTTTCATATTTGTACATACATTTCATACATTTGTATTATATAAATTTTAACGCATTTTATGATTTTAGGACTGAATCTGTGATATGCATTGATGATGTATTTCCAAGCATACGAAAATTTTTTTTGGTCAATTTTGAAAATTTCAAATTACCTGATGAATCAACAAACTTAGGCAGTCTTCATAATTATTACATCACTAAAATATTGTCACTCTTAATGTATTACACCTGCATAACAGATAGACGTGATCATTTAACAGCACCTTTATGCTACAAACTCACCAATGAAGTACAACTTCAAATTAAAATTTTTCTTGAAAACTGCAGAATTGATGCCACAGACAATGATATTGATGAGATTTTAAAGATGTGCTTTGATTCAAGCAGCCAAATCAGTTTAAGAACTCCTGGATCATTATATCAATGGCATTCAGCGGGTGACTCCCCACTTACAAGGAACAGTCCATTACAGGAATTTTTAAAAACACCTGGATTGTCACGAACAGCTAGGTTGCAGGAAAAGGATAAGGAGATTAAAAAGTTAAAACATGATTTGCAAATGGAAAAATATGAGAAAGAAGATTTATCGATGGAATTAAAAGAACACAAACAGAAAATTAAAAAAATTAGTATGTTTTCTCATTAAGTTTATAACAAATGATTATATTTATTTTTTCTTAGATGATCAAGTTGCTGACAAAACACAAACAATTTCAAAACTACGCACTGAACTTTTAGCTCTTGAGAACAGAACTCCACCACATAAACCACGTAAATTTCAAGAAATTGAAAGGTTGTTACGTGCTGAACTATTAGATTCACAACATTATATCAGTCATTTGCAAGCAGAACAAGAAGATTTGCAGAATAGTAAGGAAGAAATTGTTAGAAAGGTTTGTTTTTTTATAATAATCAAATTGTTCTTGCTCTTGCTTTTATGTGAGTTTTGTGATTTTATACTCCTAAAAGTGAAGTTTTACAAAGATCATACTTGCTTTGACACTTGGTATATAATTATTAAAACATACTAAACTTGGTTTTTAAGGTTTTCATTGCAAGTAACATTTGTGTATAAACGTTTTTTGGGTCTTCAGAAAAGTACTGAAATTTAAAAGAATTTGATTTATTTTACAGTTTTGTATAATAGCAAACTGAAAAAATGCTTTTATTTTTAATTCAAATGTTGATACAATCAACCTTTTTGTAAGATTTCAAATAATTACGAATTAATTTAAATTATTATGTTATAAACATATTTATACTACTGTCAAGTTGAATATTGAGTGATAAATGTCAATTAAAATGAGACAGCGATACTAATAAAAAAATTAACAAAAATAAAAAATTGCGGAATATTGTAAATAATTCTTTAAATCGTAAAAGTAAATGTAACGCATTAGTATCACTATACGATGAAAATAATTTATTAATTACTGATAATAACCAAATAGCAGATATGTTTGCTTATAATTAAATTAGACATACTTAAAATGTATAATAATGAAGTGTATAACTGTACAACTCAAGCGTTATCAACTCATTCATTTTATTTCAACGAAGTCAGTAATGTTGAAGTTAAAAAATAATACTAACACTCAAAAATAAAAAATCAACGGGTATAGACAATATTCCTACTAGTGTTATAAAACACTGCGTAGATTTAATATCTGAACCTTTTAGTATTATTATAAATAAGTGTATAACATTGGGACAATTTCCTAGTCTAAAGGAATCATTAGTAATTCAAATACATGAAAAGGACAATGTGCATTACACAAACAACTATCGTCCTATATGATTATTAAGTATTTTTTCTAATATAATAGAAAAAATAATATCTGAAAAACTTATTTTATATCTGGACAAATATAATTTACTTAGCAATAAACCATATGGTTTCAAATCAGGAAAGTCGACAGAATTAGCCACTTCTGACTTAATACAATATATTCATGACAATTTAAACGCAAAAAAATATGTAGTGGGTATTTTTTTTTATATGACTAAAGCATTTGATTGCCTGAACAATGAGTTTATTCTAAGTAAATTATATAATATAGGAATTCGTGGCAAAGTTTTAAATTTTATAAAAAACTATCATAGCGTGCGTTGCTTGACAGTAGACATAAATAAAATAAGATCTAGACAATTTGAAACATGTTTAGGGGTACCCCAGGAAAGTGTTCTGGGTCCGTTAATATTCCTTTTGTTTATTAACGATTTGCCATTATTTGTATCTGGTGGACAAGTTTATATGTATGCTGATGATACATCTATAATAATTACGGCTGAAAATTTTATGGAATTGCAAACTAAAGTAAAACTAGTTCTTCATGAGTTTCAGGTATGGTGCACAAAAAACCATTTAATTGTTAACCCGACAAAAACAAATTATATAAATTTTTACAACTTACATGGTACAGAATTAAGTCATCAAAACTATTAATTAATAATAACGCATTGATTGCAAAAGTAGATGAAGTAAAATTTTTAGGTTGTATGTTAGATAAACAACTAACTTGGTTACAACAAATTAATCAGATATGCAAAAATGTGAACAAATCTTTTTTTGCTCTAAAAAGATTAAAGCATAATTTAAGAGTGCATTCATTATTTAACATCTATTATGCAATGACATATTCTGCATTAAATTATAATATCATATGCTGGGGACAATCTACCGAAATAATTAGGGTATTTAGATGCCAAAAGCGAGTAGTCAGATTAATTTTTAGTTTGAACTATCACGAGTCATGTAAGGACACTTTTATAAACAACAACTTGCTCACTGTAAGTGGTATCTATTTATATAAATTATTAAATTATATTTTTATAAATAAAATAATTTTTTCCAAAAATGAAGATACTCACGAATACAACACAAGGAAAAAACATGAATTTAGACCCTGCAAAATTAAAACTTTTTTTAACAAAAAATCGCTATCATATGCAGGTACTTATTATTATAATATGCTTCCAACTGAAATAAAAAATTCAAAATCGGTATGTGTTTTTAAAAATAAATTAAAAACTTTTTTAATAAAATTATGCCCATACACTTTAAAAGACTTTACAGTTATTTGTTTATTATAGTTTTAATATAACTTTTATAATTATATGTTTTTAAGAAATTGTTTATGTTAATTACTATTTTGTAATTTTTTTAAATTTTATTGTGATTTTAAATATGTGTATATATAATTATTATTATTTGTAAACTGACTTGTCTTATCTATGTATATTATGGCCAACAAGATAAAATAAACTATTCTATTCTATTCTAATCAGCCTAACTGTGCTTTGGAGCACAGTACATCTGATTGACAGCATAACAAATAGCAATTGCTTTTGTTATCTCTGGTACCATACACTGGAATGACTATAGTTATGCATACCATTGATGAATATAGGGTGTCTCGGTATAACTTTCTAATTCTCAGAAATCACTGAGAAACAGTTTCTGATGCAGCTATTTTTTTAATTTTTTTCTTAAATCATAAAAATGTTTTATTAATTACACAAAATACAAATAACATTGATAATAATCTATTTTAGTTACAAAAAACTGAAGAAGAAGCTTGTATTTGGCAAACAAAAGTGATAACTACTGAAAAAGAATATGAAATCTTAAGTAACAAACACACTGAACAAGAATTGGAATTAAGCAATTTGAGAACAAATTGCAACGAATTGACTGCTCTCTTAGATGAATTGAGGTCAAATCATAGTAAAAATGATAGCTGTTTAGAACTAGACTATAGTGGAATAAAGTCAACAACACCTGAAAGATCTGTAGTCTATGAAAGTTTGGCTAGTTCGGTTGTTGATGTTCAATTAAGAGAAGTGCAGCAGGAAAATGATAAGCTATTAATATCTCTAAATGAATCTATGGAGGCAAGTCTTCATTTGGAAAATGAACTTCTACAAGTTAAACAGGAATTTTTCGATTTAAACAACAATTACCAATCCTTACAAAAATCTAATGATATATTTGAGGAACAAGTAAGTTATTATCTGAAATTTGTACAGGGAGTTTATAAATGAATGGGATTATGTAATCACTTTAAATATGCCGCCTTTTTAAAATCGTTCACTATACTACATATGTTTGCTTGACAGCTGTCAAAGTTGATCTGTCAAAACAAATAGTTTTGTGAACAATTTAACAAAAGCGGCACATTTAAAGTGATTACATAATCCCATTAATTTATAAACTCCCTGTATAAATTTATTGTGATCAGTTATGAATTTAATCCTTGGCAAAAAAAATTTAACAAAACATGTTTAAAGGACATGTTTTGTTTTTTTAAATCAATATTATTTTGAATTATCACCTATGTACAAAAATTATCAATAACCTCAATTATTCTAAGACTTATTTCTTTGCTTTGGACATTGCATGTTTTTTGGTCTTGATTTTCTTGTTATGAATAATATAAATATAGAATTTGCTAATTGGTTTATTATTTTATTAGGTATTGGAATTGAAAATTTCTCAAGAAGCTTTACAAAAAAGTAATTTAATACTACATGAAAGTATTAAAGATCTAACTAAGATTAATGATATAAAAGAAGAAGAAATAGTAATTTTACAAAAGACTGTAACTAATGTGAATAACACACTTATAGAACGCGATGCTTTAGTAAAAACTCTAGAAACTGACTTGAGTAGTTTGCAAAACAATTTTGAAGATTTGAAGAGAGTTGCAACTGAACGTGATACGCAATATGATCAGTTACAATCTGAATCTGAACATTTGCAAAATTTGTTAGAAGAATCTTTGGAGAATTATAGTAAACAAAAATATGATTATGATGCTATCTTAAAGTTATATAAGGAATTGGATGAACAGATTGGTGATAATTTGAAAAAGCTAGAATATCATATTAGTGGCACTTCAAATCTTACACTAGATTCTAAAATTGGTGCTTTTAATCAACTTCTACAACAATTAGAAGAAAGGAATAATGACACTCAATTGGCATATTCAAATTTCCAGTGTGAAATAGAGCATTATAAATCGCTGAATGCATCATTGGAGACTGAAATAGTTTTGTTCAAGGATAGTGAGAAATTGAACAATAATAAAATTCAAATATTAACTGATAAATTAGAAAACGCAAAGTCGGAAATGAATCAGTTTCAATGTAAAATTGAATTACAAGAGAAAAACATTCAAAAATTAAATGAAGTAGTTGATGGTTTAAAAAATAATATTAAAGATTTAGAAAAGTTGAAATTTGTAATAGAAGAAAAAGATAATGAAATAAAGTCTTTGGAGGAGTTCAGATCTGAAATAGTTATGGAATTTGAGAAGACAAAAAAAGATTATAAACTAGAAGATAGTAAGATGAAAAAAACAATTGATAAATTGGAATTGAACAAAAGTACATTGGAGGAAGTAATACTTGGTAAAGACAAGAAGATTTTAGAAATTGAGAAAAATGAGGAGAATTATAAATTACAATTATCGATAATGAAAGAAAATGCAGGTTAGTAACATTTTTTAATTTTATTAATGGTTGAAAATTAATTTGATGTGTTCTTACAATTCTTTTTATTGTAATAATAAAATAAAACACTAACTAAGTTTTTTTACCACAAATACTTTATTGATATAAATATATATTACTAAAGAATAGAGATCAATACAAACAAAAGTTTACGATTCAAGTTTCGACTTTTAAAGGGTATTGTCAAGTGAGAATAAACTAAAAAAAAATACATTTATACAGAAAAGTTAAAATAGAAATTGAAGTGAGGGATTCTTATTGTCTTATTTTATAACTTCAATTCAATTAATACCATGTCTTTTTAATTCTTTTAACTCTTATTTGATTAAGGTACAGAATGACTAATTTGGGATACAAGACTTTTCAATGCTATTGGTACAGACGTATATTTTTTATTCTAGAAATGTTTGTACATACTGTATTTGATAAAGAATTAAATTTTGTTTTATAAAGTTTTATTTACTATTACAAACTATTTTCACTGGTTGTTAATTAGAAATAAAATTAATTATATTTATTTAATACAAATTTTAGAAAGTAGGCTGTTAAGGACATTTTGTATAGCTATGTAGATAACTTTTTCAATGATCTTTCAAAAAAGTTCTTCAAGGGAACTACCCAAAAGGTGAAATTATTTTGTTATATTTTCTTCCTTGTGATGGACTTCATGGAGAATCAAGGTTGTTAGATAACTAGAGCCTTATTTATACATATGTTAACCGAGTTAAAAAAATGTGATTTCTTTTTGCTACTATTCTCAGTTACTTACCACATCTTATTTAATCCAAGTAAGTCAAAGTAAGAATTTTTTGCCATTTTGCACTATATTTGACTTATTTAATTAAATTTATATAATTATTCATTTTAATAGAATTTTAAAATATTTTTATAAATAAATCGGTTATTTTTATTTTCACTGTTTCACTTGTTAAGTAACTAAGAAATATAGCTTAGTAAACTGTTCCTTTTATCAACCAAATATTTGTAAGATAAGATGCGTATTTTTGCTTACCTTGGCTTACCTCACTTGGCAAAAGGAAAGCCCCTAATAATACAATGATTAATTTAAACAACGCATCACGAGAGCTGTGGAAAGTATCAATGCAGATATGTTAAACCAGGTTTGGAATCAACTAGAATCTGGTTTGATGTGTGTCGCATGATACGAAGAGCACATATTGAGCACTTGTTAGTTCACAAAGTAAACTTTAAGAATCACTTTATAAAACAGTGTAATCGATTTCATAATAATTTTTGAATGTATAAAACATTCAAAGAGTCTGTTTCTTTTGTAGTAACACTGTATGTAGGTATATATCTAAATTACAGTCAGGTTACCTTGTTAACTATTGTTGAGGCTGCAGTACAAAATTCTGATTTTGTTATTATATTAAAACTTCTCTTTCTAGTATTACTAAATCTTCTATCATTATTCTAAGATACACTTGAAACAATTTATTTTTATATTCTGAAGACCTACATACATAGCCACAGAATATCTTAGTAAGACAAGTCATAAAAAATTGTACAAACTTTCTCTAATATTAAATCAAATTAAAAGTGCTTGTACTCTAAACAATGAATTAATAAAAGCCGAAAAGCATTAAATTAGTTAATTACAAAAACATTAAAGTAAAAAATTTAATGGAAGGTAATTCAAAATCTTCAATTCACTTTATTCAACGGATTGTGAAAAGATATCTTAAATTAAATACCAGAAAATAAATATTAAAACATTTGAATGAAATGAATTAGCTATCATTCCGTCATTTGTTGTCTACACTATTTTTGCTTGGGACTAAGCAGCTTGTGAGTTTATAGTGCTGACAGTTTCTGATATTCCTGTTTTTTCTATAGGAATAACTAAAACTTTTCGGTGGTCAATCAACACCAAATCTTCTTTTGATAAAAATTTTATTATTTATTTTCATTCTGTGTTAGTTGTAAAATACTAGTTTCGCCTTTGTTAAGTGATATAAAAATGACAAATGTTAAGCAATTGGAACAAAACTTTAAGCTGACACTATAAAATGTCACAGAAACTTGACTTAAGAAAATTTTTGCGATACCATATTGCTTTCACAACTAGGTAGATAACTTAAAAAACTCTCTTTGTATTATATAATATTTGTATGAGTAGTTTAAAACTATAGAAAATGCGTTTTTTAAATCACTTAAATCAAAAAATCTTAAATTGTTCATTAAATTAGGAAATTAAATTGTAGAATTTGTTTTTATTTTTTAATTTTATGAGTACTTCATAACATCACATATTTTGTCTGGAAGTCTTTTTTGGCTCTGATGTTAGATTGGTTGATATATAAATCTTCTATTTAATTAACAATTTTTAGATGCAGCATCAAAGATAATTGAAGAATTGGAAAGGATCAATCGAAATAGTTTAACTAAAGAAAGAGAACAGCTTGAAGAAATTGACAAATTAAACACAACTGTAGAAAACCACAATAAAGTTATAGACTCGTTACAAACAAATTTAAATATTGCTGAACAAAACATTAACTTAAAAAATTTGACAATAGAAGATCTTAACAAATTCCAAAAAGAAATAAAAATTAGCCATGAGTTGCATATTAAAGATCTAAAAAAAAAACTAGGTATTTTGGAATCTACTTATGAATCTTTGAAAAATAATTATGAAGAAGTGTGCGGGGAGAAGATGAATTTAACAAAAGATTTAGCTACAAAAATAGAAGAAACAAATTGCATTAAAGAAGAAATGAAGTTGTATATAGTTGAACGTGATTCACTTAACCAAGAAAAGTATGATTTACTTGGAAAATTACAGAAGAAAGAGAAGCAATATTTAGATTTAGATGAAGTCAATACTAGATCTTCTCGTGAATGTTTGCAACTCAAATTGGAAATTGAATGCAAAAATAATGAAATTACAGGCAAGAGAAATAAATGTATTAGTTCAAGTTGTGTTGCTTCATAATACAACTAATAAATAATATTGCATGTTACATTTTGATTCTTTTAAATACAATATTACAACCTCTAAATATACATAATTTTATACTTTAACATTTCAGCTTTGGATGATAGTATAAACTCTCTAAAAAAAGAAAATGAAAGTTTAAACAATAAAGTGACCAATATAAAAGGAGAAAAGGTCAAATTAGAAATTCGAATAGAAGATACCTTAATGCAAATAGAAGTCTTAAGGAAAGCTAAAACTCAAGTTGAGTTAATATTAAATGATTTAACAAATAAAGCTCAAATGCTGTTGAATGAAGCTGGTATAAAAGAAGATGAAATCATAATTGGGGTTGAAAATCTAATAGAACGCAAAAGAAAACTTCAATCTGAATATGATGGTGTAAAACATTTATTAGAGGAAGCCACGATAAAACTGGAACAAGCTAATGAGGAGAATATAACTGTAACCAGTTCTTATGAAATAAAAATTAGAGAACTTACTAAAACTATATCAGACCTTAATATAGAGATTGATGATTTAAAAACTCAAGAAATTGGCAGTCTTCAGGATATTGGTATTCTTAAAGATGAACTTAGTTGTACAATTGAGAAATATACTGAAGCATTACAGGTTGAGAAAGATTTGAAAATTGAGAATGATGCTCAGATTCGGAATTTAACTGAAAATATACATAGTAAGTTTATATTTTATTTAGTATTTTATATTTTTAAATGTTAGCTTTTATTCCACTCTGTTGAAATGTGTGCTTAATGTTATCAATTGCAACAAAATGTAAATAATTTTTTTTTGGTTAATTAAGAACTAAAGTCAGTTAAGGAAATAAGTATATACTAAAGGGATCATAGAACAAATCATTTAGAATGGCCGCTGCTTATCTTCTGAACACATATGCACTTTGATGAGTTTTCAACTATTACACTTTCCAAAATTTGAAATATTCCTCATATTTTTTTTTGCATTCAAGCAAAAGTTAATATGTCCATTTTTCGATATTTTCAATAAGTTAATTTTATTAATGGCATCTAAATATTTTAAATAATGTTCTTGTGAATAAACTCAAAAATGTTGTTATTTGGACCTTTTTTTAACTGTAGAAATATTATTTTGTTTTAATCAAAAATTTAAACAATATTTTTAACCAAATTATAATGTATAACTCCAAAATATTATAAATAGACATATTAACTTTTGCGTGAATGCTCCTCATATGTTTTTATTATTAATACAGGGTGTTATTAAACAAAATAAAGTACGGCTAAATAACTTCGTTATTTTTAACCAATTTGAATGATTCAAAAAGAATTTTAAATGGATTTTTGAGTACTATAAAAGTAAATTAATATTCAACTTCTAATAAAGTATTTCTGAGGCTGGTCTTAAGTTATATTAGAGCGGTTCTTAACAATTTTTTTGTAAAATTTTATAAGCGTGGGGCGGAATTATTTTTGAATACCTAAACAAATTTCATTTCAAATTATGGTGCTGATTAATTAAGTCAAAATGGTGCCGCAAGCGCGAAAACTTAAACAGGTGGTTTTCTACTAATTTTAAAATGATTAAAAAGGAAAAAAAAAATGTATTTTATATTTTTGAATAAATCAAACTGTGATGATTTTCTGCACAAAATGTACTACAAAAATGAGTACTGTCAGTCTTATCACTTGAAATCTCAAAGACCACGCGTTAAGAAAATGATAAATTTTTCATCGCTTAAAAAAATAATTTTTTTCTCAACCTTATTTGACTTTTATCTTTTTTTCTGTGCATATTGTATAACCTTCTAGTTGATAACAATTGATTTAAAAACAACATTCTTTAACAAAAAACAACTCATTTCAAAAGTTTGGCGTCGAATTTGGGCGATTTCTAACTACCTTTGGTAGTTTTTGCGCTTGCACCAAAATTTAACAATGTTATTTTTTTGGTATTCAAACATAATACCGTATCCAAAAAACTAATAAAAGTGAGTGTTGCTTGGACTTTACAGAGAACTATTTTTTTTTTTTTTAATTGAGGGTGGAAATTGTTTATGCACTTTGTGTGGGGCTCCCGGTTACCCGTATACCCACTAAAAACCCTAACCTCTAAGCCCTCCAAGCCTTGCGGGATTACCGTTGTGGTATTACTTCACAAAGTCTGGACACTTTCTATTTATCCTACTATCCTTGGCTTCCTGCTCTTGCTTTCTCCTTTTCCTTTTTTGTTGTCATTATTCTCCGTATGCCATCATCAATGGCCCTCCAGTTGTATGCACTTTCAAGCATGAGTGTGGTCAGGTTGTTCACGGTTATCTCTTTACCGACTCTTAGCTGCATCTCTTCTCTGGTGCTTCTCCAGCGAGGGCACTTCACCAGTGTGTGCTCCGGGGTATCTTTCTCTCCACAATAGGGGCATTCGTCCTGTTCTGCTAGGCACATTCTTTTTAGATATGACCCAAAACATCCATGGTCTGTGATCTGTGTGAGGTGGTAGTTCAGGTTACCATGTTTTCTGTTTACCCACGGTGTCACCGAGGGTATGAGGGTCTGTGTCCATCTGGCAACATCACCCTTGCACTGCCATTCTGCTTCCCATTTTTTCATTGTCTCCACTCTCTTGTCTTTCCTGTGCCCCTTAGGTTGTTTCCCTTTACCTTCGGCCTGCTTTTTGGCGAGAAGGTGTATGGGGATTGTGCTCGTTATTGCTTGTATGGCCTTGGACGAAACTGTTCTGTAGGCACTGGCTATTCTAATTGCCATTTTTCTTCTGGCTCGTTCTAGTATTATTCTGTTTTTTTTTTTCTCGCAGCTTTCTATCCAGATGGGTACAGCGTACAACAGTATTGTGTCCACCGTTGCACCCATAACTTTACGTTTCTCCGCCCTTGGACCCCCTACATCCGGCATGATACGTGCCAGGGCTATTACAAGTTTCTCTGCTTTTTGCTTTACCTCTGTTATGTGAGGGCTCATATTCCAGTTTTTACCTATCCTCATCCCTTGGTATTTGATGCTGCCTTCTTATCTTATAGGACGCCCACTCTGCCTCCTCTTCTATTTCCCTCATACTGTTACCCCTGACAACCATAGCTAGATCATCAGCATATGCTATTGTGGTAATTCCCTGTGTCATCTGCTCTGTCAGCAGACCATTACAGAGAACTGGTAGCTTAGTAATGAGGTTGGTAGTTACAACTTTATGACCTACATCGGTAGCTATTAAAAACCCATTTATTTATATTATATTGTTTTTTTATTTTTAGATATGGTTAAAAAATATAATTCTTTGGATACTAAACACTCTGCAATTCTTGAGGAACTAAATTATACTAAAAATGAACATCAGGAACTACTTAAGTGTAAATTGCAATGTGAGATAGATATTATTAAACAAAAGCAAGAATTTGAGGATGACATGCAAGCTTCAAAAGAACAATACAACATGGAGTTGCAATCTCTACAGGATAAGGAGATGAAATTGAAGAAAGAAGTGACAACATTAAATAAAGAAATAGTCTCTGTCAATGGCAGCAAGCATAGAATTCAGCAGGAACTTGAAAAATCAAAAGAAGATCTTCAAGTAATGTATGATGAAAAAATGCAATTGTTATCTAAGTTGGAGTCTCTCATTGAAACTAATAATAAATTTGAAATTGATAACAGAGACTTAAGAATACAGCATGAGAACTATCTGAAAGAAAGCAAATTGACTCTCAGCAAAACACAATTAGAAATGCAGGAAAAAGTAGTAAATTTAAAAACACAAGTAATGGAAAACGAAAAACTGATTCATGATCTTAAATCGGCATTGGATAATATAGAAAAGGAAACAATAGAAATTACAAACAGACATGAAGAAGAAACAGCTGACAAGAATAAAGAATTAAAGGTTTTAAATGACAAGATTTTGGAAATAAACAATGGAAGAGATTTGTTAGAAAATAAGGTAATGAAATTATCTGAAGAATTGAATATGAAAGAACTGGAATATTCTCAAAAAGACAATAATTTTCATGATTTGCAGAAAAAAATGGTTCATTTAAATGTATTATATGAAATTTATAATGCTGGTAAACGCAATATTGTTGACAGCCAAGATGAGTTAATTATAAAACAAAATGCATTATTGGATAAAAAAGAAATTGATAATGTAGAATTTGAAAAAGCTATGAGTCAGTTAGAAGCTAATTTTAAACACGTACTTCATGAACTTCAACAAAAATGTACTGAGGTTAATAATAAAGAAAAGGAACTATCAAAAATTAACGTAGAGTTGAAGGATGTTCAAACAATCGTGGAATTAATGAAAACGGATTGTGAGTCAGCTATGAATACCAAAAGAAAATTAGAGGATAAGTTGTTTGCAATTGAGGAAGATAGTGCCTGCCAAATTAACGATCAAATGAAGCATTTTAAATTTTTAAGATCTAAATATGACCAAATAAAAGAGGAACTTACTGATGTTGCTAGTGATTACGATAATCTTAAAGAGGATTTAGTTGTGGTTTCCCAATCAAAAGCAGAAGTTGATAACCAAATTACTTTGTTAGAGGAGAAAATTGCTGTCCTACAAGACAAACATGATTCCGTAATGAATTTAGTGTCGACTAAAGATCTCACTATTACTTCACTACAAGATGAATTGGAAAATAATCTTGATAAATTAGAAAATATATCTTGGGAAAAGAGATGCACTGAATCTAAACTAGAACAAAGTAATCAAGAACTAATAAGCTTAATAAAAACCTGTGATGAAATTAAAGATAAGCATGCTAAACTTATAGAAGATACTGAAAAGAATTTATTGCGTGCACATGATAATGCGGTTGATGTGAAAAACGATTTGATAAGAAGATTTGAATCTGCAGATAAAGAAAGAATACATGCTCATAAAGAAAAAGAAGCAGTGGAAATATTACTCACCCAAGAAAAGAAAAGTAAAGAGTTATTTGAGCTGCAAGTATTGGAATTGAAGAACGATCAGAATAAATGTAAACAGCTTCATAAGAAACTACAAGATAATTTTACAAGATTATTAAATTTGGTTGAAGGTAGTCCCGTCAAGGTGGATGAAGAAGCCAACATAGAAAATTTGAATGAAATGATTGTCAACACAGAAAGTAGGATAATTGAAATTTTTTCAAAGACCAGACAACTTGATGAGGTTGTAAAAACTTTAGAGAAGAACAAGAGGGACATTGAAAACAAACTTAGGGAAATGGAGAATTGCAATACAAGTCTTAGTGAGGAAAAAAAAACTTTGATTAAAAATTTTGAGGAAATTCATCAACAGAAGAATGCAATTAGTATGGAGAAGGATAAAGAAACTAAATCTTTGGAGAATTTAAAAGTGAGTATAAACTGAATTTTTAGTCTATTACATTTATATAATTATTAAAATTCAAATTTTTGTTGTATCAATAATTTTATTTATTATTGTGTGTTATATTTAATTTTAAAACAAAAAATAATTATAATTATCAAATAATTAATAATTTTCTAGGCTCAGTATGAATTGTTGAAAGAAAAGTATGAACATTTAATAGAAAATCAAGATCAAAATTCAAAAATTTCAATTAAATTAGGCGAGTTGAAAACTCAGAATAAGAAGTATTATGATGACTACCAAGAATTTATAAATGAATCTAAATTAGTTAAGAAAGATATTGATAAAATGATTGGTGAAAGGAATTCACTAGAAAATATAATTACAACATTAAAAGATAATCATATAACATTACTGATTAAATCAGTACATATAACTGAAGATTATAGATTGCATTTTGAACAAAGAAATGCTTTGGATCTAATTGTTCAAGATATTCAGAAACAATTTTCTAGACTTTCAAAAATTGTTTATAACACGAGTCTAAATATTGTACAAATATTTGAGAAAAGTGTTACTGGAATATTGGTGGACAAACCCATTAAGTGGCAAGCGTTATTTAAAGATTTAAACATTCAAGAAACACTTGAAAAGTTGGAGGATCTTAAAGATAACTCAACAAATACATTAGAACAGTTAGTAGCATTCCAAAAAAATATTGAAACTATTAATTATGAAAAGAAACCAAATGTTCTTAAAGAGAATATCAGAACTACAGCAAGTGCAACTAAGGTTAAAGATGAAGATTGGAAGAAGAAATATATAAATCTTAAACAACGTCTGACATTAATTGAGAACTCTAAGAATAATTATGAAAAGAAAATCAAACAGCTCAGAGATGAGATAAAAATTCTAACAGGTAAATCTAAAATTCAAAATGAAGATGAATTATATAAACAACTTAAACAACAACATTTGCAATTTAAAGAAGAACACGAACTGTTAGTTGCAAAATATAATAATATTTTATGTGAAGTGGAAAATTACCGTTCATCTGTTACTAATGTACAACAGGAAAAGGAACTTAAAATGGAGCTGCATAAAATACGTGATGCATACAGTAACATTAAATCTGATCATTGTCAATTAGAACTTGATAACGCGACATTGCACAATAAATTAGATGAAAGAAATGCACAGTTGGCTAGTTTGCATTCTATTAAAGAAGCATATGAGAAATTATTTGAGGATAATAATAAATTAATCGCAGAAATTGATACATTAACATATAAGAGGAATAGAGATCGTGAGGAATATGTTAGACTCTTGAAAAAGGAAAAAGACGAAGGAGAATGTAGCAAGAAAGTTCAGGAAGTACGTGCAGAATACGAGGTTAAATTGGCAAAAATGAAGGATCGAATGGTTAGTATTATATTTCTGTATTGTAATGTTGTTACTTAATTGTTAATTTCAGATTCAGTTGTACAAAGAGGAGGTGGATAAGCAAATTGAAAAAGTTGCTACTGAGAAGGATCAAAATGTAAGTGGAAAGCATTATATTTAAATAAAAAAAGTTGTAATGTTATGCAGCATTGACAATTTAGATAATTGGCTGTGTATGTTTAAGTTTGTAAATAATTATCAGGGAAGAAATCAACACCACTAAAATAAAATGTTCAAAATAAATACTAAATCTAATCACAGATCAAAAAAGTTGAAAATAAACTTAACCTAACATCACGGCTTACACTAAAGTTGTAATGAAAGTCAGTGTCAAAACCCAAAAATAAACTTAACTTAATATCGCAAATGGCACTGAAGTTTTAACCATATATGCATCTTTCCATAAAAAATTGTGATCAAATCTAACAGAAAATGAGACTGCATTTTATTTTTTATTGAAGTAAATAATTAAAAAGATTAAAGTTACAATATTATTATTGGGTTAGGTTTCTATTTACTTTTACTAAAACTGTACAAAGTTTTCTTCATTGACTTCTAAAAGCATACTTCTAATTTAACTTCTAATATCTCTATACAAAAAGGTTTAAAGGATTTAGATTCGGGGATTGCTTACTGGTCCCCACCACATCCGATCCGATAAGCAAATCATTATGGACAAATTCCA
The DNA here is from genome assembly GCA_963932245.1 of Tachinus rufipes. Lineage (NCBI taxonomy): Eukaryota > Metazoa > Arthropoda > Insecta > Coleoptera > Staphylinidae > Tachinus > Tachinus rufipes. The sequence continues at coordinate 73,415,968 of OZ010743.1, forward strand.
AATATTGAAACCATTTTAAATGATTTTAAATTTTTTGTTGAAATTTTGCTTCTTTGTTTATTATTGCACTGCAAATTTGGTAATTTTATTGTTATTTTTCAAAATCACAATTATTACAGTTCTTCAATGATATCTTGGAAAATATATTAAAAACAAAATAAAAATTTATCTTGTTTTCTGTTAAACTTTTATTACAGTTTTTAAGAAACTTCTTATGGAATATTGCAAAACCCTGTATATTTAAAACAGGATTCAAGAAATTTCATTTTACTTGATTTATATATGTTTCAGGAATTTCTTGTTAAAACTGTTGAAAAATTAAAAAGTGACTTGAGCGAATCCCATCAAAAATTGAAAGCTGCTGAAAACGAAAAATCCGTATTTCTCAAACAAATAAATACTTACCAAAATATGGATGCAACTGACTACAATTCAAGAGATTCAATTGGAAGTATGGAGTGTAATAATAGAAGCATGGTTAAACGAGCAAGTACTCACAGTTTAGGTGGCCATGAATTAATTAGAACTTTTGAAGACCGAAGATATTCAACATTGCCTAAAAACATAGCTGGAATGGATGTCATTGAGGAAGTACATATTCGCAGAAGGACAAGCATAAATTCAGCACCAACACGTATATTTTTAACTTATAACATATTTTGTATTTTGATTAATAGATCAATTTATTTTAGCCAACTTAGAAATGGAAGATGAAGGAGAAATGTTCAATAATAAATACTTGGCAGATTTAAAAGAAGGTCGTTGCAGTTTATCCTCATCTTCTACCGGTCGTGAGTCCACATCCAGCAGAATGTCTGAATTGGCTTATAGGAATTCATTATGTCCACCACATTTAAAATCATCATATCCAGCTGAAACACAATTTGTGAATCCACACAGGTTCAAAGAGCATGATATAAGGGTAAGTAGATTATTACAAACATTATTTATTATTCTCATTTTAACATAATATTTAGACTGGCCAAGTGGATTTAGATGACAGTATGAGTGCTCGTCTGCTTCCATATGATAAACCTAAGAAGAAAGATATTGGCACAACTTCATATAAACGACCAGGTCCTCCAACCCCTAGTAAACATGGTGGTCGAACATCTCTTCAAGGAAATGAGATACACCCTCGAGAAGTATTAAGGGACGCTAATGAACGGACAAAGACAACTCCCAATCGATTGAGAGCATTATTTTCTCGCAGCAAGGATTCCTCAGAGGTAGGCAGGTGGAAGGTTAAACCTTGGAGGTTTTGCAAAGGGCTACCTATGTCAAGACATTGCAGTTGCAAAAAAGATAAAAGCATTGTTTGTGTTCACCCTAATATTGGTTGTAGATTTTGTAAACGTCCAGTCCCTATTGATGCTTTCTGTTGTTATAGACGTTATGTGCTTACACGGATTTGGGTGTTAACCAAAAATGCTTTTTATGTTTTTACTATTGTTGCAGCAAGTATATTTATAATACATATTTCATAATTGATTTTATCTATACATATTTATATAATATTGCATGAATTTTATCTATTTATTAACAAATAATGATCTATTTTCTATACTTTTTTGTTTTTATCTAATCCCTTTATTTTATTTATACATAACAATAAAATCAACTTTGTAGCATACTTCTCATCATTTTTGTGTTTAGTGATTTGCAATTAATTAAGTATTTCTTACAGAATGTGCCGGTCACACCTAAGGGGAAGAGGTTGAGTATATTCCGAAAACCACGTTAATCATTTATTATTTGTATAAATATTTATTTTTTATAATTTAAACCATTATTAATTTTAATTAGTTAACATCAATTGTATAAATTTGTACAGCAAAAAAAATAAATATTTTGTAAAACAATTCATTAATTTTCATCCATTCTCTTACTAATGTATGTGTTTTGTCTGCAGGCTAAAAATTTACAAATGTGCATATAATTACAGATTTTAACATTCATAATCTAATCTCTGAACGATCCAACTATTTCAGTTGAAAATTAAAAATCATGAAACTGTAATTATTATATTGTGGTACCAAAACAAAGATAAATGACATTTTACTTTTTAAAAGAACATTGTTTAAATAACGGCGTTGGCGGCACTCCTCAAACCTTTCGCGAAGATTATCCAAGTGAAGGAGACGAAAATACAGCGCGGTGGAAGGGATAAGCACCAGTCATGGCCCCCCGTCCAAGAAATGAGACTCCTGGAAACATCAAGTTAGTTGCGAATTCTGTAGGGCCGCTTTAAAAAATGCGCTTTGGAGGGCCGCATTATAAAATACTTCGTATGCAACTTCATCAGTTTTAATAGGTATGGCATACAAAGAAAAAACGTGTTTGTATTATTATTTTAATTTATTCAAAAATAAATCCGCTGGCTGCAGTATGTAAGGTCGCGGGCCGCATGCGGCCTCATGTTGCATTCGTTCAGAGTTATGTGAATGTTCGAATGTTGGTGTTGAGTGGTCGCCTTGAAGCCCTTATTAAACTTTCCAGATTTTTTCTTGTGGGGTTAACTTCGTCTACGATAACAATCTGAAATTTGATAGGTTTAAAAAGAAATATTGAAGATTGACTTCTTAGAGAAGACTTCCCGAAAGGATTGAGGAATATTTATTGCCAACGAGATGGCTTAAAAAAATCATATTCTATTTTCTAACAGGTTATAAATAAATGTGAGAGCAGGGTGGTGCATTGAGAAATTTGCTTTAGTATTTTTTTTTCGTTTCTTATTAGTAGGCTTTTGATCTGTTCAAGAGGGAATGAAACCCTACAAAAAAAAATTCTACGATTTTTTTTAAATTTTAATTTTCTTAAAAAATCTAGTTATGATTTTTTTTTTCTCAAATTGGCAACTTTGCGTGCGTACTACAAATCGTCTGTTTTTAAGGGGATCTAAAAATCAAATTAAAAGTGGTTATCTATCTGGAAATATCGAAATATCATGACAATTGGTTAATTTAAAACAAATTTTTGAATTAACATTTACTCGTTTTTACTTATTTCCTAGATTTGACTATCTGTTGCAGGATGCAAAATTTGTAAACTTAAAACACATTAATTTTGTATAATTGAGTAATGGTGCAAAATCCGGTAACAATCTTAAAGCATCACAAAACATAAGCCAATTGGTGGGTGTAATTGGATTTTGAAATATATAAAACCTTCACATGCAAGGGGTGTAGGAATAAATAAATGTTACACTGCAAAAATAATTCTTTCAAGTGTAACTAACAACCAAATAAAATTTCAATACATACAATTGTAAAATTCATGTTTTTCAAACATAATAAAAGAAAACTTTCAAAACCTTATTTAGAATAAATTATATTCCAATTTTTATATGCGGTGTAAAAAAACTGCATTAGCAAGAATATATAATTACTCACATTCCTCATCAAAAGTTTGTTTTATCTTATCACATTTTCACTCCATATCTTCGACACAGAAATATATTCACAACCATATCTTCGACACAGAAATATATTCACAATTAATAATGTCAAAACTCATAAAAGCAACTCTCAACACATACCTTATTGGAAGGTTTCATTACATTTTTACACTATAAGTAAAACATGATTCAAGTAATATAAGGTTTGTTCCAACCGACACCAAACGCGGTTTGGGACCGTCAGGATTGTGCGCAGTTGAACTTTCGCGTTCCAACCGTACACAAACCATGACTCTGACTAGAAGTCGGGCGTTCCAACCTGACCCCAAATCGTCCACAACCAAGTTGTGGACCGTCAGAAACAGTCAGCGATCAGAAGCATGTACTAAAAATCCGGAACCCGACCCTGTCATGCGCAAAGAGTAAAAATGTTGCCGCTATTGAAATTAATAAAATTGAAATACCTCCTGCCGCATCTACCGCAATTTATTTAATTAGTAGAATTTAAATTTAATGATAATAACAGTAAATAAGAAACGACAAAGTTTAATAGAAGCTACCGATTCAACAAAATTAAACAAAATGAATGATTTTAGAGAACCTGTTTCAATTGAGTATACTGATTCTAATATAAAAGATACTAAAAAGAAAAAGGGTAATAATAGAAACAGTAACAATTCTAATAATTCAATAGTTGTTGAAATAGATGTTATAAAAAAGAAATGCATCTCTGAATAACAACAATATAGTAATTTATTTATCTGAAACTTAATTATAGTTTTAGTGAAAAATAAAGGAATAAAGTTTATTGTAAAATAGTTTTTTAAAGATGAGTAACTGTTTAATTATATATTTATTTGAATAAAAATAGTAATAGAATAATATGATACACAACGTCAGGTGTGATATGTTAAACAATTTTAGTTTTTAATATTTGTTTACATTACATAACCTCACTTTTTAAAACTGTTTGAATTTAATATAATTGATGGTTGTGACCTCTACTGCCTGATATGATTCCAACCTACAAGCAATTTACCAGTACAAAGTCGGCGCTTGCGCAAAAATAATCCATGTATTAGTCGCAACCAGTTTGCAAACTGCCGAGCGATGTCGGTTGGAACAAACCTTATAGGTTTATTATATTCATCAATAGACTTATCATAAATACTTAGGAATCAAAAGGAAGGAAGTCTATCTACCGAATAGAAGGCTGTAGTAACAATATGATACAGGCTTATATATCTTAAAAAATGTATGTTTAAATAAAATTATTTTGTATTAATAATAGGCTTATAATAAAAGAACATGATAAAATTATCTTTAAACATCTTTAATCAGTCTATAGAACAATATGATATATACATTAATCTGCAAATACAAAAATTGTAGGTGTAGAATTAATTATAAGAATATCACCCTTTAATAAATAACAGAATAAGCAATTATAAATAATCTAAATTAAAAATTTTGCAATATTCGCCAAATGAAGCATAAAATATAGTACATTTTACTGGTCAATAAATTTTGATGGAATTTTTATAATCGCAATTTTTTTTATATACAATATCCTTAACCAACCAAAAATGTTTGCGAATTGCACAACTAACTACACTTCCAATGGGTTACTTACATTAAACTTAATAAATCACTATTTACAACACTAAACAACCTCTATAATATAAATAGGAACATTTTTCGCAATATTAATCAATGAGAAGAAATATTTTTTTCCTATTATATTTAAAAGACAATGCAATGAATCATATAACTGAGAGACTTGGCAACCAACCACTCACAGAAAGGTATTTTGTGACAACATCTTTTATATTTAATTCATTGCCATTTGCCAGAGATTCTTCATTTGCTTTACTCTTTCCATTTGACAAAATATTATCCTAAAAATTATAAATATTAATTTCAATAATATGAAGAAAAAAGCTGAATTATTACCTGTATGATATGCGATTTCATAATTCTGTACTGTATTGGCTGCAAGTTTAAGGAGGAGCAAAGCTAAAAATTATTAAACAATTAGTAGTGTTAGATATGTTAAATAAAAATTTAATACCTGTACTTCGTGCTGTGATAACATGGACCCTTGTGGAAGGGAAGTAATTGGAGGTGGTTGGATATTAGACAAGTTGTTGCTGTTGCAGCTGTTGTTTGGGTCTTCGTCGAGGACCATTGACCTTTCTTCTTGCAAAATTTTGTCTGTTTCTTCTCTTCTATTTTGTTTAACAATTTACATATTTTATCAATTATATACAAATTATTGTTTTAAGTATGAATTTGAGCTGTTTTCATGATTAAAAAAATAATCAATTCTAATTATGATTTCTGATATAAATAATAATTATTAATAATAACAGAAGAAAACTGTGCAAACATTAAAAAGAGAAGATCAAATCATATGTCGGCAAGAAGCATTACCTGCTTCAATTTACAGACAAGTATCCAATACATCCATAATTATAATATGAAAATAATGTAAAATATTTTTATTTGTGGTTAAATTAACTTCATACAACAAAAATTACAATTACTATAATTAAAACTTTGGATTTACCAGATCGCATGTGCTATTTTGACTACTTGTTCAAAGAAAAATACAAAACAAAAGAATAATTTTGCATTGCATAATATAGTGGCACATGTAATAAGATAAAAAAACATAAGAAAAGCTGACAAGACTTTTTAAAGAAATTTAATTCATCGTATTTATTAAAAAAAAATACAAATTTGTAACATTTAATGTTTACTAAAGAGTAAATCTAAAACTTGGCAGTCACCCTAATATCTTTTATTTTGAACTTAATAATAATAATTTCAAGGTTAGAAGCGTGATGTGGATATAATAGTGTTTTTATCTAAGCTACCTCTGTGATCATCTTGCAACGTCAGTTCAGGAGCAACTAGTTTGCACACAACACCAAAATTAATATTAACCCTTAAGTACTAATGTGACGTTTTTGCAGCATTAACACTAACATGACGTCTAAGAGACACTAAAGGTGTTCCTTAAAATACTGTTTTTTGAAGTTCTTAACAGTTTACCTGCTACAAGATTACTGAAGAACTCATAAAATTTGGACCCCCTAACTTAATTCCTTCCAATGCTGCATTTGAAGAAAAAATGTGTTTTTTTAATCATTTCATAGATAGATAACTAAAAAAACATCCAGTTTCATAATTTAGGTCTCTCTCCCTAAAAAAATATGTGTGGAACACATAAATTTTTAATTCCCCAACCCCCTTTATTCCTTCCAGTGCCAATAATTTAAATTTGAAGAAAAGAAACAGTGTTTTTGCATAGAATGTTCTACCCTTAAAAAGTTTACTGTAGATAAGTGTAACAATCAGGAAAAAAAGGTTATATTACTACGACGATATACAAACTAATAAAATAAGTATTATAAATCGTGGAATATCAATTATAGAACAGGTTCCTCTGAAAAGACTAAAATACAGCCAAAATCTTTAATTTTAAAGAACATAACTATTAATAATCTAGTTTTTATTTACATTTTTAATAAGAGTTTCTAGACAATTTTTTTGCTTGTTTGGAAAATACAATTGAGCAATCAGAAACATTGTGATTTAAAAAAGGTAGAAAAAGATGCGTAAATAAAATTTAACCAAAAAATATACAAAGAACAAGTGGAGAATGAAGGACTACAATCAAGGCTTAGTAGTAAGCAAAAAAATGTTTGGATAATTTTTTTTCCATTTCAAGTATAACAATGTAAATAATTTTCACTTATACAGGTTGATTTATTACAATGTAAATTCCTTTAAAAAAACGTGATTTATGATTTTTTCAATATTATAAAGATATTGAAAAAATCATAAAGAATCTTGTATTTGAAAACTACTATGACTTTGCCGTACTAATGTATTAATCACTTATTGGGACACCATAGATATTTTTCTGGGTTGATATGTTGTGTATTATAAAATTTGTAAAATTTGTAAATAATAATCGAAATTTGACTTAAATCACCAACCAATAGTTACACTATCCATACCATATGTATATTTTATAAAGACTCACACAAATTTTCAAGCTCTAAATTTAATTCCTTTTAATGCTGGCAATTTAGTTTATAGTGAAATATTTAATAACACTTAATTTATCTTCAAAAAAAAATCCTTCTAGTATCCTCATAGAACTAAACCAATACGACTTAGCTTATGCAAACTTGTCTCAAAAATAAGAACAATTATTAATTGTCACCAAAATTTTTTCTCAAAAATATCGTAAAAATAACTAGTTACATAGTTTATATAATCTAAAAAAAAAAACACTATTAAAACTGTTTTTTAACTTTAAAACAAAATTCAGCGTGGGAATATGCCAGAGTTTATAAAATGTTGCCAACTAGGTAATTTTTACCTACTACATAGATGCTCAACTTTGAATTTTAACTACAAGCATATTACTCATGCACATCTCTTAAATGTGTGGTTAGTACTTATGGCTTATAACCATTTAGTATTAACTATCAATCATTTCTAATTAACTTCGAATTAAGCATTAATGCTGACTGAACACAATTTATTAAATATGCAGTAGATTTAGTATATTTTCTGGTTATCAAAAAAGTGCAAACGTTATTTTAATTATAAATCGATTAAAGTATTGAAATTAAAATAAAACCAACAAAGTGACTTAAACTATAAATGAAAGTAAAATAAATTTTAATTTATTTTTCATGATGTGGTGTAATTAGATAATTTTACATTACCAATAAATGTTTTTGTATTAACACATAATATAATTAGTGAAACAGTATTTTTTTGAATTCCTAAGTATATTGCAGTATCAATGACAATAACATGGTATGTGAAATTAATATACTCTCAATGCCTAATAATCTCTATATTAGGCAGCAGTCCTGCACCACCGTTGAACACCAAGTATAAATCATATGGCTCTGATCTTGGCTGCTATTTGCGCACTATTTTGTGTTATTAGTATTCCTGCACAACAGTAGAATTACTCTATTCTTGTCCGAAAGTGCACTTCACTCAGGTTAAATTTCCTATGATAGATAGTACCGGAAAAAATAAAATAACAAGACTTTCTTATATTTCTATATTTATTTGTTTAATACGGATTGTAATTGAAAGATTATGAATTTGTTTTGTAAATAAAACTTGCTAATTTACAACCCCCACATTAATTTCATCCTATCATATTCTTATTTTATACTTTACAAATAATTTGATTAAAAAATAATATGGTAGAGGAATTAAGATTTACTACAAGAATATATTGTGTCGCTATGCACAGTATCTACGTTAGGTATTTCAAGAAAAGTAAGTACAAAAATTAAAGATTTTCATCAATATTATAAAGAAATATTTATTATATTGTGAATTAGAAAGTCATATATTATTGTCTTTAATATATTTAATTTTAATTACATTGATGGATATTACATTAAATTTTTGGAAGTTACCAAGTATATATTGGCCAAAATATAAATAGGGCAATAAGTCTGCATTCGATTAGCCAGTGTATCAAGAAAGTGACAGATGCATTTGATACTATAATGATGTGTTGCCACATAGTAAAAAAACGCACACAAATTGTGTTGGCGGCATTCTACGGTTGATCAAAAATACCAAAACGTGCAGTTGTTCTCATGCAAACTTTTTACTTGAACTGATTGGTGCACGAACATGCACCCTTAGTCATTTCATAATTTCAAAGACATTCGAATTTTGTGGTTGGCAGTCAGCAAGTCACAAGCGCACAGAAACAGCAGATTTATGTTCGAGTCATACCAATTTTGCAAAGTTTTTAAACATAAATCCTAACCTAATTTATATATTATTTTTATTTATCAGTGGGACTGTAGTAGATTTTAGTGGTTGGTAGCAAACATTGATAGTTTGATTACGGTGGTGCAATGAGCCTGCAGCCTTATAGAATATTTATAAATAGATTTAAAAATTACTTCTTAAAATTCATCACTAATATTTTTTTTATAAATTCAATTTTAGTGTTTATAAATAAAAACTAATAAATATATGTATGCATTACAAAACAACAATTATTAAAGTTTGAAATAATTACCGTTTTTATTTTAATTTTATCCTGTTGTTGGCAATCAATAACCCATTCTTTTGCCACATCTTCTTCGCTTGGAAAACTGTAATATCAAATAACTGCCTTTAGTTTTACATGAATAGCTTCTACAGCTATAATAGCACACCCCGGCATTGTTTAGTAGTTTTAATTGCATAGATTGTTAATGCAAATAACTGGAACATAATTATAGTATCTGCTCCCTTGCTTCTCGAATGATGACACGCACAGTTTATACCTGTTAGGATTTGCCTAATGAAAACACCATCATATTCACATCACGGTAATAAGATAATTAATTTTTAACGACTATCCAGAGTTATTTAAAGACCTATTAAAGAGGTAACCAATTTAGCAAATACATTTCCTAAATTATTTATGTTATAAATATCTTGAGATTTGTCAAATTTGACAAATAAAAAATCGAGCTATAGGCTGTTTCATAATTGTAGAGAGTTTAACGTGTTATGACGCAATTTCAAACCAACCATATACATGTAGGTATCTATATTCATTTTGTATAAATATGAAATAAATATATACAAAAACAAAATAAACTTGAACAAATATTGTCGCTACAATGGTGTGTACTACATAAAATTATATATTATACAACAAATTATATTTTGTACCTACTAAAAATCAATTTAGAAATGTATATTATAATTAAAGTAATTTAGTAACCTACATCAAAGCTAAGTAGTATAGCGTGGTATGAAACGATGACGTTTTGAAATGTCACTGATTTCCCCTCCATTACTAAATGTTCGCCAAAATGCCGTGGTATGTCTGTCAACACTAACCACCTTAAAACGGCAATAGTATCTCGTGAAAAATCGCTAATTATTATAACTGTATTTCATTTATTTGAATTGAATCCACTATAATGTTGGCAACACTTATTGAGGTTGATTGTATGACAAATGTTTTAGATTATTTGATTATTTTCCATTATGTAACTTTTCATTCATGCATTTTTTTCATATGTAAATCCGTTTTGTCGTAAATAAGCATTTGTGATAATAAAACATGCTCTCAAAATAGTTGAAAAAAAACCCAGTATTCCATAATTACAATGACTAATTAAATTAATATCATATTAACAAAGTCAGCTTGTCGACACTAGTTAGTTGAATTTTAGAAGCGATGCATTAAAGGTGAACTAATTAAAGTATCTTGAGAATGACACATAAGAATAATAATATAAGAACATCATTATAATTTTGGATAAAGAGTACGTCGTTTTATATTCACCCAACTTTTTCATAAAACCCTGGCTTAACATATACTACAGTATTATGAAAGAAACCAACCACAAGCAAAATTGATTTTAAAACTGAATTCAAAAGTTCATAAATCGATGGTTAAAGTGTGAAACCTCGTAAGTCGTTTTTTTCCGTTTACGCGTTTTTTACACTAAAAGTTTATATATATTCACATTTATTAAACTGCAAATCCTCGTAACTTAAATTTAAGTCTATGGGACTGCAGGCTCCATCTATCAAAACCCAGTAAATCTAATTCACCTAAACAATCAATTCCAAAACTAAACGTTTTTCCCTTCTCCTGTAAAATTCACTAAAATTGACTTACGAGGTTTTACACTTTAACCATCGAAATTAAAAACATCATGTCATGTCTTGATAACATACTATAATTATGAAATAACCTATAATTGTGTACATATTTTGTTAGTCATGTATCCAATTTGTTTTTTATATGAATTAAAATAAACAAATCCGTCTATATCTGATCTGTCAAAGTTTCTTTAAATGCTTAATCACAGTTTTCAAAATCTCATTAATAGATTGATAAGAATTATAATTTTCTTACCCGTTTTCTGATAGGGGCTCTTGAGTTGTGATTCCGTAGCCACTGCTGCCCTAAGTGAAATGCAAACTGATACAATCTGTGTCTGTTTACATGTTTGTTTCTATTCGCCTGCACACAAACCATCATGATATGAACTAAAGCTTAGGTTTACTATAAATCCCCATTACATTACTGATTGAATTCCAAAAAATAAGTTAATATTACTAATTATTAAATAAATGTAATTGGGATTACAGCAAAAACAATGAAATGATAGTGAAATGTGAGCAAATTAGTTCTGGCAAAAATAACAAAAAAATAATAACTTACAGCCCTATTTTGGCGCATCTGCTGCTGTCTTTGGTAAGCCACATGCTGTTCATAATGGATGATTTCTTCTTGAGTTGTAAGACCTAAACTGCGATACCTTATTAATTCAGATAATCTATGCCTGAGTTCTCGTTCCCTTTCTATACTATCAATCAGTCTTTCGTGCTCTCCTGATGTAAGGAATTGGCTGAATATTCTCATATTGTCACGAAATTCTCTACAAAATCACCTTTATGATAATAAAAGTTAGGATATTAACTAACTAATATTCACTTGAAACAAATGTACTCTATTGCTGTAAGTCTATTCATCTGCATACCTCTGTTCTTTGGTTAAAGGTTTCTTCGTTCCATCTTTTCGTTGACTTGAAAAAAAATTTGCTACTATTTGGTAATCCCTTACAACTCGTTTCCTTCTACAACGTTCCCTCAGTCTTCTCGTATACATATCAATTTTGGCCAACTTTACTCCAATTTCCATTTCAGTATCTTCATTCATTTTTAATTGAAGTGGGGACACCAATTGCTCTGCTTCAATATCATATTCCTAAAAAAAGTAGCGTTAAGCATAAGTGAATTCCTTTTTCGTTTTGTCCTTATATCCTTTTTTTATTCATATTAAAAAAGTTATTTTGGAGATTGGATAATTATTAATTAAACTACTATTAGGTTATAACTTTTTTTAATTTTTATAATTATTTAATAGCTAACGTTTCAACAGCGTTGCTGTCTTCTTCAGAGATGAAAACAAACATGTTTTTTTAAATTTGTTCATTAGTAGTGTTATTGCATTGTCATTACAATTTTTGTATTTAAAGTTTTACTGTTTTATACAATTAAATGTTTGTTTGTTTTTGTGAAGAAGACAGCAACATTGTTAAGCTATTAAATAATTATGATATAAACTAATAGTACTATTAATTAATAATCTCCAAAATAACTAATTTTTAATGTAAATTCCTATTGAAATAAATGCTTACTCTTTCAAAATCATCTCTAAGTGCCATATAACCCAACTGCCTGGCTTCTTCAGGTGTTGCATCCAAAGGTGGCAATCTAGATGTGACTTCTGGAGCTAAAGGTCCCCTATCCTGAGGCGGGTGTTCAGGTAAAATAGGTCTCCGATCTCCAATTTCACTCCATGTCACTTTTCCTATGCTTCCATCTAAATATCTATTAATGTATTCATCTCTAACCTCTGAAAAATATATAAATAATATATTACAGTTCTATGAAAACTTTTTTTTAAACAAGCTCCAATAGAAAGTGATTAATTTTTCATATTATTACCTTCAGGAGTCCTTGTGGTGATGTGCCTGGTAATATACTCCCAATTTCCAAACCCAAATAATTCCATAACATCAAGAAGCTGCAACTGCTCTCGTGCTGTCCAATTTCCTCTTCCACCAAATATACTGACCGCACATTGGTCCTGGAATAAATATATATATTGTAGAGAATAATGTATGCAATGATACTTTTAATGTTTTAAAGCAAATTTAATATGTTAAGTCGAGACTGTTACCAATTCATATAAATTCAATTTACATATTTTATATATATTAAAATTACATATTGTAAAAAAAAGCTTTACATTTTTTTAGCTCAATTTAGAGGAAACTATACTATCACTAACAGAAAATAATGACTGATTAATATCTAAAAAAAACCGGAGATATTATTAGAAGACAATGCAGAACAAAAATGCAACCGAGTTCTTTAGTTTAAATTCTGTTTATTTAATAAATATTGTATTTAGTCTTCACTTGATAATTTAAAATTCATAAGAAATAAAGCTTCTTAGGTATATAAAAAAGAAGTGATGTGCAAATTGAAAATACTTTTTTGACATTATAACACTACAAAGTGCTGTATTATTTATTCTTAGTCCTTAATACCCTTTTTGGGTGTCGGACTGTATTATTTTATTCCTCCTTTATTCTTTTTTTGTACTCTCAATTCATGTATTTTCTTTGTTTCCATCCAGTCTGTGTATGTATCCTAGCCATCCTAGCTGTCTCTCTATTACTGTTTGTATAAGTATTATTTTTAGTTCACTTCTTACTTCTGAGTTCTTTATTTTATCTTTTCACAAAGTGCTGTAATGAATATTAATTCAACGGTGCCCACCGATGACCTCATTGAGTAAGAAAACTAATTTTGCAATTGTCAAATTTAATTATCCGTTATTTTGAACTGCTTTTTAGAAATTTCAGCAACCATGAATCCAATTATCTTGTCTTTTAACCATTTGTTAATCAATATTAAAAAACTATTCAAAAGATAGCTTTAAGGAAAATATTACTATAATATTTATTTTTAAACATTACTAAAATATACAAGGTTGGCAAATGTGTGGGAACACCTAGTTTTCAGAAACATTTTTAGTTTATTCCAAAAATCTATATAGTGACATATTTTGATACTCAATGTGTGGCAAAACTTTTTTGAAATAAACTAAAAATGCAGTCAAAAATTGAGTGTAACCACACATTTGCCCAACATTGTATAGTAAAAAATACAATAAAAATATTATTATTTATTACTTCACAAAGTGAATAACAAGCCACTTTTCTGTTTGAATGTACATAAATACAAATGCTATAACTTATAATAATATAAAATTAAACAAAATACATTTTTCAAACTTAAAAACAGTTGACTCCAGCTAGAGGTCACAGGTTCAAATTCAGAAGACAACAATCAGCATTGCACAACATTTACACACAAATGCTTTGCATGGCTATACATGGCAAACTTTAAAACATTTCGAGTGGGGGAGTTCACACCCAAAATCTCTAATCAAGTACAGTCTTGCTAGAGGCTGATGTCTGTGATTTCATCCCAGAAAATAAACTTTTCATTAATCAACAAGACTGAATTAAATAACCTAATCACAAAAAATGTATCAAAATGCCAGGCATTAATTTCATCTCGAAAAAATAAATTTCATTACTCAACAAGACTCTTTCTGACAGTTTTTTACATTTTACTTGAAAATTTAATAGTGTGTCTATGTAAACCATAATAATTAAGCAAATCTTCCTTAAATTACAAAACTCCTGGCATACATTTCCTCTCCAGCTATCAGTAATAAACTATCACAACAATATACAACTCAACTAATTAATTGCACATATAAAGAAAATCGTTTAGATGTAGAAGAAAAACCAAGTTTTACAATGTAAGGCAACCAAATATACAAATATACTTAACACTAGTGAGCATAAAAAAATCCCTACGTGTAATCAGAGTTGGGCATTATTGATTAATAATTTAATCAAAATACTAGTTTGATTGATAATTACTGACTAACTAATCAATCATTAGTTACAATATTTTTTTAAATTTATAAGTTACTAGTCAGTTGCAACTAATAGCTAGTCAAAACTACTTTGGATTTCAGTTTCTTCTAAAATCCATCAGTTCTTTTTTTTCAGCAGACATCCAAGTGTTGTAATTGCTATGTTACCTGTGGTGCTAAGAATTTTTTGCTTGCCCCCTTTAATAAGTTGCAAATTATTTTTCTGCCTTGCACTGTTTTTCATAGTGAGCAGGCAAAAAACCTTGTTATTTGTTAATCAATCAAACAAATCAGTAATCACTGTTTAGTAATTATTAATCATTAGTTACACAGAGCACGGATAGTCGTTAATCAAAAAAGAGCTTATTTATAATTATTAGTCATTATTTATACTGGTATGATTTGATAGTCAGTATCTTTTTACTCATTAGTCATAAAACACTTTACTCCACTTTGGGCTGGATGAGCACATGTTTAAATGTTTATTAAAGTATTGGACCATTAGAACTATCAAAGTTTGTCTATACAGTTTGCTTTCGCTGTCTTATTCAAGCATTCCATAAAAAACTGAAAGTATTTGAAAGATGTGTCGTTTTATAAAAGGCAGAGCCGGGTTCTGGAAAATACTCTCAACCTCTGTGGCAACCTTGAAGCTATATAGGAAACGTTTCTGGTTCATAACTAATTTTTGTACTTAATATGGTGGGAATTTTGAATTTAATATTTTAAAATGTTTGTAGCTTGCGTCCACATTTCATTTTAAACCATTTACTCAGTTTGTAAAATTCTAGCACGCAAGATAAACCTTAGACATAAGTTTTGAATTACTTGTATACTGTTATAAAGAGAATCACAAATTGAAGTGAAAAGGCCAGAGTATTGCACAATTTTTTTGTATATGTCTAAAGAGGCTTCATCCTACATTTGTATAGAAGTTATCATCCAACATTATTTGTGTAGCTCGATTCTTCTTTATATCTTTTTTCAAACGTTTCAATGGAATAGAATTCACTTGTTATATTCAGTTAGGTTACGTCTTAATACGTTTATATTGATTTATTTTTTGTAATATCAATTGACATAGTTACGTGTTTCTTAATTAAAAGTTGTGTCTTGTAATTTGCCGTCGTTTACATGCTAGTCTGACAATGTATACTATTATAACTTAATACAATATGACACAATAATTTTTGAAAACAACAATAATATTATTAATAACTACATTTTTAATTATAAATTAGCAAATAGGGATTCTTAAGTGTACATATTACAATACTAATATGACAGATTATAAGTCTTTAAAATAAATGTACCAAAATGTTGAGATTATTTTGCATAGTTTTCAGATTCAATTGAAATTTAACAAACAAGTGTTTTTAAGTATGCAGATTACAATGATAATAATTTGTAAAAGTCAAACATAATAAATAAAGTGTCATAAGAATTTTATATTTTCTTTATTTATTTTGTAATTAATTAATATTTCTGTTGGTTAACTATTTTTTAGTAGTTTAAATATAAATTAAATAAGTGCATAATGTGTAGAAAATGAAAAGTTTACTATTAAATATAATACATTATCTAGTTTAAGCATTAATCGGAATATATGTAAATTAAAGATTACTGCAACTATGAAAGTATTATGTCTTATATTTTGCTTTGCATTTGTTTAATGTATAGATTTTGTAGCATAGTAACTATTTTTTATTAAAATTAGGTAAGGTTGGTCAGTTAGAATGCAATTTCTAAGTGCCAAAAAACTGCTATTCCAGCACTGCCTGCAAATTGGTAAATTCTTTGAAATATCCAAGCTCGGTTTGAGTTAAAAAAGTTCAAGTTTAGACTGTTTACATTAAAGTTGTATAGAAGTAAATAACAATTTACATCTATGAATACTAGCTTTCTAGATACTTTCAACAACATGGTTGTTCTATAAATAATTATAAACCCAAGAACACAAATTGAATAAAATTTACATATAGATTTGTTGTTTAGTTTAATATTTAATATCTCAGATTTTGACTTTCAAACAGAAGTTAGGCTTTTTAGAATTCCAATTCAGTACCCCAGTCAGATATTGTTTCAAGATCTTTGTTTATAGATGCTACAAAATCAAATCTAAAAATTTTAAAACGCCCTACCATAATTGTCTATATGGTCATTGGAAAGTATAGGTTCAGCATATAATAAAAATAGAACTATGAAAATGTATTAAAAATAAGGGTACTAGAACATGCACATGGTAGGTATCCTCTTAATACAGCTATGTTCAAGGTAATCAGCATAATACAAATATTCATATTTTGTGAAATATATATGGTGTAAACAAAAAAAAAACAAATAAAAACGTAAAAGATTACAAAAAAATATAGGGTGTTTTAATAATTAGAGTGATGACTACAACCAAGCCTTAGAAGATATAAAGAATATTCTAGATAAGTTTCTTAATTAAATAAAACATTTTCATTTATGTTTTATACGCATTTAAAAATCTTTAATATTGTTTGCATGTACTAATACTACAAGATTTACATAGGTTTGCTAACTCAGTCAATATTCATTTTTGCAGCATTGATAAATTAATATTGACAACTTGAGCCAATAAAATAAACTAAATTTTAATTCGACATGAAAAAAATCTGGCCTTATTATTATAGATTTTGCACTCCCCTTTTGAGCATAATGCACAAAAGTAATGTCTTAAACTTTGTTTTGTGAAATGTTAAACTTTAATTGTAATAATATAAACAAACATGTCTGCACTGAATTTATGTAATTAGTTTTTTTTTTGGAGATTATTTGAAAATTGTAGTATTTTCTAATAAAATTACAGAACAGCTTTTTCAGTACAAGCTACTTGAGGATTGCTTACATGTTTATGTAGGTTGCTCATTATTAGATTAAAGCTAGACCTATTTCTGTTCTCTTAAGGATAATTACATTTGTTAAAACGAGTTACTATTTTTGGGACCCAAAAATAAGAAAAAGCTTTTACAAATGTGTAGGTTGCTCTTGATTATATTAAAACTACACCATTTTTATTCAATTGAGCATAATGTTACTAGATATAACAAGTTAAATTTTTTATGTTTTTTTCAAAATTTTGAAAAAAAAAAACACATAACACATAGCTAATTTTTATTTTTCTAAAAACGCTATCTATATAAAAACACATGTAATTTGTAATGTTACACTTAAAAGGACTTATTTGCCAATGTACATATTGTGTGTTCACTGGAGTATTAAATGTATGTGAAAAATATTTAAAATAATTAATAATCCATGCAGGTTAATTACTAAAATTAATTCTTATGTTAATGATGAAAGGTTTGGTGCTAACACTGTAATTTTTAATATATATGTTCTGCCTCTATATGTATAAAAAGATACAAATATGATAAGAATCTAAATTCCCAGAATTCTTGGACTAAAAGAACCAGACAGCTCTGAAATTGCCCTATTTCTTTTTGGTGAAATCTTTTACTGAATTTACCACTACATATGCTTTGACTTAAAACTATGTGAATTGACAAATGGTAGAATGTTCTTTGGACTTCTATTGTGCTAGCAATGAAGATGTTAAAGTAATGACGTAGTAAGATTATAGAAATATTTGGTGGTTAATCAACTTAATTTATAGCTTTTTATTTTGTCTGGCAATTCTAGCTAAAAATATAAACTGTCATTTTAACAAATCTTGCTTGCTAACAATAACGCTAATCACATCAGAAGTCGTGTCAAATCTGACAATTCTTCACATAAAATAATAATATATATATAACAATTTATTGGGTTAAAGTGAGAGTTCATATTGTTATCAAAAATTGTTAGTTAGCAAAATATATCTTGTGCATAGAGAATAGTCCCCAGTTGACAGGCAAGGCAGTACATTAAAAGATATTTTTGGTTAAAAATATTAATCAAAAAATTCAAATGTTTATTCCAAACTTCAAATAGATATTACACTCGGATTTTTGAAGAAGTATAATTTTTGCAAACCACACAATCCTGAAGAGATAAATAAAATTTGCTGTTTGTATTTATATGATTTGGCAATTTAAGATAATATATGTTATCTCATTTGTTTAAACTACTACTTGTACTAGTTGATGCTGTTTCTGGTATACCACAAGATATGATGCGATTGTTTTTGAAATATTTATCAAATATTGTTTATAAACTTTGGTAGTATCAATTATGTTGAATTTTAAATGTAGTTAATAAAAAAAAAATTATCCAAAAATTTAAATCAACTTTTTAAAACCTGACATTTTTGTTGTTATTTGTAGTTAGGTATAGCAGAATAATTGTTAATATTATTTTTTTTTTTTTTATTGAACTTTATTGTTAAATGTATATGAATATTTTGAAAATGAAATAAGATACATATTATTTTCAAATAATAACCAAATTAACAAATATAAATTATTTTAATTTATTACAGAATTCTTACCACAAATCTGTAGGAATGATCGTTTTTATGTGGTCCAATTTCAGCTCCACTGGAAAAGCACTATAAAAAAAAAACAAACATTTTCTAAATTGCCGCCATAAGCATAGAAAACATGGAACAAAATGGGTCACAACATACCTGCAGGCATAAATCGAAATCGGCGCATTCACAGCATTGCACCCGCACTCCATTAATTTCTTCCTGACAATACGTGCAACTGCCGAATATATCTATAACAAAAATGAATATAAATAATTAAAATAACGAAAATAATTTACATAAAAATTATCTCTCACCAGCCATATTTGCTACGTCAGCGTCCTTTTCAGTCCTTTTTGATGAAGCCAAATCAGATGCTACCAAGATTGCCAATCTTAGGAAAATTATTATCAATATGTTACCAACTGTATCAAAATGTTGCAAAAATACTAATATTCAAAAATTTGCTAAAAATATAACAATTGTAACAAATATTAATGGCAAATATGTAGTTTTTAAATCTAGTTTAGTAAATTAAAATTTTAATTATATTATGATTTTTTGTAATAAGGTTATGTTTACATATTTCTGTCAAAAATCTCATTTAGCATAAACCAAACCAAAACTGCATAATAAAACTGATCTGTGTATAACCCAAACAAATATTATATATATAAAATAGTTCACAATTTAATAAAAATGCAACAAAGAGAAGAAAAGCAGTTGGAAACTGCTTTAGAATCAATTATATTAAGAGTTAATGATTTGAAATCAACAATAGCAGCAATGATTTATAAAGTTGAAAATGATTATGAGAATTTAAATTGGCCTTCTTTTCTCGATAACTATGCTCTTTTATCTGGACATGTAAGACGTTAATTTATTCACAATAATATTAGTTTTAATGTAAATTACAACATTTTAGTTAACTTCTCTATCAAAAATATTAAGCCATGATAAATGTCCAACCTTAAGAAATCTAACAGTTCTTCCTTTAATGTTGTCTCCTGAAAGAGATGAGCAATTGGCTCAAATGACAGAACATCGAGTAAATACGTTTGCTCATGATTTGGTACCCGATTATTTGCGTACAAAGTTGGAGCCTATGGCCGAAACAAAAATGTTGCAATTAGAACATAAAGCTGCAACACTTACGTTTGAAAATGCTCAGGTAATTATACATTTAACAATTTGAAAAGTGTATTCAAATGAAAATATTTTCTAGAAACAAATAGCAGCATATCAGAAAGTTGTTTCTCATATATGGGATATAGTTAGTAAAGCTAGAGAAGAATGGGAAGTTGAAGCTTCAAGTAGAGGTAACGCACAACAGAATTCAAGTATGGCTGATACTCAACATCTTGTAGCTGCTGTTGGAATGGGAAAAAGCTTAAAGGTACTAAAGGCGTAATAGTAATTTGAGTAATTTGTTATAAATTATAAATTTTTGCAGATGGTTGGAAATCCAAATGGACAACAAGGACCAGCAGGTGGTATGATGGTAGCTCCACCTGGTCGACCAGGTTCAGGTCCTGGCCAAGGCCCCATGCCGCCTTCCACCCAACCAATGACTATGAATAAAGCTCCATCTGCAATCAAAACTAATATTAAGAGTGCAACACAAATTCATCCGTATGCAAGATAAATGTAATAATATTTGATTTATATATTTTTATAATTTTAATAAATAATTAAATTATTCATCTTTCATATCACCAAACAACTCACTTCATAATACTGAATCTGAAAAACACTGAAATGAAGTGCAGCTACTTCCTAATTGTCACTTGGAGCTAGGTATAGAAATCTAAAACTACAAGCTGCTAATGTTGATAATAGCTAAAGTTCACAATACACAAAATTGCAGCAAAATATAAGTTTTCAACTTATTCTTTTTGAGTCTATTTTTTTCCTAATTCATTGATACATCACTTACTTTTTTAAATAATTTTATTTAATGTTATTATCATAACCATAATTCTTCTGATGTGCAGAAAGACTGGCCTATTGCATATTCATCTCATTCTCACAATATTTATATGTAATACATTTGTATGACTACTTGTATCTGAATATGAAATAAATATATTTACAACTACTTTTATATCAATTTACATCAATCATTCTTTTATCATAAATTATATAATAAAATATTTTCAAAATTGAAGACAATTTTGATCGTTCAAAGAAATTGTATCAAATATTAACAGAAACCAAAATTTTTTTTTTAAATTTTATAAGGAAATAAGGTGTATAACTTTTGCTCTTGTCACTTGACATTTTGTAACCATGAACACACCACATTTTATTGATTTTAAAAAATAAGCTTTTAAATCACTGCGAAATATGTGCGCAAAATACTTTGTTTTGCCAGCTCAATAGAAGTGTAACTCACTTTTAATTAATTATTTCAGTATTAAATCTATACACTCAAATTATTCCGAAACAAAATTACGAAAAACGTTATATTTTTTTTGTTTAGAATGTGATGTAGAATATGACATTTTATTTTTTCCACCTGTTATGAATCACCCTGTATACAGGCTGTTAATAATAAATTGTTAACCCGAAAATGACAGTTAGATTTCTCTAGATTCCGGTTTTTATTATTTTTTTATAATTTGTCCCGGTTCTTAGTTATAGCAGTTATTTAGTTTTTTGAAAAATCGTCTATTCAAACAAATTTCAAAACTACCTTTCGGGTTTCTAAAACATTATACCACTTTGATTTTTGACAGTAAAACATTTATAAAAACCATAAATTTTTTACTACAACATTTTGTCATAAACATTTTTTTCAATCTATATATAAGTCTTTATTCATTTAGTTGAACCTTCTTTAGAAGTTTTTACTACGATACATTGGACAGCATAGAGAATGTCTAAGCTGTTGACTCCACAAATGCTAAACGCTTTTGGTTCCTAGAAATCTTTATCAGCCAAATCATCAAAGCAGTACCGGTGGGAATAAATATAGCTTGTTCCCGTTTGCAACTTTACTGTAATCCTCTGCGCTGGCTATGACTTTGTAGTTAAACATTTCGATAGTTAAGGGCGTACTAACCACAAAATTATCATATACCGCGGACCCGCTATTATAACGTACACCTAACAGAATCTTTTACGGTCAAATATTCATCAAGAGTAGTCGATATTTTGGTAGTACTATTAAAGTTCAGGTTTGCTACGATTCCAATACCAACCGCACTAAGATTAAGTCTGCGATATATCGTTAAGCTGTTGTTCCCGTTTACGTAATTTACGTAGCGTCTAAGTCTATCTGTTGCAATACTAGTTATTATGCGAGTGCATACCACAGTAATGTATGATCTGTACAGCACTAATTAAAAACTTATAAACATGCGTTTCAGTAAACTGGCAACTTTGCACCAACTGCAGATTAATATTTTTCCTTCTTGAAGCTTTTCTAGCTTCAAGGTAAGGT
This sequence comes from Tachinus rufipes, assembly GCA_963932245.1. NCBI lineage: Eukaryota > Metazoa > Arthropoda > Insecta > Coleoptera > Staphylinidae > Tachinus > Tachinus rufipes. The sequence continues at coordinate 73,438,784 of OZ010743.1, forward strand.
TTGGTGTGTAGTAAGAATACTTTGATAAACTGCAGTCGTAAGTAATTAGATCTGCATCTTTTAAGCGGGTGCAAAGAAGCATGACATAAATGTACCACATATTAAACTGTAAGTACATAAAGCATTATTAAACATTCTTTGACAATCTTAAAATTTTATAGATATACTAAAACTTAAAAACATGCAGCACAATATAAGTTTTAAATGTTTCTTTTCTCTAATTTTGGTTGACTACAATCAATTAGACGTTTTCGACTGTGTCACTCTTTGCGCACTGGGTCCATATTGTTGTGTTCGGCATTCGCTTTTTTACAACCGTCACATTGTAGGATAGATGGATATGCACCGGCAAAGTTGAACGTCAACACTCGAGGCAACCCAAGGCAACCTAAAATGTCACAAAAGAAAGTTTTTCATTAAAATTGTTTTATGATTATCTTTACTAGCACACAGTTTAATCGATACCTTGCGAGAAAAGAAGTTATGTTACAAATGTTTCTCTCAAAGACATATGGTGGATAAATGTAGAGTCGCGAATGTTTCAAGTGCAATAAGAAACATCACACACTTATACACCTTAAGGACACTATAACATCACACGCAGAGACTGTAGGTGATCAAACATTGTTAGCCATAGCTGTTATCAAAATCAAAGATGAACAAGAGCGATACATACAGGTAAGAATGAAAGAAAATTGATATCTCAGTAACAAACATCGAGCAAGTCAGACACAACATCAAGCAACAGGCGTGTATTGATTTTAAATCACGCTTTAATAATTTTTCAATATCAACAACATTTTTAATGTTATCACAGTGCACAAACAACTTGCTTTCTAATAGCTTTGAACGCGCTATTGTTGTAAATTAAAGATATTTGACTCGTTGACCCAAATTTTAATATCATTAAAAAAATAAATGGCATTTTAGAAGCAGGAGTGCTTTCTGCATTATGGTGTGACAGCCTTATTAGGTATCAGAAAGGCCTCCTTTTTTTTAAATACAAAACTTTGAACGCTCAACAAGTCACACTTCAACAACAACAAAACAAACTATTTGATTGACGATTGCAAAATTATTCGATCCGTTAGGCATAGTAGGTAGTAAAAATATTAATGCAAAAACTATGAACATTAAAACTGATAGGATAAAGTTATACCACATAAAGTTGCTGTTGCCTTAACAAAATATCTAAATGACTTAAGAAATTGAAATCCATGGATTTTGTGACGGCAGTGAAAGAGCATATGCAGCGTGTATATATGTTGTTACTACGCACATAGATACAAGTGAAGTCAAAACCAGATTAATTTGTAGCAAATCACGAGTAGCTCTAACATAGTTTACAACAATATTTCGGTTAGCACTTTGCGCAGCCGTTTTGTTATGCAAACTTTTAGAAAAAACAACCAAAGAGTTACGGATACCAATAAAAGACTTTACTGTTGAACAAATTTCTGCATAGTTCTAAACTGGTTGTTGTCGGAACCGTCAACATAAAAAACTTACGTAGGAAAAAGGTCCAAAAAATTTAACACATTTTCCTACAGCAAATAATTTAGCTGACTTAGCTTTAAGAGGCACATTAGTGGAAATAATTATAAACTCAATATGGTTTTTCTGGCCCAGCGTGGTTGGCTCAACCACAATCACAATGGCCTGTGTTGGTAATACAAAAAAGCAAATCACTTGAAAAAAAAAGCAATTTAAAACTAGAGTTTTTAATAGATATAAATAACAAATTTGGCAGAAAACTTACAAATAGATACTTTTTGTTAACTCGACTTGTACGTATTATTTGTTACATTAAACAATATGCTGCTAATTCAAACCGTAGCATTCAAGAAACCAAAGAAATATTAAATTAAAAAAAAACTTACTGCTGCCAAACATACCATTCTTAGAGTAATTCAAGAAGAAACCTTTTCAAAAAAAGAACAAAAAAAGTTTGTAGCATTACGTTTATTTTTTGACAAGAATGGTATCTTGAGAGTAGGAAAACGTTTGCAAAACGCAGAACTAAACAAGAATCATAAACACCACAAGTTTTAAAAAAGTATTCATTTACCAACTTGGTAATTCACGCAGAACACTTCAAAGTTTGTCATGGAACAATTGAACTAACCTTAGCGGTTATACTAAAAAAATGTTAGCCAATATGCGGACGTTTGGTAGTACAATCACAGCTGCAAAAATGCATTATCTGCTTCCAAAATAATCCAATAGCCTTCAGCCCATTAATGGGTAACCTTCCTCAAAACAGAGTTACTTCAAGGAGATTTTTTTTTCAAACCGGAATTGATTACTGCAGTCCAATTCAAACAAAGAAAAAAACAAAAAAGCAGAAACAAATAAATAAAGCTTATGTTTGTATTTGAGTGTGCTTTGTTATCAAAGCCATACATATTGAAGTTGTCAGTGATTTGACTATTTAAATTTTTTAGCAACACTAAATTGTTTTGTTGCAAGACGTGGAATAGCAAAACATATCTATTCTGATTTTGAAAAATAAAATCAATTGGCATTTTATTCCCTTACTTGCCCTACACTTTGGAGGACTTTGGAAAGCAATCAAATCTGTAAAAAGGCTTTTGACACGAGTAGTTGGAGATACAGTTTTAAACTATGAGAAGCTAACCACAATCTTAGCCCAAACTGAAGTTGTCATAAATTTAAGACATTTTCTAATATAAGACGCACTAGAGCAATTGCACAACATATCTTAATAAAAATTAAAGTTAATCGATTGTCAAAATGGCAACAGTTAGAAAAAGCAATAAAACAGCATTTTTAGAAAAGATAGTTGGCAGAGTATTTGCATCACCTACAATAGCAACTTAAACAAAAATATAAGTGTTTTTTAACCTAGAAATTGAACAATTAGTATTGGTCAAGGAAAATACATCTTTGCTAAACTGAAAGATGGGCAGAGTAGTGAACACAACAAGTGGCAAAGATAAATTAGTACAAACAACTTAAGTAAAGACAATCAAAAGAATTATTTTGAGACCCGCAGTAAAATTATGTCCATTATTTCTATATGAAGAGTCTAGTTTTTCGAGTAAAGCAAAAAAAACATTCCATTTTATAGCGGCCATACGTATTTTTGGAAAAGTTTGCAATTTTTTTCGTATGGCCATTTTTGATCGTTATTTTGTTAATTAACATTTTGACATGAAAGTGGTTTGTATTAAAACAATACATTTTTTCCCACGCAAAAATGAGTTATTATACCCCAAACATATAAGGAACAATATGCAAAATCCAAAAAGTTGTATATCGTCTTGTAACTGCAATTTTTTTTTGAAAACATCCTAAAATCGGCCGCCTCGACGGCAACACCCCCTTAATTCAAAAAAGTTTTTTTTGCATGCCCACTCTGAAAAACAGTTTTTCCGTCCGTGTTTTGGATGGGAAAGTGATGCTTTGGCGCCCTACGGCCGTAGTACTATTGGCATATAGAACGTACTATAAACTTAGTTTCAAAAACACTTTGTTACAGATTTAATGTTTTAAATTAAGCTACTTAGCAGTTTAGTAAACAGTAACTCTGTAAGAAAGCGTTTTCAAAACCAAGTTTTTATTTCCATGATAAATTCATAACATTTTGCAGATAAAAACCAAAGTTTCACATTATATACTTTTCAGGAATATTATTCTATTACGAAGCGTTTTTGATTTCAAGAACCATCTTTCAAACTTTGTCGGTGTTATTTTTAACTTGCCAGGATATGATAAAACAAACCTTCAAAATATTATAGGTAAATTTGTAGTAGATTGTTGCTACTTGCCGAGCTGCTCGCTACGATCATAGCTATGGTTATGTGAACAAATTATTTGATTTTTACATCTTCTCAAATTAGCTCTGTGAATGGTTTGTTCAACAATATTTTGGTGACAATAAACTATTGTGCTATGCTAAATTGTTAAGTAATAATTTGTTTTTGAAATAATTTTTTCGTCAAAAATCTATAAGCTATTGACCGCTGTGAAGTTCCAACTATAAGCGTTATCTCGGTTAAAGTCTATTTTCTTGCTTATAATGCATTGTAGAATAAATTTATTTATACTATTGGATAGCCTAAAGATATAATAAAAGTATAATAAGTGACATTTTCTAATTGTTGCAATTAATTGCATAATTAGCAAAATTAATTAGCAATAATTAGCAAACGGTCGTTCTCAGAATTTTTTCTTTGAAATATATTTAGTTTAATGAGTAATAACAATCTGTAAAAAATATTTTGATCACCAAAAGTGCATCAACTACAGCTAAGTGAAAATAGCTGTAAAGAAAACAATTACTCCGTAATTATACGCTTATAAATAATGTTTAAGCCATTTGATAATTTAATTAAACTCTGCATCAGAAACATATTTCTTGTGCATTTAAACATACAACTAATTACATAATTAAAACTAATAATTAACAGTAATTATTATTATCAAGTTCAAAGTCGTACATCAAATGTAATAACATAGTTGAAAAGAATTTAACGTATAGATTATTTTCTGATAAAATGTAAGCTTTAATCGCCAAGTTAAGACGCATACACTTTAAGTGTATGCATTTTCAAACTTTACGCAAGAACCGTAATTCTAGCATTCAAAGCCAAGATTTAAATTTCAAGTAGACTGATCCAGTTTTTGAAGAGTAGTGTTCTTGCGTACTCAAACTCTCGTGACCAGGTTGTAAAATATTTTATTTGTACCTACTCAAAAGCACAAAGACGCTAAATTTAGCTTTTAACGCTAGAAAATTGCCAGGTTTAGTTGCTCCGTCCTGTTGTGGTGCCAATAGTAGTATTGTTATGGAACAATATTAAATCCTATCACATCTACAAAAATATTGGTAAACCTTTTTTTTATGAAAAATATTGACACGTACAGCGCCGTTTTTAAATTAAAATTAGTTCTTATGAGACAAAACGCCAACCTACTCAATATCCAAACGATAAGATTTTAGTCATCACTCTTTTTATATGTTGAACTACATACAATATTCTATGTCTTCATGTTTTTGGTTAAAGATTTAAAGTTATATTTAACGAGTAAAAAAATTAAAAAAAAGAACTAATTAAAAACGTCACTTTTTAAAAATTTATTGAGGAGAAACGACATATCGCATCAAATTTCTACAAATTTGAGGACACGCGATTATCTTATTTCATCTTTTTTAAAACTTAATCCTTAACTTAACTACTAACAATAATTACTAACCTTGACCTGGCGGAAGATATAAACCACAATATTATATTATTATAATATTAGGATGTAAGAGGAGAAGCTGTAGATTTGAAACAAATCATTGAACAAGGCTTACGATATAATTAAATTGACAAAACAAGGTCTTGCACGTTCCACTAACCATTCATACTTATTTTTTTTGCAAAAACCTTGTTGACAAATATAGCAGAGCGTCTTGAATTTCCTAGAATCACTAACATTTATAAACAAAGATCTCAAAGTAAAATACTCCCAACTTGGATAATTTTAACTCTAAAAATATTCAATTTCTTACTGTTTCAAAATCATAATCCGAAGTATCATCAGCACCAAATATTGAACGAAACAACGATTAGGGGCTACAATCTAATTTTTTTCTGGAACAACCATGTAGTTGACATAGCTTCAAAAGTATCTAGAAAACTAGGACTTTTTAATAAATGTAAACAATTTTTTACTGTTGTTCAGCTTTTGTATATTATATAAAAATTATATTCGTCCTTGTATATTGTTCTCTAGTGTGAAATAAAGCTTCTGAAAGTACACTATCTCTTCTAAATTTTATTAAAAAACGTGCTATGGACTTATATACTTTACAACACCGGCGTAATGTTTCAGATCTTTACATTTTCTATAAATATTACTATGTACATTGTTTAAAGAAAATACAAGACATATTGCTATCTAAATAAATATTTACTTGTAGTACAAAGATTACTAGGAACTCTAACAAATATAGTGAATACAATTCACAGATGTAGGACCAAAGATTTTAAAAAACATTTGTTTAATTAATAAAATTTGATAGTACATTGACACAAACTTTCAGTATTTCCCAAAACTTATAATCCACAAGTATTCAAGATCAATCTATTCATAAACTATTTAAATCTTGTATTCAATGTGATAGCTTCAATGATTGTGGTTTTACTTGTTAAAATTCAAAGTTATTTTTATATTGTGGACATATTAAGTATTTCCTAAATTTTACGTATTTCAATAAAAAAAAAAAATTGTGAAGATGCACAATGAACAAAAAATTATTATCAAACTCTTGCAGTATTTTGTTCTCATTGCTACTTGCTGTATTGAACGCTGACTGAGTGGTTGTGCATACATTGGAAACTCGTCGGAGTAGAGTCGCCAATTTAAAAATATCAATCCATATGCTTGAGTAACCGCTTTTAAAATACAAAAATTGTGTAATAGACAACGCCGTTTTAAAAATATACATCAACACTGATAATAAGCACAATTAGTGAAATAAACTTTTAAGATGCTTTACTGTTTGACATACACTCAAATATTTCTATAGTAAGATTGTATCAAATACCACTTACAGTGGGTGACCAAATTATTAGATACACTATACTTTTTATTATTATTTAAGATTTATCCGCTCTTAATACACGTTTTTTTTTTCTGGCAATGCTGAACATAGTTTGGTGACATTAGAGTGATGTTGTCGAGCAAATCACGCTTTAAAATAAACAAAAAATTGTAATATTTGCTTGAAAAACAAAAGAAAAGGTACGAAAAAGTTGACAAAAATTATAAATGAACAGGCGTCACTATTTCTGCCAGAATAACCAAACTTTGTCTTTTAGAAATTGGATTCAAATGCTGCAAAAAACTAAAAACCATAAAATTCAAACGTTTGGCGTAGGCAACAACACTGCCACATGACGGTTGCGGACTGAAAAAATGATGTAAATATTCAGCTTTTTAGATTTTAAATTAAATAACCAGTCAATTTGGCAGACATGAACATTATCGAGAATTCCTGCAACCTTCTGAAACAAAAAAGAAAACACCACAAGCAAACAAACTCTATGTAGTCCTATATAGACCAAGTTCTGGACTGGTCATGCACCTCAATGCTACTCGGTTATGGCCTGGTCAATGCACCCAGTCCAATTCAGTTTGGTCTGGTCAGTAATCCCAGTCCAACTGCCGGAACGACCAGTGTTGTCAGATTTTAGAAAGCTGTGGCGCAAACTTTTAGTTAAAAACGCGCCCAAAAGCGCAACTAAGCAAATTACATGGCGCCAAAATTAAAATTGATCGCATTTAAACATTTTTTTATTAGCACAGCCACAAAAACAACACCAAGTAATAAAATAATTACTTTGTTAAATTTAACAAACTTCAATTAAACATACAACACAATCATTACGGGTACTACAGCGCGGATGGTTCTAGTGGAAGTGATTAATTTTTGAATAAAAATAATGTTTATATACTAATATTGTGGGAAAGTAGTAGTAGAGTTTGTACAATGCTTCTGGCCGGCTACATCAAACGATTGTCGGAAAATATCAAAAGGCTTGTCTGAAATTGCCCAAATTGCGGTTTGCGGTTTTTGCATAAAAATAAGCGCAAATTATCTTGAAAAATCGACCAATTTGCGCTAAAGCGCCCAATCTGACAACACTGGGAACGACACGCTGCACGCGTTTATATAGCCCTCTAAAAAGGAGTGGGGGAACATACATTCAGCCTGATTGGCCGTTCGAGTCACGTGTCACACAAGTGACCCAACTCACAAAAAAAATAAATAGGGTTGTCAACCTAAATTATTGATTTAAAGTAAACAAAACACCCTACAAAAAATAATGACAATTAATTATCAGATTCAAAACTAAAAAATAGGCAACATGTAATACTAAACAATGAGTAATTTAAAAAATACATTAATGGTGACATGGCTGCCTAAATATGAAATAATAAATAACAATGTCCTTACATGAATTTAATAGGTATTTAACTCGTAAAAACTGTCTACCGATCACTCGCGCACTAATTGTCTTGCGGGTGTCGATAAAACTTAAGTGTCTCGGTCTCTGAGACGCGTAATCGGTAGCGCCGCACTCTGGGCTTTGCATTTTTTCTTTTCTTTCTTCTTTTTCCAGGGTGTTGTAGTTGCTGCAGGTGGCGGATGCGGACGGGTCACAAGGACTGCTTTCCTTTCCGCAAACCATGGGTGCTCTACTTCGGAAGGATAGGTGTACATTGATTGCACAACCACTGGAACTCTTGAAACGGTCTTCACAACGGCGTTGTCCCTGGATGTGGATGGCAACGGATTAGGTCACTTCAAGAAGACTTGCAACGGTGACGATGCTGGACAGGAATTCGGTGGAGTGTATAGGCCGAACAATATAGCCTTCCGAAGGTCCCATTGCTCCTGTAATTCCGCCGCTCGACCAGGAGATGGTGGCAATGATATCGGGGAAGCATTCAATTCCAGGACATCCATAAATGCAATCTGAACATACTTATAAATGTAAGATACCGCATAAAGTTCAAATATTCCTAGGTATCTTATAAACACAGGGCAACACATACAAATTATATGTTAATTAATCACATACCTTATCCCTTTTTTCTGATCGCTATACATTAGTTAGAAATGCGGGACTTACTAAAGATTGAATTCAATAATATATAAATAATAAACCGGTAATAAATTAAATAGTTAAATCTACATTGTATATCTCCACACAGATACTGGTACGTCATCAAATTAAATTGGTCACATCAGCGCTCAATGAACCAAAAAGGTGTTCCTAAGAGTAAAACAGGCTCATCAATCGGTTTGGCCTAACTGAATGACAAGAAAGGTAACCAAAATATGTAAACAATATTTTAGCTAATCCCTGCCCTTCTTCTTTTTAGATGACGAATTTGCAACCAGTAACGGAGAAGAAAACGAACGTTACACATTACAATGAAAAATTAAAAAAAAATGTTAGAAAGTTTATATTACTGCAATAAAAACAAAAAAAGCAAACTGCAAAATCAAAAAAAATTATGCGATTTTATACTTTTCCGAAAGATAAAAAATATTAGAAAGCAGTTGTTAAATAAACGCAAAAAAAAAAAAAAAAACCCGTTACTGCACAAGTATGTTCCGCACATTTTATGATAAGTATTATTTATTAAAGTATAAACTTTTGGAATATTTACCTAACAAAAAAAATTGTTTGTGCGATTCTATTTATAAATTTTCTCTCTACAGTTTACACAAATACACATATTTCAGTGGCAACCGTTTAAAGAAAAAAACTTAACTAATGAATAACATTAATAAAATTCTGAAACTGCAGAGATTAATGCAGCTAGGATTGTTAAGTCTCAACACAAAATAATGAAAAAAGCTTTCTCAAACGGTTTTGGAAAAAACTTACACAATTTTTTTTATTCTGTCATTAACTTTTAAAAAGTGCAAGATTGATAAAAAGTCAAAAATAATTGCAAAATTCTTTTTATAAAATATTAAAAATAACAAAGTCTGGCCATAATATATAAAAATATTGCCAGAAAAATATTATATTGTATATATTGTAAAAAATGCAAAATTTATTAAGTTTTTTTAAATAAAATCAAAATCCAGCCAAAAACGTTTGAAATAATATAATATTAAAAATAGCAAATTCCAGCTTCAAAACATCCTCCTATTCATAGAACGTCAAAAATATTAAAACTTGGTCATGATGTATAAAATATTGTCAGAAAGTACTAAAATCCGGCCAAAAACGGTTGAAAATACCAAATTCTGAGCATAAAATGTCAAATACGGCCACAAACTGTTTTGTATATAAATTTTCTTGAAAAATAGCAAAATAATGTTAGAGAAGACCAAAATGTGGGATAAACAGTTGAAATTTTTTTTTAAATAAATGTTAGAAGGCCTTGTACATATGGCTTTTTATTATCAATATGATAAAATCAATGTATGATATAAAGAACTTTAAAAACAGCTTTCAAAACTACTTTATAAAGAATCATATCGTTGATTGACATATTATGTTAGAAAAATATTCAATCTTATGGGAACAAACAACCAATGTAATAAACCTATCGCTACGAGGCGCTGCCTGCGCAATGCATAACTTGGATAACATAACACTACCTGGCTCTGAACAAATCAAATATTGCTAATGGTTTAATTCCGTGCTAAAAATGTGCATAGATAGAAATAATAGAGTACTTATATACTATTTAAGAAAAATCACAAGTATTTTTTAGAATTGTGTGACTCATCGTCACCTTTAATTTTGTGGTAACACTCCACACACGTTTTGTCAATATTTATTTTAACAATCAACATTGATTTTAAAGTTTCAATGCTAAGCTGTGCTTTTTTTTAACTTCAGACCTTGTTTACTGCAGAGAATATCCTCTCTGTAACAGCATTAGCTCACAACCGCTTTTGCCGCGATGTTGCTGGATTTTAAAATTTTGCACACAAAAATTTGTCGGCAGACGCTTACACTGATAAGGAGAAAGTTGGGGAGACATTTTTATTGGGGGGACGACCGTCTTTAAAAGAAGACTGTCTCTTTCAAAGGAGACGAATGGTCACTTTAAACATATAGTTCTTTAAAAAACATGTCGTTTATCAACCAAACGTTTAAAAAATTGAAATTGAAAACTAATGTATGTTAACAAATTATTATTGATATATTAATTTATAATAAAATACTTAATTATTTGTTTGCTTAAATAGTTACGGGAGTTACGACTTTTGCTGTGGTAATTATTATAAAATACTAGAGATACGATTTTTTCTCACAGGGCATATTGTTATGATCTCGAGTTATAGTATGATCTTTGTTAGAAAAATGTATTATAAATATAATATAAACAATACAAACTAAAATTGATTAATTTACAAATTTACACTTGCACATAATCAAATAATTTTAACATAACTTGATGCATAACTGCTATGCCGGCTGGAGTTACATTAATTTATAATTACAGTCAGTTGGATTTACAACTTTTTCTAAATGATTATTAGCTAGAAGATACAATTTTTTGTCAAGAAACGGTTTTTGCTAGTTGATGCATACTTAAATTTTACACTAGATAATCCATTTTTTGTAATTTATGGAGTTACGATCTTTGCACATTAGACCGACAATATGTGTATGGTAATCAGAGTGATAATTGATTGAAATAGTTATAGTATGTATATTTTTGTTGTTTATGTTGCTTATTGGAGTCTTTAATAAATAATTTTCTATATATTAATAAAATCCGTACTGTAATTAATTTAAAAAAATCATAAATGGTTCCATAAATAATATAATGTGCAAACTTAAAACTGATTGCAATTATTATTTTTTGGTACCAATACACAGACATAAAAAAAATAATTTTTAAAAATAAGATTGTTTAAATGATGATAAATGATGTTCAAACCTTTTAGAAAAATAAAAAAAAAACATTACAGAAAGATCAGATGAATGTAGTAATATAACAATGTTATTAAATTATTATTTCATTGGGAATTATAAAATGTAGATTCCTGATAACTACATCTACATTTCTTCAACCTTGGGAGATTTGTCTTTCAGTTTTTGATAGTTTTATAGCAGGTTGTTTGATCATCTTTATCTTGCTTTTCACCGTGACAATTCTAATTCTGCCATCTGTCCCTAGATGCACTTTACTAACCCTGCCTCTGAACCAATGTAATGGTGGCACATTATCTTTTTTGATTAGTACTAAATCAAAGTTTTTTAATTGTACTTCATTAATTTCCTTCCACTTAGTGCAAGTTTGAAGCTGTCTTAAATATTCCTTACCCCAACGATTCTAAAAGTGCTGCTAAATCTGATCGAAACTTTGAGAGACAATTCTCCTTCAAGAGAAGTAGAGATGGTTCTGCTAATGCGGTCTCCAATTAAAAAATGACCTGAAGTTAATACTTCTTTGTCTATTAGAACTTCCGTCATGGGTGTTAGAGGGCGTGAGTTTAGAATTGCTTCAATTTGATATAATAGAGTTGTCATCTCTTTACGTAAGTAGCGTGTTGCCTACAATTTTTGTAAATAAAATTTCATAGATTTTACGGCTGCTTTCATAATCCTCCAAAGTGTGAAGCTCTAGAAATGCTATTTGATGTTTTGTCTTGTTAAATTATTCGAAATGATTGTGCGGTTCAATTCCGATTCAAATAGGTTTTTTAATTCTTGTAATTTTCGATTGGTTCTTGTAAAATTAACTGAATACTGATATTTTTTGTTGCGCAATAAATCTTTTCAAAGCTGCCAAAAAGGATTCAGTTGTTAGTGTTGTTGTCAACTCCAAGTGTATAGCCTTTGTAACCGTGCATACGAGTACGTCTTTGATGTTTTCTTGCTTCTAGTATTTTCTTCTTTTATGTTTATAGAGTCACAATAACTCACGCCGGTATTTATGAATGGCTGGTTTAGTTGTACTTGATGACTTGGCAATATTTCCATTTTAATTTTACATATTTTTGGTTTAACATAAAAACACGTTATACATATTTTAATAACATTATGTGTTAACCTTTTTCCTCCAAGAATCCAATATTTGCACCAAATTGTAGCTAACGTTGATTGAACTTCAGCATAGTGTTGCCGTTAGTAGGTATTATGGATTATTAATTGGAACAATTGGTGATTCTGTGGAAGTAATATTAAATGGTTTTGATCAAAATAGATCAGGGATTTTTGCAAACGCGTTTAACTTGCTGTCCATCTAAACTTTTCACTTTGACTTTAATACAATTATTTCATCAATGAATTACTGCTAGGTAATTTTAATAATTGTTTCTTATGACTTGGTTCATTTCTCAATACTTAGTGGTCCATATTGGCGATAATGCATTGAACAAGTACAATTTCTAACAAGTCGTAAACAATTTGCGTATGCATTTTGTAATCGTTGAACATTAGAAAATAGTTTGAATGTTGAGTCTAGTTGATTAGTAACCATACTCACGATATTAGTTGTATTCCTATCCGGTAAAGATTCAGCTTGTGCAAATTTGCTTGTAAGCCAATGATTTCGGTCTTTGGTGAGCCATGCAGAACCATTTCATCTTAGCTTAATAAATATGAATTTAGAAATACTGCTGCTTCGTGATATAAGATCTGCTGGATTGTTTAGTCCAGATATATTATGTCTCCAGTTGTTGCTATTTGTTATTTCTTTGATTGCAACAACTCTATTGGCTACAAAAACCTTGAATGATATGTCTTCAGCCTTAATCTAACCTAGCACTATAGATGAATCTGTCCAATATGTAACATTTTTTGTTTTTTTGCATTAATTCGGCTAATAAAAGTGCACCAGATAATTCTAGCCATGGGATGATAGTTGCCTTGAAAGGTGCTACTTTGGAATTTAAGCACAATAATTTTATCGATGATCCAGTCATAGAATAAGATTTGACATATATTGACGCACCATATGCATCATTGCTGGCATCGGAAAATTAAGCAAGTAGTAGAAGTAATATTTGCCAATACATTATGACGATACCTGCAGTCACAACATAAATGTGTTCTCGGAATCTTAATAGAATGTTAAATAGATTATCTTGTAACCTTTGACCAATCAGCAATTTATCGATAAGAGATATTGCTGAATTGGTAAACTGAACCATCAATCACAACTCTTAGTTTGCTAGTTGTGCTTGATTTTTTATAACATAGTGGTGTGGAAAATAAAAGTGTTGCTAGTTTCTTGATTAATCTCATGTGACTCATTTCTATGTATTTTTGAATGAATGCAGTATATTCATCTTTTTACGTATAGTCTTTGGAGAATTTCTTTTCCAAATGTTTGAAACATTTTTCCGCTGTAAATCTTGATTTGCCAAGTATTTGAAGAATCGGTTTAAATGATAGTTTTACAATGAATCTGCCGTGTTTGCCTCTACTAGTATAAGTTTTAAAATGCACTTCACAATATTGTTCCAATGGTGTAAAGTTGGTAAGATTTTGCACTTCTTCTAAATTTCAGAATTTAGATAAATTATAATATGTCGATGCTAGAGAGTGTTGGGTTTAACAACTTCCGGCAATTATCCATCTAAAGTGTGTTTTTTGCGGCCATGGATGTTGATCCGTCAGTGCAATCTGACCGATACATAAGAGCGAGTTGAATAAATGTATTCCAATTAATAAATCGATTTCTGATAAAATATAAAAATGCGGGTCTGCTAACATTATATTATCTGGGAATTTCATATCTTTAATGTTGATTGTTGTATGCGGAATTTTTGTAATTGAAGGTATCATTAAACAGTTGGTTGTAGCGGTATATGAGTTTACGCGTGATCGAAAGTTTGTTGTGCATTTTCTTGTAATATTTGTTGATGCTTTATTTAGTCCATAGACCAAAATATTTATGTTAGACGTTCAGTCTGCTCACACAACTTGTTGATATGAAGTTTGACTGTGCGCTAGAGTCCAAGAAAACCCGACAAGGTTGCATGAAACCCTTGTTATTTTTAAGAAAAATTATGGAAGTTGTGAGAAACACATGTGCAAGTTTTATTGGTAGTGATACATGATGAGCATTAGTTGGTTCCTTATATTAGATGTCAATATGCAATAGTTTGTCATGCTTGTTGTGGCATTTTTTGCAAGTTCCAGCTCTGAATTGATTTACCTTGTGGTTCGGTCAAAAATAATATTTCCAAAACCGTTTCTATGACAACCCATGTTTATTAAGACTTTTTTGTTAGTTGTGGTTTGTACTACAACCCCTTTAAATATTTTACATTCTTTTTTGCAAAATAAAAAATAGAGAAGAAAATAATAATAAAAATAAATAACATTCCATAACTCCAAAACCGTTGCTATGACAACCCATGTTTATTAAGACTTTTTTGTTTGTTGTGGTTCATACTACCACCCCCTTAAATATTTTACATTCTTTTTTGAACACCCTGTATAACAAGAAAATGTTATCAAAAGACAAGACTTCAGTTAAATGACAGGTAATTGTTCTTTTTTTCAAATTACAATAAACAATTAATAGATAAGCAAATTTAATTAAAACGCCCAAAAAAATTGCTCAAAGAAGGAATTTAGTAGTTAATGACAAACATAAAATGATATATCTACAATTGGAAAGATTTTGTTCTAAAAAAAGAAGAGTAGTGAAAAATACTTTAAATTTATAAATAAACAATTAAATAAAAACAAACAACAACTGCTGTAAAATTCATAATACTTTTTATAAAGCAAATGCATTTATTAATTCTATAAATCATAATAATTTTACAGGAACACTTTAGACTAGATCACATACGCATGTGTCCATATATATTTTATTATTTCGCCATTTCTTTCATATAAAAATACATCAATATTAAATATAAATTAGTATTTGGAAAGTATTAAAGATTTCTCTAGCACAGCACCGAAAAAATATAATAATAAAATCATCTATATAGGAATATCTTTAACTTAAGGATTTATATTATAAAATTACTCTATTAGATCACATTATATAAAAAATAATCCATTACCCACCATATAAAATATAATATATAATTATCTGTTAAATTAATAGCCTGTGAACATTAAGTTAGTAGTTAATAATATTACGGGCTTTAATAAAATGAAATCAATATTATTTTAGTGCTAAATTATCTCGAATATCTACTACTACCAGGTGGGATAGTTTTGGTGCCAGCTTTAGGTTTATTAAATTGATATGTGGCGCATTTGGGTATGTGTCGTTCAGCTGCTGATTCATTAAATCTTCTACCGCAATGAGGACACTGAACGTAATCTGGATTTGTTGATGGAGGCGGTGGTGGAAGATCCTTCAAATTGCCACCTTTTGCGACGTGCGCTTGAACCTGCTTCGCTGCACGTATAGCGCTTATGAACTCCTCGTGCTTTTGCCTCCAGTTGCTCTTAGAAGAAGTAGGTTTCACCTGCTGAAGAAAATATTAAATTACAAAATATGAAATCAATGCATTATTCATTAGGTAAACACGTTTTTATTGCAATATACAAGGATTTAAATGGAATTATGGGACAGCATAGGAGGTTAAATCGTCATCACAATAGAATACCTTGGTGACTGCTTTTGTTTTTGTAGTTGAATCATTTGTTGTCGAATTCTAATAAAACAAGAAAACATATTTTAATTAAACTATTCTATCTAATCTGTGCATACACACAATGAATAGTGCTGTATGAAACCTATCCCATGCAGATTGACACGAAGAAAATTGTGCTATTCAAATAATTCTTAATTTAAACATCTTCCTGCTATTAAATAAATTTGATAATTATAATATAATAATAATAAAATAATTTAACTAGACAATAAACATAAAAGATACTTACTTTTCCGCTCCCTTTAATCCCCTTCCTAGTGTATGGTTCTAATTCTGTCCCAGCTACACGATGCTTTGTTGCGTCATATGCTTTGCGTTTCTTTTTTCCTGTTCGAGAACAAATATCTTCGTGGGTTTGCAATCTGTCCGTAGCAAATCTACGTTGACAATAGCGACATGCAGTTAAGTCATCTCGTTGTACAGCGCTATTTCCAGTTTTTGTTGACCTTGCCGATGGCCTTCCAGAAGAGGGAACTCTATCACCACCCTAAATTACTGTACCTATAGAATTTATGTACATAATATTAAATTAATACGTACCTGTTTATTGTTCATTTTATTAGTGTGAGATGGAGAGGATTGTGTACTACTAGCCCCAGATCCGGTTGATTTTGCGGAAGATGGTCTCGGACGTGCTGCTTGTTTTATAATAGGCTATAAGAAATTTGAATTATTTAAGCGAGTGGACAAAGCGCTTGCCTAAAATACTTTTGTTAAATTTGAACCGATGAAATGACTTAATATTTCTGGATTTTCTAAGGCATCCAGAACCTCAATAAAATGCTGTTGTATCATCTTTTACCCACATTATACGCACTCACAAATTTAGATGTTTATTGACATTAATCAAATTTATTTATTGCATTTGAAGCAAACTTGCTTGATAAAATTTAAATTTAATCAACTTACTTTAGGTTCCTTTTTTACTGGAGATGTAACGGTTTTAGTAGGTGGTTTCGTAATTGGAGAAGTAACAGTTTTAGTAACTGGTTTTGCTGCTGCCTTTTTGGTAGTTGTAGTTGTATTAACCACATCCTGACTTGCTAATTTTCCAACATTGGGCAATTTTCCCTTAAAAATTGCAGTATCGTCAAGTTCATCAAAACCAATACGTGGGAGTTCTTCATCATCAAGACTATCTCCTAAATTGTGATTGTTCATCATCTCTACTATGTCCCGATGCTGTTTTAAATAGTTATCGGCTTCATCATCAACATAATTATTGGATTCGTACGTTTCTTCCCCGCCATTATTGTTATATACACTTTGCGTTATCTCTCGTTTATTTATAAGCGGTTTTCCGTTGCGTGTACTGCTTATAGTTTTTTGGACAGTTGTCCTCACTGTTGATTTGATCGGAACATTTTTGCGGTCCAGACTTGCTGCACGATTTGTTTGAACAGGTCTATTGTTTTTAAGTGGTTCCAATGGATAGCTTCTGTCGATTCCTGCTTTTTGTCGCCTTTCGTCAAACATTTGTCGAACTTTCCCCGTATTTAACGTAATGCTGGTATCACTGCCGGCACTTCCTCGACCAACTCTGTCAAAAGCTCTTTGCTGTTGATTCTCGTAAAGTTTTAACAATTTCTCTTCTTTCTCTTGCATCTGCTTCTGTTGAAATCTTGCCTGTAAAAATAAATAAATAAATAAGATAAGGTAAGAGAAGTTTCGTACAGCTGTAATTAAAAAATATAATAGAATCATTCTTAGAAATAAAATAAGGTAACATTTGAAATTAGAAAAGGTCAAAATTAATTACGCATACATTATAATTTAGCTCAATAATATTTGGGTTATATGGAAATTGCCAAAATCCCAAAATAATAAATGTGATAATAATTGTTATAATGAGAGCGGTATTAAATCAATGTAATACATGTTTCATAAACACAATACAAAAGTTATACATGTCAATTAACATCGATCCTATTCTTATGGCTTATCTTTATTATAATATTAAAAATGACAGACTAGGTGTGCGAGACGCAATAGCGTATTTGCAATTTTATCGTTGGACTATTTCATTATTGCCAATTGTCCGTAACAGATAAATATAATTACTTAAAAGAACAACCCACAAATACAGTTTTGCAATTACTAATTCTAAAGCTTCAACACAAATAACCAAATGAAATGTTTTGGAACAAGCAAATTTGCATTTGGCGCAGTTCCTGATTTGAGTAAGACTTTTGACAAAAACAGCAACCTGTTCATAAACTGTCAAGAATGTAAGTAATTTTACAAGAGTTTACAAATACTTTATATATACATATATATATATATATTTATTTGTATTTATTTCCGGTTCTTCTCGCGTTGGTCGATTGAGTATTATTCAACGTTTGTATGTATGTATACAAAGTGTTAAAAAAAAATATTTAGGGCCGCTTTTACAACCCCCAGTTAAAGCATAGTTTGGATTTGGAGGGGAATAACCCGGGGTTAACTTATCCGGTGCTCGAAGCAGTAGTTATACCTAGTTTAACGCACATAACCTCGTAAGCGCCGCACATATCATATTAGTAAAAATAAATAAGGAAAAAAGTAAGGTTTGTTGCTCCGATTTTTGTCTTTTTGTTGTCACTATCTGATTTAAACATATTTACGTTGTAGAGAAGACAATATAAATTTGCTTATAAATAACTTACGGCACAATTGACGTTTCAATAGGTTATCCTAGAGAATAAACTAACTTAGCATTTGTAAAATGCTTTGCGTGTTAAACTAGGTATAACTGTGGATTAGTTTATCCGACGGTTGTAAAAGCGGCCCTAAAAGGAGTAGTAGTACAAACCACAACAAACAAAAAAATCTTAATAAACATGTGTCGTCATAGCAACGGTTTCGAAGATATGAAACATTATTTATTTTAATATATTTTTACAAAGAGCAAAGTTATAACAGGCACGACATCTTTGTCTAAAGGACATTCGTACTTTTTCTAAAAACCCCTTATTAGCTCGTATTTCTTGGCACTTTTCATTAATTTTTAACTGCAGCTTCTCGAGGCTATTTACAGAAGTAGCATACACTAATGATTTCAAATATCCCAAAAAAAAAATCAAGAAAGTTATCAAACAATCTTGTTGGCCATAAAACTGGCCTGCCTCTTCTTACCCACCTATATGGAAAAGTCTAAATGCTTTCTAACGGCAATCAAAAAATGAGCTAGAGCACAATCACGCTGGAACTACATTTGTTGCCTGAGAGCCAAAAGAATGTCATCCAAAAGACTATACCTTGTGTTCTGCAGAAAGTTGAGGTTTGGTAAAACAGCAAGACCTAGAAACCTGTCGCCTACAATACCCATCCAAATGTTTAATGAAAAACGAGTCTGATGTCCACATTCAATTACAGCATGGGAATTTTCGTTGACCTAACAATGTGCATTATGAAAATTAACAACTCCATTTCGTGTGAACCTGGCTTCATCCGTAAAAAGAATTCCTACTCGGCTAATATTTTCCGCACACTCGTCCCTGGATTATGCTCTATCCGTGCTATAATTTCTTGTTCTGCTCTAGGAGTAGATACCAACCTTGGTCTGCCGGAAAGATAGCACTGTTTTTGAAGTGAACCGGTATCTCTCAATTTCTGGTGAATTCTTCCAAACATACAATGTAAAGGAATCTGGCAATTTGGATAAGCTTCTACATAAAGACGTCGCGCTTTGGTCACAATCCCATTAGCACGACCATACATGAAATGCATGTAGGCTAATTCTGCATTAAAATAAAACTTGTGCACTAACAACAACTGTCAAATATTTAATGTTTATTTCACAAATCATCAGCCAACTGTGATAAGAAAATGCACGTTTTTGCAAAATAAAAACCGGATGGAAAAAAAAATAATAGAAATAAATAATGTTCCATATCTCCAAAACCATTGCTATGACAACCCATGTTTATTAAGACTTTTTTGTTTGTTGTGTTTCGTACTACCATCCCCTTAAATATTTTAATTTTTTTTTAACACCCTGTATATACAAGGCGTTAAGTGTGTACAAAATTTGCGACAACCATATTTGATATTTGTTGAAATCATTAATGTAAATAAAAGTATGGCTTACGCCAATGAGTATATCAAGTACAAAAAATTAATAAGTTTGTCAAGTCCAAAAATTGTTAACGATATAACTTGGAACGGCTGTTTTATCTACTAATGTACAAGTGAATTTTGATTTGAATACGTTTCGTCATTGATCATCACATGTATCGGTTGCAGTTGTTTAGATTGAGTGACGTTTGGAAGTTTGACGTGTCTTTAATAGTTAGTGAATTCCTCTACCATGAATCACTATACAAACGCCGAGATGACTGACATGCATTTCATGTATAGACTTGCTGATGGCAATTAATTACAAGCTAGACCGTTCAATGTACAATTGAACGGTTTCTTAGCCGTAATATCCCCGACCAAAAATCTTCAAAAACATTCATCGACGTCTTCGTGAAACAAAATGAAGGGCCAAAAAGATCAATGACAGTAAGAACAATACAACTAGAACAGAATGTGATGGACATGATAGAGAGCAATCCAAGTAGTTTTACGCAAAAAAATTTGATATTATTATTGTATTAATGTATAAGCCAAAGAAATTTTTGCAAAAAAAGTGGATTTTATAATGATAATTTATTAGCACATGCAATTAATGCTTGTATAATGTTAGCTTTGGTTTTAAAATTTAATTGCAAATTCATCTAAAGCCTACAAATATTTTATTATTGAAAAAAAAACACGGTTTTTGTTTTTTCAAACAGAAATCTTTGAAAGCAATAACACATATCAACCTATAAATTTTTCTTTGTTATTTCATTTCTGTTTTATAACACTGAGTGACAGTAAGAATCAAATAAGTTGGAATTCAAAATAAACAAGACGCAATACTCACACCTTAAAAACATCTAAACATTAAACATTAAACCTTCTATTAGTTTTTATTATTAAGCCTTGTTTGGTATTGACACTGCAGTCCTTTAAACTGTGATGTCATTTGTGTACTTGTATTGTTTCTTTCATTTTAAAGTTCTGGCATCTGTGATACTAGTTTTAAGTTTTATTTATTTTATGGTTCTTTCAATAGGGGTCTTATACAACTTTGATGCTGTGATATTAGTTTCAAAAATTTACGTCATACCGTATCTACGTCCAAACGTCAAAGTTTCTTTACAACTTTAGTGTTTTAATTGTTACTTGTTAATTTATTTCTATAACTGTCCGTCTTAAGCGTTATATATTTCTTAATTTATTTTAATTAATTATTAAAAAGTACAGTAAAACTGCAACGGTTGAAAACGCAGCTGTTGTCACTTAAAAATGATCCTGGTAAAACACATTAAATGTTTGGGGTTTCACATGCACAAGAAGTGACGTTCTGCCGGATTTCCAATAATAACCCTCAAAATTGGACTCCAGGCAATTGCAATTGCCGTTCCAATAAAAACCACAATATACAACCTGTATCTTTCGGAGTTTGATTAGATTTATTTTGCAATTTCAACAGCCCTAATTCATGTTAGGCGATCGTTTGTTAGAAGATTTTCTCGACCAAAGCGACCTTGTCCTCCTTAACACGGGTTCCCCCACACACAATGAAGGTAAAAGTACAATTTTTTTGGCAATTGATTTGTCTTTGTCGTCTCCACGGACTAGCCACACGTTTGTGTGCTACGAATGTTTTAGAAGACACGGCAGCAATCAGTTTTTCTATTGTAATTAAAACTGTTGTCAAACGGGTTAGACAGTCCGTCTCTCGTAGATGGTGTCTCAACCGAGCAGACTGGTAAGATTTTCAAGCCAGTCTGGTTTCACCAGAGTCAAATGGTAAAGATGTCAAAACCTCCGTAAAGGTTTTCACTAGTTGTATCGTCCAAACAGTGTGTTCCAAAGTTCAGCGGTTTCTGTGGTTGTAGGAAGTGCTTTTGGTTTAGACGGTACGGCCCATTAGTCTCTCTTTTGCTTCAACTCGCTGAGTGCCATCCTGAGTATAAAGTTTATGTACTTGATCAATCCGCTAGTCCAGCTCGTGCAGATTTCGATATTCCGCCTGGCCGGGTTTGGGCAGAAAGTTACGTTTGCTTGGACGCCGGGTCATGTGCTGGCAGATAAAACCACTTATGAGACGGCTGACGCGTATCCAACTGACAACATTCCCATAAAATCTGATGACCTCAAAAAGATATGTAATTTTAAAGGTCATCAAGAATTGGCAAAGAGTATAGAACGGTTTTAAAAGCAAATTAAAAGAAATCAAGTTCTCCGCAGAAAAGATAAAGTCACCCTATGTCGCTTGCGCATAGAACCAAACGTGTCACGCCCTTACTTGACATCGTCGTATAAAAAATATAAGTCTTTCTAATTATTATAAAATACATATGCATGTGAACTGTGGCGGCAGAAAACCTGGACCCCAATTTTTTTTAAATATAATAAAGCAGTCAACTTTTTATCGAAAGTTTGTTAGAGATTGAGCAGTTTGGGAATCTATCGTGACGACACTTTCCTCATTCCTAGATCATCATGTAAAATTTTAAAAATACTTGTTTCTGATATTTCTATTTCTCGATCATAACTGAAACTTTTTATGAACAATCAATCAACATGTATGTCTTCCACACTTCGAGTTATTATAAATAGATTCCTTGAAATTAAACGGCTTCTGTTTTCAAGTTGTAAATCTTTAAAATGATATAAAAATGACAAATGTTAAGATTAGAAGCACACTTGGAGATAATGATAAAAATTCACAAAAACTTGACATAATTTTTTTAATTAATTCTCGGAGTAATTTAAGAAAAAAATGTTACTTGATACCCCATAAGTACCTGGAAGGCGATTTTACTTCAAAACGATATTATTCCCTTTCATTTTTACGGAATTATTCTTTCGACTGATTTTAATTTATGAGGATAAATTATATTTAATTTACTATTTTATTAGTTATATAATAGATTAAACTAGAACTCGATCTTATTTTCGGTCAATGTGCTGTTGTAGCTAAACATTTTGTTATTGTTTGTTTTTAACTGTATTGAACTTCGATTATGAGTAATTTGATTATATTTTTTATAACTACCATAAAATGATGTGTGGGTGAATGAATCATAGTCTAGTGACCTTAAATGGGTGCATACATTAAAATATTCAATTTCGTTAATTGTATATATTTATAAAAAATCTTGGCAAAACATATATGATAAGTTTAATTTTACGTATTCCGCATCAAGAGATAAACGACGTTTATAAGTTATAGTTTTATTTTCTAATTAATGATTTATCACTGTTTCCATTCGTAGCAAAATAGATTTCCATTTACCATGCAAGAGCCTTGTCAGATGTATTTTTAAAAGAAATTACACCTATACTATTGTTTACGATATGATAATATAAATATTCCTACTTATCTTAAGAGTGCGTAAGAGTTGTTTGTTACAATATAATATATCATATTAAAAAGAATTTAGTTCTACCACTATAACAGCAGGTCAGTAATATTCAATACATTTTTACTCGCTATTATATAGTATACGTATTGTGACTATTAAGTGTATGTGTGTATCAACGGCATTTTTAATCATAAAAATTCATTAAAAGTCTGCACATATTAATAAACCGTAAACTTCATATGCAAGATAACACTATGAATGAACACATTATGTTGATAACAGATGAGTTTCCTTAGCTGACCTTTTTCCAACATATATTCGTGTGGCTTACTGAATAATTTCAAATAGATTCTCTATAATTAAAAATGTTTCACCTGCAACACTTGGCGTTTCTCAGATAAATAATATATTTATATTATCGTGACTATCGTACCATGACATTGAACTTATACTAAGTTAATACAATATGAATCAATATTTTTTTAAAAAAATGTTATTACATATTATTTAGATATATTTATCGGCTGATGCTAAGACTCTATTATTTCAACATTCCAAGGTTCTTCACTGAATTAATATTTCTAGAGGTTATATTTAATGATAGAGTTTTATTAAGTATGTTCGTAGTATCTTTATTAATTTTGAATAATTAATATACACAAAAATGATATATCCGTTGTTGAACAGCATTTTTATCAAATTTAACTAACCGAACCAAAGTAATTTTTAATATTATTCTCAACCATCATAGTTTTGCTTTACATCAAAGATAGTGGATAACAAGAGTCAAGTTGATTGTATATACTTTGATTTTAAAAAGGCATTTGACACAATAGACCATTCCGTTATATTACACAAGCTTGATAAATTTAGTTTTAGTAACAATCTTTTACTATTATTTAAATATTATTTAGATAACCGTAGTCAATATGTTTCTTACAATAATTGTTCTTCTGAATACTGTCCAACGTCAGGCGTGCCTCAAGGATCTAACCTAGGTCTATTACTGTTTTTACTTTTTATTAACGATCTGTCAAATATTTTAACTTGTAAACATTTACTTTTTGCTGACGATCTCAAAATTTTTTCCGCATTTAATTCTGTTGAAGACTGTGTTAATCTTCAATACAATATTAGTTTAGTAAATAATTGGTGTAATACTAATCGCCTCTTTCTTAATGTAAGTAAATGCAAACTTGTAACATACACCAAGAAACCAGCAGCTCAATATTTATCGGATGGAGTGGCTATTGCGCGTGTTAATCAAACTACAGACTTAGGCATTATATTTGATGCTAAACTAACTTTTTCTGATGATTTAACGTCAGTAATATCTAGAGCGCATAAACTAGTAGGCGTTATTTTGCGCAACACTAAAGAATTTAACAACATTGAAGCAATAATTGTGTTATACTACACCCTAGTCAGAAGCGTTCTTGAGTATGGCTCAGTGATATGGAACCCAATTAACAGCTGCGATATTAATTCTCTTAAAGCGGTTCAACGGAATTTTTTTAAGTATTTATGATTTAAATCTTTAAACTATTATCCGCTTCAA
The DNA here is from genome assembly GCA_963932245.1 of Tachinus rufipes. Classification (NCBI taxonomy): domain Eukaryota; kingdom Metazoa; phylum Arthropoda; class Insecta; order Coleoptera; family Staphylinidae; genus Tachinus; species Tachinus rufipes. Next base: position 73,463,862 of record OZ010743.1, read on the forward strand.
GGATTTGACCATGGTGAGCTCCTTAAGAAATTTGATGTAGTTCCACTGGCAGCAAGAAGATCGGTTGCAATACTTTTTTTTGCATAAAATTATACACAACACAGTTGATTCTCTTGATCTGCTATTTAATTTAAATTTTTTAGTACCACGTGTCAATTCCAGGACCACAAATTGTTTTTATAATCCACCTGCAAAGACGTCGGCAAAAGTAAAATCTCCGTCTTTTTCAATGTGCTCAACGTTCAATAGTGTTTCAAATAAATGTGGTATTTTAATGATAATTCAAGTGTTTTTTTAAAGTGTATTCGTACATTTTTCTATTGAAAAGTATGTTTTTTCTTAACTTTTAATTATTTATTTGTAATTTTATTGTACCTGTATTTACTGTAGTTTTTAATATGTTGTTCTGTAATAAGGTTTTACCTGTTGGGCAATAAATTATTATTATTATTATTATTATTAAAACGATGTTGACAAGTATCAAAAGCTTGCATCAACTTGTTATAGTAATGTTTTTTTGTTTTTTTTTTTTGCTAAATAGAAAGTTTTAAAATAAGTGTATTATTTTATTATTTTTTTTATATTTTATTATATTCTAAGACAATAGAAAACCTATAACTGTGTTTTGTTAACAAGATATAAAAAGTATATTTTTAAATTGCACATTTTGGGATTTACTCTATTTGGGTTTTGTTGTTATATTATAATGCAATCGGCAACATTTAAAATAACTAGAGAGTGTCTAGTAAATTTTTAACCTGTGTAGTGGTATTTATTACTTAAACAGTGCATAGTGCATAACTTGACTGTTTAAACGATCATGAATTGGCATTGCAGTTAATAATTACCAGTTTGGTATTTAATGCCTTGCGTAATAAGACGAGTGAAATATCAACCAGTTAAGTTTCATTATATATATATATTTACATCTCGGTATCTATAAAGCGTCCGCTATGAGAAACTGTCATTGGGCGTCCCTTAAAAAAAAACGTACTTCTAGTGCTCGCAGGTAAATATACTCGAGCTCAAAAAGATTAACGCGGTTTTCTTATTAAATACAAACTAAAACATTTTTCTATTGTACATAAAACTACCTTTTAGCGTCCGTACATTTTTCTGTTTTTGAGCGTCTTACATATACACAAAAAAACATGAATATGTGTTATAGAGCGTCCTGTTTGCTACCTTAAAGCGTCCGGCAGTGTTGCAACATGTTTTCTATTGTAGATATACATATTTGACACGGATTGTGCATACTATAAAGCGTCCAAACCAGTTTGACCAGTCTATTTATAGAATATCTGTAGTAAATTAACTATACGGCGTCCAACAAAAAATAAACAATAATATACCCACTTAGTACTGATTGAGTAACTCTTTTGGTTTTTAGATTTAAGTAAAAAATAATATAAAATTCACTGCATTTTTAGTGTCGGAAACATTTTGAATAACTTAGGCTTTGCAAATCCAACGATGCTCTCTAACAGGTGTCTTGAATTGAAAAAAAAGTTTGATACAAATTACGACGTTAGAACTTATTGATTCTGATCAGAGTAGTTTTCGTAAACTACAAAATGCAAAATATTAAAATTGTATCTGCTTTTTCTATTTCTTTTAAGAAAAATCAATAAATGTTTATTTCATTGTAAAGAGAAAGGTATGCCATTAACATTTAAAAACAATATCAGTCAAATAGCCGCCACGGCTACGGCTGCAGTACCACATTCTTTTTACGAATTTTTTTATGACCAATTCGCACATTTGAAGCTGTATGTCCTCGATAACTTCACACATTCCATCTTTAAGGTCTTGAATCGATTGTGGAGCATTGGCATAAACCTTGTTTTTTATGTGACCACAAAGAAAAAAGTCTAAAGATGTTGAATCACAAGATCTCGGTGGTCAATTGTGATCACTTCTTTGAGAAAAACACGGCCAGGAAACTTTTCTTGCAAAATTGCGATTGTTTTGTTGCTTGTGTGGCACGTAGCGCCGTCTTACTGAAAATAAACGTTGTCCACATCAATATCTTTCAATTCCGGCCATCAAAAATCATTAATCATAGCTTGGTAGCGCCATCCATTCACCGTAACAGTTGCACCAGCCTCATATTTAAAAAAAGTAGGGTCCAATCACACCGCCAGCCTAAAAACCGCATCAAACAGTGACACGTTGAGGATGCAAAAACTTTTCAACAACCATTCCTGGATTTTCTGAGCTACAAATGCGACAATTCTGCTTATAAACGTAGCCTCCGAGGTAAAAATGGGCCTCATTACTGAAGATAATTTTTTGATAAAATTTTAGATCATTTTGATGCATTTGAAGGACCCAATCAGCAAAGAAACGACGTTTATGGTGATCGACCAACTTGAGTTCTTCTGGTAACTGAATTTTAAAAGCCTTAAAACTTAAGTCAAAAGTGCAAAATACAATTCAATGTCGTTTGTGAAATGTCTAATTCCAAAGATCAACAAGGAATCGACAAACCTGGGTTTTCTTCAACACTACGGGCTACATCAGCAATATTTTCATGTGTTCTTAAGCGATGCACACGTTTTTGATTCTTTACATCACAAACTTGTTCCAACAGCTTAAATTTTTCCACTAGGTTTACTATTGCCGGCCGAGAAGGTGCTTTACAACGACCAAAAAGTGTTTTAGTTTTGCGAATTGTGACTGAAAAATTTTCACCATTTTTGTAGTAAATTTTAATAATTTCAATGCGTTGTTGAAGCGTGTATTGTTTCATTTTTAATAACGGCGTAGTTTTTACTTGTCAAACGTCAAAAGATAATAGCTTCAAAATTGACAGCTGCCCAAATAGCCTGCTATTCAAATGAAACTTCTTATTGGAAAACCCTTTACAATAAAATGTTATTAAGTTTGCAAAATTAAATGTGGTATGTAATAAAGTCGACAATTGCGTTTTTTAATCTTTCCGCATAACGTGGATCATTAATTATATTGATATTATAACGAGACTATACAGTTTTAAATTTATTATGAATAGGTAAATGGTATAAAATAATATGAAATTTTGTTTCGATAAAATCTTTCTATTTCTAAATTTAACATTTTTTCATCTGGTTTTGATGTAGAGAAACATAGATTTACATTTTTATCCATTGACTTAAAACATACTACGTATGGAATAATTATCAATGAGCTGATATTTCCTAGTATTTTGTCACTAACAAAAATATTAGAGTTTTTCAACATTGTTTGGCAAGCATTCCCCGCAAGAACATTGCCATAGCAATTTTTTGATATTATTTTTAACTGTTTTGGCCAAAGATGAGCTTGTTTACGAAATAAATTTTTTATTAATTTGTTCCAAACTATGAAATTTTGAATAACAGTTACATCATCGTATTCATTGAAGAGTAGAAGATTCACTACTGATTTGCTTAACATAACAAATTTCTTATTATTTCCATTAGATTGAAATATTTTGAAGAAATTTCTTAAATTTCCGAACGGCTTCAGCCTGAAGCATTTGTGTTCTATTTTCAAATTTGCAATTTTTAACAATTAATTTAAGAAAAGTAAAATTAAATTTAATTAAACTGCAATAAAAACTTATTAATGTTATTGTTTTCTTCCTCGTCGTCATTTTCAATACCACCTATTAATTCATTATAATGTACAGAACAGTTGCTTACATTTTCTTGCAAATATACATAGCAGTATAGGCTAGGATACTTTGCAGAAGCAATTTGTTGACCGTTTACAATGAAATTTATTTTTAAATCGCCGATGAACTTGAATGAGAAATCATTCAAAATTACAAGAATTTAGATTCCTATAACTTTCCTTCACATCGAAAACAATAATAACAAAATAATCTTTTTTACATTTGTAGCTTTACCAAATTTTTCAAGTCCGCACTGTTCTTATACGTAGATCTCAACAATCTTTCATTTGTGTTATATTCTAGCTCAGGTAATATGCTAAGAGATATTTAAAAAAAAATGCCGTCTGCCATAATTTTAATGTCAACATTACCATTTTCTCCACTTTTATTAATTACCATATCAAATATTTCAGAAACGTTACCCCACACTATTGGTCTTTTAATTGTTTTGGTTAAACTTCCATTACAACATCAAACCTAGGAAATCAATTTTTATAATGGAATCATATTCTAATTTCCTATTCTTCATATCTTCAGAGAAATGGGCAAGAATACATTTGCGTTGACCAGTTGGTGACCGAAAAAAGTTAGTACGATTTTTGTATATATATATATATATATAACGCAGACACATTCATGATAGATTTATAATTCAATAATTTCTCCAAACTGATCTGAATCTTTTTAATTTGTTTGGGATTGATAACAATTCTCTTCATTCTTTTTTTAGAGCTGCTGTATGATGCAATTCTTTACTGATCAGACAGTTCCGCAACCATATTGTTTGTTATGTTGCTGGTTGCTTTTTTTTTTTTGAAGAACATTAATGAAATTGTTTTTTTTCTATGGTTGAGAAACATTTTGTACAGACAATTGTTGCAGTGTTGGGTTTAGGATTTTTTTTTCATTTTCTGAACTGATTTTTCATAATTTACTGATGCTATCCTACCAAACTTAATTTGTTTATATACTTTTATATGTTCTCTACCTTTCATTACTGCAGATCTAAAGTTCTTTCTTGCAGTTATACTTATTTAGCAATTACAATCAATTTTATTTTGAGTTCCTTTAAGAAAAACATTTTTTTCAATATTTGGTATTGTAGAAATGTTTCTTTTAGGATTATCATTCTTTCTATCTTTTAGCGCTAAACAACAAGTGGTACATATAATTTTGGGAAAATGTAAATCTTGAGTATTAAATTTAGGATTTGAATGTCTTATTAATTTAGCTGTGTTTTTATTAACGTGGAAAAAAAATCCTATTCTGTGTGTAAAAAAAAATCCACAATACATACAATTAAAACTGACTATTATTAATAGTAGTAGTATGAGAAACCATTTTCACAAATTCTTTATCACAAATCATTCAACACTTTGACAATATACTCACTAAAGTAATTTTTTGATTATAAATATTTAATTTAAAAAAATCAAATTGTTAATATTTAATACTATTCACATCAGCAAAATCCTTCAGATCAGAAAGTACAACTGACTGCTTAAGGAATCAAGTAAAACTAAAATAAAACAACTAAATCCTCATAAAAACAAATATAATTTTTTAATTTGTATCGTATCAGCCTACTAAGAACAATAATCGTATTGTAGTTGAATTTTTTATTTATGCTAACTCAAGTCAGACCACCACTGTGCTTCAAGAAAGAGCAAATACAATATTTGTGTTCAGTATTTTTTTTATCTTTGCATGCTACTCTAATCATTAGAGAAGAGATTTTGTGACGTCATTTTAATTTTTCAATTATTTCGATTTGGGACCAATTTTTTGATAAATTTTATAATTTCTAAACTTTTGGGCGGTACTGTTTCCAAGAAAGAGCAAATACAATTTTTTTATTTTGCATTTTGTAATCTACCGAAGCTACCCTGAAATGATGAGTTCCAGCGTTATTTTTAATATTTTTTTTTTTATAATTTAAGACACTCTTATTTGCTCCGCGACGTTGAACAAGAAAGTTATGACTATACGGTGGTGGCCAAGAATAAAAATCCGACGGCTCCAATCAAAACATTTTTTTTTTGTATTTTAATTGGGCCCAGATTTTTGGTCAAAAGTGCAAAAAGAGACTTTTTTGGATTAAATTTGGAGCAACATTTAAAACAAAATTTGGGCAACTTATTTAAAAAAAAATCATAAAGATGCTGCGTTCATTAGCTATTTGACAAAAAAATAAGAACTTAGCCTTACCGAACTACGTTGATCCAAGTCGGGCAAATCACGATTTTGGGGTTACTTTGAGCGGGACGCATTTGAATTGCACTGAAGCGCTTTGACACAGCAGTCGTAACACTTCCAATTTTTAGTATCAGAAATATTTTTGCTAACTTGTCTTTCAAATTCAATGGTGTTCTCGGGTTTGCTCTGCAACTTAAGACAAAAAAATTATGTCTATACGCACAAGGCGTTAAAATATTAGAGCCTCGTCCAGTCCCGATTGGACTTGACTGAGCATTGAGGCAAGAAGACATGGCCAAAAATCCGACGGTTCCGATTAGAACATACTTTCTAGTTGCAACCGTTACTTAGCTACTTCGATCCAAGTCGGACGGGTCACCTTTTGGGATCGTTTTGAGCGCGACGCATTTGAATTGCACAGAGGTGCTTTAACCATTACTGCTTGGTAGGATCACTTCTGATTTTTAGTGTCAGAAATATTTTAATTAACTCGGGCCTTGCAACGGGGTCTGGGCTTGGCTGGGCAAATTGAATCGGGAAAACATGACTAAAAATCCGACTCCAATTAGATAAAAATTTTGTTGAAGTTTTTTCATTTTTTGAAAACCATCCTGTTTAAGATTTTTTTTTTCATTTTTGGTTTAAAATTTATGGTTCGAAGTGCAAATGATGATTTTTTTGTATCAAAAAATTTAGACAAAATTTGGGCAGTTAATTAAAAAAAAAATTGAAAATAGCTGAGTTTATTAACTTTTCAACAAACAAACTATCTAGCTGCAACCGTTACCAATCTTTGTCTATCCAAGTCAGACGGGTCACTTTTTGGAGTTTTAAGCGCGACGCATTGAATTGAACGGATGCGTTTTGACCGTCACAGCTCGGTTGATTTTTAGTGTAGAGACTATTCTGGCTTATTCGAGCCTTGCAAATTTATTGCTGCCTCAAAATTGCTTTACAGTTTTGGACAAAAAAGTTAGAACTTACTGAACAAATCAGAATCTTTTTTGAACGTCCCAGAACGATGCGATTTCCACCATTTCTTTTTTATGCCAAAATTAGACTGATGTTTATTACATTATTATTTAAACCCAAATATTATTGATAAATGTTAAAATTTTGCACTTTTGCAATTGTGTAATTTTTTAACACCGTTTAGTTTGGTACCTCATTAATAAATTTTGATATTACCATTACAGTTGGCAAACTCAGTTTACTGAATTTTATTTAAATCCATAGTTATCCAACACATGACTTTGCTCGCCCGGCATTAACTAGCAACCAAGCCAAGCAAATTTTGCCCGTCAAATTTATCTTGCAACTAGCAGGGATTTACAGTCTTTAACTCGCTAGGCTTTTAGGCATAAAAATTGGTTAGTCTGTAACTAGATCGAGCAGCACAGGCATCCGCCCGCCGGTTTTACATAGGAACTAATCATCTATCAAGGTAAGAAACTAATTATATTGCAAACTCAGCTCCCGCTGCTGTGTTTCTGAACGGCCACTTACACGGACATTATGCCGTCTCAACGCCGCTCGACCACGGAACTCCTGGTTGCACCCACATCTGGAAGTTTCCGACCAACGGGAAACTCAACCAGACAATCCAAGCCATGCTATATTAAACCGAGGATAACTTCTCAACGGGAAACTTTTTCTGGGAGATTACTAAAAACCCGGCCCAACACAGCACCGGGCAAACAACAAACAATTCATTTTCATTTTCAAATAAATCTTTAAAATTCAAAACCACCTGTGTTTTAATTATTAAAATTTTTACAACGCCACTTTAAATATTCAAAATCTTATATTATTATTGTAACCGGGAGTTTTCAATTCTTTAGTAATTATTATATAAATAAATTATTATAATGATTATCCCAACGGCCAAAGCTTTTTTATCTGTAAATATACAATTTGGCGTCCGTTAGATAATATATGCCGACGTGCCTATAAATAGAAAAAGTAATTCTAATTTTAACTTGCGATCGATATTTTAAATGCTGTGTTGCCATATTACGCGGACGCTTAGTAATGCATTTTTTGTACAGAAAAATATACTTGTAAATATACGTCAAGCTCTTTACCGCCTCCTTGCGGCAAATGGTGTGAACTAAAAATATGCACGAAAATATACATTTTTACACAAATCGCCATATAGAGCGTCTTAGACTGAATTTTTTTTATATGTATCTTTCGACTCGCCTTGATGCACAGAATCGATTTATAAAGGTTTCCTTTTGGCGTCCGTATACGGACGCTCTATTCTTCTCGGACGCTTCAAAGTGCGTAAAAGCACAATGTATGGACGCTCTATAGTTAGGTTGATATATATATATATATATATATATATATTTACATCAACCTAACTATAGAGCGTCCATACATTGTCCTTTTACGCACTTTGAAGCGTCCGAGAAGAATAGAGCGTCCGTATACGGACGCCAAAAGGAAACCTTTATAAATCGATTCTACGCATCAAGGCGAGTCGAAAGATACATATAAAAAAAATTCAGTCCAAGACGCTCTATATGGCGATTTGTGTAAAAATGTATATTTTCGTGCATATTTTTAGTTCACACCATTTGCCGCAAGAAGGCGGTAAAGAGCTTAGCGTATATTTACAAGTATATTTTTCTGTACAAAAAATGCATTACTAAGCGTCCGCGTAATATGGCAACACAGCGTTTTAAATATCGATCGCAAGTTAAAATTAGAATTACTTTTTCTATTTATAGGCACGTCGGCATATATTATCCAACGGACGCCAAATTGTATATTTACAGATAAAAAAGCTTTGGCCGTTGGGATAATCATTACAATAATTTATTTATATAATAATTACTAAAGAATTGAAAACTCCCGGTTACAATAATAATATAAGATTTTGAATATTTAAAGTGGCGTTGTAAAAATTTTAATAATTAAAACGCAGGTGGTTTTGGATTTTAAAGATTTATTTGAAAATGAAAATGATTTGTTTGTTGTTTGCCCGGTGCTGTGTTGGGTCGGGTTTTGAGCAATCTCCTGGAAAAAGTTTCCCGGTGAGAAGCTACCCTTAGGCGTCTGTGTGAGGTTATCGGCGTCGCGGGCAGTGACGCCGGGAAGGCCTCGGTTTAATATACCGTGACTTGGATTGTCCGGTTGAGCTCCCCGTTGGTCGGAAACTTTCAGATGTAGATGCAACCAGGAGTTCCGTGGTCGAGCGGCGTTGAGACGGCATAATGTCCGTGTAAGTGGCCGTTCAGAAACACAGCTGCGAGGGCTGAGTTTGCAATATAATTAGTTTCTTACCTTGATAGATGATTAGTTCTTATGTAAAACCGGCGGTCGGAAGCTGTGCTGCTTGATCTAGTTACAGACTAACCGATTTTTATGCTTAAAAGACTATCGGGTTAAAGACTGTAAATCCCTGCTAGTTGCAAGATAAATTTGACGGGCAAAATTTGCTAGTTAATGCCGGGCGAGCAAACTCATGTGTTGTATAACTATCGATTTAAATAAAATTCAGTAAACTGAGTTTGCCAACTGTAATGGTATTATCAAAATTTATTAATGAGGTACCAAACTCAACGGTGTTAAAAAATTACGTAATTTCAAAAGTGCAAAATGTATCACAAATATTTGGGTTTAAATAATAATGTAATAAACAACAGTCTAATTTTGGCATCAAAAAAAGAATGGTGGAAATCGCATCGCTCTGGGACGTTCAAAAAATATTCTGATTTGTTCAGTAAGTTCTAACTTTTTTGTCTATAACTGTAAAGCAATTTTGAGGGCAACAATAAATTTGCAAGGCTCGAATAAGCCAAAATATTCCCGACACTAAAAATCAGAAGTGATCCAACCGAGCTGTGACGGTCAAAACGCATCCGTTCAATTCAAATGCGCCGCGCTTAAAACTCCAAAAAGTGACCCGTCTGACTTGGATAGACGTAGCTTGGTAACGGTTGCAGCTAGATTGTTTGTCAAAAAGCTAATAAACGCAGCTGTATTCATTTTTTTTTTTTTAATTAACTGCCCAAATTTTTTTCTAAATTTCGTTCCAGACTTGACCCAAAAAAGTCATCATAAATCTTAAACCAAAAATTAAAAAAAAAATTTAAACAGGATGGTTTTCAAAAAATGAAAAAAATTCAACAAAATTTTTGTTCCAATTGGAGTCGTCGGATTTTTAGTCATGTTTTCCCGTTTTAATTTGCCCAGCCAAGCCCATACCCCGTTGCAAGGCCCGAGTTAACTAAACTATTTCCGACATTAAAAATCAGAAGTGATCCGACCAAGCAGTAACGGTCAAAGCACCTCTGTGCAATTCAAATGCGTCGCTCTCAAAACAACCCCAAAAGGCAACCCGTCCGACTTGAATCGACGTAGCTAAGTAACGGTTGCAGCTAGAAAGTTTGTTCTAATCGGAACCGTCGGATTTTTGGCCATGTCTTCTCGCCTCAATGCTTAGTCAAGTTCAATCGGGACTGGGTGAAGCTCTAATATTTTACCGCCTTGTGCGTATAGACATAATTTTCTTGTCTGAGGTTGCAGAGCAAACCCAAGAATATCATTGAATTTAGAAGACAAGTTAGCAAAAATATTTCTGATACTAAAAATTGGAAGTGATCCGACCAAGCTGTGTCAAAGCGCTTCAGTGCAATTCAAATGCGTCCCGCTCAAAGTAACCCCAAAAGCGTAATTTGCCCAATTGGATCAACGTAGTTCGGTAAGGGTTTTAGCTAAGTTAATTTTTTTGTCAAATAGCTAATGAACGCAGCATCTTTATGATTTTTTTTAAGTGTCCAAATTTTGTTTTAAATGTTGCTCCAAATTTAACCCAAAAAAGGCTCTTTTTGCACTTTTAACCAAAAATGTGGACCCAAAATTTAATTTCAAAATTTTTTTTTTGACAGAATGGTTTTCAAAGAATTAAAATACTCCAAAAAAAATGTTTTGATTGGAGCCGTCGAATTTTTGGTCTTAGCCACCACCGTATAGACATAACGTTCATGTTCAACGTAGCGGAGCAAATCAGAGTGTCCTAAATAAAAAAAAAATATTAAAAATAACGCTGGAAGTTATCATTTCAGGGTAGCTTTGGTAGATTACAAAATGCAAAATAATAAAATCGTATTTGCTCTTTCTTGGAAACAGTACCGCCCAAAAGTTTAGAAATTATAAAATTTATCAAAAAATTGGTCCCAAAGCGAAATAATGCAAAAATTAAAATGACGTCAATAAATCTCTTCTCTAATGATTAGAGTAGCATGCAAAGATAAAAAAATTCAGAATACGAACATTGTATTTGCTCCTTCTTGAAGCACAGTGGTGCCCAAAAGTTTATAAAACTAAAATTTTACAAAATGTCTGACTTGAGTTAGCATAAATAAAAAATTCAACAACAATACGATTATTGTTCTAAGAAGGCTGATACGATACAAATTAAAAAATTATATTTGTTTTTATGGGGGTTTTGTTGTTTTATTTTAGTTTTACTTGATTCCATAAGCAGTCAGTTGTACTTTCTGATTCAAAGGATTTGGCTGATGTGAATAGTTTTAAATATTAACAATTTGATTTTTTAAAATTAAATATTTATGATCAAAAAATTGATTTAGTAAGTATATTGTCAAAGTGTTGATTGATTAGTAATAAAGAATTTGTGAAAATGGTTTCTCATACTACTACTACTAATAATAGTCAGTTTTAATTGTATGTATTGTGGATTTTTTTTTTTTTACACACAGAATAGGATTTTTTTTCCACGTTAATAAAAACACAGCTGAATTAATAAGACATTCAAATCCTAAATTTTATACTCAAGATTTACATTTTCCAAACATTATATGTACCACTTGTTGTTTAACACTAAAAGATAGAAAGAAAGATAATCCTAAAAGAAACATTTCTACAACACCAAATTTTGAAAAAAATGTTTTTCTTAACGGAACTCGAAATAAAATTTATTGTAATTGCTATATAAGTATAACAGCAAGAAAGAACTTTAGATCTGCAGTAATGAAAGGTAAAGAACATTTAAAAGTACATAAACAAATTAAGTTTGGTATGATAGTATCAGTAAGTTATGAAAAATCAGTTCAGAAAATGAAAAAAAATCCTAAACCCAACACTGCAACAATTGTCTGCACAAAATGTTTCTCAACCATAGAAAAGAAACAATCCCATAAATGTTCTTCAAAAAAAGCAACCAGTAACATAACAAACAATATGATTGCGGAACTGTCTGATCAGTAAAGAATTGCATCATACAGCAGTTCTAAAGAAAGAATGAAGAGAATTGTTATCAAACCCAAACAAATTAAAAAGATTCAAATCAGTTTGGAGAAATTATTGAATTATTAATATATGATGAATGTGTGCGTTATATATACAAAAAACAAACTAACTTTTTTTGGTCACCAACTGGTCAACGCAAATGTATTCCTGTCCATATCTGTGAAGATATGAAGAATAGGAAATTAGACTTTAATTCTATTATAAAAATTGATTTCCTAGGTTTGATGTTAGTAATGGAAATTTAACCAAAACAATTAAAAAACCAATAGTGTGGGGTAACGTTTCTGAAATATTTGATATGGTAATTAATAAACGTGGAGAAAAGTGTAATGTTGGCATTAAAATTATGGCAGATGGCAATATTTTTTTTAAATATCTCTTAGCAGATTAACTGAGCTAGAAAATAACACAAATAAAAGATCGAGATCTACGTATAAGAACAGTGCGGACTTCAAAAATTTGGTAAAGCTACAAAATATGTAAAAAAGATTATTTTGTTATGTATTGTTCCCGATGTGAAAGAAAGTTATAGAAATCTAAATTTAATGAAAATTGTTTTTAATGATTTTTCATTCAAGTTCATCGGCGATTTAAAAATTAATTTCATTGTAAACGGTCAACAAATTGCTTCTGCAAAGTATCCTAGCCTATACTGCTATGTATATTTGCAAAAAATGGTAAGCAACTGTTCTGAACATTATAATGAATTATTAGTTGGTATTGAAAATGGCGACGAGGAAGAAAACAATAACATTGATAAGTTTTTATTGCAGTTTAATTAAATTTAATTTTACATTTCTTAAATTAGTTGTTAGAAATTGCAAATTTAAAAATAGAAAACAAATGCTTCAAGCTGAAGACGTTCGGAAATTTAAGAAATTTTTTCTAAATATTTCAATCTAATAGAAGTAATAAGAAATTTGCTATGTTAAGCAAATCAGTAGTGAATCTTCTACTCTTCAATGAATACGATGATGTAACTGTTATTCAAAAATTCATAGTTTGGAACAAATTAATAAAAAATTTAGATCGTAAACAAGCTCATCTTTGGCCAAAACAGTTAAAAATAATATTTAAAAAAATTTATAGCAAAGTTTTTGCGGGGAATGCTTGCTGAACAATGTTGAAAAACTCTGATATTCTTGTTAGTGACAATATACTAGGAAATATCAGCTCATTGATAATTATTCCATACGTAATATGTTTCAAATCAATGGATAAAATTGTAAATCTATGTTTCTCTACATCAAAACCGGATGAAAAAATCTTAAATTTTGAAAATATTTTGAAGCAACGGACTTTATTGAAACAAAACTTCATATTATTTTATACCATTTTGAGTTTAGGTTTAGGTCGATGGTCGGAACATGCTGGTGAAACTATTCATAATAAATTTAAAACTGTATAGTCTTATTATAATATCAATATAATTAATGATCCACGTTATGCGGAAAGATTAAAAAACGCAATTGTCGACTTTAATACATACCACATTTAATTTTGCAAACTTAATAACATTCTATTGTAAAGGGTTTTCCAATAAGAAGTTTCATTCTGAATAGCAGGCTATTTGGGCAGCTATCACTTTTGATCTTTTGAGATTTGACAAGTAAAAACTACGCCGTTATTAAAAATAGAACGATACACGCTTCAACAACGCATTGAAATTATTAAAATTTACTACAAAAATGATAAAAAAATTTCAGTCACAGTTCGCAAAACTAAAACAATTTTTGGTCGTCGTAAAGCACCTTCTCGGCCGGCAATAGTAAACCTTGTAGAAAAATTTAAGCTGTTGGAACAAGTTTGTGATGTAAAGAATCAAAAGCATGTGCATTGCTTAAGAACACATGAGAATATTGCTGATGTAGCCCGTAGTGCTGAAGAAAACCCAGGTTTGTCGATTCCTTGTTGATCTTTGGAATTAGACATTTCACAAACAACATTGAATTGTATTTTGCACTTTTGACTTAAGTCTTAAGGCTTTTAAAATTCACACACAAGAACTCAAATTGGTCGATCACCATAAACGTCGTATCTTTGCTAATTGGGTCCTTTAAATGCATCAAAATGATCTGGAATGTCATCAAAAAATCATCTTCAGTGATCAGGCCCATTTTTACCTCGGAGGCTACGTTAATAAGCAGAATTGTTGCATTTGGAGCTCAGAAAATCCAAGAATGGTTGTTGAAAAGTCTTTGCATTCTCAACGTGTCACTGTTTGGTGCGGTTATTAGGCTAGCGGTGTGATTGGACTCTACTTTTTTAAATATAAGGCTGGTGCAACTGTTACGGTGAATAGATGGCGCTACCAAGCTATGATTAATGATTTTTGATGGCCGGAATTGAAAGATATTGCTGTGTACGACGTTTATTTTCAGCAAGACGGCGCTACGTACCTCACAAGCAACAAAACAATCGCAATTTTGCAAGAAAAGTTTCCTGGCCGTGTTTTTCTCAAAGAGGTGAACACAATTGACCACCGAGATCTTGTAATTCAACATCTTTAGATTTTTTTCTTTGTGGCCACGTGAAAGACAAGGTTTATGGCAATGCTCCACAATTGATTCAAGACCTTAAAGATGGAATTTGTAGAGTTATCGAGGACATACAGCCTCAAACGTGCGAATTGGTCATGAAAAATTTCATAAAAAGAATGTGGTACTGCCACCGTAACCGTCGCGGCTATTTGACTGATATTGTTTTCAAATGTTAATAGCATACTTTTCTCTTTACAATAAAATAAACATTTATTGATTTTTTTTTTAATTTTTCCGTTTTTTTTTAATATCAAATGAAATGAAATGAAACCTTTTCTTGGAAAACCCTATATTTTAAATACATGTTAATAAATTAAATACCCAAATTATTTTGAGTAATACACTTAGACATAAACTGTAATTATTTAAAAAACTTTCAATTTTTTTTAATTTTTGTGTTTACAAACTTTTGGGCACTACTGTTTTTAAGAAGGAACAAATACAATATTTGTATTCAATATTTTGTTATCTTTGCATGCTACTTTAAACATTAGCAAAAAGATTTAGTGTCGTCATTTTAATTTTTGCATTATTTCGATTCAAGACCAAGTTTTCTATAAAATTTAATATTTTTAAGTTGTTGGACGGTATTATTTCCAAGAAATAGCAGATACAATTTTAATATTTTGCATTTTGTAGTTTACGAAAACTACCCTGATCAGAAACAATGAGTTCTAACGTCGTAACATTTATCAAACTTTTTTTCAATTCAGGACATCGTTGGAATTGCAAAGCCCGAGTCAGCCAAAATGTTTCCGACACTAAAAATGCAGTGAATTATATATTATTTTCTTATTAAATCTAAAAACCAATGAGTTACTCAATCAGTACTAAGTGGGTATATTATTATTTATTTTTTGTTGGACGCTGTATAGTTAATTTACTACAGATATTCTATAAATAGACTGGTCAAACTGGTTTGGACGCTTTATAGTATGCACAATCCGTGTCAATTATGTATATCTACAATAGAAAACATGTTGCAACACTGCCGGACGCTTTAAGGTAGCAAACAGGACGCTCTATAACACATATTCATGTTTTTTTGTGTATATGTAAGACGCTCAAAAACAGAAAATTGTACGGACGCTAAAAGGTGGTTTTATGTACAATAGAAAAATGTTTTAGTTTGTATTTAATAAGAAAATTGCGTTAATCTTTTTGAGCTCGAGTATATTCACCTGCGAGCACTAGAAGTACGTTTCTTTTGAAGGGACGCCCAATGACAGTTTCTCATAGCGGACGCTTTATAGATACCGAGATGTAAATATATATATATATATATATATATATATATATATATATATTGTAGACTAATATTATCACATCTTAGTAATAGAAAGCAATATTTTTCTATAATCAAATTGCCGGTAAACTTCCAATAGAGTATGGTTTACTTAAAAATTTATCACAGTGTGTTTCAAAAAAAGAATTTTTGGCTGCTTATTACGCATTTTGTCATTCACATTTATCTTATAGACTGGTTGTTTGTAGTCACTCAACAATTAAAAATAGTATATTTGCATTGCAGAGAAGAGCAATTCGATTTATAGCTAGAGTTGGTTATACCAAAAATTGTAATCATTGTTTCCAGGAGTTTAAATTCTAACCTTGCCATCTATCTATATATGTACTTAAATGTCTAAAGTTGGTAAAGCAAAACAAAGATCTATATCTAAATAATGATTCTTTTTACAAGATCAAAACATAATATATGTTCATCTCAAATTAGATTAAAAAAAATTCAAAACAGTACTGTATTTTTTACTATGAAAACCAGTTTTTCTGCCCGTGTTTTAGACCGGAATGCTTTAGCGCCTTAGAACCGTATAATCTTTTGACGCCCGCTGATGATTAAGATTTTAATAATTATATATATTTTGTATACATTTGTTATTATTCCTGCCATGTACTTGACTTGTGAAAACTGTAATGTATGAACATCGTAAATAAATTAATAAACTTTATTAATTGAATTCATATTCAAAGTTATTGAAAAAAAACTTAATGTTATTTTTATCCTTATAGTCGCTTACTAATATTCATTCTAGTTAAAATTATGAGATCCAGTGTGTCTAGTTTGACCAATTTTTAAGAAAAATCTTAGCTTTTTTATTATCACGATAAATTTGCACTCAATGTTATTAAATATTTATGAGTATAGCTAAGTTTTTCAGAACATTTCTGCTGCTGTTTTGACAACTATTTCCAAGCTGTTTCAAAGAAATTTATATAATATATTCAATAACAGTCCTATTGACGTTTTACTTTTCGTACTAAATTAACAAAATTAAAATACAAAAAGATTTAAGTATTTCCTCTATTATAATGTGTAGAAATATCTCACTTTTGATAACCTTTTTTTATATCTATTATTGTTTATTGCACCCCATTTGTTCTAATTTTCTTTGTTTTATTATTGTCTAACAATTTCTTCTGTGGTCTTCTTATGTTTAGTTTAGTAGTTCTTGCAGCCCAGTGGGTTTTGCTTGTCCATTTTGTAATCTTTTCTTGCAACATATCCCATCCAGCTCCACTTAAGGCTAGTATGCAATAAATACCATCGGTTTCTACGCCCTGCATATTTACTCATTTTTTATTTTGTCCCTCAAGCTAATCCCAAGTTGTTCTAAAAGCAATTTTCTGGAGATAATTTTAAATCCACAAAACCCACAAAAATAATTAGAGTTGCATAATGATAAAAAAACCAAAACCTAGAAAAGTATTATTTGCCGGCTTGTTTATAGCTATCAAAGTATTAAAAATGTTTAGAAAAGTTTTAGATATATTATAAAAAAAAAACCAAGTTTGATGTTTATATAACAAAACAATCTCAACAAAAGTCATTTCCCCGTTAATCATCTTGATTTTCTATATCATTGTGCAACATACACAATACTATTTCTAATTTGAAAAACAACGATAGTTATCAACTGCACAAAACACCTACATTCACTCAATTTTGTTTATTCAAAAACAAAACATTTTTAAGAAATTGTAGAATTTATTAATTTAGGACATTAGTCTAACACATAATTAGTGTTAATGTAACAATAATTACATTATTATTATATTATGAGAGTGTGAGTAGAACAGATACTAGGCCTTGTCAGCATCTACTATATACTCTATTTAATACCTCTAAAACATAAACTGTTCCATTATTTAAAAGTGGTAAAAGATACAATATTGATAACTATAAAAGTAATACAAGTAATACCAAAACTTTTAGACTAACTATTACCAAAATAATTAATTTGGATGTGTAAAAATGTGGCAAGTAAACATTGGCATGCTTTTGTGAAAAACAATGAATTGAATTCTATTGTATCAACCCTCCAAATAGATTTTATGTATACAAACATTTCAATAGCATTTAATATAATAAATTATAACATTGCTTGCAAGATTATAGATTTATCTTATTTTATTATTTATAGACTGTTTCAACTCATCAAACTTTAATTTTTAAATTATTTAAATCAATTTTAATTTATACTGTCACATTCTATCTGAATGAGTGTAGCTAAATGTTGTAAGATAGTATTTATTGTACAAATTACGCACTTTTTTATACATATAAAATCAATCAATAACAAGTCAAACTAACAAAGTTTGATAATCCCAACAAATAATAATAAATTGCCCTTTACAGAAACTAAAGAAGACTAACAACCATATGCTATTGCCTCGCAAATCATAACTCCTTAAGAACAAAATGGGTTTCAGTAACAAATTAAAAATGTCAACGTTCTTCACGTCGGCGTCTCACTTTTATACATCATAGGTCTAGTTTTTGACTATCCTGTAAGTTAAACATTAATTTTGTAAAAATTATTTTTGATAAATGCAATACTTTTTATAACGTGCTCAACTTTTCAAAGCACATTAGTATCTTTATTATGAATTCAAAAAGCTTTTGATTAAAGTCAACTAAGTAGTGGCAGTTCTAACTGATAAAAACATCCAAAAAGATATTATAGATAAAAAAGATCGGACCGTTGTATTTTCTTTTTCTTTAAAATTGTGTTTATCTGAATAAATATTGTTTCGGATTTATATCCTGTAAAAGTAAGTCTTCTTGAGAAAACTATGTATAACTTTATGATTAACAAAGAAACACTACGTATGAGAAAATTTATCAAAAAAAGAATGCGTTTACAAATCTGTTCTGTGTGAGATTTCTTGAGAGTCCATACTTTTCTGATTGATGAACAAATTTTCTGAATCAAAAAATGTTCTAGTTTTAAGACTTTAATTTACACTTTTTGGTATTATTAATGTATTTCTCAATTCTGAAATTGTATTTCTTAGGTAGTTTATTCTAAAAATATAAGTACTTTTAGCAAACTTTCCATTTTGTTAATTTTCTTTCAAATATAATAATGTTTTTCATTGTCTTAACCGTCTACGATGTCTTTAATTAATCTTTATCAACGCTTAACTTTATTTTAAAAATAGACAAAATTAGTTTACCTTTAAATTACTTAATTAAATATCAATTAATGTGCACATTGAACAAAATCAGTATTATCTAATATTACTTTTTGTTTACTAATGCTTACATACACAATTTATATTATTACTAACAAAATACATGCATTTAAATTATGGAATTTGATTGTGATTTCATGACATATATACGATATAAAATGAATACTGCTTTTAAATTCATTTTACAATTAGAAATCGGGAACGATATACACAAAAGAAAAATATGTGTTCTAATCGTAGAAACCACCATACTTAAATAACAGTCTCTTTTTTTAATCACTGTCTCAGATCTTTCACAATTAATAATTTATACCACACGTTTTCAAAGGGCATTCAATATTTCAAGTTTCAGCTATTCTAAGTTTGAGCATTGCAATATTTAATATGATGGATATCACTTCGTTACATGGATATAAATTTTATATTCACCCTGACTTTTACCTATGCTTTGCGTGCTGATATCATAAGAACGTAAAAATAAATTACTCAGAAATAATGATACGCAGATTTTCATAAGGTTATAAACCTTTGCTGATAGATATAATATTATACGTAATTATATTTATTATAGCTATTAAACTCATTAAACATTATTTTTTTGTTCAATGTATGAGTGAATGACCAATGAAAGAATAATTTATGATAACTATTAAATAACAAAAATAGTCAGAATAATATGATATAAATGTTACTTGTTATAAGTTTAAATTTAATAATTGTAAATTAAAAATAGTTTGTTGAAATAAAACTTCAGTTAGTTAACTTCTGTAGTAAATATTGTTGCCGGTATAACCTTTAGTAGTTATTGCTTAGTTCTTCAATTAATTGAGTGTCAATTAAGCAAGAAAATTTAAAATAATTTATAGCTTTTCTGCCAAATTGTAATTTAAATGAACAAACTTTATTTATGCCAACATTTATATATTATGTGACAATGTAATCTTTACTAAAAAATATAATAATTTAATATACAGGGTGTTCCGTGACATAACTTAAAGGTGTGTTGCCAAAAAAATTTTATGTCAAAAATGATTTGATTGACGTATTTCCAAAAATTCTCTCACTTGTAAGATTAGATCAGTTTGTGGAGTTATAATTACATTTTCTTTAAAATAAAATGTGTCCGAAATTTTTGCCGCAATATGTTTTATATTTAATTCCTTTTGAAAAGGAAAAGACAGATTGCACAATATCTTCGACTTTTTCAAAATCTTGAAATCTGACCTCATAGCTTTTAATCACCTTCTTAATTTCTGCAACGTATTTTTCAATGTTATAATTATAATTTTGATGTTTTTGTAGGTGATCAAACATATTTGAAAAATGATTCAAATTGTATATACAAATAATTTAATAATTTCTTTTTCGCTCTTTCTAATTTTGTCTCCTGTCGGCTATGATCGATCAAAAATCGCTTAGCAATCGACCTGTTGGCCACCCTTAGTATAGAGTTTTAGCAGCACAAAAAAGCGAAGCAAGTGAGGGCTGCTAAAGCATTTTGATACAAGTTACACTCAATATGTTTTTGCCTGCACCAAAAAACTTTGTTTCAAAAAATTGCAAAGTTTATTTTAATCTGTCACTATTGTCAAACTTATGGTATTATGTTATTATATAAAATCGCAATGTACAGCCTATCAAATGCCGTAAAAACTTAGAGGCCCATGGTCTAAATTCTCGTTTTAAGAGCAAAACAGATGTCCAACCATCTGTTTGGCTCATAAAAATTGACACCGCAAAACCAATGTAAAACTAGACAAATAGCAACAACCTTTAATTGATCAGAATATAATAAGAAAGGTAAATTTGCAAAATAATCTGCCAATTAAACACACAAATTGTAAACTAATTTCTTTACTTTGGAGTACTCTAGAGTTTATTATAGGTTTGCCACTAAATTAAAAACAACTTTATTAAATGAATATAAATGAATTATACTATTTGGTTCTTATTTTCCCAGTCAGTTCATGTTACTTACAGATTGATCTAATAGTGATACTAATCAAGTAATTTAAATTCTGGCAAAAAAATTCCGTACTCTAAATTATAAAATATGCTGCGACACCAATAATAATTTGTATAATAGAACAACCAAATTGAGCGCACCTGACAAGCTTTACACAAATCTGGCAAAAGTTTGGTGTTAAATATTTTTTAGTTTTTCACTTGTTAGACATATTTTTCAAGCCTACAGATCAACCAGACTATTTTTTTACTTAACTTTAATACACATTATGTTGAATTACTTTTACTAGTGTAAAAAAAGTAAAAAAACTCCCCCAATACCCATGTGTTGCTCACAACCACTAGCTAAACAATTCTATCCATGTCTGCCGACTAGGAAAATAAGTACCGGAAAAATTCATTAGATCCTGAACTATAACTACCTTGCTTTGCGTGCACATATACACATACATTAACTTACTTTTAAGTCCAAACCCAATATAATTCAATAAAAGAACCTATTTATATAAACTTAAAAAATAAAATGTGCAAACGATAGTTTTTTCATACCGCAAAATTATACCATTTTTTATGCCAAAGATAACAACTACGCAAAATAATTATATACTATCACTTCGTTCATAGTTTAGACGTAAACGATCGCTTATACGACATGTACTTGGATTAGCCCGTAGATATACGACAAAAAATCTTTTCTTTTATTTGAAAAATATTGATATAAATTAGGAATTTGTTTTTTTTTTTAACATTTCATGTAGAGTTTAGTATGCTGCTCTATTTTAATTAAACTATTATAAATGTCTTTTTGCACAAAATGGCTTTTTTTAGAAATCCATTATTCTCTATTGACTCAGTTTGTATGTCATATGGCAAAACAGATAACAACCGTAAAATTGCGTGTTTATACATTATCGACTTTATTCAACACAGGTTTACTGTTTTTAGCAATCCAAAAATAGTTGGTATTATACTACACTTTTGACATACATACAGTTTTAACATACAAACATACTGAAATCATTCACAAAAGTTTTAATGTTTTGATATGTATTTCTATCAATTACAATTACACAACAGAAGCAAAACAAAATCATTCTTATAAAAAAAATCAGCAAACCGCATAAACTACAACAACTATAATTCGATAACAAAAAAATGCATATGTTCGTTAATATATTATATGTAGTTTTATTAAATTCTAGAACCCGTAATTGTTTAGAAAAATCAGTCCTAAATATTTATTTCCCAACATTATACAATCTAAAAATATTGAACTATATTGAATTAAATTTATGACAATGCTAATTTCTAATGTATGTATGTTTAATACTTTAATGTTATTATAAATAAAACTTACATCAAATCTAGCATGTTTCAATGCATCTTGTAAACTCCTAGCAGCCCAAGAATTTTCCAAATCCAATGAAACCACTGAATTCCAACTTGCTGATAAATATTTATTCATTTTGATTTTCGTTGTAAATATGATCACTAATGCTTTGTTGTTATAAATCCCAAGAAATACTAAATAAAACACGTATCGATGTTCAAGGGTAATATTAATATTGTGAGGGGGATAGAATACGTCACGAGAGACATGCGCCACCGGACAATGGTCACTAGGCTACAACTCGCCAATTATAACAATGCGGTTATGAATGATAACAAGTTTCCCTTTTCTGTAAAAACACTGTAACTGGGTCTTGTCCTATATAAAAAAATCGTTCTAGTGGAAATCGTTCTTTATTAAATTAAGGTTAATTTGCCAACGTAATTGCTTGTTGAGTTAGTATTTGTAGAATCGATTTGGTCTGATTTCGGTATGGTTTAATATATTCTAGACATATTTCTATCGATTAGTATACTC
The DNA here is from genome assembly GCA_963932245.1 of Tachinus rufipes. NCBI lineage: Eukaryota > Metazoa > Arthropoda > Insecta > Coleoptera > Staphylinidae > Tachinus > Tachinus rufipes. The sequence continues at coordinate 73,486,843 of OZ010743.1, forward strand.
TTTGTTATACGTTACAATTTATGAATTCGCCAGGATTGATATGGACAATAAGTCGACAATCTATATTATTATATATTTTAAACTAAATAAAAACGGTTAATTAATGTTACATTAGAATCTTAGTTATAAATATATAAAATGTATGGATCATTTTTGCATATATAGGATGATAATTAAGTACGTAGACAAACTTAAAAAGAAATAATGCTTTGATCAATTATAATATAAAACAAACAACAACGACTTCGTTTTCAAAATACAGTAAAAAAAAAATGAAAAAACGGTTAATATCAAACAATCTTACAATAGATGCAAAACCAAAATTAAACAAAGCGCATCGTCTCAGAACAACTGTTAAAAAAATTTGTTTGTGCGCCTTAGCATTGAGTACTAGTTTGAAACTATCACAAGTGTACTACTAATAGCACTTGATTCTTAAATGCTATTTCTTAAATCTTCCACATTAAGAACATACCGACCGCTACCTTGATTTGTAGTATTTTAACAAAAACGGCAACTTTGGCTTCATCTCTGCTTCTATAAATAATTTGATAATTAATTATTTTTTTTACCAGTACATTTAGAAAGGATTAAAATATATGTCGAAGTCTTTTAGTCAAATAATAGTTAGGAAATTGCCAAAAAAACCTATCAAATATAAAAATGAATGCGTTTTTCTGTATTTTTGAATGCATTTTGTTGCTATTTGCAAATATAATTTCACAAAAAAGACTTCGACATATCATAGTTTAATTCTTTCTAAATATACTGATAAAAAAATAAATCAATTATCAAATTATTTGTAGACTGCGATGAAGCCAAAGTTTCCGTTTTTGTTAAAATACTACAAACCAGGGTAGCAGTCGGTATGGTCTTAAAAATTTAATTTAAGTGGTGTTCACTAACGATTTTAGGTGTCCCTAAAAGCACAGTCCAATTCAGCAAGCAGTATAAACACGCGTAACTAAGCTAAAGTGCGGTTCTTTCCAAAAAAAGAAAAGTAAAGAAAAACGGGATAATTAATTGTACCTATCAAAAAACAAAAAAAAAAACATTTACAAAGAATACAAAATTGCAGAGCTAAAAAAAAAATACACCTCTATCTCAAAGTTGATTTTGAAATGGTCAAAATATGGCAACGAAATGACACAAAGAAGTAAAAAAAAACCTTATAATTTTAGAACTGCCAAAAAAATGCACCTGCATGAAGGAGAAGAAATACAACGATGAAAAAGTGAACAAAGACCTAAAAAAACTAAGAATGCATCTGAAGACAAACAATACAAAATAATTACAATAAATAGCAAATGGATTAAAGAAAGAAGAGAATGCAGAAAAGAGTCAGTGCAGATAAAAAAATACAAACAAAAAAAAAGACAGACAAAGTTAGAAGCTATAGAAGATAAAAATCGGGAACAGCATGCAGCCGTAAAAATTTGCAAGGCATAAAGACATCATAACAACAGGATTCACACAGAAAAGAAAACCAAAAGGTATTGCCATGCGTAAGTCATTCTTAAATTCTCAAGGACCACTTTATGAAAACCAATAACTCATTACGTAAAAAAAATTAAAGTGCGGTAGTACACCATTAAGTATTAACTATAACAGCAACCTTTCCTTAAATAGATCAATTTTCTAATATTTCAAGTAAAACTTCTTCTTAAATTCAATTTTAATATAAACAGCTTTCTCCATCCAAACTGTTTTTACTGTTGCAATTCTTCTTATGATCTTTAGTAGACTTTTACAACTGTCTGCTTCACAAAATCTTGCGTGGGTATTAATGAAAGTTTTGTAAATTTTTCATAAGACGTTGTGGAAATCTTTCGTTAGACATACGTCTTGCAGCGCAAGCGTTTTCGTTTTATGAACCATTTCATACAAGTGCAATTTCGTTGTTGGTGAACTCAATCATTTTTTACAAACAACAATTAAACAAAACTACTTTTTTAACAAATTTTAACAACTGGCAAGTTATTGATAGTTTTGAAAAAAATAGAAATAAATTAATATTTTGAAGGCAAAGCCGTTGTGACACTATGTTTGTATAAAGTTTTTATATTAGAATTGATCTAGAAGTAAGCATTTTCAGTTTGTCTACATACGTTAATTAATTAAGTTTTAAGTTACGTTAATTGTTTATAAACATAATATTTATTTATTATTATTACTTATTGTGCTTTTTAAAGCTATTTTGCATCGCCCCAGTAAGTCTATATCTTGTTTAAATAGAGTTGAAGGGACCAATAGCTTAATAGGTAACTTCCAAATCATCCCGGTAGATAAAGAATTATGCCGGGAATCGAATACCATTAAGTTATTATTATTATTAATATGATTAAATAAACAAAATCTTTATGAAAAAGCACATAAAATATATCAATATATCAATATAAAATCTAAAACAAAACTTATTTAATTTTTCAATCCTGGAATTATGCATGAAATATGATTCTATTTGCGTAATCATATTTTTTAATAACACAACTCCTATTGCAAATTCTTACTAGTGATAAAAACACAGTCAAATAATTAACCAAACATTAGTGTATAGAGTATTTCCTGCGGTAAAATTCCAAATTTATTTATCTTCCAAGAATAGTAGGATTCAACTTAATTAATACCGCCAACAATCTTTAGTAATACCAGTCTAATCAAATCGATTATCGGCACATAAAGTATTAGATCTTAAAACTCTCTGTGCTAAAAAGTTTAAAATAAAACATGGGTTTATAGTGCGCTGCCGGAAGTTATCCCGGTATCCATTAAAAATCAATGCCAACCAAGAAGTAAATGAAATAAACAGAGCATTGTGGTAATAATCCCGTCGTAATTACTACAAAACATAGACCTAAAAAAAATTTAATATATTCTAATACTCCCAAACAATGCTCTATAAAAACTCAATATCTGAAATTCTTCTTTCCATAATGCTATACAGATAACATTTACAGTTAATATAAAGCAACGCTTACTACAGATTTATAAAAAAAGCTATCAAGCACGCACATACAAAACAACATCAAATTTGTATCAGTACATCACTCAGTTTTGTATCAGTTTTCTGTCTTAATCTCTCTTGTTTTACAATATTGTTCTGTTTTAATGCTATTTATAGATAACCAAACACTGCAAATTTAAGTAGCATCAAAGAGTGATATGCGTGGATGATTCACTACAATTTTATTAGCTTAAACAAGTTGCAACTATATTTGACCAATGTTCAATACTGCAAACGGAACAAAGTAACTATTTTTCTTGTTAAATGTAATAAGTATGTATATTTTCGAGTACAACGTTAATACGGAAAATTGGCAAAAAATAACCAACGTCAAGTTCTGCGGCCACAATACTGGTTAGTTTTGCATTTGAAAAACAATATTACGGTATATATTCAGACGGCGCCAAAAGTATAATACAGCATTTTGAGGTGGATAATCGGAACGCGATTTTGAACTCGGACGTTGTTGATCAATTTTAATAAAACTTTCACAAAATGCTTATTGTCACAACAACATAAAAATATCTTTGAATTTTAACGAATAGAACCACACTCGTTGAAACTATCACATTGAAGATTAGATATAAGCAGTCTGTGAACATTGACCTTAAATATTTGTGGCTTATAAGATCAGATCAAATATTGTTTTAAGGTCTTTGTTTATAGATGCTACAAATTCTAACCTAGAAATTTTAAAACGTTCTGCCATATTTATCAAAATAATCTTTGGAAAGCATAAAAGGTGCTATCATCTGCAATACTATAAACAGGACTTTTAGTTATTAAAAGAAGTTCATTAATGTAAGTTAAAAATAAAATTGATGAATGAACAGAACTTTGAGGAACACCACCATTTATAATTTTGGAGTCAGAGTTAAAACTACCAATTCTAACTATAATTTTTCTATTGTCAAAAAAAACTATTGATAAGATTAATGGAACTTGTTGATAAGATTAGGTTGCCATACCCTATTAAATGCTTTGGAAATGTCTAAAATTACTGCAAGATTTTATCCATGTTTCTTTATAGTAAAATTCCAGAAGATCTGTTGTCAAACGTTTTGATCAAAATACAATATATCGGATTTTTGAGCAGTGTTAAAACCAACAATCTTTTTCTTGCGCAAAAGTTTCTTTTTTGTAATTAATTCTACAATATAATTTTATGTACAAACGCATTTATGGCAAGCTCCATTTTGCACATGTTTACGCAAGCGCTTTTAAGATTATATTGTCGCTCCAATGTGTGGACAAATACACTTGGCCAAATTTATTTCGTTCACAGTTGGGCAAGAATCTAAATGAAAGCAAAATAATACAGAAAAAAGTAATAAAAAGAAAAAAAACAAAGAAGGTCAAAACAATTATTCCTGCCAAGCAATGAGAGGTGAACAGAAAGACAAAAAAAGAACAAATACTGAAACATTAGTATCAACAGAAATTGCAGAAATAAGAAGGAAAAGGAAAAAAACTTTTCAAGGAAAATAAGTTGACGGAATTGACTAAATAATTTCCAAACGGAAAATACGCCATGTCGAGTTTGACAGAAAATTTTCAGACAAATTGACAGACAACTTTCAAAATGTTCAGAGTATATCTGGCAACCAAAGGATACAAAGAACTAATCCCAATTAATTAATAATTCAGGAATCTCACTAGAGGTTAAACTGACAAATGTAGAACTACCAACGAGGATGCACTTAATGGAGCTGCACAAAATATTTATGAAAGAAAGAGGATACGACAAGGAAGAAGTTAATGAAGATATAGAAAAAATAAGAAAATACCTAAGAAGAATGCAAATATCTAGGCTGAATAACACAAGAATGAGAGAAAGAAAAGGAGAATGCCAATGTAGGAAGTAGAGCAGAAAAAATAGGGTTTGAGAAGAGATGGGCCGAAGACAGCATGCGTGAACTCCGCAAGGCTGAAACCAGCCCACCTCAAACTAGTACCACATTAGAGACAATAACTAGGACAAATTAACAGCAGAACTTACACAAAGAAAAAAAACCAAAAAGTATTGCCATGTGTTAGCTATTTTCAAGGGCCACTTGTTGAGACCAACACCTCATTACGTACATAAAAAAAGAACAGACAAATATAAACCAAGTACTGCTTCAACAAACACTGCAATAACTATGAGGCTGGTATAAACCTGCAAACAAACAAACAAAAAAATCCAAAAAGAAGACGGCAAAAAACAAATCAACGCCAACCCACGTACCGGCAACACCGCTATCCACGTCAAGACAACAAATCAACCCAAAACCATAGTCATGGTCAAAGGCAGAGTAGGAAGCTTTGCAAACAAATAACTAAAGCTTTAAAAAAACTGACATCAGTTATAAGAAACATAAAGTAGCAACCTTAAAAAAAGTTGTTTTTTACAAAAAAAGGCTTACTTATCCAAACACGTGCCTCTTTAGAAGTAGGCAACAATCAACAAAAAACGGAAAGACCGTATAAACATAATTGAGTTTAACTGTCCGGGTCTTATGACGCACGGCTTTGAAATGCTTTAGTCTTTCAAGACCCGTACACATCGGCGGACTGCCACAAAAACAACTCACATGCGGCTAACTATCGAGGCTGCCCTGTACATAAAAAAACGCAATCAAAACAACGGCCAAATAAACGAAATTCTACCCCTCCGACAACCCACAAACCTTATCCTTGCCCGTCCCAGTGTCGGTTCAGCAGTAAACAATCCTATTAATAAGTAATTAATCCAAACAATTCTTTGAGTAACTCAAACTGAAATTTGTTAGCAGAGTTATACAAACAGGTTGCTGTTTTTCAATCGTCAGTGCTAACAATTATGCAAACGCTCGTAAAATAATATGGCAAATACGCCAGATAATATTAGTCTATGTACATGCTATTAAAATGCAAATGGTATAAAGCAAAAAAATTCCCAAAATTGAAGAGTTCTTCTTTAAAAATGACATTGTTGTAGTGTTAGTCTCAGAAACAAATTTTACACCTAAAATAGGAGCAAATATCCCAAATACCTTTACGTATTTTGGTGACAGCAACGTAAAACAGGCATGGTACAGTAATCATTGTCAAAAGGTTGGTGGATCAGTCTAAAGTTGTCACTCCCGACACGTTTGAAGCAAACTCTATTATTGCATATCTTAACACAATATTTTTGAAGCCTTTTACACTATTTTAACAAAAGATATAAATCATAAACACCTGGCGTAGTTTAATCGTACAACAAATGCAAAAAGACGCATTCTTTATAACTACGCTCAACAAACAAAAATCACGGTTCTTGCTTTTAATACACCAGCATTCTACCATTGAGCAGGATATATAGATATAACTTTGCTTAAAAACATTGACTACAATGTTTCTGTTAAAGTTGTCAACAATTTCAGCTTAGATTATAATCCGGTCGTGTTAGAAATCTTTGGACAAGCAACTTGGATGTTCACAGAGCTGACTGACCGTTCTACTCCCTCATCACAAAAACCTTTAACAGGCACGCTAACAACCTTCTAGGTCTAGCAAAAAAGACCAAAAATTCAATCCGAGAAAGCAACCAAACCAGGCGTAGTTTCTTTTTTTTAAATTTATTTATTTATTTTTTTTCCTATTAATACAATAAGAAAATGGCAAAGTTCAGCATGTTGCTGATCTACCACTCAACGTTATCATATCCTAAGAGATTGTAATACGATGAACAACTTCAATTGTCTAATAGGGCAAGCTTTAAAAGAACACAAGAACATATGTTGGCAAAACTTGTTTGAATCAACCACAGAACGCAACAACGTGATGTGGCAAATTTCAAAAGCACTTCAAACTATTCATAGCCCAAACGGCTAGGCTTAAACAACTGAAAACAAGACCGAAGCATTTGTTGACAGTTTTGAATTTCAGTGCTTTCGGGTCTACACCAAGATGTTAACTGCCTATTGAGGGACAATGCCCTCAAAACTCCATTTGAGAGTGTTTGACCATCAACGGTCAAAGAGATTGCAGTTTACCTTATAAGCCATGATTTTCCTAATAAGGCTTTAAAAGTAATTTCTGATAAGACAATCATTCATGTCATGTTTAACAAACATAACAAACGCGATCATTCGTCTAAATAATTTTAGAAAAACTTCAACATCACACCAAAGCAGAGCACTTGCTGCCGGACTACCAGAACAATTTCCAACACTGTAGTTTATCAGTTGGTTGGTGTGACAGATAGCGTCTCTAAAGTTTTAAACTAAAAAAAAACTACAGGAGTGATCTTTTGTGACGAAAAAAAGGCTTTTGAAAAGGTTTGGCACAAAAGTCTTCTGTACAAACTAAAAATATTAATAAAATTTAGATTTGGCCACGTGTCAAGTCGGGGTACCAAAAGATTCAGTTTTAATGTCAATTTAATTTAATTTATTTGTTTTCGATTGCGCAATAGACCGACAAAACCGCTATTAAATATTCTTCTAGGTCACTAATCATCCGACTGTCTATTGCCAACTAAAATCCAACAAAAAGATGAGCCGGAAAATCAAACTGAGACTTTACACAACAACTATCCGCCCTTAACTGACTTACGCCAGTCCAGAACGGGGTACAATAGCTACCTATTAGTACTCACGGATAGAAGCTTATTAGAACAAAACTATGAAAAGAATTTTCAATGTACCATAGTACGTTTGGAACGTCCAAATAAAGCAAAACATCAAAATTCCGCTAATAAGAGTCTAGCAACTAAATTCTACAAGAAAATCGCATGGCACGTCAACCAAGATCTAGCCCGGCTAGCCGGATCAAACAAAAAAAACTCAAGTCATAAGAAACCAATTTGCATTTACTTACAGTTTGGAAAATTGGTTGTGTAGGAACAACCAGAGGTCTGGCCTCCAAGATTGCCAGACCTTAATCCATTAGATTGGATTGGATATGAGACGACAATTAATACAAAAGACCAATTTTAAAAAATAAAGAGACATGCAATAAGATGAAGCAAAACTAATAATAGTAATTTTGCTCTACTTTACTTTACTCTACTGATGGCAATAAAATAATATTAAAGAAATTGTTAGACTTTCAGTATTAAAACATTACCATGCAACATCTTCGTTAGAAAGCATGTAAAGATAAATGTTTATAGAAACTTATTCATTCTATTTGATGAGCTGAATACACTGTTTAAGTTTTCAAAAAACAATCTGAACCATATATAATGTATACCAAATTAATTAAAGATTACTTTAAAATAAATATATTTTATAATTAACTAATCAATCCAATTAATATTCAACGTTATCAAATAAAAACGATTTCAGCCAATGTGTACTTTATTATTCTTTAAGTTTTTTTCTTTTTTTGACTAAATCAGTTGAAGATGATTTATCTTTCATTTCCCGAGAAAATTTGATAACAATCAACCTCGTTCTAACACCTCGTGTAAAATGTGTTTTGCTGATCAAGCTTTTGATGCAAAGCCAATTCACCAAACTTGTAACTTTTTACATTTTGTTGTGTAATTTATTAATCGATAAGAAGCAAATATATTGTTATTATTATTACATTACTTATTATTTTGCATTTTAATTATTTTTGTCTTTAAAATTAATGCTAAATATTGATATCCTTATTTTATAAATTATGTACGTATTTAATTTAGTACTCAATTAAAATGTATACAAAGAATAATTAAAAATATCCACACCATTTAAAAAATAAGCACCCCTAATTTGCATTTCTAATTAGTAAACATTACTACGAGGTTTTCTTTATCATTTTCCATTTGTGTCAGAATATTTCATAGCCATTAATCTCCGGAATAATAAGCAGACTCATGTTTTTTCATGCTTTCCACGTATTTATTCTTTTGCATGTATAATATCATTTTTCCGCGAAAGTAAGTAAGCTAATTTCACCTTTTCAGATCGGGCTACCCACCACCTACATTGTGACTCACTGTGTCCGAGACACGACCAATTTTAGTAATATTGCATAATAAACCGGAGCTTGTTCGACCGAAGTCACAGACATGCACAAACAAAACAATGACTTATTAAATGATATTACACGACGTTATCTCCCACTATTATTGAGATTTGATTAACTCTCATTTAATTTAGATAGAATGTAACACAGCGTTTTATATTTTAGTATTTGAATAAAGTAAATACAATTTTACATCGAGTAGTTGTTTAAAATTGTTGCATGACTGAAATATTAATAAATTATTACTAATTCCAAAACGTGCAGCACACGTGTTTTCCTTAAAGAGAATGAAGTTATTTAAATGGAGGGGAAAATGTTTTCCATAACATGAAATATTCACATGCGTTTCCTCGCGCAAAACTGTGCCAAGCGATAAATTCTGGAAAATGTTTCCGTTTTCCTCTCACAATATATATTGTAATAAATTCTTATATTTTGTATGTTAATGCAATCATATAGATATTATTTCATATTATCGTTTCATTAGTTGAACTACGATTTGTCAATATTTATTGAGTTGTATGAAATATAAGCGATGAGTTTTTTTATTAATATTTGAATTATACCGGTATTCCTATTCGACAATAAATTTGTACTATGGCATGAACGCAGTAAATAAATATAATGTATACCAGAAACTATAAATCTCTATTGCTCATATTTACTTCCTACAACTTATAATTTTATTTCAGTATGCATAATTCACTGTTAGCCTGCCATTGCAAGCAAATTTATATCGTCGTGTTACCATCCTCTCATAAAAAGTGTACACAAAACAAGTTTCATATATAAAATTGTTGGTTCAATGTTTGATAATAGCTAGCAGAACCTGTACTGGGATTCTTATGCGGGTCATAAAAAAATTTAATTTGATAAAATGTTATAATTTTGCTGTTATATGTTTTGCAGGTAATATTTTATCTTAGGATACTTTAGTCAACCACGTATTGAATTAATTCTGAATAATCAGCTTCAATTCTTTCTAGAAAAGTTTGCATATATAATGGATGTTGTAAACTTGAATGATAATAATATTTTTTAATTAACACAAATATGTACATGAAATATTAAAATAGTATTTATGTTTGGTAGGTCAAGATGTTTATGTAAATTGATAGGATTTATTACATACTATAATACTTATTATAACAATCTATAAAATCGTCTATTGATAATATTAATAGCGTCTTAAATTTAGCTAGAGACAACACAATATTTTGTTTGTAGCTTATTATACAAAATTGTGTTTATTGTATTTTTAGTCCATATCTCTTATTTAGAATATGATTACCGAGTATTGTACCGTTGTAGCGACTGGAGCTTCTTTGAAAGTTGCTTTTATGTTTGTGAATATGTATTTACAAATGTATAAAGTACTAATATTGCCGGTAGCGTTGATTCATAATTATCATATTAATTAACTCACTAATTGCAATATTATTGAAATCAAATTAAATAATAATTAATTAATCACTAATTAAACATCGCCATGCTTTATTAAAATAATCTAATGGGAGTGTTGGATATCATAAATTTGATGTGACCTGCAGGAATTGTTTGTATTTGATCGATCAATAGAAACGTGTTGTCACCTCCATAAAAGAAACCCACCACATGAAGGAGACGAATTATTTTTGCATATATTTTCGCATATGTTTTTTAGGTGTATAAATACTGTAGGCGGAATTTAATTGTAATAATTGAATTTATTATGAAATAATCGCGTGTTCCAATCAATTCAAAAGTTTTTTAAAAATAAACTAACTTGCCAATAGGTTGTTTATGTTTGTACAACTTCGATCTAGAAGAGACAATGGATATTAGAATTTATTTTAAAAGCAAGGTATATGATAGATAAGTATGTAAGGATAATGTACTACTAAATGTATAAATGTTGTATTCAGTCCATGTTGTAATAATAAGGTATATGTATAATATACTTACTGGAATACTTAAGTAACTATAATCGTTCGGAATTAACTATAATTATAATCGTTCAAAACTTTAATTAATTTAAACGATTGTAAGGCTATTATGCACCAGTTAAGTTAAGATTTTAATTACAACAACAATTTTCAATAAATAAGCGCTACAAAGCAATTACATACTTTGATACGATATGATCGTTAGAGAACAGCATCTCTGCTGACAGTCGTTCTAAAACTATAATTATCTAAACGAGGATGAAATAAAATAATAACTATGTTTTTACCACAAATACCCTATCGATATGAATAAATATTATTAAAGAATATATATCAATACAAACAAAAGTTTACGACTCAAGTTTCGACTTTTGAAGATAACAAACATTTATACAGAAAAATGAAAATAAAAATTGAAGTAAAGAAAACTAAATTGCATTACTGATAATCTAAAAGAATTTAAAAAACGGTAATCTATATTGTAGTAATTCTTTTTGCTTATTCAGCAGATTAACAAAAAGATTACATTGTTTTTTGTAAATTTTGGCGGCTTCTAACAGATTAAGCTTAGTGCATTTTGTACAGTTGTGTAACATTTTAGTTTTATTAAGTTTGAGAAAAGTATGATTTACAATTTATAATATGATTTGCAAATAGACTTGTGTTGTGATTTAGTCTAAACGTTTTAAAATGTTCTGTATATCATGTTTCAAAACTTCGGCCAGTTTGACCAACATATACGCTGTTGCATTTGAAACATAAGATTTCATAAATACTAGATTTCCTTACAAGATTTATTTTATCTTTAGCATTATATAATATGTTTAATAATTTGCAACTTAGTCTAAAAGTAATTTGTTGATTTTGATTTTAAAGAATTTAGGGACTCCTAATACTTAATGCATACATTTTGTTTAGTATAAAATTAAAATTAATGTAATCAAAAGCCCAAAACAAGTAAAAAAAATCCATTACCTTATTGTTATTATTTATTTTATTGTAAATGTTTTAAATTAAACCAGTGGTTGCAGTTTCTGTTGAATAATTAGCTCTAAGCCCATGTTAGGCTGAACTAAACTAGTAATTTTTGTTCGTAAAATTGGTTATTTGAGAAAACACTGCTTTTCAATTATTTTACAAAATACTGCTAAAAAAGCAGTTGGTCGGTAGTTTATTTATTTATTAAAATTTCTTTCTTTGAAAATTAATACAACTTTTAAAATTTTTAGAATATCTTCCTGAATTTGTATAATTTGTATTAAAAAAATAATTATTTTCGATAAAATTAAAACTAGTTGATAAGCACATTCTTTTACTAAAATAACTGGTATTTCATCAAGACCTGAATATTTCCAGTATTGTAGTGAAAACAGCTATTTTAGCGTCATTTCTATTTCCACATATAATTTAATTTATTTTTCACCAGTACATTCAGAAAAAAATAAACTATATTTGGTCAGAGTATTTTAGTCATATTTCATAGTTTGCATAACACACTATTTTAAATTTGCACTGCACTTTACAATTCATAATTTATTATTAAATTTTTAAAATATTTTGAATAAATATTAACCTTATCTAAACAATGACAAACATCTATAACAAACTCCGTCTTGTTGAAAATAGCTTGTCTGCGATGTATAGTGTAATAATGAGCATTCACTATAAAAGCATTTTGTTTCACAGTAAACACCATTGTACATAATTTAATTATTCAATTCATCTTGTATAATTATATATCATTATTTTTATTAATATTATTATTGTTAAATACTGAGTACTAATACTTTCAATAATGATTAACCGTATAAAAACATATATTTGTTTTTCTTCATAATGATTATGTTGTCAATTAAGAAATAGAAACATTTTATTTATTTATTCATATATTCTTCTTATGATCATTGAAATTGTTGTTTTTTAAGTTATTAAATAATTCATCATAGTGTATTATGTACTTTCTATTTTAATAGTTTATAATTACATTTATTAAGACAAAAAATAATTTTGTGTTGCTCTTAATGTGATATTACATAAAGTGTATATTTGGTTGCCTACATGGTAAACCATGGTTGTACATAGTAGAATATTATTGATTGATTTATTTATTATTTTCTAAAATTAATATTAAAAATAATAAAATTAACTTTTGTTCTAATAACCTTGGTGTGTAAATATGGTACACTATTATTAATTTTAATTTCAACTCTAAACTAAATATATTATGTTTTTTTAATAATAAAATTGCGATTATTAACATCAGAGATATATTAAGACGGTAAAATGAATTAAAATACTAAAATAAACATTAAGTTTGATTGAAAAATAAAATGTAAATACACAGTTAAATAATAAGGAATAATATATTATTCCATAACTTGGCAACATGTTAACTGTCTAATAAAATTACTACGTCTTACAATCAATGTCTATTTATTATTTGAAGAGGTTGTTTGGTTGCATACCAAGAAATACACATTTAGATTAAATTATATTTTTATATAATTCGTATTTTTGATAATATTAAGTTAATCTTTTGCTGAAAATTATATTCTACCAGAATTGTTTTTTTACACATGACTTTGTACATCATAATTCAACTATATAATAATAATTGCTTTTTATTGTCCATTTTTTATACATATACACATAATTTAATATAAAATACAGTCGACAATATATTAAATTATATATTAAATTAAAAAAAAAATATAGGAGTAAAAAAAAAAAACAAAAGTAAGTTTATAACAACAAATTATTTTAACTTCAACAAACAAAACACAAGCTGTTTGGAATATAATTAAAAATGAGACGGAGCAAAAAAATAATGAATTCAATATGTTAATTAATAATGAATTAGACAACAACATTTCAAATATATGCCATTATTTTAATACTTACTTCTCTAGCATTGCAAAACAAATAAAAATAAACATAAAGAATAGTTTAAATCTTTTACAAACAAACTTAAATAAAACCGCTAATCAATAATTTTTTTTAATTCTTGTGAAAAAATTGAAGCTCATTAATAATGTAATATATACATATATATATATATATATATATATATATATATATATATATATATATATCAAAACTTAAAAATTTAAATTTTTTAAGTTCTTGTAGGGATGTTAGTGAAAAATATGTGTAATGTATTTGTCCTTATATAGTAGATCCATTAATAAAAATTATCAATGCGTCATTTTATCAAGGCCCTTTTCCATCACAATTAAAAGTTGCTAAAATAGTTCATATTTAAAAAAAAAAGAAATAAATTTTTTTGTCGTCATGGAACAGTACACGCCACATGAACGCTCTAAGATTGTTGAAATTTACATTCAACAAAACAAAGTCAATTGTGAAAACGCAACGTGCATAGAGGAAAATTAATAAAGTGAGAAGTGCGCCTTCTGCAACCACATTGTATCGTTTGTATGATAGATTTACAACTGGTGCGGCACTTACTAACTCCAAACGTCCAAATAAAAAGCGACCAAGACAATCAAATGATAATATCGCACTCGTACAGGCCAGTATTAGCACATCTCCAAGAACATCTCAAAAACGTCTTTCTGATCAATTGGACATGAAACGATCCACTTTACGTCGCATTTTACGTGTCAATTTGCATATGTTCCCGTATAAAATTCAAGTGACACAAAAACTGTTGTCTGCTGATAAGCCACGCCGATTGGAATGGGCTCAAAAAGTCATTGAAATAACTGAAAATTACAAGCATTTTTGGCAAAAAATATCATAAGCGACAAAGCGCATTTCACGTTAAACGGAACCGTAAACAAACAAAATTACCGTTTCTACGCTACCGAAAACCCTTAAATTATTCATGAAGAGCCTCTCTACAACCAAAAAGTTACTGTTTGGTGCGGTATTTGTGCTGATATGATCATCGGGCCGTACTTTTTCAAAGATGATAATGGCCAAACAGAAACCGTCAATCAGGTGAGTTATCGGACAATGCTAACCAATTTTTTGATGCCAATTGTGCGTAATAATGGTATGGATGACTTTTGGTTTCAACAAGACGGTGCTCCACCGCACACTGCTCGAGCTACATTGGATTTGTTAAAGACATCGTTCCCAGGCCGTTTGATGTCGAAAAATGCTGATTTTGACAGGCCGCCGCGTTCACTAGATTTAACGCCTGCAGACTTTTTTTCTGTAGGGCTATTTAAAATCAAAGGTTTATATCAACAAGCCACGGTCCATAGAAGAGCTGAAGAACAACATTCGGCAGGAAATAGCCGCCATTTTGACCAAAATGTTGACTAAAACTATGGAAAATGCTGCAAAACAAATCTGCTTCAATAAAATTAAATGATTTTTAACATGAACAGCCAATCTGTTTTTTTCCATGATTTAAAAAAAAAACATCTTTTTGTCGAATATGGACAACAGACTATAAAACAAGCAAAGTCAGTAACATTCTTGAGTATAAAATATACGAGTATAGATAACTATTTCTCTAGAAAGGCACAAACGTACGTATATTTGGAGGTGCAAAGTAGTCAACCAAAAAATCGATTATCATCGATAAAACTTTAGTATCACAACTAGCAACCAAATTGCAATGTCTAAAAAGGTAGACAATCAAATATAATTTAATAAAAAAACAAAGGTTTAAAATCAATTACCCAAACCCAATCCAATTCCAAAGCGGCCAACCAAACAGACAATTCATCATCAAGCGATGCCGTACCACCAAGATGCACTGATGAGAATATTTTTATAAATAGACGATACGCTTCTTTCAAAATCTACTGAGATAATGGATACAAATTTGAAAATATTTAGTGACAACTTATAACCTTTAATAAAAACTCCGATTAAGCTTTTGAAGACTACGTTGAGTTAAATTTATGTTTTGTTTGTTTTTACTGAATGAGCACGTTAATTCAAATGTAATTCAAATATGTATGTTTTTTTTACACAAACATTAAAAACTAAACATGGTGCAAAGCATGGTGTATAAGACAGAGATAAATAATTAAATCAATTTAAAAAACTAACAAAAAAGTACAAAAAAAGCAAAATTAGTAAAAAATATCAAAAAAAGCATGAAAAACGCCAAAAAAAGCAGAAAGTAAGCATTTAAAGCACTTATGTCAAAATAAAGCAAAATAAACAAAATAAGGGTAATGTCGAATTGTTGCATTTTGTATGAAACGAATATATCCAAAAGAATTTTGTTCTGTATTTAATATTAAGAAATAAGCAAATGCCATAGTTTGATGTACATTTAAAACAAATTTGATGTGTTTAAAACAATGGTCCAGTTTCTCAGGCAAAGTTTTTTATACTATCGTATAACCGAAAAAGCTTATAACTATTTAAATTTTAAGTAAGAACTTAAACTTCCTACCAGACAGTCTATGACTAAACATAAAATCATTAAAAATACAAAAGAACTTGTAAATACATATACATCAGATCTAAAAGATAGATTTATTAGAGTTTTATTTAAATAATAGCATCTTTTCTCAATGTAAACATCCCATTAAAATATATCTCTTTATTTTTCAAACTAGTAGTTACTTTCGTTATTATTTAGACATAAAAGTTCCAACAAGCATAAGGCAACCCAGAAGTAACTAAACAAACAAAAAAGTCACTAACAATCAACAATGATTGTCAAGATCTAGTACCAAATTGCAAATGTTGTTTAATTATAATAAATGATTAATGTACTATAAGGAAGAAGTTAATTTAAACATTAATTCCTCATTGAAATGATAAAAAATGCTTCTTAATGGTAAACGGAAGGAAAGAATGAAAATCATATCTAATTGTCTTCAGCAAGGTTTACAGTGGGCATAAACAGGTAGTAGATGTAGGCGACACCACATTATTATTTTACTAAATATTTTTTTAATACTCATTGTAACAAGATAACGATCCATGGTACAAAGCCGTCCGGAATTTATTAATATCCCACGCGGCGCTAATTGATTCCCATTTACTCGATGCGATTACACCCATCGACACAGTTTTAATAAACTAAATTAAATTTTATTAAGTATTAAATCAATCGACAATGTAATTTTAACTTATCAAATTTATTTTTAAAATTGTTATTACCAATTGTGTTTACAAAAAGAAAAAAATGATTCTTTAATTAAATATTTTATTAAAGAAAAGATTTGTTATAACATGTGTTTATACATAATAAATATGGGTAAATTATGTAATTTAAATATAGGTCAAGGGTGGTTTTGGTATTTTTGTATTACTGCTTTTACATAACGTTGATTAAGAATGAACAAAAAATAGTAAAGCTATTATTTTTACTTTGTTTGTTATTATTATGCAATTATTACACAATTACAAAAGAACAAATAAAATAAAATTTACTTACTTGCATTTCCAATAATCTGGAAGCCATCTTGCTGATATTTCCAGATATTCCAAATGAATTATGATCAAATTTATTCAATTTTGCATCCTGAAATTAAAAAAGTCTATTGTAACACATTGCATCATGTAACACTTTTGCATTAAAGTTAAACATAATTATTTTTAATAGTATTGCGTTATTACTTCCTTGCCACAACCCGATTTCAACGGTAACGTCTTGCAAACGATAAAAAAAATAACTGTAATTACACAGATGTAATCGGCTTCCTTCGATGACATCAACAACAACATTGATATGAATCACGCGGTTTTGTCTGTTGGTAAGCGACGTTTGTTATTTCTATAAAGATTTGTAAATATTTTTCTAATTAACATAGACACACACTGGCCTCGCAGCTTAGCGACGTTTAAGGTGATGAGTAAGGTGTTCAATCATCCGATTACTCTTATGAGTAATTGTTGTAGGACTTTGAATTAAATTTAACGATCATAAAAATTTACACAAACTATAAAATTGCATAATTAGCAAATTATGTACGTAAAATATGATTCATTTTAGAAATTTATTCTTTTTGTGAGAGGTGAGACAATCATGTTCTTGCATACTTATTTGTTTATAAACACAATTCTATGATTAATATGATGTTATTAAATTTATCAAATAATATTATAAAATTGAAATCATTTCTGTCATACAAGGGTATTTTTGTCTTTTCGTTCTATCAGTATTCATACATGTATGAATATATTATTTAAAAAGTTCTATACAATTTGGTTGACTTAATAAAATATATATAATTTAAATTACATTGCATAATTAAAATCACTGAAAAATTTAATCAAAATTAGAATAGTTGCAATATTACTATCTTATGTATGATTCAATTCATAAACAAAACTTTTGTTTTAAAAATAATATAAAATAATATAACTACTAATAAAATAAAGACTATAAAACTTAGTTAAAACATCAGTTGCATACTATTGTTAAAATCAGAGTAGACCCATTTATTTAACAACTATAGAAGCAATTATCGTGCTGATGACAGATTAGTCACGTCTAAAAAGCCAGTTTCTCTACAAGTACATTCACCGGAATAAGTACTATGTACAATAGCTAAATGCCATTACCGATGATTAGAGGAAATAGGTTTAAATTATTTGTAGGTGATTCTAATATTGTTCTTTGAAACCGGCGAGCCGCGACAGAGATGAGCCAAGCGTGACTTGATTAGTGAGCTCTTCCCATAGAAAGTGTTCGTGATGTCCTTTTGTTCTTTTGTTCCTGGTTTTATAAGTTGTCATTGTTTTCAATTAAAAAGCGAACTCAACAATCCGATTGCTAAAAGACAACAATATCCAGTAGAGATTTAATGTAAATGACGATTATTGCAAGATGAATCAATCCGTAAAAAATATTTACAATGTTATTGCATATTTATAAACAAACTTTAATTAATCATTATGCTGTTGATTCATTATTATAAAATTGCTGTTGCAAGTTACTTGACCATTTATTTAAGTGGAGTCACTTCAATACTGAAAACCTATTGATTAACTATTATCATTTATATAACAATTAATTAAAAATCAATTTCATATTTCATGTTAAAAATCTGAGTGAATTATTATAAGTATTGGAACCAGTTAAAGCATGCGTAGTTTTTCGTAAAATTAACACAATTGTTTTTAAATATTTAGCAAATCGGCACTAATTTATTGGCATGTATTTCTTGCAAACATTTTATTAAAAATAAAAAATAACAAAGAAATAATCAAACTAATCTAAATCCGTTCAAAAACAGTTAAAATTGTTTATAACAACCATTGCCAATTTTAAAATAATAATGCGGCAAAATGCTTTTCATACAAAAAAGACTTTATGTCGATAGAAGATCTTTTTAATATTTATACGGGGACATACGGCATATTACTTTAGTGCCATTGAAAAGTAGTAAGAAATTTATAATAGCTAATTCTTGATATAACTCATAATAATCAAATATTTATTTTTCAATGTAAGAACCGTTAATACTAACACATTTATTCCAACGTTTTTCTAGTAACGTTATGTCTTTTGCTAATAAATTACGACTTCACAGCGTTTTCTAAGAGTCATTCGATATTTTTGAGTTTTAAAATGAATAAATAGTCACAGAGAGCAAGGTCGGGACTGTAAAATGGATGTTGTATATCCTTAAAGCCGGTATTTATTAACTACTCGTGCCTCGACTCGTGCTTTATGTATCCTGTAGTTGTCGTGCAAAAGCAAACTTTTCTGAACATAATTGTAGGTATTTTTCTGTATAGCCGCTTTCATGTTCTTAATTATGCCTTTGTAGTCATTCACCGTTATTGTAGTAGCATAAACTCAATTAGGAAAATTGCGTTTTTGCCTTCTTGGATAGCCATGGTGTAGAAACTTGTTTTGTAGAAGATTCCCAGTGGTTTAACCAAGTATTAATTTCAATAACACAGTTTATGTTTGAGACTGAGCCAACATTTTGCTTATTCCTAAAACTTTATGTAGTTTTTTAAAAACACTTGTTTCTGTTAATACTCTTTTCTCTGGCAATAACTACTACTTGGCGCCCAATCAACACTAAATCTTCAACTGTTGATGATTTTGTCAGTTCGTGCTTCCAGTGGTCTTCCACACTTTGAGCCATAAGTGAACAGTTTGCACCAATCTTTGACTTTAAAATAGAACGGGTTATTTTTAGCATACACGGCAACTGCCTCCTTTTGATAAAAAAATCATAACACTTCCGTATTTAAATTGGAAAATGAGAAATGATAAGCAATTGAAACCAAACTTAAAAATGACACTATAAAACTTTTGTGATAGCATATTTTAATCATAGCTAGGTGGATAACATAAAAAAAATTTCGTCGTATGATACATATGTTTACAGTTGCTATTTATTATCTTTAGCAATAACATTCCACTTCTTATATAGGCCACACAGCATTATACGCTAATGACACAATATTATTCTTTGTCTCTTCCCCTTCTTTCTCCATCTTTCAAATTCAAATCCCCCATTATTATTATATTTTCTGTTTCATCAATTTCAATTTAAATCTCCTCACAAAATTTGTCTTTTTCTTCTTTCTTTGCGTCGTTGTTTTCTCCATATGCTATTATTAGTGTCCATATTTTTTCATTAAGTTTCATTTGTAACTTCTTTATGTCCCCCCTCACGAGCTTCAAATTATCTTGGACTCAATTTGTTCATACCCAAATGGTTATGAAGTTTTCGGCAAACTGATGTATCTGACAACCCTGACATTGCTGATAATTCCACTTTTAAGCAGACGATCAGTTTGGACCAGTTTTTCAATAAAGACTCTTCTGTGATCATTTCAACTGATCGACCAAAACATGAGTAATCTTCTAAAAACTTATATCCCATCTTAAATCTTTTAAGAATAATAAGATAAATCTTCTCACTGTATCCAATCTTTGTTTAAGTTCTCCATTATTTTACAGCAATTTCAAAGTTTTTGTTGCTTTTATGTTATCACCGTTACAGTCACTGATAAGCTAGTAATCCATATGTACATTATTTCTAATCAATAATGTTTATATTTAATGACCAGGCAATCTGTTCATTAGTCCAGATCTATCATCATCTTTTTACAGACCGATAAACTAATATCACACACAATCCACAATACTCTTTAAACAATCTATTGATTTATTTAGATCCAATAAGTTTGATTCAGATCGATGCAGTATCACAAATTTAATTGAGTCCACGTCAACTTCCACAGATCCAGGTAAGTGTAATCCAGGTCTCGGTTAGAATGATTTAGATCCACAATCTCAAATCGATGTACTAATTTACAATAATAGAATTCACATTACACTAATAAATATTCATCCATTAATTTGTATGATAATTACATTGCAATAATTCAGATCGTTTTAATTAGACTTGTTTGTTTATATTCCACTTTTGATATGTTACGAACGGTTATATAAAATACTCAATAAATAATTTGAAGCTATTCTTTGAATCAATAATCACGTGCAAAGACATTGTTTACCGCAGCATATTTAAACATTTATTTAAAGAAATTATCTCTAGTAACAATAATAGTACATTTTAACATATAAATAAAACATAAATATAAATAAATAATTTAAACTATATGGTGTTTCAGATCATTTGTTGTTTTCTTGCAACTACATGCTACTTACTTCAAAAACCCAGGTCAATAAACAGTATCGTAAATACCTACCCAAAAGGCAGATTTTAGCACTAAGGGTTTAAGTTTATTTTTAAAACCAATAATGTTAACCTAAATAGCTGAAACAAATCAAATCTAAATAAATAACGTTTTCACACATATTGTTTCTAACGGCATTCTTAACAACTTGAATCATCTTGATAAATTATTTATATAAGTTTTATACTGAAAATAAACAAATATAACTACAATATATAGTCTGACGACAATATTTTAAAATATGGTTTCTTAATTTTGTTTATCTAATACTTTAAAATAGTAAAAACAATTTGGATGTATTGCTGTAGGTATTTTAAATTTCTTTTAAATCTCGAGGCACATAAATTAATATATGTATGTATATAATATATAGTAAATGAGTTTTATTTATCTTAAATTGAACTATCACATAGTAACGGTCATCACCATTCAATATATATATATATATATATATATATATATATATATATATAATAGTTTATTTAAAAAAAAAAAAATTATATATAAATTTTAGAGGCGTTGTTGGTTGCATTATTTAATATGAATCGTCGTAGATGTCAAGTTTAATTTGACCTCTGATGACCAAAGGAATGCTAGTGAATTATTTACACTGGTTAATATATTCATATATGCATTTATTAGAAACACAAATATTTGATAATATCTTAACTGAGACCGGTTTGAAATTATATTAATTACACTCTGGAAGAAAACATTTATAAATTAAAAAAATAAAATAAACGTACATTTTTTTATTTATTATTAATTAGAATATTGCATGTTTGTGTTTTTTAACCTTTTTTTTCATATTTAAGTTCATTGAACATATATTTCATTGCAATATCGAAATTTTTTAACAAAATTTTAAATAGTTATTAAAAAGATAATGATTACATTATTTAATAAAGCCAAAAACTGTAAATATCATTTATTTAAAATCGTTTAAAAATATGTCAATTTTCGATTAAGTTTAAAAATCACTTTTCCGACCGGTTAACAAAATGCTACTTTCCCTTCAATTCAGTGCGTATTTGTTTTTTTTATTATCGTAATATTATGTACGATGTTTTAAATATATGTATAGAAGGTATTTTAATTATATGCTTATGTAAAATTAAAAATTGGATACAGAAAATAGCAAAAATACGAGTATTTATGTATTTATTTACATATTTAAATTAATTTTTATATTAAAATAATTCTGTCGGAATTAAATAAAGCTTTGTATGTGACACGTTATAAAATACATATACGATATTGTTGACTCATATAATTTGCTAAACTCGCTTTGTTCTTTTAGGCAAATACTACATTCTTCAAAGAATATCGCACTTTTCATAACTGATTAAGTATATTTACTTAATTATTTATTGATTCATAATAAAAGTTTAAAATGCATTCTTAATTACTGAGATTAATAGTTGAAATTAGAACATAAAATGATCGCCTTCGAAAAGGCTTGTTAGCATTGCACCATTACCTTTTTCAAATATCAATGTGTGTCATAACTGACACTTTCCAATCCGTGAGTATTAATTCGTACATATTTTACAATATTCAATTTAATAAAAGTAGTACATTTTATTCACTTTTTTATACAAACAAATCACACATCATTAACCAAAGTCTTTCAGTTATATTATTTTGTATTTCTAAGCCATAAACATATATCTGTTTCTTTGTTCTTTACTGCCCTTTTCGGGTTTTTCTTCTTCTTCATCTCATTCATTTGTGCCAATTTTTCCTAATCAATTTATTTCTAATTTATTATGTTCTTACTTTCCACAAGTATTTACCTTCTCAAACTATTTATATATTTTTGCTGAAAACTTTTTAGCTTTTTTAAAGTTTTAGGTTCTCTTGGAAATCTTCCTCTATTTTATCTACAAACTTTTTTAAATTGGCTACTTTATTTTTAATTTCTTCCTGTAAATTTGTAGATTTTGTATAATTTAACTTATAACTTTGAATAAAATTATATTATTTGCTAAAAGTAAAAGGACACCAAAAGCCCAATTTTTATTAAAAAAATCAGAAAATATGTAAATTATTCATACTAAAAAGTTAAAGTTTTTAATCAATTTACTTTAGAGAATAAAAATAAAAGAAATATTATTGCTATTTTTCTAGATTATCTATGGTTTGCCAATTTGTGATATTGCCTAACGAATTGATAAAAGTATTGGTACAATAGATCGATTACAACTAATGGAACTTCTGAAATTATTCATAAATCAGAAAAGATACAATAAAGAAGAAATGAACAAAGACTTAAGAAAACTAAAAACGCACCTGAGAACAAACCAAATATTTAAAATAAATAGCACGTAGGTGAATGTGAGTGCAGATAAAAAATACAAAAATGCAAAATTTAAGAGAAAAGTATTTATATAGTATATATATATATATATATATATATATATATATAAGGAAAAAGAAGCCGAGGACAAAATGCGTGCCGGAGATGCTGCGTGAAAATCCGCGAGGCAATAACCAGTCCACCTCAAACTAGTACAAAATCTAGACTAGTTGACAAAAAACCGAAAGTTATTACCATGCGTAAGTCATTCTCAAGAGCCACTTGCTGAGGCCAACACCTCACGTACAGCTCTTTCTTTTGTTTGCCCTTAACTCCTCACCATAAGATGTGGTGTCTAGAACGGTGCAATAAGAGACTACAATGAGTCGATTAATAGAAACAAGTTTAGCTACAAATCTAAAATTTGTTTGTATTCCTACGATGGTCATAGATAAATAGATAGGTAGATAGATAGATTGCAATGAAAAAACTGGGAAGCTTAGCACCGTACGAGCTAACCTCAAAGAACAAGTTAAAGGTAGCAAAAGAACACATAACAGAACCTGTTAAAATAGTGGAAAACATAAAGTTTTTTAAAAAGGATGAGCTGGAACAAGCACTGCAGGCATTAAAATCTAGATCCATATGCCTTCTGAATACTACCAGCAAGGTGATAAAAAATGATAAAAAAGCGACTAGAAGAAAAAATCGATCAAGGAGGAGGATTATCAGAGCATCAGTATGGCTTTGTGAAGGGAAGATCTACGTTAATGACTGTAGAAAATGTTATCAAGATCATCAATGAAAGCAAAGACATATAGGGAGCACTAGTCACTCTCTAGACATTAAAAATGCCTTCAACAGCCTTTTATGGAAAAATATTAAGGAGGAACTAGCCAGAAGAGAAATTTCAGAGTACTTGCAAAACATCATTGCAAGTTACCTAACTGTAAAAAAACTGCAAATAGAAAAAGATGTAGTTATGGACGTAATTACAGTGGTCCCTCAGGGGACGGTTCTAGGACCACTACTCTGGAACTTAGTATATAACGGTATACTAAGAAGAAAGTGACCGATTGGGGTAAAAGCAGTCGCTTTTGCAGATGACCTTGCACTGATAATATTAGCCAGAGATGCATACAAACTCGAAAATAAAACTAATGATACCATAGAAATAGTGGATATTTGGCTAACCAAACACCGCTTGGAGCCAGGCCCTGAGAAAACAGAGACGGTCATACTGAAGGGTCCACGGAAAAGAAGTCTCAGGAGCGCTGTTACCTTCAAATACAGAGACACGACTACACATAGCAAGAGGACAATTTAATACTTCGGTATACTGATCGACAATGCTTTTACTTTCTCGGAGCACATAAAGAAAGCGGCAGAAAAGACAAAAAAAAGGCGGCAAACTTGGCCAGAATCATGCTCAACATAGGCGGACCGTCAAGCGGTAAGAGGCAATTGTTGAACGCTGCCACTGAGTCGCAAATTCTCTACGGCGCACCAATATGGCCTCGGAGCCATAAAAATAAAAAAATCTAAAATCTTTTGATCAGTATGCAGAGGAAGACGCTATTTCGGGTAACTTGCGCTTACAGGACAGTCTCGGCGGAGGCCCTTCAGGTGGTAGCCGGAGCAATTTTGATCGATTTGTTAGTGGAAGAGAGGAGGAGATTGTACAAGAGGAAAGATTCATCAACACCAAAAGCTAAACTTGAAAAGAGAGAAGAAACCACTAACAGATAGCAAAATAGATGGAATAAATCAGCAAGGGTCGCACAGTGGCCCAAGCGTTTAATTCCAAACGTATGAAGCTACAAACATGTCAGAAAAACCGTAAGCAAAATTATAAAGAAGAAAGAGGAAGAAAAGATAAAGTCTTGGCCGTTTTGAAGGCATACCTACACGGTGATATTCCAAAACGTCCTTATAAGATGAGGTGGTTTAGTAAACCGTGTCTGCACAACCCGCACGGTAGTCGAAGATGGATGAGAGAAGAACTTCATCCAGTGCCCGTAAAGGGCTTACTCCTAACAAAAAAAAAATAGATAGATAGATAAGTTTATTAACGCTCCATTTTGAAAAAAAAAACAGTTGCACAGGTCATACATAATAATTACAATACAGTTAAAATTACATTCAATAACGTGGTGTGGTGCTGTAATATAAACACATTAAAACAAAAAATAAACAATCATGATAAAACTAAACAAACACGTTAGGATTGTCTAAAAAAAATGTACAAAGTCGTAAAGTTTGTAAAAAAAAATCTCTATAAAAATATCTTTAATGATAGATCTAAGTTTAACATAACTTAGATTTTTTATATCTGCGGGCAATTTGTTAAACAGTTTTATACCTATGTACCTTTCAAGCGTATATGCGGCAAACATATTACTGCCATTGCAAGTATTATAATTATTGTTATATAAAGTATATTTCTAATAAGAGATTTCATTTAATATTTAAAAAAAAAAAACGGGTATTTTTTAAGAGAAATTAATAAATGTTTATTTCTTTGTAAAGAGAAAGGTATGCCATTAACATTTGAAAACGATATCAGTCAAACAGCCGCCACAGTTACGGTTGCAACCGCACATTCTTTTCATAAAACTTTCCATGACCAATTTGCACATCTGCGGCTGTATGTCCTCGATAACTTCACAAATTCCATGTTTAAAGTCTTAAATCGATTGTGGAGCATTGGCATTAACCTTATCTTTCACGTGGCCCCAAAAAAAAAAGTCTAAATGTGTTAAATCACAAGATCTCAGGGGCCAATTGTGACCACCTTTTTGAGAAATAACACGGTCAGGAAACTTTTCTTGCAAAATTGCGATTGATTCGTTGCTTGCGTGGCACGAAGCGCCGTCTTGCTGAAAATAAACGTCGTCCACATCAATATCTTCCAATTCCGGCCATAAAAAATCATTAATCATAGTTCGGTAGCGCCATCTATTCACCGTAACAGTTGCATCAGCCTCATTTTAAAAAAAGTAGGGTCCTATCACACCGCCAGTTCAAAAACCGCACCAAACAGTGACACGTTAAGGATGCAAAAACTTTTCAACAATAATTCTTGGATTTTCTGAGCTCCAAATGCGACAATTCTGCTTATTAACGTAGCCTCAGAGGTAAAAATAGGCCTTATTACTGAAGATGATTTTTCGATGAAATTCCGGATCATTTTGATGCATTTGAAAGAACCAATCAGCAAAGATACGACGTTTATGGTAATTGGCTTGAGTTCTTGTGTAATGTCGTTTGTAAAATGTCTAATTCCAAAGATCGACAAGGAATCGACAAACCCGAGGTTTCGTCAACACTACGGGCTACATCAGCAATATTCTCATGTGTCCTTGAGCGATGCACACGGTTTCGATTCTTTACATCACAAACTTGTCCCAACAGCTCAAATTTTTCCACCAGGTTTACTATTGCCGGCCGAGAAGGTGCTTTACGACGACCAAAAAATGCTTTAGTTTTGCGACTGAGACTGAAAAATTGTCACCATTTTTGTAGTGAATTTTAATTGTTGTTGAAGCGTGTATCGTTCCATTTTTTATAATGGCGTAGTTTTTACTTGTCAAATGTCAAAAGATAATAGCCTCAAAATTGATAGCTGCCCAAATAGCCTGCTATTCAAAAGAAAACTTCTTATTGAAAAATCCTTAAAAAAATTTCAGTTTGTTGTGGACTAACGTACAGTTCTTAAAGCTTGGTGTAACCAGGTTTCAACGCGAGGTGATGATATGGGGAGAGTAAGTCTCCTCTAGTGTACATTTCAGAAACAGTAAGCGCAGTACTGTTATTTAAAGTCACTTATGACTTACTTACTGTTTCTATTTTAGCCAAAGCAC
The DNA here is from genome assembly GCA_963932245.1 of Tachinus rufipes. Classification (NCBI taxonomy): domain Eukaryota; kingdom Metazoa; phylum Arthropoda; class Insecta; order Coleoptera; family Staphylinidae; genus Tachinus; species Tachinus rufipes. The sequence goes on from OZ010743.1 coordinate 73,514,506, forward strand.
AAGCTTGGTTTTCAAAATTAGTTTTGGCTAATCCTCAACTCAACAATGTTTTCCCAATTAATATATTACTAAAGTTGCTGCTATGTTAGGTTTCACACCGGTATATCCAGATCCTATTAAGAGTAATCCAAGTGCTATTTTGACCAACATAAGTTAGATAATTATATGATCAGTTCAATATTCTTTGAATATGAAGGAAAACCTTCCTTTAAAGTCCTTTTGTTTCAACTAGGCTTCTGACAGTATCAAACTTTCTTTAAATGTAGAAGAGTACATTCCTTCTAAGTAATCTCGTTTCAACAAAACTTCTGATACCAATCAAGGTAGTTCAGGTTTAAATAGTGATTTTCGTTTCAAGTCTTCAAATATTGACGCGGCCACCTTTAATCAATTTATTTAAACTCGTTTTCTAATAGCATTTTTTCATAAAAAATCCATGTTTAGTAATATAAAAACATTTTTTTTATATTTATCAAAAGCTTTGTTCGTTATGAAAAAGTGAATAAATACATCAACATGTTATTTTATCACCAGAAAAATTCTGTTGATCAATATTTTTCACAAACCATTTTAAGGAATAGTAATAGACAATATACCAAATTACTTTTCGGACAATATTTGTGCAAATTTGGTTTCTAATAAAAAACATGCTTAAAGGTAGTTTTTTTAATTAAAAACAAAAAAATTAATCAAGATTGCAAAACATCTAGTCTCTTAAATTTTTACTCACTATAAGATAAAAAAAGAAAAAAGATGCTAATCTTATTTTGCTTACTTTTCAAAAAATCAATTTGATCAACCATTGATTTTAAGATTTAGGTGTACCAGTAAAAAGAATAGTAGATTTGTAAAAATGAAGTAGAAACTTGGAATCATTGAGTGGAAAAGTCTACTACTAAAGTGAGATAATAATAAGCTATTGCAAGCAAAGGTAATAAAATGAATGTATAAATAAAAATAGAAAAGGTTAAAATATTTAAAAAAAATTAAAGAAAGCAAGTTTTAAATTTTTTTTAAAGATTAGTGATTTTTTGTTCTTTTTATTTAGTTTAAAAAAGTATGTTATTTATTTATTTATTATTTAATTATTATTATTATCAATCTATGCATAGTTATGCTAATAAAGGTTTTTATTATTATTTTGCTTAACAACACACTTTCTTGTGGAAAAAGTTACATTCCAATCCGGTTTTATAAAGTTGACAAGTGATTATTGTCAGATATTCCAAGAAGTAGGTCTTTATAAAAACGATTGTAATTTACAACATATTATTTGGCGTTGTTCTCCCAATAAACCCTACAACATTGGTATTAAAAAGTTAGCTGGCTGAGCTTTTAAGATGTAAAGGATTTAAAGTGGCTAACTGAGCCACTTTGTTTTTTTCCATTGTAAATTCTGACAATAAAAAATAATAAAATTCACTAGTTCATTTGACGACCGTAGCACAATGGTCTAGTGCGAGGACTGTTGTGCAGGCAGCCCGGGTTCGATTCCCGGCAGCGGCAATATCTAATTTGTCGAATATATTTCGATGCGGTCGTCTCCTTTGCAAGGCAATGGCAAACCAGCAAAGTATTTGCCTAGTAAACCCCTCTAGTGGTGTGGTTCGGATTCCACGTTAAACTGTAGGTCCCGTATGTTTGTGTGGGACTATTATCGCGCACCACAAACATACGAGAGGGGCGCCGAACACACGGAGCGAGTATGGCACTATAAGAAGAAGTTCATTTGATCTGATACTACAAATTGTTATGAATATCTTGTGTTGTATTCCATTACATAATTTAAAAAAATAAATAAGTAAAGATATATCCAAATAAAAAATACTTTCACGTCTGGCGTACTTGCAATGGTAATGGCTATCTTAATCTTTTCGCTAAAAATATTGTTGCAAGAATTATTTGTTAACTCAAGGTTGATTGAAATAACGTCTTGCCTCATAATAAATAAAACCAAATTATGCTGGAGTTGAAAAAGATTGTAATACAAAAGTGCATTATTCCGTTTAAATTAGTAAACTTACGACTAATAAGATTTTCAGACGCAAACACGTGCTGTTATTTTTCTTCAAATAGAATTAACTAATTCTGTTGTTAGCACGTAACGTTTCTTAAAACAGGTCCTTGACTGAAATTAGATGCTGCCTTGTTGTCGAGTAAACAACCTTTTTCAATTTCTTCTGCATTTGATGGGTTTTATGTAGAACCACCAATATGTGTTGTAGATTCCACTACGGCCTTGGCTTAGATTCATACTGTTCCTAATCTTTTGAAAACATTTGTAGCAAATCGTGTGTCCCAGATACATAAATTCAATCCCAAAAGTAAATAAAGATATATTCCTGCCGATCAAAATCCTGCTGAGCAAAAGTTTATCTGATTGTGAGTTATTAGGTTATAAAATTTGGTGGAATGGACCAAAAACAAATTTGTTGTAATTTGCATAAGATGAAAGAAATGAGTTTAAATACTAACATTACAAGTTTAGATTTGGCGGAAATAATATTGTTTAACAAAATTTCTTTATTAAACTTTATCAAATTACTGCTTTCGTAATGCGATTTGCAAAGGTTTTGAAACAAAAGGTAAGAACTTCTGAAGATGGTGCTATAAAATCATTTTATCATTAAACATCAAAACGCTTTATTATTCATCAACTCTCAGGGTTTTGTAATGACAAAGAGTCGGATTGATTGTTCTAAACTAGCAAAGAAGATCCGTTTTTGATTCCAAGTAAAAACTGTTTTGATAGATTATTTGCATCTGTTTTCTGGTCACGGCAATCCAAAACTAGTTCAGTCATTTCTATATCAACATTATTAAATTGTGAGAGTTAAGAATTTGATTAGACGCATTTTTTTAAATTATTTGATTTGTTATTAGTTTAAAGCCATGATAATCACACCGATAATGACGGAGTTACCGCCATATCAAAGAAAACCTTCCAAAACATTTAGTGATGTAATAAAATGTTATTTGACTTTATTTGATTTTATGGTTACAAAAGCCATTCAGAATATGTTACTAGTCATACTACCAAAAATTGATTGCGTGATTTGAATCGATTTTTGAATTAAAAATATTTACTTGTTAAGATGTTTTTAGATCAAGAGAGTTTGTTTCTTTCATAGTACTGCTAAAAAAAATTTAAATAATGTTTTAGATAATGTCTAAAACAAATAAAAACTTGATGCATTATGTGGCAGCAAAAATTAAATGGATTTTTCAACCGCCTTGTGCTCCTAATTTTGGAAAAGCCTGGTGTTAAAACATTTCCGTCGTCTGTGATAGGTTAACATTTTATTTTTAAAAGAATTTAATATTACCATAATTCAAATAGAGGAGATTAAAAATTCAAGACTTCAATGTGAACTCACGACTGGTCTAGATGATGATTTTGATTATCTAACCCACGGCCATTTCTTGGTGGAGAGAGCCCTTTTATTCAGTATTAATGAATTAAAAAAGTTGTTTTTAAACTGAATTTGGATGAAGATTGTCTAAACAAATAGTACAATCTTTTTGGGTGCATTGAAGTAGAGAATATATTCATACTCTTATGAATATTCGGCCAAAAACAGTTGCAAATCATTCTTCTCTTATAGAAGAGGATTCGGTATTTTGCTTTAGTTCAGGTAGCTACCGAACTGCCAAAAGGACGTATTTTAAAGATGTTCCTGAATTTATTTACAATGAATAAAAATATATTTAACATTAAGAGTATCCCAGTACCCCCAACAAAAACAGCAACTGTCATCCCTATATATATATATATATACATTTATGCTGCTATAAAATACATGCACCTGTTTTTATTGTTTTCATTAATCGGTACGGTAATTATTTTAAAATATTACAAGTATATAAATTTCACTTTCTTGACTTTGAAGCAGTTTTATAAATTGCATGAACTACAAAGTCAAAGAGCTTCAAAAGCTAATATGGTACAATTTTTATAAATTGCTTTATATATTAAATGTATTTCTTGTATACATTTGATTAGAAAGGAAATACATACAGCTGTAGTAGCAATTATGATGTCCATAAAATCAAGCTTATAACGACTAGTTCGACTTGAATGGACTTCACGGAAACAATGTGACCGTAATTCAGTTGAATTATATGAGAAAATTACCTCAGGGGAATAAACAAACCGACAATGATGTCATTCATATACCATAGAGATTGTTAAATAAATGTTTTACCAATTTAATACGACCGCTCTTAAATGCAACAAAATAACATAGTTATATTTAACACAATTAAAAATTAATGTATAAATTAAAAACTTATGCATGTACTGAATAAAATATTTATAATAAAGGTTTATATTTTATGCCAAATCAATGGATTGGTTATATATGACAATGGAATCATTTTAAATATAAATTTTAACTGTGTAATATACCTGCATTACTTGCATCGTATGTTGCAAGAGATTTTAATTAAGAAATGTATTTAACTCTTAATAAAATATTCTATTGATTTTGCGTTTCAATTATTATGTTTACAAACTGTGTCAAGGAATGGATAATAATTTTGTACTATTGATTTTCGCCGATATATGCGATAAATTAATCGAAAGTGGTTAAGTTAAATAAATATTAATGGGAACCAAGTTGTTCAGTGATTCGCAGTAAGATAGAGCTGGGCAAATACTATGTATATATTATTGTAATCGATATTGTTCTAGTTCGAAATCTTTAATTGGTGTTTTAATTAGAACTTGCCGAGTGGAACTGCATTTGTAGAATTTGTTCAAGTACAATTTATACTATAATTAAAATTACAGAAAATTTAATGATGATGCAAAAAAAAGATTTAGGTTAATACCTTTATAAAGGCAATAAACAAAATTTAACATTTTCGTTATTAATGTTGATTCTATTTTCCATTAAAAATAAATAAATTTATTATTTAAATTTTTCAATTCAATTCATTATTCTCAATAACGTTTTGTAACTAAATCATTAAATTTTAAGGCTTTTCAAATTAAAAAGAAATTAATCTTGCTCTGCAACGCAACTCTTCACGGCGCTGTTTGAAGAAAATTTAGTACTTTTCAGACTTCTTTTCATTAGAACAAAGAAATAATAGTCCGAGAGAGCCAGATCCGGCAAATAAAAAGGTGTTCAAGCAATTCAAACCTCAAATCACAAAATCTCTTGCAAAAATAAGATTCCGCGTCTTTTCTCCACTATTTATTTTTGTAGAGTGGTTAATAAAGTCAAATAATATTGCCCACTTTCAGTGCTTCCCTTATCAAAAAATTAATCGTAATTACTCCACAATAATCTAAAAAAAAACTGAGACAAAAACTTTTTGAAGAGATTTTTAAACGCAAAACTTTTTCTTTGTAGAACCACTATCGATTGCTGCTTTGTTTGTTGGTCGTAAAAATGTACCCAATTTTTATCCATGGTAATAATGCAGCTTGAATAGTCATCATGATGTTTAAAACGAGCACGTATTGAGCGCAACAATTCCACCACTGCTCGTTTCTGTTCATATAAAATCTTTAATTCCTCAGATGTTTGTTTTAAAACAATTCAACGGTTTGATAAATATTATATTATATAACTACCTTAATTGTTGCAGGATTAGACACAGAAATTGCTCTTCCGAATATCTTCTCATTTTCAATAGAAATTTGACATCTTAATAATTTTACAGCAGAAATTATAAAGCAAGAATCGAGCAAATGTCTACAGCAGTTAATATAAAGATAGTTAAGCTCACAGATGTGTTAAATGGTAAAAACAAAAATTTACAGGAAAGCATAAAACATGTTACCAAGCTCATACTATTCATTTTGAAGCACTTAACACCAACTTCAAATAAATTTTGAGCTGTTATTATTGGTCAGACATTTACAACATGCGCGCACTAGGCGTATTTAGTAACAACCCCAAATTTTGTTAAAGACAGTTCAAGATATTTTGTTCAAACAATTAAATGACAACACGCCGATGAAATGTGCAGAAAAATTGCAATCAAAAACAAAACTCTAATACTTTCCTAATAATAAGTTAGTTACGTTAAAACAGAAAGAAACAATTTCTAAAATAACTTAAAAATATTAACAGAAAACATCTGATATAAAACCTAATTAGACTAGAATTTAATCTCTAATATGTTATAATTATTTTGCACATTTAGAATATATATTTAAACGCAAAATAAACCTAGCTAAAACCTTTAAAAACTGTCCAGATGCTAAGGAAAACATTAAATCAGTCTATAGGTGCTTAGAAAGACACATTTCTAACCATGTTGTCTTGTCTCTCTTGCAAACAATTTTTTAATGTGTAAGTAAAGCATCCAAAAGTTTTTGTTCTAACAAATATGTATTAAAACAGCTTTGATCCAATTTTTTTTTAAATCTTTTTTGCTTAAAGCAATAATTGCTCTCAACAATATTGCTAATGCCATTTTTTGCATCGGGCAGCTAAAAATATTCAAAACCTAGAAAAGACCCAAAGATTTCTTAAAATTACTGGCCAATCAGTTTTCTATGCACGTTAAGTTAGGTCATAATCCAAAACTACACAAAATTTAATAATTTCCTTCCTGCCCATCAACATAGGTATTGACGAGACTGCACAAAAGTCTACCAATTAAACCAAGTGACCAACCACAAAAGGTTTCAAACTAAATGGTTTCTTTTAGATCAAATAAGCCTTCGACAAAGTCTAGCACAAAGGTTTACTTTTACTTCTGTATCTTATAAAGCTGATAGCTTCATATCTAAATCGCTGAACTCTGGTAATTATATTTCTGATCGACGTTCCCATTCCGTAGTCCAATGCTAATAAGTATCTGGGTATAACCTTTGACAAATGACTTGTACAAATTGCACGTACACTCCACAACAAAACAACAAAATCCGGAAGTACACCACCATCATCAGACCGCAAATCACGTTTGCATTTTCAGTCTGGAAAACGGCTGTAGACATGCACCTCTATTGTCTTAAAGCGTTCTAAAGTCTTACTTTACGATAGTTTGTCAAAGCCCCATAGTATGTTCAAAACAAAGAAATTTTTATCAATATTGGTATCTCCTTGCTTGCTGCGCTAACACAACAAAACTTTAGCTTAAAAGTACTTCAATAACCTTGCGGTTTACAATAACCCAAATCTAGCCAGACTTGCTGAACCAAACAATAATGAATACTTTAATAGGAGACCAATCAATGTCATCACTTCTTAAATCAGACAAACCCACAGTATATATATATATATATATATATATATATATATATATATATATATATATATATACAAATGGAAGATATATGAGCCGTACAGTATAGGACTACCAAACATGATCCGGAGAGAGTCTAGTCTGTAGGCATTCTCCTTCAGAAAGTGAATTTTTAGAAAATTCTCTTTCCTAGCCACAAAAAAAAGTTGGTGCATTCGCTTCAGCAGGCAACCTCTACGGTAACTCTTTACATGCCAGCACACCAACAAACGCCTTATTCTCACGCCGAAAGAACGGTTTACCATCACAACGTAGACCACACGCGCTTGGCAGCATTGCACATACCACCTTTGAAGTTGTAATTCAAGCGACCGACTTTTTTATTAAGCAGTGCTTAGCCATCTTACCTTCTACCGCCGTCCCTGCTCCAATGGCTCAAAAAAATTTACAGGCTCTGAACCGGATATCTCAAAATCCTTACCCCTCTTATCGGCTTGAAAGCGTTCCAGGAGAAAAAAAACTTTTTCGAGACATGCTCCATCACCATCACAAGGCCCTCTCGAGCGGCGTTTCGCATGCGGTCAGCACTTTCGGCTTTGCTCTAACGTTTTTTTCTGCAAATTTCTCTCTGAGTCTGAACAACAAAACAGCAACAAGGTATCTAGTAAGAAGCTATGTTACAAAAAAAGTACGCTCCGTACAGTACTTCTGCATAACGACGTACTTGGATTAACCGACCTGCTTGCCAGATCAACCACAAAGACGGTCCTGAGAGAAGCAGGAGTTATATCTGCTAAGTGCACTGACAACACTTCGATTAGACCACATATTCGGCAGCCTCCGGGCGTCGTTTAACGTCCTCAAATTAAAACCTCTTCAGATCAATTTTTTCAGACCAGCCCCGCGCCTTCAAACACCAAGTGCAAGTATGCAAACACTTAGACACCTTACTAACATTTTTATAAAAAAAAAATGTATGGTGGTGGCCGTTACTATGTGGCAGTTTATTATAAAAATAAAATAAAATACATATTCTATGTACTATATCACAAATTTATTTAAAAAACCGTCACTAGTTTCAACCATTACAAGATTATCCAATGATGGCCATGCGATGATAGCTTTGCAGAGGTTGAAATTAGTTACGTTTTTTTTTTAATATAATCGTGAAATAGTACATAGTAAATGTGTTTTATTTATTTTTTATCATTTTTATGTTCACAAAACCCGGAAGCAACCGTGACTAAGTCATCACAGGCCCGGACCAACAACAGGGATAAAAAAATTACCCAAAAAATACAAAAAATGCATATACCAACAAACATCACACCAGCATTCTTAGCTATGTTACATCTTTTCAAATATTGAAATGAAATGAGATATAGATAACTGCATAAAATAAACATATATAAAAACTATTTTAATCCAAATAGCACACCTTTATTGCGTTTATAAAATCGTTGAGAATTTTGAGAAGTTTTAATAATTAATTGTATTTAGTTACTAATCAATAGCTTTTACAAATTCACATTCTCGCCACTTATACACGTGACAGTGTTAAGAGTTCTAAAAACTCTTAGTAGTGCGCGTAGCAACACAGCAAGTTAAACAATAAATTTGCACAGAATCGTATTGGGTATTTATACAAAATTGTACAGATATATAATGAAGTATGCGCGGTACTTTCTAGTGAGCAAGCACAGTTGTTGATTGAATTTTAATTTATCCCGAAAAGAATATTTTAGTTGCTGAATAAGTTGAGTAAGCCGCATCTCGTAGGCAATCATCATAACTTGTAAACCAGATAATGTTGTTGTCAGTTTTCTTGCAAAAAACTTCAAAACAATAAAAAAAATTATTTAAAAATATTGGTATCGCTTTATTTGAAGAACAATAAATGCTTATTATAAAAAATATTTTTTCATTAAACTTAGTTTCAAAACTTGCTATTCTTACCAACAATTCAAATTTCAAAGTTGTTATTCCTGAATGTGCTTGTTGGTTGTAGATGTAGACACAAACAATTTGATTAATGTTGAAGTAGCAAAATTTAAAGTGAGTTAGTTTTTTGTCCAGCAGTGTACTTCACAAATGTAGTTTCATTATTTTATTGAAATTAAAAGGTTTTGTAATTTGTAACATAATGTATATTATAAATCAAATAATATAAAATATATAAATATAAAAATAAAAATCAAACTATTAAAAAGCAGATTAGATACTACCGAGTATATTTGTGCGATACAGAGATAATTTAGAGAGATGTTACTTATTCACGCCAATTTTCCACTCCATTCATTTTCATTCATTTTCTTTGGATTTTCATTCACATGATTAAATCTGCTTAGTTTGTTCCACTTTATACTATTTCTATGTATAACATTACTATCCGATTTACAATATCATATTTATAAAAATTAATCCATATTTCGTGACAAGCTACGACATCGTCTGTATGTCATTCACCTGATGCTCTATTTTATAGGGGTGTTTACAAACACACCCCTTGATAAAATAATTACAACGCTATATTATAGTCACTACTGCCCTACATACATACGTTGCGCTCATTTTAAACAATGTACTGTTACTATTATTCAATCAATATATTATGCGTCATAAAGTAATATTAAATATTGATTGACGTATCAAATTGTATGCAAATTTAGATAAAAATTTATATAATTTATTTTTAATTAAAAATATATTTGATTTTCAATATCTGATATTCGGTTTTTATTGCAGCGAAGTTAATTTAATTAAAAATGAATACAAACATATTTCATAAAATAAAAAAAAAAGATTGAATATTTAAATGATATTAATTAGTTTATTAAATAATAAAATAACTTTATATGGAAGAGTTAAAAGAACCATCACCAAATTAAATTGTAAAGCCGTATAAGTATAATTCATCAGTGAAGCCTGTAATTATACTCTCTGCGTATTACAAAATCTCTACTTCTGCACAATATTTTTTACGTCTGACAGGGCAATTATATATAATCCACCCCATATTTGGCGTCGGCAACTTTCTCCCATCCACAACCAAACCGAAATAATGGAAGGTGACCCCATGTTGTCAAGGTGTACTACATATCATTGTAACCAAGCAGCGCAGATTATTAATTGGTTTTTTAAAATTGTAATTAATATTCGCATCGATTGATTGCCGCTAAAAAGAAGTACTCAATTGATGTAATAATCAATTGTTGATTAATTATTAAGTAGTATATGCCCTTACAGGCATTCATAAATAAAAACTTATTTGGACAAATATTAATATTAAAATATTTGGTTGTGTATAAAACTATAACAATAATCAGTTGATAAATTAAAAAATTTGTAATTTATTACAATTTTTAATTATTCAGTTCTATATTTGAAAATACATACAATATTTATTTATTCATAAAATTTATTATACGATTTAATAATAATAAATATATGTGTGTTTTTATCAATTAACTTTCAGGCTGAATCAGACATGGGATTCCATAAAAAACATAAATCTCATATTTAAATCTAATGCGCTACACGCATCTGGAATTTATTCCATCTGGAAATGAAACGGGACCTATTCCTGAAGTTTAAATAAATTTTATTAAGAAAAAAAATTGGTATTGGAGAATATTTTCTCTATAGTTATTAATTTTTCAAAGCTAAATTCCAGACGGCTTTTTAAGACCTGGGAAACTAAAACGTGTGTCATACCTATCTAATTATGTGAAAATTGGTAGTTTTATAAGTTTTAATTTAGTTTAACTGTTATTCAATTTATCAATATAAAAAAATATAAATTTCTTTATCTTTATGTGGAGCATGATGAGGAATATTTATTACGTTTTTCTTTACGGTATATGTTATTCAAGGACACGTAACGATCATAACCGATTTTATAGATTACATTCAATTACGTTTGTCTATATTTACCAAAGTAAAAAACATATAATATAGTAATTAGTGTAAAATACAGTGTGATATTTACCAATGCTTCAACAATGATTGCAACAATTGTTTTAACTCCCTGTGGCAAGAGATTTAAAATAACTCCCTTGCAAGTACTAAAAGAAACAAATCAGTCATTTTGCAAGTTCATTATTGATGCAAAAAAAATTGAACTAACCACAACATTGATTGACTTTAGCTTTCTGTAAAACGGATAGTTAAACCTAACCCAGTTGAATCAATCAAGTGACTAATTTGATCTTAGTAATGTAAAATAAGTATTTAATAAATTTTAAAATGTGTATTTCAACGAGTAAACATACACTCGCTGAAACTATCATATTGAAAACTAGATTTAAGAAGTCTGTAAAAATGTACCTCAACTAAATATTCTTATACGTCTTAAGATATACTGAATTTGTAAGTTCATTCCATGTGTCGATAGTTAGGTTAAAATTGCTAGCTAGCAATATTGTTATCGAGCAAAGTTGCTAAGCAATTTATTAAAACAGTTATAAAATAATACAAAATTGCTTAACAATCTTGCTTGATAACAATATTGCTAGCTAGCAATACGCACGGAGAATAAAACAGAATGTCAAAAATCCAATAAAAATTACGCCTTACTAGTTATTCTGTATTACCATTCTATGTATTCAACAAAATTTTTTCTAAGCAATTTCTATTACAAACGATATTATTTAAAAATATTTAAATGACTTATAAATATTTCTTAATCGCAGTATGTGTGTTTATTATTCAAAATATAGGATTAATCACGTAGTAATTGCTCTCTATGCAAAAACAAGATTTAATCATTCATTGTATTCATTTAATTTTTATTAAGTATCTTTGATTGTTTGTAATATATAGCATGTACAAATAAATGATGAGTATTAACTTATATTATTCATTTCTGACATGGCATGTTTATACACGCATGGTCTTTCCCCATTTAGTTCTTCTATTGTAGTAAAATGTATGTGCAACATTAGTAATTAATCAACTTCTAATAATAACTGCCTACTGCAAATTTAATTACATGCATGTTTGTTAAATTTGATCCCAATCAATAAATTATTTATTTTCAATAAACATGACAGTCGGTTATAAATCTTTGTCATTTCTCTACGTCCTTATTAGATTTTAATTTGTAAACGACGGATAATAAAATAGATATAGGCTATTTTAAAAATCAGTTTATTATTATTTATTTTCACAGTTATCAAAATTAATACTTATATCGTTGTAATAATTGAAATTGAAAAGCTTGTTCAAGTTCTATTGATCCAAATAGAGTGGCACAAATTATTACAAATTATCTTTCCTAATATATTAACTACTTTACTCAGCAGCGTCGTTTTGATGAAAATATCTAGTGTGCAATTCATTCTGAATTAATCGTTCTATTAAGAAATAATCCCCTTCCTTCAAACAATTTCTCTCAAAATGCTTAACTATTCAATCTCTAATTAATAATAATTTTTATTTTTTAACTTCAATAATTATTAATAACTCTATTTTTATTATTTACTAATTATCTTCTACCTTGTCACTTGTTAAAATAATCTAAATTTATTATTGACAAACTTTAATTATTTTTATTTCTTTTTTTAATTTAAGTTTGTTTATTAATATATTATTATTTTGTTTCTCTATTCTTCTTCTTCTTCTTCTTCCTCTTTAGTTAGAATTAGATTCTGTTTTTTCTTCAACTTTTATAGTCGCAGTTGAGACGCTGAGTTCCAGCTTTTTGATCTCGGCAGCCCCGTTCTGGCAATTTTTGGCAGTCTGGTTTTGTCCATTCTGTCCACGTGGTCTCTCCACTTCCGCCACTACGCTCTGACGTCTTCGCTTCTTATGTGGTCCTGAAAACTGCATCCTACCACGCATCTTAGGATTCGCACCGTTGTTTTCATGAATCGTTTCGTTGCGGCGTTTTCTGCTCTTGTTTTAATCGCATATGCCATAACGGACCTAACACAGGTTTTGTAAATTCTTTGCGTTTTACAGACATGTGCTTGTTTCGCCATATTATATCTCTCAGGTACCCCAATATTAAATCTGTTTTCGTTTGGACTTTCACTTCTTCTTTTAGGTTCTTGTCGCTTGTTAAGTTGGCGCCCAGTTATTTGAAGTGCATGATCTGTGCTGTTGTTGTATACAGCAAGCTTACATCTACGCGGGTCTCTAGATATCGTGAGAAACTGCGTTTTGGTAGTGGATATATGCATGTTGGACTTTGAAGCGGTTTGTTCAAACTTGTAAAGCATCTTTTGCAAGCTGTTTTTGTCTTCGAAGATCAGTACCGCATCATCCGCATAGCGTACAATTTTTATCTGTTCATTATATAGCACATGAATCTAGTTTAGTAGTATTTCACACCCGTATTTGATCATTTCGTTGGATATTTCGTCCATTCAAGGCAACTTCCTATTTTTTAGTTTGCTAGCAAGTTGTCCTATTTTTTCGCTGGATGTGCTTCATGTTTGATGTGTACTGCTATCTCCGTGTTGTCTTTCAATGACGTTTTTGTCGTCTTTACCGTATAGCTCTCGGAAGTATTTCTTCCAATCGTCGATCGTGTTCTTCGTTGTTTGTAGATATTTGTTTACTAATTTATTTCAATTTCTGAGCATGTTCCATACCTTCTTTTGCCCTGTTTCTTTATTAAAATTTTAAAATAATTTTATTGTGTATTATGTACTTTGTGTACATATTTTAATTTTGTTTTTAATTGCCAAAAAAAAATTGTGTTACGCTTATGGTAATAAAATGAATAAAATTTTTCAAAACGCCCTGCAATTGTGTAAATTTTTTTGAAAACATTGTAAACCTCAATTTTTTTGCTCGATTTGCTTATGAGTTTAATCAAATGCTTATATTGTTTACTTTACTTATTATTATATTTTAACTTGATTTATTAATAAATTTAATTAAACAAGTCAAGATTGTAAAAGCTCGTAAACATTGCAACAATCTAATATAAACTAAAAAGATTGTATTGACAAAAAGGAAGCTAATCAAATTTCTCAGCTTTTAAGAAACAACAAAAACTTCTATAAAACATCAAATTTATTGCAAGGTAGTTTAAAATCTTGAAAACCTTTTTTTTTTAAATGATCAAGACAGTTATGTTGTACTATAAATTTTTTGAAAACTATCATATTCTACTATTCTAATTTTCTATTGTTATTCTTAGAATGCCACTTTTTAGTAAAATAATGGGTCCAATTCACTTTAGGCAACAAATTGTAAAAAGATATCTTTCAGCGTTAAAGGCCCAACCACTGCACCGACATCAGTATGCCTATCAAACAAAAAAATCCTGCATACTAGCTATACAGCAGCTAGTCAGCAAAATAATATCCAATGCAAAAAAAAACAGTTTTGAGTGCTTTTCTGATTATTGAAAGGGCATTTGACAATATTACCTTCAAATCCATTGCAAAGACAATGGACAGCCAAGGAATATACCCTTTTGTCTAACAATGGGTCAACTCTATGCTCAAAAACCGGATTGTAACCATAACACTATATAGAAAAACTGTAGACGTCAAATTCACCGGCGATTGCCCACAGAGGGACGTACTTTCACTCATGTTGTAGTCCTTAGTCATAAATGACTTACTACAGATACTCAACGACATGGGAATCTTTGCGCTAGGTTACGCAAATGATCTCACTGTCCTTGTATATGGGAAGTTTAGATAAACTGTGTTAAACATGATACAAAGTGCACTAAATACCGTAGAAAAGTAGTGCAAAAAGAAAAAATAATCAGTGAACCTAGGCAAAACGACAATTGTAACGTTCACGGCAAAACACCACACCTAAAGATGTATGTAGAGACGCTGCCGACGTCATAGAAAATAAAATATCTGGGACTAACCTCCACTTCACCTAATAGTAATGGCGGTGGAAGGCAAACATCATAGAGACTGCGGATAAATAAACACATTGTAAACATTGGGAACCGCATACCTAACATAAAAAACGTGTTGCATAAAGAAGAAACTTTAATGATAATGTCGAACTTCATAAAGAACCACAACATCAGTAAGAAATTTGATGTGATAATACCACAGCAAAACCAATGGATAAACAATAGATACCTGGAAACAATCAAAAAAATTAACTAGTACACAAACAAAGCCAAAGACCAAAAAGACACCAGAGATAAAATCTACAAGGACAAACACCAAAAAAGCAAACTTTGCTACTTTTGAGCAAATATACTTCAACTTTTCAGGCAGAAGTAGCTGCTATCAAGTGGTGCGCCAGAGACTTGATCAAGAGTAGACTAAAACTTGACAGACTGATAACTATCATGTTAAATAGTTAAGCGACATTGCAAGTCCTGTAATAAAATCCAAACTAGTTATGACTTGCATATACAGTCTAAAACCAGTAGTAACAACCTGCAAAGTTTGCCTGATATACCATAGTTACCAAAAAACCAAGAGATAAAAAGAAACTATCTAGCAAATCAGCTTGCCAAACAAAGAGCAAAAGACCAAAACCTGCTTTTGGGATCAAATACAAGACCAAAAAAAATAAGCAAACTTGAGACGGAATACCGCAACCTATAGAAGAGCTGTAAAAAACTGACTCATTCTAAATATTTCTAACAAGTCAACAACAAAATAGTGGAAACACAAATGAGTTGTATTAGAGTACAAAGGCTCACAAAACTGATAACCGGGCACTGTAGTCTCAATATAATGAAAATAAAAATGAACTCTCTAAGCCGCAAGTATATAAAAAATAAGATTTCGATACACTTGCCAAGTGAAAGTAAAACTTACAAACAGCAATGCACAGCAATGGTTGGCAAACCACCTCAAGATAAGGAAAGAGAAAGGTAGAATTTTTAGTATGCTGCCCAATGTCTTTAAAAAAGAAAAAAATACTACTATGTCAATCCAAATCATCAAATTATTGAAGCAGAACCGAGTACAAACTATTTCAGCAAAAACTCATAATTATTCATAACTCATAGTCATGTTCAAATAGCAAAGCTTTATTTGCAATAATATAGCTCCTCTAACGTAACTCTCAATTTTATAAATACATATATATATATATTATTTCGAACAAAAGTTATTAAACATTTTAGTAAATATTTGTATTTAATTGTGAGTTTTCTCTGCACAGCTGTACATAAATGTATTGGTAACTCTGATCGTAAACAATAATTTCAATGACAATGATCAATAAATATTTTGGCTAGTTTATTAAATAATTATGTAGCTAGTCCACACTTTTATCTAATCAGTCCATTCTATATTATATCTATTAAATAAAAAAGTATCACTGCCAACGTATGGTAAAGTTTTGTAAGCTGTTAGATAAAAAAATTTAATTCAATATAATAAAACACACAAGTAAAACATTCACAATTCACAACAATTTTAAAAATATTGTAATTCGTCTTTATATTAAGCAATAGCAATAAATAAACAAACAAACATGTGTTACAGAAGTGTTGTGTTTGTGCTAAATTCTCTTCAATTCAAGTTTATTCAATTCATTAATAATGTTTAATTTAACATATCTAACTAAATCAATAAAAAAAACATTTGTCGTTCTGTAAATTAATACATTAAATAATAAAAATTGTTTTTACCAATATGCTATTTTGCTTATTTTATTTTATTTATTTGCTAAAATAATAATAATAATAAATTTTACAAAATGTCTTATAACTTTTATGCTTAAGAAACTATTAAGAAGTTTACTAATTTATTGTCAACGGCTACAACACTAAGTTTTATAATGAGGTTCGACTGAATATTATAAGTTTGTTTTACAATATCAAGTTATAAAGTTCACATCTTTCATTACATTATAATTATTTTAAATATTAATATTAGTTAGGAAGCAATTAAATAGTTATAATTGCATAGTAACTTATTAAAAATATAATATAATTTTCAATAAAGTTGAAGTAAGTCGTATAGTATGTATTCTTAATATTAAAATAATCGACAACAAAATTATATATACATACATGCATAATTTAATAATTCTCGAATTTCGCATATTGCAATAACTGTTAAATGATTTTTGTCATTATTGCAACAAAGTTTAATAAAGCAAACCACTCATATTCTGTGGGGCAAACTCAAATTAAGTAGATAATTAATATTATTGTATTGACATTCATTTTGTTATTTGGGTTGCACAACTAGAGCCTTTGGAAAGTAAATCGTAAAAAAATTAAAGAAGACAAAAAATGTATATTCTGTCAGGAAGAAACACACGATAATGCAGAATACACTCTAGTAGAATGCAAAGCTTGGGAAAAAGATAGAAAACAATTAGAAAATATACTGGAAAACAAAGTGGATAAAACAACAATAATTGAAAATGCTTAAGAGATGTAAAAAAATGAAGAACACTAAAAAACTTTGCAACAAAAGTACTTAAAAAAAATGAAAAGTTTGACAATGGAAGAATATAAAAAAAACAAACAATAGAAACAAACACACAAAATAAAAACCATAGAAGAGAAAGCAAAATAAAAATAAAAAAACGAGAAAAAATATTAAAAAAAATAAGGAAGAACGGAACAATTATGCATACCAAAAAATTAAAAAAAAAAAAACAGCAGAATATTTACAGAGACTACAAAACCAAACAAAATTGCAGAGATGAGAAGAAGGAGAAAAGAAATGTTGAAGGAATGCAGAATAACAGAAATAATAAGTCAAATAAAAATTGATAAATATGCTATCTTGAGGATGACGGATAACGCAACTTTTGAGATGGTCAGACTATAGCTGGCAACGAGAAGACTCAAAAAAGTAATCTCAGATAGAGATACAAGGATATCACTAAAGGTAAAATTAACAAATCTAAAAGTGCCAACAGGAATATAACTAATAAAACAGCATAAACTATTCATAAAGAAGAGTGGATACAATAAAGAAGAAGTAAACAAAGACCTAAGAAAACTAAAAACAAATCAAGAAGACAAACTAAATAACTGAAATAAATAACGCTGGATGTCAGTGCAGATAAATAAGATACAAAAAGACAAAAGAGTCAGACAAAGCCTTTACCTAGTACCTAGTACAGTAATTAACCATGTAAATAGCTTATATTTTGTGCTGCTTTACAATTATTGCCAATTTACTATTGCTTGTAAAAAAAGTTGTAAAGGTTTACTTATTTTAGAAATTTTCAAGTTTTTTTTTCCAATTTATTGCACTGCAAACATCACTGCGTATACAAAGTTTGACTAAAATAATAAAACGCCACTAATACGTGTAATAATGTTGTCCAAAAACTTAAGTTCCATTCCATTGTTTATTACAAACACATTTTTCATCTTAACTTTGGATCCAATTAACTAGTTTTTGTACGGTTTAATTAAATAGTTTTTTTTTTATTGTTAATAATAGAATGAATGTTTTAAATGTTTAAAACTTTAAAATACTAAAATGAATAATGTTTTTAATATTTATTTTGTATTACTAATGCCCGTACTAATAGTCAGAGATTAATGCCCGTACTAATAGTCAGAGATTAAATCTCGGATTCATAAGTCCGAGATTCATTTCGTTAATCGTTGATTGGATCTAATCCAATTCACGGATACCGTGATAGTGAATATAATTGCAATTGGCCAATGTAATTTATTACCAAACGTCAGAATTAATATACGACACAATAATAAACAATCTTCGGTGGACCCAAGATTATTTGCATAGTTTCCAACTCGATCCGAGAATTAAGCGAGGAATGCATTGGTCGACCGCGACTGTATAGTATTAAAATTCATAAAAAACTTTAAATTGCCATTGATCAAAAACAAAAATTTCGACAAAAACACTTTTATTTTTAAAAAGTATTTTAAAATTTTATCTCAGACAATCACCAGACAATTGCCAGAGGTCATGATTCATTGGTCGCTTTTTCTAATAATAAAAATTGTTTGTTGTACGTACAAGTAAAGTATAAGCTCTTTTAGAAAAATACTTCAATAAGCCTCTCGCTCTCATGCAACAAATTGCTCGACTATGAGTTATTTTGTAGAAATACCCTCAAACTGCTTCACTTCTTTTTTAATTTAGCACTATGTCTCAAAAATCTTAGATAAAAAATGTAACTTGTAAGTCTCATCTCAATCGTCAATAAAAAAAGATCAGAATGACGCAAAAATGGTTTTTTAAGTTTGTCGAAGCAAATATATAAAAATCATAGATGATTGATAAAAACAAACCAATATTATTTATATTGGGGTCATTTTTAAAACATTTGCCAAAACTTGCAACCTGTAATTACATGTTGAAATCTCTTTAAGTTTGTGAAGTGTTGCTTTATATTTAAAAAGCGTATTTTCTCTTGATGTAAGTTTGTGTTCTTTAATAAGTAATCGTTTAAATTTAGATCTTTTTATTTGATAATGTCAATTTGGTTATAAATCAATTTATAATAAGTGATTTACCACCGACTGATATCGCTAGAACTACAGTAATGATTGAATACGGTAAAACGTATAAAGTTGCCCAAATATTTAGTAAATCAATATCGGCAATCCATCGTAATGTTACATGTTGAAGGTAGACTGGATTGTATGTGAGAAGACAAAGTCAAGGCAAAAAACACTCAACCACTGCCTTAAATAATCAATTTATTACATTGCAAACGCTTAGAATCAGACAACAAAGCGCAAGTCAAACAAGAAACATACTCAAAGAATTTTGTTAAACTATCATTAGTGAGCGTTCAATAAAAAGAAAACTTAATAAAGTTGGTTTAAAATCATTTGTGCCAATAAAAACCACCACCATCTTCAGAGACGACATCGAGTAGCGCGACTTTGCTCGAGAATAGAGGGAGAGCTGTTTCTGTGTAAATTCAAAAGATAATAAAATCCACAATTCAATTTTACTCCTACAGTTTTTTTTGGTAGAGGCCCAATTATGGTGTAAAGCGGAATATGTTTAAGAGCACGGACAGAGTTAGTGGTGATTAAAAACGGCATAGTTACATTATTGACGTTCTGCAAGCACCATGTGGTACATTTTGCTCTACAAATCGGAAATATTTTGTCTTAATGCAAGACAATGCACGTCCGCATGTCGCTCGCTGTGTAATTGATGACCCTAGAATGATAAGTAGATAATGCCCAAAGTAAGTATTACGAGAAATCGAGAAAAATTGTGTTTGTCCAGTTATTTACTCAACGCACAATAAAAATACAACTAAAGAATCATCTTCTTCTTCTTTAAGTGCCTATCCTCTATGGATGTTAGCAATCACACTGGTCCACTTTAATCTGTTTACTGCTGTTCTAAATAAAGCCGCTGATATCATTCCGGTCTATGCTCTTGTATTCTGCGGCAACCTGGAAACCTTCTTCCTTCTATTTTTTTGCAGAATTAGTTGCAGTAGATGGTATTTTTCATTCCTCATGATATGTCCAAAAACCCCATTTTTCTATGTTTGACATTTGTTAGAAAACCAAGTTCTTTTGCAATGCGGCGTAGTACTGTTTCGTTTGTCACGTGATAAACCCATGAAATCCTGAGCATGCGACAATATCACCACATTTCAAAGGCGTTGCCTTAGTTAATAGTAAAGTTAGCAATGCCGCCAAGTGAAGGAGGTAGTGCTAAATGTTTAGAGTGTAAACTATTAATTACAAGTGATCAGGATGTTATTTTATGTTTTTGTTGTCATACTAACGTGCATATATCATGTGCCATTAAAAGATCTGATGCAACTTTACTTCAAACAAACAAAAACTTAAAATGGGTATGTAATAAATGTATTGAATTGACTTATAAAAAGAACCAACCTGTATTGATACATAATGAGAGTCAAACATGCACCTCAACTACTATTGAAGAGCAGCTGACTGAGCTACGTAAAATTATTATAAATATGCAAGCTGACTTAAGTTTATTAAAATCTGATAAGTTAAGTCAAATTAGTGCTATTAATTTAGATAATAGCAAAACTAAAACTGCATAACAAAACTAAATCTGCTGCCACCTATAAGGAAATAGCAAAACCTAAAGTTAATAATAATAAAATACGAGCAGATGCACCAAAAATATTACCTGAAAAGGACATTGAACCAATTCTATCAAAAGAAAAAATTGTAAATAATACCGCGATTGATACCGACAAAAACGACAATGGCTGGAAATTCCAAAGACAAAAATAAAAAAGTAAACAAACTAAAATAATAAGAACAAAACCAACTACCGATTTACAATTTACTGCAATTAAACCTGAGAAGCGCGCATGGTTCCACATATCACGATATCCATTAGATGTGACGCTAAATAAATTAAAGGAGAAACTAGAGTCAAGATATAACTGAACGAACTTTGTTTGTGAGCACGTATCAACACATCCTAAGCCAACGTTTAATTTATTTAAAGTAGGATGTCATCTATCATTATTGAATACGTTCATATCTGCAGATTCGTAAGAAGATGGGATTGAAATATGCAGGTTTTATTTTTTTCCGAAAACTCCTCTCAAACCACTAAATACAAACAAAAATGTTGTATAAACAAAGTAAATACTGTAATATTATAAGTATATCAAACACCAAACAGCAATTTAAAACTTTTTTGAAAAATTAACATTGTACTTGATATTCTTCATAACGAACAAAAAAAGTTATTATTGCTGGTGACATTAACATAGATTTTCTGTCAAATTCAAAATGCAGTAACAAATATATTCTTTTACTTAATACCTACAATACTAAACATTATATTAAGGAGTTTACTCGTATAACAGCCAGCAGCAAAACCTGCATAGATAATTTTCTTACAAATTTAAATAATAATTTTAACTGTAATGTAATTGATTCAACAATTTCTGATCACAAAACTATTTTTATGCACTTAAAAAATATAGTTGAAACGAGCACAAACGTTGTAACAGATCATAAAAAAATTTATTCTAGTATATATATATATATATAATTTTAATCAAGTTTTAGCTAATGAGAACTGGGACTCGCACTTCAAAAAACTTGATATAGATCATAGTTTTAGTAGATTTTTAAATACTTGCAATGGTCATTTAGATGCTTGTATTCCATATAAAAAGATTTATGGAAACAATAATTAAAAAAAAAAAAAAATGGTTTACTTTAGAACTTTTTGAAATGAAAGAAAAGGTAAAGTTATTAGAGTTGTAATCCGCGCGTTTTCTATTATATAAAGGAGAATATATGCATTTAAAGAAAAAACTATGTTACTCTATTACATTCTACTAAAAGTCTGTTTTATGAAAATGTAATAATCAGTTCGGATAACAAGTCCAAAAGTATCTTCTTCTTGTATCTAATAATTAAATTAAAACTGATAGATACTGTAAAATCATTTAAAAATAAAAATACATCTGGTTTTGATAACATTTCGACAAAACTATTAAAGCACTGTATAGAATCGCTTTCGGAAGGTATTTATCCTACAATGCTAAAACTAGCAATGGTAAAGCCAATTTTTGAAAAAGGTGAAGTTAACGATTTTAATAATTACAGGCCAATCAGTCTGCTTTCAGTGTTTACAAAACTAATTGAAAATCTCTTGGCAGCACGTTTATTTAATTTTTTGTAAAAAAAAAGTCTACTGACTCGGCAATATTAAGCTATGTGTTAAGATGTCATAACGGC
Organism: Tachinus rufipes; assembly: GCA_963932245.1. Classification (NCBI taxonomy): domain Eukaryota; kingdom Metazoa; phylum Arthropoda; class Insecta; order Coleoptera; family Staphylinidae; genus Tachinus; species Tachinus rufipes. The sequence goes on from OZ010743.1 coordinate 73,537,313, forward strand.
TATGGAAAATCGGAAAATAACATGTGGTTTATTTCTTGAACTTTCTAAAGCGTTTCACTGCTTAAACCATAAGATATGTCTACAAAAACTCGAATATGCCGGTGTCAGAAGTAATGCAAATAAATTACTTGCCTCATTTTTACAAAATCAAGAGCAAAAAGTAGTTCTAAATACAGTGTATAAAATATACCAATCTGATCTCAGAACACTTAATAATGTAACATTAAAAAATTAAATTTATGAAAAAATATTCTAAACTAAAAAAACATCCATAGACGCGTTTCGAGGTTTACCTCTCATCAGTATGGCTTTATTTATTTAAACTAATTGATTTTTAACTTACTTCGTCAACATTGTTCACCACCACAATTCAAAGTGAATATTTTAAAGGGTGTATTGACTATTTATACTAACTGACTTAATGACTTTATTTAATGGCTATGGTTAATAGCATTCTGAGAATGAACAAATAAACTAATTATTTCGGGATATTAAGCTGATGGTAATGACATGAAAGAATTAAAACGGAAATTTGAAAATTAAAAATAGAATAAATTTTTTTTTGCATAAATTATAATTACTATTATACAATTTCGTGTATATCAGAACATATATAAAATATATAAAGAAGAGACGCAATGTCCTCAAATGAGACAGTTGTAAAAGCAATAATTTCGAATAAAGCCTAGTTAAATAGGTAAATTTATACGAATGCCACAACGACATATGTAGCGCTCGTTACTATTTGTTCAATCGGACAACCCAATAATAACATTAAAAAATTAAATTTATGAAAAAATATTCTAAACTAAAAAAACATCCATAGACGCGTTTCGAGGTTTACCTCTCATCAGTATGGCTTTATTTATTTAAACTAATTGATTTTTAACTTACTTCGTCAACATTGTTCACCACCACAATTCAAAGTGAATATTTTAAAGGGTGTATTGACTATTTATACTAACTGACTTAATGACTTTATTTAATGGCTATGGTTAATAGCATTCTGAGAATGAACAAATAAACTAATTATTTCGGGATATTAAGCTGATGGTAATGACATGAAAGAATTAAAACGGAAATTTGAAAATTAAAAATAGAATAAATTTTTTTTTTGCATAAATTATAATTACTATTATACAATTTCGTGTATATCAGAACATATATAAAATATATAAAGAAGAGACGCAATGTCCTCAAATGAGACAGTTGTAAAAGCAATAATTTCGAATAAAGCCTAGTTAAATAGGTAAATTTATACGAATGCCACAACGACATATGTAGCGCTCGTTACTATTTGTTCAATCGGACAACCCAATAATAACATTAAAAAATTAAATTTATGAAAAAATATTCTAAACTAAAAAAAAAACATCCATAGACGCGTTTCGAGGTTTACCTCTCATCAGTATGGCTTTATTTATTTAAACTAATTGATTTTTAACTTACTTCGTCAACATTGTTCACCACCACAATTCAAAGTGAATATTTTAAAGGGTGTATTGACTATTTATACTAACTGACTTAATGACTTTATTTAATGGCTATGGTTAATAGCATTCTGAGAATGAACAAATAAACTAATTATTTCGGGATATTAAGCTGATGGTAATGACATGAAAGAATTAAAACGGAAATTTGAAAATTAAAAATAGAATAAATTTTTTTTTTGCATAAATTATAATTACTATTATACAATTTCGTGTATATCAGAACATATATAAAATATATAAAGAAGAGACGCAATGTCCTCAAATGAGACAGTTGTAAAAGCAATAATTTCGAATAAAGCCTAGTTAAATAGGTAAATTTATACGAATGCCACAACGACATATGTAGCGCTCGTTACTATTTGTTCAATCGGACAACCCAATAATAACATTAAAAAATTAAATTTATGAAAAAATATTCTAAACTAAAAAAACATCCATAGACGCGTTTCGAGGTTTACCTCTCATCAGTATGGCTTTATTTATTTAAACTAATTGATTTTTAACTTACTTCGTCAACATTGTTCACCACCACAATTCAAAGTGAATATTTTAAAGGGTGTATTGACTATTTATACTAACTGACTTAATGACTTTATTTAATGGCTATGGTTAATAGCATTCTGAGAATGAACAAATAAACTAATTATTTCGGGATATTAAGCTGATGGTAATGACATGAAAGAATTAAAACGGAAATTTGAAAATTAAAAATAGAATAAATTTTTTTTTTGACGAAGTAAGTTAAAAATCAATTAGTTTAAATAAATAAAGCCATACTGATGAGAGGTAAACCTCGAAACGCGTCTATGGATGTTTTTTTAGTTTAGAATATTTTTTCATAAATTTAATTTTTTAATGTTATTATTGGGTTGTCCGATTGAACAAATAGTAACGAGCGCTACATATGTCGTTGTGGCATTCGTATAAATTTACCTATTTAACTAGGCTTTATTCGAAATTATTGCTTTTACAACTGTCTCATTTGAGGACATTGCGTCTCTTCTTTATATATTTTATATATGTTCTGATATACACGAAATTGTATAATAGTAATTATAATTTATGCAAAAAAAAATTTATTCTATTTTTAATTTTCAAATTTCCGTTTTAATTCTTTCATGTCATTACCATCAGCTTAATATCCCGAAATAATTAGTTTATTTGTTCATTCTCAGAATGCTATTAACCATAGCCATTAAATAAAGTCATTAAGTCAGTTAGTATAAATAGTCAATACACCCTTTAAAATATTCACTTTGAATTGTGGTGGTGAACAATGTTGACGAAGTAAGTTAAAAATCAATTAGTTTAAATAAATAAAGCCATACTGATGAGAGGTAAACCTCGAAACGCGTCTATGGATGTTTTTTTTAGTTTAGAATATTTTTTCATAAATTTAATTTTTTAATGTTATTATTGGGTTGTCCGATTGAACAAATAGTAACGAGCGCTACATATGTCGTTGTGGCATTCGTATAAATTTACCTATTTAACTAGGCTTTATTCGAAATTATTGCTTTTACAACTGTCTCATTTGAGGACATTGCGTCTCTTCTTTATATATTTTATATATGTTCTGATATACACGAAATTGTATAATAGTAATTATAATTTATGCAAAAAAAAATTTATTCTATTTTTAATTTTCAAATTTCCGTTTTAATTCTTTCATGTCATTACCATCAGCTTAATATCCCGAAATAATTAGTTTATTTGTTCATTCTCAGAATGCTATTAACCATAGCCATTAAATAAAGTCATTAAGTCAGTTAGTATAAATAGTCAATACACCCTTTAAAATATTCACTTTGAATTGTGGTGGTGAACAATGTTGACGAAGTAAGTTAAAAATCAATTAGTTTAAATAAATAAAGCCATACTGATGAGAGGTAAACCTCGAAACGCGTCTATGGATGTTTTTTTAGTTTAGAATATTTTTTCATAAATTTAATTTTTTAATGTTATTATTGGGTTGTCCGATTGAACAAATAGTAACGAGCGCTACATATGTCGTTGTGGCATTCGTATAAATTTACCTATTTAACTAGGCTTTATTCGAAATTATTGCTTTTACAACTGTCTCATTTGAGGACATTGCGTCTCTTCTTTATATATTTTATATATGTTCTGATATACACGAAATTGTATAATAGTAATTATAATTTATGCAAAAAAAAAATTTATTCTATTTTTAATTTTCAAATTTCCGTTTTAATTCTTTCATGTCATTACCATCAGCTTAATATCCCGAAATAATTAGTTTATTTGTTCATTCTCAGAATGCTATTAACCATAGCCATTAAATAAAGTCATTAAGTCAGTTAGTATAAATAGTCAATACACCCTTTAAAATATTCACTTTGAATTGTGGTGGTGAACAATGTTGACGAAGTAAGTTAAAAATCAATTAGTTTAAATAAATAAAGCCATACTGATGAGAGGTAAACCTCGAAACGCGTCTATGGATGTTTTTTTTTTTTTTTTAGTTTAGAATATTTTTTCATAAATTTAATTTTTTAATGTTATTATTGGGTTGTCCGATTGAACAAATAGTAACGAGCGCTACATATGTCGTTGTGGCATTCGTATAAATTTACCTATTTAACTAGGCTTTATTCGAAATTATTGCTTTTACAACTGTCTCATTTGAGGACATTGCGTCTCTTCTTTATATATTTTACTTAATAATGTAGTATCTCAAGAAAGCACACTGAGGCCTTTAATTGATGATTCTAACATTAACATTCACGGTAATGATATAAATGAAGTACTGCAGATTGGCAATACAATTATTAAGAATACAATGACTTGGTTCAGTGATAACAACCTAATTGTCAGCAAAAGTAAGTCTGCGTGCGTGTCCAGATAAGTTTACATTAGATAAAACTGAATTCAATATCATTAAAAACACTAAGTTCCTAGGTGTATATATTGAAGAACATTTAAAATGGAATAAACATATCAAGAATCTCTGTATTAAAATTAGCAAAATCTGTTTTGCATTAAGAACCTTATCAAAATGTTTAAGTTGTCAATCTTTACGTTCTGTACTATGCAAATGTATACTCTCATTTGCAATATGGTATTCTTATCTGGGGAGGATCTAATTTAATTAATCTCTTTCATGTACAAAAAAAAGCAATTACAATTGTTTTTAAAATGAAATGTTTAGATTCATGTCGAAATGTTTTTAGAAATAATAATCTTTTGACAATATATAAAGTTTATATTTATAAATGTTTAAACTATCTAGCCAACAGTCCTAGTATATTTGATAAATATAAAATAAGCCACTTTTATAACACCAGGAAAAACGGCTACTACCAATTTTCAAAGCATAGGTTAACATTAACCAAAATTTGCAAATATAGCTGCCTCAAGTTCTTTGAAAAGCTTCTACAAGAAGTTAAAAACTTGCTTTTTTTTGACAAAAAGCTTTTTGTTCAAAAAGTTTTTACATTTATATGTGCAATCGAGCTATATGATATAAGCAAATTTTACAATCATGTAAATATATGAGATATTTTCACTATGACCTGTTTCAAACATGTGCACTACCCATTTTTATGTATGTAATATATGTATATTACGTTTGTATGTACCATGTCTACTAAAATAAAACTTTTTCTTATCTTATCTTATCTTATCTTAAAGAACCAAATAATTAGCCAAAAAAAAATGATCGATGACGTTATCGGAAATATGGGAAGGGCTTGTAGAATCCATGTATTTTTTCTTATTCATTAGATGTTTAAATTTAATTATTTTCATTAACTATTGCACAAAACTTTGCAACTAAAACTACGAATAGTTAGTTTAACTTTGTTTTAAAAAACACTAATTAAAAATCGTAAAAAAAATTGCACTAAAAAAAACTAAATCAAATTTATCTTCATTCCTTTAATTTTTCCGGAGTGTAAAGTAAACAACAAATCTTCTTTATGTTTTGAATGTCGTTTTGAAAACAACATAGTTGTTGTTGATATTAGTTTGACAGTATTTGAAAATCTAATATTTCTTAATAGATGTTAACATTTTTTTAATTTCTGTACAATTTCTGTGCCGCATATATACAAAACTTATAAACGCCGTTGTATTGAATGTTCTTCCTAAAAATGAAAAATGCTTCTAAAACGGTTTCCAGTCGTTAATACGATATGTTAAAGATGTAATTATAATATAGATGATCATTTAGTAACTATTTCACAAGACAGTCCTGGATTTTGATATACTGTTCCGCATTGTTACATATTTTCTTATTTGCAAATGTTTCACATTTTAGTTATTGTTTTCATATATCATGCCTATTTATTTATTGTATTGTTAAAAGTGTTTTATAAAAAACATTCTGTTCAAATTTGTTTTAAAAAATACTCTTTATAGTAATACCGTTGATATGATGCAAAAATATGTATATTCTGGAGTTTGGATTATCAGCATTAATAAAATTAATATTAAATATTCGTAGAATTCCGTATATGTAAATAAACTTTGTTCATTAATATCATCACGTCAATAAAAACTAGGGCAATTTGTTGTCATTAATATTCAAGAATAAACAGCAATTTGTATCTGACATGATATAATGTCTATTTTAATAGATTTTTACTATAATTATAGTTAGTTATTACTGTTGAGAGCGTTATATACAAACAATTCAAATACAGAATCATAATATTTATTTAGGCATGTTGCTCATGTTATATTACAACAATAATTTCTGATTTGTGCGGCAGTTTCCATTATTTTTGAATAGAATTGTTCTTTTGTATTTATTGGCACAACGTACAGTTTTTGTTTCATGAGGCCGCAACGAAAATAATCAAGTGAAGATGGCTATAACCTCCAAGTCCAATCCATCTATTTTCAAAACAGCATTTGGCATTATAGCATTTTTTTCAAAACGTGCGCACCCCATAGTGCTGAAACCACATACGCAGATTAAATGCAAACTGTCTCTAAAAATTGATACTTGTAATAACTGTACATAGTTATTTGCATTAACTCTTAATGATAAAATGAGTAATGATTACAGACAATTATTAAAAACTTATTAAGCAATAATATTAGGATGTTGATATAAACTATTTTGTTTAAATTGATCTTTCATTTTGGCATATTAGTGGTGAAACAAACCATGTATATTACATTTTTATAAAGAAAAAAAATCATAAACATTGAGTTGTAAAAAGATACAAATTGCAGTATTTAAAATTGATTAAAGCATAATACGAACATGTATAACGAACCGAGAAATATTGATTGATTGATTATTCTTAGAACACTAGCAACCTACAATACGCAGACAAAGTTTGTTCTAAACTGAAAAATATCTCAAATAGGTTAGTTTGTCTTTGATCTGCTTAGCTTAGAGCAATAATTTAGTAAATATATCTCTCATAAATAAAATGTAATGCGTGTTTTAATATTAATAACATTTATATGTTTATGTAGTATAAAGATTTATTTAGCCATCAAATTAAATGTATTTGTGATAGAAAAACACTTATCAAATTTGTCACCACGTTATTTAAAGGACAAATTGTAAGCATTTAAATTTCATATAAGCTATATACTATTTTATCATAGGATACCTCGGGGTACAATCAAATTTACATACAGTTATCATACAGGTATTATGCAAATATCAATATTTTGCTAACATACAAAAATAGAATACTTTATATGCAAAACAAATTTTCATTATAATGAAAAATATTCTAATAAAAGTAAACAAAATGTTTATTTAGCTTACCTAATAACTTATATAATATCTAGAATTCACTTATATTTTTTAAGAATTAATTATTTATTTAGATACTTATTATTATGGTAGTACAAAGTCAAATCACTTTTATTTTATACTTTGTTTTTATAATGGAGTAAAACGCGAGTTTGAGTTTACCGGTAAACTGAACGATCGCGTTCGCGCGACTGCAGTCATATACCTTGGCTTGTACCTTGCCTACTTCCAACAGATGGTTCGTGTACATTCACGGACACAAATTGACTTTTTAACAACAATCTAAAATCGTGCCCACACAACAACCAGCTTGCTTTAGATCGGGTATTCCTTATATGATGATCTATTGAAAAGCATAGTTATAAATTATTATTACTCGTTTATATATAATTTAAGAATAGTATTAGTGATCAAATAAAGGCAGCAAGCTATTAAGTTTGAATTGAAAAACTTTCCGATTATATATGATTAATGTGACGAATTGTTATTTCATTATTCTATATGGATATTGTAATTAAATTAATGATTTAGTTCCCACGTTTAGATATGCATTCAATTATTCTCATGCAATTATTCTATTACAATACAGCAATTGGTTATAACAGTCATAACGATCTGTTTCTTTATAATATAATAAATTTTGTCGATTATCTAAACTATTTATTAATTTTTATTATTAAATAAATAGTATTTATATATAGCTTGTGATGGATTTTAACCTCAAGCTTGTTTAAAATTGCTATTATCTGAAATAGCTTTTCAGCATGATAAAGCAATTGTTAAATAACAATGTATATATAGGGTGTTACACTAACCCAAACATAAATTGACCGCTATAAGAGGCAACTTAATATATTTGCTTTGTTGCAGTCATGCTTTCGATATAATCTTCTTCTCGCGCTCACATTTCACACATTTCATGGACCAAGCTAAAGTGGGATTGCTGTAGTAGTTCGTAGTTATTAAAGTTTTTTGTTTTTTGAAAAACTTATAACTTTCAAAAAGTTAGGTTTTTTTGGAATAAAATTGCTAAAACAAAAAACCGTTTTTATTTAATTATTTTAATGATATAATAATATTAATAATAAATAATAATTATATCAATAATTTTATTATAATTTAAATAATAAACAATCGTAAACTTATAAAATTGTAAAGAGAGATTTTACTGAATGAACTTTAGCGACGTAAAAAATCGTTTTTGGCATACAAGTTAATGTTGGACGACAGACGCACAACTGTACAATGGAACATTTAAATAAGCACATTGTTAGTTATTTTATTTAAAAAAATAAAATAACACTTACCAGTAACTCAAATAAAGTAAAATAAAAACTAGATTAATTTGAAAAAAAAAATGTTTAGGTCAATGTTGTCCCTAAAATAAGAAAATTATAACAATTTTTTAAGAAACAAATTACAAAACTGAACACCAAATAAAATTAAAACTAAAAAAAAGTTTAATAAGTTTTTTTAACTTCCATTCTTGAGTGTAACGTCTTAGTTAGAACATACATTTATAATAGTATAACAACTAAATAAACTTCAAATTCAATATTTTTTGAGACTTATAAGCCACAAATATTTAAAGTTATTGTTCACAGACTGCTTAACTCTAGTCTTCATTGAGATAGTTTCAGCAAGTGGTTGTTGTTGTTGTGACATTTTGAAATAAAAAAAAAAGTTTAAAAATTATAAAGTAAAATTTTTTACAAATTGAAAGTAAAAGAAAGAATTTATTATTATGATCATGTTTTGCATACTTTTTTAAAATATAGTATTTGTAAAGGAATTTGTATATACAATTATATATATACAGGCTGTTGTTCTATAATAATATAACACGTAGAAAAAATATCATATAATGTCATATTCTACAATAGAAAAAGAATAACGTTTTTTTTATATCTTGCTTAGTATCCGAGTAATTTGAGTGTAAGAGACATATCTCAATAAGACGCTAGTGTGTCGCAACTTGTAGGGGCACTTTGATTACTACAGGCAACCAATCAGGCAAACAAAGAAGACATCAAACGTATTTTTATCTATATTAATTAATTAATATAAATAATTTTTAAATATGAGATTGTTAAAAAACATATCCTTATTTTATTTTAACATTAAAAATATTTAAAAACTTAAGAACAATTTTTCTTTTGTGTTTAATGAAAGCTCTGTAACTAATCAAGTATCTCAACATTCTTATAAGAAAACTTAAATAAGCAAACTAAAAAATGTTATGGTATTCAAAAACTAAATTACCAATTAAAAATGTAAACAAAACGTGTTTAAAAACAAGTCTTGGTGTAAGTAGGATTAATGCTAATAAGCAAACTATTTTATAGTTGCTATAACTTTTTTTAAGAATGAAATCTTTTATAAACTAGGTACGAAAAACTAACACAAAATTGACATTTATAAGGAACAATTTTACCATCTGTTTGAAAACTTGTATTATAGTTATAGATATTAACAAATTTTTGATATGTTTGTTACATTGACATATAGATCAAAAACACTTATTTTGGAGAACTTGTAACCTATCTAGTTCAGTTTTATTTAAATAAAATAAAACTGTTAGGCAGTAAACAAAAAGCAGACTAATAATTGATTGATGTACTACAAATTTATTTCTACAATCAAGAAACTGACATATACGATAAAAGTATTTACATTTATCCGATGTTTCAAAAGTTTAATTTGTTGTCAATTATCAAACCAAGATAATTTATTTTATTTACTTATTTTAATATTTCACTCAGTAAACACACTCGGACATTGGGATTGGCCATATCATGGCTCTTCACTATTACTTTTGTTTTGTGTGTATTGACAATTAAATTTTTTTTTTTGTTCAATTTTCAAATTTTTGTAACAAAGCATTTATTTTTATAGTTTCTTCATTTATATTGTTCATCAACCAACAGGGTGATCCGCAAACAAACTAACGTACTCAAAGTCATTTTGGCTTATTTTGTTTATGTCATTTATGTATAACGTAAATAGTAGACCTAAAATTGCACTTTAAAGTACACCATGTGTTGTAAATAACTCATTTGATTCCACTCCATTTATAGATGTTACTTGTCAGTCTGTCAAGTATTCTATAAACCATTTCAACAATGATTTGTCAATTCCTAAATGATTAATTTTTGATTAGTTTTTATTCTTACAAATCACTTCTTTGATAGACTTCCACATTTGGGTGAAGTTATATCTATTTTGTCGAATCAATTGTGCATAGTAAGCCTTCTTTTTAAATTTAATTGTTGATGTAACCATATTTTGACTTTTTTTATATTCAATCCAATTTTCATTAAAATTAGATAAATGTGATTTTATATTTATTTAAAATTTATCCCGTTGTTGAGTAAGTTCTTTGAATTTATGATCATACCATTGCATTTTAAACGGCATACTTGTATATGTTTTTAAAATGGACTACATATCTAATGTATTAGTAACATTACTATAAAAACGTTTAAAAAATCATTGGTGTTTAAATTCCAGTTTAAGGATCTCAAGTCACTTTGGAATTATTTAAACTTCTATTTTTGAAAGTATCTTCTAGGTTTATAAAATTATTTAATTGAACTTGTTTTATTCTAATATTAAAGTGATCTGATATTTTAGAGTCTCGTTCAACCTGTGCTTTAATTTTACAAAAACTGCAGATTAAATCTATTACAGTTTTTGAACTTTGTGTTACTTTTGTGTTTAGTACAACTATTTAACTATTTGATCAAATCTATGGTATTTTATACAATTGAGAACTAATTGGGAATTTGTATAGACAGTTTTACTTACATCAATATTAAAATCTCTCAGTATAATTACTTTTTTTGATAATATAAGTATTGATAAAGGTTTCCATTTCTGCAATAAACCAGGGTCTATAAATTGACCAATCACAAACAATTAAAACGTATTCTTCCAAAGTTGTTTTAGAATAATTAACATTTTTAGTAATATAGGATTCGGTTAAGATAACTCTTGGTAAGTTGTATTTCTTTATGTATTCATAAAGCTCATCTTTGTGACTTAAAAAATCCTGATTATTTATTAGTGCAAAATTTTTATTTAATTGCTATTTTTTGTCGCTATAATTGGTTGTATTTTTAATTAATTTTGTTATCCTAATAAGACATGGATATTTTGAATCATAGCTATTATGATTTATATCTACTTATAAATAACTCGCAATGACTTATTTTTGTTTATACATTTAAATTGTTTTATATTTAATTATGTTGATTTTTAATATTACTTTACAACCTACTTTACCCGATAAGTATTTGATAAATAAATTAAATTTTGTATCTTTAGACATGATTTAAGCTATGACGGAAATAGTTTTGTAAAGTTATGATTTGCTTTTTCAAACAATCAAAATGATTAATATAGTTTTTCTGTTTTTTGTTAAAATAATACTACTATAATTAATGAAACAAATATTTTTGTTTCTTGGTTTTTCACTTTAACAGAGTTTTACTGAAATCAGTACCAAGCCGCAGAAACGCATCGTTTTGATTGACCAATTTTTTTTTTTCACATAATTCTTGCGCTTTTACGTAACAAAACTGCTTACATTTTTGGTTTTTTGTCAACAATCTTACACATGATCAATAATTTTGTTTACAAACTTGGATTCAAAGTCCAAATATTGTACGTACATCTAAAATAGTAAAAAATAAACCAATGCATTCTAGTATTAGCTTCTAAAATAAGTATATCAAGATGATCTATCAGCTTATAATACAGCTTTGTGCATACAATTGTTACATAATATTTTTTCCAACTTTTGTGCGGATTCCAAAGATAGCGTATTTAAAATAAATACGTTTACCAATAACTGCTGTAAAGTATTAATAATAACCAGTTTATATAAGTAATGGTAATAAATTAACCACGATAATCTAATTATTATTATTTTTTTCTTTTAAGTTGGTACGTCTGGCGTCTCCGCACTGCGGTCTTTTGGTCATATTGTACATCTCTGGTTGTTACTTCTCTAGTAGTTTTGTTTTTTTTTAATAAAGTTCAGTGCCAAAGAGTTGTTTTGAGCTCTTTTTTGTTAAAAGGTTTTTTTGTTTTTTGAGTACTTATTAACAAGGAAAATAAAAAAAATGTCCACTCTTAATTTTCGATTTGTTTTGGTCTACATTTTAAGAGCATTAAATTTTCAGCTGCTAAGGCAGGCTCCGTTAGCTTGTAGGCTATTAGTTGTTTACCAAATGGTAGCCATAATTAAATTTTTATTTAATTCTTTAGTAAAAGGTTACATTTTATAAATTACATCATAAAAAATGATGTTAAAGAGAATATCCAAAATCTTTTTAGCTTTGTCAAATTTTGCAACGGGCACAGCAGTAATGGGTTGTTGACAATTCTAAATAAGCTAGTTTCAATCGATCAATTGAAACCGAGTCTTGCTTGTCATTAATATGAACTATAAAAAATTTCGACGTTCTAGAAATAACTAAAAAAGGTCCAAAGAATTTTTAACATAATCATTTTGAATAAAAACATGCAAACATCTTGTTAAATCAGGGTTTACGAAAAAATTTTGTTTAGTAAATCTTGTTTGGCAAGGTTGCAGTACGTTCATGGTTTCTTTTAGTTTCGTTCAAAATAACGGTAAATTTGGATCTGTTGGTACAATGTGATTAGTATACTTCAGATAATGACTAGGCAAGTTCAAAGTAGTACCATAAACAAATTCGGCAGGCGTGGCATTTAATGGATTTTTAACAATTGATCTAAGGCTTAATAGAATTAAAGGTAACGAATCAACCCAATTAGGTGTTAATTTTGACATTTTAATAGATAATTTAATTTGTCTATTAAGCCTTTCAGTTAATCCGTTACATTGTGGATGATATGAAGTAGTAGATTTATGATCAAAACCTATTAATTTTCTAAATTTATTCTATAAGTTTGAGTAAAATTGCTTTCCACAATCTGTTACTACAGTTTTTGGAACTCCAAAATGAAAAACAAAAATACTCAAAAATGCTTTAACAGCACTGAAAGCAGTAATATCTTTTAAAGGAATGGCTTTAGGCCATCTCGTAAAACGATCAATACAGATCATGAGGTAACGATATCCGTTACAATTAGGTAAAGTCCTACAAAATCGATATGAATGATTTCAAAACAAAATTTAGGTAAATCAAAATTCTGAATTGGACTTTTAGTGTGTCTATGAGTCTTGTTTTTTTGGCAATCAATACCAGATTTTACGACATTTTCATATTTGGCCAAACATAGTTCATAGATACAAGTTTTTGTGTTGAATTAATTCCAGGATGTGATAAAGAATAGAATTTGTAAATAATTGTTTTACGTAATGATTTTGGAATAAAAGTTATGAGAAACATTGCAAATAATAGACTGCAAGAAATTTGGTAATTGTCGTGATTCCAGAATCAAATTCGTATTGTTAGAATTTAGTAGGTTTTGTAACTCTTCATCAAAAAGCTGCAATTTGCTCAATTGACTCAAAGAATCAACTATTTCATTTATCTCAACTCTTGATAAAGCATCTGCCACTTTATTCGAGGATCCTTTAATATAACGGATGTCTGAAGAGAATTGAGAAATAAAAGCAAGTTTCTCATTTCTCGTAACGAGTAATAAGTAGAATTTTGTTTGAAAGCTGAGATCAATGGTTTATGATCCGTTAAAATAAAAAAATCTCGTTCCTCTACCAGGTAACAAATTTTCTTGACGGCTAAAAAAATTGCCAATAATTCTCTACCAAAAGTACTATATTTTCTTTCTGTTTTAGAGAAAGTTTTTGAAAAATAAGATATTGGCTGTTGAATACCATCAACAGATATTTGTTGTAAAACTGCTCCCGCTGCAAAATCTGAAGCATCGACCGTTATGCTAATCTCAGATTTATCATCAGGAAAAACCAAAATTGAACGTTGACCTAATACTTGTTTAATCTTAACAAACGCATCAGTGGTTGATTGCGTCCAAAGTAGATCTTGAGTCTCTGTTAACTGTTGCAAAATCATTAAGTGGTGTGAGAATACTCGCACCTGATTTAAAAAAAAAACAATGATAAAAATTGATCATTCCAAGAAAACGTAACAAGGAACGATGCGTTGTTGGTTGAAGATAATTTAGTATTGCCTTAATTTTATCTTGTGCAGGTATAATACCTAATGATGAAATTGTATGGCCTAAAAATTTACACTTATCAGGATTAATTTTAATACCATTACTATCTAAACGTTCAAAGATTTGTTTCAAATGCATGAGGTGTTTCTCCTGATTTTTGCTAAAGATTAAAATGTCATCTATGTATGCAAAACAGAAATTTAGACCTCTAAGAGTATTATCAATAAATCTTTGAAATGTTTGAGCAGCATTTCTTAAACCAAAACCCATCCTTAAATATTCAAATAGACCAAAAGGGGTTGTTATTGCTGTCTTTGAAATATCTTTTGAATCTATTGGGATTTCATGATATGCTTTAATAAGGTCAATTTTAGAAAAAAAATTACAATTAAAACAATTGTTTGTAAAATCCTGAATATGTGGTATCGGATAACAATCAGATTTAGTAATTTTGTTTAAAGCCTTATAATCCAATTGCTGTTAGATGTTCTTACAAAACCAAGGTCTAATAATTTTTGAAATTCCAATTTTGCCGTTTTAATTTTCTCTTGATGAAGGCGTCTAGGTCTAAAAAATATAGGTGACCCTTCAGTTGTAATGCAGTGAGTTACATTGTGTTTAACTTTAACATATAATTGTAATGGTAGAGTTAAATTTGGAAAAAGTTTCTGTTTAATAAAATTGGAGAAATTTTAGAAATATTTGATAAAACACCATTGCAAGAGCTGAGAGATTTAGAATCTATTAACCTATTATTATTTAGATCAACAATCAAATGATAGTGTCTTAAGAAATCCGCACCAGTAATTGAATTTCCTATTTTTGATAAGATAAAACGCCAAGACAAGATTTTATTTAACCCTAAGTTGATTTTAACAGTTTGATATACATATGTTTGGATATGTGTACTATTCGCCGCTAAAAGAGTCATTGGATTTAATTTTAATTTTGACAAATTTTTGACAGCCAAAATACTAACTGCTGCACCTGTGTCAATTAAAAATTTATGTCTAGTATCTTTATCAAAAAGATAAAACAAACGACTAGGCAAAACCTTCAATAAAGCAGTCGCAACTTCAATTGGAATTACGGGTTTTTTTCTTTAAAAGAACATGGTTCAAATACACTTCTTCGCTTTATAAGCAAAGTTGAAATGGTACCAACAAAAGTCTAAATTTTTATTATGTTTATTCAAATCTGATTTTGTTCTTGAAGGAGAACGAGACCTTAGAGCGGTTGTAACAATTTTTGTTAAGTCATTAACTTGTTGCTCCAATTTTTAAATCTGCAACCGCAATGAATTTTGTTCATCCTCTTTCGAACTTGAATTTAAGGAATTTATTACTGACATTTCAACAATCTTATCAGTTAATTTGGCTAAGTTTGCTAGCGAAAGATTATCGGACGTCATAAAAACTTTTTTTACATCAGTCGGCAACCTTTGTAAAAAAAGTTCTTTTAAAATATTATCGTCCAGCTTCTTAGCAACGAGAAGTTGCATCAACTTACGAAGAAACTGTGATGGTGTCTTATCACCAATTTCTTTGTCAGTCAAAAGTTGTTTCAACGTTTGTTGCTCTAAAATTGAGGTCCTTAAAATTAACTCGGACTTGAGTTTCTCAAATGGAAACTCTTCTTCTTCTGTGAGTGAGTCTCCTATCGGAGGTTCCCTATCATCAATTGTTAGCTATCATCAAAGCTATTTGAACCTTGTTGACTGCAGCACGAAATAGCTGGATATTACTGCAGCCAAACCAGTCTCTAAGGTTTTTAAGCCAGGATACCCGGCGTCTGCCTATGCTTCTTTTTCCTTTGATCTTCCCCTGGACTATCATTTGCAGAAATGCGTATTTGGGCCCTCTCATTATGTGGCCTAGGTATTCCATCTTGCGCTTCTTTATGGTGTTGATAATTTCGCATTCTTTTTGCATCTTCTTTAAGACCTGCGTATTTGTAATCCGGTCTGTCCATGGAATACGCCACATTCTTCGATAACACCACATTTCAAAAGCTTGTAGTCTATCCATATGGTTCTTCTTGAATGTCCAAGCTTTGACCCCGTACAGTAGTGTCGAGAATACATAGCAGCGAAGCATCCTCATTCTGAGATTTATATTTAGGTCACGACTAACAAAAAACTTCTTCATTTTTATAAAGATAGATCTAGCGATTTCAATTCTTGTTCTTATTTCACGTGACTGATCACATGATTGTTCTATCCACGTTCCTAGGTATCTATATACCTGCACATTCTCCACGACGGTGTTTGCTACTGTAAGATTAATGTTGATGTGGTTTAGTGGTGACTTTGTAATTACCATAAGCTTGGTTTTGGTAAGATTTATCTTCAGGCAGTACTTGTTACATCTCTGATTTAATTTTCCTAAAAGATGTTGTATATCATGCACGGTAGTCGCTAGTAAGACAGTGTCATCCGCGTATCTCATGTTGTTAACGAATTCCCCATTGACCACAATTCCTATTGATTCGCTTTCTAGGGCTTCGTTAAGAATAACTTCACTATAAAGGTTGAATAGTAGTACGGAGAGGATGCATCCTTGCCTTACCCCACGACGAATCTCCATTTCTTTGGTCGGATGTTTGTCCACTGTAGTACTAGCCTTTTGGTTCCAATACAGGTTACTGATTATTCTCACGTCATCAGAGTCGATGTTTTTGCGTAGGAGTAGTTGATATAGCTTGTCATGCTTAACCTTATCAAAGGCCTTCTTAAAGTCAATGAAGCACGCAAATACCTCCTGATTTATGTCTAGGCACCGCTGAAAAAGGACATTGATACCAAAAAACGCCTCTCTGGTCCCAAGTCCTTCCCGGAACCTAAACTGGGTATCGCTTATATCCACTTCCAGCTTTCTATATATTCTTTTATGGATGATCTTTAAAAACAATTTTAATGCGTGACTCATGAGTGCAATGGTGCGATAGTCCGAGCATTCTCTCGGGTTTGGTTTTTTTGGAAGTAGCACGAAGGTCGATAATAACCACTGTTCAGGGATTTCTCCTGTCTCGTAGATGTTATTGAATACTTCGAGCAGGATGTCTACTACGTCGTCATCAAACATTTTGAAAATGTCAATAGGTATTTGATCTGGACCAACGGCTTTACCCTGTTTCATCGTTTCCAGAGCATATTCTGTTTCCGTTCTTAGTATTTTTAGTTTACCCTTGTTTATTGCTATGACTGGTTGCGGACCTCTTTTATCATCAAACAGTTCGGAAAGATACTCTTTTCATATCTCTATCTTGTCCTTCACGTCAACTATTATTTGCCCGTTTACATCCTTGATTATATTCCCGGCAACTTTGTTCTTATTGCAGCCAGCCATCTCTTTAATCTTCTTATGCATATGGAAGCAATCATACTTCCTTTCTAGTGTTTCTATTTCTTTACACTGAGTAGTTAGATAGGCCTCTTTAGCCTTTTTAACGTGTGTCTGTATTGTTTTGTGTAGCGCCTTGTATTCGTCCACAGAGCCTTTGCTCTTCCTCCTCTTCTCCATAAGTTCTAAAATGTCTCCTGTTATCCAAGGCTTCTTCTTGGTTCCGTTACCCCTAAGGTGTTGTTTAACTATTGCTTCTAACCCTGTTTGAATGTGGTTCCATTTTTTATCTATGCTTACATTACTTTTGCTTTGAACCTTAATGCTTCTCATATATTCGTTTACTTCATGTTTTACCATGCTGCTGATTTCAGGATCCCTGAGGAGTTTAGTATCTATGAAATCATGTCTGGGTTTTGCTATCTTTTTCATTTTTACCCTGAGTTCAGCAACTACGGGGTTGTGGTCCGAGTTAATGTCGGCCCCCGGATATGTTTTTGCACTCTTAATTGAATTCTTATATCGGTTATTAACAAGGATGTAATCTATTTGATTCTTTACTAGATTTTCTTCATTATCTGCAGGAGATTTCCATGTGTACAGTCTACGATCGGGGAGTTTGAAGAAGGTATTTGCTATCATTAGGTCTTTGTCCTGACAGAACTCTATAAGTCTATCTCCTTGCACATTCCTCTCTCCAAGGCCATTGTCTCCTGTGTGCGCTTCGACCTTAACCTTTCCCACTTTAGCGTTAAAATCCCCCATTACTATCGTGATGTCACTGTTCTTGATACTTTTGAAGATATATTCAAGTTCCGCATAAAATTCTTCAATTACGCTGTCCTCTTTCTCTGCTGTAGGTGCGTATATCTGAATAATGTTCATATTTCCTATGTCTGTTTTTAACTGGAGCATCATAACTCGGTCAGAATATGGAATGAAATTCAGGACTGATCTTGCAATGTCCTTGTCCAGGATCACTCCCACACCATTTGATCGCCTGGAGTCATTGCCTCCCGAGTAATAAAATGTGCCGTTTGTTGTTGTCTTGCTACCATTTCCTGCCCATCTAATTTCGCTTACTCCTAGTATCTTTACGTTAAACCTTGTCATTTCTTTTACGGTGTTGTCTAGTTTTCCTGCTACAAGCAGGCTCCTAGCATTCCATGTTCCTATCTTGATATTACTTGTCGTAATCTTTGTTTTCATAACCTGGTTCACTACCGTTCCCCCCGGAGATCCGACCGGAGAACTTTTAACTCCGGAATATTTGGTTTTGAACGTTGTCATGATTGTTTTTGGTTTTTGATGATTTGTACTATAATGATTTTACTAAGGAAACCCGTGGGGTCTTTAATGCAGTGGTTTCCCCTTGCTTTCTGCATTCACATGCCGTTGACCAATTTGGTTCTTCCGCCTTTAGGAGCGATTTCTCACTCCCGGGACAAGTGAATGCCCCAACTCTTGCTTGCTCATCCACCCTAAGCTGTTGGCTCTCAAGGGGGGTCTGCTTATTTCCGACGTTCGGTCGACAGAGCCTCGTTAGTTCTCTAGCAGGGTGCACCACGTGCAGGAGAGGTTGTCTTTTGGGTTGGTATCATGACCATCACCCCTTACACCCCATGGAAACTCTAAAAGAGGCTTAATTATTAAATCACGTATTTCCACAGCAACCTCCGGAGCTAAGGTAGACACGACTAACTCAAATTTTGTCTTTTCAGACAAAACTCGTTGCCGAGAAAAAATTGTTTCTAATTGTGCAAACCACAATTCTGGATCTGCAGCCCAAAATTGCGGTATTTTGAAAGTCACTGCTTGAACGGCCGCAGGTTCAACCTTGTCTGATTCATCAACCATTGTGTTTATGGATAATGATAAAAATTTAATAATAATTGGAGTATAATAATATAATAATAATATGTTAATAAACTACCAACATATAAAAAGATATATAATAAAATACTAATATTCGACAGCTTATTATAATTCATTCAAAACCTGTATCCTCTTGATAGTTCAGCTTCCAGGGTTCTGCTTGTAAATAATTCCTTTCTGCTTATTCGTCTTCTTGTAAATACTAAAATCACTCGAACAGTTTCTCCGCTTCCTCGGGCTTGTCTGGATCTTTTATGCCGGAATCCGTTTGTCGGGGTCACCAATTTTGTAGGCTATTAGTTGTTTACCAAATGGTAGTCATAATTAAATTTTCATTTAATTCTTTAGTAAAAGGTTACATTTTATAAATTACATCATAAAAAAATGATGTTAAAGAGAATATCCAAAATGATGTGTGGATTTACATAAAAATAATTATATTATTTTTTTCATTATAAATAATGTTACCATAACTACAAATTTTATGGCTTGCTTAATTAACATTAATATAAAAAAAAAAAAAAAAAACTAAAACACGCTTCAAGCTCAACGGAACCGAGGGTTCCTCTAGGCAGCTTTTTCAGTCCTGAGTTTTCTTATTAAAAGGGCTCCATCTTGGCACTGGTGTAGGTAAGTAAACAAATACAGATTTGAAATAATAATGCACGTTCTTGTTCTTCGTTATTAAAGGGATTTCTGGTTTATTCACTATTATCGGTAAATTACATAAATACTTATGTACATTTGCACGTGCGGTGAATATCCGTATTAGCGTATAATATTAATTATTTGCCACGTGTGACATAAATCTTGGTGCTGTTTCTTTAACAGTTGGAACAAATGCATTTGCATATTGTTTTGTCATTATATACAAAATTATGTTATTAATATTGCTTTAACCATTATTAAAAAAAACAATAAAGTATCTAAAAAAATTTTGGTAATGAAATTGCTGTTAAATTAATTAAATATTGATGATTTATATTTAAACTAGACATCTTCTCAATAGTGAAAAAGTATAAATAAAGAGTGTTTTATGACGTAAGGTTGCCATTTCGACCTATGTATAGGAGAGGTGAAAAAAACTAAAGTGTGGACATTTTCTCTAAGGAGACGTTTAAAAAAGTTATGACATGTTTTAGTTAAATGCAATACAGGCAAAATAACAAATAATATTATTTGATACAAACTGTTTTTGTTATTATGAAAGTAATTATTTGTAATCAAACAGTAATGCACCTTAAAGTTTATTTTTTTGTTTGCGCATATTAACAGTGTCGATATATACTACTTACACAACTTAAACAACGATTGTCAATATCTAGTATATTTACTGTTAATAAAATAAAACTCAGTAGTAGTTGCTCTAGAATATGAGCAAAAATGTCTAAATTAGCAGTTTTCCAACACATACTCACTTTGCATTACGTGTAGTAATGCAAAGTGAGTACACAATTTTTAAATCAACGGTTTAAAAACGTGAACTAGTAAAAAGAAACATCACTACTGGTCTTCAAGATCTACGGACTTGACTTGCTTAGATTATTATTGTAGAGCCATATGAAAGATCTAATATACCTTAAACATTCAGAAAATATTAAATTTTAAACCAGGCATTCTTGAGACAGCAGAACTAATTTGGAATAACAATAATATGTTACGTAGAGCAACCTAATCTATATTAAGAAGAGCCAGAGACGCAATTTTAGACAATTTTTATAGTGAACTTAAATTAAACTAAACCAAAAATAAATATTGACTTTTATGAAATTGTAATTATTTAATCAATAATAATAAAACACCTGCATTATAAAAATGATTTGTATTAAAGCACTATGTTAAACATTTTAACAATATTTGGTCAAAAAATTAAGCACATAAAATTGTGACCTTACATCGTGGAACAGACTATATATTTTTATTTAGCTATAGTCTATTGTTTGTTATTAATTAACAGTTATTGTTCAGCATATCTTTAGAATGTAATACAAACATATATTGCACGCAAAACAAAGGAAATGAAACAGCCAATCCGCAATTTTGACTGCACTTTTTTTTACACTTAAAATTACTTCATGCGTTACAAGTGTGAAAATAATACACAATAACATTGATTTCTGTTATATAAATTTTCTTGTAATATTATTTATTATAAAACTAATTTTTCATTAATAAATTTATAATTTTGGTATTTAAAATACTTTTTTAATTTTTAAATCCATAAATATAAGATTATTTTATATTTATTTAAAAACAAATGCTTTGCAAAATTTGATTTATTTAAATATTTAATTTGAAATTCTTGAAATTCTTTATCTGAATATAAATAAAATTAAAACTAATATGAAAATGTTAGTATTTATATAAACAAATATAACCTAATCTTAAAAATATATGTTTTTTTAATCTAAAACCTAGTATAAAATAATAAATGATTTTGTTTTATTATTACAAAAATAATGTTTTAAAATGCAAAGTAAACTTTCAATTCAATACGAGCCAAGTAATAACCATGACGATCTATGACCTCACCTTTATATCATCATCTTATTCAAATTAGAAGGTAGTAAATTTTAAGTCGGAACCAATAATGTTTGGGAACAATCCAAGACTTGACAGTCATTGTTATTTATGTATCTATTGGTAGTTTTTTATAATAAGATTAATATATTATATTATTTTTCACATTAGTTTACGTACTTTATTACATGCCTGAATGGTCGAATGAAACAAGTTTGAGATATTGTTACAAGATCGTAAATTTCATAACTGATACAAATGTCTCTTTGAAATATAGTAGATGTGTATGCATGTATTGTATATCATTAATTGTATGTTTGATTAATGTCGCATAGGGATGACATTATTTATTGTGCTTTAAATCAGCTGACAATATAGGGACAGTGGGTAGTGCTATCGCTTTATTCGAGCAATATATTTTATAAAAAAGTAATTTATAATTACTTCTTATAACAACTTTTTATTGCAATTATTCTGCTTTCTATAATCTGACACAATCTTTTACATTGCTAATTAAGAAATAAGTTGTTGCTCATATGTAGTTTTAAATAAAAGGTTTATAACAAGAATGATTTGTAAAGTATTTGTTTTGAAATTTTAAATTGTGTTATCAGGAACACTTTATATTAAACTTAAAAAATACTTTTAAATTTTAACGACTAAACTACATATGCTAAAATAATGTTCTTGAAAAGTTGCGGTTTATAATTCTCGGAAAAGAATGAATTTATTCTACATGTCAGTAGTCCTGTTAAAAAAAATCTTTTGTTCCTATCTCTGAATAGTCAGTAAACAATTGTTAACATTTTTAGCTAGTCTTGTTTCACGTGTATATATTTATTTATGAAGAAAATGTTTTATATTTTGAGCAACCACCATAAAAGTATCTATAAAAAATGCAAAGATCTAGAATTTAAAACATATATCATTGTTTTAGATGCACCTTCTCAAATTTAAAAACAATATTTAATGCAAAGGCGTATGTAGATTTTATGCGTATAGTATTTACAGATAAGTGTAACAAGGCAAATGTATATTTTTGTGTTAATAAGAAAAATTATCATTTTGTTTTTCTAAAAAAATAGTAAAGTTAATTATTTTATATGCAATGAGTAATTGAGTTGATTATTTCTGTATTCTATTTTTAAATTAAACACATCTGTGCTTGATTAGCACCAAATAAGCATTTTTTAAAGAAAGTGATTGAAATTAGCAAGTGCGCGCGTAGGTGTTAAAAATATGCAATGGAGCTATGATATAACAAAGTATTTGAGAAAACCAATATTAAGTGTTATGAGAACATTTAACAAACGCTACTTTTTAGTTCCTATTAGCTACGTAATGGTTACGGGAACAACAGATAGAATATAAAGACGTTGATTTTTAAACTTGAAATTTTATAAAAAGCGTTTTTAAAATATGTAAAAAACTATAGTTTTTACTTTTTATATAACATACATTCTGCTAATATGATACTTATTTTTGACAAACATGAATGTTTTACAAGATGGTATAAAAACAAGATCATGTATAAGAGGATAAATCATGTTCACAAACAAATTAGTTGTGCACGGCTGTATTTACTTCAAATTACCGTGATTTTTATGAATTTGGTTTGTACTACTAGTAAAATAGTTGGATAAGAAGAAGTATTTTAAAAAAACTAAATATGTGACGGATTCACATTTTAAAAGTATGGAAGCGCTAAGCACTAAAAAGTTTTATACATGTATGTGTACAACATTTCAATCTGATCGTGTCTTATAAACGACGTTTTTGAAAAGTTGACCACAGCAAAGTTAATAGATTGTTTGCAAAGTTGGCCATATTAGATAAGGCCGTTATGTGCAATCCAAAAGTTAAACTTTCATTTAACTCTATTTCTAGGTACTTTGTAAGTTCCCATTCTATATAATTAGATTGTCATTGAGATAAACGGTCTTGTGAAGAGTTAGCCAATATGCTTTTCAGCGTCATTGTACTGAGCAGTTTAAATACTAAGCTTGATGCATGGTATGTATGATACATACAAATTAAAGAGCATTGGAGTACTAACTGAACTCTAAGAAACCCTTGTCTTGATTGTGCGGGAGGTAATACGTGTCCAAACAAATTTACAACCAGTGTTTTTTCTTTCAGATATTTTAGGATGAACCTGAAACGTTAAAGCTTTTTCAGCGTCAAAGAATATGAAACCAGTAGTCGTTTTATATAGAAACCTGTTTTGATTTGATCTGTAACTCTGGCTAGTTGATGAGTTGTTGAGAGTTTATATTCAAAGCCATGTTGATAATTTAGCAACAAGTTTTCAGCTTCGTGTGATCTCAAATTCTATCCAAGATTACAGTTTTTGACATTTTACTTCTTCGAGTCGACAGAAGACTAATTAAGCGGTAACTTTGCAAAAAATGTTTATCCTTTCTAACCTTTCTGAGAAAAATGACATATTTTTTATGCGACGTTATTAGCATTGCGTTTTTATGTTTGTGAAGAATATTGCAAAGCTTGTAAGAAAATGATCTCAAAACTTTGTTTGAAATGCAATCCGGACTTAATGCCAATTTGGGTTTGAAATATTTTTCAAACTAATTTTCAAACTAAAGCAATGTTAGTATGCTGCAGACTTCTCCACTTTTCCACTTAATCCAAACGTAAGTTTTGGTCTTAGACGGGCGTGTATTTAAGAATTCTTCACATTAGATTATCATTTTTGTTGGAAGATTTAAGAGCAGATTTCTAATACTAATTTTTGTTTCTTTGATTGCTTTTTTTACCCCATCATTAAACCGATTTAACTCTGTTTGGTCAGATGAGTTATGACCCTTTGCCACGATTTCAAGTTCAGATGAGCTATTTGGCCTCTCTGTTAAGACCTAATCAATTTGATCCACATATTTGACAAAAGAGCAAAGCAAGTAAGAACTGCTAAAAGCAAAGAGTTGCTAAAGCATTTTAGCACAAATTACACTCAATATTTTTTTGCCTGCTGCAAACAAAAACATTGTTTTAAATTTTTTTAATGTTTATTATAATCTGTCACTACTATCAAACTTTAAGGTATGACGTCATGTAAAATCGTGATTTGCAGCCAATCAAATATCGCAAAAGTTTTTTAGGTCCAAGGACTTCTAAATCGTCGTTTCTGCCCGCATTTTAGAGCCAAAATAGACGGCTTTGGTAGAAGCAGAAAAAAAAAACTATTTAAAATATCTTGTGCACGTATAACGGGAGAACATAACAATTTTTACTTAAAGCGCAAGCGCCATAGACAAGTTTGCATCATCATTACTAATAATGTCAATGTCAAAGTTGTGGAAATTATGGAAGTTAGTTTATCATAACAAACTTATAAGAAAAACTGGAAATCTAAATATTAGACTGAAAGTTTAAAACCAATCCGACCGCTACCTTAATTTGTAGTATTTTAACAAAAACGGCAACTTGATCCTTTCTGAATGTACTGGTAAAAATATATCGATTATCAAATTATATGTAGAAACAGCAATGAAACCAAAGTTGCCGCATTCGTTAAATACTACAAATCAAGGTAGCGGTAGGCATAGTCTTAAGAATGAATTAATTTACATATTTTAGATTATGCTTTAATTTTATCTTTGACTGTAATAGCATCCGTTTTTTATTTTTAATGAAGTTTTTAATAATATTTAATAATTTTTTTTGCAGTGTAATTTGGTGTTCTGGCTTTCTATAAACTTAATTCCTAATTTTTCATTACTGATAAAAAATGTTAGTTAGAACGTCCAAGTTTAATATGATTTGCCGCGTTTTTATTATAAAAATAGTCACAAATACCAACAGTTTTAGTAAAATAAAGAAACGTGCAGAGCTAGCTATGTGTAATTTATTTTAAACTTCTGTTAAGTAAACATTAATACTTAGATTACAAACAAATATTGCATACAAGCTATGACAATACAAATTAAAAACGGGCACTCCGTGCATGATGTATGCTGTGTTTTATATTCAACTTTATACAAACTTTTGGAAAAATATTTGAAAGTTGTATTTCAAGCTTATTATAGATCTTTCTCTAATTTTTGGATTGCAAAAAAGGTTTAGTTGTAAATACCTAGCTGCCGTTTGCTTGCTTAAAATTGATCACATATTTAAGTTGACTGTGCTTATTTACATAAGTAACTTACTGTAGTTCTGTATAAGTAAGTGTGTTTGTAAGATTTAATGACAAGTAGATTATTTTAAATTGAATTGATCTGTGACTGAGCAATACTAATATAATTTAAAGTATCAAATTTTTTTAAGGAAATTGGGTGAGTTTGGGAACCTTTTAATAGATGCATTTGTCAATACGGTGAAAAAATTTAAAAAAAATTTTTTCTTACTTAAGTGGCCCTGTGTTTTAGAGCAAAGCAAGTATTGTTATGTATTTTTAAACTCGTTTGTCAATATTGCAATAATATATATAATAATAAAAAAATATTCTAGTAGAAACAAGGTTGAGTAATATCTGGGTCAAAATTCAATCAAAACGGCCAAATGTTAACGGTGTTGCCAGAGTTAATGCTGTACTAGGTTGCAAAAGATGTTATTTATACTCAAACTTAAAGCCTTGAAGTTGATTGTTAACATCGTATCTGACATTGACGTCTTATACGTAGCAGTCATTGAGAGCATTCTGTGTGCACTAGTGTTTGAAACCACGTAGTTTGTTGCATAAGAGTTATAAAGACTAGTTATAAACACGTTGATATTAAATTATACCTTGGAATTGTTTTAATTACATGACTGTGTGCAAATTTTTTTATAAACACTATATTATGTATGTTATGTATTGTTGGTATAAAAAGATGCTGGCATTACAATTAATTAGTGATATACTAGAAAGAGTTTTTATATTTGCTAATTGAGCAAATTATATTAATAATTAAGTGCAAGCTCAAATCATAAAAAAACCACGCGGAACAGAGACAAACAAAACGCCTCAAACGGAGAACAGTTGAGTTAAACAACGCAAAAAAGGAAATGCATGTGCGTTTTCAGCAGTAAAGTGATGCGGTCGGATAAATTGGCAGTCAACACGGTTTATATTTCAACTTTTTTTCAGTATAATGCAACAAATACCAACGTTTATGTTATACTAAATTATACGGTGATTAAATAATAAAATCTATAACAAATAAAAACAAAAAAAAACTATTATTATTACTTACCTTATACTTACAGCATATTAAAATTTTTGTTCTGACCAACTATCTATTTCAACTTTTGATTTTATAAAGTTATATAAAAAATAAGTTAAGTATTGCAAATCTAAACAAATTGCTAAAAATATAAAAAAAAACAATGCTGAAGTTTTGTCTTTTATCCTTATAGTTATATTTGATTTAATTTTAATTTATAATATGATATATTAAACAAACTTTTTTCTTTCTTTTTTTGGCATTTTTGCAACATTATTTTTTTTTACAAAAAAGATAATTAATTTACCAAATTATTAAAATACTCATCTTACAATTAATTTTAATTTTCTAAATTAAAGATGTAAAATAGCTGTAAAACGCGTAATAAAAAAGAAGTCATGTAAATGTGATAGTCAAATGTTAACCAACTTTTAGACAAATTTGAGAACATTGGTTTTAGAGCTAAGAACCTAAAATTAATATGATTCTATATGAGTTTTAGACAGATTTGTGTTTAGATTAAGAGAATTAAATATTTTTTGCATAACAATGCTTTTTAATTTCTAAATTTACTACATAAACTGTTCTATCTTACTTTTAATTCTTTATGGTGATAACATTTTTGTGGTATTATTTGCAAAAACTTTAGAGGTAAATAAAAAATTAATAAAATAATAAATAATGTAAATTTTTTTTTAACAGCTATAATGCAATACATTTAAAACTATTTGCATACGGTATAGCATTAACCAATTTAAAGATTTTAAGGTAAGTTTAATAAGATTTTAAAGCAAGGTACATTTTTTGGTTTATTTAAATTAGATTAATACCAAGTTTTTGTAACTATGTACAAAAAGTTAAGTGGACCAGCCTTAGAGAAAAAGACGCTATTATTATAATAATAATAATAATTATTATTATTATGCACAACTTTTTAAAATCAAATATGATTGAGTCATATTATGCTATTTCTAAACTGATAAAAAAAAAAACTTAAATAAAACTGGTCTGTTTATCTTTTGTTAGCTATGTGACAGCAATTTGAATGAAATATTACAGTTTTAATTTAATATTATTTTTGAGTTTACAGAATTATATTATTTAAATTGTATATAAGTTGAGATCGTGCTACCGACAACATCCGAGTGTTACATTAGCGTCTCAGTGTATACTGTGACTCGTATAGTAGACAACTGCATTTAATTATTTAAATTATTTTTGTAAATCAAAGTTTAGTTTGTTAATTATTTTGAGAGTGGAGGTTGGGTAAATAAAATAATTAGCAAAATTGTGAAAAGTATTAAAGCTTCTCATTCCGGTACAAAAATAGACTCAAACAATCTAAAAAGAAGTTAAGTTGCTTCTGCGGTTGTGTTGTTCACTAACAGAAGCTTTTGTTTTATGGTTTAAGACCTGTCAGCCAAACAAAATAACTTAAGATTCTTAAAAAAAAATCAAATAATTATTCATAATATCCAAAAACAAGATGTAGGAAAAACATGTTTGGATAAATTGTGTCTACTCTACAAAGATTCCTAAGAAAAATAAATTTACAACTTTTTAGCTTATTTTTTCTACTTGTGCTGGTAGTAAATTTTGTGCAAAGCCTAGCCACTGCTTAAACGCATGTTTTACTTCTTGTTTAATAGAACAGATATTAACAAAATAATGATTAAAGCACAAGATTACTATGGCATAATTGACACATTCATGTTTTCCAAAACAAACAGAAAAAGAGTTACACTATTTTATTAAAAATTCTGCGCGGAAACGCAATTGTTTAAAAAGAAATAAACGGTGTGATTAAAATCTGTAATTCTTCTTGATTTAATAGGACATAATCATTCTATCACATATATACTCATGTAATTTACCAAGAAAATGCTCAGTCGTACATGACAGATTTATAAATTTGATATTTTGCACCAGAAATTGAAGTTTGTTGCCGCATGTAAATTTTTTACCTTAAGTTTTTATCCGATTGTAGTTTGTCTAGTAGTAACTGAGAAAGATTAGTTTTATATTGAGCAAAAAAAAGCAAATAAAAAAATATTAGATTTATTTTAATACTTTGTACAAAATGCCATTCTGCATTATGTTACCCATAGTCTAAGTAGTAGTGCGCCATAGCCATATGTTCACATGTTGTTAAGGACTAAGCACGTCATATAAATGTTGACAAAAAATCTAATCTAAACGTATTTTTAGTTTTTAAGACTTAAAAACTATGTTAAAAATTACATGCGGCATTGACTATAATAATATAGAAGAATTGTAAAAAACATTAAACTATAAATCACTTTTTAGCTATTTTTTACGTCAACTGCTTTAGACTTTTGGCTAAAACTAAAAAACGTTACTAGCTGTAAAGCAAAAATAATTAATATGACAATTGTTAGCAATAAAGCAAAATGTATGACAACATTTTAAATACCGATCAGTTGTAAATTAGCCGTAGATGATGAAAATAATACAGCAAAAAATAAAATTTAAAAATCTAGGGATAAAAGTTTTAGAGTATGAAGACGTAGAAGAGAAGGTAAAACACCAAATCAAATAATAAAAGCAACAAGAGCCACAGCATTCCTAAAAACAAACACATAGGAATCAACGCCAAGACCAGAATATAATAAGATCACAATAAGGCCAATAATAACTTACATTGCAAGACTCGTCCCGACAGCCAAAATAAAAAAAAACTTTTGAAACAAGTACAACAAAAGTTTTGCGCAGACACTAATAGACAAAGTACAAAATAAAAATATTAGAAAGAAACTGCAAATTAGAAAATATCAACAAACAAATGAGTGTTAAACTAAACAGAAAACATAAACGCAACAAGCACATAAACATAAATGGAAGCAGAAAGAACAGTAAGAATAGCAAAGAATAAATCCCGTTAGGAAAAAGAAGTATAAGAAGACTGAGAAAACAATGAAACAACAACACCGCCATTGATGGCAACTGAATATATAAAAGACAAAGAAAAAACAGACAATATGCTTAAATCAAATAGAAAAAAAGTTTAAAAATTAGGTATTAAATGTTTTGTTGTATTAGCTATTAAAAAAAAACAACAAAGTTGTCAAAAAGTTAACAAAAAACAAAATTATACTTAAAAATAAATAAAAAGTAAGCTTTTAATTATCCAACTTCCCAAAAATAAACAAAAAAATCAATCAAAAATCAAACATCTGTAGATAACCAAATAGCTAAACTAATTTTGAAAATAATAGCACCCTCTATACTTTATATTTTCCAAATATTATATGGCAGAGTTTTAATATTTCAAACATTTTACACCAAAAATAATATTAATCAACATTGCTTATCTTTTTTTTCTCTCTTTTTTCTAATAAATTGGTTAATCAAGTAGAATAATATTGCCGGGTTAAAGTTTTTTTCTTAATAAGGTAAACGACAATTAAAAAAAACTGAAGCAAGAAAAACAAGTAACATTGAGCGCAACAGTTTCACTTTTGCTCGATTATGGTCAACGTTCAAGCTTTTAGGAATTTATTTTGCTTTAATGTACACTAATAAGTAGAGAGCGGATTAAAAATTATTCAAAATACGGAAAAAAGCGCTTAAAAAAACATAAAAATGTTACTAAAAAAGCATTAAAAAAGCACCAAACATGTAAAAAAGCACTAAAAAGGCATGACACAATTGAAAAAAAATAATAAAACTAAAAAAATCCAAAACTATAAAATATTTTAACAAAAGTTTTATAACATTTATAATTACAACAGTTTGAGTTATGATATTTTTTACACACATTTAAAATAATATAAAAAAAATTAAATAATTAAAAAAAACTATCCATAAAAACAGTTAATAATTAAATGTTGCTTTAAGTGTTTAACTGTAAAATTCTGCCTTTGATCACTTAAAATGTTTTTGAAAGGGGAAAAAACTTCTTTTGACATGCACACTTGTTACTGGTGCATGTTTAAATTTTGCTTTAAAAGCTGGATTTATATCAAAATCTGGAAATTTCTCTCCACTCAAAATACAGTTTATTTAATTTAATTTAGATAAACCTCAATTTTTCAAATATATGTCTTTGGATTTTGATTTCACTGTGTGCCCAATATAGCCTAGTACTTTTAAAATTGCATCTTTGAAATCTCAAATTATACTTAGACTTTCATTTAACGTATTTTTCTGTTTTTCTAGCAATTTTATGGCATGACTCACAACACCGTAATTATCTTTTAAGAAAGCTAAATTATTTTGAAGTTCTTTATTTTTTAGAACTGCTTGGCAGGTTTTTACTGACTAACTTGCAGGATCCGAAAACTGTATTACAACGTTTTTACAATTTTCAAAATTGAGAGAATCCCCGACCTACCGATTATTTTGGGAATTATAAAATACAGTTATTTGATTTGCTTGAAGAAGTGGCACTAAAATACGCTATAAGCTCAGTCGGGGTTTACAGAATTATATTAAACTTGTCTAAATAATATTACAAAAAATATTCAAGATCTTGATACGTAAGTTTTAATCCACTAATTTTCACAAAAAAACTGATTTATCAAAAAAAATGCACCAAAACTGAAGAAAAAGCTTAAAAATAAGCAAAAAATCTTGAAATAAGCACCAAATTAAAAAAAAATACTAAAAAAAGCGTAAAAAACTTAGTGCCAAATGATTACATTCTTCACAATTCGTGCATATATTTAGACATATTTTTGATGCTTTAAGTATTTAGTGTAAGCATAATAGCTAGGAATCCGCTTTCTACTAATAAGTTATTTTTTGAAGGTATGGTAAAGCAACTTGTTTTTGTTTAAAAAAGTCAACTCGGCTAACTGTATATTGATACCCTCTCGTAAGATTTCTCAACAAGCAGATATTTTTTTAATAAAACACAATGAAGTGCTTGACTAAAATAAATTAGGATAAGCGGTTAGAAGTTTTGCTACTACTTTATAAAACTCTGGATCTATTTAGAGTAAACTACAACTGCATAGTTTTAAAAACCCTATGTGTTGCCGCTTTTTATAGTGGCCCGGTGTCCGTCCAATTGCAAAAAGTGATGGCAAGTTCAAATAATCTTTCTAAGATACTTGAGGTTGGGTTCTGCAAGTATCCTCCTGCATCTGTCAAAAGTAGTCTCGTTTAAACCTAACGTTATTAAAAAAAGAAATACTAATCCCGGTGTTTTCTATTGCTAATTTTTGAATAAATTGTAGAAATTACCAAACTCTCCACGCTTTTGCAAAACTCCAGAACGGGCCGTGTAGTAAGAAGCACTTTAGTTGTCAAAAGTGCAAATCCTTCTTAGCCTCTTCACGAGTCGGCCACTGTGTATATCACAGTATGTCAAGCGCTGCGCTACTGTAAAATGTCTAATCACTGTTTGTTAGTCTCTTGTTTTAAGGCACTTAATACTATTCTTAGTAACAATTTGGTATACTCGGTGGTCCTGTTTATAAAAGGTTTTTAAAAGTTTTGCAGAGTGCATGCAATTTTTGGTTGTCAAAAGTATATTTTGGTCATTGTAGATGCTTTTTCAAAATACTGTGTGCTTGTCTCTATTTGACACACTTAAACATTTGTATTTATATTGTAAGAAAGAATTTTTAGAATTTAAAGATTAAATTAATAGGAAATGGGTTGGATATAGAAACCTTTTAAAATGAAAAATTATCTGCTTTTTATAAAAGGTACAAAGATTTTATTAATTTTCTAACCAAATTGTCAAATTTGACAACAAAAAATATTTTACTATTTAAATAATATTTGAGATAATTAAATGGCTCTGTCGACCGAACGTCTGCCGGTATAAGCAGACCCCTCTTGCTGGCCAACAGCTCCGGGTGGATGAGCTAGTAAGAGTTAGGGCACCCCTTTGTCCATGGGAAGAGAAATCTTCCCTAAAGGCGGATGAGTCAGCCACTGACCAACGGCATAGAGATGCAGAAGGCAATGGGATACCACTGCATTAAAGATCCGTATGGATAATCCCCAGGAAAATTCATCATCATGGCTGCAAATCAAATAATGGCCCCTAGTTACGGGCCCCCCTTAAATGGGGGAGGGGTGCTAAGAATCTCCCGGTCAGCTATGAAGAAGAAGATAGGCACATGGAACGTGCGTAGCTTATATGAACAGGGGAAAATACATAACACCATCCTTGAAATGAGGAGACTTGACATTGCAATCTTGGGTGTCAGTGAAATGAGATGGCGTAACTCAGGAACATGCAGGGTAGGCGAACATCAGGTGTATTACTCAGGTGAGGATAGTAGTCATCACAGGAATGGTGTAGGTTTTATAGTAACGAAAGATACCTATAAAGCGGTCACCAGTTTCATTCCACAGTCGGATAGAATAGCT
Organism: Tachinus rufipes; assembly: GCA_963932245.1. Classification (NCBI taxonomy): domain Eukaryota; kingdom Metazoa; phylum Arthropoda; class Insecta; order Coleoptera; family Staphylinidae; genus Tachinus; species Tachinus rufipes. Next base: position 73,570,923 of record OZ010743.1, read on the forward strand.
ATGCTTAAAATTCATGCCAGTCCCACAGATATTAACCTTATTCAGGTCTATGCACCAACATCAACAGCAACGGAACCACAGATTGAAGAATTTTACGCTGATCTACGAAACGTTATGAGCCAGACAAAAAACCATGAAATCAATATTGTCATGGGAGATTTTAACGCTAAGGTTGGTAGAGGGATAGAAGGAAAGACTGTGGAAAATTACGGTCTGGGAGTTAGAAATGAACGAGGTGATCGGCTAGTAGAGTTCTGCCAAGAAGAAGGAGTGGCATTAATGAATACGTTTTTTCAACTACCTGCCAGAAGACTTTACACTTGGACCTCTCCTGCAAATAATGAAAATCATATTGTTCGTAATCAGATAGATTTTTTCGGGATCAACCAACGATTTCGTAACGCCGTAAAGTGCTGTAAAACATACCCTGGAGCTGACGTACCTTCAGACCACAACCTACTATTGGCAGAAGTAAGGTTTCGTCCAAAGAAAATTATAAAACGAACAAAAACTATCCAGATAGATATCCGAAAACTCAAGAATTCGGATGTGAAAACTGAAGCCACCCATCTCTTAATATCGAAACTGAAAGCAGACGATAACCCCGAGGGAGATGTAGAAGAACTGTGGAATAATATCAGACAGGCGACGAATGAGGTGGCATATGAAAAACTGAGGAAAGACAGACAAGGGGCAAAACAACAATGGATGACCGAAGAAATTCTTAAAAAAATGGACGAACGCAGACAATACAAAAATAATGACAAGGTTAAATACAAACAACTGCAAAGAGAAATTCGGCGTGAGATAAGAACAGCAAAAGAAACTAAGTTTGCAGATGACTGCAAAGAAATAGAAGAACTACAAGCAAGGCATGATATTTACGGTGTTCATAAAAGGATCAATAAGATAACTGGGACACGAAAAAGACTCGACGCGAGCACATTAATAAATAAGCATGGGCAAATAATTACTAGCCTAGAAGAAAAGCGAGATACGTGGAAGGAATACATCGAGGAACTATTTCACGATTTAAGACCTAGTGAACATGATGCAGGCAATGCTACAACAGGGCCCCCAATAACAGAATCAGAGGTGCAGAAGGCACTCTCTAGAATGAAAGATGGCAAGGCAGTAGGGCCAGATGAAGTTCAGGTGGAAGTTTTAAAATTATTAGAGGACAATGGTCTTGACATACTTGCCCGACTATTTAACAAAATCTACGAGTCAGGATATATTCCACGTGACTGGCTTAAGTCCACTTTCATAGCCCTTCCCAAAAAACCAAACGCAAGAAGATGCGGTGACTATCGTACCATTAGTTTAATGAGTCATGCTCTTAAACTTTTTCTCAAAGTCATCCATGAGAGAATATACCGCAAGTTGGAAGAACGAATAGGACACACACAGTTTGGATTTACAAGCGGCCTTGGAACCAGAGAAGCTTTGTTTTCAGTACAGGTTCTTATTCAGCGTTGCAGAGATGTCAATAAAATTGTATACGCATGCTTCATCGATTTTGAAAAAGCCTTTGACAAAGTAAAACATCAGAAAATGCTTGATATACTTAAAAACACCGGCTTAGATGATCAAGACGTCAGAATAATTGCTAACCTGTACTGGCAACAGAAAGCGACGGTGAGAGTAGAGGACAGCCTCAGCGACGAAATAGAAATACGAAGGGGAGTACGACAAGGTTGCATCCTATCACCACTTCTCTTTAATGTTTACTCCGAAGAACTTTTTAAAGAGACTCTACAAGATGTGGATGAGGGCATTCAAGTGAACGGCGTAGCAATTAATAACATACGGTACGCGGACGACACCTTGTTAATCGCTGATACGCCTGATGGACTTCAAAGACTACTAAGCAGAGTAGCTGATGCTGGAGAGGACTACGGACTTAAACTAAATGCAGCCAAAACAAAATACATGATCGTAAGCAAAGACACAAATCCAATTGATACTGGTCTCCAAGCAAACAACACGGCTATTGAAAGAGTGCAACGCATTACTTATCTGGGCTGCAATATGAATGAGAACTGGGATCACTTGGCCGAAATTAAAATCAGAATTGCACTTGCTCGGGAAGCCTTCCGGAAGATGAGATCCTTGCTATGTAGTCACTGTCTCAGCTTAAAGCTCAGAATACGCATGGTTAGATGTTACGTTTTTTCGGTGTTACTTTACGGAATGGAGGCGTGGACTCTTACAGAAGCATCATCGAAAAAAATAGAGGCGTTTGAGATGTGGGTTTACCGTAGAATATTACAGATCAGCTGGGTAGATCGAGTAACTAACGAGGAAGTCCTGATAAGAATACACAAAGATAAAGAAGTAATGTTAAACATCAAGAAAAGAAAACTTTCTTATCTAGGACACATCATGCGCAACTCAAAATATCAACTACTACAGCTGATTATGCAAGGGAAAATTGCCGGAAATAGGGGACCGGGAAGAAGACGTACCTCCTGGGTAAAAAATCTGCGACAGTGGTACGGGAAGACTTCCGTGGAATTGTTCCGCGCCGCCGTCAATAAAATCATTATAGCCAGATGGATCGCCAACATTCGCTAGCGGATACGGCACCAAGAAGAAGAAGAAGAAGAAGAAAGATTTTTAATTTTTAGACTTTGAAATTTCATGTCATTACACAACCCTAAACGTCTATAGATTATTTATTACAAATAAAGACGTTAGAGTCAGAATGGTTAATTACACTACCAAAAAAAACCCCATTGCAGACCATCAAAAGCGCAACACCGCTTATTCAAAATTTGGTAAACAATGGCTGAAATTTTTTATTTATTACAAAATGTTAGGCTGTACCAATAACGACTTAAAAACAGGTCAAAAGCTGCAGCTAGCAAACAAAAAATTCATAAATTGTTTATTACAAAGACTCTTAAGGAGTATTTGAAGAAGTGGCACAGTGATTGAACTTTTAGTGTATATATAAATATTTTATTAGTGCAACTTGAAAACAATTTGCAGTAAGTAATAGTATAAATTTTAAAAAACTGCGTTATTTACTTTTGTATTTTGAGTATTGTGTACTGTTGAAAGTCTAAACGCTATGTAGTTGAAGAATGTAAAAGCCGCATTACTGCGCTTAATTTTTTATGTATTATTTGTAGTTAGAAAACGTTAAAAACTACACTATTATGCTTAGCATTCTGAATATGTTTGTGATATTATTGAAAACCTAAGCGCTTTGCAATTAAATAATGTTGTAAGTCTAAACGCTTTACAGTAAAAAAAAAACGTTGAAAGCCTGAACGCTTTACAGTTAAAATTTTGCAGTTAAAAAATGTTATAAGCTTGAAAGACTAAAAACTTTGCAATTGGTAAATATTAAAGTTAAAAAATGTTGAAAGTTTGAAAGTTTTGAAGTATTAAGGAAGATTGTGATCTTGTTAATTGCTAACTAATTTAGTTTTGTTCCAAATGAGGACAAATAATTTATTAAGAGTTCAGGCAATAATATTGCAATCAATGGGACTGTACATTGATTGAAATATGCAAATTTTAATTTAATATTACGTTTTGAAATAGGTTTTGTTTGGGAAATTAAATTTATTGAATTGTATTATTGGCCGGGATGCTGACACGTTTGTGCTACCGACGACATCCCTGGTATTGCAGTAACGCCTGAGTGGAAAAGCTGCCATGCGGTATAGCTGAAATACTTCGACTCATATAGTAAACAAGTAATCATCAGCTTACTACTATATTTAATAGTAGAAAAACCGTTAATAAAATAATTATCAACATACATTGTTTCTGATTTCTTCTCTAACTTCGTTGCTACGACTATGTATTACAGTCTGATCTATCGTATGATGTTTTTTTAGGGTACAATATTTCAAATGCTAATTGTATATTATTAATTTAAATGAAAACTATAAAACTAAACTTTAATTAAACATTTATATTTAAAACTATATTAATTATTAAAGAACATTAGATATACATATTATATTAAGCATAATGATATTTATAATTACATTCAAAAGTCTGTCTTTTAAGAAGGTTGAAAAAACCGATAGCTATTTTAAATAATTATAGTGAATTTATACTAAAATAAATACTGATTTTCTACACTACACTCTTTGTTAGACTTTTTAACTATATTTGCTCTAAACATTACGTACACAAAGTCAACTTGTGGGACATCCTGTAAATAAATGTATATTTATAATTGCTGCTTAAAACAATTTACATAACCAAAAATATATATATCTTAACACACCCAACATTTAAAAATTCAAAGATTAGATCTTTATACTAGAAACTATATCTTTTTACTTACCAGAATCTAAAATTGTCTTAAATATGAAAAACTTTAGTCTCTACTAAAATTAATTAAGTAGGGTCCCAAATAAATAAAAAAAATTATATATTTTAGCAAGTTCTAAAGGATTAAATTAAAAAAAAATACTTACCTATTTTATTTTGTTTAAATAACCATTCATTTATTATACTCTATCGACATTATTCAACCTGGCCCGTTAGAGTACAATAATATATTAACTGATAATCGGGCCTATTCTGTATAAATTTAACATCAATGTTAGTTAAAATTGCTGTTAAAATCTATGTTTAGCCAATCAGTTGCCGAGTTTTTTAAATGTTACCTAGCAACGTTCTTATTATTAAATTAACATGAGCGTTAAAAATATGCAGAATACGGCCAAAAAAGAGAAGCAATTTGTGTAAGGAAATGGAAATATGTAATTTTTAGAAAATTCAAAGGCAATATAAATTTTTTTAATAGGAAATAAATAAAAATGGCATTACTTTTGTCAATTTTCTCTTCAGTTGTTGATATCGATTGATCCTTCTAAGTATTATATAGATGCTATAAAAATAATATTTTTAAAGTTTATATATTAAAACATTAATAAGTTTGGCATTTTTTATTATTTAAATTGGGCATAGGTACATGTATCACAATCAAGGTGTCAATTCAGCGTAATCTAAAATTACACCTATAAATATTTTTGACATACAGTTAGTTACATACGACTACGGTTTTCTTTTACTATTTAGACATGCAGCCGTATTTGGATTCCACTACATATATTTATAATTATTTAATATCCTAAATATAGCGCATTTTAAGTGTTACAATCATCTATAAGTATAGCATTTGAGAAATGGTAGCCCCGGTACAGGAACCAGCCCGCCAAAAAGGGGCACCAAGCATCTCTCTGGGGCGATTGTCGGGTTTATAACGTTTTGGATTTTAAGAAATTAGAAACACAAAAATTCAGTCTGCGCCCATCTATCGTGCAAGCGTTATAGACAGACAAGACGTACTTATTAATACGCTATACATTTTAAAAACAGGCTGTATATGAATAATTTTTGAGCACGATACACATTGTGTTGGTTTTCTTTTCCTTTTGTTCTCCTTTATACAATTGTTATTTTGTATTTTTTATATATAATATAATTTATCATCAATATTTTTAAATATATACCTACAAATTATAATGCATTTTCTTTAGGTAGAAAAAATTCTATAAATTCGTTCGTATAAAATATTACATCTATAAAAATTATAATTCTGTAATTAAAAACGTTGGTTTCTCTCTTTTTATATATATTTTGAATTGGCCATTAATTTTTATAGTTATATGACACATTATTAGTCTACACTGACTGAATAATAATACCTCTAGTAGGATTATATCCGCAGAAAAAGATTTTAAATAATCATTACTTGAAAATAATTTATTAAAATAGTCAAAATCTTTTTAGATACAATCCTTTACACAATAATAACAATTACAGAAAATTATATGTATGCAACCAGATCTTTAATAACATCATCTGGTTCTTTATATTTTTATTTAAAGATATATTTTAATTCTAATTCTATGTGGGTTGGAGTTTAGCTTACAATTTGTGTATTTTGTTCGAACGGAGGAAATTAAAGTGCGTTCTTCCGTTTCAAAAAACTAAAAGAAATTAAATTAAAGAAGTTTTATAGACTAGACATACAATTAGCTTTTATATATTATATACGGTTAATATTTAATTCATCAAAAACATTTATAAATCTAGACGACGATGAGTTTGGGGACTTCGCGATTCAGAACTCATCATAAACATTACACTAAATGGCAGTGAAAATATACATTTTCCTAAACATTTACTCAGTCTACAATATGTTTTCTTTTTCTTTTATTTCATAGGGCGGTTTATATATCCTATAATATAGACAATATTAAACTATGTATTCTACATATTCATTTATTAAAATTGATAGTATGCAGGCTACACTTTAGGGCATTATATTCCGTATTATTATATTTTCATTAACTCGTTGTTGTCCTATTCGTTCAATTGTAAAGTTATTTTTCTCCAGGGAAATAAGATTTGAGACTGCTTCGTCGCGCTTGCTGAATTGCGTCTAATTAAATAAATTGGAAAAAATTGTAAGAAGAATAATTTCAATCCTTTGTTGTTTGTTTGCTAGGAAGGTTTACAAATCATGTTCATTTTTATTACAATTTTTTTACGTCATATTTTGTATTTATATAATCTTAGTGTCATTGTTTTTAAATGTACTATTTATTCTTTTATATCATTTTTAATATTTTGTGGTATTTATATTTTACATTTAATTTATACATCCCGGTTTCATTTGTATATTTAGCATCCCAATTTCTTCATAAAAAACAAATTAATTACTTAATTAAACTTGACGTAATTTAATCAAAGCGGAAAACTTTCAAATTCTTTGTATTAATTGTATTATTACAATGTGATTTATTTTCAATATATAAACATTTTCATTTACTCGTTAAAAGGTTAATCCCAAATAAATTCCTATCAAGATATATGTATTCCACAGTGGTCTTGATTCCCAATCGATCGATTTAGATAATTGGAGTGAATAAAATAGGATTGGTCGAAATTTTGTTTGATATCTTTTTAATTAATCCGAATAAACTCCAATTAGTGGTTAAATATTTTTTATTGTTATCGATAGAATGAAGTTGTAAATTAATCTTTTTTATAGCGTTAGTTCAATCAAATATTTATCATACAGGGTGACCCATAAGTCCTGTCATAATTTTAACTATTAATAACTTTTATGTTTGTAAATATTTTTGATTTTTTTAATTACAAAATATTGGCAATTTTATCAAGATACTTGTAAAAAAATATGTCATGTTTAAGTGACAGTAGTTTGTAGTTAAGTAATGATAGATAGGAAATACATCAAAACAGCGCAACAAAATAATTAATTATAATAATGAGAGGACACCTTTAACTAAGTTAGACAAATTGTTGTTGAAAACCTTCCACAAACTGGAAGGCTACATTCGGCTGTAAGTTTGCAAAACATTCAACGTGTAGAACAGACTATTAAAGATAATCCGATAACTGTTACTCGTAGACGTTCATAGCAGTCGGTAACACAAACATCACTGCAAAGAATGTTGAAGAGATGGGTATGTTTTCATATATAGTGCAGCTTGTGGAATTGAAGCTAAATGACCAACAAACTTGCTGTAATTAATGCGGTACATTTTCAACAACTTTTCGCTAACAAAGATTAAATTATAACTTAAGCACGAGCGACAAAGCTCAACAAAACTTAATTGATTTATTAACAAACAAAACAGCAGAATATGAGCAACCATAAACTACAATAAATTACTCAACAGTGATAAATGCACCCACCAAAGTGTATGCATTAATACATATCTTTTTGAAACCAACACGGAGCTGTAATCACAGTAAATTGTAAACAATATCGGGCCATGTTATATTTTTTTTAGATCCGCTAATGAAAACTATACAGTAATATGGTTACAACAAGATGGAACTACCGCATATACAGCAAATGCAAATTTTAACTAAATCCCGCATTTGTAAAATTTAACGGTTTTCAGTTTTTTCTTTAGAAATACTCAAAAAGAAAAGTTTACGTCAATAAACCAATTACAAGTCTGCAACTAAAACTATCTTTAGAAGTGTGATAAAAAATGCAAAGCCAAAAATTACCGTCACTTAAGTAATGTGATTTTTAAAACAACACAACTTAAATTTCAATAACTTTCTTTTTCAATCAAACATCAAATTTCTTATGAATTGTATAGTAGAAGTTGATATTATTTTGAAAGAAAGAGTACAATATTGTACTATTTTTATTAGTTTAGAAAACTATAATATTCACCAGAACTGTATCAAACTAATAACTCATGTTTTATACAATAGATTGGCAACAATTATGATTTCATTTAATAGATTAATTTGCAATCAAATAAAAACTATGTTGGGTTTTGAAAGTGAAGGTGATATAAAAATATTGACTAATGTTTGAGGTTATTACAGGTTGTTTTAATACTTTTTGTTGATTTTTACCATAGTACATTATTACACCAAATAGGTGTCATCAGTTTAGTAGTAGTTAAGAAACAATTTGCATGCAAAGTCAAGTGCTAGATCTACTGTTGAACTTAGATCAAAATCAGTAGTGTTAATGTTCCTCTTAAACATAATTACACAGTATAAACCTGGTATAACACGCAATGCATTTTACAAGAGTTTGGTTAATTAATCTGTTATTTTTTAGATAACCTATTAAAACGAGTACTTAAAAATCGACGTATACGTTGTTCATATTTTGTATACTATATAGTATGCCCATAAATATAGTGTCTTTACGACATGGGTTTGAATTACCTCGGCGGATTACTTCATTACTAATCGCCTTGGGAGACAATTATGTTTGTATTATATACCATAAATAGCTCATAAAACCTCGATGTTCAAAGATGAAAATATTATATAAATATATAATATTTTCACCATTGAATACTATCTGGGTTCAGGTATATAACATAATCATAATTAACTTAATAAAATAACCCGTTAAGATAATTTAAGCCCATGTTGTAAAGACACTATATCTATAGGCGTACTGTACTAAGTGTAACTACTGCTTCAAAATCCAAACCTTAACCTTGCTTTAAGAGTGTAAAATATTTTACTTGTAAAACTCTCAATCTAAAAAAAAGTTATTTTGACATTTATAATTTGAGAATCATTATTCATTAATATTTTTATATGTAAATATTAATTGATGCTGCTGCATTTTGTAGTAAAAAAAGAAAAAACATTAAAAAACAAAACGTCAAAAAACTTCAAAATTTGCTGAATAAGATTAATTTGTAAACCAAGAATGACTGTAAAGTGGGGTGGCTGTTTGGTTATACGGGCGTGCGTTTACAACAATTTATGTCAATGCTATAGTACATACTATAGTATGTTTAGTCTTTTTATAAATTTGACAAATCCACATTTAACAAAAATATTTAAGAGATATACTTTTTGCAAGATAGAAAACATTTTACCGTAAAATTGAAATGTACTGCCACTAAATTAAATGTACTTATCTTTGTAAACAGTTTGAGATCCATTGTATATTTGAGACAAATTTCCTCAAATATTTTCAAACAAAATATAGATTATCTCCAGCAGAAAAAGACGGCGGCTTACTTCACATTTGATTTTACAATTTTTAAATGTAATTTAAAACTTTGAAGCGACTAGAATTAATTAGAAATTACTTGGTTATAATAAAAATTGCGTGTGTGTGAGTTTTTGTGTTTTCTCTAAAAATTTAATCCGTGTTTATTTTCAAATTTTCTGATACAAGCTTAGAAAAAAATCAGAAAAAAAGTGTTGAAAACAGTTTGACCAAAGTTTTGTGCCTGTCGAATGTATCAATATAATACTGTGACTCCATAAAAATAATAATATAAACGGCAATATATAAGGAAATTTTAAATATATGTAAAAAAAGTTGATTCTTTTATCAAATATCTTTAAAAACGTTTATATTAACATATATCTCCAATACGGCATAACTTTCAAGCTACAAGAATGAACATTCATGATGACTACATAAATCTTTATTTTGTTTAAAGTGTTTGTAAGTGTCATGAACTATTTTTACAATATTTTTAATAAATATAGCAACGATTCACAGTTTAACTAATTTAAATGTAAAACTCATTTTAATTGAGTGTTTTCTGTTTTATTTTGTGTAATGAGTAACTTTGTGATTAATATTTCAATTTTTAGCTCTGATGAAGGTAGCAAAGATATCAAAACGTTAGAAATAAATGACTAACATACGTTAGACTTTTATTAATTTATCTTACTTCCAAGGTAATTAAACTCAAATAAAAAAAAAAAAAATTAATCAACAAAAAATGTATTGGATGTAGTTATTTAACATTTTAACTTTAAAACTATAGCGTTGTAGACATATTATATACAACCATTCAAGTTTTTGTATAAATATTTATTAATGCAAATAAGTTAAAAAATGTGATAAATGTTTCACATTTATATACAAGTTAATTTATTATTATTTCTATTTATCAAGAAGGTATAAGAACGTAAATTGAATTAAGTTTTGAAAGCATTTCTCGACGCTAAGAACATTAAAAGAAATAAGATTAATTCAGTAAAACTCTATTCAATATACTTAATATGTTTGAACTGTATAGCCACTTTCATGAGCCAGAGAATTTGAGAAATGTGGAACGCGACGAAAAATATTTTTGTGTATATTATGCCCGCCAAGCTAAAGTATACAGTTGAGTACGATTCAATTTTTCAGCAATATGATATAACCGTAGGCAACCACATGTACTCACTAATTGAATTTAATGAAAGTACTGTTACATACAATTATTATACAAATATACTTAATTTTATTATGTATTAAACTGTTACGATTATTAAGTCAATATACAACTTTATTTTATATTTTATTTCTTTTAAAAATATTAAACTCAATTTAGTTTAATCTCTTGAGAATTTATGAGTTTAGAATGAAAATTACAAATTTATTTTAATTTCACAAACAAGCAAGCTAATTAAACAGTGAACGATGAAACAACCACACGGAATAAAATACCCCAAACGTGCAAAATAGGCCATTATAAGCGCATTTGAATTTTTATCATTCTCTGCGTAAAATAAATTCGATATTATATTTACTTTGTTTTTTATGTATGTATGTACGTAGTAACGCGTTGCATTTAAAATTACAGGTGAATTTTAAACCCAGACTCAAAATGCACGGTTTTCTGTATTTAAAATGCAGTTCTTATTTCTCCTATTTTAATGGTTTTATACATAAATTAATTTACTAGAGAAAAATAATAAAATTTATATGGTTGATTATTAGAGAACGCTGTCGGCGTTATTTACATTATATTTTACTAATAAGTGCTACGTATATCTAAAGGTATGAGGAGGGATCCTGTAAAATGGTTTTTTTTGGATTTTATGTCTCGTTATCGGGACATACTCGTGAGTTTACATAGGCACAGGTGCTAGTAACAACTTTGTCAGCGTTAAGAAGGGTAGAAAATTCAACCTCTTTTTACAACAACCTCCCTCAAACAAAGAGAAAAATATTGCGGTGCACGGATGAGCCCACATTTCCCTTTTTTAAATTTACGATGATTATAATATGTTTGAGGCCATTCAAAGTACTATTAACGTAATTTACAGCGGTTTTAAAAGTGTTTAGTAGATTAGTAGAATACGATAAAATTATATTAATAAAAACTTTAGTTTAAATAATATTAATTAAAATATGTCTAAAAAGATATTTTTTTAAATATTTATGAAATAAAACCAAACTACTTACTACTTTTTTTAAAGTATGAAATGCAGTTACGATAGTTCTAGTTTCTATTCAATTGCAGGTGATTCGATATTTAGTTAAGATTATTTGAGACATTATATTATATTCATCATTGATACATAATTTCTATTGTATTGTTACTTGAAATGACAGCTAACCTTTTCACACTCATGCAAGTGCATTCGCGTTCAAAATAAATTCGTAGAAACTATATGAATATTTTCCATAAATTTAGTATGATTTTACATTATTCAATAAATTACTCTCCGTATTGTGTGTAAGAATGTCTATAAACAATACTTTGATAAACTATTACATAAAGTTATATTGAACTAATTAGAAATACGAATGTTCTTTCTAGAAAACAGAAACTTTTTTTGAAATAAAGTTTCTTTAAATTGTAATTGCATTTCAGTATTTTTACAATTTCAGTTCATTAATGTTTTTTATTAGAATGTAAATTAATTTACTAATAAATTAAAGTAAACTTATGTAATTGTAGGTAATATAAAAAAATTGTAGTACAATTTTTTTTTTACTTTGCAACTACGTATTTATTGTACCATATTCATTATATAGTGATGAAATAGTTTATTTTTAACAAACATTTTAATCTCTTAAGTATATTTATTTTCAATGTATAATAATGAAAACACATTATTATATTGATTGATTATTATTTGATTTCATTATAACCAATTAATGGAGTGCTGCCAGTTTTAAGTAATTATTATGGACAACATCAAATTAATGATCATTTATAGGGTGTTATTAATATTCTAAAATCTCTAGACATTACATCCAATACAGAATATAAAATAAATGATTGATGATTTAGTTTTAAATAGCATATAAGTATGTCGTTTTATCTTAAAATGATTAATTTATTAATACTTATTTGTACGAATTTAGGTATAAGGATATTAGAGACGTTTATAATATTAGTACGATGTCATTCAGATGAACAGGTTTAAACAATATCCATTTAAAAATCACAACAAATAGAAAATATCGGAATTTAAATTAATAAATTAATTCCAATTCAAAATTTTTATTTCTTGCAACTAGTTTCAACGTATTAATTGCTTGACAATGACGTATGACGTAGTCGACAGAAATAAAAATTTTGAATTGGAATTAAGAAGTTTAATTTATATTCGATATTTAAACATTCTAAAGTTGCAGCCTCCAGATTATTAAAATAGAAAATAGTTTCAAAATTTAAAAAACATACTTTATAATTGATGAACTGAGTACTAAAACACACTAACGGAACTTACAATCAAAATGCAATTTTAAATAATTAATATAGTAAAGACAGAGTGTCCCAAAACAAATTAACATTTGCCGCTGTTTACAAAGGTACACAATCAAACGAGTAGAAATTGTTAAAACTCACTTTGAAAATGATGAATGCAACGCCATACTTTTTTTGGTTATAATGATGAATATAATCAATTCGTTAACCGGTTCAATTCAAAACAAAAAGCAGTTCTATCATACAAATAAAATCACAATGTAAGTAAAAGTGTTAAAGAAAACCTTTCCACATCATTTCGTCGTCGCAATCAGCAATTAAGACATGATTACCAAAAATAAAATTAATAGATAAAAAGTGCTTTCAACAAACCTGACACATTGGCAATAAAACTTTTCTGGTTGCTTAAAATGTATATAAAAAGTAAAATATCTTTACGTGTGTAAGATGGACTAAAGTTACGCTAAATATAGTATAAAAGGCTAACCTTAAAAAGTTCTATATTTCAACTTTCGTAACAATGTATGATAGGATTGATCAAATCCAACACTGCTAGTTGTTGTAACTTTGTTGATTTAAAGTTTACTTAATTTGGAGATCTGGCTTTGATCTTATCCGATTTAAATAATTTTGCTTTTCTAAAAGTTTTTAAGCTAATTGCAATAACAAATATATCTTAGAATTGCAGATCTAATTAATTTTCTTCAAGCAACCTTAAATTTGTGACGTTAGTGTTATCTATTTGTTCAGTCATCAAAGTATCAAATAAATTTTTTTCAATTAATCTAAACGCTCAAGTGATAAATGTTAATTGACCAAGAATAGTTATTTTCCTTAACTAGATATAATCACTCCAAAGTTATGTGTTAAATATAATCTTGCGTTTGTTTCTGTTTGTATGTAAAATAACTTTTGACTTTTGATTTAAATATTAAATTTTCTTACATTTTTTGGCATTGCTTGCAACTCAAACAATTCACAATTTTGTTGAATGTTCTGTCTCAACCAATACTTTTTCTTGTCAAGTTTTGCCCAGCCCGTTCCGTCCACTGTTAGACATAAGCCTCTTCCATAACCCTCTACGTCTTCTGTCTTGAATTTTTTTTCCAGTTTTTTTTGTTCCTGTTTAGGTTGTCCATCTAGCGCGTAGTGGTCTTTCTCTGTTGCGTTACTCGGCTCTTGGTCTCAACTCAATAGTTTCTTGGTCCATCTTTAGCCTGGCCATGCAGACCAGCCGATCTCCATTAAATTTATATTATTTGCCTAACTACGTGTACCTCTTTGGGTTTTCTCCGTAGCTTCATATTGGTAATGCGGTGTTGTAAAGATACTCCAAGCATTAATCTTTCTGTTTTACGTTAGGTTATTTTGAATTTTTTAGTTGACTGTTACAAAAAACCTTATTTGCTCCACATGCAAATTATTTAAAAATAACTATTCATACGCTGCCCAAAAAAAAATATTCTGCTTTGTGTTTACTTGAGTTTCTTGAGTGCATACTCAAAGACGATTATAATCAGTTGTCTGTCTTACTCCTTTTCCACATTCAATAAGATTGGTCTTTTTATGTAATTTCACTGATATTATAACGTGTTGGTAAATGTTATATATTAGTTTTGAGTATTTGTATTCTATGCAACATTTTTAATAGGATACATAATACAAAAGTTTTATAGAAGTCCACAATTGCAAAGATCAGTGCTCTGTTATACTCTACTAATTTTTCTACTAGAATTTTGATGCTTTGTAGGTGGTCGTTTGTTCTAAACTCTGAGCGACATCCAGTTTGTTTGTTGAGAAATCCAGTTTATTTTCTAGTTTTTATGTAAATAATTTGTAGATTTAACTCAAAAGTATTATGGGTTGATAATTTTGGTAACATTGTTTCCTCCTGGAAGAAGTTGTAAAAACCACTTCTACTAGGAACGTAAACAAATATCATAGTAAATCAAAAAGTGGATAAAGACAAAGTTTTTCAATTCTACATTAATAGCTCAAAAACTCTCCAAGGCTCTGCAGCTGAAATTTACTCCCAAAATAGTAGACGACACAATATCCTTACTACCAGAGACATATACAACTATCCTCCAGGCAGAAATAACTGAACTAATCCATAGGATGATAAAAATAGTAACCCAAAAAAAAAGTAAAAACGTGCATATCCTAACAGACACCAAAGCAGCTACTTTAGCTATAAAAAAACCTAAAATCACCATAGAGCTTTTACATTGGTAATTGGCTAAAATAGCATAGAGCTGTGCTGGATGAAAGAACACTCCAACACAATAAGTAAGGTTAAGGCTGATAGTTTGGCGCGCAAAAGATCAACCCTCAAAATGTGTAGACTAGAGCTCTGGACCGCACTACTACTAAAAAGCTTTAAAATTATTCTAAAAGCAAATACTCAGAACGCATTAAAAGCACAATGGTATACCAACCCAAATTGTAAACAAACAAAAAAAGCAATAGTTGCCCTAAATCCAAAAACGACCAACTACTACTTGAAACTGTCCAGAAAAAAACCTGCAAACCATAAATCTTGGCGGGCACTTTTAATTAAGGAAACACATGCATACTATAAGCATTGTATACAACCCAACATGCAAAAGATGTAAAATAGAAGACGAGAGCACGCATTATGTATCTGCCCGACCCGTCTATGTTAGAGAATTGCTGGCTTGACATGGCCAGCATAAGAAAAACTCAAGCATTGTCTTAGCATACATTAACCACATAAGTCTGTGTGTTAGGACAGAGAAGTAAGGTTTATTACAAAAAAAAGTACAAAAAGCCTATTTGGGCCTAAGTGCAGTAAAAATGGTTTCACCATCCCACTCAAATTCAGAAATCCAGAACCTTGTAAAGCAAGATAGTAATTGCATTATGTGACTTGTCTGTAACTAAGCTTTTGTGCAAGCAGAGATTAAATAGTGTTCTGATTTTCTTCTTTCAAACGAGCTATTTTTTGATGTTATATATGGGTACAGATATTCTACGTAGCAATTTTTGTACAGTTACAATTCTTTTACGGTGCGTAGTATTTCCACTCTATTTGTTGTGATGTTTCCTTGCATGCTCTTTAGTTTTGTTATTTTTAACTTCTATCTTTTTGATGCAATAACTTCTGATATCTCGCTTGATGGTTTTAGAAATTTTGTTGCTTATTTCTTTTAGTTCATTTTTGGATGTATTTAGATTGTTTTTTATTTGGCTATCAAGTTTTTGTAAAGTACTTTTTTCACATTTAGCAACGTTCAGCGTGGTTAATCATGTTCAGTAAGTCGTTAGTTTTTATAAGCTTATACCTTTCTTTTCTCAGGTCTATTTGAGTTGTGCTTCTCACCATTTTGTGGTCGCTTCTAATTCTAAAGTTAAATATTGTTACGTTTTTGACTATCTGTTTATTATTTGAGATTATAAAATGAATTTTTTTACAAGTTCTACCGTTTTTTATTTGGTATTTTTATAGAAGAAACTATTCATTTGATAAAGATTGTTTTGTAAAAAAAAATCAGCATTATTTTCTTTTGATCCAAATTTTCCCAGACATCTTTCTATTTGTTTTAATACTAATTTTGAGTTTCAAATCTTTGCAAACTATGTTTTCATATTATTCAGCGCTAGACATATATCGTTGTAAAATATGTCTACTTACGTGTCCGTCTAAGATGTCGTCAGTGCGTATGTTTGTACTATCTTAAAAGTGTATCTTTTATTTAACTTTAGTATTAAGGAATCTACTCTTGTTAAGAATTTTTGACTAATAAAATGTTATTATTCAATCGTCTGTGGAATAGAAAACCGACTCTTTCTTTGATTTGTCAGCATAGTAGTGTCCCAATTTTAGTTTTAATAAATTTTCACCGCGCCTCCTAACTTTGCCAAGACCAATAACTTCACACTTGATTCTCTCTATTTTAATTTTCAGTTTAGTCAGTGTTGTTGTGCTGTATGTTGCAATATTTCTTTATAAAATTGCGTTGTTTAGTTTTAGATGATAAAAGCAAATCTTAAGTCTTCCCCATATTCCTATAGGCAGACCTTTTTCAAAGTGCTGGATTTTAAGCTAGCTAGTGGGTACACCACCTGAAGACTTCATTTTGTTTTAAAATTTGCCATAAAGTCATAATCTTCCACGATAAATATGCTGGTTGAAAGATGTTAGAAATACATTTCTTTAATTCTCATTGTAATGATTATACCGCCATGACTCGGTCGCAAAAAGCCTCGTTATTTGTTATTTATCTACAGCAAGCACTACGTGCAAAAAAGGATACACATTTGGTCCTATCTTCTATTGTATTAAATAAGTTTTTTAATAAACACTATTAAAGTAAACAATCTTGTTATTTTAGTTAGTTAAAAACAAATTACATAGAAAAATTAAAAGGCTTGATAGATCATAATACTTTAAAATATTTATTTATTTTTTCTTTAAATATTTAATAGAGCTTGAATATATCAAATGTGTTGCAACGACTTCATATGAATAGTCTGCTATTAATATAAATAAGATGTTATACACACTAATGAAAAATGCATACCCTGCAAGACTAGTGTTTTTTAATAAATGGAAAGATAATTTAAATAACTTGCAACCATTTATTTTATTTAAATCGGTTTAATTTTGTTATGAAACATGTATTTTCAACTTTGTTAAGGTTATTTTTTCTTAAACTATTCACTTTTATGATGTTTCAGCTTGGTAGGCGTTGCTTTATAATAGCTTGTGTAAGCAATAACCTTTAAGGCCTAATTTCACTAAGGAAACAATTAGTCATCTAAAGATTAATATATATTTTCCTTATTTGTTCTAAAGTTTTATACATTCAACTCAAGTGATATATCAGTTACTGATAGTAATTGAATAAAAAAATATGATTCATTCCACGTTTTTTCTCTTCTTGTCAAGCTTTCTACTACTGTATTAATTTATGTTTTGTTCAGTTTTTGTGTGTGTAACCTAGTCTTAAATATTTGTTATTCACAGGTCTAATTTTTGACATTGATTGTAAGTGTAGTGAACAAGTTTTATCTTATAAATTCAACTATTGGAGTAATATTTAATGTGTATTTATGACTATAATTTGATTTTTTATTTTGATGTCACTAATAAATAACAATACACACTTATGTATTCTCCATTGAAGCACCCAACTAAATCAATTAAAGTAGTTTTTATCTCGTTATGTTTACTTGTATTGTCTTTTATCTTTAATTAATTTTATTCTATTTTTTGTGTTAATTCATACTTTTATCATATTTTGCCTTTACATGGTATTTCATCTGCAAAAGAATAGACATATAAGAACTATTTTTACTTTTTGTATTTGTTAAATCTTATAAAGTCATTCATTACCTTCATTTAGTCCGTCTTTAGTTATGAATATTTTTGACTTTTTATTGTTTCTTGTTATATAGTTATTGTATTATTGTTTTCTGTTTAAAAATTTAAATTTTTTTTTGGAAAGTCAAAATTCTATCCAATTAATACTCTGAAGGCTCTTCTAAATAAATTGTAATAACATTTTTTTACATAATAAATGCATATATATATATAGCATTTTGTATACATTATTTGTAATGTTAAATGTATATTTGAGTGATGTAGTTTTTATATTGCAAATGAAAATTGTTGCAAATTTAATGATAATATTGTATTAATTTAGCTTATTTAGACATTATAGAAGTGATGTGAATAAAGTTTAAACAACAAACTATCACTGCCTTATTATAACTTTTGCAACAATTTATTTACGAATTAAACAATATATTTAAATTTTGTTAAATATTAAATATTCATTACATTTATATTAAAACGTCAGCCAAAGTTTTGTTTTAATGAAGTTAATCTGGGAACACGTCAAGCATTCACTTCAAATTTCCTTTGTTTAACCAGGGATTATATAGGTACGCGAAAGCATTGGTACTTGTAACGGCAGTTTAATATTCTTGCAATGACGCTTCAATATCCTTAAACCTTTTATTCCATAGCCATTACTTATTCCTAGTTGTCAGCAATTTTTTGTGAATTACATTTACGACCACGGAATAACTTAGTTTGTACAAAATAATAATTTAATTATATTTTTATTAAAATTGTTTTAAATTTAATTACATTATTTTTTACTTCACAATGCGACATGGAACACTACCGCATATTAGGCAACATTTTAATTTAATTAATCATGATTATTATACATTAGTTCTACCGTCAGCTTTGTACTTATGTACAATTGTTACATCATTATATGATATGGATATTATGAAATTTGAATTTAATATTACTTAATCATTAATTAAATTATATTAATTGTACTTAAATGGCCATAATTTTTATGTTATTAAAACTTCTACATTTAAATTTTGTTTATAAAAATGATCTATGTTCTGATTTTTGGTATACTGAAATGTTATAACATAACATAACATGGTTTTTAAGCAATACAAATTGTTCTCTTCGATAATTGAATATGATATTTCAAGTTTCTACTATAAGAATGATGTGTAAGCTGAGGTGTTTCTTACCCATTAAGTGAATGTGTTACCTAATTGGTGTATATTGAAATTTAGAAGTGCCGCATGTTTTTTACATTTCTAAATTCATTAAAAACTGAAGTCTCCAAACGCGCCCCAGTCAACTTCATCGTATCCTCCAAGTGCATAGTCTTCAGCTGCGTGGCAGTAGAGGGCTGTGCTTGCGGTCGCAGCGTCGTGTGCACATGCGGTATGAGCGGCCCAGGCAGCTTGTCCCCAGCCCCATCCGTGGCCCCAGTCTATCGCCACTCCTGAGAGGACCGTGTGATCTGCTTCGTAGGCCGGATTTCCTCTTTTGTTGCCTACATCGGCGCTCCTTATGCTTGATACTTGCTGTTGGCCTGTAAATGGAAACTCTTTGTTAAATCAGATAACACTCTGGCAATATAAACCACAGTTTATGCTTGAATTGAAAAAGTTTTAGTTCAATTTCAAATAAATCCCGGTTTAACAGTGGTTAATAACAATAAATTATTATTAGATTTATTTTGAATTAATTACACAATTTATATATATAAGTAATATTTGCACCTACTATGGATTGAATCTGGAACGATTTAGTAATACTAGACTAACGCTCTAACTTTTCAGCAGCCCCAGGTTATGTAACACTTTTGTTGGTTCAATTACTTTATAAACTAGCTTTATATTTAAACGTGTGGCGACTATATAAAAAAAAATAACTTGAGTAAAGTTACTTTACTCCAAAAAAAGTATGAATACAATTAACAAACAAATTCAAGAAATATTAGCGGTATTGGTTTTGCACGCTCTTATAAATGTTCTGCTTACACACTATTTGCCATCTCTGAATCTTTGAAACCGAGATTGGTAGATAGTTTGTGTTTAAACAAACTAAACATATACATTTATATTTTGCAAAGATATATTAGCATTGCGCATCTTTTTAACATTTTTTTACTCAACGGTATTATAAGTTGAACAAAGTCACATCTAAGTATAAATAAATATTACAAATAGTGTACTTTTAATATTTAAATTAATTTACCATTAATTCTTTTAAACAGGTTAATAATTACGTTGTCAAATAAAAGTAATTTTAAATTCAATTATGTCGCATATGAATACTTTTTTGTTTTAAAAACCCATTAAACTTGGTTGAAATATAATAACATGTGCTACTTGGTGTAGAACGGGCATTTAGTGTTTTGTCCAGTTAATCAAAAATAACACCGTTTTACTTCTAGTAGCATATTATACTGTTATTATAAAACAGAATATAATAAAATTTAGAATTGTTTAGTAAAAAATATATTAATAATTTAGTAATTAAAAATGCATCTTTTAATAACAAATAAACATATTTAAGTCTATTAACATAGTAAAGGTAGCGCCAGTGTTGTTAATAACTTTGATTCTGCAAAATGTATTACACCATTTTGTATGATAGTTAATAAATACAAGATAAATAAAATAGTATTTTTTATTTGTAAACAACCTTTTTTATTCTTTATTTTCTTTAATAATTCTATAAAATTTAATTTTTTTAATTTATTTTAAAAACAAATTAAAACGTTAATGATGACAATAAAAAAAAACCGTAGCCAATAAATTCATCGGACTTTATAATTTTATACAATTTTACTAACCAGCTTGTTTCTATTACGAGGGGCACTGAGATTGCAGAATCAAGTACTGCCTGTATTGTCAGCGTTCTGCAATTGTCATATTCGTAAAATTTGACGTTTTTCACCTATAATTCAGTTGACAGTTCGATTTCAAACTGCTCGGTTTCGTTTCAACAAAATTTAACGAAAGTAATAATTGTGTAAAAAATGGAAATTTCAAATGTGACTTCCGAGTGATGATTTTTTATGATTTTCGATACGGTTTAACACCGCAGCAATGTGTGGATAAGCTTAGTTCGTTATTTGGGGATGAAACACCATCTAAAACTATGATTTACAAATGGTTCACAGAGTTCAAGCGTGAAAAACCAACAATTAATGACGATCTCTGCAAAGGTCGTCCATGCACCTCTGTTGTCGCAAAAAATATTGATGCTGTGCGTAAAATGATTTTGTCAGATCGGCATGTGATCTATAGTGAGATAGAGGCATCCTTAGGCAATGCAGCAAAACAAATACATACGATACGATTGCACGATCATTTGCATGTCAGAAAGCTTTGCAGTCGTTGGATCCCACACAATTTGAAAGAAAAACACAAACAAGCACGTGTCAAAGAAAATCGAAGAGGGTTGTTCAAATTTGGTATATAACATCGTAACAGGTAACGAACCTTGGATATATTCATATAAACATAAACTAAACAGCAATCGACGACTGTATGAGTGTTTCAAAATAAACCTAAACCCACAAAAGTAGTGCGTTCACAAAGCGTTTCAAAAAGAATAATTGCTTGTTTCTTCCAAAAAACGGGTCATGTTGCAACTGTTGCATTAGAGGATCGGAAGACAGTTAATGTTGACTGGTAAACTTCAATTTGTTTGCCGAAAGTTATTGCTAAAATCAGAAGAAACAACATAAACCGACAAATTATTGTTCATTATGACAATGCAAGCGTTTACACAGCACGACAAACTGTAGAGTTTTTGACCAATAACAACATCCAATTAATGACTCATTGCCCATATTTGCCTAGTTTATCGCCCAATAACTTCTTCCTATTTTGACATATCAAAAATAAAACGCCTGGCTACCGTTTTTTATCGCCTGAAGAGGCCGTTGAATTTGACATTTAAATCAAAAATGGCAAAATTGTTTTGAAGATTGGTTTCATCAGATGCAAAAGTGTATAGATTTTAAAGGAAAATATTTTGAGAAGCAATAAAGCGATTTACATAACGTAATTTGTGTGTTGCTTTACATTTTCCGCAAACTTTAGCAGTGTTCCTCGTAATGAACTAATAAACAGTTATTGTAATCTTAGCTAATCTGAATTATTTGGTTGTTTGTTTTGACTAGTTGATTGATTATCAAATATACAAAATGTCTTAAAAGTGAAACCCGTGCTTTTAAAATCCGAATCAGTAAGTCAAAACAGAACAAATATAAAAAATATTTTTTTTTTAATTAACTAAAAATTAATTTACTTTTAGAAAAAAATAACACAAGAACGTACAAAATAATCTAATAAAAACTATTGAGTTGGTAATATTGTCAGTCAAGTAGTCATATCATGTCAGTTATTAGTCATATTGACTTAAAATAATGTAGTTTGCTTATTTTTCTTTTATTTTTGTGTTTAAAATAAAACTATTTTAAAGTAATCAAAGCTATGTTGATATGATAAACATATTAGTGCATGTAATGACAATGCCAGTGCAGCGGCTAGAGCATATGTTCAAAAGTTTTCAAGTCAGCACTTTTATGCTAAAGACGTGTTGAATAACAATTATTGGAAACTGGTAACTTAAATCTTCAAACAAATCTAAGTAGACGTTCCAGTGTTCTAAATGTTTGTGATAAATTTCTTAGTAAACCAAGATTAATGAATCTGTATCTTTCAACTTTTCCAGAGATTACAACAATTACTGTTGAGGTTGCTGTAAGATTTTTTTTATTACTTTGGTTGTTAATTTTTTTTCTTATTACCACCAAACTTAATCCGCGACTCATCTATCATTATTCTAAGATAAACATAGTAAAATTGAAACAATTTCTTAATCATTTTCATTTTGATGCTTCCATGCTCTGTTATTAAACCAAAACAAAAGTACTTAAGCAAAACAGGCAGTTAATAAGAAACAAAAGGCATTTAACAAATACAGGATTATAAAAGAATCCGTAATCATTGTGACAATCTAATACAATCCGAAAAAGATGACAGTAACAAAACTAAATGAATTTTTCAAATAAAGATAAGGTACACACATTGTAGTATTTTTTTAAATTTTATTAATATTTAAAATTATATATTTTTTAAATTGGTTGTATTGGGAAAGGGAAAAAATTGCGTCAGTATTTGCTGTAATCTGTATTCTTGCAAGTGGTTCTTTAGTAGTCGGATATTTATCTTAAAAAAAATAATAAACAAAAAAAAATAAAATCATGTCTAAGTTAGAGCCAGATAGACTGTTAAAGGAGGAGCTGGAATATGAGCTCGCTGTAAGAGGTACCGTAGTTACAGGAACAGTAAAGGACATGATTTCCGCCTTAAGAGGGCTACTAGCGTTAGAGAAGGCCGGAAAGAGTTTTGTGAGCAAATGGGAGGGGACAGCGGAGACAGACGTAGAAGTTTGTGCTACAAAACTAAATGATGTAAAAACTCTGTTAACCGGGAAGCTTGAGCCGACTATGGTGAGAAAACTCGAAACCAAGTTTTCTCACATTTTATCGCGTTTAGAGAGGTGTCAGCAAACGGCGCGTGCTGAGGTGGAAGAGTCGCGTGCTGACCTATATACACAAGCTTTGGTTTGTTATGGGAATTTTCCTGATTTAGTGCAGGCCTATAAAGACCAGCAAAAACGAGGAGCGGAACCGCCGATTGAAATTGTTCTCTCAGAGTCGGTGATGCCCAGAGGTGGTGCTTCATCGACTCCTATCAGAACGGTGCCAATGGTTGGAACCGGAACGTTGTTAAACCTTGAGGGGAATAGCGCGATGTTGGACGCTACTTTAATCCGACAATTAGAAAGAGCATCGGTGATGAAGTGGGACATTAAGTTTGGTGGCGAAATAGGCGAAAGTGTGAATGGGTTCATTGAAAGAATTGAAGAGTTGGGTGTGTCGCGAGGAGTCAATAAAGTTCTTTTGTACCACAGTGCCGTGGAAGTTTTGAGAGGAAAAGCATTGTTGTGGTTCCGTGCAAATCGGCATAAGTTAAATAGTTGGGACGATATTTCTGAGGGGCTACGTGGTCAATTTCTACCTAGAAATTACAACGAGCGGCTGCTTGCACAAATTAAGGCTCGCACACAAGGGGAAGATGAACCCATCGGCATTTATATGGCCTATATGAGTAATTTGTTTAATAGATTAACATGTAAAGTGGCAGATGCGACCAAGCTGCGCATAATAACTAATAACTTACTACCACTTTATCAAGTTTTTCTCGTTACTAACGAGGTAAGTTCGGAGGAAGAACTTCTAGAGTTAGGAAAAAAAGTTGAAGAGTCCCAGGGAATTATAGAGGACTATTGTCCACCGGTAGAGAGGTCGAACGTAGAAACCGATCTGGCATATGTGAGCAGTGGGGTTAAGAAATTAAAGATTTCAGAGATGTATCAAGGTAGGGATCGCTGGGAGAATCCAGGCCCTAGCCGGAGGTTAAATGATAGTGCGCACTATCAAAAAGACAATGCCATTTCGAGGGTACCGCAAGGGATCAATACCCAAGTTCGACCCGGGGGAGAATTTAGTAGAGCGGGTAGAGATATAGTATGTTTCCGATGTGGGAATCAAGGTCACATTGCCCGAAACTGTGTTGTAAAAGTAATTAAATGTTTTATGTGTGGGAAGCTTGGGCATATAAAATCTGGATGTCCGGGAAACGGGCAGAAGAAGTAGTAGGCGACCAGCTACCACTTTCTAAAGAACTGGTCACCAATAACAAGTATACAAAAGACAAATCTTCACTTAATACTGACTTCCTTAATTTTGTATTGGATCAATCGGGCGAGGGCGAATGTCCGTATTTAGCGGTTAGAATTTACGGGATTGAGATGTTGGGTTTGCTGGACTCAGGGGCAAATGGAATTTTCATGGGATTAAAAGGGTGGGGTAAATTAAAAATGATGGGGGTTAAAATGGTTGAATGTAGTTCCGAGTGTTCTGTAGCTAGTGGGGATAAAATCAGTTGTATAGGAAAAATTTGTGTCCCAATAGAAGTGAAGAGGAGGGTTCAAGTTTTTAAAATTTTATTTGTTCCGGAGCTACACCATACATTAATTTTGGGGGTTAAATTCTGGGTGGGAATGGATATAATTCCAAATTTGCGGTCAGGGGAATGGTTTTTTGGGACAAATAGAGACGTGGAACAAAGAGAAAGGCATTTAAGTATTAACTCTTTAGTTACATCCTCGGATCTGTCAAGGGGAGAAAAGGAAGAGCTAGAAAACCTTGTTAATATTTATTTTACTAGAATTGCGGGAGTAGAATTGGGTTGCACAAATAAAGTTCAGCACAAAATTTTGACTACAAGTGTACCAATAAAATCAAGGTACTACCCGGTAAGTCCACACATGCAGAAACTGATTGACGAAGAAGTAACGGAAATGTTACGGCTTGGGATCATCGAGAGAAGCACCAGTGGATGGAGCTCGCCAATCTTGATGGTTCCAAAAAGTGACGGATCTCGTCGTTTCTGTGTGGATTTTCGGAAGCTGAACTCGGTATCGGAGCCCTGTGCATACCCTTTGCCCTTCATAAACTCCATCTTAACAAAATTGGGTAATGCAAGGTTTTTAAGTAGTTTGGACATAAAGTCTGCGTATTGGCAGATTCCGATGGATGAGTCCAGTAAAGCCTACACAGCATTTACAATCCCGGGGAGGGGTCTCTTTCAATTTAAGCGAATGCCGTTTGGCCTTAGTGGCGCTCCAGGCACGTTTCAAGCGCTGGTTGATAAAATCTTCGGCCCCGAGCTTGAGCCCTTCTTGTTCAAGTACCTAGACGACATTATAATTGTAACCCCTGACTTTAACACTCATAAACAAATTTTAGAGGAAGTTTTCATTCGGTTACTTGACGCCGGACTTACCTTAAATCGCGAGAAATGCGTTTTCTGTAGAGAGGAGCTGCGCTATTTGGGGTATGTCGTAAATAGAGTAGGCATTAATGTGGACCCGGAGAAGGTAAAGGCTATTGTGGAGATGCCGCGTCCTAATTGCATAAAGGAAGTCCGGAGGTTCATGGGAATGATGTCTTGGTATAGGCGTTTCATCCCTAACTATTCCGAAGTATCGGAGCCCTTGACAGCGCTTACTCGCAAAAATTCTCGGTTTGAGTGGACAAGTAGTTGTGATGAAGCATTGACCATCCTCAAGGGAGCCCTGGTTAGTTCCCCAATCCTGGCATGCCCTGATTTTAGTCAGCCTTTTCGGCTAGATTGTGATGCCAGTGATGTAGGGCTGGGGTCAGTGTTGTCCCAGGAAATCAACGGTGAGGAAAAGGTCATCTGCTACCTGTCAAGGTCCCTTACGGCGAGCGAGAGAAAATACTCACCAACCGAAAGAGAGTGTTTAGGAGTGTTATGGTCCATTGAGAAACTTCGGTGTTATCTGGAGGGGAGCGAGTTCACAGTGGTTACTGACCATTTCAGTTTGCTGTGGCTCGATCACCTGAAGGATCCACAAGGAAGGCTGGGGCGATGGGCTCTTAGGATGCAACAATTCAAGTTTCGAATTGTGCATCGGAAAGGTACGGAGCATGTCGTCCCAGACTGTTTGTCTAGGGCATTTCCATCGGAGCCAGCGGTTATTTATGAAATGGTCGAGAAAGATCCAGTACAAGATAAATGGTACTTGGCTATGTGTCAACGGGTAATGGAGAAATCGTTAGAATTTGTTAAGTGGAGAATAGAAGAGAATGTGTTGTTTAGATGTGTTGATTCGCATGCGGGGAGTGATGTAGTGGAAGACCAGTGGAGGATGGTAATTCCTAAGGAAAGGCGCAAGGAGTTGTTAAGTTCACATCATGATGATGCTACGGCTGGGCATCTTGGGATATATAAAACCTACCATCGACTTGCTCTAAGGTTTTACTGGCCTAAGATGAAAGCCGATGTAGCAAGATACGTAAATAGTTGCGATACTTGCGCAAAGCATAAGCCAGAACAGCAAAGGCCAGGTGGGCTCATGGGCTCACGGCCTACCATTTCTAGGTGTTGGCAAATGATATGCTTGGACTTTGTTGGTCCATTGCCTCGCAGCAAAAAAGGTAACAGCTATATCTTGGTTGTCGTCGATACTTTTAGCAAGTTTACATTGTGTTTTCCACTCCGAAAAGCTACATCACAAGCCGTGTGTAAAATCCTGGAAGAAAACGTCTTTTTGTTATTTGGTGTACCTGAGTTTTTAATCACGGATAATGGGGTACAGTTTAAGAGCCGAGATTTTTCTAAACTGATGGCCTCTTTTAAAGTGAATGTTATGTACAACGCTGTCTATCATCCTCAAAACAATCCGTGCGAGCGTGTCAATAGGGTTATAAAAACAATGATTGCTTCATACATCGAGGAGGACCAACGAGTATGGGATGAGAAACTACCCCAGCTCGTTTGTGCTCTTCGTACATCTAAGCATGAGGTAACCGGGGAATCGCCTTACCTTGTAAATTTTTGGGTGGAAATGGTTATAGACACTTCCGAATATGAAGAGAAACGGTTTAAGTTAAAATTAGAATCAGCAAAGGAGATCCCAGCTACCGTATCTAAGACTGATCAATTAAAACTAATTAGGAGTAAAGTACAGAGTCGAATACAGGATGCTAGAATTAAATCACAACACCAGTATAATTTACGCCGGAGGCCTGTAAACTTCCAGCTAGGAGACAAGGTCTGGAAGAAAGAATTCCGACTCTCTGATGCTTCTAAAAATTTTAATTATAAGTTAGGTAATAAATTCTCAGGGCCTTATATAATTAAAAATAAGCTTGGAAGAAATGTTTACGAGTTGATTACTGAAACCGGAGTGCCTAAAGGTAATTGGCATGTGCAACACCTGAAACCGGTGAAAACATTTGAGGAGATTGGAATCGGTTAGGTCTAGTAACTAAATGTCATCATTTATTGAATTATATTTATTTTATCTTACTATTAGATTACTTGGGTGGTTAGTTTTTAAGTGGGTTTTATACTGATACTCACAGTTGGGGATTAATGAGTTCTTGATAAAGAAAATAATTTTGTTTTTATTAGTAATAAATTAATTGTTATTATGCGTACAAAAAAAAATGTTTCACATTTTTTTTTATGGA
The DNA here is from genome assembly GCA_963932245.1 of Tachinus rufipes. NCBI lineage: Eukaryota > Metazoa > Arthropoda > Insecta > Coleoptera > Staphylinidae > Tachinus > Tachinus rufipes. The sequence continues at coordinate 73,599,310 of OZ010743.1, forward strand.
AGTGGCGGTGGAGTTGTTACGGTTCAATTTTCCACATAGCTAAAACAGAGTAAAATTTAGTAATACATAATTAATAACTTGTGTGCTTATCTTGTTGGTTGAGTTTTCCGTTTGGTCGTTACGATTGTGGAGTTGCCTATGTCAAAAGTAGCATGACGGGTTCCTGGAACATACAAAAATGTCATTGATAGTGAAGGAAGTGTGTGATTGTTATTTAGCTGTGATGGTTAGAAATGCTAACAGCTGATTGATAACTGTTGTTGTTATTTGAACGATTTATATAAATTATTATTAAATAGTTACCGATAAGAGTAGTTCGGGGTTGATGATATAAACTTGATGGTCAAGTTCCTTTATTGTCCTTTTTTTATCCCTCTGTTTTACTTCCTTCCTTTCCTATTAATTTAATTATTCTGCTGAGCTGCTGTTTACTTGAAATTAACCTAAAATTTAGTTTTGTTTTTATCAGGCTGTTTCATTCATATAATATCTTACATATAATTATGGATTGGTTTACTTACGGTCAAAAGTAATGATTGATCTCGGGTTGTTGTTTTGTTCTATTCCATATAAAATTATTTGGCACTCACTCACTGACATAAACAAACACCGGCGATAATACAGAAACAAGACGAACTGACTGAACATAGCCGCTTGATAATTTCGTGACTTTTGATGTGTAGCGCTTTTGATGTAAGCGGGGTTCGATGTTCGAATTGATGTGTATTTGGCTGTCGCCACGCGTTTCGCTTTTAATTTGAATTTGAAATTAAATTAGTTCGATATAATCGCGTTGCGGTTTGGTATGTTAATTAAATTATTAGTTATTATTCCTTTTTTTTGTTGGTCCTTATTCCTAATTTTCCTTGGGTTGCTTATTTGAGTTTGTCATGCGCAGGGGGTTTTCTCTGCAGGGTCCCAGGGCTGCTATTCTCGAAGTTAGACGAACGAGTTTTGCACTCGAATCCGCCATGTTTGCGTACCATTTTGTGTTTTTGGTATTCTTGAATCCTACGAACGGAATCTTATGCGACTCTTTCGCATGATATTGTTCTACTGCTACAAACCAGTAGTTTTACTCAATTTTCGTCCGAAAGTGAAGCGTGAAACTTAAATTATGATGGATTTTCTATCGGAAAAAATAAATAATTGGGCTTTTGTTAATATTTACTTGTCGAATACCGGTTTGTAATTGAAAGATTATAAATTTTATTGAAAGTAAAAATTAATTAACACATTATACTCTTCTCTTATTTTATACTTAATACTTCATTAAAAAAATACATAGTAAAGGAATTAATAGATTTTCTACAACAATATATTGCCATGCAAAGTATATGGTTTAGATATTTCAAGAAAAATAATAACAAAAAATAAACATATTTATCAATATGTATTACGCACACGACATATTTATTATATTGTGTATTAGAATATCATATATTGCGGTCTTTAATATATTTAATTTTAATTACATTGTTGGATACCAAAAGCAAATTTTGCATCTGAAAGTTACCAAATAAATATAAGTCAAAATATAAATGTATAAACATGGCATTGTCAGCCTTCAGTTAGCCGGTGAATTCAGAAAATAACAGACGTATTTGACTGTATAATTATGTTTGAGGTAACATTCATTAGTTTAGTTCTTATATGCTTTTTATAAAAAGCAAATAAGAATTAAATTAATTAATATAACCTCAAACATAACCCTTAAATATGTGCAAAAATAAGTAAACAAACCGAAATGACAGAATAATGCCGTGTTGCCACATAGTAATAAAGCAACGCACACGAATTATGTTCATGAGATTCTACGGGTGTTCAAGAATACCAAAACGTGTGGCGCATTGTTCTTATGCGAAACTTTTTACTCGAACCGATTCCTGCACTAACATATGCGTGTAAATTCGAGAATAGCAGCCCAGGAAGATCTCGATCGAGAGATCCTTTTCTACCGCTGATTTCTGCCGTGACACATCGCTTAGCGGATTACTAAGTGTTCGGTAAAATTTAAAGTGTATAATTTCTTTCGCTTGGCGGATCTACTGTAACAATTATCAGTCAGTGGTAGACTTTCAAATTATTTCCTGGGAACAATTAAACTCAAGCTTCTGTTAATGGTTAAAGTTAATTTATTAATTACGTTAAACCTACTTTCCCTTCCCCGCGCTGGCAAATGGAAGTGGATTAGTTTAATTAAAATTAAAATTACATCGGCCACGTGTGGGAGTAAATTTATGAAGAATTACAATTAATCCGGTTTTCCTCATTGCATTGGTAATGATTTTATGACCGGCCACGTGGGAATAAGTTTAAGAAGAATAGTTTAGCAAGATCGTATTAATCATTACCGGCCACGTGGAGTATTTTTCTTCATTAAAGGTGGAAGCACCAAGCCCCTTTAAGAAGAGTAGAAGAACCTGTGATCTTTCCCAAATAGTAGCCTTTTAGGCATATGACCAAATTTAGAAAAAGAATTGTTTTGTTAGTTATAATTTTTGTATTTTGTTAATCGATTTTTTTTTTTTTTGTGTTAAATAGTATGGATGGAGTGTGTGAGTGAGTACTGTTGCTGCATTTATATTTTTTTTTATGACACCTTAAGTTGGTGTGGTAATTTTGTTTCCTTTTATGTACGTATATATTTTACTTTAATAGAATTTATTATTTTTTTTTGTTAAGCAAGGGAATTGTTTTCCAACCCTACCCCTCTTGATTTTTTTTTCCTACCCCAACAGGTTTATTGATTCGTCCTGATTGTGGTGGAAACGGAAACCCAACTTTCCAGTGGAAGCACCTATAAAAAGTTGAGTGACGGCAGTAACAGTTTAAATTAAAAAAAAAAATCAATTGGCGCCCTGGCATTTGTAAGGATCATATTGGTGAGTGACTTTTATTCTATTTTCTTTACTGTCTGTGAATCTGTGTGTTTCGGGACCCGCCCCTTTCTTCACTGAGCTAGTCTGGCTAGCCCTAAATTTGGTTAACTCGCATAGGGCTAAAGGGCGCGTTACAATTTTCAAAACAGGCAGTTAATAAGAAACAAAAGGCATTTAACAAATACAGGATTATAAAAGAATCCGTAATCATTGTGACAATCTAATACAATCCGAAAAAGATGACAGTAACAAAACTAAATGAATTTTTCAACTTTCCTCAAGTAACAAATTCTATAAAACAATGAATTTATTGTAAGTAGTTCAAAGTTTTCAATACCTCTTCTACAAAATGATCAAAGCAATTTAATTACTAATCTAAAAAAGCAGATATTTTTGCAAACCAATTTACATCTAATTTTAAATCTTCTTACTGTTGAATCTAAAATGCCAGCTAGTAGTAAAATAATGAATCAATCTTCTAAAATTAAATACCAGAAAGACGGTGCATATAAAATAGTACCTATTATTCTAAGAACATTTGCAACAAGTTAACTCCCATTCTCACTAAAATATTTGCCTTATCATACAAAAAAAAAACATTCCCAAATTGTTGAAAGATGAAAAATGTTCAATAACTACAAAGAGAGACCATTTCCATAACTGTTCAATCTGATAAAAAAAAAAAAAAATTAAAAATATATTAATTTCTACTTTATCAAGCTTTTAAAATAAAATAACTTTATTTCAAATACTTAATAAAGATTTTACTTTTTTATTACAAAAAAGTTTTAGTTTTCAAAGCATTTGACAGAGTTTCCTAATCTTTTTAACAAGCCCCATTGTATAAGTTTTAATCACAAATCTGTAACTCTTAACAATAGCTTTTTTGACAATAAAAAAATTATACTTAAAATTGATGGATTTTATTCTGATCACAAAATTCTAAATGCTAGTGTTCTTCAAAATTCTGCTCTTTCTATGATTTTATTTTTAATTTAAATTAATCAATTTTTTCAAGTAATTAAAAGTTTAATTCATAGTTTTGCAGATGATACTTCTTACTTTCCAAACACCATATCCACAAACATGACAAAACGTCTTAAAATTTCTAGGTTAGAATCTGTAGCATATATAAACAAAAACCTCAAAACAATAGGCGTTTTGCCGTGAAAAACCCTACATACCAGCAATCAAACAGCGGTTATTTTTTATCTCTCTTTATTTTGGGATGATCGCGGAAAACTCACGAAAACGTACTGGTTGTAAACGGTTACACCTATCATTAATTTTCTTATGATTATTAATAATTTAATAAATTATATATTTAATAAATATTTGATATATGTATATGGGTAATTCCAATACTTTTCGACTTATTTGAAAAAGTCGACCTCTTTGATTTTGCTCAAATTTCCAGGGATCAAAATATGGATAAAAAAAAATAAATTTCTAAAATTTTGGACTTTAGAATATTGCCTGTTCAAAATGACACACATTTGAAGGTCTGAAATAATAAATAAAACGTACATGTAATAAGGAATATTTTGAGCCATTGTGGACCTTTCTATCTTTTTCCAGAGGCCCAAAAATTAAGATACAAAAATGTGCAGTTCGTCGATTTTGACAATTTTTGAATATTAAAAAATTCTTGATAATGCCCGATATACCATTTCTCATATAGATAACCTTTTTTCTTGTGTTTTGAAGAGCGCTTTTTCGGGACCTGAAAATTATAAGTTTTGAAGATTGCAAAAACATGTGCAACTTCCTGCATCAAAATAGTGGTGTATGCGTATTGATTCTATGAGTTTTGTGTAATCATTTTAAAAAGAGATGAATCACAAAGAATTTTAGACTTTGTGGATCAAATTTTGTTAAGATTTGACAAAATTAGAACGGCTTAAAGAAAGCAAAATTTTGCAATTTTGCTAAATTTACAGTTTTTTTTGGAATAATGTTTGAAGCTTAATATATCAAAATGATTGGCACAATATTAATAATAAAAATATGGGTTTTAAAGTACATGTAATAAAGAAAAATTTAAGCCATTGTGAACCTTGTTATCTTTTTCCAGAAGCTTAACAATTGAGACACAAAATAAGCTAAAAAAGACGTTTTATTGTGAAATTTCTGACCTTCAAATGTGTGCCATTTTAAACAGGCGATATTCTAAGGTCCAAAATTTTGGAAATCTATATAAAATACTAGAATTTCTTAATTGATGCAACTACTTCTGTTTAACTTTTGCAAATATATAAAATTTATGTTAGTCCTTGTATTAAATATTGTTTTCAAGTGTTAGGAGGAGCATCCAAAACTTCTTAATCTATTCTAAATTTTATTCAAAAACAAGCTATTTAGACTAGCTAATCTAAAATTAACTAATGACTTTGATTTTTGAGTAAATGAATTTTACTATGTATTATTATTCTTGGTTTCAACAACTTCTGGTAAACTCATAACTCAAAAAAAAAAACTCATCAATGTTTTGAGAAGTTCTGGATAAAATAAATAAATTAATTAATTAATTTGACAAAGTTATAATGTGATAATGCTTACTTTTAATTAGAAAGTAATCTATATGTGTTAAAAATGTATAGATAATATAATTAGTTACCCGTTAACATGTGGTAATTGGAAAAATGTTTACTCTTAATTTTTAAATTGTTTTGGTTTACTGAACCGGCTTTTAAATCCACGAGCTTCATTTTAAAACATCCTGTACATATGCATATTCACATATTTTGTACATTGTATAGCAAACATAAACCTGCAGTATATCTAAACTGCATTCTTCTACAAAAATGTTACTTTACCACTGGATCCAGCATTTCTAATAAAGTCTGGAAGCTTTTTGTAATTTTTTTCGACGTTTAAGTTAATTTAGTGAGCACATTAGGTTGTTATATCTGAGCACACTGATTAGTTTTAAAAAAGTTTTTCTAATTTTATTACAATGTTGTAAAAATGTTTGCATACAACACATGTATAAATTTAATATATTAGTTAGTATTTCCCACTTCATTATACCGTTTCTCAAAAGTCAGTAAATAATTCCTTTTAAGTTTAGTAACTAAACTTAGTGGATCCGTACAAGGTGAAAATTTTGAGTGGAATAAAGTAGTAAATACAATATAAAAAAAGAATACAGTATTAAAAAAAATAGTCAAAGGATAAGATACAGTGATAGGAAAAGGAGCAGTGAGTGCTTAAAAGTTTGAAGATCAATTAAAATTGCAAATAACGTGGTCGGTCAGCTGCACAGTTTGAACGGTTTGCAAACTGTCCAACTCGTATGTTGGAACAGACCTTATATATAGTGGGAGATTTAAACGCAAGGATGGGAAAAATAACAATGGTCTGGAAGATATAATGGGTACACATGGTAAATGCACTAAAAATAGTAACAAATGCAGACTAATAGATTTCTGTGCTATAAATGATATATCGATACTAAACACCATTTTTGCTCACAAAGAAACACATAAATTCACAAGAAAAGTACAGAACAGAGAGAAAAAATCAATAATAGATTATATACTTGCCAGTAAGACAATACGACCAGAGGTCAAAGATATAAAAGTAATAAAAAGAAATGAAATCGACAGGGTTTAGTTGTAGCAAAAGTTAAGGCAGAAAGGTCTAAGTCAAATAGCAACAAGACAAGAGCATCTGGACGAAAGATCTTAAAACCCAGAATCAACAAGTTTAAAGACCCGTAGTCAAGAAGAATATAAAAAAAAAACATTGAAATGATTTGCAAAGAACTACCTGAACCAAATAGAAACAATGTAGAAGAACTATGAAAAAAATTTAAGAACGTGATAACTGAAGCAACGTTGAAAACCTGTAGAACAATAAATAACAATACAAACAGAAAACAATCACATTGGTGGAACCAAGATACCAAAAATAAAATAAAGAAAAAAAATCAAAAATGGAGAAAGTACCTAAACACAAAACAAGAAAAGGATTACAAAGAGTACAAAGAGCAATGTAAGATAGCTAAAACAGCAGTAGAACAAGCCAAAATAGAAGAATGGAAAAGATTTGGAATGAAACTGGAAGAAAATTACAAAAAAAACAAGTAATTGTTCTATAAGTTATATAAGTAAAAAAGTACAAAAACAAAAAGTCAAGATTGCTAATGCAGGTGAAAGATAAATATGGAAGAATTCTAATAGAAGAGTATGAAATTATGAAAAGGTGAAAAAGCATTTCAAAAAAACTTTAGATGAGAGACAGAATACAAATAATGATGAAGAAACAACTAATAATAATAACTCTATAGAAAGAAATCAAGAAACAGAAATAACAATAGAAAACATTTAAAAAGAAATAAAGCCGTAAGAAAAAGAAAAACCATTAATGAACACCAGCATTTATGATTTTAAGGTCAGAGTTAAAACCATCAGTTTTAACTATTATTCTTATTGCCAAAAAAAGTATTGATACAATTTACAAATTTATGATCAAGACTTATATACAATAGAGCTTGTTGATAAGATTAGGATGCCATACCTTATCAAATGCTTTAGAAATATCAAAAACTATTGCAAAATTTTTTCTATGTTTGTCTAACGTAGATTTTGTATCTAACATGTCAGAAAGTTGACAAATATTTTGATCAAAACATATATTAAAAAAAAATTGATCTAAAAAGTAGATAATGTAAAAATTAATAAATTTTTTAGTTTTGTCAGTAATGCAATTAGTCTCTAAATTAAAAAAAAAAAAACAGATTTGTCTCCATTTTTAGCTATAGGTTAAACATTTGCCATTTTTTACCAATTAAGTTATGCTTATTTTATATGACAAATTTATATATAATTAATAAATTAGTGTTTAAGAAAATTGACAGTGCTATAGCGTCTGACTCATATTAAACGGCTATAGCTAACCTGATAAAAGGCAACAGCAATCATCAGTACTAGCCTGAAGCAAAAAAAAGGATTTTAAACCAGTTTGTTTTTCCAAGTATTATTGCAACAGTTTAAATGGTTGCATCACTGCAATGAAAAAACTAACAAGAAACTACTCCATTATTACTCCCAAAAAAATTACAACAACAATGCAACTCAAACATAAGACTCCCAGTCCCCAGCAAACCTTAAATAATTTATCTGAAAAAAAAAAAAACTGATACAACTAAACAACATTTAAAATAATTAACAAACTAGTGATAATAACCACTTAGAACGTCCAGAGCTTGTATAAACTAATAAACGTAAGCTGAAAACTGGACAGACTTAACATTAATGTCCTAAGCATGAGCAAAGTAAGATGACCAAACTTAAAAAAACTACAAACTTGAGATAAAATGTTCTATTATTTTGGTAACAAAGATAAAAGACACTTTAAAGTAGTTGTAATCTTACTGAACAAATACATAAAGCAATCATAAACCTATATATGCTCCATTAGCAGACAAACTAATTAAATTAACAAAAAGATAAAATCAATATCATACTCAGCGACTTTAATGTAATAATCGGCAAAAACAAAATAGAAAAGATGTTGGGTTGGGAACCGGAACAAACAAGAAAAACAACTGATCGAGTTTACACAAACTTACAAAATGGTCCTTTCAAACATATTCTTCAAGTTTTTCTTAAACAGATTATATACGTGGACCTCACCGCATCATACAAAAAAACAAAACAATCCGCAACAATATCTTAATAAATAAAAAAATCCACAGATCAATCACAAATACAAAGACTTACTTTAGAGCAGATATTAACTTTGACTACAACCTGGTAGTTGCAAAAATGCATCTAAAGCGTATCGTCCTAAAAATAACAAGATATAATCAATTCTAAGCCAGATAACCTACTCAAGTATAAAAGAAGCTATACCCAAGGTGTTGAACAACAAATTGTTGTCAATTAACAGAAAACATCTAAACAAAAAACATGTAGTAGACTGTTGGCAAAGCATAAAAGACATAATATGCAAAATAACAAAAAGTAAAGTCCAAAACACAACTAAGAAAGCAAAACAAGAATAGATGACAATCAATATTTAAAAACCAGACATAAAATCCAAGAAATAGTAATTAAATAAAAATATAATTTACATCAAAATGTTAAAGTGTTTACATTCAACAACAGAGTAAACTTATAACAAGCACTAAGAAAAATAGCAGCATTGAAAGAATATATAACACAGTTATTTTAAGATTAAAAAAAACCTCACATTACTCGAACAAGATACCACAAAAATAAAATTGACCGTTTAGTCTCCATTTTTAATAAGATCTATATCACAGCCCTCAGGAGTCACTCCACAGATATAACTCAAATCTACTATCATATCAATCTCAAAGAAGACAAATCCCAAAAAATGCAGTGATTATAAATTAATAAATCTAATTTTTAAAGTATTTCTAAAAGTTATTCACAATGGAATCAATCAAAAATGCAAGTTAAACATGATCATCGACTAATTTAGCTTCCGATTAAGAATGGGTACAAAAAATACAATATTCATATTACAAATGCTTTTACAAAAATGTTGCAACCAAAACTAAGGCAACTTTATATGCTTTATCAATTTAAAAAAAAAACATTGATAAAGTAAACCATGCTAAACTGGTCAAGATCCTGCAGAATATTACAAAAAATCAAATGCTAAAAACCATACTGAAATAAACGGACATAAATTATAAAAGTTAAGTGGCTAAAAATAGAAAAAGATTTGCAATTGTAAACGTTATTTTTTATAGTTGGCAACGCTGTCAACACTTGATCGTTTACAACAATGTTCACCAGTTATACAACCAGAAGTCATATTCGCATACCCGATAAGATCAATTTTTTAAATAGTAAATAGAAAATAGAATATTTTAAAATGTAAATTTCCTAGTTATTACATGTTAAAAATCCACTTTAATTGACGACAAATTTATACAACAAACATTGTTGTTATTATTATTACTTAGTTTTGTTTTTAACTTTTAATTAAACATAATCACAATCATTGGCAGACAAATTTTGTTCAATAGCATTTTCACAATTACCCACTCATCATTTATTCAACAAAACGTTAATAGTTATTGAAAAAAAGTAATGCAACATAGCTTTATTTTTGTTATTATTAAATTAAAAAAAAACACTTTTGACAAAAGTTACATGGTAAAAAGGCTCAATATTTGTGTGACCTTAAAATTCTCTTACGTTATACCGCGCATGTGTTAGGATATGAGTATTAAATTTTTTAAATCAGCAATACTTTTTATTTCAGTTAGTTTAAAAATGTTGAAAAGTTACATAATACCTCGCATAATACATTTTTTAAGAAAAATGGTATATAATTTTAATGTTTAAACAAAATTAAAACTAATATTAGTCTACGTTTTTATCCCGTAGGATAACATCATTATTTTTTTTTTAGTAATTTTATGTTTAAAGGTTTATACATTATAAAAATTGCTTTAGTTGCACTTACTACTTTTTAGTCAAACAAAAGTAGTGTATACAAATAAATATTTTATTTAAGTACTAAAATTTTCAAATTTTCTAATTTTGTATCATCAAAATGTATACAACCCAAAGTAAAAGGTTTTGATGATTCCAAAAAAAATTATTTAAAAAAATTCAAAGTCACAAAAACTGTTTAAAATATTTTTTTAATTTAGTAATAACATAAATGTAGCCATGTTGCATTATTTTTTACTCAACCTATATAATTATTTAACTTGGAAAAAAAAAGGTATATTGACAAATATTTCTATTCCTATCAATCAGCAATATGTTCTCGAATGTCAGAAAACACGTTAAAATCGGAGCAGACAATTTCGTATTGATCTCAGATTCTGAGAGAGTTTTATATTCAAGTTTTATGTATTTATTGAAATATTTAACTTAATAGCAATTTGAATAAATGTCTATTCATTTCATGTAATGTATAAATTTTTACTCAATGGATATTTAATTAAAATAGTTTGTATAAATAATAAAAATAATTTTGCTTTAACATTTAAAACTTTAAATTTTATTGTTAGTTACTTTAAGTTGTTGACATATCAACCTAAAAACACTGTTATTAATAATATATTTTAAAATAGCGGTTTGTTTCCAGATTGTTTAATATTAATCACCTGCTGTATCGTTGGATTATTGTCTAATTTAAAAATAAAACCTTTTACTAGTTTAAGTTTAGATTGTAATTGCTTGTCATCTTTAGCGACGCAACACGCAATAAACGCTTAATCTTCAATTTACCACACTTTGCGTTTACTTTGTTTATTAATTAACTAAACAATAATTTTACTTTAGAACGGTTTGTTGCCAAATTGGCATCTGAAGCAATTCAAAAACTACGAAAACTCATTTTTTTGTCTTGCTCAAAGTTGTAATCCCTAATCTATCTCGCAACAGACTAACAGAGCAACAACTCGCCATGCACGCTTCTTCATAAATTGAACCTGTACAAAGCATCAATTGCCAGTGCAAAACATGTTTTAGGTTATTACGTATAAGGCCTTACTGCTATATATTGTGTTATTATACAACACCAACAAAGCCTCAATTGTCAATATGTAAATAACAATATGTTACAGCCCTTCAAACATGCGACAGCTGCCAGTACCTCAATGACCTCATTGCTAATGTACTTTGTATTAAACACCTCTAAGAACTTTTTTGGTCTATGTGTAAATAACTTTTTACAGCTACACTTTTAAAAATTCTCTTAGCAACTGAGTAATTAAATTTTTTATGTTTAAAACAATTATTATAATAATTTATTACATTACTTATACACCGTTAACACAACTTCAAACGCTAATAAAAAACGCTAAACCTTAACCCCAAAATTACTTAACACTGTTCCTACTTAAGATTCCTTTAATACAAAACAAAACTTGACTATTATGTGATATAAATAAGGACTAGCCAATATATTGCAAACAGTGTTTAGCGTAAAGTCTCGCCCACTTTACTACTATTTTATTAATAAACAAAGCACCAACTTTACAACTCATTAATCATCAATTGAACAAGCAAGCAACTATCCAAGCACTACTGTCGATTTGACATAATACATCATTATTTTCAAACACAAGTTTGAGAACGACATCAAAACACTAAATTTGACAACAACACCTAAACAAACATTCAACCGCTTAATTGTTTGATAAACAACCAATATACTACACTTTACTACAACTCAAGAAGATTTTATTAAATAAAGACAGAAAATATTACTTATATTTATTGCTCATAACTACCTTTTTTGCATATGTTTTTACTAAAGACATGCAAATGCAATAAAAATCACAAAAAATGCAATCAACACAGCATTATTGTTGTTCAACAAAACCAACATATACTTTTATTTATTCTTGAAAAAGGAGACAAGTCTAATTTTTCAAATAATAGATCGATTGCATAATTGTCCAACCTGTCAAAATGATCTAAAAATGTATTAGTTTTCACATTGTCAAGTTTTTAAAACAAAATAATTTTATCTCAGATACTCAATATGGAGTTTGATCAAAACGTTCAACAACAGATCTTCTAACTTATGTTAGTCACAAATGGAATTCTATTTTAGATAAACAAAGAGAAAAAAGTATAGCATTCTAGTCTTGTTAAAAAACTCTATTGTATAAATTTTGATAAAAAAACTTTAAATCTTATGAATAGTTTTCTTGACAATAGAAAAATTATAGTTAGAATTGATGGTTTTAACTTTGACTCTAAAATCATAAATGCTGGTAATACTCAAAGTTTTGCTCTTTTGCCAAACTTATTTTTTAAATTTTTTTTTTTTTGGCCTGGAAACTTGTCCATTAGCCAGCTCACGGGGGCTGTTAGTAGGATTAGACTAGGTCACAATCTTCACGTCGAAGGGTCTATCACAACTTTTTATTTACACATTACAATACAGACCACGGATTAAATGGTAAAATTACAAAGGTGTTGATTACATACAATGATTACAAGAAGATTTATATTTAAATTCTTATTTTGCAATTTATTAGAAAACTTATAATGCTCTCCAATATCTAATCATTATGTATACTAAGAAGATAAACCATGTTTAGAGGAAGAAATTGATTTAATTGCATAAAGTCATTAATAAATGTTTGTCTTTGTATAGAAAATGTATGACAAGAAAAAAATATGTGATTTAAATCACCAATGTTTTTATTGCATTCACATATGTTGTTATTAAGAACACCTATCTTGCACAGATGTGCTGGTAAGCACCCATGGCCAAGCTTTAGTCGCACTATTGATGAAAAATAATATCGGCTACGCATGTATTTAAAAATGTATGATGGTTTTAAGGTAAGAGTAGAGTAAATATTGGGAGTTTGAATGCCAACTTTATTTTTGATTTACATTAATGAACTTCAAACAAGTAAATATTTGTTTAGATGGAAAAATGTCTTGTACTTTGATTAAAACAATGTCCTTTCAAATATTTATAGAAAATGCAAAGATCTGCAACATTACGCCTGTGTTGTATCTAAGTCATTAGTCAATTTTGGATCGGCAATGATCCAAATAACTTGTTTCTTAGTAGAGATTAGAAAAGATAGAAAACAATATTCAATAGAAAAAAGAATATAAGTTTTATACAGGGTGTCTCAAATTAACTAGTCATAAAATGAATGCCAGAAACTACAAGCAAATTGAGTAATATTGACCTAATAAAGTAGTATAGGTATAATGTTTAATAAATTTGGAGTTATAGCTTTTTAAAGCTTACAAAAATTTTAGATTTTTTTTTATTTAAATGGTTTTTTTTTTAAATATTTTGTAACAATTTTTATATAACAAGTCTTTGGGAAGATAGTTTTTTAAGATTCTTTAGATGATTAATCTACTACAACTTTTTAATTTTTAGGTAAATATATTTTTTTAGTTATTTCCCTTAGTGGAAATTTTTTATTAAATACACGGTTTTTGAGAAAATCAAGTAAAACCAGAGGTCAATTAAAAAAAATCAAAAATTTCTGGAAACTTTAAAGAGTTATAACTCCGAATTTATTAAATATAATATACTACTTTATTAGGTCAATATTACTCAATTTGTTTGTAGTTTCTGGCATTTATTTTATGACTAGTTAATTCAAGACACTCTGTATATATGCAACAGTTAAACAAAAGTAATTTCTTTGTTGAAGATCGGTTACAACATCTCTAATGCGTTGAATTAGTTTATTTTAAGTGTACACTTTTACTTTGTACACTTTATCTTTGAACCAGCCCCATAAACAATAATTTAGGGCTAAGAAGTCTGAAGTTATTGGAAACCAACTAATAGGACCACCGCAACCAATCCAACGCTCTGAAAACCTTTTGTGACATACTAGATAATCATTTCTAATTATGCTATAACTTAAAAACAAATGAAAATCGGATAAGAACATTTGAGTTTTTTTACATTATTTTTGCGTGTATAATACACTTCTAGAGTTTGATCCGTCTCTCCAAATAATTATCGAACGAGGTAACAGCAACTATATGCTTAAATAAAAGCACCCTCTACTCCAAGCAGTTTTATGTTTTCTTCAAAAAAATTCAAAGAGTACTTAAAAATAAAAATGTTTGTCAATGTAAGTTTGCAACTTGTTGTTGAGTACTCGACTGTTTATGTGAACTTAATATAAACATTATTTTTGCATTTTAATATAATGTGATCAGGCATCAATCTTACCTCAAATAATTATGTAATGTCGACAAAGGGAACATCAATAATAATATTACCAAACAGATAACAAAATCAATGAAAGAATCAAACACAAATTTTATCTTATCAAGATCGTTGCTACAAAATGCCAGTTTATTAGTTAATATGTTATGTTTGTTCTGTATCTTACTATAAAAAAATTCAATTTCAAATAATAATTTTTAATTGAATTTATTATTTATCATTTTTTGGTGTATTATTGGAACTGAGCTCATTAAGTATTTATATAACTTAGCGTAGATATTCACTTACATTAATAATGTTCCTGTCTAATCAATTACATAACACATCTCACAGGCAATTGTTTAACACACATCAAAATTTAGTTAACGAGTTGAATTATAATTGCTTATATAAAATTTATACCAGTTTAGTAGAAGTTGTAGCGAAATTAATCTTAGGAATTGTTTCCTGTTCCCGGCCCATCGATCCATGCAAAGGTAAATATATTCAGCTAGTAGTTGGTGGCCCACACGAATAATTAATTAAGTAAACTGTAATTGGGCCAATACCTACAACGTCTGATGTCGTCCGTTCACAAAGAGACCAGAGATTGATGTGTAGCGCCTTCAAAGTGCCGTTAGATAATAGATGCGTCTGAATTGAATTTTACCAAGAGAAGGCACAAAGCAACCGTTTATGTGCCAAAGTTAATGAGGAGACTTCTGTAGGCAAGAAGGATTCTTACCGCAGGATGAAATGTTCCTAAAGCATCGATCCGTATGAGCGGTAAGATCGACCACTAGGACAATTAATTCTTTGTGAATTAATTTTAAATTGGTAATCCATTGAATAGTGGGGTGAATTTATTAATTGAAGTTTTGTGGGTAGTATGTTGATGATGCGGTTGTTTGCAAGGTGATATTCGAGTGGCCGATCGGTTCATCGTACAAATGAAACTTTAATTATAATTTGCAATTAAAATTTGCAGTATCAATTATATTTTTAATTAAAAAAATACATAATTTAAAATCCGAATGAGTTATACTTTAATAATGTATAAATAAATCAATAAACATTCAATAACAGATGAATTTATATATAGTTATATAAAAATTGCGTAACAAATAATTTGCCAAATCAAATACTTATAGTTTATAGTAAATGTTTGTACTTTCAATGTAAATTTTATTTTAGATATACATTTTTGTAAATATGTCTGTAACGTGGAAGTTGTTAATGATAGGTAAACCAATAATTACTTACTGTGGTGAGATGTGAGTGACAGCCTTTTGACAACGTTGAGGTGTGTAGGTGGGGGTAGCTGCAACATAAAAAGAATTTAAATGCGGCTTAATTAATATCACCAAGAGCACCATCGACTGGAGTTTAATTATCGTAAATCCCCTGCCAAATGAAAATCCATCCGTCGATAGTGGATGCCGTTTGATTGATTTAAAGCTTTATTTCAACAAATAATAATATACCTTGAGTACATGTTCCGCTATGTCCAAAATTACATCTAACCCGTAATCATGTTTAATCCAGATCAAATATTTGCAAATATCGTGATTGCAAAATCAAATTTCTGGACGCGGCAAAATAAAATTATTCTGATAATAGATTTGAAAGGAATAGTGTTTAAAATGTAAATAATTTGTTGGAATTGAACTTCATATAGTCGTTTTTGGTTGCACGGATATTTACTGGACTTCCCGTGTGGGTTGAAATGAAATTAATTGTCGTAAAGAAAAGGCGCTCAGTAAATTTCTTCGGAGCCGTGATTAAAGCTCGGTATCTTGCGCTTCGGGAACTGATGAGTTTAAGAAGTTAAACATCGCAGAGTTAATTTAATATATGTCAGTAAATTATCTAAAGCGCAACAATAAGGAATTTATGCGATAACATAAATCGCAACGCTTTATTGTCTGCAAGAATTTAGATTGTTCTGAATATATTTTGTAGAACAATCAAGTACCTACATAACGTACAGCTTACTATTTTTAATAGTTCAATATTATTTAAGTTAATTAATTAAACATTTTAAAATTCAATTATTTCAGAAACAATAGTAAAGAATACACGTCAGGAAAGTAACTTCACATGGGTGAGCCATTATTTTTACTATATACTTGAATACTTGATTTATATTTTAAGAAATATAGTAAGTTTCAACTTTTAATGCATTTTAATATAAGTAGTACATAGTGTAAAATGTATATAAACTGTAATAATTTTTATATACCTAAAGTAAATTAAACAAAAAACAAAATAATTTATAAACAAAGTAGATTCAATTGTGAAAAATTTAATTCAATTATCAAACAAGTCATGGCAGTCTTAATGCTTGTTACCTAAACTAAATTTGCTTTTTAATGGCAGCCCAAGCTGCTTATGAGTTTATTAAAACGCATAATTTTTGATGATTTCAAAAATGTTTATTTATTAGGACATCATTGTTTGTTTTAGGAGTAAGCATTACTTTGACGTTTTATGGTGCATTAAGAAATGATACTATTGCTTATTGTTTTCTTATGTTTTAACATTTTTCTACCTTGACATTACAGTATTGATTTAAAGTTCTAATAGATTACTTAAAGAAAATCTATTATCGTAGTTATCTCCTTGTATTTGTTTAGCCAGATTTTACTTTTATTTGATACCATATTTATTTTAATCAATATACTAGTTTGCAGTTGCTTTTTATTACCCTTATAGTTTTTATTATTGGATTTTTGTAACAGTTAATTCGTTTCTCTAGCAAGTATCTTGTTTTAGTGAGCATACACAATTTCTTTTTTAAATACCAATTATAAATTAAAATAGAACAAAATAGTTTTTAAAAAGTTCTACCATCTGGGTAAGTTTAAGTAAACATTTATTCCTACCCATTAATACTATGATTTGAACTATCTCAGCTAAATTGTTAATATATTTACCAACAATTTTAGTAAATGATAATGATAATAATAACAATAATAATAATAATAATAATAATAATAATAATAATAATAATAATAATAATAATAATAATAATAATAATAATAATAATAATAATAATAATAATAATAATAATAATAATAATAATAATAATAATAATAATAATAATAATAATAATAATAATAATCAAACATGTGGCTAACCAAAGGTAATTTATTCCCAGAAACAGAAGGATCTATTCTTGCAATCCAAGATCAAGTAATAAGAACTAGGAATTATGAAAAATATATACTGAAAGCCAACATAACAACAGATAAATGTAGAAAATGTTATAAAACTGCAGAAACTATAACACATATTATCACAGGATGTGAAAAACTAGCTCCAACTAAATATACAGAAAGACATAACAACGTAGCGGCAATTATACATAAAAAAAATGATAAGTAATGCAAATTTAGAAGAAGAAAATGACAAGGTACCATACTATAAATACATTCCAGAGCCCATTAAAGAAAACAGCAATCATAAGATACTATGGGACATATCTATACAGACTGACAAACAAATAATACATAACAGACCAGATATTATTTGGACCAACAAACTCACAAAAACAACATATTTAATAGACATAGCAGTTCCAGCAAGTGAAAATATCATACAGAAAACCGATGAAAAAATACAAAAATACGCAGAACTAGCATATGAAATAAAACGAATATGGAAATTA
The DNA here is from genome assembly GCA_963932245.1 of Tachinus rufipes. Classification (NCBI taxonomy): domain Eukaryota; kingdom Metazoa; phylum Arthropoda; class Insecta; order Coleoptera; family Staphylinidae; genus Tachinus; species Tachinus rufipes. The sequence continues at coordinate 73,617,511 of OZ010743.1, forward strand.
ACAAACATAAAAATATTACCAATTATAATTTCTGCAACAGGATTAATACCTAAGGAAACGGTAAAAAATTTAAAACTAATAGGAGCTGAAGATACGCTGGCAGATCTGCAAAAATTCGTTTTGCTAGACACAGCACATATAACACGTGCTTTCTTAAACTAAAATCATTTTTTAATAAATAACATAGTTATATATACCCTTGGGAAACCCACGTATATATCGATAAAACACGACAATAAGTTAGTTTAAAAAAAAATAATAATAATAATAATAATAATAATAATAAACTTTATTTCTAAACTGTTTCTGTTCCACTAAACTTTTTTAATTTTTACAATAATAATTTTGATCTAAATCGGCTTCAAACTTCTATTTTTTATTCTGTATTCTATTCAATATATGGTTTAATCTAATAATTATCACTATAAGTGTTGCTGACACTCCAATTTCTATAAATTTAAAAAGCAAAAAATGATCAGAAAACCTGTCATAAGTTTTGATCAAAATCCATATTGAGTATCTGAGATGAAGTTATTTTGTTCTAAAAACTTGACAATGTAACAATTAATTAATTTTATTTTATTTTTTTTGACAGACTAAACAATAATGCAATTAGTCTATAATTTAAAGAATCAGACTTGTTTTTCTTTTTAGAAATAAGTTGAACATTTGCAATTTTTGAAGCAGCAAAATAACTTTTTAGACTTAACCTCAATTCACAACAATTACAAAATTAAGTTTAATACATTTAAAAAACCGCTTATAATTCCTTTTAAATCCAACCGATTCATGTCACATAACCTATTAGCTTATTATCCTAAAGTACGTAGATCAGTTTTAATTACATTATCAAATCACAACTTTTATTTAAAACTGAATAAAATTTTATTGATAGGAAATATGAATAGTTGTTCAGTCAGTCTTATTTAAAATGTAATTAATAATTTTGTAATAGGCGTATACCGTATTTTTGTAATAAGCATATACCATTCTCCAAATAAAGCAAGTACAAACTGTTTTGATGGCTTTTTTGAAAGTTTCAACAATCTTTTTCAACGTAATTATAAAAAAAAGTTGAAATAATTTTATTAGGAGATTTTAACGTACATAATACTGAATGGTTAGGTCACTTGTCTTCTACAACATTATCCGGACATCACACTCTGATTTTTGCTGCTTCACACAATTTTACTCAACATATTAGACTTCTTAGTAAACCAAAATTATTAGATTATGTCTTATTTATCATTGTTCTATAAATAAAACAATTTCTTAATCATTTTGATTATATTGAATATACTCCAAAGATCCACATACTGCAGCAAAAAATTTCACAAAAACTAATAAAAAATTTGTTTTATTTGCTGTTATTAAACAAAAACAAAAGTACTTGTATTCAATTCAGACAAAACAAGCGGTTAATAAAAAATAAAAAGCATTTAACATATACGCCAGTAGTTGTTCCGATCAGACTTATCAAGATTATAAAGAAGCTTGTAAACATTGTTACAATTTAATACAATCTGAAAAAAGATAGTATTGACAAAAACAAAGCTAATCAAATTTCTTAGCATTTCAAAAACAACAAAAAAATTTATAAAACAATAAAATTATTGCAAGATAGTTCAAAATTTTTAATACTATCTTTTTGAAGTAATCAAAAACACAATCTAGTTACTGATCCACTAAAATGCTGGCTGGTGGTAAAATAATGAGTAAAATTCATTTCAGACAACAGCTTGTTAATAAATAATATTTGCTTTATTATACAAAAAATAAACGTTGTCCACATCAATATCTTCCAATTCCGGCCATAAAAAATCATTATTCATAGCTCGGTACCGCCATTCATGCACCGTAACAGTTGCAGTAGCTTCTTTTTTTAAAAAGTAGGGTTCAATCACACCTCCAGCCCAAAAACCTCACCAAACTGTGACACGTTGAGGATGCAAAGACATTTCAACAATCATTCTTGAATTTTCAGAGCCCCAAATGCGACAATTCTGTTTATTAACGTAGCTTCTAAGGTAAAAATAGGCCTCATCCCTAAAGATGATTTTTCAATAAAATTCCGGATCATTTTGATGCATTTGAAGAAAGCAAAAGTTTATGGTGATCGACCGGCTTGAGTTCTTGTGTTAACCAAACTTTAAAAGCCTTAAAACTTAAATCTTTATGCAAAATACGGTGTAATGTCGTTTGTGTAATGTCTAATTCCAAAGACCGACGAGGAATCAACAAACCTGGATTTTCTTCAACACTACGGGCTATATCAGCAATACTCTCATGTGTTCTTGAGCGATGCACACGGTTTCGATTCTTTACGTCACAAACTTGTCCCAACAACTCAAATTTTTCCAGGTTTACTATTGCCGGCCGAGAAGGTGCTTTACGACGACCAAAAAGTGCTTTAGTTTTGCGATCAGTGACTGAAAAATTTTCACCGTTTTTGTAGTAAATTTTAATAATTTCAATGCGTTGTTGAAGCGTATATCGTTCTATTTTTAATAATGGCGTAGTTTTTACTTGTCAAATGTCAAAAGATAATAGCTTCAAAATTGACAGCTGCCCAAATAGCAATAGAATTTGCAAACGTTTCAAAGAGTTGTTAAATATTAAAACAATTTTATTTTATTATTGTCCGTCATTGCTTCCTAACAACTTCCTGTATATTATAAAATTTATGTTTTTTTATAACTATAATAATTATGTACCTTGTACATGATAGTGTTTTAAATTATAGAACAAATTATATTTCATACTACACGTGGTGTGAGTGAGTATTTAAGTGTGGCAATTTCTAAACAATGACGTCAGTGAGTGATAAGAACTCGCATTATTATTATGAGTTTAAGCGTGTGATTTGTGTGAATTGCGCGTTGCTATAGTTTCTATCACCCACCTGTCGTCATGTTTACGAGACAGACTCACCATTATACTCACACCACAATACTAAACTACATAGAATTATTATTTTTTTTGCAAAATAAATTTTCATTTATTTTTCTTCCTATTGTAAAAATTGTAACAAACAAAGTTATATTAATATGTATATGTTTTTTATGAATAAATTACAGTTATTTTTGAATATTTTATTTATTTAAAAAAAATTATAATCTAGAAAATTAATTATTAATTAAATTTCTGCAAACATTATTAGCTCCTACTCCTCTAGGTAAAAATTCCACCGGAGGAATATTTTCTTCATTAATTAAATGATTATAGCCTGCTCATTATCGTAATCCAGACGTGGTTCTATCTCATTAACGTTTCTTGCAATATTATGTAATACTCCCTTTTTCCTGATATGTTTTTTATTATACTTCTGTTTGCCATCAGGATTAAGTAATGGAGTTAATAAATAAGGTTGAATGTTATAAGCACTATCACTTTGTATATAAACCATATGTAATAACTTATATAATAATTATTTATATAAAGTACAAACCAAGCAGTATTCCGTTATCAAATTTATTAACTTCAAATCTATTTTTTATTCGAAAACTATTAAATATTGTCGCATCATAAGCGGAACCTGGCCATTTAGCAACCAAATCCGGGATTTTTATTTTACTGTCTGAAACTGTCTGAATATTTAAAAAAAAATTCTTTCTATTTCAAAAAAATTCTGCATCGTTTTCATTTTTAAACAAGTTTGTATTTTGCAGGAATAAACAACTCCTGCAAAATACAAATTTTGTTAAATAAACCATAAAAAATTAACTGTATATTCTAAATCATGTTCAATTTCTTTCAGTAATAAAAGCACAGTCTCCTTAGTAGAACAAAATCTTATAAAAAAAGATAAGCCATCCATTGTTAATTCTTGTCATAAACTTTAGGATTTATTGTTAGATCTTCTAAAAACTTTACTTCAATTGAAGCACTAGTGTTATTATATAATGCGTTTATTAGAAGTAAATTGCAGTATTGTATGGTCTCCACATTATGCTAACCATATTAATACACTTAAACAAGTGCAAAATTTTTTTCTAAAATATTTGTATATTAAAAAACATAATGTATATCCAGATTGTAATACTGTTTCATATAAAGATTTACTTTTAATGTTTAATGTTGACACCTTGCAGTCTCGACGATGTGTAAGTTCTATTATTTATTTGTATAAGCTAGTAAATAATATCTGTGATAATCCTAAATTACTAAATGAAATTAAGTTTGTTATACCACGTACATGTTCAAGAAATTATTTGTCTTTTTCGTTTAGTAGAACAAACACAAATCAACACATAAACAGCCCTTTGTATGTTATGTTAAGATTGTATAATCAAATCAATCATTCAGTTGACGTATTTGGAGATAATTACTCATTTTTTGTTAAGGTTGTCAAAAATGTTATGTAAATATTATTTTGGTTTTTAGTCTATTTTTCATTGTTTTTTTTTTTTTTTTAATTTATGTTTATGTTTACATTTGTTATGTTATATAATTAATAGTAATATACTATTATTGATATATTTTTATCTTGTAGTTGGACAATTATGTCTGTTGGGTAAATAAATAAATAAATAAATTTCAAAGTAATTGTTTCTATTTTTCAGAGAAATTTTAACCACAGCTTAGCGACCTATATACTTAGGTGTATTTAGACTATCTAAACACTATCTTCACCTAGCGCACGCTTGAAAAAGGGTAGTTTTGGAGTAATAGAAATATATTAATTTTTGCGTTTTATAATGGTTTTTTGCATTTTTAGCAACTACTATGCTGAAGCGGAAAATTTTCAATCGATATAGGTTATTTGATTTTTTTTATAATTTTCTATTTTTCCGCATGCGGATTTTCATCTGCTCACATATAATTGTTATGAAATATTGTATTTTTTAAAAAACTGGTTTTACAGGTGAAAAGAATAATATGTGTCACAAATTGAGATATTAGAACCAATGTTTGCAAAAGTCATTGACAAAACGCAATACGTATAGGAAAATCAGCAGGTAGTAGTGCCTGAACAGGCTAAATGTGGTATGGATACAACAAATTGCCCTTAAAAAATTTCCAAACTGTCCAATAACTTACATTTGAAGTATTGGCAATTTTTCGCGTAGAATTACTTGGATTTCCTTCTATCATGTCCAGCACATTCTGTTTCAGTTATACCGTTCTTACTGTCATTGATCTTTCTGGCCCTCTATTTGATACGCGTCCTTTAGCTCTTTGACGTTTTTACAAAACGCAGTTACCAAAAGACAGAAAAAAACAATTATAAAACACTTACCAGATTGTCATTGCAGGCTCCAATTGCTATTAATGCGTGATTGGAGAGTAGTGCGCAAATAATTTTCCATTAACTATCATTAATTTAAATCAAATAAAACTCTTAACATCTTACACTAATTTTAATTACTTACAATTGCAATGATATAATGATGATAAAACTATGATAACGCAAAAAAGAAACAAAGGGGCAAAAAGGGAACAAACAAGAAACGGAGAAAAAGGAGTGGAACTTCTTCCCACGTGGCGCTGCGGCTTCCAGCGATTAATAGAAGTGATTAATTGTATATTAATAATATTGGTAATGTAATACTCCAATTATAATATATGCATATACACATTAACAATTTAAATTTTAAACTAACTCATGGCTCGAATAATTGATACAAACCTGCAATTAAAATTGAGAACAATGAAGGAGGAATAAGAAATAAAAATTGAAACAAACTTACGCGGTAGCACTCAAGGATTCTTTAATAAAGACTTGCTAGGTTCTAGGTGGGGATAAACAAATTTAAATAAATAAAAATTAAACCTAACGGCCTTTCCGTCAAACAAAGTGGTTAAGACAAAGTCTTGTCAAAAAAAGATCGGACGATCTTATGTTCCCTCTGGGGAAAACTCGTGAAATTGTCCCGCGCATGTCCCACTAAGTAAGTTTATTTCAATAAACGGAAAAACAACTAGTGATAAGAAAATGATTAAACAAGAGATAGCATGGATAAACACATAAGATTACTTCTTAAGAACCATCCTCATTAAGTAGTATTAACGAGTTGAAATAAATCATTAAAGTTACAATAAAAAAGTACAGTTGGCAACGCCGCCTCGTGACCTAGAAAAATTGCTATGCAGATAGAAGTAAAATCTGCAATTAATTAAGAAGTAAAATAATTAAACTAATTGCAATCAGTGTACATGGATTAACATTAAAATGGTAAGTCATAATCATTTAATACAATCACAAAAATATAATCTTCTGTGTATATAGGTTGAGGTTATGTAAAAAAAAACATCAATCAAGAAAGGATGAATTAATACAATTAATAAGGAATGAGGATGAGTAAGAAGGATTTACACTAGGAAATGGGATGACGACGATTATTGGCTGGTGTGGACTCCTATCATCGAACAACAAAAATGAAACCGGTAAGTCAAGCTGTCTATCGACAAACCATAAAGCCTCGTTTATACTCATCCAATTTGCGTTTTGCGATTTTTTTTATTGTAACAAAATATTTCTCGCAAAATCTCGTTCTGATCCAATTTTTTTATTGCGATGTTTTCTAGTGATATTTTGTTTTATTTTAGTAACTTTTATATTTATACTAATATTTGATTTAAAAATTAGATCTAAAATACCTTTCAAAACTTAAAAATATGTTTTAATTTAATTATACTTGTTTTAAACAATGATTGTTTTATTGTATTTAAACATTATTTAAAAGTTTAAAAGTAAAATTTTTTTTTTTAGTATTTATATGATCCAATTTTCACCACATATTTAAAACTAATTATTTGTGTATACATAGTTTTATGTAATTTGTAATAATTAGTAAAATTATAATTTTTTTAAAACATAACCTATATGACATATCAACCTTTTAATGAAATGAAGTTAGGCACTTTTATTAAAAATAAAATCGCACAATGTTTAAATTGATTCAACTTTGTAAGTTTGATAAAAATACAAAATATCATCAAAAATGACTTTCGAAAATACAATTAAAAAAAATTAAATTTTATTAAAGTTAACCTTGAGAACACATAAACAAATATAGATATGTTGCAAAACGCGTAAAAAAATGTTTATATTTTTGTAATGTTGTTAGAGTTGAATTATTTTACTTTATTTGATGTTTTAATTAATAATTAACATTGGATATTGTCAGTATTGAATAAATAAATTGTATTTAGCTTTAAATTATTGTACTTAAGTTTGGCAACAGCTCGCATAACGTCGGTTCAACAAAGAGTATAATAAAGTGAAGTTACAAAAACCTAACCACAATCTGACTGTTTCATTACAGAACTGGCGTTTGGTTTAATAACTGTAAAATCTCATTTAAATTTAGCAAAACTTTTAATTTACAGATATTTTAATAATAATACTTAATTACAATTAATTTAATTACATTATTAATAAAAATACAATGACATGAAGTCAGGTACATTCTTAAAAAAATCGCAAAATGTTAAAATAATCGCAATTTTTTGGTTTGACAGGCGGACATTTTTAATCGCAGAAAAAATGAAAAAATCGGATGAGTATGAACGTTACTAACATTGCATAAAATTAAAAAATAAAAACAATGCATTCTGGCATCGTTGACAATTGTAGTATTTAGTTTCTTAATTATAATTCTGTGTTTTAGCATTGGTGAAGAATACAAATTTATAAAATATAAAAACGGCAACTCAAACAGCAACCGTGTCTGATATAGTATACAATGATAAGATAAGTACATAGTTATATGGTTTAATGGCCGATCTCACCAATACTTCTTAAATCAATACTTACGTAAAGTTTTGCTTAAGGCTAACTGTTACTTAAATTTTAGATGCGTCTCACCAGTTATTTAAAACAGATACTTACGCTAAGTATACTAGAATTTCTGACTATCGAGCGGCACATCAGATAACAGCTAATATACATTATATTGACTCCAAACTTGGCGTGCGCATCCTTAGTATTGTGTGTACAACTTAATATTAATATAACCATAAAATTAAATGTGTTTGTTGACATTTGAGGATGTTTATCGATTTCTGGAAATAACAGAAACTGAAACCTCGATTTTAAATGAGAAAACATCTGCAGATAAAATGAAACATAAATTACAAATAAAAAATCTAATAGCTCAAAAACCAAAATAAAACAATGAAAAGAAAATGAATTTATTTACTAAGTTACTAAAAAAACAAACTTAATTTTTATTAAAATTGCGTTTTTATATTGTAATAAATAAAAATAAAACTTGTTAGTATAATAAACTTGTCTTGGAATGACATTATTAATTATATTCATAATAATAATCAAATGAAATATCATCTTGTGCAATTATTATATTTCCCATCATATATTAGTATTTTTTTACTTGACACTTGCTATAAAAATCACAAATTTGAGGTTAAGTACACCGTAAGCCCTTGATATTGGCGACTTATATTTAACCATTAGTTAAGGGTTAAGATTGCTTTTAAATGGACGGTGCAACGCGCTAACCAGAGCTTAGCTATTTCTTATCCGATGTTTTGAACTGTAACATATTTCGTTTCAATATGGCTGTTTCACAAAAACGTCAATAAATATTTTCAAAGATTTTTTGATCGGGAATATTACGGCCAGAAAACCGTTCAATGTACAATTGTCTAGCTTGTAATGAATTGCCATCAGCAAGTCTATACATGAAATGCATGTCAGTCATTTTGGCGTTTGTATAGTAATTCATGAAAGAGTAATTTACTAACTATTAAAGACACGTCAAACAGCCAAACATCACTCAATCTAAACAACTGCGGCCGATACATGTGATGATCAATGACGAGACGTATTCAAATGAAATCCACTTGTATATTAGTAAATAAACAGCCGCTTCAAGTTATCGTTAACAACTTTTTGTACTTGATAAACTCATTAAATTTTTGTAATTGATATACTCATTGGAGTACGCCATACTTTTATTTACATTAATGATTTCAACAAATATCGAATATGGTTGTCGTAAATTTTGTTTTATTATCATATATAGGTATAATATTAAAAATTAAAATTTCGATTTAATGATGTTGGTATTAATGAAATAAATTATTCTAAACTAATAAAATAAATAAAACTTTTGAACCATTTTTGTTAAAACTATAGAATTTTATGAAAACAATGTTTACTACAATTGGTACGTATACAGGGTGTAGATTAATTGTCGGACAAACGCCAGGTAACTTTGTAGGCCGTGCCAAAAGAAAACAAAAATCTTAATTCCAAAATGCTGGAAAATTGATACAGCAAAGTCTGAAACTTAAGTAGCTTTTATTGTAAGACATTCTTAGCTAAGATGATCATTAAGTTGCTTTAGTGTCTTGGCAAAGATACGGATAGATTTGGTAATATCGCCAATTTTTGCAATGCTGTTTTCTAATTGACTGTTTTCCTGTTAATCAGTTTTAAAGTAGCATTAATTTATTTTAAAATATAAATTGCAAAAATTGTTACACTATTGGCGTTTTTGGCTGTGTTATTTTTTAAATAATTTTGTATTACAATTTATATTCATGAATTTAAACAAATAAATAAAATAATTAACTAAAAAAAATCATTAGTTATTTAATTAAAAATAAAATAAAAGTATTTTACGTTAACAACACTCAGGGTGCTGTCAAAAGTCTTAGTAAACAACGCCACAACTGTTAAAATATATATATATATATTTATATAAAAAATTAATAGTTTGTAGCTAACTATACTGTAGATAACTTATTAAATATTAAAATTAAAGTTAATACGCATTACAGTATACAAACTACAAACACAAGTACAAAAACAGTTAATTATAGTTTAATAAAATAATATTGAAGACAGTATTTAGGTCATATTAAAACGGCATCTTATATATCAGATCAAGTTAACGCAAGTAATATGAGATTTACTATAGTGCAACGGTTTATACCGTTGAGCTTGAGCCTTAAGACGCTGTTAAAATCTAGTTGGGTTTTAAAGCGTTATTCTCAATTTTTCTTTGTCTTAAGACCTAATTAGATCTTAAACTTAAAACGTAAGCTTAACTCATTTCGTTGAGCTATAACAACAAATATAAGTAAAAATAATTTAGTGATAGTGTTAGCTTAGCAAGGTAGCAGTCCTGGGTTTGATTTTCAAAATGTATACTAAATAAAAGCTTGCTTTATATTTACCAAAAATATGTAAAAATCACCTAATAAGCCGTTGGTCTCTTCAATCTCCGTAAAAAACATTTGGGGCGTAATAAATAAAACGCACAAACAGTGCCGAAACTAGTTTCTGATGCTCCTGGTGCAAAAGTGTCTTTTTGCGCCTTCCTCTCTCTGTAGGAGCGTCAAGTTAACCGTTGCGTTTTTTTTAATTTAAATTTTTATTCTTTTGGTACAAGTTTTATGCCTTACTATTTTTTCTTCATTTAATCAACTCACTTCATCTTTATAACTAACTAGTCTACGGCCAACCTTTCATGTTACTTTTATCAAGTTGCTGTTGTTTTTTCTATCTTAGAACTTTTTTTGCCGTCTTGTATAGTTTTGTAAAATCATACAATAAAATACCTAAGCCCGGTGAGCCACTATTATAACTTTGGCCCATCTTTTGCAAAAAATATCTTAATTTATTTTAAATTCTGATTTAATTACATACTTAATACAAATATACAAAAAATATTCTCAAATTAGTTTCTTTTATTGCTTACATGTTTTGTCAAATCGATTGACCCTAGCGTTATTAATCTTTTTCTTTTTTGGCCTAATTTAATCTAATGTAGATCAGTTTCTTTTGATACTTCTTAATAGTTTTATTGTTCTACACTACTATCTTCCTTCACTTGCCTTTTTAGTACATTCCGCGTAAGACGTTTGGTGTGGTTTATTCCTAACCCCTACATCCATTCTCTGAACGTTACTTTTCTTATTTACACTTACTATTGCTGAATCAAATACTAATGTGCCTTTTCCACTACAAACTTAAACAAGTTTAATTCTCATTCTGTCAAATTCATTTTTTAGTTGAAAACCGTTATTTCTATAAACTCCTTCTCTCTCTCTCCCCTTATATTTAATGTTGTTGTCTAAAACCTTAACACTTTTATACACCTATTAACATGCCGCTCCCTCCGGTAGTGTTTTCTATTAATTTTTAAAACTTCTGTAACTCGTTTTATTAGACAGATCACCTAGAGGTAATTCAAAAAACATATTAAATTGTGTGGTTTTTTAGAATTAATTTTCTACTAAAGTCCTATCACAATCTAAATTATAATTTTGTTATAACCCATTTATTCTGCGTTTTTCAGTGTTATTTTTAGTATAAACAACCAATACTCTCTTGTTTATATTACCCATCTTGTAACCGCCAAAAAAAAAACATTTTTTAAATTCTGTTTATTGAAAAAAAGTAATAAATGCATTGAAAAATCTGATATACAAGTTGTTTCAAAATAACAAAAATATGAAAAAAAAGAAAAGTATCTTAGTTTTTAAGTTTTGATCCAAAAATTATAATTAAAATATACGTATGATTGTAAAACAAATTCTGATATATGTTTTCAGATTTAATTTTGGATTTAAATAGAACTATATAGCATTGCAATACAATATCTGTCAGTTGTAAAAATTGAACTATATACAAGTAACTGGAAGGGAGTCTGCTTTGCGATACCTATAGCGTCTAGTGAAGCGTAGTATCTGCCGCGCTTCGAAATTATTAAAAACTATTCTTAATTTTCACATCGATTATTTATTAAAATAATTTTAAACAAGATGAGTTTAAAGATATAAATTAATAAATGCTGTATAAATAATTTAATTTGAACTTAAATTTTAATTAATTATATATAAAAACTGTTCAAATTTGTATATTATGTACATGTACGTAGTCATAAAATAAGAAAACATAATATTATTGATGCAGCGCAAGTATATTAGGTGTAAACTATTATAATTGATCATGATATTAAAATGTTGTTCAGAAAAGAGAATTTTTAAACATTTATTTTATAGTGTTTTTAATTATTTGTTTGAAAATATTTTTGTATACTTTAAATCCTTAGAATGTATTACTTGCTATCAATGTATTTCCAAGTTGGTAATAGTTCAATTAATTACACATTACACCTAAGTACTTTTTATTCTCCAAATTGATCCATAAGAACGCGTAAGTGGAATAAAAAGAGTAGCCTTAACTGTTAACAGTTCCTTAAATAGTGCGTTCTCTTTCTGCTTGTTAACCCCTTCCAGTTATAATTAGTATATAATTCAATGGTTTTACAAAACAATACAGTAGTAGTAAAATTGTTTTTCTATTAATAGACGTACTTTGTTATTATTAATCTAATATATAAATAAAACGGATAATTTATAAAAAACTCCAAAAGTATTATTTATTTTTATTTATTAAAAAACAATATATTAATTTTAATATAAATCTCGTCAAGATTTTATTTGTAACCGTTGTATTGAAAATGATACTTATTATTGTTTTGCTTACTGATATATCTTGCATGCAGGCATAAACTGCAAACAACACGTAGCAACAAGATGCCACTTAACTAATATACAATCCGTGTGCAAAATAATAATACAATGCACGTACATAATGTAATAGAGTATGACGCTTTAAAATCTGTTAAATTAAAGAAAATTGATAATAACTATAAAATAATATTAAAGGATTTATTAATTATTAATGTTACAAAACACAAGAAAATATTATAATAAAACGGTATTAGAGCTTTATCTATAATATATTCGCAAAAAGTACATAAAAACCTAAGTTTTATTTAAAAATATTTTTGTAATAATATATCAACGGTTATTATTATTCTATTGTTTAATGCCTAGTTTACATTCAGCCATTGCCACTTCCACTCGCGCTGCTGTATTTATTCCGCAAAATACTTCTGTGGCAGGTGTGGCAGCGTCAAAAGCGAGTGTTTACATTCAGGTTCATACTTACTTTCCATCACTTCCCATTCTATTGCGTACAATTAATTGTTTACGAATGCAATATTTATTATTAATATTAATAACAATCTAAATAATTAATAAGTATTATTATACAGGATGTTAGGTAAACATGCGGCAAATATTCAAGAAGTTATTTCTTATCCTATTTTAAGAATATTTTGTCCTATAATGGTTTTTATAAAACCATTTTGTTTCAATGATACAAGGTGAACAAAATTTGCGACAACCATATTTGATATTTGTTGAAATCATTATTGTAAATAAAAGTATGGCGTACTCCAATGAGTATATCAAGTACAACAAATTAACAAGTTTATCAAGTACAAAAAATTGTTAACAATGCTGTTTTATCTACTAATGTACAAGTGAATTTCATTTGAATACGTCTCGTCATTGATCATCATATGTATCGGTTGCAGTTAATTAGATTGAGTGACGTTTGGCTGTTTGACGTGTCTTTAACAGTAAGTAAACTCCTATAATATGAATGACTGACATGCATTTTATGTATGTCAACAATAATGTGCGTAAGTCCGATAAACTGCAGATTAACTAGCAAATCCGCAGATTATCACGTTAAAGTGCAAAATCTTAGTCGTGTTGCGCACATTACCTAGGCAATCTGCAGACTATGCAGAAAATTTACAAATTACCGAATAAACCTCAGTTAAAGTGCATAAACTGTTGAAAGAATTTATATGTGAAAAAAAGATATATAATTATACTCTAAAAATTTTTAATACTTTTAAGTTTAACATTTAAATTTTGTACAATACTCTAAACAAATATAAATTTTGAAATTCAAAAACCAAAGAGTAGCTATTACTTTATGCCTGTAACTATTCTTTAATTAAACAATATACTTCTATCCAGTTAAATATTAAACAAAAAAAATATCAAAATTCTAATCTATTTAACACTTAAAATGATTACAAAAATATTTATTTAAACATTAAATAACTATTTATCAATCAACATAAAAGTAGATTAAAAATAATTAGAAATATTGAAATAATAAATAAAAATTATTTATTAGTGCAATCTAAAGACTTAGGCCACTAGGTGTTGCATTGTAAATTGTTTTTACTACAATGCATTTAGTTTTACAGTCACTTTTTTTAAATTTTTTCCAGAACCAAGAATTTATTGCAAGTTTACGTAAAAAAACTTTGCTGTTAGAAATTTCATCTTTTGTAATAAATTTTCTGTAATTGTTGAATTGTACAGTTGCTTAAGATACTTTTCATTTGTAAGTGCGTGAAGGATATTCTACTTTTGCAAATAACCAAACATTGTTTTGTGGGGACTCCAATTAACACCAGAATGGTAGGCGTAATTCTTTATGAATTGTACAAATGGCACATCTTTGCTCCATTTATCAGATTTGTTGTTAGTCATCCAAGTGATTAATTAGCATATTTTCAATATTTTGATTTGCTTGTTCTACACTGCCATGACTCTGTCTATGGTTTATTTTACTACAAATCATTTTTAATTTATTTTTCTATTAAGCTTTTTAAAACTTGCAAAATTCACATTCATTGTCAGATTGTAATATACATAAAACTTACAGCAAAAAAAAAAAAAAAACGTGCTAGGAGGCTACTTTGTCGGCTTGTTTTGACAATACTATTTTAACACAATATTTTTTTTCAATATTTGTTTTTGTTGTTGTCATAATTTCAAAATCATTTTTATCTGAGCTTGAGTAATATTTATTATTCTCTTCAATCGTAATCAGAAATAATATTTCAAATAATTTATCTATCTGGATAAACAATTTTAAGTTTTACGTCTTCTTGAGAATTCAAAAGGGGCTTGATAAGTTTTTCACAATCATTTAATGTAACTAAATTATATCATTTCCGCACTTTAACAAACAGCTTTACGGTAATGTGCAAATTATCTAGATAAGGTGCACATTAACTGCTTCCGCGCTTTATCAGTAACATATAAACTTGTTGATGGCAATTCAGTACAAGCTAGACAATTGTACATTGAACGGCTTCCTGGCCGTAATATCCCCGACCAAAAAATCTTTGAAAACATTCATTGACGTCTTTGTGAAACAGACACATTAAAACAAAATGGACAATAAACATTAGTTCTAATTCCTCAATTCCTGACACATATTCTTTTCACCGATAAAGTCAGTTTCTCAAAAAATGCAATAAGAAATTTTCATAACAGTTATGTGTAGGCGCATGAAAATCCGCATCAGGTATGTGAAGATTGTTTTCAACATCAGTTCTCCTTGAATGTTTAGGTTGGAATTGAGGGCGACTGTTTAATTGGACCAGTATTTCTACTAGAAAAACTTACCGGCAAGGTGTATCACAACTTTTTGGAACACATGCTACCGCAGTTTCTGGATAATGTAGCATTGGCAACAAAAATTGCAATGTGGTTTATGCAAGATTGGTGCACCACCACATTTCAGTTTAGTTGCTCGTAATTATTTAACAGCAACATACGGAGATTTTTGAATTGGTCAAAGTAGGCCACACACATGGCCTGCTTGATTCCCAGACTTAAACCCTCTGAATTATTTCTTATGGGGCTATCTGAAGTCAGTAGTTTACGCTATTTTAGTAGAGAATTTATACGACTTGTGAAATTGGATAATTACTGGGTGTAACTCAATTAGATACAAATCTGTGTTTAAAAAATTTGTAGTAAAGTAGTTTTTTAGTGTGCTTGTTTTCAGCGGTAAGTTCAAAAAAATTACCCTGTATAATACCTTATTAAAAATTCTAAAATCTAAATACTATGTATTAAATATTATAATAAAATAATGTTTTATAATTTACCTTATTAACAAATTACTCTTAGTCTTAAATATCTTCATTTATTAAAAGATAAATTTTCAAATCGGCAACTGATCGAGTATGCTACCGCTTTTAGCAGCAAAGCAAAAGCCAAGGACTTCTAAATTGTTGTTTTGGCTTGCATTTTAGGGCCAAAACTAGAGTTTTAAAAGTTTTTCAACTTGGCAATGAGTCTTTAATGACTGAAGTCCTCAATGACTTAATTTGTATTATTAAATAGTTTGAAAAATTTTAAGATCATAAATATACTTCTCATAGTCTTCTGAAGCTGATACTCTTGCAGCTGACATTAAAAAAATTTCTTTAAGCATTTGATGTCAAGTTTTAATTAGACCTTTTTGAACGTCTATGTTATGTTTATATATTCTAAATGTGTACTTATTGGCAAAAGTTGTCTTATTTCATTTATGTTCTATAGATAAAAACTTGAGCGGTTCCACTTCCTCGAGTATCAAATATAGTTAAAATATCAAACAAGCAACTGAGAGCAACACACAATAAATAAAACAAAACTGTTTTAAACAATAACTATCAAAAAATGCGTTGCTTGCAAATAGTGTACACAATTTATACGTTCTGACTAAATGTATTTGTATAAATAAAATACTGCATAATTACTTCAATAGTAGTTTCATGAATATAATATAAATCTGTTGACGTTATATAAGAACAGAACTTAATAAAATTAAAATTATTATTAAAAAAAAAACATTTAATAGTGACATATGTTCAAGTTTAATTTGTATTGTAACATGTATTACAAAAATATAAACAAAACATTTAATATAATAAGTTTATTTATTCATTTTCATATTAAAAATAACATACATGTTTATCAAAACAGCAAATTAAATTAAAAAATATAAATATATTTTTCATTTTACAGCATGTTTAACCATCACTGAACGCTTAAGTTTGATTAATTAAATATATACCAGTCCTGTGAATTAAAACACTTGTCTTTGTATAAAAACAATTCACAGAGGACGTTTTCTATGTACATAGACATTTCTAAAGTATATTATTTTTAGTGAAAGGGTAGAAACGAGATAATGTTATTTCAAAACAGCTTGCGGATTAATTAAAAAGATCGAAGAAATAATTCTGTAAATTTAAGTTATTAGTTTATTTTGATAATTGTTTACAGTAAAATATTACATTAAATAAAGAATGTCAAAGAGCAATCAATATATTTAGATTCATAATTTAATTACAGAACGTATATTTATTATTTTGTAAATTAAGTACAAAACCAATATTTTGAACTGTAATATGAAATAATTATTATCAGATTTATGCATTAATCTTCTAAATACCATTCAAACTATTTATTCATTAATCAATTAAATTTGCTAGACTATTCTTTATTCATGTTCTTTTAGAAAGTATTGTATGCGCAAACACTTCACTAGAAAATCCTCCCCTTAACATAATTTCAGAAAACCTTTTAAAACAATCAAAAAGATTTTTTAAATTTTTGATTTAATTTTTTATATGCTGATAAAAAACTAGAAGTTATAAAAATAACAAAACAATAATAATAAAAAAAACAATCACAAATAATATGACATTCAGCGTACTACATTCTTTGACGACAAATATACAAATCTGGCAAACATATAAATGCTTTTTCACAGAATTTAATTTACTAAATATACCGTAAGCGACAACAACCATAATCTATAATCGGCCAAATTAGAAAACATATACTAACATCTTGTCAACAAAACAATCAAAACCCACATTATAAGAATACTTAAACAAAACAAGAACTGAATGAATAACCAAGGAACACCCAATTCAATAAAAAAACTGCAGCTCTCAAACAATAGATAACAAAGGAACATTACTCGAGAAGATTATAATATCAAAATGTTAAATTACATCAACACCAACAACTTTATTAAGGTTCCTACTAGCAACAACAAAACCTTAAAACACTTTATTTCATCTACTAAATATATCATAATAAAAACTACTAACATAATAAACCCGTACAACCCACGATATAATCCGTATAAACTTGCAACTTTTAAAATTTATGGCCAACCAAAATTACACAATCATAAAAATCCAATTAATAATAGATTAAGAATAACACCAATCTATATACTAACGTACCCATACCAGAAACCATTTAAGGTTTACAGCAAATTTTTACAACAGAAAATACAAACCCCAACAATATCTAAAATAAAAATAGCAGACTTTATCATCAACAAAATAATCTGTACATTTAAGGTGGCAGTTTGATGAGTGTCATAAAACTACAAGCAGATCTCACGCAGTTTAACTCCTTTTTAAAATTAGTTTCTTGCAACGTGTAGAGAATGATTCAATTTAATAAAATATATAAAAATCCAAAACCTTCAATGGTCTATTAAATTTTGAAATTGATTTGTATTTTTTTTGTCGAAATATTTGCTTAAACTTTAAGAGTTATACTTCATTGAACATTGAATTTAGTAGACTTATTATTGTGCTAAAAATTATTTTTCTAAAATAACAATTGTTACAGTTCTGCTTGTAACTGTGAAATGTATAATTAAATGTGAAATTTAAAATTCCCATGTGTATTAATTTTTCTAACAGTTTGGTACTGCTGCCACATTAATTAAAATCAATACCCACTATATTATATAACTTGTTTTATTTAATAATTCCAAATCCTTTTATTTAAAGTTTACTTTATTCGCATTTTTTTTTCTAAAAGATTACTGCTGTTTTTTTTTATAATTCCAAATTGGTTTGTGCCAATAATGTAAATTAATTTTAAAAAAATTATACGTCATTTGATGTGTTTTATGAAAAAATTTTATCAATGCAGAGAAAAAAAAAATATTGGTCTGTTTTTAGAGTTGTCACTTTTGGTGCTTTTTTTGTATATTAGAATAATCGATGCTTTTTTTAAATTGTTTGGTACCTTTTGTTTTGTTAGTGTGGTACCGACAAAAATTGACAAAGACTGAATAAATGAATGAGCATTATGTCGGTGCCGGGTGATTTTTTACTGTTTAAACTCAATAGAATGTGTTTTAGTAACTATATATTGTTTACTCTCTTTAAACATTTGTAAAAAATCTTGATTCCTACTGTTTCCCTTTTTTCTTTCCAACGCTTTATTAATAATAGTTTCTTATATATATTTGATATTATTTATATATTTTAGAAATAATACGATAAAATATCAAGTGAAATCAACACGGTGTTAAAAAAATTATAGAAAAATCAATCCATCCAAAACAAAAGCAACGATTTGACATTTAAAATCTGTAAATCTTCTGGTATTGAATTGTTTTATATGCTGTAAGAAATTTAAAATAATCTTATATGTACTTTTGCAAGATAATAATTTTTTTTACATTATATTGATTTTCTTTGTTATTAAAGAAAGAGTGGTGGGAAACCAAAACTTATTTTTTAGCAAAAGTTTTGAAAAAATAAAGGAGTTGGATGCATAATCAGCCAAAAAATGGTAATATAAAACTAAATTGATCTGTACACGTATTTTTGTGAGACCGTCTTGAGTCTGAGTCAGAGATTGTCTATGAATACCACCCTTAGTAATAAGTTAAGTTTTATTTACCAACAATTTGAATAAGTTGTTTTTGAATAAAAATATCGAATTTCTGACAAGGGCTTATCAATACTTGGGCGTATATAGGTTTTGTACATAATGTCAATAACATGCACTACAGAATTGGTTAAGTTAACAAATTTAAGCCAAATTTTTAAGAAAATGTAATGTCATTTTTAAATTTAACATATCTCTTCAATTTTTTTAGAAAAAAAAAAATAACAAAACAGTTATGGCATTTTTAATTTGTGACTTACTAGTATAAAAAAACAAATATTATTATTTATATAATAGTAGAGGTCACAACAAATCAATTATATTACATCTATATAATCAACAAAGATGATCCACATTAGCTAAAACGCTTAAAACTAAAAAAATATCAGTAAAATTAAGTATAAAACTCATATAAAAATACAGCCAAAAAAAAAACAGATAACAGATAAAAAAGTGGCAAAACAAGCATAAAATAGTTTTAACATTACCCTTACAAACTCTACAAGTTATTAATTTATTAAAACTGATAGCAAATCTAATAACACATGATAATAATAATAATATTAATTTCCCAACAAAAAATACATTCTAATATCAGGGATACATCAAATTAAGTAATAATATTGATACAAGTACTATAAATAGTTAAACAATTAATTTAAAAAATAAGTATATAAAAAATGTAATAACTAACAAAATATAATGATAAAAATAAAATAATAATAAAAAAAAGAAAACACATAAAAATTTATAATCAATCAACAAGTTCTAAAACTGAGTTTTTAAATGTTTGTAGTAATTTACAAAATATATCAACACTGTATTAATTATTATCATATGACTTAACCATTCTATACATAAGCGAACTGGAGCAATGAGCTGTATTGGGTGTAGCATAGTAAAATGTTAATGGATTTTGCAAGGCAACACAAGGTACATGTAAACTGAAGTTATCAATAAGTTGAGTATCATATCTAAAATGTATTATTTTATACAAGTTTGTTAGTATAACTCTAGTTTGCCTGCTCTGTATTGATCTCATACTAAATTCAGTTTGTAGTATGTTATAAGAGTAATCTCTCTCAGGATATGAACCATATTTAATAAAGTACAAGTACTTTAAAAAACGTTTTTGCATTGATTCAAGCAGATTGATGTATTGCCCAAATTGCAGAGCAATATTCTAGTTTGCTGATTATGTATGAATTGTACAATAAAATTGTTGTTGATATAGACTTAAAACATTTGGACGTTCTAATAATAAAACCCATTGTTTTAAAACACTCAGCACACTCTTTTAAAACATGACTATTAAAACTTAACTTAGAGTCAAATTACACACCAAAATCACGAACTTCATTTACAGATTTTAAAACTGAACCATTAACATTGTACTTATAGTTAACAAGTTGGGCATTCCTGGTATAAGAAACATTACAACATTTATTTACATTTATGTTTAAGCCATTACAGTCACACCACTCATACATTTTTAAAAGATTAGCTTGCAGCATATCACAGTCAGATATATCAAGTATTGGGTTAAAAAGTTTGATGTCATCAGCATACATTAAAAATTTACAGTTGAAGATATCACAGATTGGAATAATAAATGTAAGAAATAAGAATGGCCCAAGATTAGAACCCTGTGGAACATCACTGTTTGCAGAGTACATCACAGATTGGCATTCATAATATTCCACATATTGAGCACGATCACACAAATACGAAATTATCACAGAAATAATGTTACCACTTATCTCAAGTTTTTGAAGTCTATCCAAAAGTATATCAGTACAATAAAACGCGTTGGACAAGTCAGTGTAAACAACATCTGTCTGTGTTTTGTTTTCCAAATTTTTTGAAATTGCTTCACTAATACTTAGTAGGTTTGTAGTGGTTGAGCGCATTTTTATAAATCCATGCTGGTGAGGCAAAATTATATTTTAAACATGACTATAAATACTCTCCACAACTAAAAATTCAAATACAAATTACTCAGTATTGCAATAGGCCTGTAGTTAGAAACCTCAGATCAGTTACCTTTTTTAAATGTTGGAATAACCTTAACATTTTTCCAGATTTTAGAGAATATTCCTGTTTTTAATATTAAATTATATAAAAACGTTAAAGGGTGTGCAATAACTTGAGCAATATCTTTAAAAAGAAATTGCAAAACTTGATCAGCCCCCATTGTATGTTTAGGTTTTAACATAGATAAACTACGCAAAACATAAGTTCAAATTTCCTATGGTATCTAACACGGTACTACTGTTATTAGAACATCCACGGTCATGATAAACACTACTAAAATGTTTGGCAAAGTTATTTACTATTTCTTGTGGTGTGGTAAGAACAAGATTGTTATTAGTCATCACTCTAGGGATAGTTGTACTATTTTGTTTATTATAAATAAAAATCCAAAACTTCTTAGAATCGTTTTTAATGTTGGTTTCAGATGTTCGAATAAAATTAGAATACGAAACATGTATTTTTCATTTTAAGTTTTGTTTTACTCTTTTAAGTTTCACGCTAACAATACCATGTTTTGATTTTTTGTGTCGTTTTATAATGCAGTTTTTTTTTTCTTTAATCAAGGAAACTATTTCTGAAATAAACCATTTTGGATACTTCTAACTTGTATGACGCACTTTATGTTTAGGTTCATGTTCTTCTAAAATTGAGTAAATTTTAGTATACAATATGTCACAGGCATAATTGACTTTTACACAATTAAATAAGGGGTCCCATTTTACACTACAAAAAGCGGCATAGAGAAGTCTACAATTGGCTTTCTTAAAATTAAATGTAGTTCTTGGAGTATCACATTTAATTTTTTTATCAGATGTATCACATATGTTAAAAGTAATATCCAACGGCAGATGATATGGATCCGGATTTACAAGATGGTTTTCTGCTAAATGTATATTGCATCTAATATCAGGTGATGTAAAAATAAGATTAAGTAGTTCATATTATTAACAACATGGTTGTATTGACAAAGTTGACAAATGTTTCTAAAATAGATAAAAGATTGATGAGTTGAAGATGAATTGCCTGTTTCTATAAATTCTTTAAAATAAGGTTGATTGAAAACACCACATATAAACAAATTACTGGTTTCTTGAAAAAAGCAGTCTATGTCTTGATATAAAGTATTGTACTTTTCCAAAGTTGTTCTAGGTGGGATGTATACGCATATTAACGTAAGCGATTTATTATTTAAAAATATTTCGGCAACTGCTACATCAATATTCTCACATGGTGATACATATGCAATTTCTCTACATTTTAAAGTAACGTTAATAGCAATTAATGTACCACCACATTTTTTTTATTTTTTTGTCACCTCGAAATACATTTTATACACATACACTACAATTTATTTGAAAATAACTCTTGATTATTAACACCCGGTTTAATCCCAGTTTCTGTTAATGCTACAATTTCAACATCTTTAGAATGAACTGCGTTGTAGAATTTATAAGTTTTGCTATTAAGGCCTCTTACATTATGATAGTAAAGTTTTATACTTGTAATCTGTTGGAAACACTTTAATTTTCCGAAATTTTTACAATTTTAGGTATATTACGGTTATATTTTATAGTGTAACCTGTCTCACCACTAGCGATGCGTCTTGCTAATTCTTCTCTAAGCTGTTTTGGATATTGCCGTTGATTAAGTGTATCATCAGATTTGACACGTAAATGTTGACTTAACTTAATTTTATTTTTTAATACAGACTTTACTGTAATAATTGAATCTAAAATAACTTTTACTGGGCGCGGCAAGGCTGTATGCTTTCCAAGTCTATGAATATTCTTTATATTGATATTAGCATAAATTTTATTAAATTCAACTTTTACATTATTAAAATCTTCTAAGTTGTTACCGGTTTCAGGTAAGTTAAATAGTATTATATTACTTTCACGTTCTTTTCTATCGGAAATTTCATATAAAAATTCCGAAGTACTGGACGGTGGAGATGGGAGTACTAGTGAGTTAGTACTTTCAGCATTATTATTAATATTTTTGGAATTACTTTCCAATTCATTGAAACGAGTTGTTAAAACGCGCAAATCTGCTTTTAACTTTTCATTGTCTTCTTTAACATTGATACGAAATTCTTCAAGTTGAGCTGTTAAAAGAGTAACTGATTTTGAAGTTCAAATATTAGATTATATAGGGTTTCTTGATGTGTCACGACTAACACATTATCGCTTGTTTTATTTTCTTGAGAATCCGCCATAGTGTTAGACAACTTAGAATTTGAACTTAAATTTAAACAATTGTGTTTGCCACTAGCTGTACCAATGCATCTGGTGTAAACATAAAGTCCACAGTTTTCACAAGTGGTCTTTCTATTGATAAGGTAACCACATCCACCTACACATATCTAATCCTAAGGATTTTTACAGAACTTATTATAATAATAATTTGACAGGGACACACGCTTCACACCAAAGTGCCCTTTATGGTGACTTAGAATACACAAGAGAACAAAGGTGTAAATTTAAAATTAGAGCCAATAAAACTACAATTAAAATAATAATATAATAATAATATATTAAAATATATTAGATTGAGTTTTAAATTAAAATTAAAAGTAAAATTAAAATTAAAAATCGTAATAAATAAAATTAATAAATGAATTTAAGATAATAAATTCATTGTAAATAATAATAATATAGACTAAAAAGAAAAGAGACATAAAATAAATACAACTAAACTATGTAAATACTATAAACAACTCTAAAATATAAATGTAAACAATAACAATTACTTTTAAGGTTAAAAAAGTTTGGCAATTACATATCAAAATGTTTTAAATACGGCAATGTTTTAAACAACTTTTCACTGAACCACTATATTACTAAACAATGCACCAAACCAAGCCGTTTACAATTTATTTATAACACAAACTGCAAAATAAACGATTGATAAAATTTACAGTCATGCATCACGGCTGCATGATTACTTATTACTCTTACATGATGTATTATTGATTATATAATCAGATTCTGCATTCCAAAAAATCTTTCAATTCTAATATATCAAATGACTGCACCTATCAAAATAAAAAAAAATCTTTCAAATGTTCTTTTAAATCACAAACTGCACTGACTGGCCCAGGAAAAAAACTGCGGCTCAAATACTGATTTTATTTTATTACTGTCAAAGTGAAACTGTCAAACAGTTGTTTAAACTTCAAACAAACGATTTTATGCGTACGATGCACCATGCCATAAATTCCGGCATAACGGATTCAGTTATTATTATTGTTATTAGTGTTATAGTTTAAATTTAAAGATTACCTCACTGGCTTTAAAATGTCACGACTAGGTATTTATAAATATAATCAATATAATTGTCTTTGTTCACTTACTACAATGTTAATAATATATATTTTTGCTCTTTTTTTGCACGCGATCAACCTCTCTTCTCAAACAAACCACCTGTATTATTAATTTAGTTGTTTTTTGCTGTGTACATAATGAAATAAAATGTTAATGCTGTTAAGTGTATATGGAAAACCACCTAAACTAGTTATATACTGTTTTGTATAGTATTTGTATTTTTCATGTTAATAAAGTTGTTTATTATTATTATTCTTATTATAAGATTTTCTACATCAATTAACATAACAAAGAATTTATATTTACTTTAAAGAACTGTTATTTATTTTAATACAATTTTAATTTATTCACAATTTCTGTGTGAATTTGCATTGCAAGTTCTGAGTGAATTTGTAATTTTTACTATGCCTTTGTAGGTTCCAAATCCAAAAATAAAGAGAAAAGAAAATGGCAAGTTTTAAAAATAGCATTAGTGTGATGTCACACGGCAGTGGCGCCATTGGCGTCAACTTGGATTATTCAAACAACTATTTTATAAATAGGTTTTTTTATGGAAGATACTTGTTGGAGTTAATTGTGTCGTTATAAGATACTTTTTTGCAATCTAAAATGAATTAATATTACATTAAAGCATATTTTCATGTACAATTTGTACAACATAACCTCACAAAAATTGTAAATTTTTAATTAAAAAAATTTAAATTAAATGTTAATAATACTGTAAATTGATGAATTGCAACAAATTATTATTAAAATTTAAGTTTAAATATTTATTTAGCAAATTTTAAGACTTCATAAATTTAATAAAAAAATATAATTTAATAATAAACCATCAATTAGTTTTATAAACTTTATAAAAACATATATTTATGTTTTTAAATTTAATCATTATAAGTTACATTTGTTAAAATCAATAAGTAAGAGATTTTTCTGCTACTTAAAATATTTAATATAATATGTATACAATTATATTATTTTACATAATAAGAACAAACATAATTAATGAATTAAATTGTCTTAAGAATTTAATCGAGTAATAATTACGTTTGATTATCTATGTTCCGATTATGTGTGACAAACCTCTATTCATATATGTATTGTTTTTGTAATTGTACTTCATTTGATAATGTTTTTGTTTGTATATTAACAATGAATTTTATAAAATATGTTTTATTTTACAAATATATTATAGATAATTGCAACCAATTCAGGCATAATAATCCCTTTCAACTCAAATCACAATTTCAACAACAAATTTGCAGCTTTTTACTCCATAATACATAGAGCACTATCACTTCCACTATCATCTACACATCTACAGCTTGAATATAATACAATAAAACTGCTAGCTATAAATAATAAATTTTCCCTCAGCACAATAGACAAAATAATTAAGAAACATACACAAAAAACACTACTTGACAACATAACACTTCTTACACCAAAAACAACCAATACAGAAAGTTAACATATTACAACAACACCAGTAACAAAACAAATACAATCTTAAAGCTTCACTATCTAACCCTAACACCATCAAAAATAACATCTGCAATCAAAAACATACACCAGACAAACTGACTAAATCAGGAATATACCAAATCAATTGTCAAGATTGCACAGCTTCATATATAGGACAAACTGGTAGAGCACTTAAATACAGACTCAAAGAACACACTCACAAAAATCACAACTCCACTTTTTCCAAACACTTACAAATACACAAACACACTTTCAATATCAAAAACAAAAATAATATAAAACTCCTACACCAATGTAAAAAAGGCTTATAAATGACAATACTAGAATCATATGAAATAGACAAATTAAAAAACAATAAAAACTACAGATTCCTAAACGAACAAATTAATAACCTATACCAACATATCTATACATTTTTAAAAAACAATAACCACACTACAGTTAATCACTCGACAACAATAACCACAATACACAATAACCAATTAATGTACCAGTAACCACAACAAATTCACACCACCCGCAACACACAACAACACATGTGAAAAGAAAAGTAAGTTTTGTTAAAATCATCTATGTAACACATATATATATATTTATAATTTATGTAATATTTTTAGAACTGATGATGGCTTAACAGCCGAAACCGGTCTTAATATATATATATATATATATATATATATAAAAGTAAAATCAGCACAATAAAGTATATAAATTTTTTATTAAAATACCCTAACCTCAAAAATTTTAAGTACTTTTAAATGCAAAGTACACATTATTTTCTGATAGGGACAGGGATAGATGCATATGCGAAGATTTTTTTAATTTCCATTCCGCGGCAGTTAAATAAAAATCCTCTCACGAGTTAAGATATATAGCTTCAAAAATAAATTATGAACTAGGAGTATTATATCTAAAACCCAATGTAATTTATGTCAGGAGGAAACGCCTTGACGATGAATGTGAAACGTTAGGTGAACGAGAATGGTGGAAATAGCATTTCGGTACTCTGGAGAACAACGAGATTGTGTTAAATGAATAATTTGCACAAAAAAGTTTTTTATAGTTAATAACGTTTTATGGACTCAAGAATTAATGTGATATTATTTTATGATCATCATTTTCATATTATTTATGACAACATGATTACGTTTTTGATTTTATTTATTCTCTAAACAATAATTCATCGGCTTTTTTTATGTGATATTTATTGACGGAAACGGCGCCGTATTTCCGCCCGGACATTTCGTCCCTCTGAAGTTTCCCGTGTAACATTATATCCTGTCTCATTTTACTAATAATTTAACAGCGACCAAATGTTTGAAATTAAATTGATAGAATACTTACAGTGTTACTAATTGCTGTCATCCAGTCACTGCAAAAAAAAGTATAATATAAGTTATACATCAATAAACATAGTTAAAGTTTTTATATATTTATATTTTTGTTTTACTTTTCAAAATATTTTTCTTATTCAAATTACCAAAATTTACTATAATTTAGATAATATTTTGCACATACTTTTTTATAATAGATTTGAAGTTGTGTAATAAATATTATTTTATATGTTTTTTTATCAAAAATATATTTAATTAATATTTTTTTTATTAATTTTGTAGAAATTCTTTATGTTCATTTTTATTTAATAATAAAAATATTTTAAAGTAGATTATTTTATTATTATTAAATAAAAATAAAAATATATTTATTATCTTATAAAATTAAAAATTTGAAATTTAACCTGCCAAAACCAGAATGTGTTGAAGGTTTATATGCATTTTATTAAAAAGCATATAAAAGTATATTTATTAAAATTTGAATGGTGGTAGCCGTTAGTATGTGATAAGTTCATTATAAAACAAATAAAACACGTTTACTATGTACTGTATCAAAAATATATTAAAAAAAACGTAACTATTTTTAACTTTCACAAGGCCATTATCGGACGGTAATACAAACAAGTATGAATGTAAAAAAAAAATTACAAAGCATATATAAGACAGTAAAACATAAAATGTACAGAGAAATGGAAAATTCCATTAAAATTATTATGATTAAAATGATTATAAATTACAAACAATAATACAATAATACAAAATCAAAACAAAAAAAACAGATTAAGCACGTAGAAAAAGGATTAATAAATGGCGGTTTTACTTTACAAAGAACCCTCCGCAAAAAAGCGGAGACAATTTAATTATTTATTGTATATTTATTACATAATCTTGTAAAATTTTGACAATTAAATCTGCCGCCAAAACCAGATTGTTTTGAAGGTTTATGAAATGATTAGTTTTTGTTGTTTAGGAGATTATATAATAATTTGTTTTAAAAAAGTGGGACAGTTGCTGTGTGTAACATTGTAGTTAATTTAGTTTGTTTTAGTAAAGTATATTAAAGTTTTGAAATTTTGCAGTATTTTTGATCAAATAAATCCTTGAATCCTTAACATTTATCATTCAAAACTATACAATTTAAGAAAATAGTACAATACACGCTCTAACAAGATATTGAAATAATGAAAATTTATAATAGACACAGTGAAAATTTTGCCAAGACAGTTTGCAAAGTTTGTGGTGTTTTTAGTTAATTCCGCAAAGCCATTGAAAAGCTAATTGCAAAATTTAAAATGATCAAGTTACTGATGTAAAATGGTCAGTTCAAACACTTGTACTGTCAAGTCAACTCAAAACAAGGCCGCTCTTGCTAACAGTGTTGCAGAAAACAAGGGTTTGTCTATTTCAAGACGTTCACAGCAATTAAGACCATACCGACCGCTACCTTGATTTGTAGTATTTTAACAAAAACGGCAACTTCCCATTCATCGCTGCTTCTACAAATAATTTGATAATCAAATAATTTTTTTACTAGTACATTTAGAAAGAACTAAACTATGATATGTCGAACGGGATCCTCACTCACTTTTATAACAAAGCCCATTCCATTTCAGTGTGTTTGTCAATGTACAGAACTGTTGTATCTGGAATTTCAAAAACACTAAAATATTAGTCGAGCTTATTGACTTTCTTTTACTTATATTGGACAATTTGAACATAGATCATTTTTACAAGAAATTTCCTGGCTGCATTATTTTGCAGAACTTGTTTATAAATTAACCTCCAGATTACTACGTGAAGGAAAGAGTGCAACAATGTTTTGCAAAACTTCCTTAAAAGAATGACTTTTTGTATACAGGGTCGAGGTAGACATTTACTAGATATCATTTTATAGTGATATCTTTAAGTTTGGTTTTAATTTATTATTAATTTGTCAGTCTAAAGAGACAAACATAAGTGATGCAATTTTTATCAAAAGAAAGCAGTAGCTCAATATCTATAATAGAGCATTTTTAATAAAACCTAAACAATATTGTATAAATATTAAAAAAAAAACTAATAATAAAGTTGTTCTGTGTTAATTTATAGTAATGATTTATGTAATTTTTTTTGTAACTTTGTAAAAGCAACATTTGTATTAATTATAAATTTGTTTTATTTTTATGTATTTATTATAGTTACATATCTCATTACAGTAAAGTGCATAAAGTATACGCAGAAGTTAGACAATAAATCTTAATTAAAACTTGTAATTGCTTGTCGCTGTTAAAACTAATTTGAAATATAAGCAATATACATAATAATGTTACGAACTATGTATAATTAAAATACAATATTTTTTAAGTTGCAATAGTGATTAGACAACATTCAGCCTTCATAATTAAAAGAAATTCGTAATAAGTTTTATTAATATTACGTTATCTCGTATAAACTTAATTAATATTTATGTATTATATATGTATAATATAACAACTAAAAGATTTATAATAATAAGTAAACTTGCATATAATATTGTAGTCCTCAGAACTTCCTAAGCACGTTTCGTGATTAAATTGATCTCGGCACAATTTTAAATTAATTGAAATTAATTCAATCATTCAGTAGAAGTTTAGCATGAAAGCTTTTAATTCTCGACCGGCAATATTCTATGAGAGGGAAAAGTACAATTCCCAGTCGCTGATAATCCGTGTTTGTATAGAACGAAAATAAAGTTCTGGCGCCATTATATTTACAAGGAACATATTTGTTGTAAGTATAAAGTTTAACTACAAATAAGATTTAATTACAAAACTTTAATAATTCATATTTTAAATCCAGCTAATCATAAATCTCTAATAGGAAGTATTTTCAAAAAATCATGTTAGTAATAGAAAAGAGCTCATAGAAGACAAAGTATAATAATTGAATAATGTAATAAAATAAATACTTTTTTTTGTTAGATGCATTAAATACATTGATATTAAAAAATGCCTTTCATTGAAATATTTAAGAAATTTAGTTGCTACAATATATTTTCAGTAGATAAATATCAAGCGGGTTAACTGATTTGTACTTAGATTTATGATTCAAAACTCTATTATTTTATCATGTATCTATAATATGCAAAAATGATTTTCTATACAAGAACAATAGTTTTGTTTTGAGATACCAAGAAAATCAATTAAATTTAATCGTTTTGTTCTCACACTTTTGCATCTAGATATGAAATTTGACTTTAAAGATAATGAAAACAGAATAATAAACTTAGCATGCTTTACAAACTTGCTTTAATGTTATTATAAGAGGGATGTTTGAAATATTTGCAATCAATAGGAGAATACTCAGGTAAAACCTTTCAAACAAAGTTTTCAGATGTCTAATGGTATATATTATAATAGTTTTGAATTATATTATATTGTTATTTGTATTATGTATTTATATGTTTATTAGACATTTGTGGCTTTAAATTGCTTCTACAAAACAGCCTTGCGCTGTATTTATTGCCATGTGTGTATAATTATTGTGCATTAAAAATGTTTTACATTAAAATAATTAATGTTGTATTTAGAGTATCATGACATTTCACTCTGTAATACAATAATTCTTTTAATTTTTATTGGCAAAATCGCGGCTTTTAATTACAAAAATAATTATTTATCTTATTACTCAATTATTCTAAAAACATAATTTTTAAATTTTCTTAATAGTTGCTTGATTTGATTCCTATATACATCTGTATTAAACTGGTTCTTAAATATTTTATTTGTAGAATATTTTAGTGTGCACCCTCAGAAAGTTATCTTTATGCAAAAGAAGTAAGCCATGCCAAATTTTAGTCTTTTATAAGAATCAAAAGACACTTGTAGCACTGCTTTTGAAGTTTTAAGAATCTTACCTTACTAAAAAAACAATATTAGAATGCTACAAATTTGGACAAAAATCAAAAAATACATACAATACTTCATTTTAAAGGTTTTTTATATTTAAAAAAATAATAGACCTAAGCCTCAAATTTTAATAATTTTTGTTTACAAGTTTAATTTTATGTTCAAAATTTAAAATATTATAAAAATATATTAATTAAAAAAAAATAAACTAAAAATATATTAATGAATCTAATTAGAAAGTACTCACATAATTTTTTGGGGAGTCAAATATTATACTTATTAAGTGTTCTTTTGAATCTTATGGGCTAAAATTTGGCATGGCTCACTTTTTTTGCATAAAAATCACTTTCTAAAAGTGACACAAATAAATTTCAAAAAAAATATTTAAGAATCAGTCTAATCTGTAAACTTGTTATGTTTGCAAAAGATCTTATCCTCAATAGTATAACCGTAACAAAACTTGTGATATTTGTTTAAAAGAAAAACTTTAGCGTAGACAAACTATGGTTAATCAGCTTTAACTTACATAATTAAACAATGCATAAAGAGGAACATTAATAAAACATATTGCAATTTAACTAAAAATGCTGAATCAAATTTTTGTAAAAATCCAAATCAAATTTGGTTTTTTATCCAAACAAAAAAAATATCAGTTGCATTCCGAATGTAATAAAATACAGAAAGTCTTGCAATCACTATTTCAATAAATTCAATTTTTAATGCAAATAAAAGTAATGCTTGTGGTACAAATTAACTAACAACTAAAATAGTACAACTATAATGTCCGCACATATTACCATATTTAGTTCACATTATAAATGTCTGTATATTACACAGTGTTTACCCTACTGTATGGAAAAAGACAATGCTTAAACTTTTATCTAAAATCTCAAAATCCATCATGTTTTAAAGACTTTTGTCCAATAACCATATTACTGTACTGTACTACCAAAAAAATAGTAAATATAATTGCAAGTTAAATACAAGATTATATTAAGCTTTTAAACATTTTACCTAATAAGTAGTCTGAATTCCAAAGTTGTGTTTCAGCTCTTTTAGATGTAACAGATAATATATTTAAAACATGTGGTAATTTAAGTATTTTTGATTTAACTATGCATTTATAGATGGTTAGGTGTTTAAATGAAACCAACTCGAAGAGTCGTTGTCAGCTAGTTGAAATTAATGATATTTGTTTGTCCATTGTAAAAGTTAATAAAGGAGTACCTCAAGGTTTAATTTTAGATCTCTTGTTGTTTATTATTTACTCAAACACACTAAAGTGCATAGATTTGCAGATGATACTCAAATGTATTATGTATGTTATTTAATACTAAAAGAATTGATAATGCATGCAAAATGATTAATAGTAATTTATAATCACTATTCCAAGATTCGTTAGACCATTCTCTAACTCTTAACGCAACAAAATCTATTGGTATTTTATTTGGAACTAATAAACAAGTATCAAGTATATTAAATAGAATAAACATATGCGTTAATAATCAGTCAGTAGAGTTGAGTTTTTTAATTAAAAATCTTGGAAATGATTATAAAATCTATATTAAAATTTTCTAAACACATCTCTAAAATCTGTAGTTTATCATTTATGAAACTGAAACATTTGTACGCATATTGATCATTTTTAAGAAAGTAAGGAAAACAAAACTTTGTGATGCAACTGTTTTAAGTTTTGCAAACTAACATTAATGTTATAAAACATAATAATACGTCTGTTTGTGCTTTTTGGCCTTGAAAGTTATAATTTTCCAAATATATAAATCATAAATCTTATAAATTAAGTCAATTAAAAACGTTTGCTTCTTTGCTTGTCTACTTTTTTCTTTGTTTTGTAGCTGCTCTTGTTTATTATATCCCTCTTTCGTCTCCTTTTAATATCGCATTTTTTAATTTCCTTTTCTTTTATTTTGTTTCACCATTTAACATATGTTCCATGATTTTTTCTGCACTCATTCAAATCCTCTTTTATTCTAAATGTTGTCACTTGCGTTTTATTGCTACATTTGAATCTTGCAATCAACATTTTATCATCATTTACTTATTGCTTTCTAAGTACATCAGCAGTTTATTTTTTAGAATTTAGACGCTTTCACTTGTATTTTCCTTTCTTGTTTTCGTATATTTTTTCTCTTTTTATAATTTTGTTTTTTTTATTTATTCTTTATACTTATAAAAATTATATTGACAAATATGACGGAGAGTCTTGAAATTTCTACACTATATGACTAGCGTACTTTCAACTAGGTCAAATTTAACTCTAAAAAACTGAACTTTTTACTGGGTTTAAAATTAAAATCCAACTTTCAAGACCACTGGCAAAGATTATGCCATATTTAAGAACTTTGAATCCTAGTATGGTCCTATATAGAACTAAAATCAAAACTTTGATGAGTTTAGCAATTTTACTCAATGCAAAAACATTTCACTCAAAAATATTAAGCAGCTTTTACCACTCGTTCAACCTTCTGTCATCCTTGGCAAAATTATAAAATAATCAATCTATTGCCAAAATAACAAAACAATTTTCAATAATAGATTAAAAAATCTAAAGATATAGTTTATTTTGACGTTGAAAATTTCTTTCAAGTGTTGCCACAAAAGCTTTCTATAAAATTTATGTAAAATTAATTTACATTGCCGCAAATTCTATTTAGTTAGTTGAGCTAGAAAGCATTGATGTACAGTTTCTGAATGGTTGGTATTTAGGAAAACAGCAGCTTATAGAATAGTAAACGTAAATGTTTAATCAATGTTAAAACATTTAAAGTAAAATTTTGTAATTTCTTTTCAAATTGCATTGATACGTTTTTTGCCAAAATTGAAACTACGTTCTACTAAAAAAGTAAAATCAAAACTCAAAAATAAAAATAACATACTAGATCTTTTCGTTTCTAATATTTAGTGGACGAAAAGGTTGAACAGGTTGTGATGCAATGTGTTGCACACTGAGTTAAGATGTAATTAGTATAACTACTTGTAAAAAAATTGTTTATGCATTTAGTGCACCAATAAGTTTATTACTTATTTGTTTAATACAAACTACTCAAACACAATTATAACGTACTCTAACAAAAAACAAAATACTATTTTTTACAACTTTTCTTTTTACAAATATTATATAGAAATAGATATAATTTAAACTTGCAAAATAAAAAAAAAAAAAAAATTAAGAGTCATTGTTTTATTAATCATAAATCATTGCTCTTGCATGTACATCAATAATTTTCTGCATCAATTTGTAATAATGTAAGAGTAGAAAAGCAAACAGTCCTTGTATTTTCCTCACTCACATTATAGATAGTTTATTTAAATTACTATTGTTATTATTAGTAAACTTGTGTTCAGTTTTTAATTGCTGATATTTTATATTGTCATTAGCTAAAGAGTGGCGTGTTTGCATATTTTTGTTAAGGCAACGCAGTTAAAACAAATAACTAATGCAAAAACGTAATTTACCTGTAAAAGTTTTATTTATCTTGTGCTTCAAACTCATGATATACGAACAAATATAAACTAGAAATAAATCTGTGATAAGTTTATTGCAAATTTCCCAAGAATTTGTAAGCTAGAAAAGGAATCAAATATCTTGCATTCATATGAAACGAATAAAATAAAGGATTTTGATGTACATTTCTTACATCTCCAGATATGAAATCAGTTTCAATAAAACTAAATAAAAAATTTAAAAGGTTAAACTGCAACTAAAGAATAACTTCAATAAAGCTAAAATAAATAAATGTCCATTTACTACAAAATAAATAAACCATTTATCAATGCCTGAATCAATACAATTTTAAAACATCTGCTTCCGTTGAAACATTAAATAAAACTAATGGAATCTTAACACTAACCTAATGGAACTTGCATTAGTTTTTTAACTTTAAGTAAACACATATTTAAAATTAGTACACTATAATATGCAAGAGCCGATGATGAGTGAATTAAATTTAAGTTAATTGAGCCAGTTTCTATCTTAACAAAAACTAGTTTATTGTCACTGTAGATTAAGCTATAGGAAAAATGATAAAAAAAAAACATTTTAATCATGATTTGTGCGCTGTTTCCAAATGTTTGTTTATTACGCACAGCTTAACAGTTAATTTAATATATTAAAACGGACGTAAAATGGAAAATAAATTGGAAATATAAATAGAACAGCAATGTTAGTATATTATTTAGTTAATTGCTAAGTTAATTTTTAATATAAAAAAGTATGTAAGTTATGTTTCTAGAACTCATTAAAATTCTTTAATTGCAAATTTGTTTATTGGAAGTAAAAAAAAGGTTGTTTCTGTTTTGTAGATTACTTTCAAGATTGCAGCCGACAGATTGTAGACAAAGACTGAACCATAGAGAGTACTCCACTATTTTAAAAATAAATTATATGGGCGTTGTTTAAACTATAGGTCTGTTCCAACATACGATTTGGACAGTTTGCAAACCGTTCAAATTATGTAATTATGTATTTTAAAAGTATTCTAAACTTAAAAAAATTATAGACTCAAATTTGAATAATTTTTGTTTACGAGTCTAATTTTATTTCAAAATTTAAAATATAATAAAAATGTAATGTAAAGTTTCATGTGGAACCTAATTAGCAAGTACTCAATTGCTTTTTTGGGGACCCAGGGTATGCATCTATCTTAAATCTGGAAGCTATAATACTTATTAAGTATATTAATTTTGAAAACTTAAAGGCAGTCTAACACGTGTTCTTTTAAATCTTAAAGGCTGAAATTTGGCATAGCTTACTTTTTTGCATAAAGATCACTTTCTGAGAGTGCACACAAAAAAAATGCACAAATATTTATTTTAGAAGCAGTCTAATGTACAAAAATAATACTAATATTAAAAATCATTATACACAAAAAGATTAAAAAAACTACAATAAGCAAAAACATAACATAAACAGTTAACAACTGGTTCATTTGAGTTCAACAGTTATTTTTAGAACAAAAATAGGTTAAAATTAATTTCAAATGACTCGTTATATTAATATCTACATAAAGTACGCCTATCAGAGAAACATAAAATGATAACGTTTTATGAAAATCTCTACAATCAATCTTCGAAAAAGATCTCTTTTTCTCCGCCAAAGTTACAATGAATGAAGATTAACACAGAATTTGCAAAAACAAGAATTAATTAATAAAACAATTATTACTACATACTATAAGAAAGCCTTGGAATTAAAAACAAAATAATGATAATATAATTTTTTATTTATTCATCTGGTTGTCAAATTTAATTGTTTACAGTTATTCAAAGAGAACGCATTTATTTAAACAGCATTTTAATTTAAAACTATTGTGTTTATAAATAATAATAAAGTTATCATTATTCCGGATAATATGGCTTATTCGACGGGAGAAAAAAAAAATATGATGTTTTATTACCACAATTGTAATCGTGATACAAACGCAGCATCTGAATTGTATCTACTAACGTACATGGAAAGAAGGCAGCCAAGTAAAAGATTGTTTGCAAAACTTAAAAAAAAAATAAAAAAATATACATATACAAAATAATTTTAAACCTTCATTCAAACCATCATCATTATTTTGGAAACACTTTGAAACCAACAAATTTTAAAAGAAGATTAAATTATGTTTTATGGTTTATTGAAGAAAGTCAAAGACACGAACTATTTTCTCTATCAATTCTATTTACTGATAAGGCAAAATTTACAAATAATAAATTATTCAACCAAAAAAATCATATTTACTTGTCGAAAGAAAATTAGAAGAATTACTTGATGATCTTCGATTGAACTTGATCCAAAATTTCAAGTATTTTCAACATTGTGAGCAGGCGCGCCATGCTTACAATGAACACATCGTATTAATTTATTTGTCAGAAAGATTTTCTAATTGGATAAGTAATAGAGGTTTAGTTGCATGGCCTTCTAGGTCTCCGGACCTTACATTTATTGATTTTTTTTTGTAGGAAATTATTAAGGATAAAGTTTACAAAAAAAACTACATAATATTGATGATTTGAAAACTGAAACCAGAAGAGCTCTAACAGAAGTTAGACGTATTATGTTTATTAAAAGTACAAAATAATATATTAAAACGTTGTCTATTATGTATTCAAGAAAATGGTGGTCATTTTGAAACATTATTACAATAGTAATTAATTTAATTTATAGTATTTTTAATTATTATTTAGTCAGATTGTTAGTAAAACTATTGTATATGTTATTGTTGTATTAAAATATGTTGATTATTAATTTTAATTAATTCCAATAAACAAAACAAAAACGTGACATTGTTCTCAAACTCTAAATTTAGTTTATTTACATCACAATTACAACCATAGTAACAAAATAACATATAATTTTCTTCTTCCGACAAATAAACCCATATTTAATGCACTCTTATAATATGTCGTAATAATTGTTCTATCAATTTATTCTTGTTTTTTGTAAATCCTGAAAAAAAACTGATTAAATGAGATTATAACAAACTGTACATTTTTTAAATAAAAAAAAAAAACTTTTTATAGAACTCATAGCCAACTAAGGTTTATATCTCAAAAATAAAAAATGCCATATTTTTGTTAATTTATTTAAATTTTACACAAAAATATCTACAGAATACATTTTTTATTTTTGCTCTAGAGTAAATAGACAAAAAAATATTTAAGTTTGAAAAAAACAACCGATTTTAGTTTTTTTGAAATGTTCAAAAAAATTGAAAACCTATGACAAATTTAAATATGGCATTACGTTTTTCTAGAAATTCTGCCCAACTTTGCTAATTTAACTAACTCTGTAACATTTAAAATAACAAAGTTATCCTTAGAACACAGGTAGATTATTGACACCTTGAACCACAACGTTCAAAGCATACATTACAACCTACAAGTCTAAATTTTGCATTGAAATTTGGAGATTTGAGAAATGTGTTTTTGCATGGGAAATTTACTATTCGAATTTCAACTATACGTTCTAATGGCAAAAACCATTTAACAATAGTACACAACAATTTCTAACAAGGTTTGAGAATTTCTTTAGTTGCTTTAGTCAATAAACATTCAAACGGCCGTAACATGTTTAGAATTTAAGGTCAAACAGTGCAAAACATAACAGATCTTTAACTGCAGTTACTTATATAATAGGCAATATAAAAATTAGATAAACATTGCAACCGCAGACAAACATCTTAATTGAAAAATTATCAGCAAAAATACTAGTACAAGGATACCTAGATTTTCACGGCAAGATCAAAAGTGCAAATACTACCAATATTTGTTGTTAAGATTTAAGTTATCACGTTGTCGTGTAATCGTTTATTTAAAAGAATTTATTGTTCAGAACTTATTTTTTAAATTCATTTTAAAAATTGTTATAATTTGAGATGACCGTTACTATGTGATAATTCATAATAGAAGATTATATAAAACAATTACTATGTTTTTATAAAATCATTTCTTGTATTGTCTAAAAAAAGCAAAACTGGCCAAAACTGCAGTCACAGTGTGACGTAATAAATTGTGATATAAAAACATAAAAATTTGTTATTTATGTTTTTGCATATTTTATATAATATAGAAGGTTACATTATATTTTATAGGTATTTGATACTGTTAAATACAGAACAGTTTTGGCGACGATTAAGCCATCTTCAGTGTTAATAATATATTCAGATGTTATAAATTTTTTGGCTGCGAAGAAAGTAGTAAGAAGGTTTTAAAACATAATTAAAAGTTAAAAGCAGACTAAAATTATAAATCATTTATGTAATCCACATACTGAATTTGACCAAAATATTTCTCTCATAAATATAATAGAACTATACTTCTTAATATTTTATCTGATTATTTTAAAGATTTTATATTTTTTTAATTTGTAAATTCGGGCAATTCAAATTTATTAATATACTAATATTATAAAATAAACATTATTATTTTTGGTGCGTTGTTTTCCTCTTACGTTGTTTGAATAAAAAAAAAATGTGTGAATACGTAAAAGTACATACATATTATTAATTGTAAATAACAAACCGCTTATAAAATTTAATAAATTCTATTGATTTCGTAATCAGCACTTTCGTAGTTATAGAATATGCAGTTAAATAAGTTTATTCTTCTAAATAGTGTTTACATAACTCATTATATAGGTATATTGACATTTTATTATATTATGTTGTTTTTGTATATGTTATAAGGATTTATTTGCATATAGATTGAATAAATACATCAATCTCTGTTACTAAAAATTACTTGTAAATTTTTATTATATATTTTATGGTTAATGTGTGTACTTGTCTAATTAGTTTATAAACTGGCTGGATAGTATAGAAACTAATCAACTGGCCAGTTATTAGATATTAAAGTGTGGTTCATGTGTAATATTAAATGGAATAATCAATTATCTTAGCTATTATACAAGTGGCCTAAAATTGTAGTTAATGCATAAACTAATATAATAGTAAATAAAATAAGTGTAGTGACTTAATTGAGTAAAACCAAAAAATTGAATTTTGGCGCAAAATTATTGCAGGTTTGGTCTTTAGCTCCCGAAAATATTTGTATGTTATAATGTCTCTATTCTTTTAATTAGAATGTTAAATAGTATATATTTTTATTTGCAGGTATGTACATGTTCAGAAGGAGTGCGTGGCCAAGTGGTCTAGGCTTTGACTTCTGCACCAAAAATTGTAAGTTTAAATCTCACAACTGAAAATTATTTTAAACGTGTATACCATTCCTCAACCCGTCTTGCCAGCGCATCGTGAGATTTTATGTACTGTAGGTACTGTAGGTCTACTCTTAATGTAAATAAGTAGAAGAAATGCTAATGCGCCAGCAGTAGCGTTTTTTTTTTTTTTTTTTTTTTTTTTTTTAGGACGTAGTGAGTTGTTTGGCTCTCAACAAGTGGCCCTTAAGAATAACTTACGCATGGTAATACCTTCCGGTTTTCTTTTCTGCGCAAATCCTGTTGTTTTAATGTCCCTGTCTAAACTAACCTACATTTGGTGCTAGTTTGAGGCGGGCTGGTTTTTGCTTCGCGGATTTTTACGCATCATCTGCGGCACGCATGCTGTCCCCGGCCCCTCTCTCCCTATAGCCCCTACCTTTGTCTGTCTCTTTTGTCATTTTGCCTTTTCTTATCTGCACTGGCATCTACCTCTGCATTCTCTTCTTTCTCCCATCTTTGCGTTATTTACTCTAATTATATAATTTGTTTTCAGATGTGCTCTTAGCTTACTAAGGTCTTCGATCACTTCTTCTTTATCATATCCCCTCTCCTTCATGAATAATTTATGCAGTTCCATCAGTTGTATTCCTTTTGGCAGTCCTAGATTTGTAAGTTTTACCTCCAGTGATATCCTTGTATCTCCATCAGGAATTACTTCTTCATGTCCTCTCGTTGCCAGGTATATTCTGACTATCTGAAAGGTTGCGTTCTCAGTCATCCTCGAGATAGCATATCTACCATTTGGTATATGCCTTGTTATTTCTGTTATTCTGCTTTCCTTCAATATTTCTTTTCTCCTTCTCCTTATCTCTGCAATTTCGTTTGGTATCGTAGTCTCTGTAAATGTTCTTCTTTTTTCTTCTGTTTCTTGGTATGCACAATTGTCATATCCTTTCTTATTTTTTTCTTTTTGATCTTTTTCTCTGTTTTCTTGTTTCCATTTAGCTTCTCTCATCTCTTTCCTTTCTCTTCTATGGCTTTTAGTTTGTGTGTTTGTTTCCATTGTTTGTTTTTCTATATTCTTCTATTGTCAAACTCTTCAATTTTTTTTTTGTACACTTGTTGCAAAGTTTTTTAACGCCCTCCATTTATTTTCATCTTTTAAGCATTTGTTAATAATTGTTCTTTTATCCACTTTGCTTTCTAGTATATATTCTAGTTTTTTTCTAACTTCCTCCCACGCCTCGCATTCTACTAGAGTGTGTTCTGCGTTATCGTGTGTTTCTTCCTGAATGTACACCTTTCTTCTTCATTTATTTTTTTAATTTTTTGCAAGAATTTTCCAAATGCTCCGTGCCCGGTCAGTATTTGTGTTGTATAATAACACGTCTCAGGTTTCTTCTCTACCCATTCTTTTATGTCTGGGATTAATTCTCTCGTCCATTTCCCGTTTTCTCCTGTATCCCATTTTCTCAGCCATCTTTCCACAGTCTTCTCTCTTGCTCTTATCTTTGCTTCTTTTTTACTCATTCCTTCTTTTACAAGTTTTTTTATTTCTATTCTTTCCTCCACCATCATATCCGCGGGAGGTGTTGCCGCAATTACCTCTACTGCCTCTTGTGACACTGTTCTGTAAACTCTACAAATCCTTAGCGAGCTTGCTCTTGTGGCTCCTCTTACTTCCTTTCTGTTTTTCTTTGTTTTTATGGCTTCTCCCCATGTTTCTGCGGCGTACAGCAATTTGCTTCTTGCTGCCGTTGCTATTAGCCTTCTGCTTTCTTCTCCTGGACCTCCGTTGTTTGGCATAAGTCTACCAAGCTTTCTCTCAATTTCCTTTGTTCCAATGACCGCTTCCTTAACCTGTTCATTCCATCCCTTTGCTTCGAGTGTCACTCCAAGGTATTTGATTTTTTTTCCTATGGTTAACTCTTGATCTCCCACCTGTATCTTACCTGTTCCTCTATTATTCCTCTTAGTCGATAGCCATGCCGCCTCAGTTTTTTGTGTTGCTAGTTTTAAGCCCTTACTTCTCATCCACATTTGTATCATATCAATTGCCAGCTCTAATCTTCCTTTTAGTACTTCTATTTCTACGTCTCTATCTACTACTGCTATGCCGTCCGCAAATGCTGTTATTGACACGCCTTCCGGCATCTTCATTCGAAGTAACTCGTTATAGACAAGGTTCCACAGTTTTGGTCCCAGTGCTGAGCCCTACGGTACCCCTCTAGTAAGTTTGAATCTTCCATTTTTGGTCACTAAATTTCTGTCCTGTAAGTAGCTCCATATAATCTTGATTGTTTTTCTGTTCAGTTCTTTCTTCTTTGCCGCCTCTATGATTGCTGCCCATGATAAGCTATTAAACGCGTTCTGTATGTCCAACGCTATCATTACACAGTGTTGCCTTTTTCTCTGCGTTCCGCTGTTTGCTTCTTTTGCTATTGCTTTCACTTTTTCAATAGCTCCTAAGGTTGTTTTTCCTTTGGTAAATTCGTATTGTTCTTTTTCCCATCCTCCTTTTTCTTCTATTTCTTGTTCTATTCTCCGTACAATAACTTTTTCCATTATTTTAGCCAGTGTGTTGATTAAACATATTGGTCTGTATGATGTTGCTTTTCCTGCTTTTTTTTTTCTCAATCAGTACCAGAGTGGCTTCTTTCCAACATCCTGGAAAAGTTCCTTCTTTTAGGCACCTGTTGATTATTTGAGTTATTTCTATCTTGTTTCCGTCTAATGCTGCTTTAACAATCTCTGTTGTTATTTCGTCCGGACCTGGTGCTTTGTTGTTAGGCAATTCTTTTATGATTTCTTTGATCCTTTCCACTGTTGCCATAACTGTTGCTTCTTCTTCTTTTGTTTCTGGTTCTTCTACTGGTTCTCCCTTGGGAAATAGTTTTTTAATTATGACTTCTTCTTCTTCTTCGTCTTCTTTTAAGCAGATTCTTTTTGTTCTTCCACCCAATTTGTCCATCACTATTTTGTACGGTTTTCCCCAAGGATCCCCATCTATAGATTCTATCATTTCTTTCCAGCATCTTTTTCTGCTATCCCTAATTGACTTTTTTTAAAAATTTCTGTCGTTTTTTAGTTTCTCTTCTATTTCCTCTGTGTTCTCTCCTCTTCTTCTCAGCCTTTTGATTTTTCTCGCTGTTTGTATTGTGTTTTTCCTGCATTCTTTTATTTCCTCACACCACCAGTATGGTCCTTTTCGTCCGCCTTCTCTGTACCTAGAAATTGCTTCCTCCGCCGCTTTTCTCAGTTTTTCTGAGTACCTCTCGCATCTTTTCTCAATATTTTCGTTTTCTGTCAGCAGTAGCGTTCATATGACTAAAACAACAACATGTTTAGAAACAGCTCGTGGTATCCCATGTGTACGCAAGTAGTCCTAAAATTAGTCGCTCTTGTAACAAAAAAAACGTGTCAGTAACGTTTGTCTAATTTTCTTATAATTAAAGTTGAACTCATATACCTTCAAATAACTAAATGACCTTCTAGCTATCTTTAACAAAAACTTTACAATTTTTTTAAAAATGTTTTAAAAAATTGATGAACTCTAAAGTCATTTTAAAAACACTTACGTCTATCTTTTAAAACATTAAAACTTTTAAGCACAGTGGTTCTTAAACAGATTTTAATGCTTAAAGAAAACCGCATTAATTTTTACCCTATTCAAAAAAATACTGTAATCTACTAATGTTAAGATGTCAACTAAGCTCATCAACTCGTAACCTTGTTTTTTAAACACAGGCGCAACAATAGAAGATAGTCCATGTGGTTT
The DNA here is from genome assembly GCA_963932245.1 of Tachinus rufipes. Lineage (NCBI taxonomy): Eukaryota > Metazoa > Arthropoda > Insecta > Coleoptera > Staphylinidae > Tachinus > Tachinus rufipes. The sequence continues at coordinate 73,661,340 of OZ010743.1, forward strand.
TAAAAAAAGAAGAAGTTTACAGAAGTTAATGTTTGCAATAAGACAAATAAGCAAAAAACGAATACAAAAAAATGAGATATACACATGTGCTTTATAGACCTAAAAAAAGCATTTGACCAAATAAGAAGAAACGACATATAGAAGGCACTAAAAAAAGAGAGTTGGACAAACAGACAATAGCAATAATAAAAGCAATGTACAAAAGCAACAAGAATATAGTAAAAACCTACAAAAAAGAATAAAAAAACAAGGTGGTAGTAAGGTTGCATTTTAATTGTAATTGACAAAACAATTAAAAAGCACAACCACAGATAAAGACTTTAAAACTGGGTTAATAGAAAATAGTAGAAATAACGTTTGCAAATAATATGGCTTTTGTAGCTGAGATAGAAAAAGACCTACAACATAATATAAAAGTTCTAGATAAGAAACTCACCAAAATAAATATTAAGATAAACATTAATAAAACAAAAAGTATAACAATCAACTCCAAGAAATCAAAAGACGCATAAAATAAAGTTAAACGGAAGACAAATACAACAAGTAAAACACTTAAAATATGAATCAGTAATAGAAACTAATAGAAAGATAAACAAAGAAATAGACTAAAAAATATCAAACAAATGTTTAACAGGATGAAAAGAACGAACAAAAAACAAGGATAAATGCAATAGGCATGAGATTCCTGAGAAGAATAGAGAACAAGGCAACAAAAGAATCAAAAATAATACAACATTTACAAATCGGAATTATAATAGAAAACAAAAACAAAGGACAGATAAGATGGTTTGGCCATCTATGCCGTACAAAAGATGATATAAACACAAAAAAAATATTATAAAACACTGACAACATAAAAAAACTAGATAGAAAAACTAAGAAAAACTGTGACAATATTAGAGAAAAAAAAAAAAAGAAAAAATTATCTTAAACAATTTGCACAAGACAGGACAAACGGAGATAAAAATATAAAACAGTAAAACAAATTTCACACAACCTTACACCAAATGAGGGGTGTAGTTTTAAAAGGTACAATCTCCACAGTAGTCAGTTTTTCAAAAACTTCAAAAAACTTCACAACTAAGGTAATTCTTAAAATTGATTTTATTATCAAAATAAATCAAACCACAGGTTGCATAATGTCTTTTTAAACTGAATTTTGCCAAAATCTTTTCTTAAGTAAAAACTATGTTAAAAAAATAATTAAACAAAACTCAATTTTATTGTATTGTATGAAAAACAAAATTAGTATTACGTTGTCGAGTGTTTAATTTGCTACAAGATGGCATCACTAACTCAATAATTTCAAAAAGTGGAGATTGTACCTTTTAAAACTAGACCCCTCAAATGGTAGTTAGGCATATAATTAAATAAAACTAAAAAAATAGTTTAAAATAATAAGAATTTGAAAACATTAGATTTAGATAAAACAGAAAGTATTAAATGATTTTCAATTTTTTAAATATCAATTACCTTAGCAGGTTGAACCTACTAGTCTTGTCGGTCGGCCGATCAAAGACGACAATGTCGGTTTCCAAAATTTTGAAAACCTAAACCGACCACAAATAATAGTTTGAGAAACACTGCACTAGCATGACATAAGATTAGTTATTATTGTACATCACTTTTAAAACACCTCATAAGTTTTTGTTGGCATTTTATTTAATTTACAAGAAAATTTAAAATGACGACTGACACAAACAATGTGTCTTGTATTCTACTACGTAAAAACTAACAATTTATTGGTTTTTGATTAGTAATAAAATATACTTTTATTGGTTATTTTGGAAATAGGATTGTATAAATAAAAACACTTGCGTGTGTAAATTATTTATTGCCGACGTTTTGATAACTTCGTTTTTTCTTAAGCATTGATGAAGATAACAAAGTTAATAGAACGTTGGCAAAAAAATAATTAGCACAGGCTAGTAGTATTGTTATATATATCTCGCGGATGATGCGAAACCCAGTATACACTACAGGCCACCAGAAGCCCGGTCTTAAAAAAACAGTTTTGCTGAATATTTTGCAAATTTACTCTTTAATAATGAATATAATTATATCTAATATGCGAGGGGTAAGTTTATATAGAAATTTATTTTGTATAGATTTGTCAGGTTATGCGAGCCCTACGAGACAACACGGATATTGCGAAACCTAAGTGCATATGTTTATATTGCCTACGGTTTATTTGGCGCTCAACGGTGTTGCCAATTTTTTCGCTATTAAACCGCATAAAATATTAGAAAATCAATCGGACAAATATTTTAAGAAATGTGACTGTTGAATGTAAATAATTTATCACATAATAGTTTTAAATAAATAATATAATGTTAGTATTCTAATGCTATATATAGATCATTGTAAAAAAAATAAATCTATACAATACCTAATTGTTGTTGTGACAACTAAGTAATTTTTTAATATTACAATTTAATATTAAAAAAAAAATTTATATTAATGTATGTAAAGCTTTTTGATTGGTTATTAATGTCAATACTTATACTACTATAATATGTTTAGTAAAAAATAAGGGTCCTTGGAGATGTTTGTGACATTGCTTTACTCAAAAACCTCTTAGTTTAAACTACTATTTCATTAGCTCAGACCATAGCCCAATAGTCTTTAATCTTTATGGGAGGAATGAACAGAAAGTTAAGAGTCGGTCTATAAGACGGATTAGACGTTTTTCTCACACTCTAGAACAGAGCGTCACATCCCTTCTTAATATTCAAACAATTAAAAGAGTTGACAGCGTTATCTTTGACTTTACTAGACTGATTTCGCTAGCAATGGAAAAGTCTACAGGTTTTGCCAAAAGTAAAATAGATTGGGTTTCAATAGAAAACCAGACAGCTCATCTAACTTTAAATATTAAAATTTTATGACTTAATTGACCAAAACAAACTAAATTAGTTCAATGATGAGGTTATTTTTTAGGCTGATAAGCCAAAAATCTAAACTAACTCAATGGTGAGATAAAGAAGACAATAAAAAAGTACAAAAATCAGTGCTGAAAATCCGTTTTAAATTTCTCCAACAAAGATAATCTAATGAGTAAAAATATGCGTTGACCGTTTCTTTTTATTTATGACAAAGAAGCTTTAAATATACTTTGGAAAACATGGCCAAATTATTTGCTGACAACTCTAATGCGCGCCGTTTTACAACAAAGACTTAGATTTGGACCTCTTAAAAAAATCCACAAAAAAATAAAATATTGTAGGAAACGTACTAATTCTGCTTGACTTTTTAAATTGGTTTGGACGTCTAAAGTAAGAAATATGTTTCCTCATTTCAAACCAAAATTATAACCAGGTCCTAAACAAAGCTTGAAAGCACTTTCTTACAAGGTTGTAAAGTTCCCCACTTACATTACAAGTACAATGCTAACGTCACATTTTTGTGTTCATAAAAAATTCTAATAAAATTTGAGACATTTTTCACAAAATAACCTTGAACATAATCAGAAATCACACGGAAGTTAAAAACCTATTGCCAAATCTTCAACATGGTTTCAAATATGGGCTTTTTTTTTTAATCTAAATATTTTTTTGTATAAAACTCAGAAAGAATCCTTCTGTTTAAACCCACAGAAACTATCTTGCAACAACAAAAATCGGAGTTTTGTATTTTTATGCAAAAATTTAGAAAACTTAATTCATATATTATTTTTATACTAATTTGTTAAATATACCCAAAGAAAGAAGACAAAAACAAACACCTTGCATTAAATAAACACTTTACATACACAGACGCCAACCCATCATCTATTGCAACCGCTGCAACCATTGCCACCTGCTGCCAAAGCACAAACAGATAGCATGTCATCCTTCTTTGTGTTTCAAAAACCTTACAACGTGCGCACACATAAACAAGATAAGAAGAACGAGGTCAATGATACGATTAGAATCTACACGGATAATCTAAAAACCAATAAAAGTTCTGAAGCAAGAATCTTCTCGCAAAATCTGGATCTCAAAATATCTTTACCATTAGTAACGCACACATCTATCTTCTAATCAGAAGTAGTACAGTACTATAGGGTTATGAAAAAAGTAACTCGCAAAATATCTGGCAAGAATGCCTAAACTCTAACAGACAGTAGAGCGGCTTTAATTGCTATAAACAAGCCTAAAATCACATTGAAGCTAATTTTTGAATGTCATCGTGTCCTTACTTTAGCAGCCTGTGGAAACAACATCAAGCTGCTCAGGGTATAAGGACATTCCAACAAAGTAGGTAACATTGAGGCGGACGGGCTAGCGCGTAAAAGGTCAACCCTTATGACGTGTGAACCTGAACCATGAACCTCTTTAACACTCAAAAGTTTAAATAACCTCCTAAAAATTAACACACACACAACGTCTGGAAAGACGCTGGGATAACACTTTTGGCTGTAGACAGGAAAAGAAAACAATGACTACTTCAAATGCTAAGACAGCCGATTACTATTTGTGACTGTCACACTACCAACTAAGAAAACACATGCACATTATATTAATTATTGGAGATAATCCAACATGTAGAGAATGTGAAATGAATGACAAGACGATCGAGCAGGTGCTATGTAGATGCCCGGCCCTCTCATACAATACTCTCTATTGTATGAGAGGACCATGTTGGGAAGCTGTTGGCTTGACATGGCCAGTAAAGGGGAGACCCTTCAAAGCGTTGTACTTGCATACATCAGTTAAATGCCAAGACAACGGAGTAAGGTCAAAACGTCACATTTCCAACTTATATCCGTAGCTCATCAGCATCAACTTTTAAAAACCATCTAAGGAGAAACCTGTAACAATATACGAAAAATGTTTAGAATTCTAAAATAAGCATTATAGACGACCTTTTGTTAATAACTATACAAAACAAATTAAAAAATAATAATAATATATTGTGTATTTACTTCTTCAAACATTAATAATACAAGTTACTATGTTTTTTATTCCAAATTTATTCTTACATTACTAGTTTTGGCTCTACTTATAGTTATATAACTTATTACATCTGTAGAAGGCTGTAGTAGAGCCAAGGCTATTATTGTATTTGTAAGAATAAATTTGTGATAAAAAAAATTGTAACTTGTTTTATTATTTCATAAACATGAATTATCACGTAGTAGAGGTCACAACCATCAATTATATTTTTCAAACATTTTATTGTAACAGACTTTTTTTATAGAAAAGCACTGATGCCAAACTTAAGGGCTTCATATAATTCATAAAACATAATTGGCTCCTAACATCCGTAAAACATATGTACTGTATATGCAGTTTAAAACGTAAGCCCTCTATAGTTGCATATAATGAACTATAAGTGTATAATTTGCGATAGTATACCGACATAGGAAGCCCAATAAATTCTGCTAAAAATGTCCAGGATAGTTTCATTTTTCATTCTGTTCATTAAACATGAAAATATATATATATATATATATATATATATATATATATATATATATATATATATATAATCCTACTTTCAAACTAATTATAAAAAAAAAATAAAGACTATTCTATTTTATGCTTAATAGAAACTGCTTCAGAAAGCAGTCATAAAATTTATATTTTTCTTACTTTGTTTATACTAAACAACACAATTATCTTTCGGGCATATTGTTATAATTAGATTAGATATATTACTACTTATCTTAAAAAAGAACCTTACTTTAGTTCAGATGGCGATTGTGCCATAAGCCAATGGACGGGGTCGTGATGTGATCTACCTGCACCGATGGCTAACAACTGACCGATTTGGCATGTTTGGGGTATGCGAGGTCTTCTTGGCACCTGACGAGTCCATTCTCCAACAGCTAATAGTTCTGGCGCGTCGCCTATTCGAACCCATCCCCTGGGCCGACTCAGGCCTTTGTCTGCAAACCACGCCATCGTCGAATCTTCGTATAAAACTACCCATTCCTCGCTCCATCCTTTACAAAAGAAACCACCTGGGGACAAAAAGAAAATTACATTTTATTTTGAAAAAAAAATCAATTCTCTTTTTTTACAATTGAATAGTGTTATTATCTTAGTGTGCAAACACAACGACGACCTTCGCTTTGACCTAGCATGGTGTCTTCATTTTTCAAATAAAATGGAAGCATTTTTCAGTATTACAGTAATAAATGATTAAATTTAAATTATTTTGGTTTTAATTTTAGTGAGCGAGGGTCTTATGCTATTGCTAGAGTCGAAGCGAGGGTCCCCCGTTGTGCAGTAGTCTCGGACATTTAATAATATTTTTAAGTACATAGTTTTATTTTAATACTACATATCTTATATGACATTAAAGTTATATTTAATTTAATAACTAATTATTTAAAGACTTTTAAAACTAATAGTAATTTTATATAAAATATTGGTGTATAATATGTTTTGGTAAAATGCCGCTATAATCATCAGAACTTGAGTACATGTAATTTTTATTCCGAGTTTCATTCTATTTTATATATTTGAAATCTGAAAAGGTTTTTTATTTTCAATCACTTTAAGAGCGTGCAAGACTTTTTTCATATAAAACATAGTAGGAAATAGAGATTTCAAACTATTTGTGGAAGAGGGTTCTAAACTAAAAATGTAAATCACTTAAAATATTCCATATCTCAGTTGCAATTATAATGTAGCAGAACTAGTAATTTCACCAGAATAGCTTATTTGATTCAGAGAAAGCAAAAAAAAAATCAAAACTTATATAGAAACAAATTACATTCATATTTGTATATTTCTGTCTTTGACAAGATTTATTTTTAGACCAAAATAGAAGTTAATGATAATCTGCGGATGTCTACACTCTTGGGAGATAGTATGTAATGATCCGATTTTATGACGACGGTTGTTTCGCTCCAAACCGTAACCCTGTAAATAACTCCCTTGATAAATTGATTACACGTGACATGAAAGTATGGGGGCGCATCGTGTACATTATTTCAGATTTACGGGATGCCACCAAACTATGCCAGGAGCAAACGTCCCGTCCAAGTTCACAGTTCACATCGCATGAATAAATTAGAGCGTACACTTTCGTAATTACCCTCTCAGTTTTAATGGCAAAATGACTCAAATCTTATTAACGAGATGTTTATTGCAATGAACATAAATCGTAGCGCGTTTTGTTTGGAAAATTGAAAGACTTGTTTTTGTAAAAATTATTAGCATATAAAATGACTAGGTTTTACGGCCATATTATTAGCTATATAAATATTTTAATAATAGTGTACATCTAATTTAATTTTTACTTTGTAATTTATTAATATAAGATTTGTTTTAATATTTTGATCTTATGTTCCATTAGTTAATGTGACAATTAATTTTTTGAGAGATTTATCTGCACTTTTAAAGCAAACAATTTTCATAGTTTTTACGTGCTTTTAAGTAATGCTTTTATAATAAAAAAGGTAGGTTGGTACTATAAATAAATAATTTGTTGTATCTTTTGTATTGTAAACATGCCAATTTCTAGACGCAAAGTATCTATTATGTCGCACAAGCTCCAAGAATTATACATATATACATCTAGTTGCGCCATTTTCTTTCGGGGTAGGCAGTAACACTGTACAATATCTTATTTTAGTTTTTAAACCCTTTTTTGTACTTTTGTTTTAAAGTTTTTCTATTCTTACACACTTCTTTTGGTTCAGCAATATCCATACATCTGGTAACATGCATGCTTTCTTATTCTTCCTACTTTTAATTTTTTTTAACACACGTTTATCTACAACATTCAACTAACTTTTACGTACCTACTTTTGATTCAAATACATTTCCATCATATATTTGCTTTATTATTCTATCTTTGTTCATTCTCTCAACGTGACTAAACCAACGTAGAATACTACGTTTGTACTGTTGTATTGCTGTTACTTTCAAACCACATTTGTTTATTACCTATTCATTTCTAACTCTGCTTATACAAGTTTTTTTACACGCACTTGTTAAGTACTCCATTCTAACCGCTTTTATTTTCTCCTAATAAGGGGCATTGCATCAACACCCTCGACAAATTAGTAAACATAAATTTTTTAATAGTTACTGTGATTTTATGTAAATTGTTATTTTGACCAGTGAGACGCTAGGCACACTGATGATGGGTGCATACCTAAAACACGAGTATATGTCTCTTACTGAATAAAAAGGCAATTTACTTAAAATACATCATTTATTAATTTTAAATGAATTTATTTTACTTTTGTGTTTCTTTTGACATACTCATGCTTTAGATCCAGACAGCAGAGTGTCAACGCACTTTTATAAACTGAGATCTTTGCTTCCTTTGACAATGTTTTATTCTTTGCATGTTTTACACATACTTCCAACTACTTTTCAACATCCATCTGCTCTAAACGTTTACCGTTTAACCTAATTCTATATAACTGCCTACTTTGAGCATGATTTTAGTTTTTTTAAACTTATACAAAAATTTATTTTATTTGCTGCAACGTTCAGTCGGTTTAGTGTTTTCTGTAGGTCATTTTTATTTTCACATACTATGACTGCATTGTCAGTATAGAATAGCACTTTTATATTTTATTTATTACAACCGCGGCTTACCATTTTTTTAACAATTAATAGTTTTAATCTCTTTGTCTTTAGTTAGACTAACCGCTATTTTTCCAGTTTTTTTTTGTTTGAAATAAGAATCACACTCCCCATACAATTGCTCAAAATATTTATGCCAGCGCTTTTTAATACCAACCTTATTCCAAATCATTTCTTAACGATCACTAATAATAAATAAAAATAAAAAAAATATGTTAAATGTGGGTGAAGAAGCAAACAGAAGGTGTATTGTTTGCATTTTCACCCACTATAAACCTTTTGTTTGCTACTTCACTCACTTTCAAAATATTATTTTTTTCCAAAATTCTTTTTGATTTGTTTGTTCTTATTTGTTCTTTATTTTTATTTACTATTTTTTTGCATTTAGTTTTTTCTTTTTATTCATTACTAGTTTTACCTGTTTGGTCTTTCTACTATCCATGTTTCTTTATATTTCCAACCACCGTCACTTCACACACACGTTTTGCACAATCAACTATCGTCACTTTTGATCTACTTTACACATTTTTAATGTTCTTATTCATCAGTTTCTAATTCAATTCTTTCTCTTGGCAATTTTTTTTTTCAAAATTCTTTTGTATTTTTTTCTGATGGTGTAGTTTTTCTCAAAATTTTACTCTTAACTGTTTAGTTTTCTTTTGCTCTAATTTTTTTAATAAATTTACGACCAACATTTACTTTTGATACAACAAAATAATAATCATGTTCACATTCAGCTCTACGCACCTTTTGAGTATCACTAATTAAACTTCTCAATCTTTTATCATACACCACAAAGTCAATCATAGTTTTGGACTCACCTCTATGCCATGTATACATGTAAATAAATTAATGCTTAAATTATGTGATTAATATGAATAATTTCTTTTCGACGCACAAACTCACCAACTTCTTGCCATTTTTGTATACTTTATTGTCACTATACTTTAATAAAACTTTTTTTGTTTCAACTTTTTGGGTTTCAGCAATTGTTTTAACAATTCAAATCTCTTAATAAAATAATTTGTCTGCCAGGTTTACCGACACTCAGGATTTCATTTATATTCTGCCAAATCTTTACGTTCTCACCCTGTTTAATTAAATAGCGCCACTGTCGTGTGACGTTACACTAATGTATAGGCAAATATTTTATTGTTAGTAAATATAAAAGTTTTTTCATTTAAATAAATAATAAAAGATGCATAGAAGGCACCAATAACCTGCCAATATAATATATCTGTCAATTATTAAATACATACATTTTTTTCTGATATAATGCAGAAAATAGTAAATAATAAAGGAAATATTGGATATCGCAAAGCGTTGCCTGAGAATGACCCTATTAATTTTTTTAGCTAGTTTTTTTAGGGGATTCATTTCAAATGAATTAAAGTGTGAGAAATGTTTGGTTCAATAAAAATCCGAAAGAAGTGACGGGTATTTTTGGAAGTGTACAAAAGTCCGTTAGAAATCATTCTTTTTTTGCTAAACTGCTGTTGTCTCAATTAATTTTAATTATTTACAATTGGTGTCGTGAAATGTCTGAAACAGAAATTGTTAATAAAGCCGTTATTTCTGCCATTAATCAGCATACTATTGTTTACTGGTACAATTTTTGTATGTATTTTGCGGTATTGATAAAGCTGGTAATCCGAAAACAGTCAAAACTGATGAAAGTAAATTTATAAAGAGAGACACTGGGTTTTTGTGGAGTTGAACGTGGTAACAGAAAGTGTTTTCTGGTAAATGTGCCAAACCGTTCAAAAAATACTTTATTGCTTAAATCCATAAATTTATTTTGCCCGGTTTAATAATAATGTCAGATACTTGAAAAAGCTATTCTAAAAACAACAAAATTAATGATGGTATATACGACCATAGGGTTATTGTTCATCAGGTACACTTTGTGAACTCAGATGACAATAATACACATACCTAAAATGTAGATGCGTGCCAAACAAAAACTACGGTATGGTTATAGTACATCCAAAGCACTATTCCCAACGTATCTTCAAGAAGAAATATGTGAAGAAACCATTTTGACAAAAAATATGTTTTTTTTAAATTTTATTTTGTTTATTGCTTATTTATTAAAATTTCATCTAAATTATTTATTGTAAACTTTATCTACATAATCTACAAAGTATACCATATTTAATTTTATTTTAGTAACCTTTTTTACATACCAAATTTAATTACATTTTTTGTTTTCACAATAAATTCTATCAAAAACTCAGCTTTCTTCTTGATTGTTATGTATGATTTTTATGACATGTTAAATTTGCTTTTATATTTTCATTCATTGTTAATTTTTGAATTACTAACTTTATAAGAACAATATATCATTACTACATTTGGTTTCAATAAAAGCGTTGCTCCAATTGAGAGTAAGTAAATGCGAGTGCCTGTCGAGAGTTAAAAGTAACCAATAAAACATTACCTCGATTGACAGCAGATTTTCCAAGCTATGTCATTAGCTATTTTTTGTCACTTTGTCAAACATCTTATTTACAATTTTAAATTTCTATAAATATCTATAAACTATTTTGATTAGTTACTACTTTTACATTAAACAACACATTAGATATGTTTTTGTACAAAATCAAGTTTTACGAACAAATTTCAGCATTAGTAATGTTAAAACTTGTTGGTACTTTAATGACAAATAATTAATTTGTTATAAAAGTGTATTTGTGTTTTGTACTATTTAATTATAATGGAATATTGGATTTTCTTTTGTATTGTTTCGTACAATTTGATTGACAAATAATTATTTTGTTATAAAATTGTATTTGTTTTTTGTTACTATATTTATTTGCCAATGTTAAAACTTGTTCGTACAACTTAATTGACAAATAATTATTTTGTTATAGAATTGTATTTGTCTTTTGTTACTTTATTCAATTGCTAATGTTGAAAGTGAAACCACACTTGCTGAAACTACCACATTGACTATGCAGGATAAAAATTCCAAAGCGGTTTTAACAATGATCAAATTACAAATAATATTCTACAGACTACAACAAAAGCCCAAAGCAAGAAACTCATGTTGCCACTTATTTATTAAAAAATAAAAATGAAATTGGCGTTTTTATTTATTCTTTATCAAACTTGCTTCATTCTAGCAGGACAAATATCCTATAAGGAGTTGAATGAAGCAAGATGATTAATATTTGTGAATTTGTTTGATGCTGAAACCATAAATGGATACAAAACTGTTCCGCCTTTAAACCACACCCCACAGACCGGTGTAAAAAAACACAGGATTCGCAGGGCTGAGACAAAAAGACAAAAAAAGATGCATTTGGCTGCTGAAAAACAAACCATTTTTCCGGCAAGGCCTCATGTGCTGGGCAAGCAACTGCCAACCCAAAATAGAGTGCGTCAATGCCAAACCAAAGGCCTTCTTAAAAATGACAAGGTCCAATGCCTTTGAGGAAAGAGACACTTCCTTGAAAACTGGGAGCACAAAAAAAAATGAAATTGCTTTTCCACTTCTGAACCCTCACCTGGACAACCCAAGAAGAGAGTGAAAAACACAAGAGAAAATTTCAAAATCCCCCCTACAAGAAAGAAGATGAAACCCAGCTACGAAGAAGTTGCCTCATCGCACTTTTGTGTATCGGTTACCAGCTTATCTCATCTTCTGTGTAAAACCACTAGTGTGCAGGATAATTTAATTAAGGGTGCTCTTTTTTGGGAGCTGAATAATGCCTTATCCACCTCAGGCAAAACATCTCCCACCTTCAGTAGGCCGTCACACACAGGAGAGAATCTTAGGATCACCAGTGATAACGACGCCTCACTGGAGTTGTCTTCAAAAAGTAATTATTGGTCTACAACCTCTGTGACCAAAATCACAATTTGGCGTTGTGCCACTGAGCCGCCTGAAGCTGAAGCTACTCTGTGGCTTCCGAGAAAACCGGATGTCATAGAGCTGGTTATGAGTCGCTTGGGAAAGCAGAACCAGTAAACGATTGGTTCATCTTTCACACCGCCAAGTCTAAGAAACCAAAAAGCAAATTCTTTGTTCTAAAAATAGGTGAGAGAGATGTACGCACACTAAATGATAAAGAAAATTTGCTAAACTATATATTTAGCAAACTCACCATCAAAATAACAAAAAATTTGATGCCGCAGAATTAAGCAATAGAAACAGAGGTCACTGTCGAGCAACAGTAGCGACACTTTGTTGCAAACTAGAGCTGGTGCAGGGCAAAATAGCCTTAATACAAGAATCATGGATCATACAAACTGGGATTTGCGGATTGGGCAAACTAAGTGGGAAAGTATTTTCCAACTTAACTAACGGTAAGCTAAGGACGTGTATATACATACACAAACACATTACAGCATACTTTGCGCACGACATGCCACCTCCAACAACACAGCTGGAGGACTTGGTGCACTACTGTACAAAAGGAAATGTTGACCTCATAATTGGATGTAATGACATCTCTTATCATATTGTCTGGGGAAGTAAAGACACAAATGGCAAAGGTAAGCAACTTTACAATTTTATTATCAGTACTAACTGAAAAATACTAAATCAAAGCGTTGAACCAACGTTTGTTACGTCCCGCAGCTAGACTGTGATAGATATTACACTGGAAACTTTTAGCATTTTAAGCAAAATCTACGACTGGCACGTATCTAGGACGGTCTCAATGTCAGATCACAGGTGGATAAAATTTAATGTAGAACATGAACAAGAAACAATAATCAAGTCTTACCGAAACCCGAGGCTGACCGATAAGGCTGCTTTTTGAGACAACCTATTGCGGAGTTAAAGTACTTGTGGATTTAAGTAAACCTTTTAGTCCGAGAGCCAGCAACCGTTTAGAATTAGTCATTTTACAAAAACTGAAAAATAAATTAAATAAAAGAAAAAACGTATCCGAAGCGGAATTTAGAGTAGGGGATTACTTCCCAGCTTTTCATTTAAAGAAGTGAAAAATATGCGCTAGGTAAACTAATACTGCAATAGCTAAAATTTGGTAAACTAATAGTTAAATTAATATCTTAAACAAAAAAAGCATCCAGCTGTACATTTAGTGGGGGAAAAGTGTCCAGCTGATGCAGTGAAGAGCGCTGCGCATGGGTATCAAATCTTTGACTGCATCACCTAGACACTTTTTCCTCAATAAACTTAAAGCTGGATATTTTTTTTTGTTTATCTTATTCAGTTAACTATTGTATTACCAAATTTCAGCTCTTGCGGTATTAGTTATTTATACTTTTTTCATTAAACACAGTAAACTTTTTAATAACAAACAAATTACTCCCAACAGTTAATTGAGTTACTTAAAACAAATTGACGGCTCACACACTCATTTCTCAGGCTGTACCACCCCAGAACAAATTTGGTCCAACGCTACAATTCTAGCTCCATCAGAGAAAGGCTGAGTAGCTGCTTGCCAGCTTGTTGAAGAGGTGCGTATAGCATGAACAATTAAGAACTTCTCTCCATATAAAGCGCCAGAATTAGATCGAGTCTTTCCTGAGCTTCTACAATAAGGCGAAGATATCTTACTAATTCACTTGTTACTTGTATTTATACCAAAACCAGGGCGTAACAATTACACCATTGCAAAATTTCACGTCTTTTCTTCTAAAAACATTAGAACAATTGTGCATAAGATTAATTTGGAAAACTGCCCTTATTACTAAGTCAATACACCTAAACCAACATGCATACACCCAAGGAAAATCAACCAAATAGGTCCTACATCTTGTAACTGACCAAACCAAAAGATTATTAAGAGACAAAATGTCTACGTTGGACGTGTTTATAGATATTGAAGACGATTTTGATAAAACCACCTTTAAAAAAAGACTTATACTTTGCAATTTGATGCAAGAGGCTTTAAGAATAATCAAAAATTGATGCAAAGACCAGGCTCTTACGGTCAACCCTCTGAAAACCAAACTGGTTTAAATTTACCAAAACTTTTAAATACCCGACTACAGCTATCAACCAAGGTAAAATATCTTGGGGTAGTTTTTGACAATAAGCTTACATGGGGACTACATTTAGATATGAGATGCAAATAAGCTTATATGTCTTTTTGGCAATGCAAACAAGCTGTGGAAAAAAGTTGGGGACTGTCTCCAAAGATAGTGCTATGGCTGTACACAGCTGTCATAAGACCTATGATTACATACGGGGCACTATTATGGTAGCGTAAAGCTAGACAATAAACGTCTGCAAACAAACTGAATCAGTTGTAACAAAAGTATAACAGGTGGCATGTGGACAACACCAACTAGGGTGCGTTCCAATTTAGAAAGTGTAGTTTGGGCAAACGTTCTGACATAAGACGTCAGAAGTACGTCCTTTTTACTTTAAAAAAAGAACGCGTTTGGGAGTTTCTACTTGTCAACTGACACAACTTAACCTCCTAATCAAACATATATTTCAACTTTATAAAATTGAAATTAAAATAACTATTAAAATATATTTATTTTTTATTTTAGTTAATATAGAAAACATAATTTTTATAGGTTTACATAATAATATTACTACATAATACACTTTAAGAAAAACATATTTTAAATCTCCCGCCGCCTAAAACTTTTCCGATCTCCGAGAGACGGGTAAACTATTTTTACCAGGGCGTCTTTCTTCTATATTTACGAACGACTTGGGCGTACATTCTGGGACAAACGTCCTGCATTTATGAACGCGTTGGGGTAAAAAAAATAACGCCCGAACGTGTTTCTCTTCTAAATTGGAACGCACCCCTGCAGCTATAGAGGCAATGTTGTGTCTGCCGCCCCTTAACATTACGTCAAGAACATGGCAACAATGGCAGTTTTGCGTCCGAGTGAAGCTTAACTTTGTAACACTGCAAGGAGAGCTGGCAAACAATGTCTTCTCCTAAAAGAAGCTGTTAAAAAAACACCTCTGTTATGAGCTCAAACATATAACATGTCACTATTCTTTGTATTTCAGAGACCCTACAACGTGCGCACACATGAACAAGAAGAGCAGAGCGTGGTCAATAATTTGATTAGAATCTACACGGATAGCTCCAAAACCAATAAAAGTTTTGAAGTAAAAATCTTCTTGCAAGACTTGTGCCTCAAAATATTATTACCACTAGGAACTCACACAACTATCTTCCAAGCCAAAGTAGTTAGAATAACCTATAGAGCTATTAAAATTGCAAAAACCGCAAAATATCTGGCAAGAATTTCCAAACTCTAACGGATTGTAGAACGGCCCTAATTGCTATAAACAAGCCTAGAATCACATTAAAGCTAGGGTGTATTCTGCAAAAATAAATGTTAATTTTAAATGCTTGTTTAAATTAAAAGCCTGTTAAAAACATATTTGGTATTCTGTAAAACACAAAACTGTTAAAATTCTAAGTGGCACTGTTAAAATTGCCTGTTAAGTTAAAAAATTTAAAGGCATGTAAATACATGCCTTTAATTTTCAACAGGGTGTTAAAATTATAAAATGGCAGGTGCAATAGGTTATATTGCCATTCAAATAAATGAAAATTTGCATAAAAGAAGAAGAAAGTAAGTTATTAAATAATTCTAACTTGCATCAATAAAAGAATTTTGTATTTTTAAGGAATCGGCTGAGATTATATAATCGACTGCTATGGACGGGATATGTAAAATTCATTTAAACTTCCTGAGCTTCGGTTTTTTAAATTATTTTGTCTAAATACAATTGCAGCCCAATATTTATTTAATTAACGCAATTATTCCATTTACATTTGGCAGTTACACGAAGAAATACTGCAACACCAAACTATTTAAAGATTTTGTTTGTTTTGCAGTTTTAAGGACTTGGTAGTTACCAGTTGGATGTTGAGTCATCTGCTAATATAGCAATTAGTCAACTAATAGTTAGTAAAATTATTGACACAATTTCATCAATTATAAAAGCTACACTATTAAACAAATGGGCTAAATTTCTAACTTGGCATTATATTGATCAAAATAAACAGGTATATGAATTAAACAATTCCTAGAAATGAAACAAAACTAAAAAAACATTTAATAGTTTTAATAATTTGTATTAAAAATACTCAAATGATTAAACTTATATCATTCTTTCTGTTTTTTATAACCTTTTTTAATGGGTAATGTTAGAACCTATGCAATATGTGCTCATCGTCACTTTGATCTGCTAAATTTAAATGCATAATTTAATTACACTTTATATAACAACACATTGGATGTTATTTAAATGTTAGTCAGTTAGTGTAGATTTTTAGTATATCAGCCTAAAAAAATATTTCTGTTAAGATTTGCTTTATTGTATGTAAAGAGCATTTCCAAACAAACATTGATCAATTTTTGAATAATATTTTCTTATTGCGTGGGAATATAAGTTATATATAATTATTAAGTAATTACATAACTTATTCAAACTCTATCTAACTACTGTATTTATATATTATAATTAACCACTACCAAAACTAAGTCAACCAAATTAAACGTAACTGCAGTATTTTCTCAAAGCTGGTACTTTGAAAGTCATCTAATAGGTTTTTGGAATAACCAGAGATCAATCGAATGAAATTAAAATGTAAGATTATTTTTAATTTAATAATATTATAATACTATAATGTTATATAATTTAATATATGATATTATTAATTTAGGTAAACTTTACTAAATATGTGAGCACCAAATCGCCTTGGATCCTATTTAAAAATAAAATTGCAACGTAAACAAATGATGTACTCAACCTAATCAAACACAGCCAAGCAAACCCAAATAACCCCCTGAGATGGAACAAACCATGTATAACTCCATTGCATATAAAATAAATTAACAATTTATTCAAACTCAATTTAACCATCACATCGGTCAAGGGTCGATCATAGACAATTGTTTCAGATTTTCAAACCTCGTCAGTATGCTTTAATGACCACGGCACACATGTTATAGGAATAAGAAAAAAACAATAATTTTTAGGTTTTGTAATGTTAATCTAACTAAAATTTATAACTTACTATTCATTGCAATGATGTATTTATTTATTTATAGCAGTCACAAATGTATTTATTGATTTTAAATTTATGTATAAATAATATATTTCATACCTTTATATTTATATAATTTTATTATTGTTTTGTTCATAATTTTGCAGTTTTTAGTTCCTCACAAAAGACAAGTTTCCATAAATTCTACATACTTGCTTCTGAGTAATTGTAGATGTACACCGCATTTGGTTCTTAATATCAACACCTAAAGAGATAAAGCTCCTTCCACTGTTCCAGCTAACTCCAGCTAACATTCTTTAATAATAATAATTAATAAATTTGACAAATGTCACATTTGACAAGCTTAATAAATCAATGTCAACAAATTTATTTATTACAAATTTTGACTAAATAAATTTATTGTTTTTTCTGTTTATGAGAAACTCGATTGGCTCTTGCAGTCAAATTTGTAATAAAATTACAAAAAATCTTTAATAAGTTTTAATAATAATATGTAGATATATGTATAATAAGTTGTAGATTTTTAAACTACTTTTTTAAATAAATAAATAGCGCAAGAAACTCTGTAAATCATAAGAATAAATTTGCAAAATAAATTAATAACACCTGGTTCCTGCGCCGGTAGTAGCATGCTAAAAGCTTATAATCGTTGTGTATAAATAATTAAATAATTAAATATACTAACAAGTTTTGCATTAAAATCTTTCATAAATTATGTGAATATCGCAGTAGTTGGTGATTTAATTTATTAAATCAGTCAATTATTTATAGCAGCGGGACGTATAAAATTTTAGTGCTGCCGGTTTTTAATGAAGCAATGACGCTGATAAATTCTCGGTCAAAAAGAACTGCTAGACTAGTGATGGCTGCAATTGGCTACCTAAATACAAATATGAAGACTGTAACAATAAAATCAATTAGCGATTTTATATCGTCAGAATATGCAGTGCCTGTGAGTGATTTCAAAAAATACATTCCAAATTGTTTAGAAAAAGGAGTTGCTTTTGGAGCAATAAAAAAGTCACATGGTCGATATATGCTTGGGGACGCATTTATACCCCATGTTTCAAAACCAGTATCAGCTACAAAAAGTAATGAAAAGAAGAAGAAAGCTTTTGGAGGTAAAATAGAAAAATTGGATCAAAAAATACGGAGGAGCCGTCGTTTGGGAAAAAAGAAAATTCAAATATAATGAGCAAAATTTTAAATGTTATTATTATAGTAATTGTGATGTACAAATAAATTATGTTTAATACGTATCAAAAAAATTCTATAAATATATATACATACACAAAATTATTTATTTACATATAACACATTAGATTAAGTTGTTTGCTAATATTAACAAAAATATTTAGGTAGAAAACTAAAGAATATTAAATTAATATACAATAATTGCAAATTAATACAAAATGACATTTCTATCAAAACGTTACATTTTTTATTTATATTAGTGATTTTTAATTAAATAAAATTGCTTTATAAAGTTTACAAAACATTAAATTTATTAACTTTTATTAATCTCAACAAAGTGATTGAATAACTGGCTGGCTGTCATGAACATAAATATGGCAGAACCTCTAAACGTCTAACTGTTAAGAGCATACTACATTGATTTTCAGTATTGTAATAAAAGCAGCTACTTGAACGTCATTTCTATTTTTACATTTACCAGTACAGAAAAGATTAAGTATTTTAGCCAAATTAAATTTACAAATAAAAAAATATTTAAAGTACGTAAAAACGCATTTATTTCTATAGATACTTTGACAAAATATAGTTTAATGCTATCTGAATGCACTGGTGAAAAAATAAATTGATTATCAAATTATATGTGGAAATAGGAAACCGTTCCGTTATTATGTGTTAAACCTAGGGCTGCTATAAAATAACAATTTTCACTAGTTTGTGCAGTCTCAAACTCTAATGCTTTCTCTCAATGACTGATGACACTGGTCTGGAACACGTCGAACAGGTCACTAAAATGTCAATAATTTCTTAGATAACAATGACAACAACACATCATTTGACCTTTTTGAATCAAAAAAATTATATCTCCAAACTCCAAACTCGTTATGTTTGTGGTTCTAACAGAATTCCGAGCACTCAAATTTTTCCCGCATAAAGCAATAATGGCTTTTACCAATAGTGCTAATGCAACTTTTCGCATCAAGCAATTCTCAAAAACTTAAAAGGATCAAAAGTTTTTCTAAAACTACGGGCCAATCAACTTTCTTTGTACCTTAAAGTAAGGTCACAGAAAGGGTGATCTTGGACATAATCCAAAACCTACACAAAATCTAATGTTATTTTCCACCAATATAGGTTTTGACAAGACTACTGAAGTCTATTAAATAAACCAAGCTTATTTTCAAACCAAGAAAAACTACAGAAATAGTAGAGGAACTATGCGCACTTTTTGTTCTACTTTACCGACATTATTTTTGGCGGGAAATTTAAATATCGCACTTTTAGTTCTACTTTACCGACATTTTTGCCGCCATCTTGGATTTTGACCATCCGGTTGGGCACGACCATCTGGGCGCGTCAAAGGAAGTGGGCGCTGGGGGTGACCTTGAGATTTGGGGATCCGGTCGGTTACGGCCATCTGGGCATGTGAAAGGAAGTGGGCGCCGCCTGTGGCGCCCTCCTGTGTGCAAAGTGTGCAGTACCGCCATAAGAGTGTGTGAGTGCGAGGGGTGTGCAAAAACTCGGAAAGAGTGAGATAGAGAATGAGTGGACGTCAGCGCCGCGGTGGCAGAAAAAGTAAGTTGGGATGGATGACGTAATAGAAATAGAGAGAGAAATAGAGACATGTCAAAAATTTTAATTGTGCTGAGTTATCGATGAAAAATAAAAGTTGTGTACCGGAAGTAGCAAGCGCGATAAGGATTAATGTACCAGAAGTGTATCCGGTGAGATAATGGGTGTGTGCTTAATTGGAAAGATAAGGATTAATGTACCGGAAGTGCATCCTGTTGAAAAGTGTTGTGTATCGGAAGTGGATTTTGAAAAAGTTGAGATGACGTCATGCAGACAAGAGCGTAAGTAGCTCATTGAAATTGAGCATGTTGAGACTTGTCAAAAATTGTAATTGTGCTGAAGTAATTAGAAGAAAAGGATTTAGGAGCATTTTGATTGAAGGAAACAAGTCACGTGACGTTTTGCGATTTATAATCTAGTATAAAAACAAGGATCAGAGGGTTCAAAATCAGTCTAGTACAACCCTCGAGAGTACACCACTACTTTATCATCATGGCTACAATTTCAAACGTTGCTGACGGTATGGTTCAATTATTGGAACAATTTATGGCGCAAAAAGAGACTGATATGGATGTGATAGAAGAATGGATCAAGCACTGCTCTAAACAAATTCGTATTTTAAATACGGCGTTAAAGGCGGAGACGTCTATGGGAGTACAGCAAAAGATATTGTCGACAATCAGTAAAATGATGACATACCGGAATTTGTTGAAAGTACCTGCAAGAGCCGGAGGCAGCATCTCTATTCACGGTCAGACTAACGCTAATTGGACTAGTAAGATGGTAAACTAGGAAGACTCAAAATCTGCGTTTGACGGAAGAATTAGAACAGGAGTTTTAACCAATCTAAAACACCGGGACCCAACAGCATATTTAAAAAATTGTGAAATTTTGTTTGTAAAACGGATAAGACTAGCGTTGAAAAAGGAGCCGTTTTTTTAAATAAATACAGTGTTTTGTGGTAAATTTGTAAAAGCAGTCAAGACGGTATTGTGGAAGATTTGAAGTACATAAACACAAAAAATGCAGAGGTTGATCGAGACTGCGAATTAAAGGAGTGGTTTGTAGAGAATATATCTGACGTGCTGTTGCGCAAGTTGGAAGAATTTCAAGAACGAGACAGCGGGTGGGCATTGTCAGCGATTATTAATTTGAGTATCAATATTAATAAATTTAATCCGCTGAGAGGTTCATAATACTTGGATTTACCGCAGAGGAAATCATCTTGTCAACACAGAAAATGACCGACATAGTCTAATTTATATATTTATTTTATTATTTTTATCAATATCCGTTTATTTATTTTTTTATAATATATAAGTTTCAAACGAAAAATGTATGTATACGTTTCAATTATTTTTACCTACCTCCTTTTCAATATGTTCAAGTTCTGTAAAAGGAAAGGAAAAAAATGCATATAAATATGTATTTAAAAATATTTATTAAAGAATATATGGTATTAATACAACAGCATTTTCAAAGGCGCATCATCACCTGAGTCATCCAAGCGCGTTCAGCCTAAGCCTCCTTATCAGTTCTTATCAGCTGTATGAGATGAAAGAGTGAGATGCAAAATATGAATGAAATTTGCTGACTCAAGGTATGAAACGAATCGAGAGAGAAGCAAGGACGCGTCTGTGCAAGAAAATATTGGAATGTGCAAAATTACACACTATCGGTGTTCTTATCTATTACATGCGTTTACAAGATCTACATTTAAAACATGGGGGGTTATTCTGTGGCATGTATCGCATATCGCTTATCGCAATTAATGACGTCATCATTAATTAAAAAAAGTCTGCCGGTGATCTCTTTTCGTACAATAGGACCATCTAGTAATATAAACTTAACACCAAGCTTCATGTTATTTGTATTTTTTATTGTCAATATGTATTATTAATTACAAATTTATGGTTTAAATGTCACACTTCCCCTCCGGTAGGGAAAATCTATGACGTAGTGCAAGATTGCAATGAGTGCCAAAATAGGGGTCATGGTGTATTACATCTTTAACAGAACACGCCGACCCGACTAAAATGACAAAGAACGGCCCATTTATTTTGATGGATGCATTGCACTCATGCTAGGGTTTATATGCATGATAAAAGCGTTACGTGAAGTAACAGGGGCAGGAAATAAACCGACCCACCCAAACAGACAAAATTATGCAGGTCTTAGAGTCAAATGGATCGACAAAGCATCGGCTTTTACAACAAGAATGAGAGAACGGGGGTTATTGTCAACTTAACTCATAAAGATCCCAATGCGTTCTTGGCTGACGCCAAAAATCTATTCCAAAGGTTAACAAAAAATATGCTTAAAAAAAGCAAGCTTTGAAAGTAAACGCATTTTTCTGTGGAGAATTTATAGTGGTGAAAGGTGATGAAGAAATAATTGAGTTTGAATACTTAAAAACTAAAAATAGTCCAATTTATTGAGATACCGAGATTGCAGCCTGGTTCCAGGAGAACATTCAAACTTAACAAACATTACGCTTCCAATGACAATTAAACAAATTCCTTGATTTGAGAAGCAGAACAATCTCTCAATCAACGTATATATTTTGATAATCTCAAAATGGAAAAAGTTTACCTTAGTGCTAACCTATCTTACAAAAGCAAAACAAGCAAAGCATGTAAACCTCCTCATAATTCAAGATAGATATTGAAGATAGCCAAACAGACGATGCTTGCAAAACTCGTTATCACAACGTCTGGATAAAAAATTTGTCAAGACTGATGGCAAATCAATTGGACAAACACAAATACAACAAGTACTTTTGTGATCGGTGTCTTCATTATTTCCACAACAAAAAAAAGTTAGAAAACATTTAAAAGACTGCGAACAGATGAATATAAGGTGACTTTTAAAAAGGAAGGAAAAATTAAATTTTAAAATTTTGGGAACAATGAAAGACGTACATATTAAATCCAATTAACAATAAAATGGGAGATAGGAGGACCAAGAATCAGCTGCACAATGCACATAGCGTGGACTATTATTTTAAATGTGCCTATGACAACACCCTATCCTTCTACCGTAGTTATAGAGGATTCAATTGCGCCGAATGGTTTGCAGAACAATTGAAGCAGCTAGCCGAAGATGTGGAGACGGTGTTCTTATGCAAAATACGGATGAAAATTAAGCCTAATGTAGAGCAAAAATATTCACATGTATGAAAAACTGCTAGATTCTGATTGTGTAAGGGACCAGTGCCACTTCATAAAAAATGTAGCATAAAGTATCAAGATTGCAGAACTATTCCAGTAGTGTTCCATAACATAAGCGGATACAATTCACACTTACTAATAAAAAATGTTGCATAAAAAATTGAAGGGAACATACATTTGATTCCAAACAACAACAAAATTTAATAGCCATCACCAAATACATCACTAAAAACTTGGTTTAATTTAAATTTATAGACTCAATGCGTTTTATGGCTTCGTTTTTTGACAATCTAAGCTCAAACTTGAGTGAGAAGCCCATATTAAAATCTCAGTTTACGCACATTAATGACGAGCAGTTTAAATTTTAAACTAGAAAAGGAGTATTCCCATATGATCATATAAAATCTTGGAAAAATTTAAACGAGAGACACCTACCAACTCAAAAACAATTTTATTCAAAACTAGCAGAGTCCAATATAAGCTTTGAAGACTACAAACACGCGCAAAAAGTATGGAATGAATTTCGAATACAAACGTTGGGAGAGTATAGCGACCTTTACTTAAAAACAGATGTTTTGCTGCTGGCCGATATTTTTGAGAGATTTAGAGACGTCTGCTTGAAACACTATAAATTAGATCTAGCTCATTATTATACTGCTCCGGGACTAAGTTGGGATGCCATGCTAAAATGTACAAAGCATGAGCTGGATTATATTAACTATATAGATATTCTGATGTTTATCGAAAAAGGAATACGCGAAGGGCTTACTCAATGTTCAAAGAGACATACAAAGGCAAACAACAAATACATGCACAATTATGATAAAAACGTACCTCAAAAATATCTGATGTATTACGATATTAATGCAATGTACGCATGGGCAATGTCGCAATACCTCCCTCATGGCGATCTGAAATAAGTTGAGGGTTGATTGTACCTAAAATCCATCGAGTGCTCTAGTTTAGTAAGTCTCCCTGGCTTAAAAAATACATAGACTTAAACTCTGACCTCCGCAAAAATGCCCAGAATGTTTTTGAAAAAGATTTTTTTAAGCTTATGAGCAATGCGGGGTTCGGAAAGACTATGGAGAATGTGAGAAATTGCCGTAACATCAAACTAATTACAAAGTAAGAGGGACGCTTTGGAGCGGAAGCCCGCATATCCAGCCCTACTTTCCACAATTGCAAAATAATAGAAGAAAACCTAGTAATGATCGAGTTATTGAACTCTGAAGTGTTGTTTGACAAGCCTGTTTACATGGCCATTCTCGATATTTCCAAAACACTGCTGTACGAGTCCCACTACAGCCACATTAAAAACAAGTATGGAGACAATGCTCGACTCTGTTACACCGATACCGACTCCATTATTTATCAAATTGAAGGGGATGATGTATACGCCGACATCAAGCAGGACATTCACCGCTTTGATACATCGGAATACTCGTCAAACAATGTGTATAAGATCCCATTGGAATATAAAAAAGTGCTGGGGTTAATGAAGGATGAAAACAAAGGAGTAATCATAGTAGAGTTTGTAGGGTTACGAGCGAAAATGTATGCGTGCAGGGTACCCACATTAGGTACTTCCGTAACGAAGAAGGCGAAGAGAGTCAAGTCATACGTTGTAAAATCCACCATCAAGTCTGAAGATTACCTACAATGTTTGAATGATCAAATAGAAATGAGCCATTTAGATCATTTAATCATACAGTGTACTCCGTAGAACAACAAAATGCTCTCAGCCCCCACGACAACAAGAGGTTTCTGATTCCAAAATCACACGACATCCTTCCATGAGAGCACTACTCCATTATGGATTAAAAATTATATTAACAATGTAGCAGAAATATTATATAACAATAGAAAATATATATAATATTTGAAAAATACAATCTTTTATTTGCCTTTCTAGTATAGTATATAAAACAGGTAAGTGATAATTTTACTAGATGTTGCTAACAAGAAAAGGAAATAAGATAAATAAACATGCAATAAAAATGTTTATTGAATGTAATTAATTTATTAAAACATAGATGCTTTTAGTAATAAATAAAATGTAACAAATTAATTTCGCTTATTTATTATTATAATCATAATGGAGTTATTGAGAAAAAATATTAATAATATCAATTATAATAGTAATTTACTTCTCGCCGTGTTTGTTTATCACAACAACATCCGGAATTCCTTGATAGCGCAGTACTAACTTATCTTCTATCACTCTAAACTCTTATCAATACAGTTTCATTTAATTTAAAAAATCAAACAATACATTAAATACATTAAATTATTTACAAAAAACGATAAACCGGAAATCCTATATTATTCTTAAAAGGAAATAAGATAAATAAACATGTAATAATAATAATACTCATTCAATAAAATTAATTTATTAAAGCATAGATACATTTTAATAATAAATCAATTATAGCAAATTAGTTTTAGCTATTATCGCACAACTTATATAATTTATGGAAAAGTATAGATGAATTTTAACTTACGTTGAATTTTAAGTTATGTGTATGTTTATTACTACTTATAAACTCTACATTTGTAAAATATTTATAAATAAAAATATTACACGAATTGTTTTTATCGACTGAAAATATTATTGGTACCTGTCGCCTCTACGATCCAGATCACCAAGCTGTCGACAATACCACTTATTTATCGCAGCGATTATTTAGATTTTAGGGTATGCAACTCTGAGATAGTTATCAGAGTATTATGAAACAAAATATAATTAATAAAATATATTTCCTATTAACACAATTTTAATAATGTTATATATTAACAGCTGTACAATTTATTTTACGATAATGCCCCCAAGCCAATGAATTCTCATGTTTATCCAGTAGCGTGAGTCATTCCAGTATACAGCTGATTCGCGATTTCTTCAACAGATAAGCATCCTCGCTGCAATTCATAATTTTAAATGTTCAATTTTACGTTTTTATGATATCTTCTGCGGAAATTCTTGTTATACCACTCTTCTAAATTTTCGTGTTGGCTAAAAAGTGAATGGATTTGACCAGCTGACCAGCTTACCAGCAAGCTGGCTGGCTGGTTAAAAAGTGAATGGAAAGTGTATGGGATGCTAAAAAGTGGATGGAAAGTGGATAGGATAATAAAAAGTTGATAGATTTGACCAGCTGACCAGCTTACCAGCAGGCTGGCGTGCTGGCAGGCGGACTGGCAGGCGGGCTGACAGGCGGGCTGACAGGCGGGCGGGCAGGCTGGCGGGAAGGCAAAAAAAAATAAACGGATATTGATAAAAATAATAAAATAAATATATAAATTAGACTATGTCGATCATTTTCTGTGTTGACAAGATGATTTCCTCTGCGGTAAATCTAAGTATTATGAACCTCTCAGCGGATTAAATTTATTAATATTGATACTCAAATTAATAATCGCTGACAATGCCCACCCGCTGTCTCGTTCTTGAAATTCTTCCAACTTGCGCAACAGCACGTCAGATATATTCTCTACAAACCACTCATTTAATTCGCAGTCTCGATCAACCTCTGCATTTTTTGTGTTTATGTACTTGAAATCTTCCACATTTCCGTCTGTATTTATTTAAAAAAACGGCTCCTTTTACAACGCTAGTCTTATCCGTTTCACAAACAAAATTTCACAATTTTTTAAATATGCTGCTGGGTCCCGGTGTTTTTGATTGGTTAAAACTCCTGTTCTAATTCTTCCGTCAAACGCAGATTTTGTATCTTTCCATTTTACTATCTTACTAGTCCAATTTGCGCTAGTCTGACCGTGAATAGAGATGCTGCCTTCGGCTCTTGCAGGTACTTTCAACAAATTCCGGTATGTCATCATTTTACTGATTGTCGACAATATCTTTTGCTGTACTCCCATAGACGTCTCCGCCTTTAACGCCGTATTTAAAATACGAATTTGTTTAGAGCAGTGCTTGATCCATTCTTCTATCACATCCATATCAGTCTCTTTTTGCGCTATAAATTATTCCATTAATCGGACCATACCGTCAGCAACGTTTGAAATTGTAGCCATGATGATAAAGTAGTGGTGTACTCTCGAGGGTTGTACTAGACTGATTTTGAACCCTCTGATCCTTGTTTTTATACTAGATTATAAATCGCAAAACGTTACGTGACATGTTTCCTCCAATCAAAATGCTCCTAAATCCTTTTCTTCTAATTACTTCAGCACAATTACAATTTTCGACAAGTCTCAACATGCTCAATTTCAATGAGCTACTTACGCTCATCTCAATAATATTTTTAATTATTTTCCTACACTTCTCACCCGGATGCACTTATCTTTTAATCGCGTCATTCCAATTAACATTTTAGACAAGTCTCAACAAGCTCAATTTCAATGAGCTACTTACGCTCTTGTCTGCATGACGTCATCTCAATAATAATTTTAATTATTTTCCTACACTTCTCACCCGGATGCACTTATCTTTTAATTGCGTCATTCCAATTAACATTATAGACAAGTCTCAACAAGCTCAACACTTCCGATACACAACACTTTTCATCAGGATGCACTTCCGGTACATTAATCTTTATCTTTCCAATTAAGCACGCACCCATTATCTCACCGGATACACTTCCGGTACATTAATCCTTATCGCGCTTGCTACTTCCGGTACACAACTCTTATCTTTCATCGATGACTCAGCACAATTAAAATTTTTGACATGTCTCGACACGCAAAATTTCTATTACGTCATCCATCCCAACTTACTTTTTCTGCCACCGCGGCGCTGACGTGCACTCATTCTCTATCCCACTCTTTCCGAGTTTTCGCACACCCCTCGCACTCACACACTCTTATGGCGGTACTGCACACTTTGCACGCAGAAGGGCGCCACAGGCGGCGCCCACTTCCTTTCACATGCCCAGATGGCCGTCCCCGACCGGATCCCCAAATATCAAGTTCACCCCCAGCGCCCACTTCCTTTGACACGCCCAGATGGCCGTGCCCAACCGGATGGTCAAAATCCAAGATGGCGGCAAAAATGTCGGTAAAGTAAAACCAAAAGTGCGATATTTGAATTTCCCGCCAAAAATA
This sequence comes from Tachinus rufipes, assembly GCA_963932245.1. NCBI lineage: Eukaryota > Metazoa > Arthropoda > Insecta > Coleoptera > Staphylinidae > Tachinus > Tachinus rufipes. The sequence goes on from OZ010743.1 coordinate 73,689,843, forward strand.
ATGTCGGTAAAGTAGAACAAAAAGTGCGATTTTGGACTCCCATGTAAATGCCCTTAAGAAATTGCGGGAGTCCCCGCATAGTTCCTCTACAAGAAATTTGTTTTTTTTATATTGAAAAAGTTATTGAGAATGTCTGGCACAATAGTTTATTTTTAAAGTTGCCCAGACTAAAATTTTCTCTGAGTTTTATAAAACTGATAACTTCATATGAGTCGTCTAGATTCAAAACTAGTTACATCATTTTTTTTATGAATTTGAGATTATTTAGTTTTTAGCAAGTCTATAGCTTTTTACATTTGCCTAGTGAGTTTCAAGCTTCAAACCCAGTTTGCTTTTACTCATTGTAGCTTATAAGTATTTAGGTTAGTTTTAAAACCAGTTAAGTAATAAAACATAAGTTTTAAAATCAGATAGCTATGATGTTATTATCAGCTGATCTGTTTTTCCACAGTTGTCATTTGTAGTGAAATATATCATCTTACATACTTTGTTGTTAGTTTGTTATTGTTTATTAGTGTGTTATGAAGTGCTATCCTTTTAAGAATACTATACGTTTTTTTTATTCCTGTAAAACTTGGTTTTGGTAATCAAACTGGTTTTGAATCTAGACAACTCATAACTAAACTGCAACGTCTTAGTAGTTAAACTTTTAAAAAACTTATTCCGTGGTCTAATGTTGCCAAATATCTAGGTATTACATTTGATAAAGATCTTAGTTAGAAATTGCACGTACATTCTATCTTAGACATTCTAACTCAAACAATCTTGGTATCTCCCGTTGCGCCAACACATCAAAATGTTTAAATAAAGTACTTTAGTAATCTTGCTGTTTACACAGTTTACACAGATGAATACAAAAACATGGCAAAAACGGGATGACAGACAGATCAGTAGTCAGTCACAATCACGGAACCAACCCCATAAAAAAAATCTACTACTACCACGTGAACTACAAGCGTTTAGCGGCATTGCACACATCGCTTTTAGAGTTGTAATTGAGACGACTACTAGGACGGACCTATCCCCGCTTTAACGTCAATTCACCAAGCAACTCCAAGGCTTCTTTACATGTAAAAAACATCTTTGTTGTTCAAAACTTGGTGAACAACAAAACACAAAATGTGCAAAAACTTCTTGGACGTCTTTGCGCATTAAAACTAGGACATATTTGCTGTGTTATCTCTGAAGTTTGTCTTTCCTAGCGAGGCGTTTTCAGGTTTTAAGGACGGTAACAAGTAATATGTGATTTTATAACTTATTAGTCATAATAATATGATGATTATTAATATATTTACAAAATCAAATATTTTTTTTCAACTCTGTTATAATTGCAGTAATTTACAAGAAAAGATAAAAAAAGTTTAACAATAATATAATGCAATGACGTATTACGCCCGAAAACGGCGTTTACCTTGCATATCGAATAGGCTTCTTACCTCACCATTAATTAATAACCTCTAAAACCTAAATTAATTTTGAAGTAGCATAGGAACTTTTTCCAAATACACTACATAAAATCAAAATACATTTTACAAATCCTTATCACCACAAATCCAATTCTACGTCTTCATTGACGCAACTGGAATATTTTGATACTTTCGAGAAATAAAATAATGTTTGTTGATTTCTAAACAATTTTTTTAAGCCGAAACTTCCTATAATAATAATAATAACTTTATTTACAGTATAAAAACTTACCATTTACATCTACATCAAATATACATAATTAATGATGTTTTACAAAAAAATATAAAAATAAAAAAACAAATAAAATAGCATATACAAAAAATCGTACATATTAAAACAAACCATTAGTCAGCTGACTTCTGAACGTAGAATTAGAGACACAAAATAAATTAAAGTTAGTTGGTAAGGTATTTGCAAACCTACACATTTTATTCAGCGGATTATTAAAACCATAATTAGTAGAATGGGTAGATTCTCAAAATTAAATTTGGCTAAAATGACAAATCGGCTTTTTTTCGGCTAAGCATCAATGACGGTAGATTATAAAGTGAGGCAATGTAACTGTAATGATAATTTACAGATATAGTATGCCCAATTTGAAGACTATAAACAACAATTTTTTTTTTTTTGAATTTGTTCAATACTAATGTTATAATATAATATCATAAGCAAGGCTCCAAATTGACGGAGCAAACTCTAAAAAACATTTATTAGCATTAAAGAACAATTTATTAATAAAACACCAATTGTTTATAGAGTTTAAGTCCAGTTGTAAAAGATAGCAGTCATTAAGAGAAGATATTATTCTGTAAATTTTTAAATCATTCTCAAATAAAAGAAATGACGATGAATTAATATAGTGTGGAAAATTATTAATGAAAAGCAAACATAAAATTGGTCCACAATGAGATCCTTGAAGAACACCTGATAAAACACAAATAGGATGTAACAAAAAATTATTAATTTTTACACACTGCGTGCAATTTTTCAAAAAGCTAAGTAACCAGATAATTTTATCATGATAAAAACCCAAAGCTCTGAGTTTAACAATCAAAATATTGTGACTCACACGATAAAACGTCCTTGGAAAATTGGTATAGATAGAATCAACTTGTACTTTCGATTAAAATGCATTTAAAATATCATTTTCATAAGAAAGTAAATTAGTAAGTGTGGAACGCTCTTCACAAAATCCGTGCTGCTCTTCCACTAACATGCTTTTGCACATCCATTGTAACTGACTTACCAGTTATAATTTTATCAAACAATTTAAGGATTGAATGCATATACCTCTATAGTTAGTGATATCTTTTTTGGCTCCAGATTTAAACAAAGGCGTAATATAGCTTTGTTTCCTTATTTGAAGAAATTTAGTTTCATTCAAAGAAACATTAAAAAGTAAGTGCTATGACTTTGCAATAGAATAAATGCACTTGTTTAACAGTAAAGAAAGAATGCCGTCGGGTCCAACGCTTAAATTACATTTAAGGTTTTCAATTCCCTTAGAAACATCACACAAACTAATAAAAAAAATTAAAATTAAACAATAAAGTTAGATAGGTTTTCTTATTATAGACTAAAGAAAAAAAATTGCAAAACTATGACAAAGTCGTTCCCATTATTTCAGGTTTGATTCTTATAATTTTTTTTTTGTCTCATTAACAAATCTCCAAAATTTTTTGGATTATATTGAATTTTACTTTCAGTTGTAAAATATATTGCTTGTATTCATGTGCACTGAGTTTTTTGCACAAAGTACGAATAGATTGAAATTCATTATAGTCCGACAGTAGTTTTGAAGATTTATAACGTTTATGTACAGTTTTCTTGAGTTTAGTAAGTGATGTCAATTCTATGTTGAAAAAATTGATTTTACGCAACAGTTTTTTAAGGACAAAACAATCAATAACATAAAATCAATTACAGAATAAAATACATCAAGACACATATCAATATCACAGTTATAAATCAGTGCAATCTAATCAACATTTAACAAATAATTATTAATTGCGCTGTAGTTTTTAAAAACATAATTACAATTTAAAATATCACAGGTAGTATCACATTTTATAGTTGACAAGTACGCAGTATAGTATTGGCTTAAATTTAACAAAACATCTACAGCTTCTATCACAGAAATATTACGATCGTTGGTAAAACATAAATCTAAAAACACACTTTCACTATTAGGAATAGAAATGCATTGTAAGCAGTTTAAGAACCCAAACAAATAAACTAAATGAGCAAAGTAACTATCATTCCAAATTACTCTTATACATAAATCATCGTTAACTCACGACTCTGCAGATAGATTGTGATCGCCCAATAAAACTAGTTTACTGCTTAGAAATTTGTTGGCAATAGATTCGACGGAATAACAATGGTTAAAATATTTGTCACTAGTTGAATTAAGTAGTAAATATACCGCATAAATTATATAAGACACAAGATTAAACTTAACAACTACAAACTGATGTTCAACACTAATAAACGTGGGGTAAAGTAATACAGATTTTAAAACAAGTTTTAATAGCAATTAAAACGCTACCTCCGCCTTGTTTAAAGTTTGTTACGGCCGAGCAATTACATCTAAATAAATGATACTTTTTAAATTTAATTCAGAGCCACTGATGTTCTGGTAGTAGATGGAAAAGTTGTTATTATTCCTGAAAGTAGGTTCAAGCAGTTGACAGGATTCAGGCTCCAAAAATCTAATGAAGATGAAGCAAAAACATTTTGTGAACAACCATAACTCACAAATCTTTTGATGTTAGCTGGTCAAAATTCTTTGCAAAGAATAGCTCAAGCATGGTCAGTTGGAATCGAGTTTTTAAAGCTACTGTAGCTTCCAAATTGTACAGCTAGATCTACAATAACATCGGATTTATTACTTCCGCGTTTAAGTTTTGAAACATGTATATGTAAGTTTAGCACCTGCAACTTATTGTGACTTGGACCACAACTAAAAATTGTTGTTGTCTTAGGCTAAGCTTTCTGTTTAGGTTTAGTTTGGTCGCAAAAAAAGAAGAATTATTATTTACAGAATTAATTGCAGGAGGAAGCAATTGAATTTCCTCATTAATAGTTAGTGTAACTACACAAGGCATAAATACTTAAATACAAGTTTTGTATTCAAGTATAACCTTATCCTTGTCTGCAATTTTTTCTTCAAGATACAATACTTTATCTAATAGTAATTTATTGTTAGACCAAATTTCATCAACAAAACTTGATATAGTACGATAATCTCTTTATAAAGCCTAGGAAGTTTGGAATTGTCAAGTTCAAATGACGTACCACAGTGGCATTTTGTATGACAAATGGCGCAACTGTTATGAAATATAATACCACAAATATACCAAATTCAAACCTACGCTAGACTAGAAGTAAACATATACACGCGTTATTTAAAATAAATTTTATTTAATTAAAATAAAATCTCACTTATTAAGGTCTAAATTCAGCAGCCAAACTCCATGCTGACGACCAATCGCATGTAGGCTTGCGAGTGTTTACGTGCTTATCACGCGGTTTTGTTTACATACTTTTAGTCCAGCGTGGATTTGAATTTAGTATAGTACATGTTACGCCAGATTGTGCAACACTTTTGCATTTGCACGCTTGACCAAACATGATAAAAAATTAAAGTTTAAAATATAATAAAAATTTAACTATAAAAAAAACTAAATATTAAATATAAAGGATACAAGGATACACAATTCACTTAGATGCGGTCTTTTACCTGGTGACTAACTACAAAACAAACAAAAGCAGATCACGGTTAGGTAACACAAGAAAACAAAGGAGTGTTTAAAACAAGATTAAAATATTACAAACTAAAATATAAAATCACAAATTAAAAGAAAACACAAGTTACGCCACTGGTAAAAATACTGCTTTGCGCTGCGCGGTTGAGAATGCGCCGGACGGTTATAAATTTAGGTTAAGTTTCAATAAACAAGCTTTACCATGAATTTTTTATCTACAGTCACAAATATAATTACCAGTACGTTATGTAAAACTTCACAATTTTAAACACTTATAAACATATGAAATTGTATGAGTAAAATATTATAACTCAGTGGAAAACAATTCAATCCTGTCAAATATAATAAAGTTGTCTTGAGAAATGGTAAAAAAAAATCTGGTTCTGATAACAGTACAGGGTCGGTTTTTTGTCAAAAAAAAGCGCAATTAAAAATAAAAGTGTAACCAAATTAAAAATTTAAAAAAAAGAAAAAAATTTTAACAAATGACAAATTAAAAACTTATTTGTACTTTAGGTGGTGAAGTAAGTAGTTGTTGAAATAAATAAATAAAATAATTTATCAGCTAGGGAGCTAGTATTTTAAAGAAAATGTTGAAAACCGGAAGTAGATGCAAAAAACAACCAAAATTATTTAATTTGAATAAGTATGTATACCTATTGTTTATAATATATGTCTAATCTATTATTTTAATTTAACAAGAAATTGTTAAAAGTTTTGTTAATCTTATAATAACAATATATTTCTTAAAATATCAGAATATATTATGCAATATAGTAATAAAAAGGAAGATCTTGAAAAAACCTATAGAGTTAAATCAAAAACCGGAAAGTCACAGGCAATAAATGTCAGACTATACAAAAAAACATACAAATAAGGATATTTGAAAGCTTATCAGCGGCAAGTAAAATATTTCGATGGAAAACTAAAACAAAAAAAAAAATAACAGGTTGGAAATATGTATGAGTGTAGAGATTCAAGGTTCTGATACAAAAAGACAAAAGATCAAGAGTTATTTACATTGGAAGGAAGATCTTGCACTGATTGAATGAGATTTAATTTAAAATAAATTATTACAGACGTTTCAAATAAACACTCAAAATGACAAAAAACTACATAGATATAGACTTCAAAAACAAAAGTAATTAATTATCAGATCATAACAGATCTTATCAAATGAAACAATATGGCTTCTAATACAAACACACGTACAATAAATTATTATTAGTCTTAACTCAAAACCAATTTATATACTAATTGTCTACCAATCCCAGGTAACGTTAGACTGTTTATAGAGAAGATTGACAAAATAAATAAATACCTACACTAAAGAAAAATATAAAAAAGCTATTGATACAATAATGTCTAGACCATATTTATAATAAGAGTTCATTGAAAAACATGATCACTTGAAATAGAATAGAATAGAATAGAATTTATTAGATTTTTACAGACCATGTAAATGGTATAAATTATGTCAATATTACATTTGAATATACATATTAGATAATAAATTACAATAAAAGATAAAACATATAAAAAAAAATCTTGGATAAGTACAAGAACAGTGAGCTAATTAAAACAGATGACAATATCAAATAGCACAGCACTACATATTAAAATAATAATAAATAATTAAAATTGTATGCTAAAAAAGGGTTCATAGGTATATAACACTTTTTGACGCAGTATTTTTTCTATCACTGATTTAAATATATTTTTAGGCATTTCCCTGATACTAGTTGGCAAATGATTAAACATTTTAATAGAGAGATATTCATAGCTTTTTTGAACTTTGCTAAGTCTAATAGATGGAAGAACTATATTAGCATTTGATCTTGTGTTGTAACTATGTAAATCACTCTGATTTGTTTTGTTTGATACATTGTCTTTTGCAAATAGTAGACAATAAAAGACAAACTCAGATGGTACAGTTAGTATGTTTAAAGATTTAAAATATTCACGACAACCAGTTAGTTGCGGTATAGAAGCGATAATTTATGTTGCCTTCTTTTACATTATAAAAATGCGATTAGACATTGCCGAATTACCCCAGAGTAATATACCGTAGCTCAGAATCGAGTGAATGTATTCAAAGTAACAGGTTCTGGTAATTTTTTGATCCCTGTTTTGAGCAATTCTTCTTAGCAAGTATAATATTTTGTTTAGTTTATTAGCCAGCATATCTATATGTACTTCCCATGTTAATTTAGGTTGTAAGTACACCCCTAAAAGTTTCACGCTTTTCATTTTATCAGTACCATTTAAAGAAAATTAAATATGAATAGTTTTGGATTCATTTAATACTAATCCGTAAGATTTAAACCAGTATTTGGCTTCTTTGAGACCTTAGATTACGCTTGAATTTGAAATAGTTGGACTTTCTAACAGAGTAGTATCATCCGCGTAGAAAAATGTTGAGGCAGCTTTTATGTTATTTTCGAGGTCATTTATATAAATTAGAAAAAGTATGGGACCCACAATTGAACCCTGTAAGACACCTATTTTAGCATGTGCTTTAAAAGACGGTACGTTATTTTTAATGACATATTGTTTTCTGTTCAATAAATATGATTCCATTAATTTCAGCGTGTTTCCTCGGATTCCATAGTGTTCAAGTTTATCCAGTAATATTGAGTGTGAGACACAGTCAAAAGCCTTACTCAGGTCAATAAATGCGGCGTTCACAGTTTTCCTATTTTCAAATGCGTCATATATATCATAAACAAGTGAGTAAATTGCGTTCATTGTAGATCTGCTTTTTCTAAACCCAAACTGAGCATTACATAATTTTTTTTCAATATAGTTGTACAACCTATTACATATTGCTTTTTCCCATATTTTAGAAATTACAGCAATAATAGAGATAGGTCTGTAATTTGTCACTTTGTTTGTATTTCCATTTTTTAAAATAGGTACCACTTTAACCAGTTTTAGTTCCTGAGGATATATTCCTTGTTCAAATGATAAATTTATCAAATGTGAAATACTTTTGACCAACAATGAATTTAACTCATAAGCATCTCCACATCTACTATTACTTAATGAATTTATTATTTGAACAATTTCCGTACTCGTAACGGGTTCCAATAAAAACGAATCGACCGATCTAGGTTGACCTTCACAAAGCAGACTCATTGAATAATCACTATCTTTAGGCACATTTGCTGTGACTGACTCACCAATCTTAAGAAAGTATTTTTGATATGTATCTGAAGATAGAGTGGTACTTATTGTACTTTTAGTTTTGGGTTTGTTGCCAATTTCATTAATTACTCTCCACATCTCCTTAAGTTTATTAAGAGAATTTAAAATATTTGTAGCATAAAAATCTTTTTTTGCCACATCTATGTTAGTTTTGTAAGACTTTTTTTTTTTCAGTGTTTTTAATTCAATCGTGTTTATATGTTTTTGCATTATACATATACTATTTATTATGGTTGTTTGTTGTCTCAATTCACTTAAATACCAAAGGTTGCTGTTTTTACTTGGATATTTTTTGGAGCACAACGGAAAACAGGTTTCAAATTTATTTAAAAAAACTGTATAGAACATTTCAAACGACGTTTCTGCGTGTAAATTGTTAATTACGTCTATCCACTTTATTTGTTTTAGAGTTTCTTTAAATTTAGTTATGTTTTTATACAAAAAAGATCTATTTATTATTTTATTTGTCACTGGTTTCTTTTTCATAATAAATAAATTCATTATAATGCCATAATGGTCGGATAAGTAAGGTTCAACTGTGCTCACTTCATAAAAAATGACTGTATTAACTAAAATATTATCAATACACGTAGCAGATGTAGCGGTAACTCGTGTATTACTCTCTACAGTATGTTTGAAATTAAAACTTACAATTGTATCACAAAAATTCTGTTTCATTAAGTTAGTTAAATTAAGATTAACATTAAAATCACCACCAATAAAAACCGATTCTTTGTATACAATAGAGACAATACAATAATAAATTCATTAATAGCAAAAATCAATAGCACAAAGTTCACATGTAACTTCTTTCGCTAGAATATCAATATCAGTTAATTTTTCAAACTCTATTCCTTTTTTTTACCATTAGAATTGCTCCGCCACGTTCATTATTTTTTCTACAAAAACAATTGGCAATGACAAATCCCTCAATGTTTATTAAGTCGACTTCTTTTTCTTTCAGCCAGTGTTTATTAATTGAAATAATTTTAATGGTTTTCTTTGAGATAATTTTCCACATCTATTTTTTTTTTATTTCGAATTGAACTGACATTAATATGGAAAAAAGTAGTATCATTTTTTGTTTTTCTATGGACATCCGGTGGTTGCTATGTTGTTGGTGATAGCCAATCGTAGTTTATTTTTTCTTTAAAGCGGAACCTTTTTTCTTATAGCAGCTGCAAGTTGAATCATACGCTTTGTGGTTTGTTTCGACTAGTGTGTTAAACTTGTTATTCATGCTTGTGCAATTAAAACACATAAGAGTACTTGCTGAACAATCAGGACCTTCATGTACTAGGTTACAAGATGGACAAATTGCTGTATTTTTACAATCGGTAGCTTTGTGATTATATTGAAAGCACCGATAGCACTGCAAGACGTCGAAATGCTCATATAATTTATGAATATTCTACTCAATAGCAACGACACCTCTTTTTATCAAGATTTGGAAAGTTTTTGGATCTACTTGTATTATTATATTGAATCTATTCTTTCTTACAGTTGTTTTTTTTTATTACCCGGATTTTAAAACAGATGTGATTTTCGATTGAGTTTTGCTTGATGAGGTTTTCTATAAATATATCATCTGCAATATTAAATTTAGATTCTTTGATATTGACAATTTTAAGTTTTGGATTTCGTTTAACGTGTTCCTTGACAGTATACTTTTCACCAAGTTTATTTTCTATATCTTTAAGCATTTTGGTTCCTTGTTCTTTATTATGACATGATAGAATAACATTTCCATTTTTGGTACAGTTAAGATTGTCATTCACTTCAAGTTCAACTGGATTAATTTTATTTACAATATCATTTTTTTATAGCATTGTTGTCTTGTGTATCTTTTGATGGTTCTTTATTTTCTTTATGTTTAATTAGTAGGACATGCTTATTATTTGGATTAACAACAGAGCTGTATGTTTTCTTGTCGTTATTTTTATTATCAACATTTTTATTAATTATCAGTGCTTTTAAATCATTAACAGTTTGTTTTAGTTCTTTAATTTCTCTAATGTAAGTTTCTTCCAAGCGCTTTATTTCTATTTTGAACAGTTGTGAAATATTGGTTTCTTTTCCCTTGCAACATATTAGAATGTTGTCTATCAGTAGCTTTTCTTTTTTAGCACATCTTGGGTGATAAAGTCTGTTACAAGTTCCACATTGAATACTGCGTCTGTGAAAGGCTTTGTTACAAGACTTCATAAGTTTTTTTTGAGTTTTGAACCTTTAAAACTCAAATACACAAAACAAATTTATATTTGCTAATTAATTTACATCAAAACACGTCAACTTTAGTGTTAAAAAAAAATTATAAAATGCTCCTTTTTGCCCAGCCCACTGAGAACAAAAACATGATTTTATGGTTTTTGAGGTTTATAGACAGGATATATACTTATTTGGATTCTACGGAAAATTTCTAATTGATGTCATTAGTAAATTTATTTTAGTTAATATTGCGGTTTTTAAACAAAATATGCAATTAAGTTAAAAAACGTCAAAAAAACTTAAAAAAATCGTAGAATTTTTTTTATTGGTTTTATACCCTCATATACATATCAAAGGACTACTAATAAGTTATAGAAACTAAAAAAAAATACATAAGCAAGTTTCTCAATGCACCCCCCCCCCTCCCAGCTCTGGTCCGTTTGAAATGGAATTGCCCATACAGTAAACAGACAAACGATGTAACAAAATCATGAAACAAAAAATTACATAATAAAACATTGCAAAATATTGAAACAGAATTGCTATATACATGTATACCATAAGCAACTCCGAAAGATATTAAAACTATCATAAAACTAATAACATATCTTATATTCCATATTCATGAATTTATTCATGATATTCAAACAGAGGATACATGCAAGTGTAATAAAAAAATAGAACTTGTTACAGAACAAAAATATCTAGGAGTAGTGATTGAAAAGAATTTAAACTGACAGCTTTATATGACTAACATAAAATATCTAGTTTATAATTTCTATTATTTTGAATCAATTATATCGTATAATATAACTGTATATGGACACTCTAAATATCTGCCAAAAAGTCTTCAATTATTTCAAAAAAACACATTTCTTTTCTACATGATACAATTTATATCCAATATACGTTTGAACTCAAAATTAATGTAACACAAGAGTTTATAGAAATTACAATCAAATTTCATTTCATAACTTAAATAAATACGTTTGATAATTCCATAATAGAGCTTGATATAATATTAAAAGAATAAAATATGATCAAGAACAGCATAAAAATAAATAAACTTTTATTCAAGCAAGTAATAACTGAACAACTTGTTTTTGTAATTCACATTCTCATTGTTTAACCTGATGAATACAACTTTTACTATTTTATCCTTTACTAATTGCTATCAAATTTTGATATTACACAAAATATTCAATTAAATAAAGTAATATGTAAAAAAGTAACATCAGAAGAATTTTTAAGCAATGACAAAAAATAAATACAAATTAGCAAATCATCATGTGAGATCCAGATGTTAAAGTTAAACAACAATACATCAAGATGTCTATAAGTACTCATTAAAATAAATAATAGAAAATTCAGAAATTAGAAAAAAAAACTCAAAACAAAAATAATGAACATTTATTTTGGAAATGGACCTAAACTGTAAAAAATCAATTTTTCAATTTCAAACCTTTAAAAATTGTCATGCATGTGAACAAGATTCATAATAATAAAAATTTCAAACTAATTTAAACAAAATAATATGCTTTGGATATTAAAAATTATAATATTGACCGAATCACAAATCGACCCATAATTGACTTTGTTTTGTTTGAAACTATTACTCTATATGTTATACTAAAAATAGTTGTCTGTTATATGCTATATAGATGTACCAGAAAAACAAAGTTAATGTTAATGCCAAAGCTTGACGACTAGCTGAAAAACCTCTTTTTTTTTACCGAAAATGAAAATCTAAGAATAGAAGAGTTACGCGCCTAATTCAAGATCACAGACATCTTACTTGGAATAATCAACTAACAATAATAACTAGTTATCCAAGGTCTAACACCAAATAAAACCTTACTCAGCATGTTAACATATACAAATGTGTTGTAATAAAACCAATAAATATTTGTTAGTGATTTTTAAAAACAATCTTCTAATTTGCTTAAAAATAACTCGTGTAAGAATTTAACTGTACCTCTTTACACACTTATACTACTATAATTATTTGCTTCCATATTTAATTTTTTATACATTTTTTTTTGTATTTGCTGATTTTTACTAAACTGAAATAGAGTATGTTTTAGTCGCCTGCAGCAGCACTATACGGTATCTGATTTCAACACAGATCATAGTGTCTGTAAATAAGAATGGATAAACAAAGAAATTGATGTCAATCATTTAGTTTTAACAGCGGGATCAAAATTATATACGGAGGTTGCGTATCTCTGTAATATTTTAATCAACAGTTACACTTACATCTATAATGTTATTGATTATCATGTATTTAATTATTTCAAATAAATTAATTTTAAATTTAATTTAATTAAATAACATGCAATACACTCTTCTATAAATACAGTAATTCAATTGCAAGTATTTGAAATAAAATAACTTGAAATTTCAAGAGACTATTCCATTTCTAATTGCGGGTGGAGGAAGATCTTGGGGCATCAATTTAATCGAGTATCATCCTTTCTACCGCACAAAGGGTGACTCAAACGGTTTATCTCTCATTCTAATAACTGCTTCCATTTTACTTCATAATTAAGATTTTGTCTCGGCATTTTTTATCAGTCTTTGTTTGTAAAAAACTTCATTATTTCCAAGCAGAATAAAGTACGAATAGAAATAAAACACAATTGCTAGTGGGTTGTGGAAGACGGTTTGCTTTTATTACTTTGCCTTTGCTTTTATTAATTTGTTCGGAACACAGAAACTTGGTAAAGTAGAATAATCTGTCGTGTCGACCTTTACTTTGTTCCAATCAGTTTGCTTCATATCCGTGGATAAATAGTGTCTAATTTTTCTCTAAGACGCTATTAGCAAGCAAATAAAATAAGTTCTAGAAACAAATCACGAAATAAAGTTTCTTCATTTAATATATCCTTTATTGGTAACGGGATACATGAACCGATATTATACCGATGATTGATTGTTTTGCGGGTTTGTAATCTAGCTTTTATTCACATACATTATGCCATTCTCTAAGAAAAACAATTCTGTTATAAAGTTTGGTAGATAGTAATCAAACTATATTAATAGTAATAAAACAATGTATCAAGTATTTGTTCGGTTTTATTAAAATAATTTGGTTAATATTAATAATAATTGATGGTTATTAAAATATTGTCCCTTTTTTAATGTTTATTTGATTTTATTATTGTTTTTAAATATAGCATGTAGGAGCTTCAGAGATAAAAAATACTCAGACTTGAAATAAAACACTGTTTTGATAATTATAGTTAATTAAAAAAAAAAAATCTAACAATCGTTTGCCATAAATTTAAAAAAAACGTGGTATCTGTTTTTGCATTTAAAGTTATTGTAATTGAATAGATAGCCGTCAAAATAACTAATTAAAGTTTAATTTTCGAGATGTATTTATGTTGTATTGCAAAATATAGCAACTTTCATATTGATAACAATTTAATATATGTAACAACTTTAAAATGCCACAGATTGTTAAACGGCAACTACTCAATTACTATCTTTTAAATGCAAAAAGAAAATAACAAATTTTTAAGTTTATAGCAACAACATATGTATATACATGTCTTTATAGTACTTAAAAATCCATTTAAAATTAAATCATTTAAACTAGTTTAAAAGTAATTATTATAGTATTAACAAATGTATGAAACAACGAGAAAAATGGTTTAGTTTTGACTTTGATTTGTATACAAAGTTTAATAGCCAAAAAAACATACAGGATTATATTAAGTAGAGAATGAAGCACTTAGACCAAAACAAAATATTTTTATTTACAAGGCGATTGATAAATGTTGTATTGCCATAGTATATTATTCCCTATCTAGACTATTATAGTCATAAGATTTTGTGCTATAATAATACAAACTGTCATGAGAAAACAAATCTTTCAAGTTATATCATAGAAATCCTGACTAAGAGAATATTCACCTGCGCAGCCATTTCTATAATAGATTCTAAGAAATAAAGCTGTAAGATAACGATTATGAAAATGTAATAAATAGTATATAACCGCAAAACATTTTGGGTGTCAAAAAACTTTAAGCACAACTTGCACAAATTAACTCTTTTTTTTAAATCGGTTTTTGCAATCTTGTAGAGCAGCGATTCTTAATGTTTTTAGCTGTCACTATCTGTTTTATTTTATAGTTCAAAATAAAACAGGTAAGTAACTTAAAATTAATGTTAACAATACTTATATCAACAAAGTGAAATTAAGAACGAAAACAATTGTGTTTTAGTACCGAAATATTTGTTTCATTCAATATTTTAGTTATTGACCGCATCACACCATTAATAATAAATGACTACTTTAGTGTTGTATTTTTGAGCAAAAAATACTTATAAAAAGTGTTAAATTTATAGAATGTATACACCGCATGCTATGCTGAAAAACCAATCTATTCCTGCATTTATTTTGCATAACAGCAACACAGAAAAATTCTGCTTCACACAAAATAGTTGGGAATGGAAATATAGTTTTTCAGATAGTTTTTACTAAAGTTTTGTGAGCATTGACGTAGGCTAAGGGTTTAAGGCTTTACCGCAAAATGATGTATTACGGTTTTGGAAAAAAAAAACAATTTTATAATTTTATTTAGTCCGGTTATAAACTAATAAAAATTGCAAAACTCTATTTATAAAATGTCAAAAATAACAAAATTCAATTTTAAACCATCACCTAACTGTTAAAAAATGTAATAATTTTTATAAAATTAAAAAAAAAAATATATAAAATATTAAAATATTGTTAGAAAACACTTAAATCCGGCTGGGCAATTTTACAGAAATTCGGACAATCGATATCTCCAATTTTGCTCAAATTTTGTTATTATGTTTGGAATACCAAATCATGTCAATTCCTAACATTTTAAATCTCTAGGTGCAATACAGTGTAAATGACATTCATTCATTTTAATTTTTTAGGTATATTTTGTATATTTTTTAGTTTTTGTACTGTAAATAAGCAAAAAGTAGTTTCAAATCATATTCAAAAATACACCCTGTATGTTATAGGAGCCATACACCAAAAAGTAGAATGGCATATGTTTAAATAAATAAAATGTTATAGAAAAATTTCCAAAAACACGATTCCGCCTGTTTTCCGATTTTTTTTGGAAAACATGAAATACTTACCATTTTATTGAAAAATTTATATCTTTGATTTAGCACTTAAATACTTAAAATTTAAATATGATACTCCTAAAACATAGTACTTTTGATTGCAAAAATAATCAAAATTGCTAAAAATGGGTTACATTTAAGGGATTTTTCGTAATTTTATTAATTTTCCAGCTTTTTGTCGGAGAATTCAAAAAAAATCTTATAAAAATTGCGTTCAAGGAAAAATTTCCTTTTGATTACACTAATTCAATTTATTTTTTTTTGTGCAAAATTATAAAAGATTATTAATATATTTTTTAATATTAATTTTGGACGTCCTTCGATATTATTTATTAATTAGATTTATCTAATGGATTTAGAGTAAAGCAACCATGGAATGGCAATAAGACCTGTTTTTTTATTTTTTTATTTCTATTAATTACATTAGTCGTTTACTATCAGCAAACGTTTCGGGGATGAAACTATCCCCTTCCTCAGCGCTAAAAATGTTTTATATATAAATAAGAGACTAATGAACATAAATTAGCTAAAAAAGCCAAAAATAGTAAAATCCGATTATAAATTTAATATTGTTAGAAAGCACTAAAAACAAGCTATAATATTTTTTTTTTTAAAGTTAAAATAGCAAAAATTTGTCATAATTGTCATGAAATATCAATATATTCTAAAAATGTGTTAAAATCCGCCTATAAAAAAACAATTGCATTACTGTCCAATCTGTCAAAACTGTTTAAAACATATTATATTAATTTTCACATTGTTTAATTCATAGACCAAAATAACTTTATCTCTGATACTTAATATGGATTTCAATCAAAACGTTCAACATTAGATTTGTTGACTTATGTTAGATAGAATTCTATTTTAAACAAACAAGGAAATTTTTTTGTAGTAGTTTTAAACATTTCTTAAGCATTTGATAGGTTTTTGCTTCCTAATCTTACTATTAAGCTTTATTGTATAGGTCTTGATTACAAATCGTTAAGATTAATTAATAGCTTTCTTGACATTAGAATAATTATAGTTAAAATAGTCACTTATGCAGAATGATCAAATTTGCTAATATATATATATATATGTAGGACCGGACGCCCCTGTACGATACAAGACACTTGGAACCGCCCGACCCGGGAGAGTCGAAACTGAACCGACAAGACGAACGTCACGTACAAGAGTTAAGAAGTAAGGATCGCGCTATTAATTGTTTCGTACGTTTATATTAGTTAATTTATAAAAAATGTATCAAGAGTGTAGATGTAATATGTAATTAATTAATCTGTCATAAAGAAAAACCCTGATGACAATAAACTTAGAGGTGAATTAAATAGAGTGGGACTGTTTTATTTGCCGCTGAATATTATTATTTCCTACAACTTGGGGGCTCGTCCGGGATACGGAACACGCAGTGAGTAAAGTCTTGAGTACAGCTGGTATTACAGTAGCGCGCGCTAAGATGTTCGCTTTAGGGGACATTGCCGATATTGACCACAATATTACGCATCTCCAGTGTAAAACGTTGCGGGTAGTATTCAGAATAATATGCGATGATCCGAACCGACGACTCAACAGAACGATGTTAAGAGAATTCCAAGGATTTACGTACAAAACGGGTTCAGATGAGTACTCATTAAAATTAGACGACATGAAAGCAAAACTGTCGTATGCAGATTTAGTGTCAGTGTGCCATGTACTCAATATCGAATACGACGGGTCCGAAGACGATGTTCGGCAAAGGATATTGACATTTCTATGCAATATCGTAGACAAAAGTGATGAAAGAATTAACCAAGACGAAGCCGAAGAAGAAAGTGAAGACGACGAATACGACAAACATGACGAAGAAGACGGAAAAGACAGATCAGATGGGTTAGAAGACAGTGATAAGACGAAAGATGCAAATAAGACGAAATCAAAGAAGAACAGTAGAGCTGGAGACGCCAACGACGACGATGAAGGTGCTGTAGCTCGAAATTATGACGTTATGAGGAACCGTTTTGCAGCTTGTTCGATCGCTTTTAGGGATATGGAAGATTCGATAAGACGATTCAACGGCAAGGATGGATATCCTATATTGAAATGGATTGACGAATTCGAAGAATTGGCTAAACTTGCAAACTGGAACGATTTCCAGAAAGTGATCTATGCCAAAAAACTTCTAGATGAACTTGCAAAGCTTTTAGTTCAGTCCGAAAAAGGTATAACTACCTGGCATCGATTAAAGGCTTTACTGAAGAGGGAATTTGAAGAGAAAGTTAGCAGCGCGGAAGTGCATAGAACATTGATGGGCAGAGCTAAGAAGAAAATGGAAACGATGCAAGAATACACTCTGGTCATGCGCGAAATTGCTAGCCGCGCATACATCGAACCAGAAACCACCATTCAATACATCCTTGATGGAATTCCAGGTGATCCTGCAAACAAAATGATTTTGTACGGAGCCAACGACTTCCGAGAGTTTAAAGCAAAGATCAAACTCTACGAAGCGATGCACAGAAGAACTACGACGGAATCAAACTCAAAAGATAATCCTCCTAACACCAAAGTAAAAACGCCAAGTGGTGGAAAACCTCCAACCACGAAAGACGAGGGCACGCGCATGCGTTGTTATGGATGCGGAAGCAAAGGCCACGTATCCAAGGATTGTCCGTTCAAGGAACGAGGAGTAAAATGTTTCAACTGTAACGAATTTGGACACAAGGCGGGGGTGTGTCCTACCAAACCAAAAGATACCAATACCAAGAGCACCATGTTGATCAACCACAAGAAGAACCATGCTGTCAAAGATGTCAACATACGAGGAAAGTCTATACCTGCATTGTTTGACACCGGAAGCGACATCAACCTAATCAAACGCGATGCCTTTATGACGTTGGGTCCAATACGTCTACAAAACGATACAATAACGTTAACAGGCATTGGAGGCAGCAGAGTTGACACTTTAGGCAACTTCCAAATCGACATTGGAGTCGACGATGTCGTGGTAAGCACAAAGATGTACGTGGTACCAAGCGACGCTTTGAAGATCCCAATGGTCATCGGCCAAGAATTTTTGAAGAACGCTGTCATCAAGATGGACGCAAATGGGATAATGGTGACGAAGAAAGTGTGCGACGACCTTTCCGATGACGAAGCACAGATGTTAAACATTGTATGTGAAACACCTGTACTAGATCTAGGTCACGTCATCAACGCTGACCTGAGAGACGAGATCAACCAGTTACACAAGACTTACGATCCAACTAAGAAGACGAAGGAGAGTTCGTTGAAGATGAAGATCATTTTGAAGAGCGAAGTTCCCATTTATCACAGACCCAGAAGGTTGGCACATGCGGAAAAAATCGAAGTGGACAGACAGATGGAAGAATGGCTACAAGAAGGCATAATCAGACCTAGCCAGTCAGAATTCGCGAGTCCGATCGTTTTGGTGAAGAAGAAGGACGGAGCAGTACGAATTTGCCAAGACTACAGACGACTGAATGAACAAGTCGTCAAGGACAGATACCCTTTGCCCTTGATCGAGGACCAATTAGATCGTCTGCAAAGATACCGTATCTTTAGTACATTGGATTTGAAAAACGGATTCTTCCACGTGTCAATTGATGAAGAAAGTCGAAAATATACATCTTTTGTCACGCCAACAGCCCAGTACGAGTTCATAAAGACGCCATTTGGTTTGTGCAACTCGCCGGCCATGATCCAGAGATTCATCAACGAAGTATTCAAAGAACACATCAAAGATGGAATCTTACTAACCTACATGGACGACTTGGTAGTGCTCGCCAAAAATGAAGAAGAAGCAGTGAGGAGATTGGCCATAGTTTTAAAGACGGCTGAAGAGTATGGTCTCCAAATTCAATGGAAGAAGTGTCAGTTCCTAACGAATACCATCGATTATTTGGGACATCGGATCGAAGACGGAAAGATAAGGCCATCGTCAGCGAAAGTGAATGCCGTGATGAAATTTCCCAAACCCGTTACGGTGAAGCAGGTACAAAGCTTTCTAGGCTTGACGGGGTACTTCAGGAAATTTGTTAAGGATTATTCGATAATCGCAAGACCCCTTAGCAACTTAACAAGACAGAATGTTCCTTTTACCTTTGGCGACGAAGAAAATCTAGCCTTTGAGAAGTTGAAGCGAATACTGTCGACAGAACCAGTCCTGGGGATGTACGATGTAAACGCGGTCACCGAACTGCATACAGACGCCTGTATAGACGGATTCGGGGCGATCTTGTTACAAAAGAACGACTCCGGTGAACTTCACCCAATCTTCTATATGAGCAGAAAAACCTCAGAGGCCGAACGAAAGTACAGCAGCTACGAACTGGAGGTTCTCGCCGTCATATACGCTTTACAAAAATTCAGAGTATACCTACTCGGGTTGACATTCAAAATCGCAACTGATTGCTCAGCCTTTACGTTAACGATGAAGAAACAAGACTTATGTACTAGAGTCGCACGATGGGCCATGCTGTTAAGCGAGTTCAATTATTCCATCGAGCACCGACCTGGCACCAGGATGAAACATGCTGACGCTCTATCCCGAAACAGTGTGATGTTAGTCGTCAAGAATGAACTGATTGCGTCCGTGGAGTCTGCTCAATCACGAGATGAGCATCTATGCGTCATTAGGCAACTTCTATCCACTGGTCGACCATACAAAGAGTACGTGTTGAGGAACGACTTGCTCTACCGAGAACACGAGGGTAGGACATTGCTGGTCGTCCCAGAGCTGATGCAAGCTGGCATCGTAAAGAGTTTCTATGAGAACAATGGTCACTTTGCTATCAAGAAGACCAAGGACCTGGTTCTCAGAGAATTTTGGTTTCCAAGGATGCAAGAGAGGATTGAGGAATGCGTGAGGAACTGCATCCCATGCATCCTATCCGAAAAGAAGACGGGAAAGGCCGAAGGGTTCCTGAATCCTATTAACAAGGATGAGCTACCACTTACTACCTACCATATCGATCACCTTGGTTCTATGGCAGCCACAGGCAAGGGATACAAGTACCTGTTTGTAATCATTGATGGATTTAGCAAATTTGTCTGGTTGTACCCTACGAAAACGGTGACAAGTCAAGAAGCCATTGCAAAGCTTGAGGTCCAAAAGCACACCTTTGGGAATCCAAAGCGCATTATCGCAGACAGAGGGACCGCCTTCACGTCTACAGCCTTTGAAGATTACTGCAGAACTGAAAGAATCGATCTGACCCACATCACCACGGGAGTTGCTCGTGCGAACGGTCAGGTAGAACGAACGAACAAAACCATAATTCCCATCCTTACGAAACTTTCACTGGAAGAAGAGGCAAAATGGTACCGAAATGTAGAAGACGTACAAAGGGCACTGAACAGGACTCACCAAAGGAGCATCGACACGACCCCATTCGAACTGTTGTTTGGAGTGCAGATGCGTCATCCCAGTGATCCTGGTTTGGAAGAGTTAATACAAAAGGAGTACCGTCGAACGTTCCTGGAAGATCGAGAAGAAGTCCGAAAGGCTGCTAAAGAGCAAATTTTGAAATTGCAGGAAGAGAACCAAAGAACCTACAACAAACGACGGAAGCTGGCCAGAACTTACCAGATTGGTCCATACAGAGTAACCAGAGTCAAAAGACACGACCGATACGACGTGGAACGAGTTGGTCCAGAAGAGGGTCCCAAGAAGACATCCACTGCAGCCGACTTCGTGAAACCGTGGGCACTCTGTTCCGAAGGCGACCGTGGAGAAGATGACGAATCCGAGAATGAGGCAACCGGCGTCGACCACGAGGACGAGATCGAAAGTACGGATGGCCGAGTTGTAGGACCGGACGCCCCTGTACGATACAAGACGCTTGGAACCGCCCGACCCGGGAGAGTCGAAACTGAACCGACAAGACGAACGTCACGTACAAGAGTTAAGAAGTAAGGATCGCGCTATTAATTGTTTCGTACGTTTATATTAGTTAATTTATAAAAAATGTATCAAGAGTGTAGATGTAATATGTAATTAATTAATCTGTCATAAAGAAAAACCCTGATGACAATAAACTTAGAGGTGAATTAAATAGAGTGGGACTGTTTTATTTGCCGCTGAATATTATTATTTCCTACATATATAACGTATTATATATTTTAACGTATACTACACTTTAAATTAAAAATGTTTGGTTATACAATTACTTTTGTATGGGGTAATTCCGTTAATAAATTTTTATATTATTATTATAACATACAAATTTAAAACTTTAAACGTCAAATTACTATATTTTACAGCTTAGTACAACCCCAATTTTGACAGTGTACTTAACATACAGTACACTAAAAACAGTGTGACCGGTAGTTAGTTCTACGCAGTAAAAGATAAAAACCTATAGCTAGAATGAAGGATGCATACTGCAAGAATAGAAAACAATACACTCAACACACACACTTTTATACAAAATATATATATTTATTCCTGGGTAGCGTAGATGTTATTGTCTCCCCATTTTATTTTGCATGCAAATATATCTATCTTACTATTGGTGTCGTTTAACGCGCTTATGTCATTTTTGTCTAAAAAGTGAAAGATCACAGTGTTTTTTGTTTACTGTAACTATCTCTATTATGGATGGTTTTTAGACACGCCCCTACTAGTTTGAATCAACTTTAAAATTGTAAACAAAGTTTTTTAATCACATGTTTGTCTAACAGAAAAGTTGCTTATAAAATCAATAAATTTGTTTTATAAAACTCCTGCAAAACCCTTAAATTATGTTTGACAAATGATTATTATGCCAAGCGGTCTTGTAAAAAAATTAGATGAAAAAAAAATTATTAAACTTTTTTGTTCCAAATATTATTCTAATGAAATCTGCATACTTTTTCTCTGCCATTCTAAAATGCTTAATTCATTTTTTTATTAAATGCAATAAGGCCGCCGCTGACTTGCAAAGTGCCTTTGTGCAAAACTTTTTTGATAAGCCCTCAAATACGGAATCATTTAAAAGCAAAGATAAAATGTTTTTTTTCAAATCGTGACCAGACTTGTCAGACGGAAAGATTTATGTTGCCTTAAATAAAGTAACTTTAATTATTAAAATATTGAGAGAACATTCAGGACATTTTCTTTCAAAATGAAGAGCTTAAATTGAAGATTACCATATATTTGCTTGTGATTTTTTTTTCAGATTTTCCAAAATCTGAGCAAAATTGCTAAAAAAAGTGTGTAGTTAAAAAGTTAAAAACAATTCTATAATCGGTTGTTCCATATTTTAAAAATTGGCTCTGGACACTGAATAAATTTTTAAAGCACAAAGATTTTAAAGCTCCAATAGCTTCTTTTCAATTTTTTATAGAAAGTAACGTTACTTTTTGCTGACCCAACAGACAACTAATATATTAAAAAAGGTTGTTCTCCAATGATTTGAATAGATTGTAATTGTAATTTTTTTTTTAATTTCTTATTCTAAATAATGGGTTAAGATAAATTTGTCATAGATCAAACATTTATTTTAACTGATAGCTACCGGTTTTGACCTTAAAGTCATCATCAGGCTTAATGTTGATAGTTAAATACCACATATTTGTGGTTAAGATCTTCCACAATTAAAAATTGAAAAATAATTACATACATCATAGTGTGCCTTAGGTTTTAATCCACCATATACTCAACCACCCTTATTATGAGAATGTTATACCAAATAATTTTATATTATAACCAGCCAGAGACACACTATGGTGTATGTAATTATTTTTCAATTTTTAATTGTGGAAGATCTTAACCACAAATATGTGGTATTTAACTATCAACATTAAACCTAATAATGACCTTAAGGTTGAAACCAGTAGCTATCAATTAAAAAAAATGTTTGATCTATGACAAATTTATTTTAACGCATTATTTTGGAATAAGGATTTTCTTAAGAAATTTTTTTTCTAACTAAAATATTACTTAGCACAAATGCGGCGTAAAAAAGTTTAAAGAAAAACTAGCTTAGAGAAACCACGTCAATATTTATTGGCCGATTGCGGCAAAACATATTACGGACCTAGATGGACACGCCACCGCCGTCAGTAGCGTTAATCCGCAATAATTTACCTTTTAATATAGTTGATGGAGTTGACCGTTACTACGTGATAATTCATAATACAAGATTAAATAAAACAATTACTATGTTTTTATATTTACTATTTATTTTGTCACACTGTGACTACAGTTTTGGCTGAACCTCAGCCTTCTTCAGACAATACATGAATACATTAATAAAGAAACAGTACATATATGGTCGGAAAGGAAAGAAATAATAAACTAGATAGATCAGAACTCTATAAGTAAAAGTGTATATATAGGTCAAACTGGTCAAAATTTCAAACAACGTTTTAGTGAACATGAAAAATCATATTTACACAGTAATTCAAAATCTACATTTGCAAATTATATAATTAATGAAAATCACACTTTTACACTTTTCCAAATTTAGATGATTTAGTAATTTTGCATAACGCCAAAAAAAGTAAAAAATTAGACTTATTAGAAGCTTTAGAAATTCACAAACATAAAAAGAAAATCAATTCATCACTTTTAAACGACCAGCTTGAACATATGTATACGCCTGTTAATTTAATCCCTCACTTAATCTATAAATAATTACATTGTTTGCTTGTTTCTTGAAATTATTGTTAATCACTTATATTTTTTAATCCTTTTCTTTAATCCTTTTTGTAATTATATTAACAAATCATTTATTAGATTATGTTAATGTCATTTTAATATTTTTTGTCAATTTAATTTGTTTTTTCTTATATATAAATATGTACTGTTTCTTTATTAATGTATTCATGTATTGTCTGAAGAAGGCTGAGGTTCAGCCGAAACTGCAGTCACAGTGTGACAAAATAAATAGTGATATAAAAACACAGTAGTTGTTTTATTTAATCTTGAAGTTACCTTTTAACAAATCTTACGGAATTCGATTTTTGTTATTTAAAAAACCTTTTTTGGCCTTAACAAATTTTGGCAACCGCATTTTTTGAAATCGTTTACAGAGTTAAATATCATTTTGTAATTTCAAAATAACTGACCAAAGTAGTAGTAGTAAATCCTAATTTAAATGTGTGTTTTTTTACATAAGACGTTGTATGGATATATTAAGTAAATTTATATACAACTACTAAAAATAAGTAATATTTATTAATAAGTATAATACACACACACACACACACACACATACAATTAAGTTAAAATTTATTCAATTCAAAAGTTATATTGGTCCTATAACTTAGAAGTTGTATTTGCTGATATTTCCTAAAATATTATCAAGTATTGATTTTCTCCAAGTCTAAACAACTTCAGTTAATAGTTTTGCAGTAAACGTCGATTCACCCAACTCCATTCATGCTCGGGTTTCAGGTTAATTAAATGATAGTTTTACAATAGATCTATCTTTAATTAAATACTAATCCGACACTCAATGCACTTAAATTTATAACACTAAACCAAGCTACTGTAATTAATGCAGAAACCTGATATTTTTTTGTGTTTAACTTAAGTTTAGGTATTATTACATGCAAATTGAAATCACTTACTATATTGAATTAGTAAAAGATATTTATGCGATTAAAATTTCATTTCATACGTAGCAAGATGTACAAGTTGAAATCTAGTAGATTTAAAACCAGTTCATTATATAGTAATATTGTAAAATTATGGCAGGATATTGGAGCGGTACTTAACTATATTGATCTCCTGCAGATTTCTTTTTATGAATCGTCTACAATTCTATTTAGCGTTTAAATTAAATTCTTTTTTGATTGCTAATATATTTTAATTGCAAGAATAATCTAGTTGTTACAGTGATTTTAAAACTATTTTGTCCAAACATTAAATTATTACAATTTAAACTATTTTTAAAAGCTACCACATTAAAAAAAAAATATTTTTTTTAAGTCAGAGTAAGATAATGAACCTAGAGGAATTAATCAGATAGGTTTATTTATAGTCTAATTATTGCGTTATTTATAGCATAATTGAGTTATTTTAGGAAAAAAAAAAAAAAATAATTGTAACATTTTAAACTTGTCCAGCTTGAAAAATAACTAACACATTTAGGCCCACTTTAGTAGTATCCACTGGGCTGTAAAACAAAATCAGCAGAAATAAATATCAACACAATAAAAAATCTCGCAAGGTGTTGTTTATAGTTCCAATGGAAGAATAACGTTCCGGATGCGTAGGGAGTTAATTCAACGGTGCAGCGGAGCAAATTTACGTTTATTTCCTCCCACTGAATCTTTTATTTGGCCCGTATATTCCAGAGTGTGCATTTCGACTGTGTACATACCGAACATTAATGTAGAAACGATTATTTTAAAAGCAATGCTAGTAAATTTTTATCTTAAGCAGAATATTATTAATAAGTAGTACAAGTTGCTACGTTATTAATTATATATCGATCGGCCATGAGTACAAAAAATGTATGGATGCTGTTGTATTTATATCTACAGAAGGGTCAAATAAATAACATTGAACATTGATTGTATTTATATTCAAGGATTTCAATAATTGCGATTCTTGCTGTAGGATGTTTGAAGGATTTGCATTGCCAACTGAGTAAATAAGCAAACAGTACCCTACAATTTAATCGGTAATTTAAGAAAGTTAAAGTTATTATTTTTAGGGTAAAAGAAACTATTTCATATTTTATGGTGCAGCTTTTTAGTTTTATAAATGTTTATTTAAAAAAGTTTAAATAAATATATAGCTTTTTTGTAATAATTATTTATTGCCTTCACAGTATATAAAATAAATGTGGAGCACACGACCAAGTGGCAAAACACTAGGCTTACACTTTTGCATTTGTTTTCTAATACGATTACATAAGCATTTCACGATGCTTTAGAAAGCAGTTTAAATTGTCGGTCTTGTCAAAAAAAGAATAAAAAATGATATTACAATGTATAAAATTGTCAACTGAATTGGCATACTTTTAATTAGTTATTAAATAGTTAAATTTTTCATTTGAACAATTGAGTTTAAATAAATTATCTTTTTATGTTTTGCGTCGCTATGTAATAATAATAATAATTAAGTATCTTTATTTTATAATGACAAACTTTACAGAAATAAAAACTTGTACATGTAAAACATGTCAAAATTGCATAGCAATAATAAGATATAATAAAATAATACAATAAAGATAAAAATACAAATTTTGTCATAATTATCACTCAGATACATAAACGTATTACAATACAAAACACATTAAAATAAATTTATTTAAAAATACTTGCATAAAATTCAGATATATTGTACGAGTAATAGATTTTTTTTTTCAAGTTATTGTAATCATTAATAATTTTAATTCTGATAGAAAGATGGTTATAAATTAGGAAAAAACACAGTTTCCAGGCTAGCATTAATGTCACTTTGAGCCGCTTTTACAATCGTTGGTTAAACCAGAAATAGCACTATCTAAGGAATATATAAAAATGCGCTTTTACAATCTCTTATAACTTATCTCTAGTATGGTAACTAAGTAACGCGCACAACAAATTTGCGTATAAACGTATACGTCAATTTATAACTCAGTTTTAGAAACGGCCATCTTCGCAATAAATGGTTTTTTAGAAAATGTTTTTGCGTTACAGCTAAAGTAGGATTTGTGGCTAAAATTTTTGCACAGAAGAAAATTGATAATTGTTGAGCATCATTTTTTTGATTGACCTAATCATTGGGATCTTAGTAGTTCGTCTTTATTTCTAATTCTAATTTGGGATTCATTAAATAGAGATTCTACTTGAGTATGTGGGTGATTAAAATTTTACAATGGCTCCGATCACTTTAGGAGTTCTGGCAATTTCATAAAATTTTAATTGTATGTTTGGAAGAAAATAAACCAAAGATAATTTATCCGGTGCTTGGAGCAGTAGTTATCTCTAGTATAGTAACCAAGTAACACGCACAACAAATTTGCGTATAAATGATTTATACGTTAGTTTATGAGTCATGATAACGTTTCAATAGGTTATCTAGACTGTAACAAAGGCATAACTAATGCTATACCAGGTATATACTGTAGATAAATTTATTCCTGGTATAAGTTATCTGACAATTGTAAAAGCGGCCCTAAATAGATTAGCAATATGTGTTATGCATTTCACTCAAACTACCGTTATCCGATAACCGATTGATTTGTTTGGCCATTTTATTAAAGTATTTATGAAAATTATTTGATAAGTTTTGTAAGTATAAAAATTATTAGTTTTTTGTTCAATTTCAAGCGGTTTTTGATTTGTTTTGTGAGTTAACAATTTTGAGTTCAATGTGTTTATTCACATTTTATAAATTATATATTCTGGCAATTGAGTCGATAGTGCTTGATACAATAACAATGTTTTTTTTTAAGACATGAGTGCATCAGTTTGGTATATTTTCTTTTTATGTTAATTTAATGTAGATTTTAAAGAAAATGTTGTGTTAAGTGATTCAAAAATACCTTTATAAATTTACTATACTTTAAATTTACTGTTGTCATATAATATAAGCCGGCAAAAGTTTCTTGTTGTATATGTCGACAAAATCGGTTGTTTGTATCCAAAAATATTGTTATATTGCACTTTTTATAATATGGTTCAAGAAGCTGTGCTTTATGATCGGATAATGGCGTGTTTAAAACTTGTGCGCATACGTTTTATGTGATATTTGTAATTATATTGTCGATGCATATTTTTGACGTAGGTTTATTTATCAAATATTGAACTTAGTATAAAATTATTATTTTTTTAAACTATTACAAATTTTTTATATTAAAATTCCTCACTATAAAAAATGGCTCATTTTGTGATACTGACTAGCTAAGTAGATATTCTAATTGTTCATTAAATATGTCTGAATCTCCAATTGGAGGTCTGTATACAACAATCACAATGATAGTTAAACCACTTATGTTGATTTCCGCTCAATTTCTCGAATTATTGAGATTGCACACAAGTCTATTGGTTTTGCATCTGAAGACATTATAGTGATACTCTACCGTGTTTCTGTTTTTGCTTAAAAACACTTGTAACTAAGTTATGATTTTGCAATTTATACGCGATTAATTGGTTTTCAATATGACAATGTTTAGAGAGACATATTACTAGGTAGTTGATATCTTCAATGAAAGCTCTCAAACTAATAAATCATGTGGATAAACTTTGATTATTTTAAAGGAATACTTTAAAAACTGTTGTAATACATTGAGTTAAACAAATGTATTAATAAATGTATTTTAAAACCAGAAGTTTTTGTTAATAACCAATGTTTCAGTTTGTGCAGGAACTCTTAAAAAAAGAGTAATCTGCGTCTTCGTACTTTACTTTTAATTTTTCCACAATAAATTTAAAATTGCCACGTTTTAGTAGACACAATTTTATACTGTATACTAAGAAGTGCTGATTTTGATGCATGCTTGTTATTCCGATTCATTCATTAAAATCACCTAATCAATTTTGTTTAGAAATGTTGCATGCTATCAGCAGTTAATTTAGAATATATATAATTCTAAATTGATACTACTTATTGCTTTATATCTAAAAGAAAAGGCATTGGCCGTAAAGCTGTATGGACACGTGTCTACTCCTCGCATAATCAAAGCAGGGGTTCTGCAGGGTTCAGTATTATCTCTTTAAAACACTCGAAAGTAATTACGCTACGACTTCAATTGGCTTGTAAGGCACTTAAAGCATGGTTTTAGTACTGGAGAAAAAATATTAATCCTGAAAAAAAAGGCTATACTTTTCTTTAAGAATAAACTAACTTTGAATGAAAACGTTTATCTCAACGGCGCTCCAATTTTATGGATAAGTATTGCAAAGTTAGATTGAAAATTATCTTTTAGATTACACATAATAATTATTTTATATTTAACCCGATCAGCAATTGCATGTTGGTCTTAACAAAAAACTTCTTCGATAAAATTGCTAATCACTCAGATTCTAAGTTATATTTAAATCCCTAGAGTTAAAATTAAAACTAATGTATATTTTTATATTTTTTAATGTTTTAATGATTGGTTTGTTATTTGTTCTTATGATATTGTTTTTTTGTTTGTTTAGTTAAAATAAATGTGAATGTTTGTGGAGAAATATTCATTATTTGAAGTTTATGAGTTTGCTTATAACTCAAAAATAGTACATTTTATTTTAAAAAAATTCTTTTAAGAAAATATAGAACGTTTGTTGCATATTACTAGCAGATGGCGCGCGTCGCAGAATAAATTGTGTTCAGTGGCCTCAGGGGTGGGTTCCAATTTAGAGAGTGTAGCTTGGGAAAACGTCCTGACATAACACGTGAGAAGTAGGTTTTTTCTTCATTAAAAAAAAACCAAAATACTATCAAATTCAAAATGATTGAAATATGAAAAAAATAAGATTTATTTAGTTTATTTCTAATTTAAATAACGGTTTCTTAACTAAAAATTGATTTACTGTACTGTACTGTACTGTAATATTTGATTTCGACAAAAACATTTTAAATACGATTCTGATGATGATAGTTTAATAAAAAAAATGCCTAATTTAAATAATTAAAAAAAATAGAGAAAATTGCATTAGTTTATACTTGAATCATTAATTTTTGTGATTACAAAAATTATAAAACAAAACGACTCTCCAAATTGCATAAAGTGGGACCTACCTGAAACGACAGAACACCTACTAGAACACTGTAATGAGTACGCAGCAGTAAGAAGTAATCTTTTAGAAAAAAACCAAAGAAAAAACCGTAATAGATGCACTTAAGAAGATAAAAAAACACATCAACCGCATTGTGGAGTTTATGGAACAGCTTCCAACAATTTAAATTACATAGACATTTATTTCGGCCGGATGTCAAATGACAAAGCGCTCAGGTTATTTCTTTTTATGTATATACAAATTATTTATATGTAAAGAATAAATTAAAAAATTAAATTAAAAAAAAATATTATAAATTTGTAATCTACAGGAAATTTGACATTGATTATTAAATTTTTTCAATTGTTAATTATTGTATTAAAAAAAAAAAACAAGAAAAACATTTTTCCATGTTATTTAAATAAATAATAATAAATAAACGGTAAAAAAGTTCTACAAGCACGGTTCCGGACGTACAAAAAATCTGAAAAAAATCATGAAGTACTTTTTAGTACCAAATAATCAAACTAGCAACAAAAATTTATAATATTTAAGTTGGAATAAATAACTGACACATTTACAGTGTAAGTTTGTGAAGTGCCAGTAAAACTAAATGATATTACCGCTAAGTACTATGGATTATGCAACGGCATTGTGCATATGCCATGTACAGGCCTTAAAGATAGTGCTTGTAAATAGCAAAAAGAATATTGGTTGGTTATGTCCGGATTATATAATTTTTTTTCAAAAAGATCTTGTCGCTTTACAATATATTATGTAAAATCAATTTCACACTAGAAGAACATAACGTGTTGATTAAAGAAAATCATCACGATTTAAACAAAATTGTTAAATCAATTAATGTAAACAAAGCTAGCAAAAATGTAATTCAATTATTTAGTTGAAACAACACCACCTATCGATCAATAATCCAGCTTCTTAAAAAAGTAATAATACTGAAACGCCCAATGCAGTCACTAAGTCGGTTCTGGTGATGTCTAATATCAATTCAAATAAAAACGTTGTTGTACAAATTAATAAGATAACAAATAATGATAATTGTTTTGATAATAAATTTTAATGTTATTGCTTTTTTAACCGTTTAGTTAAAATAAATGTGTATGTTTGTGGAAAAAAGTTTAGAAGTTTGCTTATAACTCAAAAATTATGCATTTTATAAAAAAAAAAATTACAAAAAAATATAAATAAAAACTGTAAAAATATACAGGGTATTCCATACATTTTTTTTTCAAATTTCTACGATTAAAGGAACACTTTGTATATTAAAAGTATTTTTATAAATTAGTTTGTTTAAAACTAAAAAAACTTTTGATTGAAATTTTTAACGGTTAAAGAATTATTTAGGTGTTCCGGTAATTTTGACTAACCCTGTATATATGAAACTATGTCTATTTATCTGCCGGAATATAAATTTGCACTAAATAACAAAAAACTTAAATGCAAAGAATTGTTAAAAGAACAACGCAATAATTATTAACAAATACTTTATCAAATGAATCCAAATGCTCTTAGCAGATTATTAAAAATATAGTTGGTAATAAAACCTAACCCAAAAATTGAGATACAAATTAAGCTAAAAATGACGTTTTATTGTAAAATTTCTGACCTTCAAATGTGTGTCATTTTGAACAGACAACATTCTAAGGTCCAAAATTTAGGAAATCTCATTTTTTTCATCTATATTTTGATCCCTGAAAATTTGAGAAAAATCAAAGAGGTCGACTTTTTCAAATTGGTCGAAAAGTAATGGAATTAGCCAAATATAAACATTTTTTGTTGAAAAATAAACTTTTATGTAATTTTATTTATATTTAGTTATAAAGTCATGTGAAACTTATGTATGAAAGAACACATCTAATAAATGTTTTTTTTAGGCTTTGCTGGCACATTTTTGTTCTATTGACAAAAATTTTACAGTTTGGCATAACTAGACGGACGACTCACAAAATTAAAGGCATTGGTTTTAATAGCATATTTTTTAAACTAAATCTTTCCAATAAGACTGTTTTTTAAACTGTTTTGATGACATTTCGAAAAGATTTGATATGCTTTTTTAAGGTAATTATAGAAAAATCTAAAATAATTTTGTTAGGAGATTTTAATGTAGATAATACTAAATGGTTATGTCATTCAACTTCTAAAACTCTATCCTGATAACAAACAATGATTTTTGCTACTTTTCATAATTTTACTCAACTTATTCAACAACCTACATTTCATCGTGATAGAACTTTTTGCTGAACAAAGATTACTAGATCTGAATCTTTCAACTGTTCTAGAGATTACAACAACTACTGTTAAGATTGCATTAGAATCCGGGTCTTAACTTATTACTGTTTCTGTTAAAACTTATTTTTTTATTACTAACAAACCTAAACTGCGCATCATATTATTTTAAAATGACCATAGTAAAAATTAAAAAAAAAAAAATATAATTTAATTTCAATACTTATTGCATATATTCTAAAGATTTACATAATGCAGCAGGAAATCTTACAAAAAACTATTTGAAATATTATTAAAAACGCGTTTCATTCTCTGTTATTAAAGCAAAACAAAAATGCATAAAGTCAATTCAGACAAAACAAGCGGTCAATAAAAAACAAAAAGCATCTAAGAAACACATCAATAATTGTTCCAAACAGACTAAAGAAGATTATAAGAAAGTTCGTAAACATTGTGACAATCTAAAAAAGATAAGGTTGGCAGAATCAAAACTAATCAAATTTGTTAGTTTTTTATGAACAAAAATTTGTATTTAAGTAACTATAAATTTATTAGAAGGTAGTACAAAATTTTTAGTATTTCTTACTTTAAAATGATCAAAACAATTTAGTTACTAATCCAGAAAAAGCAGATACGATTGAAAACTAATTTGCATCTAATTCCTTATATTGCACCTACAATGCCAGTTAGCGGTAAAATAATGAGTCCTATTTATCAACGGGTTAAAATGCCATCTATTATTTTTAAAACATTTGCAAATGAGTTAGTTTCTATTTTCACTTCAATATTTGCCTTTTATATAAAAAAAAACATTTTTTAATTGTTGGAAAAATGCAAATGTTTAACCTATACTTATAGTGCGTTCCGTATATCAACCGAAATAACCGGCGGTTAAGTTACGCTATGAACGGTTGCTGAAAATCTTGGTTGATTTATGAAACGCATTGGTTATTTTTTATAACCGAGCGTTTCATAAGTCAATTTCAATCAAGTGACACATAACCTATAATAAAAAGCATCCTTTGTCGCGTCAGATAAACCCATAGGCCATAATGAATAACAAAACAGAATTTGTTTGCAGAATCATTTATCAAAAATAAAAATTTGTAATTAAAAAAAATTGATAAAAGTAGCTGTGATAATTACTATATGCAAGTATATATGATAAAAATTAATCTAAAAACTATTTTACTAAATTCTTTTTTTATTTTTTTTACAAGCATTTAACATAAATCAGTTTTATGTAATTTATTTTAATTGCTTGTTTATTGATTATACTATTATGTTTTATCGGAATAGTAATATTGTATTGACAAGAGTGGATTATCTTTATTTATTTGTTAACAGTCATAAATTCAAATTTACCGCCATAAGTAACTTCGATTTGTGGAAATGAACCGACATTCATTCATGGTTGTGCGGTCGCAATTATTTGTAATCAATTTCAGGTAACCGCGTTCCGTATATTAACCTATTTCAGGATAACCGGGATTTCGGTCGCTTCGGTTGATATACGGAACGCACTATTAAAAAAGAAGACAAGTCTGATTGTCAAATCTGTCTAAAAACATTTAAAAAATATATTAATTTTGTCATTGCTCTGAATTTTAAAAACAAAATAACTCTATCTCAGATACTCAATATGGGCTTTGATCAAAACGTTGGACAACAAATTTTCTGACTTTTGTTAGTCTCTAATGGAGCTCTACTTTAAACAATTATAGAGAAAATTTTGCATTAATTCTAAACATTTCTAAAGCATTCACAGAGTGTTGCAGCTTAATTAATAACTATTAACAAACTCTATTGTAAATGTTTTAATTACAAAACTGTAAATCTTATCAATGGTTTTGACAATCAAAAAAATATAGTCAGAATTGATAGTTTCAACCTTGATTCTTAACTTAACTTTATTCTTTATTTGCATTGATTAACTTTTTTAAATATTTTTAGGTTAGAATCTGTAGCATAAATAGGTTACTCCCTACTTGGTCAATTATAATTTATAAAAATTTAATTTTTTACTGTTTCAAAATCCAAATTCAAAGTCATCAGTACTAAATATTAAACTAAACAACAAATTTATATTTTTTTTTTCTTTTAGGCCATATTGCCGCTCTCGTAGAGTTACGAATTACTTTGTATCTCGTATGGTACCAGCTTTTATTATTAATTTAAGGTTAGTTTGATGATATTGTTTAGTGGTATTAAAGTGTTTTTCTATTATCCTATTGCAAGTTGTGCAAGTTGCAGATCATATAATATCAAATCTTTTTTAATTTATATTTTACTGGTTACAATCTCACATCATTTCTACTGAAACAACCATGTTGTTGAAATAGCTTTGAAAAATATATATAAAACTAAAACTTTTTAATAAATGTAAACAATTTCATATTTTTGCATTCATATAAAACTTATATTTGTTTTTGTATTAAAAACTGTTTTCAAGTTTATTCAAATAGAAACTATCATTGCTAATCTAAAATTGACTGATGACTTAGATAGATAGATAGTAATGTTGCTGATCTTTGCATTTTCTATAAATATTTCCATGGACATTGTTTTAACAAAATACACAACATAATGCCTTCTAAACAATTATTTACTCGTAGCACAAGGTTTGCTAAAAAAATTTAACAATGACTCACTGACAGTTTAAAGATGTAGAACCATATTTTGTAAGAATAAACTTTCAAATCTAGTACTTTTCAAGTTTTATAAGCCGCAAAAATTTGTAATTAATGTATACAGGTTGCTTAAATATAGTCTTCAATATAAAAGTTTCAGCAAGTGTAGATTCATTCGTTAAAATTCAAAGATATTTTTATGTTGTTGTGACATATTAAGTAATTCCTAAATATTACATTTTAAATTAAAATCAAAATTGTTTATAGGAGGTAAAGGTGGATAAAATTAAAAAAAAAATGAACGTGAGTGGCATGATATTACCTTGCTGTTCTTCCAATCACTAAATAAATTAATTACTTTGTAAATTTATAATAATAATATAAATGTTAGCGTAAACATGATTGTATATGTCAAAATTTACTAATTACAATAGATGGTAAACAGTTTTTTTAAATTTTTGTTGCAATTTTTTTGGAAATTATTTAGTATACCAATAAAAAATCAGTTTTTAAGATTAGTATATTAATTAACTGTTTTTTAATGTTAATGAAAGTAGATACGTTAATTAATTGTTTCTTTTTATAATCTCTCGTCAAAGAACAACACACAAAAAAATATTATTTCTTAATAATACCATAATAAGATCGTCAGGAAGTAAGATTTGTTTAATAACTATTTTTATAGAAAAAAAATTGTAGTATTGGCTATGGAAATTACATCCGATGAATTTAATGTTGTTCTTAAAGTTTTTCAAAAAAGCTTGGCTGGATCACTATTGTTTTTAATTTTTATTATTGATTTGATTAAACATATACTTATGATACCAGTATTGTTGTAAGTAGCAAGACAACCACAGAAGTAAATAACAATGTAAGATTTGATTTATTTAATTTGATAAATGGAGCAATAATAACAACCTTATAATTAATGCTTTGAAAACCGTAATAGTTAACTTTCACGGTGTACAAAATGAAAAAATGATTACTAATGGGTATAATTTAAATAGAGTAACAATCACACTTAACAAATTTGTACACTTCCTGCAAACAGTAGTAGATGAAAGACTAAATTGCCGTAGTCAGATAGATGCTCTTGCAGTAAACTTGTATAAAATGCTGTCTTTTAAATTTAAAAATACTTTAGATCAAACAAAGTCATAAATTGTGTATTATTGTATGACTTATTCTAAGAAAAGTTACAGTTTTATAGCAAGGAGAGAATCATGCGATATTAATAGAACTTTTGTTATACAAAAAAAAAAGAATAATCAGATTAATCTACTGTTTAAATTATGTAGAAACATGCTGGCACACTTTCAAATCTGAAAACATTTTAAAACTGTGTCGTCAACTTAATTGTATAAATGAATGCGCTATGTGTTAAAGTCAACTAAATAATATGATTCACAACTACAAAACTTGTAATAAAAGCAACATACATTTGCCACAAATTATGCTCATGGCATACAAAATTGCCAACTTATGCTGGCGGACATATCTTCAATTTGTTGCTTTATGAAATAAAAAAACATCAAAACTTTCCAAAAGTTTGAGAAGAATTTTAAATATTTTTTAGTTGATAATTGTTTTTATTTAATAATTTTTTTAATCTTTAATACAAAATCACCAACAGAAGACATTTTTATTAAATTGACAAATTTAGATAAACTAAATTATTATTTCAAATTAAAAAAAAAAATTAAAAAAATGTTAGTCCTGACGGATTATCTCTTAAAATATCTAAATTACTTCTTGACCATATGTTAGAACTGTTAGTGTGTTATAAATGACTCAATTATTAGTGGTATCTTTCCAAGCAACCTTAAAACTGAAATTATTAAACCAATTCATAAAACGGGCAAAAATTA
Source organism: Tachinus rufipes (assembly GCA_963932245.1). Classification (NCBI taxonomy): domain Eukaryota; kingdom Metazoa; phylum Arthropoda; class Insecta; order Coleoptera; family Staphylinidae; genus Tachinus; species Tachinus rufipes. The sequence continues at coordinate 73,726,968 of OZ010743.1, forward strand.
GTATGAATAACTATAGATCAATTTGCATACTGTCTATATTTTCAAAAACTATAGATATTTTATTTGAAAATATACTTTTGCTGTTTTTAAATTAATATAATATTCTAAATAAAAAACTATTTGGATTCCTTAAAACAAAAAACACTAACGATGCGCTGTTCATGTTCATAAATCAAGTATATAGAAAGTAAATATGAATAAATTTCGTGCAGCTGTGTTTTGCAACTTATGAAAGACATTCGATACTGTGGATTATAATATTTTAATTTGTAAATGTTTCCAGAAACATTCTCAGTTTGTATTTAACTGAAAGGACTCACTATGTACAACTTAAAAATACTATATTTGAAAACAATAAATTTAAGTAGAGGTGTTCCACTAAGCTCAGTGTTAAGACCAGTTTTGTTTTTATTGTTTATTAATTATTTAGTTTTCCTTCCTGTGTCCTGTAAATTTACAGTGTTTGCTGATGATACTACAATTTTCTGAAACGGAAATAAATGTTTAAAAATGGAATCTATAATAAATGACAATCTATATATGGTTTATACATGGTTCTGTGCTAATTATTTAAAATTAAATAACTCTAAATCAAAGTATATGCAATTTGGTAAAAGATCCACAAGTTTAAATTTAACTATTCAAAACATCTTACTTAAAAGAACTGAATCGTTTTTAGATGTAACAGTTGAGGAAAAACTAAAGTGGGGAGACCATGTAAAAAATCTAATTATAAAATTAGCTTCAGCATGTTTTGCTATTAGAACAATAGCATTCAATATGGGTTATCAAACAGCAACAAAATCATACTTTGCGTTATTTGAATTTAGGATGAGATATGGAATCTGTATTTGTGGTTTTTGCGGCACAGATAACATAAAAACTTTAATCTCTTTGCAAAAAAAAGCAATACGATGTTAATACATAAACATGTGAACAAATTTAATATAACATCAGATATACATAATTGCCAAACAAATTTTTTTGACCAGCTATACTTGCCAATACTTCGTACTACCTTAGTGCGCAACTCAATTATTTTTTTAGGTTTTTTTTATTATAACCGTATCCGAAAAAAGTACGTGACCTAAATTTGAGCATATTTAAAAATCGACTTAAATTATATTTTATTAATGCATGTTACTATTCATTAGAAGAATTTGAAGCAGATAGTTTGAAACTGCTACATTGACTGTTTTAAAAATTTATATATATATATATATATTTGTTTTGCATGTGTATGTGTGACACGGTACGGTAATATTTAGTTTTATATGTTTAATTATTTATGCATGTATATTATATGTCTAGTTAATAAGTCTAATAAGTCTTATATTGTACAACATTTATGTTTTTTCAATCAATATTATTTCATAGAAAAAAATTAAACTTTATGTATTATTTACTATCTGTATTGCTTTTCTTCTTTTGTTAATTAATTATGTACTGCTTTCTAAATTTGTGACGTATCCTATTCATGTAAATAGCAAAAAGAAATAATAAATATTATTATTACATTATTTCTTCAAATTTTAGACTGACTTGCATTTTTATTACTTGAATAACTTAACATTAGTAGTAAAAATATTTTTATGATACAAAAATAACATTGCAAATTAAATTAAACACATTTTTTGTAAACTTAGTATTTTTAATATTTGATGTGTAATAAATAAAATCAAAAAATTTAAAAAAAACATTTTATTGTTGTTTTAATATTTTATCGACCTCACTAACCTGGTTCGAGCAGACCAAAGGTGAGTGATAAAAATGAGGCAAGATGATTAATGTTAGTAAATTTGTTTGTTGCTGAAGCCATGAATGAAGCGTGATACAAACTCACAAGTGAATTACATGAGCATGAGAATCAAAAACCTAGGTAACTAATAATTTTTTTATTGTGGTCAAATAGACCGGAGAATCACAGCAGGGTGAATTTTATGTATACTTATCTATAAATAATAGTAGTATTTAACCAGAAATACTTTTTTTTTACCGTTCATCTAGTGCTCATTTACAAATTTTTAACAATGTGTAAAATTTTAGTTGTATTTTAATTTTAATTAGAGTTTACCGTACATGCCGCATTAAACGGCAAAGTGGGTTACTTTAAGTGTGTGGCTTTTATGCTTAGGATTCTGAGATCAAACACAGTTTTGCCGTTAAATAATTGTGGAATTGTTTACTGTTATAACCCGCCTTTGGCATCTATAATTTTAGTAATAAACAAATTCTTAAACGTTAAACATCTTGGATGTTTAAACAAAGTTGTGTAATGTCGATCAAATGTAAAATACAGCAATTTTATTTTAAAGCTTTATTTACATACTTTACTGATCAATTCATTCAGTTAAATTGTATTTTAAATTATTTGGTGTTATTTTTATTTATTTTGTAAAATCTGTTACTATTATCCATCATAGCTAGTGTGTGCGGAGGGCAGATAAATCTATAGGAGCGGCATACATGAGTACGCACAAATGTATTAGCCATGCATCTCTTTCTAATATTTTGTTATTCAACAATTCTACTAATACAGAGTATTAACAAATAGGTAATGAAATAAACTATAAAAAATATAGTAAATTGTTTAGAGTATAGAGTATAGAGTAGTATATTTCCAAAACAAATGTGTACATTCATGAGTGAGTCAAACAAATCGATTAATATGAATTATTACGTATAAGAGATCACAACCATCAATTATATTATAAAACATTAGCGGTTACAAAAATGTTGAAAGACATTGTTTCCAAGTGATTTATTCTTCCTCTCCATATGTTACAAACGCAAACTTTCTCTATAACGTTTCACATTGTTAATGCACGAAAAATAAACTTTATTTATTGCAATCGTTTTCAGCTCTTTCAGATGATCTCATTTTATGGTACGGCGCCAAAGCAAAATATCAGAAACTTGCTTTTAAAGGGATCATAATTTAGACAAACAATTGTCACGCTATTCTGGTTGTTTACATATGAAACGGGATATAAGCGATTGTCCGACCAAGAAATTTAATGGAACATTGAATGCATAGAGAACAAGTGTGTGTATGTGAATATATTTTGCAATGACATTATGCAGAGAAGTGTTTCTATGTCGAAACGAGAGAATTGCAAAGCTACGGCTGTCGATGCTGCGGATTGATTGATAATGTGCTTATATCCTTCTACACTTCATTGGCGACAACACCCATGACGATCCAAGGGTTTATTAATCTTATAAATGATAAATTCACACATTGACACACAGAGGGTTATTATGTATTTAATAGAAAAAAATTATTATTTATATTAATGACATTTCACTCATTTTTGTAAATTAAGAGATTGTTTGGATTTTAAAATTTACTCGTAATTGATTATATTAAAGTTTTGTTATTTAAATTGAATATTTAATATAAAAATTAAACAAGTATTATAACTTTTTTAATTGTTTGCAATATGTGGAATAGGGGCAACAAATCAACTGCTATCTTTGTCACCTAAAATATCATTTTCCAGTAACTAACCAGAATACAGGCCGGATGAAAAGCTTTAAAGGACCTTTGAGATAAGACGTTTTTCCTGCTGACTGCTAGAAGCGCTAAGCATATTTCCTCATCCTCATCTCTTATTTTCAAGTTGCCTTGAAGATGAAAAAAATAGTCTACCCCAGCATGACGAATGGGTCGAACCGACGCCGGGCTCATTATAATAAATTACCATCGCACAAAAAAATTGACTCAAATTCAAATACGTATTCATCGTTTCATCCATTTTATCTCCAAGTGAACTGCATGCTATAATAAAATTCTTAAAAAATAGGCCTTAAGTGGTTCCATATTTTGTGGATTCTCAATCATTTAAATTGTACTACATAGTAATTTAGAAGACCTTCGTTATTTGTTTGCGAATGAAGGATCGTAATGAATACGAAAGACAGATGAGGCAAGCTCCGGTGTGCTCTTGCACGGCCCCGGAATAATTAAATAACTTCTGCGAGAGAAACGTCTAGTCGATATGCCAAATGTATGTAGATGGATCCCTTTATATTCAGACACACTCCATTGTTATGCATATTTATCATATGGATAAAACAAAACTAACTATATATTAAATTAGATTTTCCAGTACCATCTACTATTGCAACATGTTGTAAACATTATTAAAAACATTGTTTTATAAACAATCTATCTATTGTTAATATTTTATAAGTTTTATAACAAATATTATAATGGTTTTTCTATTAATTATAATATAAAAAGTATAAATAAGTTCAAATTTGATTCAGATACGAGTATAAGCGTCATAGCATAATAAATGGATAAAATGGCAGAAGAGACGCGGAATGGTTTTTATTTATTACTTAATTTCTAAACAATAAATTTGCTATAAGTCCTTAATTAATCAATATTTGACAACAACTTTGAATTTGCTAGCATTGATTTTTATATTAACTGTTGTTTAGTATATATAAAATTATGTTGCTAAAGACGATAGGTAATATTTAGTTCTGTTACTATTATTTAAATTGAGTAACTTGTTCTTAAATCCTATTTTATTCAGATAATTAAAACTTTTTTATTGATGTTTCTAATAATGTTGACAAACATTTAGATAGTATATATTAGTCAGATGATTGAAACTTGTTCTCCCGACGTTGAGAACTTTTAAAAATAATTAGATATTTGTATTTTAATTTTGTAAACTATTTTTAAATCATATTTTAGCCAGATGGTCAAAACACTCGTTTCTTAAACACATAACAACCAATATTTGATTACAAACCACATGGCTAATTTTATTGCAGTTTCTGATATTTTGTTCAAAATACTGCCCATAAAAATTTTAGAAAACAAAACAATAATAATTTTCTATTAGTTCAATTTAGTTACTATTAAAAAAAAAACATGTTGTATAAGCAATTTCATCAATATCATACAAACTAGAAATTATCTTTAGTTCAGCATAAAACTGTATGGAAGAAACTAGCTTGCTAAAGTTTCAGTTGGCAGTAAAAGTCATTTATACCCACGTGTGTGCCTTTGTGATTGCATATAAAGCAAAATATTTAAGATTATGTAATTTTGTTCTTTAGAGTTGTATAATAAGAGAACGCACTGGAACATTATTTTATATTAGAGTGGAGAACAAAAATGGATTATGTGTGCTTGTGCAGAAAGTAAATAACTGCTTTGACAAAACAGAAGTGCAGAAGTGTATTTATTACGTAATTATTGCAACAAATTAAAAGATGTAACCATAAAAACAAGTTTTTTATTAGTTTAAATTATAATTTTGTTAATGTGTAATTTTAAATTCCCAAATGTAAATTTTATTGTTTATTTAATTTTTGATTAGTGTAAAATAAGTAACTAACAGGTTGATAATCCATGTAGTACCGTAAAAATTTAGAAAAATAATAAGAAACAATGTTCATGCAATGCATAAGCTAAACCTGATCCTGATTGGTAATTATGTGGCACTCGTTATCACAAAATGTGCATAAAAAACAAAAAAAAAAAATGTTGTAAAAAAGAATTTAATCTAGATTTTTCTATAAAAGCCTATCTAAATGTAAAAAAAACAATTTACGAAAAGAATTTATAAATCACAATAACAACAAGAATATCTTGCGCAATGTTAATTTGCCATAAGCAGAAAACTACTCAAACCGAGTTGTTGTACGTAGGCAACCAAACCAGAGATCCAGCAATTAATTTAAAAGGCAGAATATCTAGCCAGTCAAATAATTCCAACACAAAACGGGAAAACTAATTATACAATAATGCATGTAATGTAAAAAAAAATATTAAAAGTACCAGTAACGATTGGAAAAATGTAGAGTACAAAACAAACTAACTAAAAACTATTTAATCAAGTATTAACATTAAATAAAAAAATCTTGGTAATTATCCCAAAGTTGTTATAAAAATTAAACAAAACGTTTATACATTTGAAGTTTGAACCATTGATATTCAATGATATCAAAGCACTCAAACAAATACACATCTTTTAAAACTGTTATCGCTCAAGAGTCTAGAGCAATGTTCTCAACATAGAAACTACAGATGTAAAGTCACAAATAGTAATTATAAATTATTTTTTGTAAATAGAGCAAAAAAATAGAGCAAATTAACATATTGTTACTGAACATAGAAAGCCTAAGCATAAATTACATTGATTGAAAAGCGCGGAAACAAATGTTTAAAAGTATCACAAGTATGTTTTGGCAAAACCCGTCTTAAAAATAATTTATAAACACATGGTAGAGAAATGGTTACGCTAAAATCATCCTCAGATTTCCCACTTGTTAATGATATTAAAATATCTCACAATAGTGGCAATTTTAATTTGTTTTTAAATACTTTAAGCGATATGTTAAATTGTCTTAATTTTAAAACAAAAAACCTAATTTCAATGATAGGTATAACAGTTTTTTCCTACGCGTCTAAACAACTGTATTGATAACGTATTTACCAACATCAAAAACCATACAATGTTACCTTAAAATTGTAGCATGTCAAATCATGTAGATGCAGAGCCGTATCTAGAAGAAAATTTCGGAGGTGGTTCACAGATAAATATTTATATATGGCCATGTATGAGTCAAGTGTGTAAATTTTTTTTTTTGCTCAATTTGAAATTGCTGTTTTTTATATGAATCCTGATCGTATGATTTTTTTCAGATTTTTTCAAATAGCCATTTCCGAGTAATAAGCAATAAAAAATTATTTTTTCATACTTTTATTGTTAGTAACTTTCTGAGTTGCAATTTTAGGACAATGTTGTGAGAATCTTTTTTCTTTAAAATTGCACAAAAATATAATTTTTTTCCTTCAGTTTTGAAAGTTTCCCAGAACTTTAAAATGTTTTAAGTTGTATTTAACAAATTTGCCTGTTTTAACGTTGAGTGAAAAACTATTAGAAAGAAACGCAAAAGTAATATATTTGTGCTTACTTAAGACCATTCCGACCGCTACTTTGATTTGTAGTATTTTTAGAAAAACAGCAACTTTGGCGTCATTGCTGTGTCTACATATAATTTGATAATCAATTAATTTTTTTATCAATACCTTCAAAAAGAACCAAACTGTAATATGTCAAAATGTTTTAGTCAAATAATAGTTAGAAAATAGCCAAAAAACTCATCAAATATAGAAATAAATGCGTTTTTATGTATTTTTGAATGCGTTTTGTTGCTATTTGCAAATATAATTTGACAAAAAACACTATGACTTATCATTTCTTAATGTACTGGTAAAAAAATAAATTGATTATTAAATTACATGTAGAAACAGCAATGACGCCAAAGTAGCCGCTTTCGATGAAATACTACAAATCAAGGTAAAGGTCGGTATGGTTTGAATGATAGCAATCGACTATCCGCTATACCTTCAAGTCTCAAAAACCCTCACCAAGAGATGGAGATAGCATATAGTTGATAGATAGTGTTGTGAAAAATCTATAGCAGCGGCATTTGCAAGTACGCATCAATGTATTATCCTTGAGCCTCTTTCAAATATTCATTCTCTCAACGGTTTTAATCAAATTGTTGTGCACGAGCTTTTTAATTACGCTATATTGTTAATTATATAATTATTTTTAAATATAGAGTTTTCTAATAAGAAATCTCATTTTAAACCTTGCGGCATTTTTGACTTGTTGAATAGCAAGCCAATACTGGTTTCAGTAACGTATAAAGAAAATTTGTTATAAATACGCTGAAAATTAAGTTTGTAGTGTTTTTGGTTAGTACAAATCATCTTTTCGCAAAGTTATTGTAAAACTAATTGTTAAATTTAGATTTTACCTAAATTTAAGTCAAGTTTTTGGTAAAAACTATCAGTTTGAACTTGTATAGTCAAGTCAGCCCAAAATATTGCTGCAGTTGTTAACTGGAAGTGCAGCAATGAAAACCATTTCTATTTCAGTGGGTTTTATAATAAACAGAACTACCTTATCTAGTAGTTCCTAGTTAATCCTGAAACAATAATTGAGAAACCTCTATACCTGAAACGAATTACTGTTTGGTGCGGTTTTTAGGTCGGCAATGTAATAAGATCTTGTTTAGTTTATAGTAGACAATTTAAGCATAAACAATTTTTATTTTCAGCAAGATGGCGCAAGAGATTTCCTGGGCGCATTATTTTGCAAAACTTGAACATATTGGCGCCTTAGATTGTGCAATTTAATTTCAATTGACTGCAAATAATTCTAGCTCTCAAAGACAATATTTGAGCTTTAATTCACCAAAAAAGCATCAATTGTGATAAAATATCAAAATTTTATCAAAAGAATGACTCTATACAGACAGAGTCAAAGTAGACATTTACTGAATATTATTTTCTTCAAATTTTTGCAGAGTTAATAAAAAAATAAAAAAATGTAGTTATTAAGTTACAAGTGAATTAAATTTACATACCTAAAAATTGCATAGATATTTATTTAATTGTACGTAAACTACCAAAACTAAAATTGATAAAAAAATCTCAAAATTGAAACATTTACTATACCAATAGTGAGTTGCAACAACAATAGTAGATTAAAAATGCGGGCTTATATCAAGTGTTTATAATCGACTGTTTTCACGTAAACGCGTAAACATTTATTGATTCAACCCGCCAACTTTTGACAAGTTGTTTATAAATATGTCTTTTACCTCAAAATATTAATTAACTAGTTTATGTTTGTTAGGTTTATATAATCAATAAAGCACAATTTATATTATAATAAATTAATTATAATAAAATATGAGTACAATACAGTTAATTAACTGTTTAAAGCAATTTTTACAAGTTGAAAAATTAATCTATCAAACTTACAAATGCAGAACTAAGTTGGTGTAATTAAAAGTTTAAATTAATTGATACAAACACACTTATAAATATCTCATTTGAGAATATAAAAAAGGCCATTGACCATGGTTTTACTGTTGGGAGAAAGGATGTTTATATAAAAACTTGATAAAATCTAATTTGTTCCTTGTTATAGTAATATCACAACTTGTTAAAAAAAAAAAATGCACATGGCCAAGGTTATCTAATCTTTAACTTTAGACAAACTTAACAAGTAAGCAGTTATAGAAAGCAATACCAACCCAATGTTAATGAGTTAAATCTAAACTTTATGTGCCTGATTTTAAAGCATTTTATATAAAGTTTTCCAATAAGAGGTTTCATTTTGATATTAAAAAAAAACGGGTATTTTTTAAGAAAAATCAATAAATGTTTATTTTATTGTAAAGAAGAAGGTATGCCATTAACATTTAAAAACGATATCAGTCAAATTGCCGCCACGGTTACGGTTGCAGTACCACATTCATTTTATGAAATTTTCCATGACCAATTTGCACATTTGCAGCTGTATGTCCTCGATAACTTTACAAATTCCATCTTTAAGGTCTTGAATCGACTGTGGAGCATTAGGGCATAGATCTTTTGCGTGGCCCCAAAAGAAAGTCTAAAGTTGTTAAATCACAAGATCTCCGTGGTCAATTGTAATCACTTCTTTGAGAAATAAGACGGTCAGGAAACTTTTCTTTCAAAATTGCTATTGTTTCGAAGCTTGTGTGACACGTAGCGCCGTTTTGCTAAAAATAAACGTCGTCCACATCAATATCTTCCAATTCCGGCCATAAAAAATCATTAATCATCGCTCGATAGCGCCATCCATTTACTGTATCAGTTGCACCAACCTCATTTTTGAAAAAAATTGGGATCAATCACACCGCCAGCCCAAAAACCGCACCAAACAGTAACTTGTTGAGAATGCAAAGATTTTCTGAGCCCCAAATGCAACAATTCTGCTTATTAACGCAGTTTCCGAGGTGAAAATAGACCTTATCACTAAAGATGAGTTTTTGATAAAATTCATTTTGATGCATTTAAAAGACCCAATCAGCAAAGATACGACGTTTATGGTAATTGACGGGCTGAAGTTTTTGTGTTAACTGAACTTTAAAAGCCTTACAACTTAAGTCTTTATGCAAAATACGGTGTAATGTCGTTTGTGAAATGTCTAATTCCAAAGAGCGACAAGAAATCAACAAACCTGGGTTTTCTTCAACGATTAATAACAAAATGTCTTAATGATGAAAACAAGACTTTTTGAATTAAAAACTTCACCCGGTTTTTAAGTATTTTAATAAAAATTTATTTTAAATATGTGAACGTTTTGAGTTATATGCTAAATCCTTCTTCAACACTACAAGAAACATATAAACCTTCTATAAACTGTAAAAATACAAGTTATCTAACTTTTAGTTTTCTATTGTATTGTATTGTATTGTATACATCAATAGTATCTAAAGTAATTGTGTTTTGTTTTTAAGTACGTGAACATGACATAACATGAATGATAAAAATATTTGAAATTAGTATTAGATTGATGCATAAGTATCCGCCGTTTTTTGTGCATCGTTCCGTTAATTAATTAATTTTTTTATCAAAAACTATACACACATACGCCACATTATGGTGTACCACTTTGAGAAAGGGTAGAAATTTCCAAGTTTGCCATCTCAACGATCTTTTCGGCAAAGGAATAATTAACAAATGAGTATACCAAAAGTGGTTTGTTTGCTTCAACGACGGCTTATTCAACAAATCAAAAAAGTGTTGATCTTTGGATTCTGATGAGCATTCTAGCAACTGTGGAAAATACAATAGTTGTACCACCACGACACTCGCAAAACTTCAACACCAATCAGTTTACAATTGTTTGTCGTCTGAGAAAACTTAGCAAGATGTAAAATTATCCAAATGAGCTTCCCATGTTCAGTTTTAGACAACCACAAATCTATTCAAGTCAAAAATTTTACCGATTTTTTGTATTATAGAAATGAACAAAAACGACAAATGATTATTCATCAATCTAATATATTAAAATGTTATATTTTTTCAAAACCTGTCTTTTATTTTTTAATTGGTTGTTAGCGTCATAATGTTATTAATTTTATCAGTATTTTATAAGTATAACTACCAATATTATTAGTATTAAATATTAAAATTATACAATAAACATATAAGTACATATACATATGGTTTTTACTTCTAGCATAACCTATAAATAAATGTTTATTTATTTTTTTAAGATCAATTGTATTTGTTGCATTTAATATATCTGCCAATATTTATATTTTTATGTTGTACAGGAGATTTTTTTAAATGTTTATTTTTGTAATACTTAAGATTGTGATCACATAACAAAAGTCTGTACCCAAGAATGCGTAGACGCATTTCTCAGAGAGATAAGTGATTGCCGTGGTTTTATGCAACGAAAATAAAAATTATAACTACAATCACGCCGCAATACACAAATCGGTCAAGCAGTAATCAATAAATGCCTGCGTTAATCTGGGTATAACAAAGAAAAAACACTTGAAAAAGCGTCGCAGGTTACCTACTCTTACCTACTGTTTTATATATTTTTTCCGTTAATGGTATATATAATTTTTTTCTTATTTTTTGTATTTAAGACCATTCATACCACTACCTTGATTTGTAGTATATTATAACGAAAGCATAACTTGAAAATCAATTTAATTTATTTTTCAGCAGTACATTCAACAAGGATCAAACTGTTTCGTCATTAAAATTATTTAAAAGTACCTAAAACGCATTTATTTCTACATTTGGATACGTTCTTTAGCTATTTCCAACTATAATTTGAGTAAAATACTTTTATAGTTTAATCATTTTTGAATGTAGTAATGAAAAAATAAACTGATAATCAAACTATATGTGGAAATATGAATGAAGCCAAAGTTGTTGATTTTCCTACAATACTGGAAATCAAGGTAGCGGTCAGGATGCGCTTAAGTTGATAATATAAAAAAAACTCTTCACATATTGTATTATTTTATGTGAGACATTATTAAATATTATGCTGGAGTTCATGGTTATGTTAATAAGCGTAACACGTAACCACAACATTCGATAAACTATCATCATTAATTTTATTAATTCAATGAAATACTTGTTATTTACTTTGCGATAGTATCAAATACTAATTTCTTTTTATTTCTGATGTCAAATTTGCTTTTATGGTAATAATTATACTTTAACTGGCTTTTCTGAATTACAGCATTAGTTGGAAATATTTATTTATAGATGCTTTTTATTATGTCCGTGTATCATATGAACTACTGCAATTCATTATTTTTGTGTCAGTATTTATAATAACTTTAAAGTATTTAATATGTATGTAAAACTTTATTTTCTGTGTGTAGTAAGATGTTTGAAACAATTAAAATTGCCAATTAAATTCTATAATTTTTTTATGTAGCTGATTGACGTGTTTACTTCGGTAAAAAGAAAAAAAGATCAATTCAAAGTATTTATATATTTCAGCTAACTGATATAATCAGACCCTGTACATATTTTTCACTTCACAATTGACATATAGTCAATATATGGTGCTCGGATCTTAGCATAAATTCGCACGAGGCAATTCACAAGGGCTCTTCTTGCGCTTTGTATACAGACTACAATAATTGATTTGTGTCAATCATAAAAAAGTATAATTTTGCACATGCATGCTTAACTCCATCTTTTGTAGTGTGTCCAAAGACAACTTACAGAACGTTTACAACGTGCATGCGAGAATTGTTTTTGTCGATATTATATTCCTTCTAAATATTATATTCTTTAGATACGTACATTTTGAATTCAATATACATAATATGTACGCGCACACATTTTATTTTGTGAGTATTGATCTAATATTAACATTTATAAATACTACGGGATTGGAAGTAAAAAACATATTTATTTATGATAATTAAGTTAATTTATGTTATATTAATGTTATTTTGAATTTGAATACAAACATTAATTGTATTTTGATGAATGCAAATACGATTTTTTATCTGTATTATTATTATTACTACTATTTTATTTTATTATTTTGAAATAATTATTTAATAATAAATTCCCTAAAATAATTAAAACTGTATCTACAAAAAAGTTTACCATTTACATTAAAATTAAAACAATTTTTAGTAATTAATTTTTAGAGGATTTTTTAATAATAAACATATATGTATGTTATTATTGTTATTTTATATTTAATTAACTATTTACTCAGATATAAAAACAAAGAAAACAAACAAAATTTTATTTGTCAACAACGTTAAGAACCATTAACACTAAAAAATGTTAGTAATCCTGCAAAATACAACTTTACAGAGTTTTCCAAGTCGTCATTCAATAAAAAGCGACGCTCTTAGACTTTCGCAGCTATTGTAATCCCTTTAAACATATACTCAATTAAAATAATCTTGCGAGCGTTTCAAAAAACAGTGGCTATCATTTGTTTTTGCTTTCTTGGGTAGGAGAAGCCTTTATGAACTCATTGTGTAGACTTTTGTTTTGTGGGAAGATGCCAGTAGCATACCCACTAGATTTTATCCCTAGTTGCAATTTAATAAAATAAGTTTTCATCTTAGAATAAAGCAGTTCAATTTTTTTGCAAACTTGTAGTTAATTCAGTTTTTGTATGAACAGCTTGGCAATCCATTATGCCGACACTCCCAAATCTTTATGTAGAATCAATGAAGACTTGGACGTGCTCATGAATCAAATCGACACTAACATACTGGATCCGGCTAAATTTGGAAATCTCTGCATGGATAGAAAGTTTAAAGGTTCTAAACCAAATAATTTATTCAGTCAAATGATTGAAAATATTGAAGAAATCACGAATTGTTTAAGGATTAGTAACAAGGTAAATTCAAAAGTTCTTGAAGGTAAAACACGCGAGTTGGAAATACAGGTGGTTTGGTTGAGAAGAGAGATTGAAATGATCGCGTGCAGAAAAAGGGGCAAAAATATATTTTATTAACATTGTATGTAGTAAGTAAATAAAGACATGAATTTAATTTAAAAAACATTTGATTCTAATATTCTCATTTCTCTTGCAATAACTAAAACTTTTTACTCGGCGGTCAAATCAACACCAAATTTGCAACTATATTGATGTATTTATCACTTCGTGCGTCCAGAATTCACACTTTGGGGCATCATAAATGAAACTTTAAGTAAGCTCTTTGGTTGAAATTATTATTTTATGAAATAAATTGTTGCAACTAAAATGTTTGTTTTTATTCTGTTTATTAAGCCGTTCTTCTCAAGGTAATCTCACAACCACTTAAAGTATTTTTTATTAAAATCAAATTCTTTATTTAATTAGAACAATTTTAATTTAACCAAAACAATACACACTGTGCTTTGTAGATACTTTAACAATTATTATCTACGTAAAAACCGCTTAAAAACTTTCTGCATCCTTCAAAGAAACATAAAAAATTTCAAAGTTAAATTTAAGTAAGTAAATACTTACTTAAATTTAACTTTAAAAATACTGAACAAATTAAACAAAGATGTTTTTGCAAAAAAAAATTGTCAAACATATTATTAAAACAGTTGGGTCACAGTTGGGTTACCCTTAAAAATGACATTAATTTAAAAACAAAAGTGCAGTAAACAAATTTGTTTTTTTATCGCTAAGTGTAGCTAACTCCAAGTGTTATATTACTATAAAAATGTTTATGTCTAAGAAAAGATAACGCCTTTTTTAATTTTGGTTTTTGCCTAAGTCAAAAATGTTAAAGATTGTGTTTTGTTTTCTAAGTTGTTCTAAATTTTACATTTTTGTTGTAGAACAGTAAACTTAAACAAATATGTATTATTTTTACTGTAATTTTTAATTTGTAACATTTAAATATAAACGATTAACAAAACCATCATTGTGAATTGTTTATCGGTAAACTTTTAGTTGTGTATTGAGCTATATTGAGCATTTGTTTACATAATTAAAATCTGTAGTTATGATCGAATTTAGGCACATTTTTTCAGTTTTAATAGTTAACTATATGGCGGTCTTTAAGTGGGTAAGTTTTATTAATTATTATTTTTTTTTTAGTTACAACAAACTCTGACAGTAAGTTTATAAAAATATTATTTATTCATTTATTTAACAAACTTAATTTAAAAAATGGCAATGTGTTCTGAAAAATATATAAACGATTTAATCAGCAAAAGTATACTATTTTTAATATGAAATCAATATGGATGAATGTAACAAGATTTGTTATAAAATATAGTAATTGGCTAAAAACATGAAAAAAACGTTGCTTTTGAAAAAAATAATAAGCGCACCAGCACATAAAAACTAAATTTTGTAAGATTTTTGGGTTTTTCATCTTAAAAACTCACTGTGCGGCAGTCTGTTTTTAATACTTATTTTACCTACAAAAAATAATATATTTTTAAAATCGTTTGATGAAAATGTAAAATAAGACTTAAAACCTTACAAAGACAGCATAGTGGCACAATAAGTGACAACACCAATCCAAAAAAATTTTAAAAAAATTTTAAATATGGTATATAGAACATCGTTAGTAATATTTAAAATAAATCAGGTGACAAACTGGTTTTATAACTTTATAATTTTTGACTTGACCTCATCAAACAATATGAGTTAAATCTATTTTCCAACTAAATTAAAAGTTAATAATAAACTCAAGTGCTATTTGGCTTTATTTTTTTTATACTTGCCTAATCATTTATTGATAAAACAATCTTTATTTCAAAAGAATTTTACAATGTCTTGTCATCCTAACAAATTTTATTCTGCTTGTTTAACACAAAAAAATTAAACTGATACCGATGAGAAACTGATCATAAACGGTAGCTAAACAACTTTTTATTAAAATACATAACAGCAGTTTATTGTTTAAGAAGCTCATACGCAATTAATATTTTGAAATTTTATTTATTGATTATGATCTTTTCAATAATTTTTTAGTTTTTTAGAATTTTAATAGTCATTATTTAGTAATAACAATAAAAATATTAATGTTTCTAATGCATGTATTTTGACAAACTTTTTATGTTTATATTCAATTATAATATGAATTTTCAAACAAATGTTTTTTGTTTGTTTTAAACTAACTATTGTTTATAGTACATTAAGTACCAAGGGCACTGTTTGCAGCACGCCGCTGTTTGTCCAGGCAGGCAGCAAAGTGCTGCAAACGCTTTCTTGCCCGTGGTGCTTACGACTGTTTTTTGCCTGCCCCTATAAAAAACCAATCTTACAACTTTATTAATATTATTTAAAAAAAAAATAATTGTTTAATATTTCAAGTGTCAATGTTTTTTTTTAAAGGTTAATGTTTAAATTGTCAATAGTTCTGTCTTTTGTATATAATATTATCAAATTAAGCAAATATTAAAAAATATTATTACTAAATCATGTAATAATATAATTTAATTTAAATTTTTAATTATTAATACTTATTGTTAATTTAGTATAATTAAAATTAAGAATTATATTCAATAAAAATATTATTTTTTTAACTAGCGCTATCTGTGTTTTAAAAGCAAAACCCTTAGCGGGAGACAAAGTATTTTAACTTCTTAGGGAGGGAAAACTCACTTTTCTCCCAAAAATACGGGCAAAAAAAACTGTTTTTCAGAGTGGGCATGCAAAAAAAAAAATTTTAATATGTAACGTGTTTATATTATTATAAAAACTTAGTAACATTTTTTTTTTAAATAAAACACTTTTTATATTATTTAATTCTAAAATCGATTCTAAAAATGTTTAGTAGGAATTTTTTTTAATAAAATTTTTAGTTATAAGCAATTTATCCAAACTTTTAAATGGCAAATTATAATAATTTTTGATCATTGTGTTAGAAACTTATATGAAACAGCATCAATTTTGCTTTAATTGAAAAGATACGTTTTGTTGTGGTTTTTTTACTTAGTGTTGATTTTTCTCTGCAAAACTTGCCAATCACACGGTGTACTGTACTTAACAGACTTTATTTTTTATTTTTTATTTTTAAAAATTTATTTCAATATATTATTACAATGTACAGTGCAATAAAAAATACATACAATAGCAAAAGAATCAAGTCAAACAATTAATAAACTTTGATACAAAAAATAACACCTGAAAAAATTCTTGCTTGTTGTATGGCTCTAACTGAATTAACAATTTAATAAAAAAATTGAATTATATTACTATTAGCATGGCTAGAGAGCACCCTTAGACCATAGCATACTCTACTTAGCATAACTGATAAAGTTTCAATGTGTTTTTGTAATTTAAATTATCATCAAGAATGACCTCAAAAAATTTCACGGATTGAGTAAAATTGTATTTTTTATTATTTAACGTAATTGTACATGATGTTTCCATGCTTTGATTTACTTTATGTAAAATACAATTTGTCTTATCTGCATTAAGTAGTAAATTATTTTTATAAAACCAACTTTCTAAATCTTTTAAAATTTGATTTCCAATTGTGATTGTATCGATAAATGTACTACCTATTAATACTAAGCTGGTATCGTCTGCATTGCTTATTATTTGGCATCTATCTGAGATGTTACTATTTATATCATTTATGAATATATTAAACAGAAGTGGCTCTAAGATGCTGCCTTGTGGTACATGTCTATATCCAGAGCATTTGATACTACACCTTCACCGTTAATATTATTTCTAATTTTCACTGATTGTATTCTTGATTTTACATAAAAATTTATCCATTTATTGGCAACTCCACGAATGCCGTAACGTTCTAGCTTTATCAGTAGGATGTCGTAATCAATAGTATCAAATGCTTTGGATAAAATTTAGAAACACACCGCATGCTATCTTTCCATTATCTAGTGTTGCATAAATCGGCTCTAAATATTCATATATTGCAGTTACAATACCTTTACCACTCATAAAACCATGTTACGTTTTGGAAAATAATTTGTTGTGTTTAAAAAAATCTATCAACCGTGATGTCATTAGAGATTTCAATATTTTAGAGAACGTACTCAAAACGCTAATGGGTCTATAGTTATTAAAATTTATTTCTTTGTCATCTTTTTTAAAAATAGGTGAAATAATTGTAAAATTTTAAGTTATTGGGAAATGTGTCCGTTTTGAAAGAGGTATTAAATATATGTTTTAAAGGTTAAATTATTTGGTCCAGGCATTTTTTTACTAAACTAATAGGAACGCTATCGTACCCACGTGTTGGTTTATTTTCCATTTTGCTAACTACAAATATCCAATTCAGTTATTGAATCTAAAATAAATAATGTATTATGATATGGTATATTACATGAGAATGTACTACCAATATTAGAATAGCTAATATTATCTAAAAGTAATCCAGGAGCAAGTTCTTTAAAGAATGTATTAAAATCATTTGCTTGTTTTATATGATTATTGATGGTTGGTATTATAGTTTTAAATTTACTCTTATTTTTATTGCTAACTATATCAGAAATGATGTTTTAGACTTAATACTAGAGTGAACTAGTTTATTCTCATAGAATTTGTTTTGTTACTGATTATATTTTATTTTGTAATTTTTTAGAGCAATTTTACATGCGGGTATATAAATAGATAATGTTTGGTATATATGAATTTAATTTTTACATTTTACAATTTCATTGGAATTAAACTTAATTTTTAATTTGTTAATATATGGCATACGTTTTTTAAGAGGAAAATGCTTATTAATGTATAACATGAGAGTGTTCATAAAACATTTATATTTATTATTAATGTCTGTAGCTGCAAATACATTTTCAAAAACTTCTTCTTTGATATCCAAACAGAATATGTTTAACTCATTATCACCGTATACTCGGTTATATTGCTCAAGAAGAGTCTGGATAGCTAGATTTATATCATACTTGATTAGTTGAGCGCTATGATCTGAAAGATATGTTTTAATTATATTTGCAGATACAGACAAGTTTGCATTAACAATACAATTATCTAGACATGATACTAAACCAGTGTGATGTGTTCTTGTTGGTTCATATATTGCTAACTTGGCATTGTATGATTCTATTAGATTTGTAAATTGAATACATTCAATTTACAAGTGTATTAATATTAAAATCAGCTATTGTAAAAAAGTTAATTTGTTTTGATTGCATGTGTTCTAGTATATTATCTAACACTTCAAAAAATTTATTAATATCACTTTTTGGTGACCTATACATACATATTACAGCAAGTTTTTTGTTAAAGATTTTTATTTCTACAGCAGCACATTTGATCACTTTGTTTATTGACATATTATTAATGTTGCTCATTGTCCGAACTGGAACGTCGTTTTTGCACATAATGGCAACACCACCATGCTCGCCTTTTAACGTGCAGAATGATGTTACTGTGCTAAAGTTTTAGATGTTGTATAATTCCAATTGATCGGTAGCCTGTCAATGTTCACTCAAACATATCAACTTGATAATTTTCTATTTCATTTATTAATAATTTTAGTTCATTAATACTGGTAGATAGACTTTGCACGTTATGATGAAACAACTTAAAACATGTTATGTTGGAACTTACGATTTTCTTTCTTTTTTTGTTCTATCAGCAAAAAATGATATCTTGATACTAGTAAGATTTCGATTGATGAAAATGGTGCATCTACTTTGAAACTCCTGAATGATGGGTTTGTGTGTTTAGGTGTTATTTTATTACAAAATATTTTTAATTAAAACTTGATTTTAAAATGGTTTTTAATTCTTTAGCAGTCACATCTAGTGGGTAGCGTGCTACGTGAAACCATGTCATTTTTTCATTTTTTCTTTTTCAATAGTTTTTAAAGATGAATAATTTTTTTGTCCAATCATAATACTGGACTTGCAGTTTTTGTTTTGATTTCATTTTGAAATAACTTTCATAAATCCGTCTTGCGTTACTAATTGATTGTTGTCATAATTACTTCCACTAATAGGTTTGTTATTATAGCTTAATGGTTTTCCATTTTTTTTTTATTGTAGATACTGTTCATATCCTGTGATTTTGATAATTGATTTTTATTGGCATTGCAACTATCATCATTATTTAATTTACAGTTGTTTATATTTGTTAAGCTATTTGATTGCTATCCTTGTTTGTTTACTATTTCTTTTCCGTTTTTGTCAGAAACGATAATTTTAGGCTCTATTGTTGTGGCAAGAACTATGGCGTTGATTAAAAATGGGCAAGAAAAACGTAAAACTGCAAGGATTGTTGGTAAAAGCTTTAGTGTTGTACCAAAAGTGTATCAGCGTTACTTGGATACTGACCTAGTAACCAGAAGAATAGGATCTGGACAAAAAAAAATCACCACAAACAGAGATGACCGTTTTTAGTGTCCACAAGTTTGCAGAATAGAACAGCTTTTGCAGTTTATATACAAAATTTACTCCATAAAGTTAGAGATGTAAATGTTAGTAATTAGACCGTTAAGAAAAGGCTGCGGGCTAGTAGATTGTCTTGTAGAAAGATGGCTACAAGTCCAACTTTACAACGCCGACATTGTGTTGCAAGATTGGCTTTTACCCAAAATTACCGTCATGGAATAATGAAGACTAGAGCAAAGTACTGTTTTTAAATAAGTTGGGCCTGTGTTTCAATGGATTAGACGTACGTCAAAAAGTGTGGAGAAGACGCGGAGAAAATACGCTTTAGTTTGTATTGATGAGCGACTTCCATTTGGCGGTGGGTCGGTTATGGTTTGGTTTTTATAGAGAATAGTTTCCTGACAGCTTGCAGATACATTATGGAGATTCTCAAAAACCATGTTATGCCCTTCATGACAATTATGAGCAAACGCGGCAGTTTCATGCAAAATAATGCTAGACCTCACGTAGCTAGAGTTGTCAGAGGTTATCTAGACAATATAGGTAATTTTGCGGTTTGATTTGCCAGCTCTTAACCCGAACATAGATACCATAAAACATGTCAAGGATGAGTTGGGACAACGTATCCAAAAGCATACACCTGCTCCAAGAACTGCTCAGGAGCTAAAACAGTTGCTATAGCAGGAATAGAATAATATTGACCAAAATGTGATCTTTAATTTAATTCAAAGTGTAATACTTGTTAATAGCAAGTGAATTTTTTTTATATTTTTTGTTTTATATTATTCCTAGAAACAAAAATTTGAACTTTGTCTAAACTGTAAATTTCTGATATTTCTAAAATACCCAATAAAAACACTAAATATGATTTACGATTTAACATTGAATTTTTAATTTAGTGTGCAAAATATAGTACAATTGTTTTTTCAATTTGCTATCATAAGATTAAATCAAAAAATTCCAAAACTAAGTGACCTCTACTTTTTGCTTGCAACTGTAGTTTTTTATGTTGCAGTTTTTTATCTGTTTGGTTAAAATAAATGTATATGTTAGTGTGAAAATATTTTTAATATATAAATTAATCTTAAAATTGTAAAAAATGTAAAAATATTCAGTTAAAAAAAAAGTTACCAAATTTTGATTATAAAATAAACAGCTTGTATATTAAATATATATGTAGACAATAGCTTATTCAAAACCAAAAAACTTTTGTTTAAAATTTTAAATTTTGTTTCGGTAATTTTGACTAAGCTTGTTTATAAATTTTCAAATTTTTGTTTACAAATAAGTGTTTTATTTTGGTTGTAATTATTTTGCATATAATTTTGTATAAAGTATATATTTTTTATAAAATGTAAAAAACTATCTGAATACTAACCATTTATTTATTTAATGTCGTAAATTAATAAATGCAAATCTTTGTAAATTTTTGCTGTGGGTAAATAGTCAAAACTCAAACAGCATCAACCGTCACATATTGTATAACTCAAATAATGCAATAGTAATTAAAAGAACAAACAAATATTTATAATTGCATATGTAAATGTTGATTGACAAATTAACAACAGTGTTAAGAACAAGCTTTAATTTACTTGTTGCTTCAATATTTACATTCAGTATAATATATTGTTTGTGTTTAATCTTTATTCTTTATTCTTAATTAATTTTGCCGATTAGTTTAATGATTAAAATCTTTAACGTGCACGCAACATCTCCATTAACTCAAAAAGACTTACTCTTTAACCATACTTAACAAAAAAAACTTCTACTATTAAGTGTTTACTTATTTTTATTTATACATACAGTACGTATACAGGGTGACTTATACCAGGAATTAAAAAAATAATTTTGGTTTGAGATTAGATTCTAAACAAGAAATACTTAATATATAACTTATTCTCTAATTGGCCTTTATTTTGAAGATATCAAAGTTTAAACAAAAAAATAATATTACAAATAAAACAAAAAACTAATAGTAGGTTATATGAAAATGTTATTTAATCATCAGAAGTAAAAATCCAGTAGATTTAAATCTGACAACTTAGTATGCTACTAAACTGGACCTTGCCCACTCTTTCACTTTTCATTAAAATGGTTGTCTAGCCTACAACAATTCTAGCAGCATGCGGTGGCGCAATGCAAGTAGAACATCTGCTAATAACTTGTGCAAGCGATTACCAAATAATTCTAAGTAGGACGCAGCATTTAAACAATGCGGCAAAATTTGTATTGGCAGTAAAAGATCTTTGAAAAACCCACAACAGTGTTAATAAAAAATCTGTGTTGAAAACGATGTTTTCTAATTGCGTGCGAATTCTCTACTGACCATACATGGTCATTGTGACAGTTATTGATACCGTCTCTGATGAAAGTAGCTTTGTTAAACCACAAAATTAAAGGAATAAAGTTAAGATCTTACCCGTGTTGTTTGCAAAGCTATCGTAAAAATGCTAATTTTTATACTTGATCTTCTATTTGTAAGTGATGGACACGCTAATAATGGGTATGGATACAACACTTTTTTTTTAAAGTTTTATAAACAAAGTTTTAAGAAACTTGCAGACGGGTTGCAATTTTATTTTTATTTTTCTAGTACTAATACCTAGTTTGTCAAACACGGCATTAATTACTTCTTCACTAACTCCACTTATTGCAGTCTTTAAAATGTATCGGAAAATACACGGTTAGATGGCTGACGTCTATTCGGGAATCTTTTTTGATTTTTCGACTACTTTTTAAAGAATTGCCGTTACAAAAGCCGTAAACAAAAATTACGTTGGCATATTCTTTATTGCCGAATTGCATTCTTGATAAAATTTGTATTTTTTACATTAACAATTAAAAGCAATACCAATAGTACGTAACAACTGTCAAAAAAACAATTAGTAAATAAGTCTTTTGTTTTAAATTAATTTCCGTGATTATTAATATTATGGACAAAAATTAAAACATCAAGCCTCGATTTCTCCAAAAAAAGATATTTTGTATTTTTTGTTACAATACTATCTTAAACACAAATTTTCATTTTTTGCCTTCTGATATAAATCACTCTGTGTGTCAATAATCTACGTGTGTTCTATGGGTAACTTTGTTATTTTAAATGTTACAGAATTGGTTAAATTAGCAAAGTTGAGCAGAATTTTTAGGAAAATAAAATGACGTTTTTAAAATTTGATCATAAGACTTTAACTTTTTTAAATATTCCAAAAATACTAAAAACAATTGTTATTTTTAAACTTAGATAACTTTTTGTTTATTTACTCTAGAGCATAAATAAAAAATGTTTTCTGTAGATACTTTTGTGTTGAATTCAAATAATTCAACAAAAATGTCATGGCTTTTTTTATTTTTAAGATATAAAACAAACTTGCTTTTTTTAATGACAACCTTAGTTGGCTATGAGTTCATTGAAAAGCTTATTTTTTCTGATGTAAAAAATATATAGTTTGTTATATCTTAGTTTTTTCAGAATTTGCAAAAACAAGAATTAATTAATAAAACAATTATTACTACATACTATAAAAATGACTTTAATTGTTTACAGTTATTCAAAGAGAACGCATTTATTCAAACAACATTTAAATTTAAAACGATTGTGTTTATAAATAATAACAAAGTTATCATTATGTCGGATAATATTGCTTATTCTACGGAAGAAAAAAATGACGTTGTTTTGTTACTACAATTGTAATCGTGATACAAACGAGGCATCTGAATTGCATCTACAAACATACATAGAAAAAAGGCAGCTTAGTAAAAACTTGTTTGCAAAACTTGAAAAAAGTTTAAAAGAATATAGATCATTTTGTAAACCAAAAGAAGCCAAAATTAATTTTAATAAAGATTCAAAGATACCTGTTTTGGCATATAATACTTTTAAACCAACCGCATTTGTACGAAAGATTGAACTAAAGTGTAACGTACGTATCTAAAGAATAAGCAAGATAAATATTAAAACAAAATAGTTTATCATCATTATATTGGAAACACATTGTATTCAACAGGTTTTGAAAAAAAATAAAATTATGTTTCATGGATTATTGAAGAAAGTCAAAGACACAAACTATTTTCTTAATCAATTCTAATTACTGACAAGGCAAAATTTACAAATAATAGATTATTCAACCAAAAAAATCATATATACTGGTAAAAAAAAAATTACTCTTAACAATTGAAAAACGAGATCAACATGTATTCTTTATTAATGTTTGGAGTGGCATTTTTGAAACAAAAATATTGGGTCCGTGATTTTATGAAGAAAATCTAAATTCCAAACGCTATCTGTCATGTTTACAAAATAAATTAGAAAAATTACTGAATGATCTTCCATTGAACTTGATCAAAAATTTCAATTATTTTCAATTTATTTGTCATAAAGATTTTCTAATTAGATAGGCAATAGAGGTTTAATTGCATTGCCTCCTAGGTCTCCGGATCTTACACCTATTGATTTTTTTTGTGGGGCTATTAAAAATAAAGTTTACAAAAAAAAGCCACATAATATCGATGATCTGAAAACTAAAATCAGAAGAGCTCTAACAGAAATTAGACATAATACTTTTAGTACAAATTAATATATTAAAACGTTGTCATTTTGAAACATTATTACAATATTAATTAATTTAATTTATAGTATTTTTAATTATTATTTAGTTAGATTGTTAATTAACTTAACTTAATGAAACCATAACTTATTCAATAGGATATGTTATGGTTTCATTAAAATATGTTGATTATTAATTTTAATTAATTCCATTAAACAAAACATAAACGTGACATTGTTTTCAAACACTAAATTTGGTTTTTTGTTTCATCACAATTACAACCATAGTAACAAAATAACATTTAATTTTCTTTTTTTGACAAATAAACCCATATTTTTATAACAATTAATATACATACATCAAAAATGATATTTTGATATATATATATTTTTTTTAAATTCCAAAGCCTCTCATAATATGTTGTAATAATTGTTCTATCAATTTATTCTTGTTTTGTGTAAATTCTAAAAAAAAAACAATTAAATGAGATAACAAACTATACGTTTTTGAAATAAAAAAAATAATAAGCTTTTCAATGAATTCATAGCCAACTAAGGCCATTTAAAGAAAAACAAGTTTGGTTTATATTTCAAAAATCAAAAATGCCATGACATTTTTGTTAATTTAATTGAATTCTACACAAAAATATTTATAAAATACATTTATTTATTTTTGCTCTAGAGTAAATAAACAAAAAGTAATTTAAGTTTGAAAAAAACAACCGTTTTTAGTTTTTTTGGAATATTTAAAAAAGTTAAAAACTTACGACAACTTATGGCATTACGTTTTTCAGGAAATTCTGCCCAACTTTGCTAATTTAACCAATTCTGTAACATTTAAAATAACAAAGGTACCCATAGAACTCATGTAGATTATTGGCACCTGTATATACATACGCAATTATATATACCTTTAATATAAAAATAAAAAAAATATTTAATTGATGAGTATTTTTTGTAATTACATTTTTACTTGTAATGTTATATGTCATTTTAAATCAAAGCTATAATATTATAAAATGTAGACAAAAATTATACGTAAAAAATAATTTATGAAAAACTGGGACATACATGTAAGACTTTATTTTATTCTTTCTAACGAACTGATTTTAAAAGTGTCTTTATGCATTCTTAATCTTGTAAAAACATTGAAATACTAAAAAAAATATATTTTTAACTATTAGGCAACTTATTAAAAAAAAAATTAATTTTGAGCGAATTACTCACTGTACATGTATGTACATACTAAGTATAAGTTAATTTCATACACGGTATGTATAAGTACAAACTGCCGCAACATCTAAATTCATCAGTTTATTTTTAAATTGATAGAAAAATTTATTTCCCAAATTATTACAAAAATCTACCAAATGTAAAGTAAACATTTTAACTACGTTTTTTTTAGAAATAAATTAAAATTAATTTCAATATACTTAATTACAGAAACAAATTGCAATTATATGTTGCAACAACATTATTATAATTAAATCAGTAAATCTGTACACAGTAAACTTAACATATAATGCATAGATTTTATTTGTCATTGTCAATCATAATGTCATAGTAAAATATTGAAATGATGATATAATATAACTTCATAAACGTAATACTTACTAGTGACATTTTAAAAATAGAATTCAGCAAAAAAAACAGATATTATATGGAGTTTTGTCCAAGGTTTTGTCTATTTATTTCAACAGATTTAATTTTCTTTATATAAGTTTTTCAATAACAAGTGATACCATTATTAGGGTTTCTATTTTGAAATTAAATATGCGTACAATCAGTCCATAACATAAGTTTTATTTTTAATTTTTATTACAAGTTACACAAATAGAATTACCCAATATTATAACACATGACAAATAATAAAAAACTTTATTAAAATACGAGAACGAAAATTGGAACACAACAACAAGCGCTGCAATCGTATCAGTTTTTCAATAACACTCATATGTATTACATTCTATTTGAAATAAAACGGACGGTATCAATATTGATGAACATTTATACAAATATCAAAACAACAAATGTAAAAACTAGCAATATCAATAAGTATAATGGTGTTTTGTTTATTTAATAAACAAAAGATAGTTTGCTGGTGAAATATAATAACGATATAATTATTTGCACATCTTTCAGCCTTAATGGTGTACCCAATTATGTACTTTATTTTTACTGCACACAAAGTAAAAAATTAATATCGGTTTTCAGTTTTATATTTACTGCTGTTCTTTCAAAAGCAACGCGCTCCCGGGGTTTAACGCACAGAACCGTTCTGATGCACCGTCAAGTACAGAATTGTTCGAAACCGTCGAGAACAGTGAAAGGAAAGCATCTATTGCTACAGTTATTGTATGGGTTTATCACTGGCGTTAAAATGGTTTTGTATAGAGCATCAAAAAATCTGGACGTGGAATGGTTTGTACGCCAGCAACTATTAAACGAGTGAGAACTGCGTTTAGAAGAAGTCTTAACAGCTCTGTTAATCGGCAATCACTTGTTGTAGTAAAAACTACCTTTAGATAAAAGAAGTTTTTACTTCATAACGATTTAAAATCCATCTTTCCAAACACCAAACATCACAGCACATCACATTACAAACTCTAAACATTTTACATCCGTTTCTAATCCCAAAACTAATTAGACAAAAATTACTAAATAGTTTCATGTTATTTTAACAAGATAAATAACAATCAAAAACTCTTTAAAATTTTTGCGAGATTTTTATTCTTAGACCTCTACACCCTCTGACATAACGCCGCCTGATACTAAGAGCTAGAATACTGCATTTGAGAAAAAAATCACAAAAATATATAAATATTTATTTTGCCGGTTGATGCACAATTTTGGATTCAGAATTTACAGTTGTATTAAAGTTAATGCAAAGCATTTAAAAAACGCTGATTTTAAAAATTAATCAAACGTTTAAGTCAGTATAATTCCAACAAAATTAATTCTACATTAAAGTGATAAAATATTTTTTTACTCAACTTAAAAATGTTTTATTCGAATGGCAAAATGAGTAGTTTAACATGAAAAAAACCTTTTATAAGATTATGTAAAATTTTCTAATTTGATAAAGTTCAACCGTTTATAAATCTAAATAATTTGAGAAATGTGCAAAAATGTTGTGGGTTTCTTTGGAAATGACTATTGGTTGAAAACTGCCAAACTATATTGTAATAACTGTCAAATATATTTATTATTATACAATATAAACAAAACTAATTGTGATAACTGTGACATAACTCTCAAAATAAATAAATTATGTTAACAAATATTAAATTCAGGTATAAAAAATTAAAAAAATATATCTACATCAATGTACATAAATAATGATAAACAAAAAATATAATAATAAACATAAAAAGTAAAATTACATAAAAATGTCTTCCTAACACAAAGTAATATTATGTCATTAACGTAGATTTGTATAAACACAAAACAAATAAAAATTATTTAAAAAATTGCAATTTTTTTTTATCTACTTAGTATAAATGCGTTATAAAAGAAACCATAATTAGTAAAATGTCAAAACTTTCTGAATAATAAAAAAAAACTTATTGCAACAATTATTAATAAAATGTGAAAAGAATCAGAAAGTAGCTTTGATTCCCGACATTACTAAGCCGTAGATATGGACGTAAATGTGGCCAAGATGATTTTAAAACGTTGATTAGAACGTAAATTTTGTAATATTGTAATACTGTCAAATTATCCTTCTCAAGGTAATACATTTCTGCACTGCTTGCTGTTGTTTTTATTGTGCACTTCTGCTTGTCAATTTATTATTTTTTTTGTTTATAAAATTCATAATTTTTTGTTAACATTTTTTCTTTTTTTTGGTTAAGTTGTGTTTGCTAAAGACGACTTTGCTTTGAATATTGTATGCATCAGCAAATGTAGCGTTTTGCGTAAACTTGTCTAAATTACCATTCATGTATTTGTTCAGGCTCAATGTCTAATCCTGTAAACTTTTGCAATTATATTCGACTGATCTTTTACTACGGTTTAGGTAGCATATGATGGTTTTATTAGAAATATCTTTGTGTGAGAGTAATGTTATTATAAACAAGAACACTCTTTATCGGAGCAGCTGAGACAGCGTTCCAAGAACCGACCACGCGAGTGCTGATTCGGCACTCTGTTGGAATAAAACCAGATGCATGCAGCATCCTAACGCATTCATTTTTATATTGTAGTAATAATTAAATCTAAGGCCTTCTGCACATAAATATATATTAATAAAGCTCATGTATAATTATTAAATAAATGTTTTTAAAAACTAAATCAAATAGTTATAAAACTTAATTGGCGCAGTCAAAGGTAGGATTGCACAATTCGTGAAGAAGATCCATTCAAATAGGACCAAATAGAAGATCCATTCAAATAGGACCAAAGCGAATTTAGACCCCAGTCTTTAAGTGCAATTGAGAAAAGGACGTACGAAGCAAAAAACGATCACAACATAATCGTAGCAACCGTAAGTGTGAGAAATCCTAATTATCAATTCCATTCCCTGTGTACATGAGCTTTGACTCAGATTTTAATTTAAACGATTTATTCGATATAATAAATCAAATTCAATCAGAAATGCCTAATCAACCTACTATTAGTTCGGCGGAAAAGATAGCCAATACAATTTCTTATTTTAATGGTAATAGCGAATATTTAGAATGTTTCATTAACGCATGCGACAAATTGTTTAATCGTTACGGAAGAACAACTGATAACAGTTTAAGTGAATATGTTTTCTCGGCAATCTTATCTAAGCTTCGCGACGCGGCATCAGCGTTTATTTTATGCAGACCTGACTTAACTACATGGCCGCAAGTAAAAGAAGTGTTACGTATTAAATTCGGAGATAGAATTGATCGCCAAACACTACTCCAAGAATTTCTTTATTTAACAAAATATCGCAACGAAAACATAATCGATTTTATTCAGCGTATGCAACAATTGAAAATAAGATTAGATTTAAAAATTAATTCAGACAGCGATTTAGACGATAATTTAAAAACATTATTAATTCAACAAAACAACACTACCGCAATCGACGTATTATTAGGAAACGTCAGTAGCGAACTAAAAACAATATTAATGCTAAATAAACCTGCTAACCTAGATAAAGCTGTTGAAATAGTAATTAATTTTGATCATACAGAACAGAGAACTGCAAGGTTCATGAATCCACAAAATTTTAATCACAAAATTGTTGATAATAAGCAATGGAATAATTTTCAATTCCAAAACCAACACCAAAAACAATATGTACCAAATTATAATTACCAAAAACAATTTGTACCAAATTATAACCAACAACAAAAACAATTTGTACCGAATTATAACCAACAACAAAAACAATTTGTACCAAATTATAACCAACAACAAAAACAATTTGTACCAAATTATAACCAACAACAATCACAATTTGTACCTAATTATAATCAACAACAAAACCAAAATTTTCTAAGCCAACCTATACATATACAACCGCGCTCAGTTCAACAAAGAAAATATTTTACTAACGAACAAATTTTTGGAAAACCGAAAAACGCATTTGCTCCACAAAATACACCACGAGTAATGCATAAACCAGAACCAATGTCTACTACTTCTAGACTAACGTTCAAACCCAATTTAAATAGAAACTACAACCATTTCCGGAATAACAACCCACGCAACTTTACATCAGAGGAACTATATAATGTAAAGGAACAAGTTGAACCAAACTACTACGAAGAAGAAGATATTTTTGAGAAGGATAATGAAACACCGGGCGAATTTGATTCGAATGAACATGAATATTACCAAGAGGAAAATTTTCAGGAATTAGCCTCAAACCAAAACGGGAAGTTAGAATTAAATACCCAACAATTAAATTCATTACCTTATATCAAAATTTCAAACCCACCATGCAAACTTTTAATCGATACAGGATGTCACGGATCCCTGATTAGACCTTCAATTGCGGAACGTTATTTCCCAGAGTTCACATACAGGAAAGATTCACCAATTACGACCTGCAATGGCAAAAGTAAAGCTGAACTTAAAGCCCATATCCCTGCATTCGATGAATTCAAATCGGATGAAACTTTTAATTTTATTATATTTAATTTTCACGAATATTTCGATGGAATTATCGGCAAAAGAGATTTAATGAAATTGCAAGCAAACATAAATTTTCATAAAAATCTTTTAGAAAGCCCTAAATTTTCTATTCCAATATTTTATCGGGACGATTTTTCAACTATCACATAAGAAGTACCACCTTTATCGTACATAACAAAAAACATACCTGTACCAATAGAAAATGGAGAAATATTGA
The DNA here is from genome assembly GCA_963932245.1 of Tachinus rufipes. Lineage (NCBI taxonomy): Eukaryota > Metazoa > Arthropoda > Insecta > Coleoptera > Staphylinidae > Tachinus > Tachinus rufipes. The sequence continues at coordinate 73,757,988 of OZ010743.1, forward strand.
TAAATCAACAACCAATAAATAATCTGATTATACCAGAGATGGTAACAACAGCAAAAAACTACTATGCAAAGATTGAGATAAGAAACCCAACTACGAAAACACAAGTTGAAATAATACCAACTGATTTATTAAAAGAAAGTCAAACACTTGATCAGTTTGAACTACACAATTTTCAAATATTTGAAAATTTAGAATCACAAAACACCTTTGATATAAAAACCTTGATCAGAACTAATCATCTTAATAAAGAAGAGTCCCAAGAGATAATAAAATTATGTCAAGAATATTCAGACATTTTTCACGATCCAGAATCTAAATTAACGTTCACAAACCAAGTGAAACACGAAATTAATCCAATTGGAACAGATAATCAATCAATAATTGCTAATTATGGAGATTTAGACGAATTGCCTGAAATAAGTTCAGAAGAAATGACAGACTTTATAAAGACAGAGTTTCCTGACGAATATCGAGAAAAACCAAGAATAAATATTCTCGAAGATGTGTCGATAAAACCAAACGTCAAAGAATCCGAAGATGAAACCGTACATTCATCAGAAGAAAACCCTATACTAGAGATTCCCACAACCGAAAAGGCAATAAACACCTTCCAACACCAAATAATGTTATCTAGTACAGATTCACAAAATAAAAAAATTAACAAACAAAAAATATTTGACAAAATCAGATTATCAATTAAAGTACCACCAGATAAATTTAAAGATAATATTATTCAAATAGTAAAAGAATATTTTAGACCAAAAAACACCTATTGTATGTATTTTGAAAATCAAGAATTAAAGATTCCATTCATAACTACGCTGCAAGAGAAATTTAAAAATAAAAGCTTCAATTTGATAATTGCAGAAAAATTTGTAACAGATATAATTGATAAAGAGGAACAAGATTTAAAAGTGACGCAGCATCACGAAAGAAAAACTTGCCATAGAGGTATTCAAGAAACACTAGCCAGTCTAAAACAAACTTACTACTGGCCTCATATGGAAGTAACTGTTAAAAATATCATAAACAGTTGTGACATTTGTCAAAGGACAAAATATGAACGACATCCAACAAAACTAAAATTTAATCCAACGCCCATAGGTAGTGAAATGTTTGATCATCTCTACATAGATACTTTTAAGATAGGAAACACTACGTTTATTACAATCGTAGACAGTTTTTCGAAATTTGGACAAGCATACCCAATAAAGTCAAAAACAAGTATTGAAATATCAGATAAAATACTTCAGTTCATTAGTCATTACGGAATTCCGCACAAAATCACATGTGACAATGGCACGGAATTTAAAAATGAAGTTGTTCAATCTTTTTGTAAATACCATCATATAGAAATACACTACGTTACTAATTATAATCCAACTAGTAATAGTCCCATAGAAAGGTTCCACTCAACTTTAATTGAAAGCATTCGTGTTCTAAATCTAGAAAAACCCAAAGAAAATATAGAAACTAAAATGGCGTATAGCATTCTAGGATACAATAACTCTATACATTCTTCCACCGGATATACACCATTCCAGATAATTAAAGGAAATTTAGACCATAAAGATCCCTTTGAGTATGATGAACATACAAAAATGACTAACTATCTACAAGATCATAACGACAACTTAAAAATTATTAATGAACTTATTCTCAATAAGCAAAAATCAAAACAAGAAAAACGTTTAGAAACTGCTAATCTAAAACGCAAGGAAACACTGATCATAAACACCGATCAACCCGTTTATCGAAAACCACATTTAAGAAAAGTCACTAAGCAAAAATTAAACAACCCTTTTGAACCCATTGATAACCCTGTAAATGTCGATGACATAAAATTTAAAATGAACAACAAAACTTATCATAAGAATTTATTAAAACCTCAACGTCTCGTTTCAGGACAAGATGCACCAACGAATGTCAATAATCCTATTGATGATTCCACTACTTCACTCGTTAGAAATTAAACCTATTAAGACTCCAATCTTAACCCTACAATTAGGACAAGCAAAAATAGTTACGTCAAAACATTCATTCGCGTATCATATCAATCTAACACAGATTCAAAACAACATCGAAATAATTTCAAATAACATAAATCATTTTAACCAAAGCCTTTATCAAAATCAACCATGGTCTCACTTTCAAATACATTTAATAACACAAATGCAACACATATTAACAACACACCAAAAAACTAAACAGAAATTTGAAACTATAAACCAGCACAATATACAAAAGCGAGGTTTACTAAATGTAATCGGTAAGGTAAATAAATGGTTATTCGGAACATTAGACAGCGACGACGAAGAAAAATATAATAACTACATCGAAATGTTAAACTCGAATGACAAAAAGTTGCATCATGACCTAACACAACAGTCAAGTGTTTTGAAAGAAATCACCCATTCGTACAGTGAAGCTTTCATCAGATTGGATGAAAACCAAAAACGGCTAAACATTCAAATAACAAATCTTTTTCGCGAAATAAAACGAATAAACAATCTTGAACATGCATTTTCAATTCAAGCTAGTCTTAACGCTCAACTTGTAGCAACACAAAATTTAGACGGAGTTTTGACAGATATTCTACTGGCTATATCCTTTGCGCACCTCAATATATTACATAACTCAATAATAAATCTTCATCAAATAAACCAGATGATGATAGAATTACATCAAACTTATAAAGCGGAACAGATTCCAAAAGTATCAAATTTGATAAACTTTTATTTACTATTATCTGCTCAAGTAACTATAAAGCACGGATTGATCATTTTTCATGTACATATCCCAATTGTAACCAACTCTTATAGATATTTCCAATTTTATCCAATACCTATTGACAATTTAATGATAATTCCTGAGCACCCTTACCTCTTGCTCACACCTAACGATTATTGGAACAGCGATATAAAATGCCCAGATGTTGAAGACATCCACTACTGTCAGCAAGGACTACTCTACAAAAACCAGCCATGTCTGAGCCAAATGATAACCCTTGGAACCAACACTTGTAACAGAACCAACATCAAGTATGAAACGGAACACGTAGAACAAATCAGTTCTAATCTACTGCTTGTAATCCCAAACAAGAACATCAGTGTTCTAAACCGATGTAACACTGATGGAATATATATTGTACACCAACCAAGCCTGATTATCTTGGAAGAAAAGTGCCATGTAATCGTCAATAACAAAAGATATCAAGAAGAAACAACACTTCATGAAGAGTACGAATTTGAGTTACCTGCCGTCCAATTCGAAACATCGAAAGAATCTGGCACACCAACCCAAATACTACACAAAGTTCCATTGGAAGATATACGAAAAGTTACAAATCTAGCCAATAACCTTCGAGGACAACAACTCAATGATAAAGTCACGATACATCATTGGACCAACTTCACAGTAACAATAGTGCTACTGATTGTTGCAATATCCATATTCATATATTGGAAATACCGACAAGTGTGCAAAAGGAAAAATTGCCAAACCCAGGAAGCAATCGAAACCAACGAACAACCTTCACCAACATCGTTGTTTTCTCACTTAAGAAGGGAGGAGTAATGTTATTATAAACAAGAACACCCTTTATCGGAGCAGCTGAGACAGCGTTCCAAGAACCGACCACGCGAGTGCTGATTCGGCACTCTGTTGGAATAAAACCAGATGCATGCAGCATCCTAACGCATTCATTTTTATATTGTAGTAATAATTAAATCTAAGGCCTTCTGCACATAAATATATATTAATAAAGCTCATGTATAATTATTAAATAAATGTTTTTAAAAACTAAATCAAATAGTTATAAAACTTAATTGTGAGGCAGAAAGACGTCGGTTGCTCTTTTCGTATTCAACCAACCATTTTCACAATGTATGTATATAAAATCACCTTTATGTATATAATATGAAATAAATATATTTATTACTACTATCTTTGCGTGCTTTATTTCTTACATTTTTTGTTATAAGTTTACTATAGATTATTTGTTTTTTGATCTGTAGGTCAATTTTAATTTCTGTCATTTTTTTATTGGTTTGTCATAAAAATTACATAATTTTAGTAAAATGTATGTAGCATTTTGTCTTATTTTACTGTCAGTTTTTATGAAAAAGGTAACTAATGACAAAAATCAGAATTGCACCATTAGTATCAAATCCTGAAATCTGGTTCAGGTCCAATGAAAATGAATTCCTTTTTTACAAACTAATTTGTTTTATACCTTAATATTTTGATTCGGGCATACCTGGTGTTTGTAACTAGCTGTGCAGTTTATCACCTGACTATTGAACTTTGTAGTTATTGGTCTATTAAAATATTGTCTCAGCTTAATCATGTATCTAGTGCCCTTTTTAATAGCAACTATATTTATATATTTTAGTTTCCGCGCCGTTTTGGTTTTTGCCAAACCAGATGGTTTCTATGATCATACTATATATGTTTTTCATTTGTCTTGCGACAATATTATTTGATATAATATTGTAACTTTTGTATGCAATATCTTTTAATAAAATCTGTTCTGATCTTAACTGATTCTTCTTAATGTAACATATTTGTTTTGTTTAACAACTGCACATTATTTAGTTTGGCTGTTATATTTTTGAAGTATGTCATTTTACCTAATACAAACGTTTTATAAGTGATTGTGGGTTTGATTACCACTGCTATTGGCAGTGTTCATTTTTAATTTAATTTTTAGGTTTTTAGTGTTTTCTTGTTTTGTATAAAAGAAAAAAACCACTGATAGAAGCGTTCAACTTGGCGGACCAAGAGCAAGTTGCGCTGCTAACTGTTCAGCTAAATAAGGTAAAAATGTATGAATTAATAATTAGAAAAATATGTGAAAGTAATATATTAAAGTATATAAACAATGAGTTAAAAAAATAGCAACAAACATGAAGCAAAAGAAGAAAGTGATACACGTAGTATAATAAATGAAGAGTTATTTATAAAACTCATCAAACAAATGAAACAATGCATTGATGATTAAGCATTGATTATATTATTGATCTTTTAAAAAACAAAGAAAGTAGCACAAAGAATCAAAAATAGAAAATAATAAAGTAATAAGTATTAAAAACCGACAGAAAATGTGAAAAAGTGCTTATCAATAGATCGTTCTCTAAACAAGCTACAAACCAAAAATAACTGAAAAAACACAAGAAGTAAGGAAACTAACAGCACCTGAAATGAATGAAAATTGAATTAATTCTACAGCAATAACTGGAACGGAAGAAAATGTAAATAGTGTGTTTTGTGGTGCATAAAAAAAGCCTGGGTATATGTTGAAAGAATGAGGAACGACATCAAACCCTAAATTATAAATTGGAAAATTTTAAAAAAGGCAGTACAGCTATATGGATTAAAAATAACTTAGATATTTTGCTGCTTCAAAAATTTTGCATTGAAAAGAAGGTTGAAATTTGTGGATTTTTTTGTAAAACAAGCAAGCCATTTTATGTATTTAGCATTTACAGACCACCATCACGTAACACAAACGTATTCCTGTCAATGTTAACAGAAGTGCTCAATTTTTTACTGCTGATTATCCAATATTTGTTTGTGATGATTTTAATATTATTTTGGAACTTGTAACACATATTCATTATTACTAGAAGATTTATTGTTATTATATGGTCTTAATAAATCAATATTACAACATATGCGAGTAACTTCCAACTTTGCCTCAGTAATAGATAATATGTTTTTAAATGTTCACAAAACCCAGTTCATAGCACCTGTAAAAGACTGCTACATGTCTGATCACACGTTTGAAACTGAATCACAATGTAGTGAATAAAGTATTTGATGTAGAAATTTATTTATTTATTTATTTATTTAATTATTCAAATTACCTTTCTACCTTTCGGTGTAAGGCTATTACATACATTTTAATACTTTGTTTAATATATCTTATTATTAATAAGTCTAATAATCTTCCTTATTTTATTATTTCCGGCGTTGCTTTACTTTGATAATTGCTCTATTATATCTATATATCTATTTCTTCTGTTCGTCTGCCCTGTATCATTGTTTCATCCTATCTTGTTTTGTTTTCTTTTACTTCTTGTTACGTTAGTTCTTGTAAGTATTCCCTCCATCTTTCCATTATCTTGCCTTCTTCCGTTATTATGTTTCTATTTATATCTTTTATCTTTTATGTTCATCATAGTGTGTTCCTTCTTATGTTTTAAATATTTTAACGTTACGTAGTATAGTTTTTTTTTGTTCTTTTCCCATGAATCCTCTTATATTCCATGTTCCTATTCTTTCTTCCTTATTTTTCTTCTTTTTCTTTTCCTTTTTTTATTCCTTTATTTTTTTTTTCTTTTCTGTATTTTTCTAGTTATGTTCCTTTTATTTGCATTGTTCTCTGAATTGTTTATCTTAATTCTTGTACCATTTTCTCGCCATTTCTTTTTTTTTTTTCTTTTTTCTGTATTCTTGTTAGTTTTTTGGAACATCCGCTTCTTCTAAACCCTTTAACTCTTTATTCCATCTATATTCCTCTCCGTTAATTATTAACTTTCGGTAACCTATTCTAACCCTCTTTTCCTTCGCTTTTTCTTTATTTGCTAAGTCTCTAATTTCTTTTTGTACGCATCTTTCTTCGTGTGTTAGGTCATTGTCAATGTATATCCTGGTCCCTTTCAGATTTCTTTTGGCTTTCATTATTTGTTGTTTTGTTTCCCATGTTTCGACTTCTACTCTTATTATTTGTTTATCTTTATATATTAGTTGGGCTTTTCCTATTTTTGCTATTATCTGAAGTTTTTCTTTCAAAAAGTTCTCTACTCCGCTTTGTTCTTCATTTTCATTTGTTTTTATTCCTGTTATTATAATATTATTTCTTTTTTTCTGTCTTTCTTTTTTTTCTGCTTTGTTTTCTAAGCTTTCGATTTTTTGGATCATCTGTATTTTTTCCTGTTCCCATTTCATTTCTTTATCCTTTAATTCCTTCTTTATCTCTCTAATGTCTTCTTTTAATTCCTTTGTGTTTTTTGCCATCTCATTCATTAATTCTTTAATCATGCTCTTTAATTCCTCTATTTTCTTTTCTGTATTTGTAGTTTCTTTGTATTCTTCTCTGTAGCTTTTATCCTTGTTTACTTCTACCTTCTCTTTATTTTCTATATTTCTGATTGTATCACTGTTGGATTGCTTTTCTACTGTCGTTTTCCTTTCATTCTCTATTTTCCTTTGTTCTGGAGATCTTAATATTTTTTTGCTTTTTTGAAATTCTTTTAATTCATTTTTAGGTCTTTCTATATTGACTTCTTCTCTCTCGTATCCTCTTTCTCGTTTTGCATTCATTTTGTTTTGTTAATTTTTATATTCCTTCTTATTATTAATTTTTATTTCGGGTAATTGTTGTTTTATTATCAGTTATTATTTTTATTAATTTCTATTTATTTTGTTGTTTTATTATTTATTTTGCTTGTTTTATGTTCTTTTCTTTTTTGTGGATTCACTTCTTTTACTTTCTTATTTTATTTATTTTGTTATGTTTTTATAATCTTTGATCTATATGTTTTTTAGCTTGTTATTTATTTTATATTGTTTTATTTTCATATAATTGTATAATGTATGAAATTTTCTTTTTCACTAAATGCTACTACTACTGCACCATAGATTGTAGATTAGATGTTTCATTGTTACACCTGTTTTCTCGTAGCACTCGACGCTTGATATGTATCCGTCACTCTTCCACTCTTATTGTTTAGCCGGGCCACGCTGTTCTTGACTCGGGATACACCCGTCTTCTTCTGACACACTTGATTCTTCTATTTATTTCTCTCTTCCGCACTATCTTCCACTTTATATATTGTTTAGTCTTATTTCATCGTCTTCCTACCACTTTTTCACTATTTTTTATTTATATTTCACTGCCCTTTATATTTCACGTTTCACGTGATGTAGAAATAAAGACTTTTTTTAATCTATAATAAAAAGTGAGACATGGCAAAACATGTACAAATAAAATGATTTGAAATGTTCTTGACGACGTTATTTTATTATTTTGATCTTTGCTTCCCGTTTAAAACAACTAAACATAAAAATAAAAGTACGTGACTTGAACACGAATTATTAATAGAAAAAAGGAATTTTGATGATCTGTACGTCTTACAAAAATCATATCCAATTCTTAAACCACTTTTTAAAAGCAGCTCTAAAAAATACAAAGAAAATAGTAACAATATAAAGATTAAATTTAATTCCAATTATACCGGCGCTTCAGAAAACAAATCAAAAGCATTATAGCACTCCGTAAACAAATTTGAAAATGCAAATAAAAATTAACATAATATCGATAAAATTAATATTCATAATATAACTATTGATGATCCGCTAGAGATAGCAAATGTATTTAACAATTTTATTGCAAATTGTGGTCCTAAATAAAATAACCATTTGTTGAACATAATTTTCTTGAAGAAATAAAATTAAATAACACCATCTACTTAAGCCATTAGAGTACAATGATATAAATCAACAATTTAATAAACTTACCTAAGTCAACTACAATGATATGTGGCTTTTCAAATAAATTTATTAAAATATTTAAAAGTGAACTTTTAAAACCACTGAAACACTTGATTAACTTTTTTTTATAGAATAGTATTTTTCCGTAAAGATTTAAAACTGCCGTAATAGTACCAATTTATAAAAAGAATGGTTATTTAAATATTGAAAACTATAAGCCAATTTTACTGCTATCTTGCCTTTCTAAACAATTTGAATATGCAATGAACAAATTTATTATTTTGTGTAGTAAATTACATTAATAATACTTTATTCACGGTATATAAAAAAAACCATTTACATCTACATCATTCTGTACATAAATCATGATGAATTACAAGCAATATTATAATTACACAAAAATATATAAACAAATATTGAATAATAAAAGCATGAAAAAAAATATATACATATATAAAAACAAAATACAAAATTATTCATCAACACATTTTAATTGACTCTTATTGGAAAAACTATTTGCAATTCTACACATTCTACCAATTGGATTATTAAATCCATAATTGGTAGAATGTATAGACTCTCTAAATAATAAAGACTGTCTAGTACGGCAATTATTGTTAAGGATTTGAAATGGAAAGAGTCACTAGTAGCTCTTGGCAATCAATCTAGGAGTTCATTAGTTCACGTTAAAATAATAAATCGGCTCTTTTGCGCCGACTTTTTGGCGGAAGATTATATTGCAATGCAATGAAGTTAAAATCGTAATTTTTGGATAAAATGCCTAAATTGTACGATAATAAACGAAACAATTTGTTTTGAATACGTTCTATATTGCATATATAAATGCTGTAGAATGGACACCAAACTGACGGAGCGTACTCTAAATGAGAACGTACCAAGACGCAATAAAGTAGTTTGAGTGTGCTTAGTGATAGTGCAGTTGACATTCTGTACACAAACTCTAACATTTTTATAGCACGGTTGCACATATAGTTTATATGCTCAACAATAGTTAGTTTTGAGTCAAAAATTACGTCCAAATCTTTTATTTGAGTAACATGTTTCAAAACATTATTATTGATAGTATAGTCATACGATACTTTACTTAAAGTTTTGTTGAAGCTTATTGAAAACATTTATTTGCGTTAAACAACTAGTTATTAATAAGACACCATAAATGAACAGAATCTAATTCATTTTGCAAAGTTAAGCAATCATCAATAGATGATATTCTTCTATAAATTTTAAGATTGTCAGCAAATAAAAGATAAAAAGAAGAATTAATGAAATAAACAAGATTATTAATAAAGAGTAAAAACAGAATTGGTCTATAATAAGATCTTTGAGGAACTTCAAACGGAACAACAATAAGTTGTGATAAAAAGTTATTAATTTTCACACACTGAGTACAATTTTCCAAGAAACTCAACAACCACGCAACGACAGAATCTTGAAAACCCAAAGCCTAAAACTTAGCAATCAAAATTTTATGATTAAAGCAATCAAAAGACTTTTAAAAATTTGTGTAAATAGAATCTACTTAAACTCTTGATTGAAAAGTATTCAAAAAATCATTTTAGTAACAAAGAAAATTTGTAAAAGTAGAACGACCCTCACAAAACCCATGTTGCTGTTCCACTGAAATGCTTTTGCACATCCATTGTATTTGACCAGTTACAATTTGATTAAACAACTTAGGAAAAGCAGACTGGATGCATATACCTCTGTAATTAGTAATATCCTCCTTAGCTCTAGATTTATGTAAAAGCTTAATGTAGCTTTGTTTCCAAATTAGAGAAAACTTGGCTTCGTTAAGAAAAGTCTCAAAAAGTAAATGAAATGGCGTAAAAATTAAATAAATACATTGTTTTAACGGCATAGATAGAACACCGTCCGGTCCAGTGCTAAGGTTACATTTAAGGTTCTCAATCTCTTTAAATATATCCAACAGACTAATTGAAAATGCTCGATGTAATACGGTTTTCTTAAAGTCAAACAATGGAGTTGGATGAGTTTGTGTATCGTAAACAGAGCAAAAGAATTTAACAAAACTTTTAACATAGTCATCTCCATTACTGCAAGTTTTTTGTTTATAATACATTGTAGCAGGAAAATCATTAGTTTTTCTAGTGTCACTAACAAATTTTCAAAAGTGTTTAAGGTTACTTTAAATGTTGATTTCTGTTCGAGTAATATATTGCTTGTATAGACATGTACTAAGACTTTTACACAAAGTACGAATTGATTGAAACTCGTTATAATCGGACAAAAGTCTTAAAGATTTATAACGTTTATGAACAGTTTTTTTTTAGTCTAGTAAGTGAAATCAATTCTTTATTAAAACCTGGAAAATTGTTTTCACGCCATAGTTTTTTGGGGACAAAACAGTCAATAGCAAAATGCAACACAGATTTAATCAAATTAACGCAATTATCAACATCACAATTATAAAAAAGGGCGGACCAATTAACATTAAGCAAAAAACTATCGATTGAGTTAAAGTCGGCAAATTTAAAATTATTAAAAACATAATTACACATTAAAATATCACGGCTAGTATTACATTTTACATCAATCACATAAGCATTAATGCTGCACTCTCTTTAATTATTTCTTGATAAATTAAAAAAATTGTCCAAATAGAAGCACAATGTCTGCAATATATTTGTTAGTAAAAAGTGCTCTTGACAACATTGAGAAAATCCAACACCTGTAGCAGTTTTTTGCGATTTGAGTTGTGCGTTTGCTGGTGTTGATCATGCAATATTAACTGAAAAACTGAGGCATTATAAACTTAGAAAAATGATCAAAATAACAAAAACTGTGGAAAACACCCAGTCAATTTCATCAAAATTATTAACATCAAGGTTCCATTCTTGGACTTTTATTTACTCTTTATATTGATAACTAGAAAGCGGATTAAAAATACAAAAAAAAAAACGCTTAAAAAGACATGAAAATGTTGCTAAAAAAGCGATAAAAAGCACATGACACAATTGAAAAAAAATAATAAAATTATAAAATATTTAAATAAAGGTTTTATAACATTTATAATTATAACAGTTTGAGTGATAAAATTTTTTACACACATTTTAAATAATATAAAATTTTTTTAAATTAATTGAAAAAAACTATCCACAAAAACAGTTAATAATTAAATCTTGCTCTAAGTGTTTACTGTAAAATTCTGTCTTTGATCACTTAAAATGTTTTTAAAAGGGATAAAAACTTCATTTTACATGCACACTTGTTACTGGTGCATGTGCAAATTTTGCTTTAAAAGCTGGATTCATATCAAAATCTGGAACATTATCTCTACTTAAAACACAGTTTATTTTATTTAATGTAGATAAACTTCAATTTTTCAAAAATACATCACCGGATTTTGATTTTACTGTGTGCCCAATATAGCCTAGTACTTTTAAAATTGCATCTTTGAAATTTCTATTTATACTTAGACTTTTATTTAACGTATTTTTCTGTTTTTCTAGCGACTTTATAGCATGACTCACAACAACGTAATTGTCTTTTAAAAAAGCTAAATTATTTTGAATTTTTTTATTTTTTAGAACTGCTTGGCAAGTTTTTACTTGCAGGATCCAAAAACTGTATTACAACGTTTTTAAATTTTTTGAAATTGAGAGAATCCCCGACCTACCGATTATTTTGGGATTTATAAAATACAGTTATTTGATTTGCTTGAAGAAGTGGCACTAAAATACTCTATAAGCTCAGTCGGGATTTACAGAAATATTAAACTTGTCTAAATAAAATTATTAAAACTATGCAAGATCTTGATACGTAAATTTTGCTTTACGTTTTCTAAAGAATAAAATAATTTGCGTTTTTTATGTACATTTTAATCCACTAAATTTCACAAAAAAAACTGATTAATAAAAAAAAAATGCACCAAAACTGAAGAAAAAGCTTAAAAATAAAAACAAATTTTGAAATAAACACCAAATTTAAAAAAACACCAAAAAAGCAAAAAAGCGTAAAAAAATTAGTGTCAAATGCTTACATTTTTTACAATTTGTGCATATATTTAGACATATTTTGGATGCTTTAACTATTTAGCGAAAGCATAACAGCTAGGAATCCACTCTCTATTGATAACCTTCTATTTTTTTTTTAAAACTGCACAATAACTATATATGTAGACAATACTTCAATTTTGATTTCCAAAAGTGGTTTTGTAGATATTGTATTAAAATAAACAGTGTGTTTAATGATCTTTCAAAATGGTTTTAAGCAAACAAATTAATGTTTAACGCTAAAAAAACAAAATATATTGCTATACACAATCAATAAAAACGCATTTTTTATTTAAGATCAAAATTGATGACATATCTTTGGAAAAAGTCAAATCTATCAAATTTCTTAAAGATGGAAGATTCTCTTACATGGCGTAAACATTGTGACATTCTTTCAAAAAAAGTAAATTCCAAAATATATCTTTAATGGAATTCATAATATTGCGTCATTTTTAATATTTTAAGATTTGCATAACCCTTAGTTACTGAGCATGGGTCAAAATGATTCAAGCAAAGTTTTAAGTCGCCGCTATTCTTTGTAGGTAATTCCCCGAGATACAAGAATTTTTGTATTTACAAATTAGTCAACCTGTTAAGTTATTATGTGTTCGACGGTGCGTTGACGCATATGTGCGCTCCAAGAAAAAAACAGTTGAGTCAGATTGGCCCATGATCAGTAAATGAGTTATAATTTTATTTGAAGTATTTTTTACATAATGGCTTTTAAAGCTTGTTCGTCCAATATAGTACGTTATGGTGATAGTGACTTTGAAGAAACAGTAATAAAACGGTTTCAAGAAACAGATAGTGATTGTGATAACGACAGAGATAAAAACTATCTGCTTCAAAGTGAACATGGCACTGATTCTGAACAATTAAAGAAAAAAAAAATTGACACTAATAGTGAACAAATTAAACCTAATTCAAAAAATACATATAATTGTTGTGCTCTAAAGTATTTTTATGGCAAAAATAGGCACAAACAAACAATTAAACCGGCAACCAAAGCTGAAAAACTGCCCATATTTGTAAAAAATGCATATGAATGTTTACCCAGTGCAGATTTTTTAACATTACCATTTTTTTTGCAATTTCTTTTTTTAATTAGTTAAGCATACATTTCTCTACAATATCTAAATATTAGAAATGGTCTGTTTTGTTTCAAATAAAAAAAAAAAAAATTTGTTTATGCAATAATAAAAAAAAAAAATTTGATTTAAAAGTATTTGGTATTAAAGGTTAAATGTTTTAATAAAGCTATCACTCAAAATTCAAAAATAAAAAAATAAAAAACACTATTATTTAAAGTTTTGTAGCAATTGGGTTAATACGACCCATGTTCAATTAATATGTTCAAATTTGTATGCTCAGTAGCTAAGGGTTAATTTTGCAAAATACAGTCACTGCTCAAATACGGATAATATTTTGAAGTTTGTTATCACATACAAAAAATGTTTTAAAAACGTGCTATTCAAATCTCGGATAGCTGTCGCCTATACTTTAAAAAGTTAAAAATATTGACATTAGTAAATTTATACATAACTGAACAGGTTTTTTTTGCATAATAAAACAAAATGCGTAGATATTAGCAAACTAATGCAAATTTGCACACTTACTCTAGAAACCGTACGGAGTTGATTCCGGCACAAACAAGTCATATAAGTAGAGTGAATTACAGTTTTGACTTGTTTGCTGTATTACTACATTTTTAAGATAAAAATATATTATTATTATTATTATTATTATTATTATTATTATTATTATTATTATTATTATTATTATTATTATTATTCTTGTTTTTCTCGGTTAACACCGGTAGCAGTTTATATAACGCTGGGCTTACACCAAAGGCGTTATATAATCTTAAAAATTATTTTAAAAATTTTCTGACTGTACGGCAGGTGTTTAAAATTACAGATTTTTGAGTTTTTATATAAATATTGTTATGTAAGTTTAAAATTTTTATATTTTTCTGAAAACTATGGGGAATAATTCCGGTGCTTGATATTATAAGCGGTACAATTACCACTTTTTCCATTGCCCATATTCTCTGTATTTCATCTGCTAACGCTGTATATTTTTCCATTTTTTCGTTGTACGTTTTTTCGATGTTATTAGTGTTAGGGATTGCAATATCTATAATATATGTAGTTTTATTATTTTTATCTATTAATGTCAGGTCCGGTCTATTATGATGTATTGTTTTGTCAGTTATTATTGCCCTGTCATAATATAACTTGTGAGTACCGTTTTCTAAAATTGGTTCAGGCATATATTTATAGTAGGGATTCTGATCTGTTTTTAAGTTTTTATTTTTTGCAAGTTGTTGGTGAACTATGTTTGCTACTTGATTGTGTCTGAATAAATAATCAGTTTGCGCCAGTAGTTTACAACCCGATGTTATATGTTGTATAGTCTCCGACTGCGCATGACATCGCCTACATTGATCAGTTTGCACATTACAATCTTTTATTATGTATTTTTTGTAGTTGTTAGTGTTAATGACCTGATCTTGTATTGCTAACATAAATCCTTCAGTCTCAGGAAATATATCAGCATGAGTGAGCCACGCGTTTGAGGCTTCTTTGTCGACATAAGATTGATCTAAATCATAAGAATGTCTTCCATGCAACGATTTTTGAGCCCATTTTTGTTTTATGGTTAGATCTGTAGAGATGTGTAACGAATAATCTGTAGTTATGTCTTGTAGATTTAATGGCGTATGTTTAGTATCGGCCAGAATTATAGCGTTATGCAAAGGCGATAAAACTTGCTTGGAATAAAAGAATTGCCTTAACAATACAATTTGCTTATAATGCAGTGCAATAATGTTGGTAAGACCTCTTCCCCCATGTTTTCTTGGTAGAGTGAGCCTATCTGTGTTAGCTTTTGGGTGATGTGCTCTATATTGTGTAAGAGTAGTCCGAGTTAACCTTTCTAGACGCTCTAGATCTGTGTTGGTCCAATTTATTATGCCAAACGAGTAGGTAAGTACAGGCACTGCAAATGTGTTTATGGCTTTAATAATGTTTTTGCCATTCAAGCTGGTTTTTAATATATTGTGAAGTCGTTGTTTATACTTGTTGGTCAGTTCAGTTTTAATTTTGCTGTGTTCTATCTGTCTTGATTGATAAAAACCAAGGTACTTGTAAACTTCTCCATCTTCCATAGGTTCAATGACTTCTCCGTTTTCTAGTTCATAAGCTGACATTTCTCTAGTTCCTTGACTGATACTTTGTACTTTACATTTGTCAATGCCAAACTCCATTCGAATATCTTTTGAAAAAGTTGATGCTATTTTTGTTAATTGTTTTATTTGAGATTGGGTAGTACCATATAATTTAATATCATCCATGTACATTAGATAGCTCAGTTTATATTGAGTTGTTTTATGATGTTTTATATTATTATTATTATTATTATTATTATTATTATTATTATTATTATTATTATTATTATTATTATTATTATTATTATTATTATTATTATTATTATTATTATGTTGTGTATGCACAGTATGTAGGTTTGGATATTATACCCTACACGCTGGTGTTTAATGTGAAACCGGAAGTACACCGTATTTCTATGGTCTCTCATTATCCTAGTGCTTTCCTTATTATGTGAGCTGTTCCTAGTATTGCAGTTGTTTGTAATTGCTGTATGTTATGTTTTCCTCTAATTTTTAATATATTTACGGCTAAGTTATTAGTGACCGTTCCAGTGGTGCCAACTATGATAGGAACAATTTCGGTTTTCATATTCCACATCCTCGAAATTTCAATTGACAAGTCACGATACTTTAGAACTTTTTCCGCTTCTTTACTTCTAGTATTAGTGTCATAAGGTATTGCAACGTCAATAATTGTGCACATACTTTTGTGATAATCTTTTATGACAATATCAGGTTTGTTTGCTTTTATCTCCCTGTCAGTATGTATTTGGTGATTCCACAGTATCGTGACTCCATCCTTGTCTGTTACTTGTTCTGGTTTGTGATCATACCAGTTTTTGTCTACTTGTATTTTTAGATCAACGCATATATTGTAATGTAAAAGTTTTGCTACCTTATCATGTCTTTGTACATATTCGTTTTTTGCCAATATTGGGCAGCTGGATATAACATGCGCAATAGTTTCATCATTCGTTTTACATATTCGACATCTAGCATCAACATTTTGCTTCAAGATTTTTTTTGAAAAATACCTTGTGTTTATAGCTTGATCTTGAGTAGCAATTATTAGACTTTCGGTCTCTCCTTTTAGATTTGATCTATATAGCCATCCAAAGGTTCTAACTTTATCTATATTCTCTTGCAGTACACTTTGTCTGAGGTATTGGCCGTGCATTGTTTTTTCTTTCCATTTGTTTTTTAGTTCTGTTGATATTTTATTTTTAATATGATGTTTGTTTGATGTTGTGTCTCCTGTAAGTCTCTGTAGTTGTAAGTCAGTCATAAAGTTATTGGCAAGTTTTGATATAGATCTGTGTTTTGGGAGCTCTTGATCAAATTTGTAAACTAACTTTACAAACTTATCTGTTGTTTTGTTTTGTAAATAACTGTTTATATTAATAATAGCACTTCTAAATGCTGCTTCAATTTGTTGTAAACCTCGACCTCCTTCTTTTCGTGATACATAAATCCTGTCGGTATCTGCTTTAGGGTGGTGCATTTTGTACATGGTCAGCAGTTTTCTTGTACCTCTGTCCAGAATTTTTATTTCTTCCATTCTCCAATTAATTACCCCAAAGCTGTATTGAAGTACAGGTACCGCAAATTGGCCTATAGCGCGCATTTTATTTTTACTGCTTAGTTGAGTGTTTAATATTAGCCTTATTCTTTTTCTGTACTCTTTTTTTAAATTGTCTTTGATTTTTTGATGATCTAACCGTTCTCCTTCCTCTATTCCTAAATATTTGTAAGTCTCTTCTCCTTCTATATGTCGAAAACCATACTCACTTGCTCTAATATTTTCTTTTTGTTGTAGATATCCTTTTTTGAAGATTGCTTTAGCACATTTGTCAAGACCAAACTGCATGCATATGTCATCACTAAATTTTTTTACAGTAGCCAGTTGTTCTTCTAAATCGTTTTCATTCTTACCAAATAGTTTCAAATCGTCCATATACAACATATGGTTGATTTGTGTTTCTTTAAGTGTATATCCTGCTCTCATTTTATTAAGCTCAGTAGAGAGTGGTATTAGGCTAACGCAGAATAAAAGAGGGGATAGAGCATCTCCTTGAAAAATTCCTCTTTTTATTCTAATTGATGTTGTTGTGGTAGTATCAGTAAGAGTTTTTAATTTGATGTTTGTTGACCACTTGTTCATCATTTTCTCACATAATTGTATTATTAGTGGGTCCAAGCTTTGTAATATCCAAGAGTGTGGTACGCTGTCGTAAGCTTTTCTATAGTCTATCCAAGCAAGTGTAAGATTAGTTTTTTGTTGTTTGCAATCTTCTAGTATGCTTTTTGACAGCATGAGTTGGTCTTTACATCCTTTAGATCCTCTACAGCACCCTTTTTGTTCCATTGGCATGATACCATGTTCCTGGATGTAATCTTGGATTTTATGTGCCAAAATAGTAGTAAGGTTTTTGTAAGTTGTATTTAAGCATGTTATTGGTCTATAATTTTTTGGTTCTTGTGTGTTTTCATTCTTTGGTAGTAAGTAAGTTATACCTTTTGCTAACCATTCTGGGAAATCTTCTGCTATTAAGATATTATTATAAATACGGGCTAAGTGTGTATGTACTGCAGTTATTTTTTTCATCCAAAAATTTGGTATCATGTCCGGTCCTGCGGCTTTCCAGTTAGCTGACGTTTTAAAAGATTCTGTTACATTTTGTTGTGTTATTGGTTCCCAATTCATTTTTTTGTCATTGTGTTCTTTTTCAAATCGGTCAACCCATTCTGCTTTTGTATTGTGTATTATTTCTGTTTCCC
This sequence comes from Tachinus rufipes, assembly GCA_963932245.1. Taxonomy (NCBI): domain Eukaryota; kingdom Metazoa; phylum Arthropoda; class Insecta; order Coleoptera; family Staphylinidae; genus Tachinus; species Tachinus rufipes. The sequence goes on from OZ010743.1 coordinate 73,776,465, forward strand.
ATAGTTCTTTCCAAAATGTTTCAACTTCCTCTTGCTGTGGAAATGCATTTCCTTGAACTTTTGGTTCTTTTAATGATCTGTAGAAATTTTTGCTGTCTGACTCAAACTTTTTGTTATCTAGGAATTGTTTTTGTCTTTTGGTGTATCTTCTTAATCTTTGTGCACTGGCTGCTATTTTCTGTTTTACTTCTTCTTTCTTTAGATTTAAATCGGTGGTTGAGGTAATGCTATACTTTTTAAGTACTTGTTTAACTGGTTCTTTATAAATAATATTTCTATTTACATAGTTGATTTGTGCTAACCTTGACATATCTTTTCTCAGGTTTTGGATTTTTTGGTCAATTCTTCTCTGCCAACTACTTCTGTTTGTTTGTAAGGGTTTTTGTGTGTTTTTTGTTCTAACCTTCAAAAGCATTTCAGTTATTGTTGCAGATGTTGCGTATATTAATGAGTTGATTTCAATTAAATCTAGATTATTTTTGATTAAAAATCTTTCAATAAAAGTGTTGGCTATTGTGATAAGTTGTTGTGCTTTTTTGTTAAACCTAATTTTTTGCAGTTTTTTTCGTTCATTAAAGTCTGTTTGTTTAAAGTAGTTATACTTGCTAAGTATTAAAACTTCTAACTCTTGTTTGTGAGATAAAACTTGTTCGCATATGATTTCAATGTTGTTCTGTTCTATATTTTCTTCATTGTTACTAACTCTAGTTACGTTTAAGTTTTCAATGATTTGATTTTCTGTTTGATGCTCTTCTTCTGTTCTTGTTTCATTATTTTCATTTTCTCTTTCTTGTGTAGTTCTGATGTCTCTTACTATGTTGTCTATTTCAAGAGGGGTAACTTTATTATTTTTTTTAATATAGTTCCGCTGTGTCAGCAATTTTTTTGCATCTATGTGAAGTCTGGTTGTAGGATTTCTATTGCGCCAGATTTGGTATACATTATTATAGTTTTCGTTAGAGGTTTCTTTGCAGTACAGGTAACACCACATAAGTTCCTTATTATTATTATTATTATTATTATTATTATTATTATTATTATTATTATTATTATTATTATTATTATTATTATTATTATTATTATTATTATTATTATTATTATTATTATTATTATTATTATTATTATTATTATTATTATTATTTTAGGTTTCCTCAGCTTAGCTGGTAAGTAACGCGTACCTCGGCTGTTGATTGCAAAAGGTAAGCGTTTTTGTTGTTGTGTTAAATGTAGTCTACTATTTAACATTATTTAATTTTTAAGAGTCGTCATTCAGAACCTTGCGTACAATTCCACAGGTATCTATTATAACAGAACGCTGCATTTTCTTATAAATATAGTCGGATACTTCTATAAGTTTCAGATTCTCAAAGAGGGCTTTTGGTATCTCTCCAGTTGATCCAATTACAATGGGAATCACAATTACCTTATCCTGGTGCCACATCAATCGTATTTCATTTGATAGAGGTAAGTACTTATCTAGTTTTTCTTTATTTTTAGCCTGGAGGTTTGCGGCATTGGGAATGGAGATATCAATTAGGTAAGTATATTTCTTTGTTTTGTAAGTTAGAACTATATCTGGCCTATTGTGCGGCATTGTTTTGTCTGTTATTATTTCCCGATTCCAGTAGATTTTAAAAAGTTCATTTTCAGTGACATTTGCGGGGTTATATTTGTAGTAGGGGTCTTTTTCAACTTCGGGATCAATCTGCTTACATAGTTGTTGGTGCAATATTTTTGCGACATTATCATGTCTTCTTGTGTATTCCGTTGCGGCTAGTGATGAACATGCGCCGGTGATGTGATCTATAGTTTCAGGTTTTCCGGAACACATTCTGCATTTATCGTTTTCGATTCTATTATCATGTATTATGTGTTTCTGATAATATTTGGTCGCAATTACTTGGTCTTGAATACCAAGCATAAATCCTTCCGTTTCAGAGAAGATATACCCTTCTTTTAGCCAGCTGTTGGTAGCCTCTTTATCTATATGTTGTTGTTTAATAAGAGCTGGATATCTACCGTGTAACGGTTTGGTAGCCCATTGGTTTTCTAGAGATGCTGGGTCTTCTATGAAGGCTTTAGCGTCGTAGTTTTCATCGTAGAGTTTTAGGGGAGTAATTTTTCGGTCACATCCCACAGTAGCGTTATGAATATCGCTGGTGGTTTTTTTCTGACGGAAATAGTGACGTATGTTGTTGACTTGGGAGTAGTGCAAGTTTGTAATATGAGTTAAGCCACGCCCTCCTTTAGATCTTGGTAAGTATAGGCGCTCCATGGCACTCCTTGGATGGTGCATTTTGTTCTTGGTTGATTTTGTTCTAACAACACGGTCTAGTGCTTGCAACTCTGTATGTGTCCAGTTGATGATTCCAAAACTGTAAGTGAGTATAGGGATTGCATACGTGTTGAGTGCCTTAATTTTGTTTTTAGATGTTAGTTCCGTTTTTAGGACAAGGTCTAACCGTTTATTAAATTTGTTTTGTAATTCTTCCTTTGCTACTTTTTGGTCAATACCCTTTGATTGGAGGTAGCCTAGATATTTGTACAGCTCTTCCTCGTTCATCCCTTTAATTTCTTGGTTATCTTTTGTTCTGTGTGGGGCCTGATCTTCCCATTTTCCATTGACCAATGCATTCACCTTACATTTGTCAATACCAAATTTCATTACTAGGTCTTTACTGAATTTGTCTGTCTTATTATTATTATTATTATTATTATTATTATTATTATTATTATTATTATTATTATTATTATTATTATTATTATTATTATTATTATTATTATTATTATTATTATTATTATTATTATTATTATTATTATTATTATTATTATTATTATTATTATTATTATTATTATTATTATTATTATTATTATTATTATTATTATTATTATTATTATTATTATTATTATTATTATTATTATTATTATTATTATTATTATTATTATTATTATTATTATTATTATTATTATTATTATTATTATTATTATTATTATTATTATTATTATTATTATTATTATTATTATTATTATTATTATTATTATTATTATTATTATTATTATTATTATTATTATTATTATTATTATTATTATTATTATTATTATTATTATTATTATTATTATTATTATTATTATTATTATTATTATTATTATTATTATTATTATTATTATTATTATTATTATTATTATTATTATTATTATTATTATTATTATTATTATTATTATTATTATTATTATTATTATTATTATTATTATTATTATTATTATTATTATTATTATTATTATTATTATTATTATTATTTTTTTTTTTTTTTTTTTTTTTTTTTTTTTTTTTTTTTTTTTTTTCCTTTCACAGGTTAACCTGGTTTCATTGTATTAGACGGGTACATATTATTATTATTATTATTATTATTATTATTATTATTATTATTATTATTATTATTATTATATATTCCCCGACAATACAAAAATTACATTTATGTTAAAATCTCATTTATTCCAAGCTTTTTTGAATTTCAGTCTTACTATGACAGTATATTACTTTATATTACTTTATAATATTTTATTAAAATTTATACAAGTCAGGTTTTTTAAAATTTCTGTATTTTTGTAAGAACGTTTGTTGAAATTTAAAATTAACAAGTGTCACTTTTTAATTACTTATTTTATAATTTGCTAGTGTATAATCTTTAGCTGCACCACCTTTATTTTGTAACATTGACAGACCTGTAGGGTTGTTGACAACCCCCAAAAAAATGCTTAGAAATTACGAATTTAGGGATTTTTATTATTATAGCTGTACAATGATGTTTATCTCAACATTTGATACGACTTTTCAATTCAATATTTAGAATATATGTTTAATATTATGCTATAAAATTACAAAAACGCAGAAAAATGCTCATATTAATAAAAATATCATATTTTTTTTAATTTTCAATATTAAGACTTTAAAATGCAGAATTTATCCAATTATATCCTATATTTTGAGAAATAATATAAGTAGAAAAATTTCTCTCAAAAACTCTATTTATTCTGATAAAAAACTACAGATAGTCTTTGTTTTCCCCAATAGTTTTTTATCGTCTGCTGTCAGCGTATTATAGCGCGCGCAATATTCAAATTAGTTGCAAGTTCACCATAGTAGACTAGTCGAATTTTGTATTATATATATATATATATATATATATATATATATATATATATATATAATATTTCATGATTTTCAATAAAAAAATATTGTTTTTTTAAGGGCTGGGGTCGTAAACAGTCCCACAGATGCAGCTAAGGGTTAAGGTCAATAATTTCATTCCGCGTTTTGTTTCTAAACAAGTTACCTTATTTATAACTATGTTATTAAGTATTATACAGAGTGTCAATAATATACATGTGTGCTATGTTATTGTGGTTATTTATTTGAATTTAACATAAAATTATCTACAAAATTCAATTTTTTATTTTTGTTCTAGAGTAAGTAGACAAGAAGATATAAAAATGGTATTTTGTTTTTTCTGCCCAGCTCTGTAAATTTAATTAACTATGTAAGATTTAATTTGCAAACAAAAATTGCAGTAATTATGATAACGTTATAAACACGTGTCTTTAACTGGATGAAAAAGCAATTTACATAAAATACATTATTTATTAATTTTAAATTATATTATTTAATTATTTAATAAAATACATGCATTTTTTTAAAATAATACAGAAGGAATGCCGTTCGGTCTAGTGTTTCTATTACTTTTAAAAAATCTTTTTTTTATCTAAAAAACAATTAAAACTTTTGAGTTTATTTCATTTTTAAACTCTTATAATACTGCTTTGTAATATTTGCAAATTTGGTTCTCAAGGTATATTATAGCCAGAAAACAATAAGTTTTTCTAGCCTCACTAATAAATTTCTAAAAATGTTTGGAATTGTTTTAACTTTTTTGTGCAGTTTGCATAAATTTAGTAAGATCAATTCTTTGTAAAAATCAAATTAGAAAAAAAAAATCCAAACCAGACCAAACAAGTGAAACATATTTATAAGTAAAGATATTAGTAGATTTTTATTTAATCTAAATTTAATCTTAATTATTAGTTAAATAGTTCAAAGTAATTATAGATCTAATTTATTTTAACAATCAAAAAAGTTGATTAACTATAGTAAATGTTAGTATAACAATTTGTAACAAGTTTGCAACTCTCAAAAAGTTGTTAAAATAAATATAATGTAAAAAAAAAGTTTAAAATCAATTACTTAAATCTCATAAAACCCTCAAGTGGCCAACCAAATACTGACAATTGTTACAGCATTACTTAATAGGTAAGAACAGATTTAAATTAATGACGTTGTGCTTTTAACTCAAGTTGGTTAATAATTAGTGATGCACCAATGTGCAATCAATATTCTAGTTACTTGTTTTTGTGTTTAATTATACCAAAATTTAATTATAAAAACGTTGCCAGTCAGTGGTTTGATGTTAAAGTTTCGTATAATGAGAATCGGGAGTAAAGCACAATATCAAGTTATATAAACGAATTCCAACACAATTCAAAAAGAAAGACGGAAAAAAATATAATGATTGAATTAATGAATGAATTGATTTTTTAGATTTTTGTTTTTAGTTCAAAATATAATCAGCAATTGAATGTATATTAGAATTTGTGACTTTCAAATAATAAAAAAAATAAAAACTATTTATTATACACATTTTTAATGTCTACTACAATTTGGATTATTATTTTGTGTTTAAGTAATTCATATTTTTTTTGTCGGAGTGGTAGAATGTTTGAATAATGAAAATTCTTTCATTTTATGTTTATTTTGAAGAATACTGGAATACAAGGTATAAAAACAAAATGTAAATTATTTTTTTTTTTCATTAAAGTGTATTTATTCTACCAATTAAAAAAACCTTATAATACGTTATATAGCTCTGTTTTTAAATTAAGCATTAATCAATAGTATTGTTTGCGCCATTCTATTCTATAATTGTATGTATTGTTATAATTAATTAATTTAATAAGAGCTTGGTCTGGAAATAATTAAATATTATTAGTTGTAATAAAATAATTTGTCAAATTAAAGAATATATTAAATCTGCAGACTTGCAATATTATATTTCTTAGATTATAGACAATACTCTAAAAAATTATTCTTTTACTTGATAAGAGGCGAGCGCTTTACAAACGCTCGGTCAAGTGGAACATTTCCTCCAGTGCTGCATCATAAAACTTCACAGCACGAAACAAGTATATTGAATATTATTAAAATGTTAAAACATGACTAAATTGTTATATTTATATTTATATTTATATTTTGAACAAGTAAGAATCTACCATTAAATCGAAATCTGTTAGAATTTATTACCAGTGAGTATGCTGCTACACGTATGTATGTAGCTAATGATATTTTATATAACTTTCTTGAAAGTAAAGTTAATATGGTCCATGAGTGCAGCAACTTCCGGATTTACTCTAAAATCTCTTTAAAGTTACTACTGACTATCTAATAATATAATCATCATGAATTAAATAACCCCATGTCTTCACTGAAAACATTTTCATATTGCCGAGAAGTTAGTGTGTTTTTAATATCGGTCGGATCCGTCTTTACGTCTTGTATTTTATATGAACGGAGGATTTCCTGAAGGGCAGAAAGAGGCGTTTTGATGGGAGCGCTTGCAGGATGGAAATATTGCACATGTTCTTATTGTAAGACATATGAGACGGAAACTTCTAGAAGGTGGAATAGAGAAATTTAATATGTTAAAGGATATCTGTCCATATCTTTTTATATAAGATGTATTATTAGTATTCTAGAACATCTAAATATTATATTTATAAAAAATATTTACTTGTACTATATTTGTATGCATTAAAATATAAATTACAATCTTTAAAACAATATATAAATCAAACAAACTATTTCTATACAAAATAAAAAGCAATTTGTAATAAATATTAAATTTATTTCAAAAGTTTCTTAATGAAATTTCAAACTTAAAAGCATGAATCACTTTTCTTTGGTCATAATATTGAACAAGTAGCCTAATGATCAAAGACATTCATTCGTTTGCCAATATATTTTATAAGTTTGTTATAAATTGTTAAAACTTTAAACTTCCTTTTTACTCTTTTCTTGATTAAATAAACTTTTTATGAAAATTGTGTTAAAGCTCAAAATACAGGAATTATACAAATTAATGTTGAATAATATTAATATAAATCTATTTTCAGAAAGTTTTAATATAGTTATGCATAATTTTATGAATAATAACTGGACGAGCTTCAGAATTCTCATGAAATTTACAAAGTTTAATTAATTTGGTAAATTCGGACTGAGGAATAGTTCAAGTATAATTATAAACAGAATGATTACTTATTTGACTTTTAAGTAAAATATTATTCAGTTTATTGTTTTATAATCTAACAAGTTATTTATTAAAACTACTGATTTTGTAATAAGCCTGCAACATTTACAAAGCTGTATAATAGTACTTACGTATCGATTGTGTAACTATAAGTTATATGGCATCAGTTTGCAAGTTTTCTGATGAGCTTTCATCTTGTCATAAAGAAAAAGGAACAATTGCTATAAAACTTATTTGATATACACAAGTTGCATACAATTTTTTTGAACACACACAGCTAATTTAAATTGGTTTGAAATTACTTTGAAAAACTCAAAACGAATATTTTTAAATTTATTAATGTTTTATTTAAAAATATAATAATGTTGGCAGCATTGGATGCCTATCATAAAAGTTTTTTCATCAATTTTTAAGGTTAATAAAACTTTGTAAAAAATAAAACTTTAAAAGAAGTTGTGCAAAAAATTTATTTTTCTACTTTTTACAGTGATGTGCCATTTATAGAACTGCTATACGTATGTTTCACTGCAAGCAAAATAGAACTATTATGCACAAAACAAAAGAAAAACTTTGAAAACAAAATAAAATTTTTGATCAACTGGTTTTATTTAACAATATTTTTTATACTTTATAGCTGGATTTTGCTGGATTTAAAATTTAATAAGAATTTTTACACTTTTTAAGAGTTTCTGGTACTTTCTGACAATTGTTTAAATCATAGTAGTAGGATTTTTACTAAAATTAAATTTTCAAGTGCAATTTTGTTTTTTTGCTTTTAACTAAAATTATGCTTTCAAATATCCCAACAAATTTAAAAACTAATGTCATGAATGCCAGAATTTTTAAAAGATTGTAAAATTATAATGTACGCTGACGACATTTCAATTGCTGTTAAAGCTAAAACTGTTGAAGAGTTGAAGATCAAAACTGAAATAGTAATTAATTCTTTGTGCACTTGGTGCAATAATAATATGTTAATTTTAAATAAAGCTAAGACTGTGTCCATGTATTTTAATAATAGACGTTGCATACCTTTAAATTATAAGATTAATATTAATGGTAATGATTTTATTTTTTCAAACTCTACAAGATTTTTAGGATTACAAATAGATTCGGATTTAGGGTGGTCTACACAAATTGACAGTATATGTAAAAAATTAAATAGTTCATTTTATGCAATATTACAATTATAGGACGTACTGGATACAAAAGCTTTAATCAATATTTATTATGCTATTGTTTTTAGTCATTTGCAATTTAATGTAATGTTATGGGGTAACACAACAAAATCGCAACGGGTCTTTATACAGCAAAAACGAATTATACGAATTATTTTCAATCTTAACTACAAAACTTCATGCAAATCCACATTTGTTGAAAATAAATTAATGACGCTGCCAAGTATTTATATTTATAAATTACTGCAGTATGTAAAAGTAAATATTGCTACATATTCCCAACTTGGAGAGACCCATGAGTATAATACTAGACAAAAACAAAAATTGGCATTTATTAAACATAAAACAACGTTATTTGAAAATAGTCATATGTACATGGGTATAAATATGTATAACCAATTACCAAATAAAATTAAAATATTAAATTTTATTCCCTTTAAAAAGACTATAAAAGAATTATTAACAGTAAATCCACTTTATAAGACGAACGAATTTTATTCAATTTCTTTTTAATCTAAGTATGTTTTTATATGTGAATATCTGATTTAAGTTAGATGTGTATTAATGTGTATTGTATGTTACATTATTGTAATTTTATCAATGTTGATTTTAACACGCTTATATTTTATTAATTTTATGTTATTTTATTTTTATATTATTATATTATATTTTTAAGTTTATTGACCTTTTACATACTGTGTATTTTATATGCTTGATTGTGTGAATAAATAAATCTATCTATCTATCTATCTATCATGAAAAAATTCTAAATCTAATTTAAACATGGCATTTTGATAAGGTCAAACTACTATTGACAGCAATTTTTCTTGTTGCCGAAAACATTAATGTGCAAATATGTGTTTTCTGTTAATGTCAAAATTTGTAAAATTGATTAAAAACGTTTTGCTTGCTTTAAAAATGTTTGTACAACTTTCATTTATATATTTTTACAATTGGCAGCAATTTTTGATGTGGGGTTTTTTTAATTCTAACTTCACCCTACGTTTTTATCATATTAATATATTGTGTTATTGAAGTTTATGCCTGTGATTTGTTTCAGTTGCGCAATTTTTAAATTTAAAAACTATTATATAGAGTGAGTCGGAAGGAACAGACTAAACTCCAGAAATATATTATACACGTAAAAATAATGTAACAAAGCTCAAATGTTGTTATCCAATTTTTATTTGTTTTCAAGTTATAGCAAAATATTGTGTAACTAGTGCTAAAATGCTTTACAAATCTTTTGTTTTTGCCCACCTTTACTAAAACCACATGGTTTGGTTCTAAAATGCAAGCCAAAACGACAATTTAGAGACTCTTGACGTCATATCTTAAAATCTGACATTAGTGACATTATAATAAACAATGAAATTTTCTAAAACAATGTTTTTATTTAAAACAAACAAAAAATTGCATTTGATAGAGAGAAATATTTTTCAAAACTAGTAAATAGTAAATCGGAACAACTTGAGTCAAAAATTGAAATTTTATGCTTTATGCTTTATGCTTTTTACGGCTATTTTACATCGCCACAGTAAGTCTACGACTTGTTTAAAGTGGTTTGATGGGACCAACAGCTTAATACGTGACTTCCGAACCACGCTGGTGGATAAAGTGCAAGTTATCATTTCAACCATATTTCGGGGATCGAACCCGGGACTGCTCGCATGATATGCAAGTGCTCTACCATTGAGCTATCACTTCATTTAAAGTTTCAATTTAGATAACAGCGCCGATAAAAATTAAACGCTTCCGTAACGTGCAGTGTTAGTTAGATTAACTAATATGATTCTCCAATAATACAAGCTCAAATAACAAGACAAAATATCTTGCGCCAAAGAAGTGAAGCACGAGCTGTAGTAGTCATATACAGCAAATGAAATAATTAAATCTTTTATAACCAACAAAATGTGTACAATAATTTTAAATAAAACGACCCAAAATGAGAAGCAAGCAATTTCAAATTGTAACATAAATCAAATGCAAAAACATAAAAATACTAACCAACCGCCACCAACACGTAAAGTTTTTCAACCATTTACCAAAGATAAATTTGGTTTATTTTTGGATTTTAAATTTTTATTGCAGTTCTGTTAATAAATTTAATAAAGAACATATATCATTATTTGTTATTTTGTTCTGCCATGCTACGTGGTCGGTTCAAAAAGTTTTATTTGTTTTGATAACCAGATTACCGGTGCTGAAAGAATGAGATCCGACAAAACTATGCTAATTTGAATTATGCTAAACAAAAATTTAGAAAAAATTATAAACTATTTAAATGTGTAACAGTAGATAAACAGATACTTTGTTATAGAACATACAAAGTTTACTCAATATATTTCTTCTAAGCCAGCAAAATAAGGTATGAAGATTGGTTGGTCGTGTGCTTTGGCAATGTTTATGTATAACAAGGTAAACTTAATACTGGTAAACCACCAAAAAGTAAATGTCAAGTCAATGTTATTAAAAATACAGTTTTTGATTTAGTTAAAAGTTCTGGAAGAAATATTACTACAGACTATTTTAATAAAGTTTTTATCTGATCAATACGTAGAACTTTTGAAATTAGAATTTAGTAAAAAATAATAACGTTTGTTTTGTTAGTTAGATTTATAAACTCTACAAATTTTGCGTTTAGTAAAGAAGCAATTTTATATTTGTATGTTCTTAAACGAACAAATTTGTTGATTTCTTATCATTGATGCATACAACAGACAAAGTCGAGCAAATTATTGCTGCAAAACTAAAAATTATAACATATTATAATAAAACTAAAGGAAGTTGATACAATAAATAAAATGCTTTTGACTACACAGTAAAGCGTAAAACTGCTGGCTTATCATTTATGTGAAGAATAATTTACAAACTGATAGACAGCTTTTAAGTAAAATATGCATGCCTGCTATAGAAACTCGTAGCGTAGATATAAAAGTAAAAATTATTTTGCACGCAGCTCTGTAGAAATAGTTTTAAGACGTCAAATAATATATCCTGCTGCTGCAATCAATATAAGTCTATTCAATATTTTTTTTATTTCACGCTATAAAATGTTTTTATATTTATTATTTTTAATTAATTAAATAATAATAATTTTCATATTATCTTATTATTATTAATTAAAAATAATGAATAAACATCTAGTTCGCAATGTTTCTGAGCGTATTCAGTAGTTGGAAAATGTTATATTTGTGAACAAGTTAATCATAGAAGTACAAAAAAATATGTAATTTTTTTGCAAGCACTACGTTGCAAAGGCAATATGCAAAAATTATAAACAATATTAAATATACTGTCTATTTTGCATTAATTTCAATAAAGTTTGTAAAAATATCTTTTATCAATTATTTACAATATTCTCTATCTTGTTTTATTTTAAATTGTTAAAGGTAAACTGATACCCAATCCGTCACCATACGTAAAAAATTTAGACGTTAATTTCTCAGTAATAAAAAATAACTAAACAATAAAGATAGTTAAAAGATGAACTGAATCTTAAAACTTAAAAATTTTAAATGCTAAAAATGTATATGTTTAAAGTTGAAACAGGGTATCCCTGTCAGTCAGTAAAGGTTAAGTATATGGTTTAGATACTTACAGATCAGCAACTTAACTCATATACATAGCTCTGACCAGGTAAGAAAATATGTGTTTTTGTCTGGTTTAAATTTGGATTAGTAAAAATACTATATTAAATTAAAAAAGTGTGAAACAAGTATAACTTTAAATGATTGCAATGCAACACATTCCTTCTTTTTATTTATGTTTTTATTATCTTACCACATTTTTTCAATATATGTTCTATGATCTTATTATTTTTTCCACACATTCTGCAATTTTTTCGATTCTTTTCTGTCCAAAATTCTTTTCTTTTTTCATTTTTACATCTAAACTTTGCCACAGCCTTTCTTTTTAGATTCCCATAAATCGGAGTCACTAGGTACTTTGGCAATTTGTTTTACACATTAAAAACATAATTTTCATTTTGCATCAAATTGTTTGCCCCTATCCAACATTTTTTCATAATATTTTTCCTTTTTATCTTATTTTTTTTATTTTTTTTTATTGTATTTTTTTTAGTTAATCTTATTTTTTATATCTTTTAAACATTTATGCAGAATTTTGCTTTTCTTGTATTTTTTCTTTTTATTGTGTGACTTTATTTAATTTGCTTCCACTTTCTTGCTTCCATTTATTTTTTAAGTTCAAAATGTGATATTTAGTAATTACATATTATGCCACAACAGCATAAAAATACATTTAAATTTCAACGAGTAAAACCACTTTTGCTGACACTATCACATTGAAGACTAAATTTAAGCAGTTTGTGAACATTGATTTTAAGTAATTGTGGCTGATAAATCTCAGAAAATATTGAATTTGTAAGTTTATTTCATTTATTGATAGTACGTTTAAAGAAATCTTTTTTTTTAAGTTTTGGTTTTACATCTCAGAATATTTGTTAGAATTTATAGCAAGTCTTTTAAAATATCTATAAAAAATGCTATGATCTGCAACATTACACATGTGTTGTAACGTATCTAAGTCATAAATCAATTTTAGATTGGCAATGATCCAAATAGCTAGTTTCGGAATAGAGTTTAAAAGAGATAGTGTAGTTTTCAATGCTCTTCCCCAAACTTGGAAACAATATTTGATACAACGACAAATATAAGTTTTATATACTGGGTGATAGGTAAACATGCGGCTAAATTCAAATGGGTAATTCTTAGCATATTCTATAAATATTTTGTTTTATGATGATTTCTGAAAAACTCCTTTGTTTCAAAGATGCAGGGTAAACCTGTAAATGTAAATAAAAGTATAGCGTACGTTAATAAGTATATCAATTACAACAAATTAATAAGTTTATCAAGTACAAAAAATTGTTAACAATAACTTGAAAAGGCTGTTTTATCTACTAATGTACAAGTGGATTGCATTTAAATACGTCTTGTCATTGATCACCACATGTATCGGTCGCATCGGTTGTTTTAAATTTCATGTATGGTCTTGCTGATGGCAATTTATTACAAGCTAGACAATTGTACATTAAACGGTTTCCTGGCCGTAATATCCCCAACCAAAAAATCTTTAAAAACATTCATCAACATCTTTGTAAAACAGGCACATTGAAACAAAATAGTGGACCAAAAAAATCAATGATACTAAAAACGGTACAACTGGAACAAAGTGTTCTAGACGTAATAGAAGAATCCAAGTAGTTCTACGCAAAAAATTGCAATTACTTTGAATGTAAGTCATTAGACAGTTCAAAAAATTCTTAATGGCAATTTGTTGTATCCATACCACTTTTAGGCACTACTACCTGCTAGTTTTCCTTTACGTATTGCGTTATGTCAATGGAATTTGTAAACATTAGTTCTAACGATGAAGCCAGTTTATCAAAAAATGCAATAAAGAATTTTTGTAACAACCAAACAAGAATTGCAATGTGGTTTATGCACAATGATGCACCACCACATTTCAGTTTGGTTGCTAGTGATTATTTAACAGCAACATACGGAAATTGCTAGATTGGTTGAAGTGGGCCAACGCATTTCCCCAGACTTAAACTATTAGGATTATTTTTTATTGGGCTATCTGAAACCATTAGTTTAAGCTAATCCAGTCTAGAATTTAAACAACTTGCAAAATCGGATAAATGCTCGATGTAATTCAATTAAAAACAACCCTGGTGGTGACAAAAAAATTAAATGCTTGTATCCAAGTTGGGAAAAGTAATTTTAAACATTTATTGTACATTTAACATCTTTTCATGTACTTTTTGATAATAAAACGTAGTAACTGTTGCAAATTTTGTTTACCCTGTATCTTTAAAACAAAAGAAAGTTCAAAAATTATCATAGAACAAAACATTCTAAGAATAGGCCAAGGAATAACCTCTTAAATTTTTGCCGCATGTTTACCTTATTATATACCCAGTATATGCAAAGTTGAACAAAATAAAAACTTTTTACATCAATTAAAAAACCCTAATTTTCTAGATACTTTCAAAGTCATGTTGATAACATGGTTGCTCTAAAAAAAATTATGTGAAAATGTAACCCCTAAAAAAACAAATAAAAAAATAGATATGAATTTGTTGTTTAGTTTAATATTTGATTCTGATAATACCTCGGATTTGGATTTTGAAACAGTAAAAAGTTGAGTTTTTTGAGAGTTAAAATTGACCATGTTGAGAATACCCAATTCAAATATTGTATTGAGATTTTTGTTTATAAATGCTACAGATTCTAACCTAGAAATTTCAAGACGCTCTGCCATATTTGTCGATATGGTCTTTGAAAACTATAAAGTATGAAGGGTACTATTTCAGTCAAAATGCAAATGTTTTTAGAATTATAGGTAAAATTTTATTTATACCTGATGCTTTTCTATTATTTAATTTAAGAAGATATCTTTTGACAACCCGTTGCCTAAAATAAATTAGACTTATTATTTTTCCACTAGCCGGCGTTGTAGTTACAGCAACGATGGGATTTATAATAGTAGAATTAGATGCAAAATATTTTAAATAAATATGTTTTTTTTTTTGTATTAATAACTAAATTGTTTTGATTATTTTAAAGAGAGAATATTGAAAAATTTGTACTACCTTGCAATGAATTCATTGTTTTATAAATTTTTTTGTTGTTTATGGAAAGCTGAGAAATTTGATTAGCTATGTTTCTGTCAATCTTAACTTTTTCAGATTGTATTAGATTGTCACAATAATTACGAGCTAACTTATATTTTTTTTTTTAGTTTGTTAAAAACAAGTACTGATGTGCTTCTTAAATGTTTAAAAATAAAATTATTAAAAAAATCCTTTATTTTTAATATGTTTATCTTGGAATAATGATAGATAAAGCGCGGTTTAAGTTTGGTAGTAATAGGAATAAAAGTTTTAACATCAGAAGTAATAAGTAAATAATCAGAATTTCCTAAAGCAGCCTCAAAATTAGTTGTTAAAATTTCCAAAATAGTTGAAAGTTATAATAATAATCTTGGTTCACCAAAAAGTCTATCACAAGGAAAATATGTGGGTTATTAAATAAGTTAGGTAAAGTTATGAAAAACAGCAAAAATCATAGCTTGTTGTCCGGTTAGTGTTGTAGAAGATAAGTGGTTTAACCATTAACTATTATGTATAATAGTCTTATCGCAAAGATTAAAATTATGAAATATGCAATGCCTTGAGTTTCGTACGTTGCCAGTCTAGAATATGTTTGTTGTTTGTGAATGTAGGCACAATCACCCTCTTAGACAGCAAATGAATGTTTAAAATAATAATCGGAACCTACTTGATTAAAGCGATCTAGATCTTTATTGTTTACGTTAGATTTTGTCAAAAACAGAATATGGGGTTTTTTATGTTCAAGGTGTTGGTGAACAGAGTTTAATTATTTTTTTAGACCACAAATATTTAAAAAATTAACTTTTAAACCACAAACAAAGTCATTGTTAATGTTTGGTTGATTAAATTGTATAAATAGTCTTTGTCTTTACCAAGTCGTTATCTGATGGGCCTTAAAAAATTAGCATCAGCTGCCCAGCATTGCTGTATTCTTTGTTGTAAAACAACTAATTGTTTGTGTTTCTTAGCGCTTTTTTATTTATTTTCATTTTTAAGGTATTTCTTAATAATTAATGTTTTATCCATTTTGTTTTTTAATATTTTTTCTAATTTTTTCTGTCTTTCTCTTAAGCTTTGCATTTTACTAAAGTGTGTTTTGCATTATTTTGTGTTTTTTTTACAGAATAGAGATCTTTTTTCTTTTTTGATCTTTTCTACCCATGCTTTTATTTCCGGGATTAGTTTGCAATGTCTCTGTCATTTTTCTATCGTTTTTTTTCACTATCTATTCTACGGGAGGTGTTGCCTTTATCACTTTTTTGGCTATTGTGCCACTGTTATGTAGGTCCTGCTAATCTTTAACATGATTGCTCTCGTAATTCCACTTATTTTATTTCTGTTTTTGTTTTGTCTTTATGGTTTTTTTCATAGTTTTGTGGTGTATAACAATTTGCTTTTTATTGTCGTTGCTATAAAAAATACGGCTTCTTTTCTTTAATTTCTTAACATAGACTCTTATGCGTAAGAGAGTTGTCTCGTCCTTCATTAAAAATCCTCTGCGTATCGGGCTGTCAATGCATATAGAAGGCATGCTATGATTTACAGAGTCTTTCTAGACAGTATTAAGTAGTAGTCGACCATTTTGAAATTTGGGCCAATTAATAAATGTGTATTTTCTTTTTAATAGTAGTGCAGTCCAGGGTTTGGGTGTACACATCTTAAGAGTTGATTCTTTGCACACCAATCTTTTAGCTTTAACGTTATTTATTATGTTGGAGTGCCTTTTTACACAGCACATAAACATAACATAAATAAAGTATTTTCTTAAATTAAATATAAGAAAGCATCAAGTATAGATAAAGTTTTACCTAACATTCGTATACATGTGCAAATAAATATGCTATCATATAATAAAGACACATTTTTGAATTGATGACAAACTGTTCAACCTATACTTAAAAAAATCCAATTCTTAAATTATAGGACAATTAAGTAATCAAATGGTGTTTGGTACATTTAGCATGTTATTAATTTGTTCAAAAACAGCATTTTAAATCATTTATTTTCAAAACTTTTATATATAAGGCAAGGAATAGAAATGTTGTTTAAAAAAAATTGCAATGACGTCATAACTATTTAAACAGATAAATTTAGCCAATCTAACTTGTCGTACAACGTAATTTGTAATTTATATTTGTATTATACTTTGAGTGCAAAGAAAAACAATACATTTTAATTTAAAATAATGTTTGTTAAAATTGTGATAATGGGTTTTGATGTTTAAAAATGTTTTTTGTGTAATTACCAATATGTGCGTTTATTTTATCATTTTACAGAAAAAAAACGTAGTTAGAAATTAAATATATTTTTACTACCAACTTAAAATACATTTTTCATTTTAATTTAATATCACATTGTAAAATAAAACTCAGTTAAACATAGGATTAACATATAACTCAAATACTGGCCTTAAATGTCACTTGAAAATTATCAGATAGAGTTTATAAACGTTAAATAAATTTAATAACATGGTTTTTGTGAGTTTAGTTTAATTGACTAATTTAACGCTTAATTACTTTAAAAAAGTTTTATATTGCCAAAATCTTCAGTTAAATTAATTTAGTGTTTCATAAAACCAGCCTTTATTCTATCTAAATAGCGGACGTTTTAAGAGTTGAATTAATTCATAAACTAATTTAAACAATTATTCAATAAACTGAATAATTATGTAATATGGTTTGTTTTTGGTGCGTATTATTTACAAGTAATTCGCTCAAATAAAAATTATGCTAAATAAATACTAATTTATTTTAACAACCAAAAGAAGAAAAAATAGCTAAGTTATTATACATTTTTTACTATTATTAATTGTATCTAATAATAACAAATAATACTATAGTGTTACATCAATACATGTATGATAAATACAGATAATATTAACAAACTCTAAAAATTGATGAACAATGTCATCTAGTTCTAGTTTTCTATATCTAAATACAAGTTCTAAAGTACTACAAATAAAATGGCCAAACACCTTTCTGTTCTCAAATAGAATTAAACAGTATGATTTAGTCTAAAGACAGTATATTTTTCAAATGAGTACAATTATTTCAGTACATTAAGTTTTAAAAAATACAATAAAATATTATAAATAAACTTACGTCTGTATCGCAGCAGGTATCCACCTTTTACTTGCTTGTTGAGTACGCCTGAAAAAACAAAATAAAGTAAGTGACAGATTTTATAATAACAAAATACTATGTGGTATTTATTTTATTACGACTATTATTACTTTCTGTGTCATAGTTAATTACTTTAACTTACAAAATAATCTATAATATTGATAAAACACAATAATAATAAGGGGTTTTCATGTTATTGGCATAAATTAATTATTAAATATAACGTTTAAAAATTAAAAAAAAAATGATAACAAGAGTAATACAATATGTAAAAAATAAATATTTAATGGCGCAGTAATGATTTTGAAACTTTAAAAATAAAAGCTTTATGTTTTTTTGTATGTTAAATGTAAAACATTGTAGATACATTTAAGCTATAAAACAAGCATAGTCAAAAACTGAAGCATTTAGTTAAACATGTTATTACGTAGAAGACTTTTGTTGGGCCAAAACTAGTAAAATGTTTGCAAAAATAAATATGTGATTTTTTTTTCAATAGTTAGCTTAGTTAGTTTTCTGTACTTCAAAAACAAACTTAATATCATCTGTTATATGTAGTAGATTCTATTTACATTTATTTTATATTGATATGTTAAACACAATAAACCTACACAAGAATAGTAATATAATTTAGTATTTTCTTATACTTTTTGCCACATGTCTGTTTTAATAGTTTAAGCTTGATGAATCATTTCTTAGCTATCGATTATTTAGACAAAAAAAAATTATCATTTTTCTTATAAAACTAAGACCAAAAAGACCTTTAAGGTGGTCTTTAGAGACATTTTCGACTAATTTATTGTCGATGATGTTAAGAACTGGTTTGATATTTTCATGTTTTATGTTCAAATAGTGATTACGGCAAAAGACCATTAAGTTTTCTTAATAAAATATTGGTGTAACCTCGAGTTTATTAAAATTAAAGTAAAGGTTAAACGTAAATTAGGCATTATCAGCCAATGATATATGTTTTAAAAGTTGTAACATTTGGCAAATAAGTGCAACGCAATTTACGTTTGCGTAAAATGTGCACGTTTTCATCCTACAAACTAATGTTCCAAGAAAATGGGTGAAAATAAACTCACTCTTTCTAAGTGTGCTCAATCTTAGCAAACTTACACTGCCAGCTTTATAAGGTACTCAATGCACAAACTAACATTAGCTTAAACTGCTAACAACAGCAAAAGATGCCAATTCTTTAAAAACCAGCCAGTAAGCAAAAAGCAAACACCAAGACTTAAAAAAAACTGTATCTTGATTCACTCAGTATAGTGGTTTTAAAATGGCTGACACGCATAATAAAAACATTCTGCGTAGTATCTGCTTTTAAAACAGCAAGGGCATAAACTATAAGAAAAAAAAAATAGTGACGCGTTTCTTCAAAAATAACATTAATGTAATGTTATTATCCAAAACTCTCTTGACATTTAACTTACCACAGTTATCAAAGGTTTTTTAGAGATGTACTTGACCTTACTTTACTTAAGAACATTTCAGCTCAAATCTTATTGCGGTCATTAACAACTTCAGTTTAGAATACACTTCAGTAGTCTTAAATTTCTATAGACGGTGTATTGAGGACTTAACCAAGCTAAATTAGCTCAATAATAAAATAAAAAAAACAATTAATGATCATAGCTTCAAATATGAGCTCTTCATCAGCCATCACCTAACCAATGATTCAATTTAAATCAAAACTGATTTTTGTACTAAACTGATGTCATATTCTTTCTTACGTAAAAGGAATGACATTGGCCGTAAAGCTGCACAATTAAACTAGAGGTTCTTTATTGTTTGCACAGTACTCTGACGATACGGCACTGTTGTACACTTTAAGACATATAAAACTAATTGCGCTAAAACTTTAAGTTACTGGAAAGTAAAAATTAACCCAGAAAAGAACAAAGCAAAATACCTACGAAAAGAGTTAAATAAAAACCTAACTTTTAGATTGCACATAACAGCTATCCTGGATAAAGATATAAAGCAATTTTTAACTCCACTACTTTGCAAAGACAAGCAACAAGTTGAAATTAATCAAACTAATCATTTGTCTTATACTGACATACTCATGCCTAGTTATGGTTGCTTCTTCTTGTTTAAACAAGATAAAATCATTTGAAAGTAAGACTTTAAGAAAGATTCTAAAAACACCTTATTACATTTGTTACGCCTAATTGAGAATTGAAAAATTCAACTCCACCTGAGATCATATGTTAGTCTTAGCAAAAAACTTCTTTAATAAAATAACAAGTCATTATCTCGTAATGCTAAACAAAACAAACAGATTTCAAAATACAAACTTTTAATCAACATGTTTCTTCAACAGCCACCACACAAAATTAACGTCTACAAGGCTGGCACAAGATGCGCACTTCTAATAACCTTCAAAAACGTCATTTATAAAACGTCAGATAAGAATACAGAAATGTGTAAAACTTCGTGGTGTTTACACGAGTGGGTTTAGTCGGTAGGCACTTCCATAATTTTGAAAAGTAAATCCGACACATAAAACTTTTCAAGACACAACAAAAAAAAATTATTATAAATGTTTGGATACTTGTTTATATAAATGTTACTAGTATAAACAAAATAAAATATAAAATTATTTATATTAATTAACAACATTTTTACCAGTAATGACATAACATAACATTATTGTTACATTTATTGTAAAATATAAAATATTGTAACCACCACGTGCGTTACTAGATAATAATGCGTTCAATCCCTTAGGCTGGAACGTGTCGAGTTTAGGCTTTATAAGCATTGAAAGCACTTAGTGCATAAACAACTATTATTGTTTTTTGTTTACTCTTATATTTTAGTTTAATAGCTGGTTGTACGTAAATAGTCCGTTGCCTATAATAATTTTTTAGTCTATTGTGTTCTTCTTCTTGTGTTATGTCTTTAAATTTCTTAATGAAGTCTTAAAAATGCAAAACAAATGACTTTATTTTTAAGAAAATTGTTATTAGTTATAAGGTCTGTTATCATCTTGACTTTTTTTATTAAAGAACACGTTAAAGAAGATGCCTACTGTGTAGAAACGTGATGCATAAAATTATTTTTAAATAATTTTTTTATTAAAAAACATTATATAATTATTATATATGTACTTAATATGTTTTATATTAAAAAAAACACAATCTGTATCTTTTTTTCTAAATAGTATTATTAATTTAACAACCAAATCTACTTAATTGTCATGCATATTGATTTGCTCGTAGATGCCTAATAAAAATTTAAATAAAAGTAAATAAATGATACATTATCGTAACTTTTACATAATATTGTTACTATTAATATAAAGCAATATTATTTTAAATTCAAGTTGCAATTGAATTGGACCTACTGTTTTATTCATTTTCATATTTCAGTGTATTTGTACAAAGATTATTAAACTCAATGCACCGAATTTTCCACTTGAAAACGGAGTTTATTAATACTGAATTCTGTTAACAAAAATAATTGAATTGGTTGAAATAAATTATTTATTATAGTAGCTTGATAATATACACATGTATTTTACATTAATGATAAATACAATCTATAAATAATTTAATTTATTGTTGATAAATGTAATTAAATTTAGTTTGTTTTGCAGTTCATACCATTTAATTAATAACAAGGTTTTAATTAATTTTTTTTGTCAAATATCAATATTGCAATATATTACTTATAAAAATAAATATAATAAAACTATAACAACCGCATAGTATACCGGAAAAAAGTATAAACATATTTAACAAAATAAATGTAATTACAATATTTACAATGTACTTTAATATAAATAATAAATGTCTATTTAATATAATAATTATATTGTTGAGATTTCTATATATATAAAAAGATCAATACCCAAATACAAATGTATTTGAATCTTGATTTAATTAAGATTTTGGTGAAAGTATAGAGAAAAATATTAAATTGAAATTTGATAAAAAATTAGAAAAATAACAATAAATGAAAGCGGATGTTATGTTTGTATGTGGATTTGACAGCAGACAATTTGATACTGTACATGTTAAATCTTGTATTGTGTACGTGTTTGTTTTTGTGAATAAATAGTTAGAAAATGCAATTGCATAAAATTTAAAAGTTTTGATTCACACAATGGGTCTGCAGTGAAACGTTTATATATGTTATATAATTTGTTTTTTAAATTATACTTATAGGTTGGACCCCAAACTACAATACCATATCTCAAGATTGATTCAACATGTTTTGAATAAATTTGTTAAGAATATTATTATTCTTAAAAACATCTCGCAACAGTAAAATTTAGCTGCATGCAAGTTTTATTTTAAATTGAAATCATATCATATCATAATAATTATACTTTTGTATTAATAAAATTAATTAGATACAAATGTTATTATCACTATAAACATTATAAAAAAGCATGCTTCTAAAATTTTGTTGTAAATAGAAAGAAAAAAAAAATTATTTTATATTTTGCAAAAGATATTTTATATTGAAAATAGTTTTGGCATGAATAGACTTTGACATGAATTTCTTACTCTTATTTCTGCTATATTGTAAATAATTTTTAAAAACTGCATTTGATGATAAATAATGTTGCGGATATAAATTACGATATAAATTTTCTTAAAAAAAAATTGTTTATAAATATAATTAATAAACATTATAGTTACATTTAGCTGTATTTTAATCGTATGATGATCATAATTAACCAATACACTTGATCTTTTTTATTTTGCGTTTATAATTATGTCATCATAAATATTGATATTGCCATAAAACTTGGCATACACTTAGTATACATAATAAGTTAAATTTTACAAACCCCCACTTCGTTTTTATTTGAAAAAAAGTAAAACACGTTAGTAAGTTTTTATTTAGAAACTATAAAAATGCTATTAAAAACAGTTATTTTAAAAACTAAAAATCACATTAAAAAATTTAAAATAAACATTTTTTTTTAATTTTAAATAAAGTTATAATTTTTACCAACAAAAAAATTATAATAAAAAAATTTAAAATTACATTTAAAGTGGGCTGTTACAAACACTAACTAATATTTATAAGGTTAAATGAGTATTTTGCTAACCTCACTTAGCAAAAGGAAAGCACTTAAAGTTACAAATTAATAACCAAATTATTAAGCAATTAATTATGCATAAACCTAATATATAAAAAATAAAAAATTTATGGCATATTTATATAAATTGTTTAGACACTAAGCGCCAGTTCTTGTTTGCGTTCGTCAACAGTTATATAACAACTCATACCATAAAATAACTTGTTTAGAAATATTTAAAGATTTATGCGACTGTTACTGCCACTGCAATATTTTCTAACAAAGTACATTCCTGCATTTTATTGCACTGCATTCCATCCTTAACTTCAATAAGCAAAATAAATGCTTGCACAAATTTAATGTTTTATTAATAGTATTGGAAATAGTCCTGTGAGTTAAGATGAGAAAAACCTCCTTTAGATTTTGGCCACTTTCCAAACATTTAACTTTCAAATACCTAATAAACTTTCTATTTGCACTACTACAAACTTCATTAACTCTTTTGTCTGTAAACAAACAAGATTGTTTGGTTGAAGGTTTAGAATCTACTATAATAAGCTTTGTCAATTTCATTGCTCAATCCCCACCCACTAGAAGCCACATATAAGACGCTACATTACAAACAGATGGCCAAAGCTAATTGAATGATATAGCTTTCATAAATGTAAATAAAAGACTTTCACTTCACAGTTTTAACTGTTTATCTATCACCATATAAATAATTTTTCACCCTAAAGTTAATCAAAACAATCTGATTGATTAAAACTGGGTTATGTTTAACCACTTGTTTTACTAGAAGCTAGTGCCAAAGTAGTGTGTTGAAACTAACACTTTTCCAAACATGAGTATAAGCCTTTCAACTACCAATGTCCTTTTTACCTGGCTTTCAAGTCAGGTGAGTTTCACAAGATTCAAAAATAAACTCACGATTAAGTTTGACTTGTCCCTGACAAACTGTGGGTTTTTTAACGAGGTTGTTTCTTTGTCTATTGTCTGATTTTTGCAATCAGCAAAGGGGTTTGCAAAGGTTTTTTTTTTTTGCACTACACCCTCCCGCAATTGGGATGCACCGCAAATAACTTAGCAATTAAAATGAAATTTAATTGCCAATGTCAGTGATTTTAATAGGACAAAATTAAATAATCAAATGATATAAAATTGATAATTAATAAATCGATAAATAAATCATAAAATCTAACATTTTTATTTTCCCAAAATTGCGGTAAGAGTAATAGTTTTTTAACTGGTCATTATTCTCTAGTATAAAAAAAATGTTTCAAATTTAGTATTTATTGACAAGTGAATAAGAAAAAAATCAACTTTGCTATTTTTATTAATTTTTTTATTAAAAGGTATTAGTTTATATAAGATCTCAGTGATCTAATTGATTTGAAATTTTTGCGGTTTGTTTTATAAGTAGTTCAACACCAATAATTATCCATTCATACTTTGTTGCGGTATGAATCTCATTATTAGTTAAGACAAGTGCAGTTGTAGTTATTACTAGTTGTTATAATTATTATGGTCGCACTGTGTGATTACTTAAGAAGGAAGTGAATTTATTACAGACCACTTTTCTTTACTAGCGTTAATGTTGTCATTAGAGCAAAAAATATTATAGTATTAGTTGTTATTAGAAAAAGTATTCCTGCAAAGAGACTAGCATATTTAAAAGCCGCGTATAATTAAAAGACTTAACTAGTGAACTATTGATTAACTACATTTTTAGAGCTATTTAAGTTGTTTATTATATTAATTAAATTTACAAGATTATCACTCAATTGTGTTATTTTGGAAAACATTGTACAAGTAAATATCTTCTCTAATTTTTAAACTTTGCTTTTAGAATTTTGGCAATGTTGTTGTTTATATGGTTATGGTATTATACAGGATAATTTTTTAGTATTGCAAAGATATTTAAAAACAAATTCTTTGACTAAAAATAAACATAAAAATTCTTATAAAAGTGTGTTTGGAAACGTTTAGTTACTGATATAAAAGGCGTATTACATACCTCATACCACTACGTGTTAAAAAAAAACAAAATAATATTTGCTGTCCTCTTATTTTATTCTATCAGTATAGACTATAAAATAAATGGTTAGAATAAGTTAATTAATTATATTGGTGAAATTAATCAATAACCATCTCTAACGTCAATACATACCTCTATCTTACGACACATTAAATGCCAAACAAGTTCAAAAATACCAAGGTATGCTGAGTTGCTTCACACAATGCGGCAATGCAATTCTTTAATTTGTATGCATTTTTAAAATTTTTTATTAGAGTAGTATAAACCAGTTGTTTCAGATAATCCAAAAAAAAAAAATTAGACTAAAAGGTAGTGTACGTAAATTTCATCTAAATATTGAAGGTGCAACTGAACTAAGATATAGTGGAGTCTCATTGTGCACAAAATAATAAATAGATATGATATGGATACTAATGTTTTTTTTTTAATTTTTTTTGTATGTACTCTTGATAATCAAAAGAACATGTGTCGCACTACCTTGCTAATTAGATTCCACGTAAAACTTTACAAAAATAAACTCTGTTTATTTTTATTTTAAATTAACATATTTTTATTATTTTTTCAATTTTAAACTTAAAATTAGACTCCTAAAAAAATGATTAGAATTTGAGGCTTTATAATTTTTTTACAAATTTTTTATTTTGTCAAACTTGTAGCATTCTGAAGGTGTATTCCCTTCAAATCAGTTAAAAAATAGCGGCCGATATTTTTTTAGCAACCGTTAAAATGCGATTTGTATTCCGTACGGCAATTTCCGTTAAATTTTTAGTGACAAGAGTTAAAATCACCCGTTAGTTTGATTATTTTTAGCGGATAAAAACTTAGCTGCCGTTAAATTTTAAACGAAAATTTATTGTTTTATAAGTTTACTTTTAATTAATAAATACTAGCAATTTCAAGAAAATATATGATTACGAGTGCATATTACTGAATTTTATTAACCTAAAAACATTATATTTTCTCATATTTTATTGAATTTACGAATACAACATAGAAACTCACGTAATATGAGCAATACTTATTTGATGCCAAATTATACTTTTTTATTATTGTGTGGAAATGGAGTCATTATTAACATCATTAGAACATCAATTCTAGCCTATAACTCCTTATTATTTACTACATAATGGACCATAACCAGACTGTTCTAAATATGAATGCAAAAATTCTTAGCTTCTAACAAACGCAAATTACCGATATAACATAGAAGAGCAAATAATGTAGTATAAAGAATGTCTTTAAAGAACTCTTGTGTTGTTTAAACATTACTACTTTAAATCACTTTTGTAAAAAAAAAATATTTAAATTTACATTTGCGGTGTATTACATAACACAGTATTTTAATAATAAAAATCTTTTGAAGCATTCAAAAGTAATGTCAAGGATATAAATAGGCAAAATAGAAGTAAGAAACGTTAATGTTAAAACAGCACACGCACAACATTAAGGTATTGCTATCATAACCGGTAGATAACAGTGTTATATTTGATTAGTTGTTTAATTACAGTAAGTTCAAACTGAAATTCTGCCATAGATAGGTGACGTAAGTTAACATAATAATTATCAGGTTTATTAGTGTTAATAAGATTATTACTTTAAAAAAATCAGAAATTACTTCTGGAGACTTTTTCAAATTCAACGATTTTAGATATAAAAAACTTTGATTTCTATTCTGACATATGCCATAGTAGTGTAATTTCTTAAGTTTTTAATAAATCAATATTAATTATTTTTTTATCCCAATGTTGTAACACTGAATAATAATTTATAATTTCTTTTTTATATACTGAATAAAATGTTAGAGTGTATAAAATCCGCATTTAAATTAGTCTGGTTTGTATAATAATAAAGGAAACAAAATAATCTAGTTGCAGACAAAACAACTTTTTATAAAACTTTGCGCTAACAAGCTTAATTTTTAAAGTTTTTACAGTTTGTTACATACAATCGCAACACATGTATTTAATTTTTAACTGACATTATTCTCCAATAACATTCCCTCTGCTAAATCTGTTATGGCCTAGTTTAAAATGTATTTGTCAGATAGTGGACATCATAGCCACTCAATTTAATGAAACATTTCAACGTTGGACACACAGTGGTGCTATTAAATATATAGATATATATACATTTGTATCAATCGATTATTGAATAAATAATTCACATAATAAAATTAAATGTAATTAGAATATTGTACAAAAATGTTGCCTGCATTCTAACAAAATATTTTAGTCAATTATCAGCATTTTGAAAGAATTAATTTAGATGTTTGATACACATTATTTATTTTATCTTTTTAAATTTATTTTAATGAATAAAATAAATTGAATTTGTAATATGAAACTATTTCTAGATATTGAATTGCTTGCGTCACACTTTAATTAATTAATGTGAGTTTGTCAAATAAGGAGCTAAAATTAACAATTAATAAATTATGTAGCAAAGCATATATAAATAAACCAATAAACATGATCAAGGGTATTTACTCTATTATACTTCATTATATATATGTATATTAGGAGTAGGATCAAGCATGAAAAACTACTTAAAATACTTTATTTCTTTCTTTTCCAAGAATACTAAAAATAATTATAGTTACATATCACAATTTTTTTACAATTAGTAAAAAAAAACCTTTTTTATTGAAACATTAAGTGTTATAACGATATATCTATATAAGTTACAACTTGAAATAATTCTTTAAATACTAACAATATTCTTAATAAATTAAGTACAAAGTTGCTACGAAAACAAATACAAAT
The DNA here is from genome assembly GCA_963932245.1 of Tachinus rufipes. Taxonomy (NCBI): domain Eukaryota; kingdom Metazoa; phylum Arthropoda; class Insecta; order Coleoptera; family Staphylinidae; genus Tachinus; species Tachinus rufipes. Next base: position 73,804,604 of record OZ010743.1, read on the forward strand.
TTGTATGTCTTATACAGAAGTTAACTCATTCATATATGTTTACTTGTATTAAATTAGGTCGGGAACTAATTAGTAGAGTGAATTGCCAAAAGCATTTATATGGTATAGGAGTTGGATGATTGAATGTAATTGATATAAATCTCACAATTACGCTACTAGAACTGAAATGTATGTGAGCTCTCATGGAAATTATTGCGATATTGTTTACTGTTTCCCTAACATCGTTTATCATTATTGTAAAATTTAACCAATTGACATTAGATATAGCTTGATCATATTTTATACTTGAATCATTTGCAAAGTGTCTGTATATATTATTTATTTTATCATCAACTCACTTTTGGTATAAATTAGTTAAAGCAGACGTTGAGAAACTTTATATTTGGAGCAGATTTACTGAATTTAATTTACGTATCGCTGAACAAACTATATAATTGCAAGTGTAAATTATATTTCATATTGCTATGCGATTTATTATAATAAGAAATCTATGACAAAATTGTATATTTTAAAATTATTATTATTGTTTTAAAATATAATAAGATAAGTTTAACCGATATATTTTGTAGAGTAAAATTTGTAAAATATTTTAGTAATGAGAATCGTTGTGTGTTGTGCGGATTTATGATGTATTAGGATAAGAATCGTAGCAAAAAACCATAGCCGCTTCAGTCAAAAATACAAAACAAAGTATAATAAAACATGTACGTAATAGTTGTTTAGACATACATGTATTTTTAATTTAATTAGTAACAAAACATCAAAAAACACATATAAATAATGTGTCTTTGCGACTTATGGTGCATATATATATATACATATATATATATATACTGCTAATTTTTATGTCAGCTCTAAAAGCATTTTATCAAGTTATATTTGATTATAATGCGATTATATCATAATCAAGGCTAAATGAAAAAGAAGAAAATATGTAAAAAAAGTTAAGCAAAAGTTTTTATAAATTTTATTATGATCTTATATATGAAAAAAAAAATTAACAGTTAACAAATTAACAAAACCGTAATAACAAAACTGAAATGTATAAAGAACAAAGGTGAATAACTTAGATTAAGTTTTAAAATTTTAAATAAATTTTGAGATAACTGCAAATTTTAATTTTTTAATTAAATTATGTACTCCGACTCATTGTCGTTGCGTTGTCCATTACACATGTGTCTGTGAGCTGTGTTCAGATACTGTCAATTTGTGAGGTTCCGTTTATTGTTAGTTATACATCAGTTTGTGAATTTTTTTTGAATTTTTTTAGATCCATATTTTCTTACTATTTTTATATAAGCTATTGTTCAAATATATAATTAATATACAAGGTGTTTATTTTTGTATGAAAATTTAAAAAACTTATTTTTTTTCAATAGAACTTTATATTTTTTAATTCTAAGATTAATTCTGAGATTCTTTTAAAAAACATTTTTTTTAGAACAGAAAAAAAAACTTTATAAAAACAATAAAACAAGAAGTTAAAGCAGACAATTTAATTATTACACAAGTTGGCAAATCAAACGTGACAGTAATTTTAACCAAACAGAGCTACCTAGACAAACTTTAAAAATTTATAGATACAGAAAAAGTAAAAAATGTTGTTACCAGATTCCGGTGTTTTTTTTCGTCAGGTTTTGATAAATTTAAAGTTACAAATATGAATACGTCGGCTACTAAATTATATGGATTGGTAAAAACCCATAAACAGAAAAATCTTATAAGACCAGTAGTACCATACATATATAGAAACTTTGCCATACAATTAAATCAGAACTTCAAACGGTTAACTAAACTTAAATCTGTCAATAATATGTAAAAAACTCGCTTAAACTTAGATCAAAACTCAAAGACATTAATATTTATCAAAATTTCAAACTAGTATCATTTGATATGTTTTCAAGTATTCCGCCCAAAAAGTGCATACAAATTATTTAAGACATCTTTGATAAATCTTCAATCAACATTTTCGTTACAGTTAGAACTTATGCAAGCTTTTTATGGGATCACTACTTAGTCTACTTCTTGCCAACTTCTTCATGACAAATTTAGAGTCAGAATTCTTTCTTTGAACCCCGCAAAAACACATAAAATTTTGGTACTGGTATGTATATGATAATTTAGCAGATTTTACAAGTTTATTAAAATTAAAATTTTTTCTACAGCTTATAAATACTATTCATCCGCGCATTCAGTCTACAATAGAATTAGAGACTAATAACTAAATTAAGTATTTAGACCTTATTTTAACAAAAGAAAACAGCAAAATATTATTTAATATATTTAAAAAAACCGACGTATACAGATGCCACAATTCCTCAGAATATCACCTTATATCTTATAAGGTAGCCGCAAATAATGATTGTATGGTTCATAGAGCCTTGACAGTTCCACTAAGTAAAAAAATCCAAGAGCTTGAGTTTCAAACAATTAAACAAATTGCAATAAATAATGGGTACTAATACAGCTCAAATGATTGATATAATAATACTTAGAAAAAAAAAAATGCCAACTATTGGCAACTATTTTCCTATCAGTCAAAAATTTTGTCACATATTTTGGCCCAATTTCGGAAAAAATTGGAGTTATTCTTAAAAAAACTATTTTCAAACACAAAATTAAGCATTTTTTTCAAAAACGCCAAAAAAAATAAACTAGAAGGATCAAGAGTCTATAAGCTAACATGTACTGTTTGTGAAAAAATATACATAGGTCACTGCTCAAAATTTCAAACAACGTTTTAATAAAAATAAAAAATCATATAATTAATGAAAATAACATTTTTTCAAATTTAGACTATTTAGTAATTTTGTACGTTCACCAACTTTGTTTTTAATTTACATTAATAAACTTTTTCAAATAACTAAAAGTCCTATTTATAGTTTTAGAGATAATAGAACCTTTAAAACTTTATACTTTCTACAGACCATTTTGACAAATATGGCACAACGTCTTAAAATGTCTATGTAAGAATCTGTAGCATTAATAAAGAAGACTTTAATACAATATCTTAATGGGGTACTTCTATTTTTAAATTCATTGAATGTATTATCAGTACCAAATATTAAACAACAAATCCATATCTAAATTTGGTCTTTTAGAGGTTACAATCTTTCATGATCTTCTCTAGAATAACCATGTTTTTAACATAACAAAAATATCTAAAAAACTAGGGTTTCTTAATAAATGTAAACAATTTGTAATTTTTGTTTAGCTTTTGCGTATATTTATTGTCAAAATTGTCATACATTAAACTAGTAAGTTTCATTACCTTTAAACAATATTGGTTGGCATAATGACGCCTGAGTATAGAACATGTGTGCGTCGTATAGGCAAACAACTTTGTTATTACTAAACACAATATAAAAAACACATTGAAGTATTATTTGGATCATAGCTGTCTAAAAATTGACTAATAACTTAGATACTTTACAACAAAAGTGTAATGCTGCACATTTTTGCATTTTTTATAAATATTTCTATAGTTCAAACAAAATAAAAGACATATTGCCATCTAAACAAATATTTACTTGTAGTATAAAGCTTGCTAGGAATTTTAACAAATAATTATTGACAGTTCAGAAATGAAATACCAATTTTTTAACCGTACTATTGACAAATAAAATAAATTTTTAATTTTGATATTTCTTAAGACTTTTTTTTTTTTTAAGGACGTAGTGAGGTCTTGGCCTCCTCAAGTGGCCTTTGAAAATAACTAATGCAGGGCAATACTTTTCGGTTTTCTTCTCTACGTTAGTTCTGTTGTCATTTTGTCCTTATCATGTCTGTCTCTAGTATATTATTAGTTTGAGATGCGTTGGTTTTGGCCTTGTAGGATTTACACAGACTGCTGCGGCAACACATGCTGTCCCCGGCTCATCTCTCCCTTTTTGTTGTCTGTCCTATACTAACGTTCATCTCTCCTTTCTGCCATTCTATTGTTATTTAGCATAGTTGTTTGATTTGTCCTTAGATGTCTTCTTAGTTTCTCTAAGTCTTTATTCACTTCTTTGTCGGCGTATCTTCTTTTTTTCATGAATATTTTGTGGAGCTCCATTAGGTGTATCCCCTTTGGTAATCCTAGATTTGCCAATTTAACTTCTAAAGATATTCTTGAGTCTCTATTTGAAATTATTTCTTTGTGTCCTCAGGTTGCCAAATATACTTTGACCATTTCAAAGGTTACATTGTCAGTCAACCTCAAAATGGCGTATCTACCATTTGGAAATTCTCTGGTCAGTTTTGTCAGTTTGCTTACTTTGAGCAGCTTTTTTCTATTTTTCCTTATTTTTGCAATTTTGGTTGGTACTAATGTTTCATTGTATATTCTTTTCTTGTCTACTTTCTCCTCTTCCATTTCTGGGTAAGCATAGTTGTCTTGACCATCTTTGTATTTTTTCTCTTCATTGCTTTTTTCTATGTTCTTTTGCTTCCACTTAGCTTCTCTTTCCTTCTTCCTTTGTCTTCTGTGGCTTTTGATGTGTGTGTTTACTTCCATTTTTGTTTATCTAGATCTTGAGTTTTCAAACTCCTCTATCTTTTTTTTCATTACTGCCGTTGCTTAGTTTCTTATTGCTCTCAATTTGTTTTCGTCATTCAGGCAAATATTAATTATTGAAGATTTATCAATTTTGTTTTCCAATACATTCTCTCAACTTTTTCCTATCATTTCCTACGCTTTGAACTCTATTAGCGATGTTCTGCGTTGTCATACGTGTCTTCTTGGCAGAATATACATTTATCTTCTTTCTTCATTTTATTTATATTTTGTAAATATTTTCCAAAGGCTTCATGTCTCCGGTTTATTATCTACCTATTCCTTTATTTTTGGTATTAACTTTCTTGTCCATTCACTTTTATCTCCGTCTATCCACTGTGCCTGCCATTTTTTTATTGTATTATCTCCTGCTTGTTTCTTTGCTTCTTGTTTACTATTTCCTTTATTTACCAGTTTTTTATGTTCAATCTTTCTTCTACCATCAAGTCTGCGGGTAGTGTCGCCGCGATTACCTTAAGCGCTTCTTGCAACACCGTTCTGTAAGCCCTACATATCTTTAACGAGCTTGCTCTAGTGGCTCCTCTTATTTCTTTTCTGTTTTTTTTTTGTCTTTAAGGCAACTCCCCATGTTTCTGCGGCGTACAATTGTTTATTTTTGGCCGCCGTTGCAATTAGCCTTCTTGCCTCTTGTCCTGGTCCTCCCTTGTTTGGCATAAGCCTACTAAGCATTCCTTCCATTTTCTTTGTCTTCTTACCGCTTCCTTAATCTGTTCGTTCCATCCTATTGCTTCCAGAGTAACTCCAAGGTATTTAATCTTCTTCCCTATGGTTATTATTTGTTTACCTACCTGTATTTTTCCGGTTCCTCTATTTGTCCTCTTTGTCGATAACCATGCCGTTTCCGTTTTCTGCGGTGCTAATTCTAGCCCTTTACTTTTCATCCATCATTTTATCATACTAATTGCCAACTCTAGCCTTTCCTTTAGTACTTCTATGTCTGAATTCCTACCTACTAAAGCTAAGTCGTCAGCAAATGCCGTTATCGTCACCCCGCCTGGCAGCCGCATTCCGAGAAGCTCATTATATACTAAGTTCCATAATTTGGGTCCTAGTGCTGAGCCTTGTGGTACCCCTCTGGTCAGTCTAAATTTACCCTTCTTGGTCACTAAGTTTTTTTCTTGTAGATAACTTCATATTATCTTGATCGTTTTCTTTGTCAATTCTTTTTTTTTTGCTGCTTCTATAATTGCTTCCCATAGTACGCTATTAAAAGCGTTTTGTATATCCAACGCTATTATGATGCAATGCTGTCTTTTCCTATGTGAGCCGCTGTTTGTTTTTTTTGCTATTGCTTTTACCTTCTCGATAGCTCCTAGCATCGATTTCCCTTTGGTAAATCCGTATTGTTCACTTTCCCATCCACCCCGTTCTTGTATTTCTTTCTCTATATTTCTCACAATAACTTTTTCTATTATTTTTGCTAATGTATTGATTAAACAAATTGGTCTATACGTCTTTGATTCACCTGCTTCTTTCTTCTTCTCAATCAGCACTAAGTTTGCCTCTTTCTAACATTTTGGGAATGTATCTTCATTTAGACATCTGTTTATTATTTGTGTTAGTTCTATTTTGTTTCCTTCTAACGCTGCTTTCACTATCTCCGCTGTTATCTGGTCCGGACCTGGTGCCTTATTGTTAGGTAGTTCTCTTATGATCTGTTTGATCTCCTCCACTGTTGTCATATCTGCTTCTTCTTCTTCATTTGTCTCTGTTGGCTTTTTTACCGCTTTTCCTTTGTGAAACAATTTCTCAATTATTTTTTCTTCCCCTTCCTCCTCCTTTAAGCACACTCCCTTTGGTCTTCCTCCCAGTTTATTCATTGCAATTTTGTACGGCTTTTCCCAGGGGTCCTCATCTATAAAATCTATCGTATTTTTCCAGCATCTCTTCTTGCTGTCATTTATCGCTTTTCTGTCCATTTTTAGTGTTCTCCCCTTTTCGTTTTAATCTTTTTTTTATTTGGTTTGCTTACTATCACTATGTCTATTTTTTTTCTCATAGCAGTTGCTACCAGTAGGTCATGTGCCTCTCTTCCCCTTCCTAGATTTGTTTGGATGATGTTATACATTTTCGGTTATAGGTTCCCTTCCGTGTTGATTCCAACTTTCTGGGTTAGTGTCCTCTATATTCTTTCTTGGTCTTCTAGTTACTCTTCTAATTGTAGCGGAGCATCTTCTCCCTCCAGTTCGATGGCATAACACCTTACACTCTATGCAATATTCTCTGTTCTTGCAGTTTTCTATTTTGTGTCCTTCTTTTTCGCATTTTATGCACAACAACGATCTGTCTTCCCCTTTGCATTTCGCCGCTACGTGTCCCTTCATCCAACATTTATAGCATTGGCTCTCATTCGCTTTTGCTCTTTTTGTTTTGCATCTTATGAGTCCTATGTTTATACTTCTTATTTTTATTATATTTTCCGCTGAGTCTTTGTCCATCTTAATTATGGCCGTTTGTATTTCTCTGTACCCTTTCTTTAGAGATACAATTACGATTTCTTTATTGTCCATTTTTCCTTTAATTTTTTCAGTCAGCTCCTCTCTGCTGATCTCTGGACTTATACCTTTAATCATAACCAGTTCTCCTGTTAGCTCTTTGCTTGCTTTTCTTATATTAAATCCTTCCATTTCTTCTCATATCTTTTCTATTTCTTTTTCGGTCTCATTTGCGTTTGTTACTAATAGCAACTCCCCTTTCTTTGTTTTCCTTATTTTTTTAAATATCGTACCTTTCATATGAATATTTGCCTGTTTTAATAGATCTGCATATGTTTATTTCCTGAGACTTATAAGCTACAAATATTTAAGGTCAATGTTTACAGATTGCTAAAGTCTCGTCTTCAATGACATAGTTTCAACAAGTGTGGTTTTACTTGTTAAAATTTAAAGGTATTTTTATGTTGTTGTGACATATTAAGTAATTCCTAATATCACATTTTAAAATTAAAAAAAATTATACGTAAGCCCATAGCTCGTATTATCATAAGATTTGTTTAAACCCCTGTTGGTATTCAATGTTGCTTTTAATAAATTAAACTGACTTGTGTCTGAGACATAACATAACAATCTAATTTGAGTTACAGCTGATTACATCACATTACGCATACTGTATATCTGTAATCTGCACAGGCAACATTTGCTAAGTTTTTACAGAAAGATATAGGGTATTTTATTGCACACTCGGTCTGCAGAACTCAAAATTATTTTTAAAAATGTGTGAAATTTGCTATTACGTTTTATTATTATTTTACACCAATATTTGGTGACTATATATACAAGGCAATTTGAAAAGAAAGCGGCTGTATTTGATAAGCTTGTTTAGAAGATCAAAATAAATCAATAAATTTTTATAAGCAGGTGTCTCATTTGTAAGGCTTACGAAGATATCACTTTATAAAAACAGCACTACAATTACAAAACAGATTGTGAATTTTAATGTAATCTATACACGTAAAAAAAACAATTTAATGTAGAATATTTTCAAAAATACCACCACTTACTAAATCACTTAAGGATTTTAAGTGTGGCTCATTAGAGTGCTTTTATGTATTTTTTTTTATTACAACAACAAAATTAACAATACCCATTTTGTTTAAACTTTTGTGGCATAAACTAAAGTTTTTATCTACGCAGATAATAATCAAAAAGAGTAAGATCCAGAAACTTTGAGAGCTAATTTTGTAGACTCTTTTGAACAAACCAGCAATTTTTTTATACAATTTTACTAAAATAAGCTGTAGTATGTACTATTATGATGTATATTTAAAAATTCATCATCATCCAGTAGTTCTGTAAAACAAAATTACAAAAATTGTAACTGGCCGCTGTGAAATGATTAAACAAACCCGGGCGCCAAGGAGTTAACTCTTAATCATTCCAAACCATACATTAATACTAAGCCAATACTGAAAATTACTTTCTACCGTGGCACGGACTTACAAAGTTGGTTATAATAATTGTTAATTCTATTGCGTAAGAATTTGGTTTCATGAGTGAACAAAATGTAAAGAATAAAAAAATATTATTTACGGTTTTAATTATCCCAATTGTAAAATTGAAGCTTAAGAACAGACATATTATTTTAAATTTTGAAAGAATACAGTTTATTCTTTCAAAAAGTTTTCTATACTTCTGCCTGATTAATTTGAAGACAAGTTGCAATGCGTCTTAAACTTACACCTAGACTACGTTGTGCAATATTACAAATTTTGTTTTCTACACGCATATCAAAACTATTTTTTTGTTCAGATGTCATGCTCGTAATGGATGCTGGTTGTCCAAAAGCAAAATTAAAAAATTGAAATAACTTTCTGTTAGCGAGTTTTGTTGGGATACCGTTGTTGGTGTTCAACAACGGCACGTTTTGCGATTCCGTTGCAGTACCCATAAATTATTCTTAATAAATAAATAGCACCAACATTACATAAGTGTTTCGCACTAAGTAACTAATTAACTTAAAATAACAATTGGACAAACAAATGCAAAAAATATCACATACATAGTTAAGAATTGGACACAAATTTAGAGTTTAGGTTTATTTTTATATAAATCCATCAAGTATGGTAGTTTCTTTTAAATTGCACTGTATAACTAAAATATTGTTGTAAGTATAACCTCCAATACAAATAAACAGTTTTTTTCAGTATTACAATATTTTAGATTTTGTTACCACATAGAATTTGGTTAGCAAAATTTCTCAATATAATTACATCATTTTACAACTCAAAAAACTAAAAAATGTACTTGCAGGAAGAAATTAAAAAACCAACCAACCCTACTTTCTCTTAAATGTAGTCCCTCATAGTAGTGCTTATAATGAAATGCAATAACACCGAGTCGCAACAATCGTTTTAAAGTAGTAAAAATAGCTAATCTATAACCATTTCGAAAAATATGGATTATGTAGACAAATTGAAAACATCACATCATTTACAAATATTCAGATGGGTGGAAGTAGTATGTACATGCAGACGCAATGTTTACCACAGCAGCACTATCAACAAAGTGCATTTTTCTAATCCGTCTCAATTTTATTCACCACAAATGATGCCACAATCCCAGTATTTTTATCCCGCTCAGAACGTTTCAAGTTTAAAATATATTACGCTTAAAATTATTACAAAGTTAATGAAACAAATTGTGAAATATTAAATTATTTAATAAAAATAATTTATAACAACATAATATGAAACAATAATAATTAAAAAAATAATGAAACTAAAAACTGATTTCAGACGCCAGAAACAGAAAAAAATAAATAGGATTTAATTATGTATGGATTAAGAAGAGCTCACAAACAATCAAACAAAACTCTTGAACAAAGATTTCTTTAAAATATCTACAATTTTTTAGCAAGTTTTTTTAAGAAAATATTACTAAACAAACAGCCAAAACTAAAAAAATAAAAATGATCAACAAAATATATGATACATTTAAATACACTAAATCATTAGTGTCAAAAAAATTGCCATTAAAAAGGACATAATTTATCTAAACCCTAAGATGCATAGGTGGGGTCTAATGGACTTTTTGTTGTGTTCATTGTTATGCCATTTTAATATTGCGTTTAATTTAATTATTTCCGTCAAGGAATGCTTTATCCAAACATACTAGATGGTATTTATTGTCATAATATATTAAAAAAAAATCATAGTAATAAATAAAAGCAAGTTTATAAACCTACCACATCTACGCAAACGTCGTGCTCGGAAGATCCTTATATAGTTTATGTGTTATTTGTTGATAAATAAAGTCACAACATCATTATTTTGAGTGCATACAAATTTAAAATATATTTTTGCTAGTTTTTGTCGTTTTAGAGTTTTTTGCATTTGAAGAAAAAAATCATGTTTGCTCATGTAAAATATCCAGAAAAATTTAGAAAGATCATAATAAAGATTTTTGTAATATTTGTTATGTATATTATAAAATGTAGTACAAAAGTTTATAAACAAATAATTATTTAAATCATTTTAACTGCATTATTTTATTAAGTGTCCGACGGACCTGTTCTGTGTATAGATGTATAAAAAATTGCGCGTGCATCTTAGGGTTAAGATCGTAGATAAAAAAAAATGTTTTACCAAAAATAAAAACAAAAAATTTTTTTCCTTAGAAAGAAATTGTAATTGGGTAATAATAAAGCCAACTAGAAACAAGTACACAAAACATAAAAACATGGTGACATAACTCTAACTAGTCTAATTAATTTAGTAGTACCATCAACTTTTACCACAACTTCACATTTTACTTTAATGAATAAAAAACAAAATCTCACACGTCGTCGGTAAAGCAATATTTATCTCTAACAGATAAAAAACATTTATTTATTTAGAAACTTAAAGTTAATAATTTAAAAATAAAGAATGTTAAAAGTAGCAGACTAGTATGTAGTTTAAATAAATTAGAAAAAATGTCAATTTTTATATAAGCCAATTAGTTACAAAACATGCAAAATTACATTACTACAACCTAGAAAAATTAAAATAACTAATTATTAAACATAAAAGAATTTAACCTATTTAAGGTTAACGCAGTACTAAAAAGTTGATTAATAATGTACTAAATTACGTTCCAGTTACCATAGCGACAAGTAAAATCTATGTCTTTATATTCCCAATACAATTTCAAAAAACGTAAAATTAAGTGGAAATTTGAAGCACAAAATAATGAACCATATAATATGATAATTATTAAAAATATAAATTAATTAAATTATTTAAAATTTACTATACTTAGAAAACGCTTTAACAAAACTAGAAATAAAGTTACAAACATGATCAAACACGATCTAAAATAGAACACTACACAGAACTATTTAACTTGACAAAACTAAAAATTAAAAAAAAACGTGTAAATTTCAAACTAGGCTCCAGCAAGATACTTGATCAGTTTACTAATACATTTAAAAATCAGACAATTTTTTTTAAATTAAACTGATAAATTATATCAAATGCATTTGATACAAATACTAGAAGCAACACCTAAAAATATTGAAAAAATATTTTGTTTATGAACCTTGTAAAACCAAAAACAAAAGATTTCAAGCCAATGACTAAAGTTATCAATCTAACCATCAAACAAGAGAAGATACCAAATGTTTTAAATTTTTTATCCTGCGACTCATTTATAGGCCAAGAAAAAAAAAAGATTTAAAAACTGCAGACCGGTTTCTATACTACAACCTGTATCAAATGTATTAGAAGAAACGCTAACAGTGTATCTAGTTGAAAACAAAGACCAATCAATATAGATATTAATAATAAAAAAAGCACAATTTAACTGCTTAAGAAATTTACAAAAACAGTTAACCAATTATTGGATAAATACATGCACGTTTTGTAATTATTTGTTGACTTCTCAAAAGCGATTGATACTTTAAACTATAGTATGCTAATAAATATAAAAAAAATGAAATTAAAAGAGAATGGTTCTAAAACTGCCAGGATAATCGACAGACCAATACTCTATCTATTATATGTAAACGACGTAGGATCATGTTTTAAAATCTCTAACAACTTTTTATACGCGGATGACACATTAGTTGTATCAATTCACATAAATACAACAAGCGTTGAAAAACATGTTTAAAAAATTTCAAACATAAGCTAACAAAAAAAACTCACCATCAACAAAAAAAAAAACAAAGCTGATTCAAAAAGTGTCAACATATCACCAAAAAAAAAAAAAATAATCAACCTGATTTTTCTACCAACATCCAGGTAACGTTAAACTGTTTACAGAAGAGATCGTATGTCGTATTCTTCAATACAAATAAGGAAATCAAAATTATTATTATTGGCGATATAAACATAAATATACTATCAGACTCAATAAACAGTAAAAAATATAAATGCTGCTTTTGTAAAAAAAAGTAGATAAATAACAAAAAAATTAATTTAGCACAATCTTGTCAAGACCATATATATATATTAAAAGTTTATGGGAACAACCACTTCAATACTAAACACAACATATTCAGATCATTATTTAATAAGTGGAGCAATACAATTTGAAGCAAAAAATAAGGAAAGTAAAAACTAAAATAAAGTAAACTCCTTAAACTTATTAAGTTTTTATCAAAGCTTATAAAAAATGCAAAACTGAAACAACTCAAAAAAACTTTTACAGCAATTTACACTTATACACAAACAATGCAAGAAAATTGTACTTTTAAAAAATCCAAGCAGCAACAAAAACTACAAAAAATAGTTAAACCATAAAATTGCTAGAGAAATTAACGAAAGAGACAAAATATTTCAAATATAAAAAAAAACCAACAGAACCAGCTGAACTAAAAAATATGTTATAAAAAAGATACAAAACAATTTTCGAAAAAAAATTATTACACAAAACAATTTAAAATGTCAAAATCAAACATAAAACCAACATGAAAAAAATTAACAAATTAATGAAACAAACAGAAAAAAAAAACAAAAATTGCTACAAAGTACTCAAACACATAAAAACATTTTAAACAGATATGATACAGCAATTTACGTATACATTTACAATGCTAAAGATCTAGCAAAGTTTAAAAACAAAAAATAACAAAATAAAACACTGCAAAATACTGAAACAGAATCACTATTCAAGATGATTTATACCAAGAGGCAAAAATAGAAACGTGTGTTTGAGATTGGATTCTAAGCAAAAATAAAATTTTCCTGGTAACAGTACAAGGTCAATTTCTTTGTAAAAAAAACGCAATTGAAAATAAAAATTTGACAAATCACAAACTAAAAACTTGTATTTGCACATAAAAAATATTTTAAATATAATAGTAAAAACCGAAAGTAGATGCAACCGCTGTTTTAAAAAAGATAAACAAATTAAAAAAAAATCTAAAAAAAATAGTTTTAAATTTACAGTGACTTTCTTTACCAACCGATTTTGGAAAAAAAATACTAAACTTGCTTAGCATGATAAAATGATTAAAAACAAAAAATTAAATTTAAAATTGTTTGAAAAACAAATGCAAAACATTGTTTTGTTTATAATATTATATCTTTCAAAACTTTGAACTTTGATATCTTCAAAACAAAAACCGGTCGGTTCTTTTATTTCAAAAAAACAATTAGAAACAAAAATTTTATGAAAAAAAAAAAGAATAATTCAACAAATGACTATAAAAAAACTTGTATTTGCACTTTAGGTAATAAAAAAGATAAGTTGTTGCTAAATTGATTGATGAAAAAAAAAAATTTAAATTTAAAATTGTCCAAAAAACAATTGCGGAAAATTGTTTTGTGTTTTATTTATAATATTATATTTTTCAACAGTTTGAATATTGATATCTCCAAAGCCTACAAGAAAAAAAATACTTTGTATTTTTGTTTAGAATCCAATCTCAAACACAAATTTTTATTTTTGAAAGCAATTTTAGACGATATTAAAACCATCATAAAGTCAATAAACACGGCAAAATCGGCAAAACACGAAGAGTAAAAATGAAAGACGTTTTAGATATGGCAGACACACTAGCAATTTGTCCCCAAATCATTAAAAAAGCTATATTACTACTATATCTACAAATCGGGCAAACTCCAAAAATTATTGACCGATCTCAAAGCTGCCTGCAATTTTAATTTTTTTTAAAGATACATAAAATAAATTTTAACCAAATATTTTAAAAAACAAAACATTTTAAACCAACAACAATACGGATGTCAAAAATTAAATAAACAATCCAGCTTCTAGAAAAATTATGTTTAAACTGTGCACACAAACAAATATTTGTCATCTTTAGGCAATCTGTTATACACAGTAATTTGTTTGTGTGCATAGTTTGAACGGTTTGCAAACTGTCCAAATCGTATGTTGGAACAGACCTTAAACTATCACGCAATTACAAAACGCACTTAAAAATGTTCACTACCGTGTTGACATATATTTGAAGTATAAACAGATTTTATCTATTTAGAAAAAAACTAATTAGTATTAATGGTAGTTTACTATTAGTAGAAATTATGTTATAACTTTCAATATACTATATTTTAAAGAGTGTATATTGTTTGAGTGTCTATACGGTCTTTGCTTCCATAATAATAATTTACAATTATAGTTAATTTAAGTTAATTAATTAATTTGTGCATTTATTTTTATGCTTGTGTAAATTTTGCATAATTTATATGTGACTTTAACGTATTACTTTAAATAACAATAAAGTTTAAAGTATAAAGTTATAATTTAAACTTATTTGAATTAATTTTGCTTATGTCTGTAATGACGGTGATGAATAAAGGATGTGATTTGCAGTACTTTCGTACATATACAGTAACAAATTTAATGTTTATTTTATGTTTAACTAAAATTTGTTAGGTAAAAACAGATTTTTCAATAATTAAGTTTTATAAAATAAAGCACACGTTTAATTTTACTATTTTAGTAGATCTCATGTACTGTCTTAATGTTACGTGCGTAAATTTGCGGCAATATTTTCATATATGGTAGTCTTAATCTCTATGGTCAGTAATTAGTATCGTAGTATAATTAGACCAACGTTAAATAAATTAATTAAAATAATTAAAAAAACTCAAAAGCTTGTCAAAACATAAATGACATTTGAAGTTTTTATCAAATTATATTTACTACTTTTTGTTGTTGTTATAATGACAACATTCAATAACGTTTTATAAAGTTATTACAAACGAAATTAAAAAAATATAATAAATTTTTAATTAATATAATATATTGTTTTTTTTTTAATTAAAAAAAAAGTCAACATTTTATTCTAATTAAGCTTCATTTATTGTTAGTTAAAATTATTTATTATTGATCAACAAAATTTAATAAAAGTTGCAAAATTACGTTTACTTGCCACAAAGCAGTATAAATTATCTTTTAATTGAATTTTAAATGTTTATATGATGAAAAAAGAAATAAATTTATATTATTAATTTTAAAAATGTGTGTTAAATTTTAATTTCATATTTCACAATCTTATAAAGCTTTAATGAAAACTGATATTAAGCAATAAAATAAAATCTATCTTACTTTCCAAACAAATTTGATAGCCATAATTTCTCAAAAAACTTTAAATATTAAAAAAAAAACAAAATTTTATAAGCGTTAATAGATATGGTGTAATGGTTTCTCCGCTGTACATTTTATTTAAGTAAAATTTATGTTGTGATATATATCCACACATTTAATAATAAAGGACGTGTCTTACCTACCTACTCCCTAAAGGGGAATATGCGCTAACATCCTCACTACAAGAACGGTTAGGTAATGGAAAGGAATCGACCACCTAGTGCTTCAAGCAGCCTAGGTCAACGAATATATACTTTAAAATATAAGATATTATTACACTATAATAGATTTACTAATAGAAAATGATTTAATTATATTATATTGATATATAAAAAATATAAATTAAAACTTTTAAACATCATTAACTATAAATTACATAAACGTCAATCGGAATTATCATCAGAAAATAAAATAAATTAACGATTTCTGGCAAAGCACCAAAACTAGTTATATGTGCTGGCAGACGCTTATTTCTATGATTTAGTTGTAATGTCACAACATTCAATAAATCCAATTCTATATACTAATAATCTCGGTGCACTTGAATTAATAATTGCACAACTTTATGTAAAGTTAACTCCCGCTTAGTTTTTTAATTGCGCATTTTTGTTTTAAAATCAAATATTTAATTTATGTGTAAATTATATTATATGAGACTTTAATGAACTAAAATAATTTTATAAACTGAAAGAACTCCTTTTTAAAATTGTTAACATGAATTACAAAAGTTTGGCTCCAAACATTAACCTAAATTGCTTTTTTGTAACCATACACTCAAACTTAGCAAGATACTTTCTTCTTGAAACAGTTCCAAAACTTCCCCAACCTATTAAATTAAACTAACTTGAGAACTAAATACAATAGTACTATTCACAATGATTATGTTAACGTTTATAATTTAATTACTAATGTAATGTAGTGTGGTTTGGTAATTAAATCTACTTTTGTCTGTGTGAAAATCATGTTATTTACTTACTGCGGCTGTTTGAGTCCCGGTGAGGTCCCCGCGACATGCACAACGTGAACATGACGGGCCTGCACTGACGCCCTGAACGTCGCGACGCCGTCGCCGCTAGCATCCCCGACATGCGTCGGACCCCCACCAGCAGGACGCGACGCCTTCTGAATGGATGCACCTCAACCCGCTCAATATTTATCAATGCACCGTATTTTCCAACTACGGTTCAAGAACCTTCCCCACGTCGAACTAACTTTACCATGGCTATACAATTTTCAATGGTATAAATATGTTTATTTATTTTCCAACTCCCAATAAAAATTGAATTAATTTTTTTTTTTAATATTGATAAAAAATGTAAGCTGTACATATTTTTATTAATCAAATTATTTTTTGTCAATACTTTATATGATATAAAAAATATTCAAAGAGAATTTCATTCAGAGCCTTCTCATTGAATATGTATATCTATTGTAAAATCTAGTAGTGTCTAGGACTTTTACACCCCAGACACTGTAAAGAAAAATCTAGTTTATATATGTTTAGTTATTGTTTTTAATAGTTTATAATTAAATTTAATTTAAAATATATTAAACTTGAAAATGTTACAAAATTAACGAAACTAATAATAATAACTTATAACATAATATGAAACAATAATAATTAAAAAAGGATGAATATTCAAAAGTCCAAGGTGTTTAATTTATATTTTATAAATCAATTTACATTGTTGTATTGTTTAAATGCTTTTAGTTTGTATTAAGTGTTTAATTAAATTTTTTTGTAGACCCTGAAAAAGATTTTGCTTTATGTGAATTGAAACTGGTTGGTAGAATGTTATGTTTATTTTTAATGTTATTTTACACTTTATACACCTAGAAAATTATTAATAACAAATGAATCATGTTTAAGGCTAATTTGGGTTAGTTTTAATTTTGTCATAAATTAAAACTAACTTGATAGCAGACTAGACATTATATAGAAATAACAAATTATGTTTTGTTATTATTTTTAATAGTTGTGATAATTTACTTTATTATTGTTATTTATTTAGTTTTAATTTTAATATGCCACTTTTCTGCATAATATTTTTTACTTTATTTACGGAATGTCCCAAAAAATGTATATACACTTTGCGTGAATATAAAAACAGTAAATATGTATTTAGACGTATCACAAATTAAAAGTACAAACTAAAAAAGACAGATGTAGAATTCTTTTAATTAGCGCAAATGTCCAAATTAATGCCAATTTTGTCCAAACATTGCTGATAACGAAAAGCAATAGAATTACAAACGTGTCAAATCATTTCCGCTTTCAATTGATTGGCTGTTGCCGGTTTTGGCTAATAAACCTTATTTTTGATAAGTTCTCAAAAAAATATCTAGTGACGTAAAGTCTAGAAAACGCGGGGACCTTATTTTCTAAATTAGGAAATAAAGTGCTGGCAATTTTTTTAAAGATTTCACATCACAATTGTTACGTTCAGTTATACTACTTAATTTTTTTATATGACGCAACGCACGCTGATTCTCCCAACCGCTATACCATGCTTAAACGTCCTATCTTAATTAATTTAAAACTAATTTATTTAAGGAACAGCGATTGCCGTCAAATTATTTGAGCGCATCTCTTTATAGCGCAAAAGTTACTTAGAATCTTTTTTTTGTCCCACACTTAACTTTTGCTCCAAGCTGCTATCTTGCCTTTTGAGCAGCGCGTCATCGCATAGACTCGCTGTCGTTCCCGCTCTGCTTTTATATTTCACTCTAGTATAGGACTAACTCGTTGTGATGCCAGAATCACTATAATTATATTAATACATAGTACACTATAATATTACCAATCACTTAATTAACACATTTTTAAAGTATACTCTAATATTAGTGTTTTTATAACTGCTCCTTACTAATGTAATGTGCCCAGCATATAGGGCGTAACCAGCTAGCGTAAGTTTGACAATTTTTTGCAGTTATTGAGCAATCTCAAGGATTCAAATCATAATTTATTTAAATCTTTTTATAACATGAAGATTTTTTGTTACCCATTAGTTATCTAGCTAGCGCAGCTTGCCAAACAGTTTTTCGATAAGTTTGTAGTACTTTTTCTTTTCTTACGGCGCTTATAGATATATGTGGTCTCCCAGAACGCATCTTGTAGTCTTTGCAGTTCCATTATTTTTTTACACTTATGGTAGCTCTGTAAAATAAATTTACGTTTATCAAAGTTTAGTTGAATATTAGCTATTATTTTAAACGGTTGTTTATAAAAAAATATATAAAAAATGAAGTGTTAAATTGTGTATAAAATTTTTTAAAATAGATAAAAAAACTTAAGAAGTAGATGTTGTGCGCAGTTTTTGTAAATGCGTTCTTTGTTTTCTTTGACTTTCTTTGTTTCAACTGTTGGTTTTTCTTTTGCGTGCGTTGGATAATTGACTTAAATCTAAGATTTTGATTTTAATATTTTTATCATTCAGATGATCATTGATTATTTGTTAAATAATAGCACATTGCTGCTTTTGTACTAATTGCAACCTTACGTGTATTATAATAATTTTCAAAACTATAAACCAACAACTCCAAAAACGTGCCTAACTTATAATAATCATCCATAAACAACAAACATGTTCAAGATTGGTAACGTACACAACTTAAGGCGTTACTTATAATAGCATATTTCTTCAAAATCTTTCCAATAAGACTATTTTTGTAATAGGCACACACAGTTCTTCAAACAAAACAAATCCAATCTTGTTTAATAACTGTTTTGAAATTGACTAGCTTTTTTGATGTAATTATTAAAAAAAAACTAAAATTATTTTGTTGAGGAATTTTTATGTAAATAATACTAAATGTTTAAGTTACTCATCTTCTACAGTTATCTATGTTTATGTTGTTTATTAAATGAAAAAACACATAGGTAAACAGCTTGTTGTAAATAAATTTACATACAAAAATAAAATACAAATATAATGCATTACATAAACAAGCTATGATTATTGGTGCTTACTAGATCTGTATATTTAAACTATTCCTAAAATTACAAAAATTACTGTTGAATTTGCTTTAGAAAATTCCAATCATTCACTTATTACTTCTAATTTTTAACCTATACTTAAAAGCAAAAACAATTGCATTAGTATTTATTCTGTCCAAAACTATTAAAAAATGTCCAAATTGTCAAAATTTTAGAATAAAATATCATAATATATTTTAGTTACAAATGTCATTCTATTCATGAAAAAAGTAGATATTTTCTAAAGCATTTGATAGAGTGTGCAATTTTAATCATATTATTATTATTATTTTTTTTTGTATTTTAGCGTCGACTACTAAGGTCATTAGCTACTTATTTTGTTTTAATAATAACCTCAGATTACAGACCTAAAGAAAACAAAACAACACATTAAAATGGTTAAATAAATAAATAAATAAATAAATAAATACTAAATCTAATATCACAGTTGCTAAAATTAAAAACTAATATCACAACCCTAAAAATTAACTAAACCATATATCACAGATTGCACCAAAGTTGTAAAAGACTACGATGCTTTAAACAACTCAACAACACAAACTAATCAATAAAAATAAATAAATTAATTAACACCAAAATCATTATAAGACAACACAAAAACTTGGTTAAACCTGTTTGAGGAGTCTTTCGTTTTTTAAAAACTAGACGCACCTTCCCATGAACTACTCTTTATTTGATAAAATAGACGTCACGTTGTTGAGGAGCTCAAGTCAATTACAGTGGGAAAAGTTAGGTTTGGCATTCCTCCAAAATGTGCTTCACCGTTAGAGGGTTGTGACATGTTTGACATGCTGGTTGTTCGTCGCCGGTCAGGAGATACAAAGAAGTCAAGTTGGTATGACCTATGCGCAAGCGACATAGGGCAACCTCGTCTCTCCTGTTGAGATCTACCGGCAACTTCTATGCCGTCACGGAGAGCTTGATTTCCTTTAATTTGCTATCGAAGCCGTTCCATACTCTTTGTCAATCTTTGATGACCTTTAATATGACGTATCCTTTGAGGTCACCGGGTTTTACGGGAATGTTGACCGTAGGATCTGCGTCAGCCACCTAACAGGCGGCCTTATTGGCCGGCTCGTTGTCCTCGATACCCACATGACCCGGTGTCCAGACAAAGATAGCTCTCTGTCCAAACTCGGCCAAGCAGAATATCAAAGTTTGTACGAGCTGGACCAGCGGATCGACCAAGTACATAGACTGTATACTTGAAATGGCACTCAGCAACTCGGAACATAGGAGGAACAAACTGTAAGATGATGTATGTAATGCATATAACTCTGCGGTGTATACGGAGGCTTCTTAAGGGAGAGACCATGAATGGGCCGTACCATCTAAACTTTCAAGAATTTTGCGGCGCGCAAAGGCGCGTTTCTTCTTGAAAGCGATCATGTTTTCCTGCGTCGGAGTTCTTTTAAAACAATTAAAAGCTTTCTTTTTCTCTTCCACAGCTACTCGGATATCGTCGTTCCACCAAGGAACCAACGGACCGGCCAGTTGACCGCTTGACTTTGGGACAAACAAATCTGCTGCTCGGACAATATAAGTAGTGAAAACCTTCACGGTAGTCTTGACATCCTCACCATTTGATTTTTTGGTGGAACCAGACTGGCTTGAAAACCTTGGCAGTCTGCGCGGTCGAGACACCATCTACGGGGGACGGACTGTCTGACCCGTTTGACGATGGTTTTAATTACATATATATATATATATATATATATATATATATATATACATGCCAATATAAACGTGTGGCTAGAGGTGGAGACAATAATGACAAGTCAATTGCCAAAAAATTTGTACCGCTATCTCCAAAGTGTGTGAGAGAACCCGTATTGAGGAGGACAGCGTCGCTTTCATCGAGAAAATCCTCTATCAAACGACCTCGCGTGTTTTTTCTCAGGGAACCCCATAGCGGATTGTGGGCGTTAAAATTGCCCACCAGGAGATAGGGCTGTGGAAGCTGCAAAATAAGTTCTTGTATATCATCCAGAGTCCAGACAAACTCCGGAAGATACAGATTGCATATTGTGGCTTTTATCGGGATGGTGAGCCGGATTGCAATAAATTTTTCCTCAAAAAATAACGACTCTACCTTTGGCTTGGGAACCCGGCAGAACGCCACTTCTTGTGCCCGGAAGATTGAAATTTTCTTGGGGCTTGAAGTGCGTTTCCTGTAAGCACACGCAAGAAAGCATGTGCTTTACCAGGATCATTTTCAGCTCACAATAGCTGCGTTTGCAACCGTTGCAGTTCCACTGTACTATCGTCTCTATAGTTTTTAACAGTTATTAATTAAATAAAATAAATTAAGAAATAACAAGTAATAGACGTACAGCTATTAAAATAAGTTAACACAGAACAAATAAAACACCAAAATTGTAAAATGACTTTGATGTTTGGACGTAGACAAAGTAAACAATAAAATTTTAAAACTAATATCACAAATAACATCAAAGTTCTAAAAGACTCCGATGCCAGAACCATATCATAAATAAAACTTAAAACTAATATCACAGATGACATCGGAGTTGTAAAAGACTCCGATGCCAGAACCATAAAATATATAAAACTTAAAACTAGTATCACAGATGACATCAAAGATAAAACAATCTTTAATGCCAGAACCTTAAAAGAGAAAGAACAATACAAGTACACAAATGACACTGCAGTTGTAAAGGACTGCAGTGCCTATACAAAACAACACTTAATTAAAAAAACATAATAGAAAGCCTACAGCTGGAAGCGTGATCTGCCCTTTTTCCAAGCCAGGTTTCCTTTTTCTTCTACTTCGGCTACTCCCACTGTCGACAACAGAAAGTTCTGATGCCGAACTGGATTCGTCGTCACCGTTGCTAGAAAAAGGGCCATCCCGCTTCCGTTTACTTAGATCAGACTGATCGGGTTGCCAAAACAAGTTTGGTCAAGTCGGTTTTAAGGCCAACCTGAGAATATGTGGGGGTGCTTCCCCCACGTTTTTGGTTAAGGAAACCAAAGTTTTCCTTAACCCTTGCTGCCCCGGAGGTTTTGGCGGGAGCATGTTTAGTTTAATGACCGGTATTAGCGGTCTATTTGCTGTATGAAGTTGATTGTGCCCGCTTAACGCAGCAATAAGTGGCGGCAAAAGTTTACTTATAAGCTCGTTCACATCCACTGAGCTTTTTGATGCAGTCGCCGCTTTGGCGTAAGATATTCCGGCAATTAGTGTAGAGACCAATACCAATTTGCGTGCTTCAAAATATGTTAGTTTGTTTTTCGCCATTATTTCTTTGATTGAATTTCCTCTTTGAATTTGGGACAATTACGAGATCTTGCTAAGTGTTCTCCTCCGCCATATCTGACATTCTTGATAGACTTGGTGTCGCCGACAGTCCATACAAGACTCTACTAATTAACAAGTGGCTAACCTTGTCAAAGTTGCCCTCTTCTTTAGTGACCAGAATGAACCTAGGGACAGGTCCCACCTTTTCACCACCGGCACTTTTTGACAAAATAGCTCTGCCAGACTTTTTTCCTTTTGTCAAAGAAAAAACTGGGAGGTCCGATTTGTCATTGGAAGGGGACCGGGTAGCATTATCCGTTGGAACAACCCGATCAGTTGCACCAACTTCCAAACAATTAACTACTGCGCAACCGGAGCATTGTTCTCTCACTCCGGTAGTTGCCAAATCTGTGCTGATTTTGAAGCTTCTGTCAGATTCAACTAACGGCACGGACTAAGAGCATGAATTATGTTGTAACATCATAATTTAGGATTGCGTTTTACCTACCGCCAGGTTGGGAATGAAAGGAAAAGAAAGTTGAAAGGTTAAAATGTGAATGACAGGAATAGGAAAGGGTAGCCAGGAATGGCTTTGGGTACATTTGGTTTGGCCTCTGCTCATTGACCCATCCGGCATGAGTGGCCCTGCCAGGAGTTTAAACTTCCGCCGGCATAGCTCGAGCAGAAGTTACCCAACCCCCTCACCGCAACAAGGTAGTACCCACAAAAGACAAAAATTAAGATTTATTTTATAAGTTTTGATTACAAATCTGCAGGTTTTACTAATAGTTTTTTTAATTAAAAAAAAAAAATTGTAGTTAAGAATTTTATTAATGGTTGTAACTTTGGACATAAAATTATAAATATTAGTGTTCCACAAGGTTTGGTTCTTTTGCAAAATATATTTTTAATTTACATTAATATTTCGTTTTAAATAACTTAAAACCCTTTTTATAATTTTGCAGATGATAGCTCATACTTAATATTTCATACTTTACAAAAGAAGTATAGACATAAACATCAATAAACAGAAAACTTAAAACATATCTGACTGGAGTACTTCCAATTTAGTCAATTTTAATTTTAAAAGTAATCAAATTTTTATTGTTTTAAAATCAAAATAAACAGCAAGAAGGTCAAAGAAGTAAATCAATATTAGCTAGTTTTAGGAATTCCATTTGTAACACTAGTTGTACACAACTTTGCATTATCGTGTTGAAAAATAGGGGTTTTCAACCTTCTCAGATAGGACATTATTAATTTTGGTTCTAGAACCGTGTATCAATTTGCATTTAATATTTTTGGAATAAACGCTAAAAAAGACTTACTTCTATAAACAATTACTTTTTTAGTTTTTCTTATTACATCATTCTAGATTACATCTGTTATAGTGAGAAGTTTAAAGCAAACAATAGAAAGAGCGGAACAACTTAAAAACAAATGATAGAACTTTCCGGTAAACTGATCAAACGAACATTTTTTTGATTAGTTAAGCTTCCTTAAACATCTCCAATTGCTCTTGTGATTGAAAATCTGTCTTAAAAAACAACCAGTCAACGAAGCCAATCTTTACGTTTAGTAATAGTTCTAGGACACCTATGTTGTAATATTTGGCATTGTTCTTGTCCTTCAGTTTATTTACGCTAACATTAAGTTGAGAACACTTTTTCTCTAAACCCGATTACTTCACCGCCGGTATTATATAGTATATAATAATGTAACAACACAACAACTATGCAAAAACATTAATAATAATTCCTGATGATAAGGTAAATAATACCTCAAAACCGGTAATAATCTAATAAACTCATAAGCTCATTAGAATTACTGAATAATTTATTTACATAACTTATAATTTTAATGTAATAGTTTCAACGAGTGTGGCTTCACTTGTTCAAAATTTAATATTTGTTTATGCACTTAATTATTTTCTTATATTAACATGCATCAGGTTTTTTAAGATTGATTTTTTTGTTCATTTAAATGCTTCCTGTATTAACAAACACGTTTAATGAAACTGCACGATGCAACTTTTCCTTTTAATTAATTATCTTGTTGGCAATAAAATACTACTTTATGCATATTTTATGCATTTTCTACTTTTATATTTTAAGACTAATCTTCATCCGGACACTGATTGTTTCTGTTACCACGTTAATTTTATGTTGTATTTTGCCACTGTCATTTATTGATGAGAATACGTGGATGGGTTCAAAGGTAAATCAGAGGACAACTCCAAACATTTATTATTGACGGTTAAACATTTACTTTGCATATCAGCGTAAATTATACACATTAACCTTTATCATTTGCAAGTAGTTGTAAATATATATTTAGCGTAATGGATTCTAATTAAATGACAACTACGCAAATGTTCTGCATTTTAATAAATTTATAATTTCATAATAGACATAAAAACGGTAAATTTACTTCTTCTTACTATGTTAATTTTATAAAAAGGAATATACTTGATTCATTGTTATGGTACCGGCGATCATTGCTATCGTGAGCTGATTAACAAAATTAATTAATTAATATTTAGAAACAAAAATTTCTCATGTGGATGCCCAAAAATTAGTGAAAACACTACTGTGCGGTCAATTAAAACTGTTAATCTACTCAAAACCTTTAGATAATAATAATAGTATTTATTTACGAAAATGCAATAGTTAAAAACATATTTTAATAAAAAAAATAGTCTAAAAATCAAAGTAAAAAAATTTATAATGTATTCACAATACAGTACAAATTGTTAACAACATATAATATAACATTTCAATAATAAAAATATGGAAAAAATAAAAAAAATAGAAAAATAGCACAAATTCTATTGATAGTCTTTAAAGTGTGATACATTTATTCTAGCTATTTGATTACAAAATGAATACAAATGAGAGTTGAAGATATTAATATTTACATCCCCATGGCAAGAAACTAAATTATAATAGCGCATCATTTTACACATTAGCGCATGTCTGCCATAATTACTAGTGTGAAAAACTAACCTGAATGTTTTAGAATACCTGGTACTATGATTATGTAGAATTGCAACATTTTATTTAATCAGCAGATAAAGACAGTCAAGACTTGTAAAAGGCATAAATTAGTATCAATTTGTCTACTGTGTAAAGATCCGATGTTTAATCTAGTAAGCATATTAGTACGACTATAATTCTCAAGAGTATAGCCTAACCAATAAGACACAATAAGTAAAAATTTATTTTGTATTCGTTTTAACTGCAAAATTTTATTGTTGTAAAATGGTGACCACACCAAAGTGGCGTATTCAATTTTGGATTGCACCAATGACATATAAAGAATTTTGATTGTGATTATTGTAAAACTTTTACTAAAACGGTTAATGAATCCTATGTTTATCGTTGCACTATCGCACTTTTACTAAATGTTATCAGAACACATTTTATCAAATTTAACATAAGTTAATTTTTTGTACACCACATACTCAAAACATTCAAGTCAGGTTAAAAACACGTTTGATTTACATGTGAACCTCATTGAATAGTTTCATGTCATCAGCAAACAAAAGAAATTTCACATACTTAAAATTTAGACCTATATCACTAATAAACAACAAAAATAATATTGGTCCACAATGAGACTCTTGTGGCACACAACAATACATAAATAGGGTATGATACAGAATTACATCTTTTGACATATTGCTTTCGGTTGTTAATAAAGCTACTCAACTGTTTTAAAGGTAATTTACCAAACCCAATAGGTTCCAACTTGTTAAGCAATGTAGCGTGATTAACTTTGTAAAATGCTTTGGCAAAGTCGGTGTACACAGAGTTGATTTGTAACCCTTTTTCCATTCCTTTCTTTTTACATATCCACATAAGTTGTTCTGCAGTAAGTTTATCTAAAATTTTTGGTTTAGTTGATTGCAATGCTACACCACGATAGTTGCTAACATTTTGCCGGTTACCATAATTAAATATTGGTGTTATATAGCAATGTTTCCATGCTGTTGGAAAATTCCCTGATTTACAGACCATGAAAATAAAACATGTATTGGTTTACATAAGAAGTAGACACAATTTTTTAAAAAATACGGAATAATTTTGTCTGGACCAAAACTACATTTATCACTTAGATCATTTATAGATAACAATATTTATATCTCTAAACAAAATTAGAATAAAGTTATAACAAAAAAATAAAAGCTTGTATTGAAATATGCAGTAATTTAGGAGAAATAAATTGTTTTTTTAGTTTTTTTTTGTAAAAAAGTATATAATAGTTTAAAAATAATTTAAAACAATTTTTTTTAAAATAAATCATTGCATAGATTAGTTAGTATAAAAAAGCTACGGCAATTGTTTGTTTGGCTTGTTAAAGTTTTTTGGCTACTATCATTGTATGCTACAGTTGTATCATCTACAAAACCTACTAAAATCACATATTAACATTTAAAATTATTACAATAAATACTTTACAAAAGCATACTAAAAACTGATTTTTATGACATTTTTGGTCTATTTGCAATTTGCTTTTTTTGTGCATTGCACAACTTTTTAAAAGTATGACAAAATTATTATTTTGTTGGTATGTCAAATTAGAATATAAAGAAAAACTAATATCAAGACTGTAAAATATGTAAATTGTTATACACGTATATGTTGGTTATGTTTGCTTTATCTTTAATTAATTTTTCGTAAACAATGTTAAGTAAATATTTTTTTAAATGCTGTTAAAAAAAATTATAGATGAAAACTTACAAGACTGATTTAGTTTATGAACTAATTAATTTGTTTATATCAACCTAGATCTAATATTTTTTTAATTTTTAATAATTTTGATTAATATGCTCATAATATAGTAACTATTTTAGGACAATTTAGGCAAACAAAACTACAGTGTTTTAAACTACTTATTAATATAAATTAATTAATACATTAATAAAGACATTCAATCAATTTAACATAAAAATTTGTAAGAGACAACACAATAAATGGTTATACTGCTTATTGAAGAGTTCAGTGTTTTGTAATTTCACTCACTTTTTGATAGCAAAAGAAGTTATTTTTATTTGTCATAACACACGTCACATTATAAAGGAGTTCAGATCAGTTACTGTAAAAAAAGTAAGTTTGCCATTTATTTAAAATGTGTTTTACTGACAGCAAGTTGTGATCTGTTTTGCATAATGACAATTTATCGAATGTTGAAGTTATGTTGTTACATTTAACGCTGACTAATGCTAATCAGCTTTTATGAATTCTATCATAAAACTCTTTTTCAAATACTGCACACGCACACACTAGCCTAGTGACGGTAATCCCAACTAATTTACGTTTTTGTGTTTTATGGCCGATAAATATTAATCGGTTGTGTATTCTTTTTGCATTATCGCATACAGTGACAAAGCTAGGATATTGAAAATGGCCCAATCAGAAAAGGTTTTAGAAAAAAGCAAATAATTTTAAAGTTTACTTATAGGTTGGCAAATGTGTACCACATAATTCAAATTGTATTACTACGTCTATCAAAAAAATATCATAAAAAAAAATTTACAAAAATGTAGCCAATCGGTTAAACAGTATTCTATATTGTCAAATAAATTTACAACGTTTTTTTTAACTTATAGCAATTTTAAAATAGTTTACAGTAATATGTAAAAATGGCATAAACTGGTCAATTGTACTACATTTGTTAAAAACTGTATTATATACTGTCAAAAAATGTAAGTCTGTCAAAAAGTAACTGTAACTGTAAAAAATAATAAAAAAATTACTACATTTGTCAAAAAAAAAACATTAATACTTCAAGAAGTTATTAAAACTGTTAAACAATTTACAGCAACATAAGTACTATCTGCATGATACGTCAAATTGTATTTTTTCTTTTAAATTCAAAAAAATACTTTATTTGTCAAACAATTTACAGTAATAATTTATGTTAAAACAAACATATGGCAAAAACATAGCAAACTTGTCAAATACTATTTTAAACAACAGAAAATAAAATTAAAAAATAATTATATTTGTCAACAATATTACTATATTTGTCAAAAAATACTAAAACTGTCAAATAGTTTAAAATCTTGTTTGACAGATCTTGCATCTGTCAAACAAGATTTTAAACTTTTCAAAATGTTACTACAACTGTCAAAAAGTATCTAATAACCTCAATTAGTTCTTAAAATGCTAGATATCTCAAATAATATTTTGTCAATAAGTTACTGCCAAGCATTTTACAGCAATGTGTTAATATATTATTAGTTAGAAGCAACATTTCAGATCTGGCAAATTGTATTCTAAACTGTTATTAAAACTGTCAAAACATTATAAAAACTGTCAAACAGTTTACAACAATATAATATGTTGAATAAAATTGTAAACTATTCAAAATGCCCAAAAGTTACTAAAATTGTCAAACAGTTAAAACGCACACAATCGTCAAATGTCAAATTTGTCATAAAAGTTATTAAAACTGTTAAACAGTTTATAATAATATCATAGTTTTTTAAAAATGTATCATATTT
Source organism: Tachinus rufipes (assembly GCA_963932245.1). Lineage (NCBI taxonomy): Eukaryota > Metazoa > Arthropoda > Insecta > Coleoptera > Staphylinidae > Tachinus > Tachinus rufipes. Next base: position 73,833,959 of record OZ010743.1, read on the forward strand.
TGACAAATAATACTTTATTGTAAATAAACATCATAAGTTTGCAAAATAAAACAAATTTGCCAAAAACCGTAAAATAGTTACAGTAATGTATGAAAATATAATAAAGTTAGCAAAAATAAACTAAATCTGTTAAATTTATTCTAAAAAGGCCTACAAACAAATGACTACATTTGTCAATAACTCTCAGTGACTTATTAACTGTCAAAGAAATCACAATTATTTGTATAATAATATAATACAATATTTAGATCTAATAAAAAGTTACTAAAACTGTCAAACAATTTGTAAAAATATTATAAGTTATCACAAAGTTTGTATTTTATAACATATGTTATTAAAAGCTTTAAAAATAACTAAAACTTTCAAAAAAATCTATGACTGTACATTCTTAAATTAATTCAAAATGTTGGCAATCGTGTCCTAGTTCTGTCAAAATATTAAGTGTTAATACTATTAAATTATATTCTAAACCTGTACAAATTTTTTAAAATTTACCAAAAAATTGTTTTCAAAGTAATGTATAAGTTTTAAATGTCAATAATTGTTTACTTTGCCTCTTAACAAAATTATTATATTCTGTTACTATGTAGCTATTAAAAGTTGGCAAAACTGTCAGATTGCTAATATTATTAAAATAACTAAAAATTGTTAACATGTTAAAGTTGGAATAAATAATTGAAATCTGTCAAAGTACTCAGTTAAAAAACTTACACTGTCCAAAAGTTTAAAGTAATACATATGTTTGTATTTTTAACTCAAACTGGTAAAACCAGTTACTAAAATTGTTAAAAAGTAATAATTATAATACTTTATTGACGGTATAATCTTACCATTTACATCTACATCAAATATACATAAACAATGATGTTTTACAATACAAAAATAAAGAATACAAATATACCATTCATAAAAGCGCGCATATTAGACATTAGTCAGCATGACTTAGCTGACTTCTGAACGTAGATTTAGAGACACAAAATACATTAATATCAGTAGGTAAATTATTTGCAAATCTACACATTCTACCGAGTGGATTGTTGAAACCATAATTAGTAGAATGAGTAGATTCGCGAAATAAAGAAGAATGTCTGCTATGTCTATTATTAGGTGCTACATGGAATGGAAGAGTACCAAGTAGCTCCGGACAATCAATCTCAGACATAATTAAATTACGCAAGAACGACAAATCAGCTCTTTTACGGCGAATCTTCAATGGCGGTAGATTGTACAATAAAGCAATGTAGCTGTAATCATAATTTACAGATAATATGCCGGATTTATAAAACAATAAACGACAAAACTTTTTTTGAATTTGTTCAATACTACGGTTATGAATTTCATAAACAGGACTCCAAACTGACGGAGCATACTCTAAATGCGAACGCACCAAAGCACAATATAAAAGTTTAAGTGTACTGGCTGATAAATCCGCGGACATTCTATATACAAATTCTAACATTTTTATGGCACGATTGCACATGATGTTTATATGTTCAACAAATGTAAGTTTATGATCAAAAATAACGCCTAAATCTTTTATTTGTGTGACTTTGTTTAACACTTTAGTGTCAATTATATAGTTAAAAGAAATTTTACTTAAAGTTCTATGGAAACTTATTGAAAAACATTTATCAGCAATAAAAAATAATTTATTAATAAAACACCAAGTATTTATAGAATCCAAGTCCAGTTGTAAAAGATAGCAGTCATTGAGAGATGATATTCTTCTATACATTTTTAAATCATCCGCAAATAAAAGAAATGACGATGAATTGATATACTGTGAGATATCATTAATGAAAAGCAAAAATAAAATTGGTCCACAATGAGATCCTTGAGGAACACCAGATGAAACAAGAATGGGTTGTGACAAAAAGTTATTAATTTTTACACACTGCGTGCGATTTTTCAAAAAGCTGAATAACCAGGAAGTCACATCATGATGAAATCCCAGAGAACTGAGCTTGGCAATCAAAATATTATGACTCACACGATCAAACGCCTTTGAAAAATCGGTGTAGATTGAGTCAACTTGTACTTTAGATTCAAATGCATTCAAATATCATTTTCATAACAGAGTAAATTAGTAAGTGTGGAACGCCCTTCACGAAACCCATGCTGCTCTTCTATTAAGATGCTTTTGCACATCCATTGCAACTGACTAGTTACAATTTTATCAAACAATTTAGGTATAGCAGATTGAATGCAAATGCCTCTATAGTTAGTGATATTCTCTTTGGCTCCACATTTAAATAAAGACGTAATATAGCTTTGTTTCCATATTTGAGGAAATTTAGTTTCATTCAATGAAGCATTGAAAAGTAAGTGCAATGGTTTTGCAATAGAATAAATGCACTTTTTTAACAGTAAAGAGGGAATGCCGTCGGGTCCAACGCTTAAATTACATTTAAGGTTTTCAATTCCCTTAAAAATATCACACAAACTAATAACAAATTTTGAATGTATTACGTTATTATTAAAATTAAACAATGGAGTTGGATGAGTTTCGTTATCATAGACTGATGAAAAAAAATCTGCAAAATTAGTTACAAAGTCGTTCCCATTATTACAAGTTTGATCTTTATAATGCATTGTGGCTGGAAAACCATTAGTTTTTTTGTTCTCATTAACAAATCTCCAAAAATGTTTTGGATTATTTTGAATTTTACTTTCAGTTTGTAAAATATATTGCTCGTATTGATGAGCACTGAGATTTTTGCACGTAGTACGAATAGATTGGAATTCATTATAGTCCAACAATAGTTTTGAAGATTTATAACGTTTGTGTATAGTTTTCTTAAGTTTAGTAAGTGATATCAATTCTTTGTTGAACCAAATAGGAAAAATGCTTTCACGCCACAGTTTTTTTAGGGACAAAACAATCAATAACATAATCGATTACAGAGTAAAATACATCAAGACACATATCAATATCACAGTTATAAAATAGTGCAGTCCAATCAACATTCAACAAATAATTATTGATTGCGTTGTAGTCGGCAAGTTTAAAATCATTAAAAACATAATTACAATTTAAAATATCACAGGTAGTATCACATTTTATAGTTAACAAGTACGTAGTATGGTGTTGGCTTAAATTTAACAAAACATCTACAGCTTCTATCACAGAAATATCACGATCGTTAGTAAAACATAAATCTAAAAACACATCCTCACTATTAGGAATAGAAATGCATTGTATGCAGTTTAAGAACCCAAATGAATTAGCTACTAAATGAGCAGGGTAACTATCATTACAAATTACTCCTATACCTAAATCATCGTTAACCCAAGAGGCTGCAAGTAGATTGTAATCGCCCAATAAAACTAGTTTACTGCTTGGAAACTCGTCGGCAATAGATTCGACGGAATAACAATGGTCAAGATATTTGTCACTAGTTGAATTAGGTGGTAAATATACCGCACAAAGACACAAGATTAAACTTAACAACTACAAACAAATGTTCAACACTAATACACGTGGGGTAATGTAATACAGATTTGAGGTGAGTTTTGATAGCAATTAAAACACCACCTCCGCTTTGTTTAGGGCTTGTAAGGGCCGAGCGATCACACCTAAATAAATAATAGCCTTTTAGATTTAATTCAGAGTCACTGATGTTTGTAGAAAGCCAGGTTTCAGTGAAAACAATCACATCGTAGTCTGATACGGCTACAGCTAGCAAGAGTTTTCTGAGTTTAGTTTTTAAACCCCTGACGTTCTGGTAGTAGATGGAGAAGCCGTTATCATTCCTGAAGATGGGTCCAAGCTGTTGACAGGATTCAGGCTCCAAAAATCCATTGGAGATGAAGCAGGAACATTTTGTGAACGACCATAACTCACACATTTTTTGACAGCAATGTTAGCTGGCCAAAAGTCTTTGCAAATAATAACTCGAACATGGTCGGCTGGAACCGAGACTTTAAAGCTACTGTAGCTTCCAGATTGTACAACTACAGCGTCAATTGATATATCGGGGTATTTCAATTTAATGTAGTTAATAACATCAGATTTTTTAGTTCCGCGTTTAAGTTTTGAGACATGTATATATGAGTTTGGCACATATGCCTGCAACTTATCGTTACTTAGACCACAACCAAAAATTGTTAGGGTTTTAGGTTGAACTTTCTGTTTAGGTTTTGTTTGAGCAGTAAGGGTTGCAAAAGAAGAAGAAGAATTATTAATTACAGAATTAATTGCAGATGGAAGCAATTGAATTTCCTCATTAATAGTTGGTGTAACTACACAAGGCATAGATTCTTGAATACGAGTTTTGTATTCAAGTATTACCTTATCTTTGTCTGCAATCTTCTCTTCAAGATACAATACTTTATCTAATAGCAACTTATTGTTAGACCGAACTTCATCTAACAAAACTTGATACAGTACGATAGTCTCTTTATAAAGCCTGGGAAGTTCGGAATCGTCAAGTTCAAATGACGTACCACAGTGACATTTTTTATGGCAAATGGCGCAACTGTTATGAAATATAATTCCACAACTAGTACATGTTACGCCAGATTGTGCAACACTTTTGCATTTGCACGCTTGACCGGACATAATAATTTAAAATTTAAAATATAAAAATTTAACTATAAAAGTGATTAAATATTTAGGAATAAAAAATAATACAAGGATGATACAAGGATACACAATTCACACCGGTGCGGTCTTTCACCAGGTGACTAACTACAAATCAAACAAAAGCAGACCACGGTTGGGATAACACAAGAAAACAAAGGAGTGTTTAAAACAAGCTTAAAATATAAAATCACAAATTAAAATTTAAAATCACAAATTAAAAGAAAGCAAGTTACGCCACGCCACTGGTAAGAATATTGGTTTGCGCTGCGCGGATGAGAATGCGCGAGCGGCGGCTATAAATTTAGGTTAAGTTTTATTAAACAAACTTTACCATAAATTTACTGAATACTGATTAAGACAGATAGCACAAACAATCACAAATATAATTACCAGTACGTTAGGTAAAACTTCACAATTAAAAACACTTATAAACACTTTAAACACTTAAAATTGAAAGAGTAAAATATCACAGTTTTGACAGATTAAGATATTTTTTCCTTGTATTAAAATAAAAAAAAATAAAAAATTCTGTACAAAAGTTATGTATCAATTGACAGGTTCAAGTTTAAAACTAATAAATTACTAAAATTATTAATAAATAAACCAAAACTATCAAATTTAAGTGACAAAGCTAGATTTTTTGGCTTTTACTGCAAAATATTTAAAAAAAGCTTACTCGGAGATGGTTTTGTAAATAAAACTGTAAATTTTGTAATTTTTGTTTTACTTTATGTTGTAACACTTTCTCCCAATTTTTGAAATAAACGTCAGAGGCATCCTTGTCTTAGTAGGTCCTTCCGCATTGCAGACCTTTGCTTATAGGTAACTTTGCCCCTGATTGCAAACGTAAAGAAAAAAAGGCTGCAAAGAATGGCTAACATTCTGTTTTAAAGCAGAGACTAGGCCCAAGATCTTTCCGTAACTAATCATGTCTGCGTAGGGTTTTGTAAAACTCTCTTGAACATTTAAGTTTTTAAATTTTATTACTATTTTATTGATATGTCTCAAAAGGAAAAAAAAGCGCAAAAAGCAAATAACGGACTGTTTTGATGCTCGTATTTCTAAATTTTTGCAAAACAAGTGCAAAATCGCGGTAAAGTTTTGTTGTATACAAACAAAAAAATTTTACCCTTGCGTTTTTATCTACTTCTAATTAACGTGATATAGCAGTATTTAGTGTTAAGCAAGTCATCAAATTGTTGATGTACAGATATTTGTAGACAGGTTTAACCTACAACTCTGCAAGATTGTTTGTAGTAATAACATTATTAAAAAATTATTTAAAATTTAGTTGGTAAAATATTCTAGATTGCAACTTTTATAAAATTTTAAGCTTCAACAACGCTTTTTCTAATAGTTTTTCATATCAGATTGTAGATTTACATCTCTATAATGCTTAAAAAGATTAATATATCAATGAGGCACGTGGTCTAGTCCCAGTTTAACAGTTTATGCCTTCTTCAACAAAAAAAGAAAAAGTTGTTAATCTTTTCCAGAAAAGATAAACGTAGTTTTTAATTGTTTATTTTACGCAAGAACTGTTAACTATAGTTTTGAAAGCTACTTGATTAAAAATGCAAAATATATTAACAATGAGTCTGCAATTTTGGCTGCTTTGGTGACTTAGCGTCTATCGACAGTTAAGAAGGATACTCCCATATAGCGCACATTATTTTCTATACTTTTCCGGCTATAATGGTCACGGGCGTAATCACCAACGCACAAATTTCCCATAAATTTGTTTTCAAAAATTTGACGTACAATTATGTTATTCATATTATTGAAGTAATGATTTTATTTTATTTATTTATTTTATTTTATTTTTACATACATGTTTCGATGAGTTATCATCATTTTCAAGGTATTTATATTATATAATATTTCAAACTGATTGATTAATTATATAATATAAATACATTGAAAATGATGATAACTCATCGAAACATGTATGTAAAAATAAAATAAAATAAATAAATAAAATAAAATCATTACTTCAATAATATGAATAATATAAAAGGATTTTATAAAATAAAAATAGAAAATATAAAATATAAAATGTACAATTATGTGTTTATTCTTAAAATCAATCATATTTTTCTGATTAAAAGTTTTTTTTAAACAATTAAAAACTTGTTTTTTTTCACAAGGGAACTTGTGTACTGCTGAGCTAGCAATAAATATCTATCATCAATAATGGAGCCCGTACTGAGGAGGACAACGTCTATTTAATCAAAAAGATTTTTTATCAGACTGCCACGCTTGTCATTTCTGTGTGTCGTGTGGCTATCAGATGTAACTTTCTGTAAACCATTAAAAATCCGAAAAGTACAAGTTGCATATTGTTGCAGAAAATTATTTTTGCAAAAAGTAAATATTTCTTATTAAATTATTATTATCATCTACGTGATATGATATTTTATGTTCATTAAGTATTGACTTTATAAACAACTTTAATTTCAAAGATTTGTACAAACTGTCTTAATAATATTTTTTAAGAAGTAATAATAGAGACTTTTTTAATATTCAGCTGTGGAATTTTTAAATGCGACTACTTATCGGTGCCAATATAAATGCTAATAGATTCGCACAGGCGCCATTTCACCGCAACGCATAAATCAAAATCCTATTGCTAAAAGAGGCGCAAAGAATTGCAATTAAAAGGATCGTTGCTATTTTGCCGTTAGTTTATCTTTGAAGTATCTAACATATTTTTTTGTTAATAATATTGTTATAAATTATTTAAATTAACTTTAAATAACTTTATATATTTATTAAAATAATTTAAAGATAAATTTTTATTTTATATCCTTTTAATACCTCTTACTTACAATTTTACGATCACACGAAAATAATTGAATTTTCTTCATTTCAAACCAATTTCTTTTAGCCCCTTGCAAATATTTATATAAAAATTCCGTTAATTTCCCAAACCACCTCAAAACAAAAACATAACGATGAAAAAGCAACCACATAATCACGACTTACCCGCGGTGGCAGTAAATTCTACAGCTCGTATTTTTTTTAATCTAGCGGGACTAAATAATCCTTCAACGTAGCTACTAAGTCCCATGTTCTGTGCATTCATCGGATCAATTTTGTTGTCAAATTAACGACATCGTGTTTTGCGATGAGAACAGCCCACCCTAAATCAATTATTAAATTGATTGGATTTTGCGCTGCATTACACACGCACGTAATCGAAATCAAAACAAATAGATTTGAAATTGAAAAACAGAATGTATATGAGAGATAGAATAAAAATGTTTATTTTAATATAACAGCAGTTTTTTAATATTTATAATAATTTATTTCACATGGGTAAAGCTACATACAACATGACAATAATGAGAAAAAGTCAAAAGAAACAAATACATTAATTAACATTTAGGTACAATTACATTACATTACATTATCAGAATAAGTTTAAAAAATACAGATGTATTCCAGAATAAAATAAAAAATATACATACATATTAAAATAATTGTATAAAAAATTGTAAAATATAATTGATCACATTTTTTTTCAAGTATTCCGTACATTCGTTTACATCAATGGTTCTATATTAATTAAAAATTGTTTTATTTCTCTCTTAAAACAGAGCAAAATATAAATTTTACGATATTTTGATGAAAGTGCGTTAAAAAAACGAATGCAGGTATACAATGCCGATTTTTTTGTTAAGCTCATGTTATGCTTGGGATATTTGTAAGTAATTTCTTTAAATCAAGTATTGCAGATATAATTTATCTCTTCATTTGAGAAATACTGTTTATTTTTGAATATAAACTTGAGACATTCATGTATAAATATGCCAGGTAGTGTCAATATACTATTATGTCTAAAGATATTTTTGCAAGAATCTCTGAACTTCATATTATGAATTAGACAAATTATATTTTCTGACTTTTAAAAATAATGTCAGTATTAACTGAGTTGCCCCAGAAAATAATTCCATATTTTAATATTAAATAGAAGTAACTATAATAAAGCATGCGCATTGATTGACATAAGTTTTTATAAATCGTATCATGTATATTGTCTTGTTTAGTTTTTTATTTAATTCTTTAAGATAAAGGTTAGATGTTGATCAAGTTGTAGGCCTAATATCTTGCAGTCAGAGTTTACATTATAAGTATTATTACCAACTGCTAGCTGTACGGGTAAGGTTGTATTGCTTCTAAAAGTTCTAAAAATCAATAATTTTGTTTTATTTTTATTTAAAATAATTTATTTTGAATAAGCCATAAATGTGAGTACAAAATAGTGGTTTTAGTAATTATTTTATATTCTTTAAAAATGGTATAAATATTTATTAAAATACACCAAGAATATAAGCGGTTCCATATTACTTGCGGTACCCCAATATTCATTTCTGAGTATTCTGATTCAAAAATGATGCCAGTTTTACTTTGAATAACTACTTTTTGTTTTTGTCCAGTTATATATGATTTTATAAGATTGTATCCCACACTTCGTATTCCGTGTTTATATATTTTGGCAAATAGTATATCATGTGATATGATATCACTGCATTAGACAAGTAAAAAAAATGCCCAAGGGCATTTCTTGATTGTCTAAGGTCGTATGAATTTGAGTTGTAAATTGAAATACTGCTGTATCAGTTGATCTAGATTTAAAAAAGTTAAAGTTTATAATTTTTGAAAATTTTGTTAAAATACTACTAATTTCCATACATGTTTTTGTGTACTCGAATATATTCGTTAATTAGTAGTATGGCGTTAAATGAATTTAAGAGTGAAATAAAATCAGTTGTATTTTTTACAGTTTTCTTTAAAATTAATATTAAAATCACCACAGATAAAGTAACTTGAATTAGTTTGAAACAGAAACAAACAGAAATGTTAATTATTTCATGAAATATTTCTATAAAATACGCAACATTGCCACCCGATAGGCAATATACAGAGATAATTAATTTAATATTACGTCTGCTCCAGCTAGTTCAATCACATATTGGGAAGACAATTCATTTACGTCCATTCTGATGATGTTAGATAAGTGTTGACGGGCTTAAACTGCAACTGCACCATGCTCATTTCTTTGTCGACAGTAGCTTGAAATCATTTTGAAACCAGGGATATTGTAATTAATTAATTGTTTCTCAGACTACCAATGTTCACAGAGAGTAATAAAATTGCACGTTTTATCATTTTGAACTATGCTGACAAGAGTGTCAAAAGATGTGAATATTGATTGCATTTTGATTGTTTAATCTGATTGTTTGTGATTGTTAAAGTTTACAGTTAGTTACATTTTTATTAATATGTAAAGTAGGTTTTTTGTTTTGTTGTTCATCTTGTAATTGCTATTTTGTGTATTAATTAATCTGCAGTTTTCGCATTTGAAGACATTTCTTAAATGTCGGACAATTTGGATCCATCGCCGAGTGATTTATATCATTTATAGTTTTATCCTTAGCACAGTTGACACATTTCATAAAATCAACTTTGCAATCAGTATAAATGTGATAATGCAAGCTAAAGTTTTTTAAATTAATTTTGTAGTTTCAGTATATGACACTTTATACTTGACGGGATTTTCAAGTTTTTCAGGTTTTTGCATTACCATTAGTTTTGTTCATAAATTATTTGTATCTTCCATTTCTTTGATTATTTTTTTTAGCAAATTGATTCTATTTGTAGCGCAGTTGCATTTACACTAGCACCTAATTCTCCGCAACAGTTTATTTTGTTAACTCGTAAAATAACAGTTTCAGAATTTCATTCAGTACAACTTAAATGCACTAAATTGTAGCAGTATATGCGCACACATAGTTTGTTTTTTACTTTAGGACAACATGCAAGATTAGAACCATCCTTATTTTCAGTTTCTTCTTCACCCATTATTTTAAAAGAATTTATTTATATGTTTAAATCTTTTCTATTTTTTATTTCAATAAAATTTTATCACTTTATTTTTTATCTCACTATAAATGTCATTCACGATATTTTAATATTTAAACTACGTAGCACAATGTTATTTTAATTTAACACATTTTGTTAAAAATCTCAGATTGTTTTTTTTGTTTTTGTTTATTTTTATATTATCTGTTATGTATCTTATATAATCCATTCTTAACTTGCATGTCTTTTCTCTATCTTTCTTTCTATCTTCTTTTCTACAACTAGTTGCATAATTTCATTATATCTAAGAATATGTCTTGACATTCTCCGCCGTTCTAATTTTTTTTTTTCAACTAGCTTAAATACTTTTTTATGTTCTATTTCTTTTTAGCAATTTATCAACAATATTCTGTTGAACTACATTTATAACGTTTTTATATTTGTTATATTCTTTACTTCTTACTTTCTAAGTTATACGAGTATATCTTAGTTTTTTTAATTGTTGTTATATTCTTTACTTCTTACTTTCTAGGTTATACAAGTATATCTAATTTTTTTTAATTGTTAAGTTAATAAAAATTTTAGTCTAAACTTTAAGAGCATTAGTTTATTGTACCGCAAAAATTGTAAACTTTTTATTTTGCAATAAGTTATTGTTCTAAAATGACAATTGTTACAGTTCTGCTCAAAATTGTGTATTCTAGATTCTGAATTTGAGTAGAAAGGTAAAACCATTTTTACTGCACTTAAGTCTTATTAAGCCTCTTGCACCTTCTCTAGTGCTCGTTGAAAGTGTTCTGTCAAGATCCCTGCTATGCTAGCAATGGCAACTATTGCTTTGTTCTGCAGCCCGGATTCTTATATCATCGTGCATTAAATATATTTACTAGTTTTTAGTATTGTGTTGAACCTTTTTAGTAATAGTGAAATCCAAGGTTTAGATACACACATCTTTAGTGATTCTTTGCGCGCCAACTCATCAGTTTTAACGTTAATTTGTGTTGAAGTGCCCTTTTGCCCAAAACAGCTTAATGTTATTTGCGCTGTTGCTGTTAGAATTCTATGGCGTTTTAGTATTAGCTTTGATGTAATTCTAGGTTTTCTTATTACAGCTAAAATTGCGGCTCTGCTGTCGGTTAGGTTACACAATATATTTATTTTTGTTATTCAGGCTAACTCAGCCTGAAAGATAGTTGTATGTGTTTCTAATGGTAAGGATATTAAAACGTTTCGATTTTGGAAAAAAACTCTCTCTTTAAATATAAAATAAAATGGTATAATATTTGTTTGCGCTTCTAGCATAAGTGTTTTCTTTTTTAGGAAGAAACAATAATAGCTAGCCATCCTTGCAGTGTGCCAAAGTCCGGTTGCATTTAGGTGCAGTATTTTTGATGTTGCCATTTTCTTGACATAGATGTCAAGAGGTAGCAGATACACCATTGCTTTCATTGCATCAAAATTTTGCATACATTGTTTTTGAAATAAAGACACTCCAAACGTTTTTGTTAATTTTTCTAAAAGTTTTTTAAGCTTTTTTAAGTAAAAACTAAAATTATTTTTTATAACCAATACCTTAAAGTCAAGGGTCTAAAGTATACTTGTTGTGTGTAAATTAGAAAGTGAGTGAGCAATAAGTCTTCAGGTTTACATGATACTTTTTAAAATAAAAGACCTTTTCTGACTAACATGATTCACATATTATATTAATTAATGACAATTTAATACTTTTAATAAGCATTAACCTTATCTAAAGAGTGACAAATGTTTATGACAAATTAAATTAAAATATAGTAATTATTTATTAAGGTAATTTTTTGAAGAAACCGTAAAGCACAAAAATCACTACAATCTCAATGTAGGGCAAACATAGATATAGAAAATAACTGCTTTTAAACTAACTTGCCTACGGAGGTGATTGCATAATTTTAGTCAATTTATAAAAAGCCTAGAGAGCTGCAGATATATTGTGAACAACATGTATTATTGATAAAAATCAGCAGCAAAAAAATAATTCTTTAAAACCTTATCAAAAAAATGTAATCTGATCTGATAGATAAATATAAATTTATTTAAATCTTAATTTTATTTTTATTAAAAATGTAGATGGAGTAACTAAACTTTTTAAAACTGTTACCGCTCTAAAAAATTCAGGAAAGTTTGAAAGCGACAACACTTTCAAGTTAGTAATAATACCATATTGCCATATCTTGATCAATAATATGCTCAGGGAATAAACTATATTTTAAAAGCTGTGACGTAACCCTGAAACCAAACTAAAGTTTAACCTGAACAAATTCTGTTGACTGATTAGTCATATGTTACAGTCCAATTTCCGGCAAGCAACCCTATAATAACAATTATTAAAACGATTACATATCAACATAATTTTTTATACTTATCTGATTCATTTTCAATATTATCAAGTCCTCGAGGGGAATCCGTTTCCTTAATACTCCAGTTAATTTTATTTATTGTTTGATCGCAATATGCAATTAAATTCCCACTTTTTTTTTATATACAGGTGTTGCAAGGAGCTAAAAGTAAAAAAAAAGAAAGGTATTTATTTAATTATTTAATATTTCACTATGACCAACAACTATTTTTGTATGTTTCTACGTACGGTTATTGTCTGCACCAGCGGTTTTGATGTTCACTCCATTTGATTCAATAACTCCTTAATTTCCATTCCCCATCATTATATCCATTACTACTTGTTGATTGTTTACTTTGGTAAACTTAACCTAAAATGACGATTAATAAATATTGATTGAGAAATTTTAAAATTGATTCACAAATTGATTTCCGTTTGTTATAATTTAGAGCAAAGTAATTATTTAGTTGTTAATTGGGGATAATTAAGATGCTGTACTTACATGTTTGTTGTTGTTAAACACTGTGGTTGTGTTCACTGCTACACTACCTTTCAGCGTTGCCATCGACTTAAAAATTTTATCCCCACTTTGCCCTGTAAAAAATCCCCACTTTTAAGAAAAATTCCCCACTTATTTTATTAATCAAAAATCCCCAATTCTATAGCAAAAATTGATATTTTTCCCCACTTTCTTAAATATAAAACAAATATTTTTTGTAGGAATTTATATAATTTATTAATAATCCATATTTTAAATTTTTTTTTTAACAAAATACAAATATTTACAAAGTACGTACACAAATATGTAACTAAATAATATTTAAAAAAAAAAACAATTTTCTAGAAAATGTAGAAAATAAAAATACAAAACAAATATATAATAAATAGAAAAAACTAAGTATAAATTTGTACATAATTTATTTATAAATACTAGTTGCAGTATGTTTTTGCAGCAATTCATCAGAAATATTCTAGTGTTCCGTCGCCCATAGCAGCTTTACTATGCAAAATTCCAGTAAGTGTTGCTGTGGACAATTTATTTCTGATTTTAGTTTTATTGAGGATAATTGTAGAGAATAACCTTTCCGTAGTAGCACTGCTATGGGGGGAGGGAAAATATGACCTGGATTAGTTTTATCACTTATTCATATTTTGGCTGCCCATCTTAATTAAACACATTTTTAAAACTTTGCCAGAATAAAACAACATTATTAGAATTATCTAAATGATCTATAAGTGGATTATTTCTTAACATACGCCATTGTCTATCAATTTCAATTATTTGTTCTGGTAAAATAATATTTGGAAAATGTATTGCCAATGGTACGATTGAAATGGGTTTCGAAGATATAAAATTAGTTGGATCTAATATATGTAATTGTTCCAAAATTTTGACATCGTTCCCATTAAAGGGAAATCTTGAATATATTTGATGATGATTAAAAATCCAGACAACGCAGTTTAAAAAAATGTAGACGTTCTCAAAAATGCAACAAATTCGAAGTTTTCGAATTACATTTACTTATTCAAAAGACATTTATTGGTGAAGTTAATATTTTAAATTATAAGAATTATGTGTATCTGATTTAGAAAAGGCATATTAATGTTAAAAACGCGTCATAAACATTAAGCGTGCGTTTTTCGTGAAATTTATCGATGTAACAGGCAATAGCGTCAGTCGGATATTGATAATATACACACCAGTGCAATTCTATTTAAAAAAAGTTGTTTACATATTAAAATGATCAATTTTTAAATGATTTACAAAAAAATCCCCACTTTTAATACAAAAATCCCCAATTCCCCAATTAAATTTGAATATCGCCACTTGCAAAAATATCTTAATCAATTTCCCACTATTGGGGAAATTTCCCCACCTCTGGCAACGCTGCTACCTTTATCCTTAGTACAGTTTCCTTCTTGCTTTCAATTCACTAATTCTTACTACAGTTTCCTGTATTGCTTTGAGCAGCGCTATTAGCTTTGCGTATGCAAATAGTTTACGCTAGATGACGGTGCCGGCGTTAGCAATTTTGAAATGAGTAATTATTTATTTTTAATTAATCATTATTCCCATATTGTCCCGGCTTCACCATTATAAGATTATTATTCTTAGATTGATTTCTAATTTCCAATTCCCGATCTATTGCTAATTCTATTAAAATCTAGAATTAATATTATATCTAAAGAAAGCCAAAAACTTATCGCCACGTGTACGCCGATAGGCAAGAAATTAATTTGAGTCGTGGGGTCAGTTGAATTCCCCCCATCGAGGGAGCCTTTGAGTATTCCCGACTTATTAATAGTCTACAAGAATTCTTTTTCTTGGTATTTTTAATTTTTAATTTATCAATTTGAAATTAGTTAGTTTTATAATTGTTAATATTTTATTTTATAGTGCGAAAGTTGTGAGTGAGTGCGTAAGAATTTCTATTTTTGTTCAATTAATTTGGTGATAATTTGTTTTGGCCTTGTCGCTTTACTATTTAAATATTATTGTATTAAACTTGTTTCAAGGGATTTGTTTAAACTTTTACCTTATCCTACCTCAATACCTTTTTTTTTTCTCCCAATACAGCCAGTTTTATTATTTTTCCCTGGAACGAACATTTCAGCCAATAGTGACCACAGACTACCAATCAAACGTGTGTTCACCACAAAAATAATTGGAGCCCATACATTCCCTTGCAACACATGGTGAGTTTTTCTTTTAAGTTTATTATATCATTTGGTGTTTTTAATTGTGCATTGCCGTCGTTTAATTTTGTTTGTGCTGAATATTTCGGTACTTTTGTTTTACCCCTCCCATCTCCACCGAAGCTGAGCCAGGCTAGCTCTTTAAATAATCAAGGGCTAAATTTGGGCGTAGCACATACTATTCAAAACCTCACTAATTAAAAAAAATAATTATAATTATCATAGTTGCAAAATCTAAAAAAACCACCCAAGTTTTGCATTACTTTTTTTACGTAGATTTTCTAAGTTTGACTTACAAACAAAAAAATGCCATAAATCAAATTATCATTTAGAAATCTTGTACAACTTTTAAAAGTAAACTGCGTTCACTAGACATAACGAGACATATTTAAAAAAAAAGTCCAGCTAAACAAAAATGTGAGTTACTCCGGCGGTAGAGCAAGACAAGGGTTTGTAAAAGTAAACAGAGATCAATTCATTTAGCTCTACTGCAAGCACTGACTCAAATAAATGCTTTAGTAACTTCTGGCAACTCTAATTTTTTTGAGTTTTTGTTTAATAATTCGGAATATGCTAGGCAACCAAAGATTTCAACGCAACAAACACCAAAATTTGTATATCCCAAAGTGCCCATAGAACTTGTAATACAACTTAATAAAATTGGGTACCAACAAACTTAAATACACAAATAATTAGATACATCAGTTTTGGTTCGCAAAAACAACATATTTTGAATAATTTAGAATGACCAAAAAGGGAAAATTAATTATACTTAAAAGTTTGTTATTTGCTCATTGAAACTTGGATACCTTTTGCAAAAGTAACCTAAAATCGGGACCAGTTTTCATTACAAATATATATATTTTTTTTATTTTGCGGTGTAAGCAGTTGTCTAAAAGAATGACGGGAGATGATATAAGTTACAAAAAATCAATTAAAATTTGTTTGTACTCGTTTTGGGTCCGTTTGACAAACCTGGGAGCTAAAAATATATTTAAAAAAATTTACTTCTTTGCAAAAACTTACATTTAGCAAGTTGCAGAATAAACCCTGACCCAATCGCAAAAATACTCAGTCTAGATGTTCAATGTGTTCTTTAAACGCACGCGATCTTATGAGAAGATCGTCTACATGTAGATACACAAAATCCAACTCCAACATCTGATCTTTGCGATAGTAAGTAGTAGGCTTGCGTATGAGGTGTCGGAACAGTCGTCCATCGTGCTACAATAATGAAATATTGTTACTGTAAAACTAGTAGGGTTTATCAAATTTTCAAAAGTTTATCACTCATTAGTAAGAACGTGACCAATGCTTGTTTTTCCCAAAAACTGACATTTGCATAAAAATATAAAAAAAAAATACTTTAAAATAATAGAGCCACATAAATAAAAATTTAGTCTGGATAGTGTTGTAGAAGATAAGTGAGTTAACCATTCAGTATTATGTACATTAAAATCTTATAACAAAATAATTTTATTTTGTTTTTTAATGTCCTTTGAAGAAACTGAATTTTTTGAAAAGTCATCATAAAAGTTTTGAGATGCTTTATTTAGAGAAAGTAGGTATATTCCTATTACAAAAATAGTCTTATCAAAAAATATTAGTTTAAGAAAAATGCTATTATCACCAACGTCTTAAATTTTATTTGTCATCAGTTTAGAATATGCTTGTTTTTTTTGTGGATGTAGACACAAACACTCACTCACATTAATTTAAATTGTATTGTTTTTATGATAAATTTTAACTGTTTGTGTTTTATCGCATTTTATATTGCATGTTTTAAACTGTATTTTTTCTTTTACAATTTGTTATGACTTTGGTATACATAAGTCATATACCACAATAGTGGTCTAAAACATTAAATATATATTTAAGTATATTAATAATATTATTTTTGTTTTGCTTATAATAAACTATTCTATAACATATTATATTTGTATCATTTGTCTCAAAAGTATACTAAATACTATTCCAAATTGTTTTTAAAATTTGAAGATAGTTACTAACTTTAAAAAATAATTTAAAAAGTTTGCTTTTTTTCTGAGTAAGTTGTAATCACACCAAATAGCAATTGACTACTAATTTGTATGTACATGTATTTTAACAGAATACATCTTAGGCATAATAGACTATACTTAACAATTCTTGAAAGATAGAATGAGAATAATGTGCTATATAACAATGCAGCACGTAGTCAATTATTAAACACAGTAATAATGCTTGTATCAATATGTTAACTAATATTACTGAAGTTGTAAATAAGTGCAATAATAAATGATATATAAAATGCAAGAGATAATAATTTCATAAATGCAGTAAATTTTTGTTTAAATTACATTTTTAATTTTGAAATTGCGTACTAAAAAACATCATAAAACATTTTACACTAATTAGTAATATTACAAAAGCTATTATAACCACTCCTATAATGAAGCCGATTACATCATGCAATAAATTTTGATACCAATTCAATTTAATAGATCTATTTTTCAAATGATCAGCGCCTTTATGTTTTATTACGTGCTCAACCCAATAAAGAACTTTTTCCATTGGCTGATCTTTTAATAGCAGTAAATAAAATTGTGTCTTATCAGAATAACTAAAACAAAATCATTAGGTTTACTAAAAGTATATGTTTATTTTTTTAGAATTTTAAATAAATATAAACACATTTTTTATTTTAAAATTTTTATAATTTGTGGATGTAAAAACCAATTTATTAAATAATATATTTATTCCATTTTGTCATAAATATGTTAAACAATTAAAAGACTATAGCAAATTACATATATGTACGTACATTTTATTACTTAAAATTTCTATAATATTTTCTAATAAATTAACTTCATTTATATCTTTTGATAAAATTTGTCTAGCAATTCCTAGTTCAACCATGTAGGGTATATTTCCATGTTGATCGCCGTACATAGGTATACCAATCATTGGAACAGCATAAACAGACCGTTTCAATGTAAGCGGTCTTATGGAAAAACAATCGGCAATCTCCGCCGTACGACATGCAAACGCAATAAATCTCCCTCCTTTATCCGAACATAACGTAAATAACATAAATATTATGTCTTCAATCAGTATTCATACGCTCGCACGCAGAATGCGCACGTGTTAATTTTTTTGCCGGCGGCGGAGATTGCCGATTGTTTTCCCATAAGACCGCTTACATTGAGACGGTCTGTATACAGATTCTATAATACTGAGCAGCCCACCGTGTGTAATAAATAATTTTAAATTAGGATGTGCTAAAATATTATTTTGTGGTAGCCACTTTAATACTATCACGTTTTTTGGTAAATCTAACATATTTTCATGTTCAAATTTTCATACAACTCTAAAATAGCTTCAATCCGTTTCTCTCCTAAATAAATACTTTTCATATGTGATCCTAAACTAAACAAAATTGCTCCTTCTTTGGCATCATCTGAAAACTTTCTCAATTTACTAGTTATATTGTTGGTTAGCAATATATGAAATTCTCCAACCTCGATTACGTTAGGAACATATGGCCTTGCACTTTCATAACTGTAATGATTATTTGATAAAATGAACGCAACATTATTTAAGAAATTTTCAATAGTTGGAACTTCGGGAAAATATTTATTAACGCTAGAGAATTGCCGGGTTTAGTCGCCCTTCCTGTTGTGGTGCCACTAGTTGTATTGTTATAAAAAAATATTAAATCTTATCACATCTACGAGAGAATCGGTAAACCTATCTCTCTAGAAAAATATTGACACGTACAGCATTAAAATTGGTTCTTATAGGTCAAAACGCCAACCAATTCAATATCTAAATGATAAGATGTTAGTCATCACTCTTTTTATATGTTGAACTACATACAATATTCTATGACTTCATGTTTTTGGTTAAAAATTTGAAGTTACATTTAACAAGTAAAAAATGAATAAAAAACTGATTAAAAACGTCATTTTTTTTTAATTAATTGCAAAGAAACAACTTATTGCATCAAATTTCTACAAATTTGAGTACAGAGATTGGACTTTTTTTTACAATGTGTGAAAATTTTATTCAATTATATTCAGGCGTTTTCTTGCTGAGTTGAACCTTTATAATAGCGCAACTATTCTCCCCTCTTAATAATATTGTAATGACAAGGCCTTATTACATAAATTGTAAGATGTGATGTAAACTGTACGACGGTATTTATAACGCGTTGTAGAAAAGTATTATGTTCTGTGTAATAATAATATTTAGCAAGTACATAAGACGATGGTGTTGGATTGCCGACTACACAGTTTGAATAGAAACTGGTTTCAGGTTATGATATTAAAATTATATTACAATCAAATATGTAACTGTAAGCAAGTTGTGCCTTGTTGAAAAACTAATCAATAATAATTAATTCAAACTTTGTTTTAGATTTTACAAGCAATTGTAATTCTTTGTTTGCAAATAATAATTCCGTTTGAGTTAATGTCATGTCAAGAATGCTTGAAGTGAGTCATAAGATATTATGTTTTTGCTTAACTTTTCAAATAATTGATCTTCACTTCTTTCTGAAAAATAGAAAAAAACATGCGTTTAATTAATAAATTAAAAATAATATATCGACACATTTATCAATTAATTCTATCATGACACGTGTGATTATTATTTTCTAATATAAATAAATTAAAAAAACACAGCAGTTACAAATTGAGTATTTAACAATTAATTTCTTTAAGATTATTATTATATATAAGACCTTCATTGACAAACTTAAATTACATTGAATAATAATAAACTAAAAATTATTTTGACATAATAATAACAAACCAAAAATATCAACTTTTATCATTTGTTTCCCAATTGCTCCCCTTTACTTGTGTCATGCTGAATTTACTTTGGTCACTTTAATCACATTCCTTGGATAGTTTAATATTATTATATTAAAAAGTTTGTTTAAAAAGAAAAATATAATTTAAATTTGCAATAATATACTTACTTTCCATATCAATCCTTGTTTCAAAATTGTCAATATCACTGTAATTTTTGACTTTTTCTTTTAATGGGTTATAGTTACTTTGTGTCCTCTTTTTGCTAAAGCCTTAAACAATATTTCTTCTAAGGTATGATGACTTTTTCCAACATGAGAAAACAGACCCAATATATTTGCACAATTACTCAAAGCCACGAGGCACAGCAAAACAATTACTCTCATATTTAAAAAAATTATAATAATGTAAAATACAAATAATTTGTGTAAATCAAAAATTAAATACTGATTATTTTATGCAAGATAAGCTGTGCGGTGTTAACCTTTGATACTACATATCCGTATACAAACTAATAGATAATTTAATAAGTAAACACAGTCTAACAATGTTTCATTAGTAAAAAAATAAGGCCAGATATATGTGTGTAAATTTGTTTATAGTTTAAATTATGAAACGCAACAGTATAATGTTACGTTTAAAAAGCCAATTACAATAATGTCTTCACTTAAATCAAAATATATTACATAATACAAAATTAATTAATAAAATTTGCTTTTATTGCAAAATAACAAAGCTATCAAACATTTCAATAAAGTACGTAATTAAAAACATTATTTTAATTTTTTTTAATAACATTTTTAAAAACAAATGAATGTTTTATAGATACTAATTAAGTTTTTAAATAGGCACCCTTACACAAGTCTTGAGAAAACATCAATAATTAAAATACGACCATTATGAGGCAGTAATTATTGAAATAACACTACTGATTTTTAATAGTCGTATTCGTATATTTATTGGAATGTCAAGCTTATTATCAGGTTGATTTTATTTTGTTAAAACTTTTCTTTGTGCTAATTATTAATTAAATTTTATAGTAATAAAATGTTGATAAGTAAGTTGAATTGGATAATTTTAATAAAAACTGTTTTGCTTCTATATCATTATCACTATGAAACTCTGTTGTTATTACAACTGTTTATTGTAATTGTTTGTTTAAAATGAGTGGAACACTTCGTATAACTATTCCGTTCCAGTTGTTATAATAAAAAATCAAACAAATTTAAAATTATATACTCTTTATAAGGGCAAAACAAAAAATAAAGTAGTTGAAATATTGATAATTAAATTAATACAATCAATCTATGTTTAAATTTAACTAAAACTAAAAGAAAAATATGTTTAAAAAAAAACATTGTAAAATTTACCGATTTATTAATTAAGCTATGCTGCATATTTTGGTATAATTCACAGCAAATAGTTTTACGATATAGCAACAATATAGAGCATTACTACAGTCAATGTTTTTGACTGTATCTTGTGGTAACCTTCGATCGCATTGTGAATATGTTCCGGAATAAATTGCATTTTAAGTAGTTTAAAGTTAAGATAAAATTGTAAAATTTGTACATGTGTGTGTATCTAATGTTTATTGTTTGCGCGTAAATTAAAAGTGATAAATATATCAGAAGGCAGTAAATCAATAAATAGAAGATATTCTACGTTAAATATTTCAATACTCATGACAAAAGAAATGTATTGAAGACTGTACATAGGTACATTTTTTTAAGTCAAATTTATTTCCTTTTTCTGTTTTTTTTGTCTTTGTAGTGTCAGTTTCAAAGTCATCACAAAAAAGCTCAAGTTACGTCTCATATTTACCACTAAAATAAAAAAAAAAATTTAAAAATTCTGTAAACTTTAAAGAGCTATAACTCCAAATTTATTAAAAATAATATATTACTTTATTAGGTCAATAATACTCAATTTGCTTGTAGTTTCTAGCATTCATTTTATACTAGTTAATTTGGAACACCCTGTATATATATATATATGGCCATGTATAAGTCAATACAAAAAAATACCCATAATCTTGTTTAAAAAAAACTATCATTTAAAATTTTTGTCTAAAAACTTATTTTTTAGATAAATTTGAAGAAAAAAAAAATCGATTTAATTTTTATTATAAATCACAATAACGACAAGAATATCCCGCGCAATGTTGATTTGCTACAAGTAGAAAACCAGTCAAACCAATTTGTTGCTACGAGTCCTAGTTCTAACATAGGCAACTAAACCAACGGTCCAGCAATTAATTTAAGAGACAGAATATCTAGCCAGTCGAGTAATTCTAACACAAAACAGGAAAACTCAGTAAATAGTAATGCATTTAATGTGAAAACAAAATCAGAGTACCGGTAACGACTGGAAAACTGTACATTACAAACAAACTAAGAAGAAAATATCTAATCAAGTATCAAAACCAAATAAAATTTTTTTTGGTAACCTTAATGATCCCAAAGCTGTTATCAAAAGGATTGAACAAAAAGCTCACTTGGAACCACTTCTGACCAAATTATAAGACATTTGAAAAATAAAAATGTTAATAACGTTCAATGCAGTCCAATAATATCAAAGCATCCAAACCAATACAAATCTTTTAAAATGGTTGTCCCTCTAGAGCAACTGGACAACATTAAAAATCTAAATGTATGGCCACGAAGAATAACTATAAATTGTTTTTTATTCCACATAGAAAGATAGAAGAATAATCAAGTAAAGCAAAAAAAAATAGAGCAAGATAACATAGTGTCACTAAATGTAAAAGGTCTAAAGCATAAATTAAACCAGTTGAAAGGTATTATAGACAATACAAGTTTTGATGTAATTTGCATTAGTGAACATTGGTTGAAAAACAATGAAACAAATGTTATAAAGCTTTACAAGTTTGTTTTGGCAGAATCCTTCTCAAGAACAATTTGTAACTAGTACTCCGCCACTAGTTCTGCTAAAATCATTCTTAGATTTTTTAACTATTGATGTTAACAAATTCTCACCAGAAAAACACTGTAAACTAGCAGGTATAAATCTTACTAAATATAACTGTTTGATCGTTAGCGTATATCGTTAGCCTAGTGGTAATTTTAATTTGTTTTTAAATATTTTAAATAATATTTTAAATTATCTTAAATTTCAAACAAAAAACTTAATTTTAGCAAGTGATTTCAATGTTAGGTTTAATGATAATGATACTAGAAACTTTGATTTGATTGACCTGTTAAAAAATTTAGATTGGAACAAACAGTTTTTTTTTCAACGCGTCTGAACAACTATCAAAAAACATGTTACCTTTAAATACTGGCATGTCAAACCATATAGGAATCAATGCTTGCTTTAATATTCCTCATATAAAGTTAAACTATTTTTTTTTTGGTTTATTAAAAAATTCTATATGAAATTTAGATAATTTTTCCAACTCAAATACATGCTGTAATATATTTATAAAAGAGTATAATACGTTATTATGTAAGCTTTTCGTTAAAACTTCAAAAAATTAATATAGAACAATACATTTCATGGTTTAATGATACTCTACGTATCATGAGAAATAATCTAAATCTCATCTCTGATATTTACACACAAACAAGAGATCTTAATTAACTAGTATAAAAATAACTATAGAAAGTTGTTTGGAAAAAAGCTAACAGAAAGTAAAATAATTGTTAATAAAAATTATATCACTAATAGTACCAATAAACCAAAAGCAATGTGTAACGTTATTAATAATTGTATGGATAAACCGTTGAAAAAAAAAATCATCTATATCTTCTAATAATTTTTATTTATATTTCATTAGTGTAGCTGAGAACATTTCTAATTCAATGCCTAAACCAAACATTGATCCACTCATTTTAACGTGTACACACACTATGTGTGTAATACTAGCAACTACTATTTTAATTTTGTGAAAATTAGTATTATACATGTCCGTGATATTATTAGTAATCTAAAAAATTCCAATAGTAGAAATATCTATGAAATAAATTCAGAAGTTGTAAAAGACGTTAATTTAATTGCTCAGCCTCTAACAACGCTGATAAATAATTGTATCAAAAATACCATTTTTCCTGATGCTCTAAAAGCTGCAAATGTAATATCAATATACAAGACAAGTGATGTAAATAATTCCAGCAATTACAAACCATTCGTTTTACTACCAATATTTTCTAAAGTACTAGAAACAAAATTAAAAATGCAACCTCTTCAGTACCTTGAAAAACGTAATTTGTTGAGCCAAAACCAATATGGTTTTAGAAAGAATAAATGTACTTCTGATGCAATTTTTGATTTTATAGAAAACACAATTGAATGCTTTGAAATTGATTTATACTCGTTATCACCGTTTATGGATTTGTCTAAAACTTTTGATTGTGTATCACATGAAATACTGATAAGAATATTATATGCATACAATATTTACCCTAAAAGTTGTTTGTTATTAATGTCTTACTTGACAAATAGGACTCAAATTGTTAACCATATTGGTAACAAATCAACTAATTTAAACATAACTCAAGGTGTTCCACAAGGCTCAATCCTAGGACCACCCTTATTCTTAATTTATATTAATGATTCACCAAGTTGTGATCTTATGGCAAAAAATATATTTTTGCAGATGATACCACAATCACTAACAACAGAAAAACATTGAACAAAGTTGTTTCTAATCAAAAACATGCTAAATCAAAAGCTTCAGAATGGTTTAGTAACAGGTAGTGCTTAAAAAATAGCAAGTTATCAATGTTATTATTTACATTAAAACATTGTAAAGTTAATTTAAATGCAAATCCCAAGTTTTTAGGTATTTAATTAGATAATAAACTAACATGCTTGTATAATAAATATAGTTAAGCAGTAACATATTTTTGCTTAAGAATCTCAGTTGTGCTGTCTCTAAAACTGTACTCAAATCTGCCTATTTTGCTATGTGTCATAACCACATATATTATGGTCTTTTAGTTTGGAGCCATTCTACTATTATATATATAAATCCTTTATTGGCATAATTATGTTTGTTTGTACATATCAGTTAATAATAAACAAATTAATTTTCTATGTATTTCTAACTATATAACAAATATTCCGTATATACCCTTTAAAAATTAAACAATTATTTATTCTTTCCATTTATACCATCACCTATTTATTTCACTTAATATCTTTTTAATTATATATTGTCCTTTTCCGTTTTCATTAAGTATTTCAGACGCACTCCAACCTTGTATCACTTTTCCTGCTATTCCACCACATTCCCGAATCCAATGTTCTATTGTGTCCTCCGCTTCTCCGCATAACCTGCATATTCGGTGCTCCACATCAATCCATAGCTTTTTTCCCCATTCTTCGTTTCCACATCTAAATCTTGCGATGTTTATTTTATCTTCTGCAGAAATATTTGGATTAAGAAGATACTGCGGAAGTCTGTACACTAAAACGTCTTTGTACCTCGTATTGTATGTTGATTTTTGTATTTCCGATTCTCTTATTTGTCCATTCTGTCCATTTATTGCATCTGTAATTTCTCTTAAAATACTTTGACCTCTACTTCTTATGCTTTCACACCACTCTTCTGATATTCCCAGACTTTCTAGGCACCTTTTTCGTTCATTTGTCCACCTATTTTTGTTGCTTCCTGTTTGTGTTCTTTTTCGTTCTTGTTCTATTTGTATTAGTATGTTTATTTCTTTTTGTCGTATTTTTTCTTCGTATCGCACAGCTTTTTTAATTGCAGTTGTAGCCATTTCGTCCCTTTGTCCTTCTTGCATAACAATGTATTCGGGCGTGTTTCTATCTACACCTAATGTCCATCTAATAAATTTGTGGTGCAGCTTTTCTATTGGATCTCTTTTTTTCCAACCCCATATTTCAGCTCCATAAGTTAAAATACTTCTTACTACGGCATCAAAAAGTAGCATTTTGGCTTGGTAATGTCCTCCTAGTTTTCTTTTGCCAATGCTCCAAAGTTCCCGCATTGCTAATTCAGCTTTTCTTGTCATTGCTTCTATATGAATTTTGTGTGTGTTATTATAGTCAAAATTATATCCTAAATATTTGAATTTTTTAACTACTTCAATTTTTTCCTCTCCCCAATAAAATTCTTCTTGTTTTCTTCCGTGTCCTTTTTGGAATACCATAATTTTTGTTTTTTCTGTGTTTAGCTTTAGTTCTCTTTTTTCCAAATAAGTTTTAAGTCTTTTCATTACTTCCACCATTCCTTTGTAATCTTGTGACATTACCACAATATCATCGGCGTAGCTCAGACTCCATATTTTTCCTCTCCCAAACACAATTCCTCCTCCTTGTCCTTTCCTAAGTGTCTCTTCTAGATCTGCAACATATATATTAAATAAGGTTGGGCTTAACGGACACCCTTGCCTTAATCCTCTTTCTGTTTTAAAAGTTGACGAGGTTTTTCCATCTATTTCTACTTTATTATTTGTTGTTTTATATATGTCTGCTATGGCTTCTATTAGTCTTTTGTCTATGTTTTTGTCTCTCATTACTTTTATTAAGTTATTTCTGTTGATTGAATCAAAAGCTGCCTTTAAATCAACAAATAGCGCATACACTTTGCCTTGTTTCCTTTCCATATTATGTTCCACGCACCAATTAAGCGTATATGTCGCATCACTTACACCTCGCTTTTCTCTAAAACCCATTTGTGTATCTGCTAGTATTTGTTTTTCCGTCAGTTCTTTTTCTAATCTATTTTTAATTATTCCTGCGTATATCTTATATCCTGTGTTCATTAAGGTTATTGGTCTGTAATTGTACGGTTCTTTTTTATCCCCATTTTTAAAAATTGGTCTTATTAGTCCCATTCTCCACTCCTCCGGTATGCCTTTAATCCATATCATGTTTATGATTGCGTGCATAGTATGTATTATTTCTTGTGTCGCATATATCCACGCTTCATTTGGTATGCTGTCTTCTCCTGACGTCTTTCTCTTTTTTAGTAATTTAATTTGAACATCTATTTCACTTTTTAGTATTTCGCTGTCCTGCTCTAATCTTTCGTTTGTGTCCTCTGCTGCTATACCTATTTGTTTATTTTCTATTTCAATTCCTTCCATTGTTATCATAAAATAATCTTTGAATGTTTCTACTGCTATGTTATTTGTCCCATCTCTCATTTTGTTTTTACTTTTTTTAATGTACTTCCATAGGTCTTCTTCTGTTGTTATACTTTTTATTTGTTCTTCTTCTATTTTTTTCCATTCTTTCTTCTTTTTTTCACATAATTTTTTATATTCATTTTTTTCTAAAATAAATTTTTCAATTGTTGCTTTATCTCTTCTTACTTTTTTTTGTTCTTGTCTCATTTTTTGTTTTTGTACCTTGCAAGTTTGATCGTGCCAATCTTCTTCCCTTTCCGTAATTGATATTTCTCTTTTTACTATAGAATTGGTCATTAAGTCTTTTAGGTCTTTCCACGTACCACTCTTGCTAAACATTTTTTCACTTAATTTGTTCTTGTATTTTTTGATGCCTACATCATCCCATATCATTATTGTTTTCTTTTCTTGTTGTTTAGGTTTTTCATACTCTTTCTTGTTTTCTTCTTCCTGTATTGTAATTTCTAAAGGTTGATGGTCGGACTCAATTCTTTCACCTATTTTAAATTTATTTATGAGTGTACCCCCTTCCGCGTCAGTCATTGCATAGTCTATAACGGATGCTCCTGTGGTGTTAATATATGTCCATTCGCCATTTTTATCTCCTTCCCAATTACCATTTAGCAGATTCCAAGCATCTTCCTCTATCCATTTTATAAACTTTTTCCCTTCTTTATTTAAAATTTTGTCTTTTGATTTTCTTGTGTTATTATCGTTATCAATTTCTAGTTTAATTGCGTTATATTCTCCAATTCTGGCATTCTACTATTAAAGAAAGAGTATTCAAACTTCAACGACGAGCTGTGAGGATAATAGCAAATATAGGTTATCTAAAAGATTGTAGAGAGAAGTTAAAATATCTTGAAATTTTAACTCTATCTTGTCTCTACGTTTATGAATGTATAGTATATCAAAAATAAAACTACACATAGTATGCTCAACACTCAACTAATCATGAATTTAATACTAGGAATAAGAGCAACTTATGTCCTATTATTATTGTTATTATTACACTATAAAATTGCATTGCAAGATTAAATAAAAATGAACAAGTGCCGTAAGTTAATATGCAGTTTTTTTGAATCCTTTATTGCCAAGTCATTAAAAACGGCAACAAGAAATTTTCTTTCTGGGAAAACAACTTTTTCTAGTCTAGGAACCTATGCCGTTAAAGAAAAGATTCTATTCCAAGAACAAAAAATCTTGCAAGTTTCATTATTCTAAAAAGTCTATTGTCTTTTTTTTACTTTTTACACATTTAATAAAAAGAATCATAATCTAACAAAATTTTTAACTTTTGTGGTGCTCGATAGTAGAGGAACTAAGCGGGTACTCCCGCAATTTCTTATGGAGATTTACATGGGGTCCAAAATCGCACTTTTGACGCAATCTTGGATTTCGGACATCCGGTTAAGCACGTCCATCTGTCAAAGGAAGTAAGCGCGTGATGTTGGCGCCGCGGGTGGCGCCCTTCTGTGCGCAAAGTGTGCAGTACCGCCATAAGAGTGTGTGAGTGCGAGGGGTGTGCGAAAACTCGGAAAAAGTGGGATGGAGAATGAGTGCACGTCAGCGCCGCGGTGGCAGAAAAAGTAAGTTGGGATGGATGACGTAATAGAAATTTTGCGTGTCGAGACATGTCAAAAATTTTAAATACCGCTATACCGCTATACCGCTATACCGCTATACCGCTATACCGCTATACCGCTATACCGCTATACCGCTATACCGCTATACCGCTATACCGCTATACCGCTATACCGCTATACCGCTATACCGCTATACCGCTATACCGCTATACCGCTATACCGCTATACCGCTATACCGCTATACCGCTATACCGCTATACCGCTATACCGCTATACCGCTATACCGCTATACCGCTATACCGCTATACCGCTATACCGCTATACCGCTATACCGCTATACCGCTATACCGCTATACCGCTATAGCGCTGTAGCGGTATACCCGCTTAGTTCCTCTACTAACAAAATATATTGTAACGATATAATTAAAATAAATAAATATAAATAAAATGTTATATAAATATATATTTACACGAAAACGCTGCTGAATTTTATTTAATTAACTTGTTAATAAAAATTAACATATATCAATTTATAGTGTTTAAATTGAGTAGTAAAAACTTACAAACTAAATTATCAATTAAAATATATAAAAACTGGCTCAAAGCTTGTCCTAATCCAAAATGCAAAAACCCGACCAGACCCAAAACGGATTTTGGCTCTGGCTGAAAGAAAATTGCAAACTTCTACTAAAAAGCAAGATTTTATGCAATAGGTTTATTATTTCAATAAGAGCTCTTTATCACTCCAGAAAGCAAAGTTGCAATGTTTTACGCAAAATGTAACAACGGGAATCTCTACAAAGATACAATTAAGAACTCAAAAGCGGCTATACATAATAAACCACAATTATGCTCAGAAAACTGAATGTTTTTATATAACAACTGCAAAGTGTATAATGCACAAATTGTTTAAAATGTGGTTAATAAATGCGGCTTTAAGGAATTACAACATTCACCGTACAGTCCCGACTTTGCTTTCTGTGACTATTATCAGTTATTGTTGATATATTTTTGTTAGTTTAATATAATTTTGCAACTCCAACTTAAACCTCAGACTCCGCCAAGTAAAGCGTTGTCTGTTCAGTTTTATTGTATGGAGTAGAATTTTGGAGACTTACGACGTCAACTATGAATCGTTTAGAAGCATTTGAAATATAGACGTACCAAAGAATTCTTAAAGTCACATCAACTCATTACACCACAAATACAACATTACTGCAAAAATTAAACAAAAGGAGAAAACTGCTTAACACCATAAAAACACGCAAAACATCATACATGAGACCCATATTAAAAAAAACAAGAAATACCTTTAATCATGACTAGTCATAGAAGTAAATGTAGAAGCAAAAAAAACAATTAGTATAAATAAATTATCAATTGACAGTTATAAATTGTGAAAACCTTGTGAAAGTGGCTGAAGAGGAAGATTTGCAGTTGTAATTGCTAATCTTTATTAGTTAAAAAAAAGCTAGTAGAAAAAAAAAGCGTGAATTATAGTAACTATTTTTTAAATAGTTATCGCTTACTATTCAATAAAAAAATTATAAAATACAAAAAAAAATAGTTCTAAGTAAAGTCCCAATTAGGCTAATAATCATGTAATTACTTTCACATTACATAAAGATAAAAAACCGGTCCTTAACTTATTTAAATTTGAATTGTTTTTATTATATATATATATATGTACGTCTATTTACATTTTGCATTATAATTGTTCTTTTTAATGTTTTTCATTAACTTTGTGAATAGTGGCAAACCATACATTTCCTTATGTTAATTTATTCTTATTGTTATTGTGTATGAATTTTCAAAAAATGAAAATAAATATCTACTTATATTTTTGATCTAATATTTCTATTTCAAACTTACTCTTGAAGTTTAATACATTCCATTCAAATGCACCTAAAATAAAATAGTTAAATATATATTTATTACCGCCCAGATAAAGTAGTATGAAGAGTAATTGACTGCTACACCTGGGGTTTCAGAGTTTTGAGGATCAGTTTTTCTGGTTAAAAATAAATGTGTTGTGATGAGTACTCTTTTCTTCTTTCAAATAAAGACACACATACATAAATTCAATAAATTAGGTTGATGATTACAATTAGCAGCACAAATGAATCGAGGTTAAATAAATGAATACAAAAAAAATATTTATTGTATAAAATTAAAATAAATTAATAGTTTTCAGTTACATTTAACATATATAAACTACTTTTAGTCTAGTTTATTATTCTTCTTTTTGTCAGATTTAACACAAGGTTTTCGTTTGAAAACTTTTCTTAAAATAAATCTTAAACTGAAAAATACAGCCATAATAACTATTGTAACAATAATAAATATAAAACTAAACACATCAAACAATAAGTTTTGAAACCAATATAATTTCATAGATCCATTTTTAAGATGTTCTGCACCTTTGTGTTTAATTACATGTTCCACCCAATAAATTGCTCTATCCATAGGATGAGATGCCTGGTTTTTTAGCAGTTCAGAATGCAATTTCACTTTATAGGAGTAACTAAAACAAACACAAATAAATTCAAACAAAAATTATTAAGCAATTTAAATAAACATTAATAATATAAAGAATTATTTGTGTGCTTTTTTAATGAGAGCATTTTGGTAGTTCGGCGTAATGGTAAAAGATGAATTCGATGCGATGCCGTACCACCAAAATGCACTGATGAAGATTTTTAAAAACCAAAACAATTGTTTGTATTTAGTTGGCCACTTTAGATTTGGATTTTAGTAATTGATTTTAAACTTTTGTTTTTTGTTAAACTCTATTTGTATGTCAGATTGCAATTTGGTTGCCAGTTGCAATGTTAAATTTATCGATAATATTTGTTTTTTTTTTGGTTGAAACAACACGATGGATCTATAAATACTCTGCAATTATTACTTAGTATTGTTTAAAATATTAATTAACTTTGCTGTTAAAAACATACATAATACGGCCATATAAAAAGTGTTACTACTTACCTCTTATTATTTAAAATTTTCATAATATTTTCAAATAGATTAGCTTCATTTATATCCTTAGATAAAATTTGTCTAGCAAATCCAAGCTTGACAATATTGGGTACATTGTGATTTTGATCACCAAACATTGGTATTCCAATCATTGGTACAGCATGGTAAATACTTTCAATAATACTTAACATTCCTCCGTGTGTAATAAATAATTTCATATTTGGATGTGCCAAAACATCATTTTGTGATAACCAATTTGACACCATTACATTTTTAGGTAAATTTTGAACATTTTCATCTTCAAATTTCCATATTACCTTAACTTTTAATTTTGAAAAAGCATTTATTATACCCTGAATACGTTCTTGGCCTAAATAAACACTTTTCATATGTGATCCTAAGCTAAAAAAAATTGCCCCTTCCTTGGCTTCATCTAAAAACTTTCCTATTTTACCAGTTACATTTTTGACTGATTTTATATGAAATCCCCCAACGTCTATAAAGTTGGGCACAAATGGTCTTGGACTTTCAAAACTATAATGGCCGTTTGATAAAACTAAAGCAACATTATTTAAAAGTCTTTCAATATTTGGGGCATCAGCTACATATTTGTTGATTATATTTTGCTGATACATTTTTGCTATGTAAATTACTACTTCTCCAGTAAAATTCATGATAGTATTAATAACACGTTGAAAAAAATTCATATTGTCTGTAAATGTAAAATATTTTGTAGGTACGTAAGACCATGGTGCTGGGTTTCCTACAACGTAATTTGAAAAAGCACTGGAGCCTGATGATGCAATAATTATTACAGGGCAATTAAATATATGGCTATATGCAAGCTGAGCCTCATTAAAAAACCAATCCATTATGATTAAATCAAACTTTACACCGGAGTTTACCAATGATTGGAATTCTTTATTTACAAATAATAGTTCAGATTGTGATAATGTCATGTCTATCATTGACGTAAATGAATTAAATGATATTGATTGTTTTGTTATATTTTTAAAGAATCCTTTCTCATTTCTACCTAAAAACAAAATTATTCAAATGTTTTTTTTTTTCAATATTTCAGTATTGTATTTATTAGTAATATATATATAATATATAGTTAAAATAATATATAAACTAGAGCAATAAAATTGATAAAAAATTTATTAAATTGTAATTTTAATAACTTAATTTACTTACTCTCCATATCAATTCGTGTTTCAAAGCTATCAATATCTCTGTAATTTTTTACTTGTTCTTTTAATGGGTAAGGACTGACCATAGTTACTTGATGTCCTTTGCTTGCTAAACTTCTGAATAACATTTCTCCTAACGTATGGTGACTTTTTCCGGTATGAGAAAATAATCCTAATATATTGGAACATTGACCCGTAACAAGAAGGCACAATAATACCAGAATAACTTTCATGTTTTCATCAAATCAGTAAACAAACCAGTTAACAAATATTTATATGACACTAAATCTGACACTGATATTATATCATTTTAGTAAACCAAAAATGTGATGGGTCTTATATATACAATGTAATCAATGCGATAACCTTTTATTTTCATAAATTTCTATACAAAATCATAGATAATTCTGATAAGTAAACATTTCATATAATCATCAATGACGTGCAATTGTTTGAATGTCAATAATCTATTAAATAGCAATGTTTAGTTAGTTAATTAAAAAATATTGATTTATTAAATATTTACTTAATTTTGAATATTATAAATATGTCTTGTTTGATATAAAAAACATTATAAGACAATTCAATTCTATTAAATAAAATTAAAATTCATACTATACAGGGTGACTCATAACAAATCAAATTCTGAACAAATAATAAAGAATAATGTTTTTAAAGTAATTTGAGTGTAAAAAATTAAAACTGAAATAAATAATAAATATATTTATTTATTAAAAAATCTAAATGAAAAAATAACAAAAACATAAAAATATGTTACAAATAAACTATGAAACATTATAAAAATTGTTGAACGTGTCGGCCTTGGTGACAAATAAAACTTTTGCATCGAGCACACTTTTTCAATTATTGTCTATTGCCATCTATAATCTGTCAGTCATCTAATAATTATTGTTACTATCAACTGTCTTTGTTATCTGCTATCATAATAGCAATTCTTATTGTTTTAAGTAAGCAATATGTTGCAATTTACAAATAAAGAGTATGCAAATATAATTTTTCTATATGGTTTTTGCAAAGACAATGCATTGGAAGCTTGTGAAGAGTACATCTGGAAGTTTCCCAATAAAATACAGTATTTGTAAAAATGTTAGCAGTGATGCACGTGTGCTATCATGTTGATGTAAAATAGAAAATAGTAAATTGTGTCATGGATAAACCAGTTATAAGTACTAGACAAATTTTTACAAGTTTAAGAATTTTGCTAAGCTTGGTCTGGAGAACATAACAACGCAAAGAAATTCATTTTTTTATCAATTCAGTACTTGCAACTTGACAACCAAGTAAAACGACTTGATTTTGTAAATGGGTTTTAAAACAACATAGACAAAATCCTGCCATTGCAAGTATGAATATGATGTTCAGATGAAGCGACATTTTTCAGAGATGGCATAAATAATATTCAAAATTATTTTTGTAATATTACAAAAAAGCAAAGTTCATTGCATAGATGGTCTTCCATACAACTGATTAAAAACATAAAAATTAATAAACGGTTACTTCTTGCCATGTACCTTTTGACATGTTTATACGCTTTCCTACTCCTCCACCCGCCTTGCCAACATGAGGTTTTACGGTTAAAACCTTCTCTAGAGGAATGATAAACAATCTCGCAAGTGGTTTGGCAACCACTTAAAACTGTAAGTCCTTAAAAAAAATGGGTAGAGAAATAACCGGAGACGTGTTACTATACAACACAACTACTCACCGGAAATGAAACTGTAAAAAAAAACTTACAAAAAATGAATAAGATGAAGAAAGAGAAAAATTGTATATTTTGTCAAGAAGACACGCACGACGACACAAAACATACGCCAATAGAGTGCAAAGCGTGGGAGGAAAATAGGAAAACGCTAAAAAATGTATTGGAAAACAAAGTAGACAAATCATTAAAATATGCCTAAATGACAAAAACAAATAGAAAACACTAAAAAACTATGCAATAACTGTACAAAAAAAAAAGATTTTGAAGTTTTAAGATTTATGTAAACCAAAATAAAAAAAAACACATAAATTAAAAGCCAAAGAAGTCAAAAGAAAGAAAAAACAAAGAAGGTCAAAGCAACTAAACAGGTAAACAGCGAGACAAGAAAAAACAGATTCTGAAACATTAATACCAACAAAAATTGCAGATATAAAGAGAAAAAAAGAAAACTGCTTAAAGAAAATTAGTAGGCAAATTTGACTAAGCAATTTCCAAGCGGAAGATATGCCATCTTAAGGTTGACAAAAAGTGTAACTTTTGAAATGGTCAAAGTAAATCTGGCAATCAGGGAACACAAAGAACTAATCTCAAATAGATATTTAAGAATTTCACTAGAAGTTATACTGGCAAATGTAGAACTACCAAAGGGAATGCATTTAATGAAGCTGCACAAAATACTTATGAGAGAAAGAAAATACGACAAAAAAGAAGTTAATAAAAATATAAAAAAAACTAAGAAAATACCTAAAAACAATGCAAATATTTAGGTTGAATGACACAAGAAAAAAGAGTGAGATGCCAGTGTAGAAAGTAGGACAGACAAATAGGGTATAGGGAAAGATGGGCCGGGGACAGCATGTGTTACCGCAGCAGACTGAATAAATTTTGCAAGGCCAAAACCAGCTCACCTCAAACTAGTACCACATTAGAGACAATTACTAGGACAAATTAACAGCAGGACTAACGCAGAGAAGAAATCCGAAAGGTCTTGTCATGCGTTAGTTATTCTCAAAGGTCCCTTGTTGAAGCCAACACCTCACTAAGTCCATATTTGTAAATTTATGTCAATGTTTATAAATAAATTTTGTTTGTATACTACATTATTATTAAGTATTACACTTAATAATAATGTTCTAAATTATTTAACTAAATTACTATGATTATTAATGTGTTATTGACACAAATTAAATTGCTGTGCTAGTATAAAATAATACTAGAGTTGCATAACTGGATAAGTTCAATGCTTTCATTTTCTACATTTATAAATTATTTTATAATACTAGTACATTGCGATTTTTGTTCGGGTCGGTTCGCAAGTTTTATTTTTAGTCAAAAGTAATAATTAAAACATTTGCAAAAAATTATAAGTGCGGACGTTAAAAATTGTATGTGTGAACTAAAAAAAAATATTGTGTGGTGAGTGTAAGTGTACTAAAAAAATTATTATATTTGTTTTTGGGTAAATTTTCTGTTACATACTGAAAGTAATTTAATAATTATACAAATCAATGATATAATACACTTTTATACAATATAACTTTAGGGTTGTAAATCTGCACTTTATTCAATT
Source organism: Tachinus rufipes (assembly GCA_963932245.1). NCBI lineage: Eukaryota > Metazoa > Arthropoda > Insecta > Coleoptera > Staphylinidae > Tachinus > Tachinus rufipes. The sequence continues at coordinate 73,870,439 of OZ010743.1, forward strand.
AAAAATCTAAATTAAAAAAATAACATCAACGATTGTTTGAAACAATTTAACTAAATCTAAAATGGAATGTATCGTATGGGTGCATGTAATATAATTTACATGAGTGATTCGTTTGAATAAAACATAATACAACATATGAAATAATAAATGCAAAATATTTCTAAATTAATTATTAAAATTCATCATAAAATATTTTTGTTTAGACGGACACTTGCTACATAAAAAATTTTCATTAAGCAAATCAAATTAAATTAGTTTATTTTATTTTTATATAATTTGTTTGTTTAATTACAATACGTAATTAATAATTGTATGATATAAATTATAGTTAATATATAAATTGCTAGATTAGTAATAATTTTATATTCAAAAGTATGATAGTTTGGCGAAAGACACAAGCAATAACGAACTGGTTAGTAACTCAAAATTAACAATTAACAAGCAGCCCGGGTTCGATTCCCGGCAGCGGCAATATCTAATTTGTCAAATATATTTCGATGCGGTCGTCTCCTTTGCAAGGCAATGGCAAACCAGCAAAGTATTTGCCTAGTAAACCCCTCTAGTGGTGTGGTTCGGATTCCACTTTAAACTGTAGGTCTCGTATGTTTGTGTGGAACTATTATCGCGCACCACAAACATACGTGAGGGGTGCCGACGCTCGTAGCGAGTATGGCACTATAAGAAGAAGTAATAACATAAATCTGAACAAAAAACTTTATACAAATTTATTCAATAGTGAAATTATGAATCCATTTAATTATCAAACAGTAATATCGTCAAATAATATTGATATTTATAAAAAAAAATTTAAACATATACAAAAAATTAAAAATCTCTTTTTAATGCATAATTGTAATTTATTTTTATTATTAAAATATCCTTTGTTATGATCCTCTGTGGTATATTCCTTCTCACCGTGGTCTGCTAAGTTTGTGTAAAAGAATAAAGAGCCATGTTAGACCCCTTGGCTATTTGTGCCCCTGTCTATAGATCATAAAATATAAAATTAAAGTTGGATAAGGGCTAATAAGCCAAATCCATTAAAAAAAATTAAAAAAAAAAAAAATCAAAAATAAAATAATTTTAAATAGTCCAATCAAATATTCTCAAATATTGATCTCACCTTTAAAAAATTTCAAAAGTTTTAAAACTTCGTACACTGATTTATAGGTAACTAATGAAGAATATACTAATAACCAAAAACAGAGCACTTTTTTTGGTTTTTCGATAATATCTCAAGAACTGTAGGTAGAAGATAAAAGTTGAAAGCTTCAATAAAAATAATCCTATTCATTTTTTTGTATTCACTGAGTTATAGAGCGCTAAAGAAGAGAAAAAAAGTTATTTGTATTATTACAAGCAAAGAAGTCGGTCTCTTTTGTTTGGTTCTCCGGTCATTTTGACAGTCCTTCCCCTTTCCCCCAATTACTTGCCCTTCCCTTCACATAACGTTTACAATACGCGTCAAATTGTAGTATTAGTGTTAGTTGCCTTCTTTGTTAATGGAGAAAGGTGGTATTCGCAACTACTAATAACATAAGCTTGCTCCTTAACCTTTATCCTTATTTGAGGAAACTGGAATGCTGAAAACAAACAAATCCGCCTTATACGATACATTTCTTGTACTACAAAAAGAAGCCATTTTTTTTCAATTTTGACATCGTTTTGAATAGAAGTTTGCTGTTACACAAGGTAAAGTGGTATGGCAAAAAATCTTCAAATTCAACAGTTTGCCAATGTTATGTCGCTTATGTTCTCAAGCATTATGCCGGCAAGAACAGTACCGTTACGTTTGATGGCATTTTAGCGGCACCATCCAGTACGTAGACAGCTGAATAGAACCAAAGTACAACCTAAAGAAGTCAGTTGACATAAACTTTGAACACAAAACACAAAACACAAGTCACAGTCAAACAGGATGGTTTTCTTTCTAATAAACACAATAAATCCAGACTTAATTCATTCCTCTTAACTGCTCTTCACGACAAAAAAATTAAAACAAAACAAAAATCTAGTAACGCTAGTAAATTAATCAACCACACAGGAATAATAAAATCCTAAACTAATGACAAAGTAGCAATAGTTGGCAAAGATGTTGATCTTATTGTTCTCCTCATGGTTTTAACCCCATCTGAAAGACATTATTTGTTAAACCAAGCCCCGGCAGAGTAGAAAGAAAAATATATTCAAATCAGCAATTGAAAACTATGGGAATAAAAAACTGCATACTTCTTGTGCATACATTTAGCGGATGTGATACGACTTCCGCTGCATATTGAAAATAGAAACTTGTCTGTTTCAATTTGTTCAAGAAGCAAGCTACACTGCAAAGTATTACTGATGTAATAAAGCTGAAGCTAGAAACAAAATATTCCTAGCATAGTACAATGCACCTCACAAGCAAACTTCTCTTAACATGCATTGTTACTTTTACCAAACAAGTTCTGAATGCTTGGAATTTTGAGCTAGCCGGTTGATCCCAGTAATTATAGAAGACGCAGCAGAACCTAAGACAGTCCTCAATCTCATTTCTTGCAATTGTATAACCCCCTCCCATAATGATCCAACGTATCCAAAAGTGTAGGCAAAACATTGTCAAATATTGATTTACAAGTATCTAACAAGTAACAGTAAAAAGTACACTTATTTTTTCTTGCTTTGGCATCTTCAATAAATTACATAATGTGTTGTATTAACGTTTTTTTTGAAAAAAAAAGCATTTATTAATGCTCTATAACTCTGTTATTAAAAATTTTATTAACTTTCATTGTGTATATAGTTAACTTTTACCTCCATCTTACAGTTCTCGAGATATTAACAAAAAAACAAAAAAAGTGTTATATTTTTTGTGATTGCCGCTAGAGCTTGTGTCATATTTGTCAGGACTATTAGTATACCTTTCAATAGGTACCTATAAATCAGTGTACAAAGTTTTAAAACTTTTGTAATTTTTTAGAGATATAAAGCTACTTTGAGTAGACTATAATGTTATTATTAATTATGTTACTTTGTTATTACTTAAATAGGTTAAATAAATATTATTGTTATACATATATAGAAAAAAACCTAGTTATTACACTAAAATTATACATCACTTAACTTCAATTGTTTTTAACGTTCTTAACTTATTACAATTTTTTTTTATTTGATTTTCCTAAATGTATGGAGTCCATACATCAAGCTTTTTTTGGTCAATAAGATTGGGGTCCTTGACTCCTGGTGGGCTTCATAGATCCATGCCTCTCTATCTTTTTGTTTTCTATTTTTTTTTTTTTATTTAACTTGAAAATACCAATTGCTCTTCTGATCTGGATTGCCATAGTATGTTATATGAGACAATAGAGAGACAATTAATACTTAGTACATACAAAAAACTGACTCGGATATAAATATTAAACCTATAGTAAATTATCTGAATAATCAAAGCTCACTAATACCTAAAGAATACCCAAAAGTGTTGCTCTGGAAATACATTCAATGCCTGGCAAAATGCGCTTACGGTGCAAGGTGAGCACTATTATATTTATTATTAGAATTACACAACTAAACAATCCTTGACACAATGACATAGTATGTTAAAATTTCTACGGTAAAATCAGTACCATCTGCAGAGTCTTTGTAAATGTCTAGGATTATGTAATTACTTTAAATATTTTTAAAATTGTCCACCAAACTATTTACTTTGTGTTGACAGATCAACTTCAGCTGTATTTACGCACACCGAAAGTGAATTCACTATTTCATTAGAGTGACACAAACCAGTGGCGTAGCTAGGATTTGTAGGCCCCCCCGCAAAATATTGAAAAGAGCCCCCCCTAGAACTAAAAATAGCGTTTATTTTAATACTTTTTCTTTGTAATCCTTTCCCCCAGGTTTTGATAAACCGTGGCAGGGCCTTTTTGTACGATTGGGGGCCCCTAAAAAGTGTCAAGCCCCCCCGCACCGCGGGGTCTGCGGGGCCTTAGCTACGGCGCTGACACAAACGTATACATTATGATGGATACATTATCTTAAAATTTTATAATGTATAAACAAAAATCTTAAAACAATATCTGAATAAAAAGTTGACAATATGTATATGTATAGCAATTTATATATATGACACAGTATTTTTAAAAAGTTGACAATTTATTTATCAAACTGACAACTTACTGACAGTTTATGTCAGAGATTTCTAAAAATGACAGTACACATTTGTGAAAAAAAAATTATCAGTTCATATATACAAAGTAGTTAAATATCAAGCAAGTAATGTTAATTAACAGTAATAAAATATAAATAAATAATAAATAAAACTGAAAATTTATATGACTACAAGTTTGTCGAAAATAATGTTGACAGTTTCTAACATATAGACGGTTCACATGCTAGATTTGTGAATCAGTTGTTGTTTTGTCAAATGAATAGTTTATTTAATATACGGCACGTTTAATAAATTTGTTGTTGAATGTCAAATGAAAAATGGTCAGTTTTTATAACAGATTTGTGAAATAATTGAATTGACAGTTTTTATCAAATTAGTAGTTGACCCGTGCCCTAATGTTTTAGTAAATTGTTTTACCTTCTAGTGATAGTGACACAAGCAATGGTATACTGACCAACAAGCTAGAAATCGCTAATATTATTAGTGGTGCTTGCTTTGTTTGAAATAAAGCTTGTTCGACATCAACACGACAAGACTGAACAATGCTTGCATTTGTAGTGTTTTAACTAAATTGTGGCAACATTAGACAAGATTGCACCCTTATCGTTAGCAAAAGTGAGCAGTTGAGGTCAGGCCCATCTGTAGACAACTTGGCAAGGACATAGACTATTCCGGTAGAGAAGACAACTTTTGGTAAAGGCCCAAGACCCAGCCCCAAATATAAGGTACTTCAATATTTTTGAGCATAAATAATACAATTAAATTGGCGGAACAAACCAATTTAATCAACCAAACATTGACTTAGTTTGAGGCTTAAAAGTTAATTTATCTGAAATTTGTAAAAAAAGTTAATTCTGTTTATCAGCATCTTAAACATAAAAAATCCCATATTCTTTTTTAACTGAAACCAAAGTAAACAATAAAGATCCAAATTGTTTTAATCTAGTAAATTCCAATTATCATCTTAAACATTCATTTACTGACCAACATGGTATTTGTGCCTACATCTACAAAAACAAGCATATTCTAGACTGACAACGGGCTAACGGGCATTGGTTATAATAGCATTTTTTTTAAATCTATTTTTCTCTGTTCTGTACGTTTTTGATTACTTTGTCTATTTTCTGTACTATTTTTTCTACTTTTAGTTTATTTCATGTACTTTTGTTTATTTGTCTACTTAAATCTTCCTCCAGGTATAACCAGAAAGACATTGTTTGAGAAAGTGGCTGTATTATTTGAAAAAAATTGGCCACTGTTTATTTTTTCTATTCTTTACTGTAATATGTCCACTGTGCTACAGAAAGGTATGCAATTTCATACGGTAAACATTACGCACAAAGCCAAATGTCAAATGTCATACATTTAATAAATAATTTAAATCTTTTTGTATTATAAAAATTTTATTCATAAAAAAATGTACAACTTGTACAACGTTTCCATAAATTGTTAACCTACCTTCTACCACATCGAATATATTTGATGTTAATAATTTATTAAACTTTATATATCGTTATGTATACAAATATATTTGCAAAGATTTAGTTCATCATTACCTCAATAATTATTATTTTTTTTATACATACCCAACGTCTTTTTAACCTATGTGTAAATAACATCTAACACTTGTACGCAAATAACAATGTATATTCGTCTATTTTATCAAATAGAGAGGAGTCCATAGGAAGGTGCGTCCAGTTTTTGAAAGACGTAGGACTCCTCAAACAGGTGTAACCAAGTTTTTGTGTTGTTTTATAATGATTTTGGTGTTAATTTAATAATTTATTTTTATTGATCAGTTTGTGTTGTTGAGTTGTTTAAAGCATCGTAGTCTTTTACAACTTCGGTGCAATCTGGCATCAAAACATTTTGCAGCTTTGATGTCATCTGTGATATTAAGTTAGGTTGTGATATTAAGTTAGGTTGTGATATTAGGTTAAGTTGTGATATTAAGTTTAGTTACTTTAGTTTTTAAGGTCTGGCATCGATGCCTTTTACAGCTTTGGTGTCATCTGTGATATTAGGTAAGATTAATGGATAGGTACTCGCATCAAAGTCTTGTACGACTTTGTTGTCATTTGTGATAGTTAGTTCTGTGATATTAGTTTTAAATTTAGTTTTTAATTTTAGCAACTGTGATATTAGATTTAGTATTTATCTATTTATTTATATATTTAACCATTTTAATGTGATGTTTTGTCTTCCTCAGGTCTATAACCTGAGGTTATTATTATTTAAACAAAATAAATAGCTATTGACCTTAGTAGTCGACGCTAAAATACAAAAAAAAAACAATGTATATTGTACATGTATTATTATAAAGAATGCTCATAATTAAAACTGTAAACACTTCTAACAAAGTTGTATTATTAGCATACAAAAAAGTTATCTTAGTATAGAGATACAGTTTCATGATCATTAAATTAGCAAATTGCTTCTTTAATGGTGATTGTTAATAGTTCTTAAATAATGTACAGAAAACATACATTTTTTGAAACCGTGTTGCGGTTTAATGAAATTTAGAAAACTAAAATTTAAAGCTGCTTTCTAATTTGCAGTACTAGACGTTAATTGTTTTAAGCATAACTTAGTCCATTAATTACAAAAGGTGTTATTGATTCAAATTCACAAAAAGAGGAGATAGCCGATAAACATGGATGATTAAAAAAAAAATGACACAATTAATTTAAAAAATATCTTTCAAAAATTAAAGTTATGTTTTATATTGAATCTTTGTGTGTTAACCAAATATTGTTAAATTATCATAAAACTTATCAATGTCTGTGAATCTAAATTCTCATGCCTTACTAGTATTGATAAGCTCATCCTCATCTTATTTAAATCATTTATACTCATTTTAAACACTTTTTATCTTCCTTTAAAATTATTAATTTATAATTCAAAGTCATTATCATTTTATGTGGTACTTTTACACATAGCGAGAAATAACTTTTAATGGTCATTTACTTTAAATTATTAAATTTTATTAAAAATATAATAAAATGATAATTAAAATATATATTAACAAAACCAATATATAAATATCTAGTTCTATGAACTATCATAGTGTAAATTACACAATAATGATATTAAATATATTATAAAGTATCAGAATGATAAGAAACTCAATCATTTGCACAGATATAAACCATATTTCATAATAATACACATGTTTAATGTTATCATACAATAAAAGGTTGTTGACTTTTATTCGTATTATAACTCAGTATAGTTAAAAATGTATCATGAGAAAAAAATAACATTATAACATTATTGAAATTTTCAGTTATGATTGAAAAAAATATAAATGTGTCTAATATTGTAAATCTTCTTGAATATATATATTCTATTTTTGAATTAATCTTATTCCAAATACATGTATTCAAAACTCTTTATCTGAATATATATATAACTTACATAGGTATGCATTATATGCATTTATTGTATCATAAGGTCAGATGTAATACGCTATTGATCGTGGTCTTCCTGCCCCATTTACTAAACTTTGTCAATATCACATTTTACATAAAGATAATTAATTATTCTACCATATAAATTAAAGTTGACATCAAACTTTATTAGTCACGTTCGTTTAATAAAAAAATGCAGAATATTTATTTGCAAACTTGAAATGAGTGTTACGCATAGATACTTATTTTTAATTGCTTTTAGTAAACCCAACGCGATCGAACGCCATTCAGTACGGTGATAATAATCCTTCCTATAACAAATTGAATCGATTTTTCATGAAAATACAAGACCACCTCAATTTGGAACGCTAATAGCAAAAAGTTATTGATGTGGACAATCATATTATAACCACCATAGAAAAGTGCAAAACAATCATTGTTTTGAACTATTGGTATTTTGTTAAGCAAGTGATAATGGTATTACAAATATAAATATTTATATTAGCGTTGCCGTATTTATTTTAAATTTAATGTGTATTTTAGTGTCCAATTATAATACAGTTATGTTTATTGATTTCTTATATTATCTTTGTAGATATTTTGTAATAAAATAAATAAATTAAAATATTTAATAATATTTTTTTAATATTTAATGTTTAATATTTTGTATATTCAATACGATTAATAAAATATCTACTGTTAATGTGAAAAAAAATATGCACATTTATTGTTTTTTTATATTTAGAATCAATTTCTTTTTTTGTACCACTCTTTGAATTCCTCTCTTACAATCATAATTTTGTTTTGAATTTTTTTGTTTCTTTAATACCAAAATTTCAAAGTTTGTTTAAATTAACATTTAAAATATCAGAGCCACTAGAAGTCAAAAAATAATTTAGCACACAAGTAATTCACTACGTTTTGTGTATCTTTTCAATAATTCTAAAAGTGGTAATTTCTTTAACTTATTTGGTAAACCAGTACTAAGTAGATTATATGTTTCTATAGTTCTATATACTTTGTAAACGTTTGGAAATTGAACTACCGTTTATTTTAATTTCAAAGATATAAAATGACATTTATGAGTTGACAGAAATTTAGTTTTATATTTGACATTTACGAAATGGGACGCTTTACACTTGAACAAAGTTGGAAAATAATAAAATTTTACTTCCAAAGTGGTGAGTCTTCTACGCAAACGGTAAAAAAATTACAAAACAAATTTGATAGAAAAGAAGTGCATTCAACGCATGTGGACGTTTGTGGACCAGTTTGTAAAACGAGTTTGCAAAACAGGATCGTTAGTTGATAAAACAACACGTACACGTTCTGGTCCAGTGAGCTCATCCAAAAAAAATAATGCTTTGCTTAAAGTGTGCGAGAACATGCATCAACATCAACTCATTATCGTTCTCAAGAACTGAATATTTCTCGTACTTTTCTGAGAAGAGTTTTCCATAAAAATTGGTTTGAAGGCCTACAAAGTTCAATTAGTCCAAGAAATAAAGCATCATTTGCAGTGTGCCTAATGAGCTAAAGATCGTTTGGCCAAAGGTGTGTAATTTTATCAAAAAATTGTGTTCTCCAATTAAGTTAATTTTTATCTTGGAAGCTATGTCAATAAGCAAAATTGTCGCATTTAGGGATCAGAGAATTTAAACATGACTATTGAACAGCCTTTGCATCCACAACGAGTAACCGTTTGATGTAGTTTTTGTCCAGTGGCATTATTGAGACATTTTTTATTAAAAATGAGCAAGAAGCTACTGATACTGTCAATAGCAAACGTTACTGTGCCATGCTAAACAAATTTTTTTTTCCAAAAATTATCATACAGCCAACGTAACCATCGATCTTTAGCGTACTGTTTTTGAAAATTAAATAATAAGACAAAACGCTGATGTCAATTGGCCACCTAGGAGCTGTGATTTGACCCCCTTGGATTTTTTTGTGTGGAAAAAACTTAAAGATTTTTGTTAAGCTAACCATTCAGAGACAATTGATGCCTTAAAACACAAAATCAAAGTTGCCATTCATGCGATTGAAGCCCAAACAATCAAAAATGTACTAAAAAATTAAGTTAATCGGATGAGTTACTGTCAAGCCAACCGTGGCAGTTATTTGAATGATGTGTTTCATTCTTAAATGAAAATTTTCACTCTTTTTACTAAACTCATAATTTTGAAAAAAAATATTTATTAGTTTTTTATTTATAGCCGATTCAATACCCAAAAGTTAGATAACCTACCTTTTATTTACTTTTAAGTATCTTTTTGTAAATTAGAAAGCTCGAGCTATTTTTAGTGTTGACAAAATTATTCATTGTACTAATTTTGTTATACATATTTTAAAACAATCAATATTCCGTCTAGACCAATATATTAACTGCTTTTCAGATTTTGTATACAAATATGTTATAGTGAAAAGTAGTTCAAACCACTAACTTATTATGTCTTTTGTTTGTTTTACAGTTTTTTTAGTATTAAATGCATTTGCCACCTTATCTGAGTCAATTGTGACTACTTCTTAGTTTTGTCAAAAACCTTCAGTTTCTATAGAGGAGAACATATTTGTGAGGTAACTTAGTTTTTGGCAAAACAAGATGTGCGTTATTTTACAGTATGCTACGATTTCAGGCCCAGCAGTATACTCTATATTTGCAAAAGTCATTAATTTACATTATAAAAACTTATATCAGTTTATAATGTAGAGCATCCCATATGTGGTTCCTTGGTAGGTAAAGAAATTAACCTTCCAGTGGTGTCGCTTTTTGTTTAGGCATGCTTGGTGTCGGCGGTGTCTGAGACCGCATTCATATTTTTGTAACTTTTTTTAATTTTTTTACATATTGACTTTGGTATATGATAGTTGTAAGTATAACACACACAAAAACTAAATTGCAATAAAAATATTATTTATTAATAAAAAAATAAAATAAAACTTAAAATATATTTTGTTATAATACGCTTCAAATCAAATATGCTATATAAATCAGAGTTTGTCTATTTTTCTTCTTTCACTTCGAGTTTCAATGTCATCAAAACGAATACATCTTAATAAGAATCAAAACCTTTGAAATGACATGGTAAGATAAAATATTTCAATGCCATAGCCGTCAATTCTTCACAAATCTTCAAGATTTTTACGATTGCTTCTACAAACTGCAGCAATATACAATAGTCTAAAGAAAGCACAAAGTTCAATATAATTAGTTGGATATACATTTCTGAAGTTGGCATAATTTTCGGTAACTTTTGCAATATATTTGTTTAAACAATTGGTAATTGTAGTAATTATTAAATCATTAATAAAATAATTTCATATTTTTGTAATCATTTTCATCGACTTAGTTGCTTGTCTAGTATTATATGTTCTACTTGGTCTTGGCTATTTTTTCCAATAGGTTTTATTGACTTTTCCAATAAAAAACAAACTAGAACTGTTATTTATGTCATTTTCATCAACATTAGAAATTTCTTGTTCAGAATCGCTTTCATGTAGCATACGTTTTTCTTCATCAATTTCTGAATTATCAAACACATCATTTTCTTTTCTATCAACCTCATCATCTGTTAAAATTTCGTCCATCATTTTCTGCAAGCAGCTCTGTTCCGCCTCTTAGGACTCCATAACGTACAAAAAACTTTAATTGTAATAAAAGTGTTTCTTCTTACAATTACGGTACTGTATTTTAAAACAAAATACAAAACTTTACAAAAAATAGGTAAAATTAAAAAAAATAACTGTATAACAAGCATAAATAGCTGTAAGACTGAATTTAATAAACATTTTTCTGATATTTATATCAATGCATATTGGTAATATTCAAAAATTCCAAAAAAGAGTTTACCAGGAATAGAAAGATTAGGAATAAACCAATAATATAAAACATAAAATTAAAATGCTTTTTTTATTAATTCTATGAAATTCATTTATATTTGTTATTATATTCATTTTATTTCATATAATTTTATTATTTTATTATTAATGTATTATTTACAACATGTTTCGTTATTTTTTAATAACATTTTCAAGTATTAATATAATAAAATAAAATTTTTTGATTGATTTATAAATAAATTAAATTTTTGTTTCTCCCGCATTCCCTGATATCCGGTTTTTTAATTCCTTTGAAGTTAGATACATATAATTTAGAGGTTATATTTGTTTATAAAAAGATACCAACATTCTAATAATTATTCTGAATTTTGAAATTTTATATAGTTTTTATTTTATTAAAATATCCATTAAAGGTGAATCATATAGCATTAATTGTTCATTTATAACTTCATAATTTTGATTTTTAATATGTTTTTTAATTTCTAAGTCTTCCAAAAATATTAGGTTTTTATCCGAAATGTGTAAAATTACAAGTGTGTTGTACTGTGAATTTGGTTTATGTTTATTTAATAATAGATGTTTTGCAAAGTTTGATTTATCTAAATATTTGTTTTTAAAATCGCGAATGTGTTCATTATACCTAATATTAAAACTTCTTTTTGTTTGCCCAATATATACTCCATTGCAGTCATTACACTTTAATTTATATATACCACTTTTATTCCAAATATCTGTTTTTTCTTTTGCATTTAGTAATTTAGATTTTAAAGAATTTTGTGTTTTGAAAGCTACCATAATATTAAACTTTTTGTTTAAATATTTAGATAATTTTTCTGAAATTTGGCCAAAATATGTTATAGAACAGAATTTTTTATTGTCTTTTTTATTATTAAAAGGAAATATTTGTTTAAAACAATTGTTTAATTGTTTCTTTTTTATAATTTTTTCAACTGTAATTTTGTTATATCCATTATTTAAAGCAATTTGCTTAATAATTTTGATTTCTTCTTCTAAATCATTATTTGATAGAGGTATTGATAATGCCCTATGTACTAAACAGTTAAATGCTGATAATTTAAACTATATAAAATTTCAAAATTCAGAATAATTATTAGAATGTTGGTATCTTTTTATAAACAAATATAACCTCTAAATTATATGTATCTAACTTCAAAGGAATTAAAAAACCGGATATCAGGGAATGCGGGAGAAACAAAAATTTAATTTATTTATAAATCAATCAAAAAATTTTATTTTATTATATTAATACTTGAAAATGTTATTAAAAAATAACGAAACATGTTGTAAATAATACATTAATAATAAAATAATAAAATTATATGAAATAAAATGAATATAATAACAAATAAAATTAAAAGATTACAATAAAGCTAAACAATAATTACATTCAAATAACATCCGGTGGACCGTATTCTGAAAATAATGTAATTAAATTTTAACAAAAGGTAAATCCATAAAAAAATACTTTTTTAGCTTAAAAGGGGGGGGGGGGAATAATTGCGCTATTATAAGGGTTCACAGTATCCAACTCAGCAAAAAAAACGCCTGAATATAATTGAATAAAATTTTCAAACATTGTAAAATAAAGTCCAATCTATGTCCTCAAATTTGTAGAAATTTGATGCAATAAGTCGTTTCTTTGCAATTAATTTTTAAAAAGTGACGTTTTTAATTAGTTCCATATTAATTTTTTATTTGTTAAATATAACTTCAAATCTTTAACCAAAAACATGAAAACATAGAATATTGTATGTAGTTCAACATATAAAAAAAGTGATTACTAAAATCTTATCGTTTGGATATTGAATTGGTTGGCGTTTTGTTCTATAAAAACCAATTTTAAGTTTAAAAACGGCGCTGTACGTGTCAATATTTTTCTAAAGAGAAAGATTCACCAATATTCACGTAGATGTGATAGGATTTAAAAAATTTCCATAACAATACTACTTGTGATACCACAACAGGACGGGGCGACTAAACCCAACAATTCTCTAACGTTAATATAATTATTAATTAAATTTAAATTTAAAAAAATAAATAAATTTTCAAGCACATCAAACTTGAACGAGAGTAGTAACGGTGGTGTCTGACACCACAATAGTTTCTACTAGACGCAACGATTAAAATTTCGCAATCAATTTTAAACTACATTTGCAAACACATTAGAAAAAATTAATTCTTGAAGTTATTATTTTTTATTATTTGCTTGAAATATAGCAAATAAATGAATTGTCTACATGTTTAACTTAGTTCGATATAGTGTGCTTATCGGCCCGGCAATAAATTTATATATTGTTGCAAATATTAATTCACAAAATTGGTTGGTGGTCTGTATAATAAGCAACTTAATATACACAAAAATCTTGTTTACTCTGCTGCACTAATGCCTTCGCTCGCTTAGCATCATTTTCTCGCGCTTACAGTTTACACATTCCAAGAACTACTGCACTGGGATAACTATACTTTACAAAAGATATCGCTTTCAAATTAACTGATAGATATTGAAAAATAATAATATATTACCAATTGAACAAAAAACACCAAAATCCACCAAACAATATATGAAAAATAGCTAGAATTTCCGATAACCGCCAGATGGCATATAATTCTTTTTCAGTTATCCCAAATTACCTTAAATAATATTTTTTTCTTTATAGATCCTGATAAATATATGGCAGATTATTAACCTTGGGTTTTTTGATCATATGGTATTTCGTATAAAAGTAAACTTATCATTATATAAAAAAGTTTTGCAAATATAGCAGACATACATATAAGAGTTTTTATTCAAAAATTCATTGTGAACAGACGCAGTTTCTGTGTCGCGAAATAAATCTCTATCTGCACAAATATACAAAAACTGTGTTCATAAACGACAATCTGAAAATTTTAACAAAATTTGTTATAACAACATTGTGCTACGTAGTTTAAATATTAAAATATCGTTAATGACATTCATAGTGAGATAGAAAATAAAGTGATAAAATTTTATTGGAATAATAAATTGAAAGGATTTAAACATATAAATAAATTCTCTTAAAATAATAGGTAAAAAAGAAACTAAAGATAATGATGGTTCTAATCTTGCATGTTGTCCTAAAGTAAAAAACAAACTATGTGTATACTGCAACAATTTAGTGCATTTAAGTTGTGCTAAAAAAAATCTAAAACTGTTATTTTACGAGATAACAAAATAAACTGTTGCGGAGAAATAGATGTTAATGTAAATGCAACTGCGCTTACAAATAGAAAACAATTTGCTAAAAAAATTAATAAAAAAATTGAAAGAAAAAAATAATTTATTAACGATACTAAAGGAAATGCAAACATCTGAAAAACTTAAAAATCCCGTTAATACAAAGTGTCATATGCTGAAACTACAAAACTAATTCAAGAAACATCAGCTTGTATTATTTTTAAGACTAATAATAATCAAGATTCAAAAAAATACAAAACTAGATATAATAAATAAAATAAACCCAAAAAATCTGTATGCAGGCATTAAATGTATTGAAGAGGTTAAAGAAGGAGGAGTAATTCTACAAGACGACAGTAAAATGTCAACAGAGAAAATATTACAAGAAGTCCAGCAAAAACTACCAAATTACCAAGTATCAACAACACGAAAAAACTCTCAAATTAAACTAGTTGGATTAAAAGAACATATTGAAAAGCAAGAGTTAATTGAATGCATAAAAGCACAAAATAAAATTATCGTCTGAAGACAACATTCAGGTAAAAATAATAAAACAAAAAAGAATTAATACATTTGTCATTCTAGAAATAAAACCAAAAATATATTACAAAACTATATTATAAAAACATTTATATGTAGGACATAATAAATGTCGTGTTTACGATCATGTAGATTTAGTGCGATGTTATAAATGCTACGGTTTTAATCATATTGCAGGAAAATGAACCGGGAAGAAATGTTGCTCAGTATGTGCAGTGCAAGATCACATTCATATTGATTGCAAAGCTGATTTTATGAAATGTGTCAACTGTGCTAAAGATAAAACTATAAATGATATCAATCACTCGGCGATGAATCCAAAATGTCCGACATTTAAGAAATGTTTTTAAATGCAAAAACAGCAGATTAATTACTACACAGAGTAGCAATTACAAGATAAACAACAAAACAAAAAACCTACTTTACATATCAATAAAAATGTAACTAACTCTAAACTTCTAACAATAAATTTATTCAATCAAAATATGCAAATAATATCCATATCTTTTGACACTCTTGTCACCATAGTTCAAAATAATAAAACGTGCAATTTTAATATTCTCTGTAAATATTGGCAGTATGATGAACAATTAATTAACTGCAATATCCCTGGCTGCAAAATGATTCAAGCTACTGTTGGCAAAAAAATGAGAATGGTAGAGTTGCGGTTTATGCCCGTCAACACTTATCCCACATCATCAGA
This sequence comes from Tachinus rufipes, assembly GCA_963932245.1. Classification (NCBI taxonomy): domain Eukaryota; kingdom Metazoa; phylum Arthropoda; class Insecta; order Coleoptera; family Staphylinidae; genus Tachinus; species Tachinus rufipes. The sequence continues at coordinate 73,886,293 of OZ010743.1, forward strand.
ATGGACGTAAACGAATTGTCTTCCCAATATGTGATTGAACTAGCTGGAGCAGACGTAATAGTAAATCAATTTAAAATGATGATTATCTCTGTATATCGCCCATCGGGTGGCAATGTTGCTTATTTTATAGAAATATTTTATGAAATGTTAATTAGGCTGTTTCAAACTAATTCAAGTTACTTTATCTGTGTTAATTTTAATATTAATTTAAAGAAAACTGTAAAAACACAACTGATTTTATTTCACATTTATTTAACGTTACACCACTAATTAACAAATATACTCGAGTTACTAGTACATCCAAAACATGTATAGATAACATTATATCAAACTTACCTTACAATGTTAATAGTAACAACATTAGATCACATATTGAAGATTATATGCAAAAAGCATGTTTTTATATTCAGTATTTAAAAAGCAACATTTTTTATTACATAAGAATTATAAATGAAACAACTTTAAAAAGTTTTGTAAATCAACTTAGTGCAAAAAATTGGCAGAACGTTGATAAGATTACTGATGCAGGTATACAATGGTCAGCATTTACAAATATAATTTTATGTATTGTAATATTTCTTTCCCAAAAAAAAAAAAAAAAATTTAAGCACTATAATTTTAATTTTAATGATATTCCTGAGATAGTAATATTTATTTAAGATGAGTAAAATATACTAAATGTTATGTTTGAATATGATAAAAGTTATCTAAAAATTTATAATTTAAAAAAGAATGAGTATAGCAACCTTATACAGACACTCAAAAAACAGTCATACTCTAATAAGATCTTAAATAGTGACAACAAATCCAAAACTACCTGGAAAATTATTTATGAGCATACTACAAACAAAAATGATGTAAACTGCTTTGACTGTTTTGTTAGTAACTATAAACAAACAGCAAATAACTTTATTAACTATATATCTACAGCTTCACAAATCATATTAAACAACATTCCAACCATTCCTTGTGATTTGACTACAATATCACAAAACAACAAAACCATGTTTTTGAATCCTTTGACTAAAGCTGAAATAATTCAAATTGCAAATGATCTAAAAAACACAAATACTGTTGGTATAGATGACATTTCTGTTATTGTAATTTAGATTGCAATACCTGTTATTGCTGGTATTTTATGTAAAATAATTAACAACTGTTTTGAACAAGCACTTTTTCCTAATGAACTTAAATATTCTATTATTAAACCAATATTTAAAAAAGAAAATAAAAACATGTATAAAAATTATCGTCCAATAAGTATTTTAATTTTTTTTTCAAAAATTATAAAGAAAGCATTATCTAATAGAATTGTTACTTTTCTTAATTTTAATAATATTATAGATTTGAATCAGCATGGTTTTGTTAAATCTTAGAACAACTGATACAGCAGTTTTTCAATTTACAACTCAATCAAAAAATGCCATTGGGCATTATTCTTGACTTGTCTAAGGCATTTGATATCATATCACATAATATACTACTTGCCAAAATATATAAATATACAGGGTGTCCGGAAAATACGTGTACAACGTTTGACGACAGACTCCTGACGTCAAAATAGGTCGAACTAAGCCGACTTAGTTATATCCAAAATTGTCTCGTTTAGCCGGTAGAGGGCGTCAAAAGTTTGTAAATATTAAAAAGAAAGAATCCTTGTTCCAAATTTTTGTAGAAAAATTATGTTTACTGACGAGGCATGCTTTACAAGATCTGGGGTAACCAATCTGCACAACGAACATATTTATTCCGTTGAAAATCCACATGCCATTAAAGTTGCACATCATCAGCATCAATTTAAAATTAATATTTGGGCAGGAATTATTGATCACTACCTTATTGGTCCCATTGTTATTCCAGACAGGTTAGATGGAAATATTTATTTAAATTTTTTGCAAGACACATTACCAATTCTTCTGGAGAATTTGCCCCTTTAACTTCGGAGAGAAATGTGGTATATGCATGATGGTGCCCCGCCCCATTTTTCCGTTGCCGTTCGGCAATACTTACATCATCATTATCCCAACCGATGGATTGGAAGAGGCAATGATGCACTAGTAAAATGGCCACCACGTTCTCCTGAGTTAAATATGTGTGACTTCTTTTTGTGGGGCGCCATTAAAACAGAAGTTTACAAGACTCCGGTAAACACACGCGATGATTTATTGCAGCGGATTTTAAATGCAGGCAATCATTTTAATAATCCCGAGACATTAGATAGGGTCCAATATCATTTTTTAAAGAGTGTTAATAAGTGTATTCAGCAAGATGGCGGTCATTTTACACATTTGCTTAAGTAATGTTTTTGTTTTACTTAGATTCTTACAATAGATACTTTCAACTTTGTTATACTTTTGTTTTTTTTTTACGCCCTCTACCGGCTAAACGAGACAATTTTGGATATAACTAAGTCGGCTTAGATCGACCTATTTTGACGTCAGGAGTCTGTCGTCAAACGTTGTACACGTATTTTCCGGACACCTTGTATATACAGTAAAGCTCCGCTAATCCGAATCGCTTTAATCCGGATGTCCTTGTAGTTCGGACAAAGTTAAAAAATGTAAGTTTTACATTATGTACCTTGTAATCCAAACCGATTTAATCCGGATTGAGCGACCGACTACGGTTTTCCGTACCTAGCATGCCTACCAACAAAAAAAAAAGAGAAATCCGAGAATTTTTAGTTTATTTCAACACGGCACCAAAACGGCCACACAAAACATTAACTCTAGTCAAAAAACAAGAAGTAATACAAAAGTTGTGCAATGGAGATTAAGAACGGTTGCATTCGCCAGATTAAAATTTCTTTTTCTTAAGAGGTTTAATTTTTTCTTGAAAATTTGTTCTATGGTTATTATAATAAAAGCTTTATTATAAAATGTGGCTTTTGCTTAATTATTTTATTATTGTTCCAGTAATCCGGATTGTTCAATAGTTCGGATCAAGCCATGTTTTAATTGATCCGGATTAGCGGAGCTTTATTGTATATATAACTAAACAAAAACAAAAAAGTAGTTATTCAAAGTAAAACTGGCATCATTTTTGAATCAGAATATTCCTAAATGAATATTGTGGTGCCGCAAGGGATCATTATGGAACCGCTTCTGTTCTTAGTGTATTTTAATAATATTAATAACATTTTTAAAAAACATAAAATAATTACTTACGCGGATGATATAAATATCCTTATATGCAGCAAAGAATTACCTAGTTTAATAACTAAAACCACTAATTTGTATTCACATTTAAAAGATTGGCTTATCCAAAATAAATTATTTTTAAATAAAAATAAATCAAAAATATTGATCTTTACAACTTTTAGAAGCAATACAACTTTACCCGAACAGCTAACAGTTGGTAAAATACTTATAATGTAAACTCTGACTGCAAGATATTAGGCCTACATATTGATCAAGATCTAACCTAGAAATTTTATCTTGAAGAATTAAATAAAAAAATAAACAAGACAATATACATGACGCAATCTATAAAAACTTATGTCAATTAAAACACAATGCGCATACTTTATTATAGTAACTTCTATTCAATATTAAAATATGGAATTATTTTCTGCGGCAACTCAGTTAATACTGACATTATTATTAAAAGTCAAAAAAATATAATTCGTTTAATTCATAATATGAAGTTCAGAGATTCTTGCAGAAATATTTTTAGACATAATAGTATATTGCTACTACCTAGTATACTTATAAACAAGTGTCTCAAGTTTATATTCAAAAATAAACAGTATTTCTCCAATGAAGAAATAAATGATACCTGCAATACTCGATTTAAAGAAATTACTTACAAATACCCCAAGCATAACTTGAGCTTAATAAAAAAATCGGCATTGTATACCTGCATTAGTTTTTTATCGCACACAAAATATCGAAAAATTAATCATTTGCTCTGTTTTAAGAGAGAAATAAAACAACTTTAAGTAAAAACCATATGATGTAAACGAATGTATGGAATACTTAAAAAAATTGTGATCAATTAAATTTTACTATTTTAATCTGTAATACATCTGAATTTTTTAAACTTATGTTGATAAACTAATGTAATGTAATGTATTGTAATTGTACCTAAATGTTTAATTAATGTATTTGTTTCTTTTGACTTTTTCACGTTATTGCCATGTGAAATAAATGATTATTATAAGCACAATTTATAAACAATTCATAAACCGCTTAAGAAAAGTTGTTAGCAACACAACAAAAATGCAGTTGTTTAACCATTCGTTGCATAATATAGATATAGAAATTTTCTACAGTAGAACTAGACTTACAAATTAAGCAAGCCTAAAAAGCTTATTCTAATGAAACTGTCAAACAAATAGCTCATAATCAGTACATACAAAACTCACCTAATCCGCAAAAATTATATGGCAGATAATCAAAGCTCAATTTGGCGTTCAAACAAAAAAGCACCACCATTTTACATCAGATTATTATAATAACTGTTTCATAAATGCTGCTCAACTAATTAATGGTAACTGAGCGACTGCTACAACTCAATTACGTTACCAAAGCTACATTCTATTCATTTTTATTCAAACAAATAACGTACATTCAAATAAGAGATATTATAATAAACATAATACGCACCAGTAGTAATGATTGACATTTGGTAAATATAATAATTGTGTAATCTATTGTGAGTAAACAATTCCGCTAGTATGGTATTTTTTAACATTTTATATTTTTAATTCTTTTTGTTATTTATTTTAATAGACTATTATCTTTTATACTTTTCAGGTTATTACCTATAATTAAGAAGTGATTTGCGTGCCAAAATTGTATTTAGTTATTATATCTGTAATTTATGTTTGATATGTTATGTAATTTATATGTATTCTATATTTATTTATCATCATTATTTGTTATGTTTTATAAAACAAATCAATTTTTATTATAATGTATATATATATTTTTGTTTTGTTTGAAAAGTTCTGTCGCCGAAACGGCTAGCGCCGAGGTGTCTTTGCGCCGAACTGGCCGCGCCGAAACGGCGGCGCGAAGTGTCCCATTCTGGTACCTATAAAAAAAAAACTCTTTGAAAACTTTAGGCCTGTATAGATATTACCTAAATATAGCAAAATTTTTAACTTTTTTTTCTAATTCAACAATTTAATAATATTCTCAGAAGTAATAAAAAAAAACTCTTTTAAGTTGTATGACTATTTCTATTAATAATGTCTTTATTTCATTTTTGAAGTTATTGATCTGTCAATTTTTAAATCCTGTAGCAGTGCATTATAAAAATTTAATGCTAGCATAAAGTGGTGTTTTTTCTACTATAATAAAATTATGTTTAAAGTATAGGTAAATGGTCTTTACATTTCTTGAATTAATTTAATGCTGTTGAAGATATGGTGCAAATAAGTTTTTGTTTGTAAAGATAAAAATTACATTCAAATGCGTTGCCAATTTTTAAAACTGGAATTTATTTTTACTCTGGATAACATTTCCCCAAAAATAATACCATATCGTGCTCTTAAGTAGAAACACGTATAGTATACTGTCAATAATGTAGATTTAATTTTTTTTTTTTTATTTCTTTAATTTAAATATAATTATTAAAAGCATTTTTTGTGTTTACTTCATATGAAATGTCCAGTTCAGAGTGCTACCTCGATGTTTCTGTGAATTAATATAGTAACATGTAGCAGATCATGTATATTATAAATAATAATGGCCCTGCAATACTTCCTGGCGGGATGTCGATATGTGATTGCAGAATATTACTACATAAAGATTGGCAATTTGTGTTTAGTTTTACTTGTTGTTTGCGTCGAGTTAAATAACTTTAAATTAAATCATAACATGGACCTCTGTTTCCATACTTGTATAACTTTATCATTAGTATTATGTGATCAATTGTATCAAACGCTTTAGGTTAAAGGTTGCCGTATTAATTGATTTATTTTTAACAAAACCACGTTGTTGTTTATTTAACATATTGTTTTTATTTAAGAAATTGATAACTATTCATCAATAATATCTCAAATATTTTTGAGAAACTTGTTAATGAACAGATTGGGCTATAGTTTTCTATTAATTTGGTATTACCATTTTTAAACACTGTTTTAATTTAAGTTGTTCTGGAAACTTGCCGTGTTCAAACATGCTTATTGGTTCTATAAATATTGTATTTGCATTTGATTTAAATTTTTTATTATTTACTTATAAAAATAGTGATCGTTTTTTTAGGTTTTAGACCAAGCTTCACTTTTACAGCGTAGTGGTCTGACATGTAAGTGACAACAGTGGTTGAATTCTTGATGGGTTTGATGTTAGTGAAAATGATATCTATGCATGTATTTGATAAATTAGTTACTCGAGTGTATTTGAAAATGCAAGGTTTTAAAGCATACCCGATTAATATTGAAAAAAAGTCTTTTGCGTTTTCAGATTTTGACAATAAATCAAAATTAAACACACCATCAATTACAAAACATACATTTTACATTTTCAGCAAATAATTAAAAATAATTAAATAAATTTTATCAAAAAAGACATGCAAGGATGTTGTTGGCGGTCTGTTTATTGCAACAACCACAATTTTTAGTCTGTTAATTTCTATACTATCACTTGCGCACAGAAATACATAACATTCTGACAATTGATGTCGTTTCTTACGTTACTGGTAATATGTTGCAGCTGCTCCTCCATGTGTATTTCATGTTGGTCTACATCTACAATAGCTATATAAGTTTGTAGTTATTTATGTTATATTCGGTTAACTGATAGTATGTTTTTCAATATTCCGTTAATATTAATATATAACAGTTCAATTTTTTTGCCAATAAAACATTTAATATATTAAAAGACGTATTTATGATTATTTAAGGTTAAGTTTTTTATAATAATTTTTTTAATATAGTATGCTGATTTATGCTTTATTTATTTTAAAATTTAAAAATAAATAAAATCAGCATACAAAAGTATAAAAAATTAATATAAAAACATAACCTCAAACGTATTTGTTGATTAGATGTTTTGATTTATTATAGTTTTTTTTTACCTTGAGCATTACACTCATTTAATTAGTCACAATCATGGAGTGAATGTAAATTTTTACAATTTTTCGTAACAGAACAAATATCCATGCCTTACCCGGGATTTGAACCCAGGACCACCAATATAATACCGCTCATTATATCAGTGGTTTTTTCTTTGCAAAGCTTCTTAAAAAAGAAAGAGTAATATGTACGCCACAAATCTCAAGATTTTCTAGTTCAGATAACAAATCCGTGAGAACTAATATTTTATAAGATGCATAAAGATCTAGATGTTTTGAATGCATTTTATTGCATATTGTGTTTTTAATGTTTTTGTTTGTTAGATAATCAATTAATTGATTAGGTAGGGTACTTAGATCAAATTTGTTAACATTTACGTTATTCATTTTAAAAACACCAGCAATAGCCATGTTTTATTTGCTTTTAAATAAATTGTTTGAATTTTTCTCGGTCTTTCCTTATAGAGTACAGTGTTGTATTCATTTTTGTCTTCAAACACTAAATATATTTTATTTACATCAATTTCTTTTGCTTCGTGGATTGAAGTTTTTATTTGCGATTTTTATTACCAGTTTCTTTACTATTTCAGCAAAGTTATCGCTTTGTGACAGTTTCTTCAACAATTCAGGGAAAATTATATCATAAGTGTAGCTTATTGCGTTATTTAATTGATGAGTTAATAGTTTAATTAACTCAATGTTTGTGTTATGCAGTTTACTTCTGTTTGCAGTTGGGACATTTCATTTAGATGATCAAATTCGGCACATTATAAAAACATAATTGTATTATCAGAAACTGGACGTTGTCCTGCGGCTGATGCTATGTTAATTACTTGATTTACACGGTATTATGTCGCCAGGAAACGCCTGTGTCATAAATAATAATAATTTTGACAATTTAGACAACATCAGGTTATAGCCTCAAAAACCACGTACAATTTGCAGAACGAAGATTTAGGGAACTGGATTGCCAAGTTCATAAAATTTACTAACTAACTGACTGTCATAATCTTCTGTGGATATTATTGTCCAAGGTTGAATACGTTGGTACAAAAAGAGTAAGCAATCAAATTGGATTTGCAAAAATTCAAGCAGAGTTTGTAAATGCTGTTTACCAATAAATATTTACCGATAACTTAAAAAGTAACGGAAGTGTAGGTTAAGTTTTTGTTGCAAAATTATTATCTTTTGTTAACACCTAACCTAAGCTAACCTAACCTAACCTCCTAAAGCATTCCGCCAACACCATAAAAAAACACCATAATTCCAACAAAATATTGTAATCAAATTTGTTACTTATATATGGCAAACCTAAGCCAACGTTGCTAAAGTCATTAGTCTATTTTAGATAAGCAATAATGCAATAGCATCTTTTTGAATCAAATTTAGAAAAGATACCGTAGTGTTAATTCCCTTTATTTAAAAACAATAATCAATACAAAAAAGTATACAAAAAAAACAAAGAATTTAAAAACAAATCGTTCCTATGGTAAAATCACTGCGCGTTTTTGGAAGGTTTTGTAAGACTTACAAAAAACATTAAAACTATATAATTCCAAACATAGTAATATTTAGCAACGGTAAAAGTAATTTGAATTAAATCTTATAAAATAAAGAAATATTTATATAAAAGATTTTATTTGGTGTTTTTTATATTATTACTGAGAGAGTATTTAAAACTTCATTAGTCAGAACTATAAAGTAAACAAACATAAAGCAAACCTAACAAGTCTCACTTCCATCTGCACGATTAGTTAAATACTTAAAACAATTGCTTTTGAAACATAGAATATTTAAACCTTATAAAAGTTATGTTATAAGTGTTATAACATTATACTCAAAATCAATAAACTAAACTAAGGTTATGTTTATTTCTTGCAGAATAAAATTACATACAAAATTATCTAGATTTGTAATTTCATAAAACAAATATTTTAATTAGTCACTTCTAGATTGCTTGATGCTGTTGCAATTAATATTCAAAAAATAATATTAAAACTGTTATTTGCAATGTATAGAGGTTTCATTTTGATATTAAAAAAAAACGGGTATTTTTTAAGAAAAATCAATAAATGTTTATTTCATTTGAAAATAATATCAGTCAAATGGCCGCCACGGTTACGGTTGCACCATTCTTTTCATAAAATTTTCTATGACCAACTCGCACATTTGCGGCTGTATGTCCTCGATAACTTTTTGAATTCCACCTTTCAGGTCTTGAATCAATTGTGGAGCATTGGCGTAGACCTTATTTTTCACGTGGCACCAAAGAAAAAATTCTAAATATTTTGGTGGCCAATTGTGATCACCTCTTCGAGAAATAACGCGGTCAAGAAACTTTTCTTGCAAAATTGCGATTGTTTCGTTGCTTGTGTGGCACGTAGCGCCGTCTTGCTAAAAATAAAACGTCGTCCACATCAATATCTTCTAATTCCGGCCAAAAAAAAAACTATTAATCATAGCTCGGTAGCGGCATCCATTCACCGTTACAGTTGCAGCCTAAATTTCAAAAAAAGTAGGGTCCAATAAAACCGCCAGCCCAAAAACCTTACAAAACAGTGACACGATGAAGATGCAAAAACTTTTCAACAATCATTCTAGGGTTTTTTGAGCCCCAAAGGCAACAATTTTGCTTATTAACGTAGCCTCTGAGGTGAAAATGGGCCTCATCACTGAAGATGATTTTTCGATGAAATTTGAATCATTTTGATGCATTTAAAGAACCCAATCAGCAAAGATACGACGTTTATGGTGATCGACCGGCTTGAGTTCTTGTGCTAACTGAACTTTAAAAGCCTTAAGACTTAAGTCTTTATGCAAAATACGGTGTAATGTCGTTGTGGAATGTCTAATTCTAAAGATCGACAAGTTATCAACAAACCAAGGTTTTTTTCAATACTACGGTCTATATCAGCAATATTCTCATGTGTTCTTCAGCGATGCACACGTTGTGATGTTTCAGCTTAAATTTTTCCACCAGGTTTACTATTGCTGGCCGAGAAAGTGCTTTACGACGACCAAAAAAAGCTTTAGTTTTGCGAACTGTGACTGAAAAATATAGATTGACTACTGCACGTGTTTGTTCAATAACCAAATAAGCTTATATCGTGTTTTGCACGTGCGCCCGCAGAAAATATGGGAGATGGTTTTCTATACAAATGGTCGTTTTTATTCTTAAATTATAGTTTTTTAATAAAATAAAAAATATTTTTTTATCAGAAGAATACATTCCATCTACACGTACAAAAAAAATTCTACACTTATCGGTGTTTCTAATGTAAAAGTATGTCACACATCGCGCATGCAAAGCTTGTATCCACAATGTGTTCAGCAACTGCAACGTCTGCAACGCAAGTCCCACAAAGCCGCTTCAAAAAAACAGCTTTGATCAATCGTAGCAACACTATGCTACAAACTAGAAGTCCTGTACATAATAGCCATAATCTAGAAACCAAGAATATTCAATTTAAAAATTGTAGATTTATCATATTTAAAGGCTTAACTAACCTAACTCATACCTGCAGCAATATGTGATATTGCTTTGACTATCAGCATAGCCAAGAAACTAAAAACAAACACCATTGTAGCGTTTACATAATTAACCTAGTGTACACCAACTCATAGTATAGAGAAGCAAGAACACAATCGACAAGGCCAAACTTTTACACTATTTAATTAAAAAAAAAAAACAACGTTTGCTACATCTCGTAGCTAGACTGTAATAGATATAATAATAATAATAATAATATATTTAATCATTTCGAGCTTTTCAGCAATATGACAATGTCAGTAAATACAAGGTGACTCAGAGGAGATTTCAGTTTTTAACACGTTATAATAACAGTATAAAAAGTGTTGGAATAATTTTAATATTAAATTAAAAAAGTCCAGAGATGCGGATTTCATTTTTTAAACACAATGTTGTCCAAATGTCGACCATCCTTCTCATAACAATCCTCCAATACTGCTCTCCTCCTCGTGACATCTTTTGCATTTCCGCTCTTTTTAATAGGAATAATTTTTTGTTATTTTTAGTTCAGCAGGAAATATTCCTTGACTAAAGCTATTATTAATAACTGAACTAATTGGTTTTGCTAATATATGTATTAATCTTTTAATAATATTGTGCTCATGTCATCTAATCCTACTGATTTTTTGTTTTTTATTTGTTTGGCAATATCTATAATTTCAGCTTCCTCCACTGGTTCAAGAAAAAAATTGTTTAATATTTTCTAGATGAGAGTTATTAATAAGTACCTAGTTATTGCTTAAATACTTTGCAATGTTATTAAAATATAGTTGCTACATCATCTGATTGATGCATTTCCTTATTATCCACTTCTAAATAAATTGACATAGGATTTTGGATATTGTTTCTACAATTGTTAATTATTTTCCATGTGGTTGATGACTTATTTGATGATTTATTAATCATTTTATCAAAGTGCAGACGTTTGGCAGTTTTTATAACATATCGATAAATTTTTTTGTATGTCTTGTTATGCTGTTTAATTTCCAGATTTCCAATTCTACTTAGTTTATACAAGTCTTTAAAGCGCTGAGCAGATATCCTTATTTCTCTAGTAATCCATTTGTTGGTGGTTTATCAAAGTAATAAAAAACTGTATTATAAAATAAAGTGTGTTTTTTATTCATTTCTTTGAAATCATTCTCTTCATTCCAAGTTTCAGTTTCTAGTAATAATAAAAATCTACATATGCTCTGCTCATCATCTAATGCCCGTTTGCACCGTTCTATTGCTTATCTTACCCTTTCGTAGGTTACACTTAAGTTTAAGGTTGACCTTATCTTAAATTGGTTTGCACGAGTAAATAATTTTGTTTTCTTAGCTACAACGTTTTTTAGGAAAAAGAAACAACTGTTTTCGATTAGATAGTATATGTGCCTAACTTCACGCTTGTTTATAGTTTTATTATTATTGGCTATATAATGGAAGCAGGAGTGGATGTTAAAAAGGAGACGCTGAAAGCTATAAAAAATAGTATGTAGTACAAAAAAATAATAAAATGTTTTGTAGAAATTTAATTTGAATGTACATTATTGACTTTAATACTTGTTACAATATTACAGGTTTCAAAACTAATTATTTAAAATTTCAGTTTGACAATAAATGTCCTATTCAATTAATTCTAATGCAACCAGATATGTATCATTATAAAAATCAAAGATAAAATCCATCTTGTGAATTTGTTAAACTGACTTTTCATAATAGGTTATGTTTATGTGCACCTTAAGCCTTACAATTCTAAGGCTTAACTTGGGTGATACTTATGTATTATTTTGTGTGCCGTGCAAACCGTTTAAAACTATAAGGTCCACTTAAGTAAAACTTAATATATAATCCGAGATAAGTGGAAACGGTGCAAACGGGCATAAGTGTTTGTACTGTATTTTGTTTTTAATCACAGGCAAATTTAACGCATTGTCAATTATTGTAATATTCACTAGATGATGATCAGATAAAGCATTTGTTATTACTCTAGACTTAATTATAATTACACAAATCAATACAGAAGTTATCAAGACAAGTATTAATACGTGTCGCTTCTTTGATTAAATGTATTATATTGAATGAATTAAGAAAATCTAACAAATTATCTGAAGCTTTACTATGGCTAATAAAATTTATATTAAAATCTCTACACAGTATGATATGTTGATTTTTAAATATTGCTAATACATTTTCAAGACATTCAAAGAATACTTTTAAATCTCCTTCTAAAGTTCTATATATAGCTATAATTACAATTTTACTTATTTTAATTACAGCACATTCAAAATCCTTGTCACTACACAAGATCTTAACATTATTAAACATATCTTTATACTGAATGTTAGATTTTACAAAAATTGCTACTCCGCCACGGGAAAATTTAGTTCTACAATATGCGGATGCTAACTAACATCCTTCTAATGTAACAGCATTTAATATATTTTCTTCAATACAATGTTTAGTCACACAAAACACATCACAACCATGGTCGTCAAAGAAGATTTCAAGATCACATATTTTATTTCTCATACTTTGAACATATTGATAACTTACCGAGAGTTGTACGATTTGATTTGTTTTTTGCGACGAACTTGTTATGAAAAGGTATTATCTTTATTTTTATTACTAATTACAAAATCAGTTAGGTCTGTACATTTTTATTTATATTTATAGTATCTGTATCAATATGTATTAAGTTTGGATTGTACGTAGACTCGATAGACTCCTGTTGTTTTATACATTTTGATTTTAAAATATTATCTAAATATTTATATTGCCTTTTAAGTTTAATTCTGCATATGTATTATTAATTGCGTTGATATCAATATATAATTAATTATTTTTAAAGTAGGCTTTACATTCTTCATAAAAATTACTATTTGTTTCATATATGATTTTATTTAATATACGTCTATGCTACTATAAGCAATGGAAATTATAATCACATTTGTATGATAAAACATTTCGAATACTTTATATAAATCAGTTGATTTTATATTAAAACCTTTGCAAGCATCTATTGCCCCTGCAAGTAAATCACAAAGTCGTTTTTGTTCCAGTTTTTAGCTAATTTGTCTACATTTTCTATAACATCTCTAAATTTAGCACCCGGTTTATATATGCTTGATATGTCATAATGTTCTTCACATTTCATTCAAAGTAACTGAGATCCATTTGCTATATAATCATCGCCAAGAAGCAATACTTTTGGTTTATTAATGGAATTATTGCATTTTTCCTTTTCTTTTTTTTTGTCACGATGTTCAATTTCAATTATTGCAGTAATGTTTTCTTTTTCAATATGGGATTTATTATTATTTATTACAGAATTTTTCGATGTTCTATTATCTGCCGTTTTAAGTGCGGTTTGCTTTTTGGTTAATTTAGATACTCTGACCTCTAGATTATATATTTTATTTTCTAGCTCCTTAATTTTATTTATCAATTTTACTGTAGTTGATTTCTTACTACGCGCACTATGCATATTTCGTATATCTTCGTTCCGTTTAACTTTATTATTTTTACAATTTTGATTAATATCAGTATCTAATACATTGCAATTTATTTTGTCGTTTTTATTTAATTCACTGTTTATAAAACTGGAGTTCAATGACTCTTTTAGTCTTTTTACTATGTCACATTTATTCCCGGAATTTTTTAAGTCGCGTTTTTTCAATTCCTCTTTTAACGCATTTTTTGTGAAATGCTCAATTTTATTTACATTTGTAGACATATTTATATTAAGAATGTAGATAACTTAATATTGTAATAATATATCTTGAAATTAATTACATCATCACATCACATAAATTATCTTCTACACATTGGCCTAAAGTTTATAATTTTTGACACACTATAACTCAACTTATTGGCAATTTTATACAGTGCAACATAGCACACACACAGAATTTGTTGATATAGTAGGTGATTCATTTAGAGGTACTTTTTTTAAAACTTAAAAAAAACAAAAAAATCATTTTTATCAGGTAATATTTATGATCATACAAAAGAACCATTTTGAACATTTTTTTTAAAGATTATTTCAAATGTTGGTTCTAACTACGGCTATCATGGTGCATTTACAAATTCCTATTTTTAAATACGCGTTCAAGCATTTTGAGTGGTATTTGGCAAATGATGAAAGTAATGTTGGTCTTTAATTACCCAATTGTAGTCGGCTTATTCATGTAGACTTTAGACTATACGTAGTGCTAAAAAATTATAGAGGTACAATATTACATGATCTATGCACAAATTTACTGTTCACCGAATCGTTCTCGCAATAAAGCTATGGTTTCACGGGCTATGTTGCAAGTAACGCCGTTTTGTTGAAACCAAATGTTGTCAAAATTACCAGTTTTAATTTTAAGCAGCAAATAATCAGTTATTATTGGGCAATATCGAGCACAGTTACGTTCCGGTCGGATTAATTTTTAAAGATAAGTTGCACCGGCCCATAAATCATACCAAACCGTTGTTTTGTTTTGAATGTAATGGCAGCTCTTAAATCTTTTCTGCTCAACTACGACAATTTTGTCTATTGACGTAGCCATTAAACCAGAAATGAGCCTCATCACTGAACAAAACAGTAGATCTTCTTGAAGTTTTTCAAAAGATTAAAACGGTAACGATTCGGAAAACCGGCCGTTTTTAATTCTTGCATAAATTAAATGTTGTATGTTTTTTAAACCAAAATTCTTACGTAAAATACGCCTAGCTGGTTCATACAACAAGTCAAACTGTTAAGAATGGCTCCAAATTATTTAATGGTACAACAGATTTGTGCGTTAGGTAAGCCAATTATGTAAACTAAAACACATTTTTTTATAAAGCGCTGAATTTTTAATACAGCTGAATAATTTGTAGACGCTACGCCGGGCTATTTCTTTCATGATAAATTGTCAAACATTACTGAACAAAAATACCATAACAGTTTGATTCAGAGCAACAAATAACTTCAACTGAAAAGAATTACTTTATATGAATCACCCATTACTAATAAGTATAAGAATTTTTATGTATTTTATGTATAAACGTTGGCCTCAATGTTAGATCACACAAAACTCAAAGCTGACCAACAAAGCTGAATTTTGAAACAATCTGATAGCAGAGTTTAGATGAATAAACAGTTTAGAGTAAACCTGATTAAAGAAATTAAAAGCATACCATAACTCCTGTAATTTTCCCGGCTCTTCTACAATAGAGGCATTATTCTAACTCACATAGTAAAAATCTATAAGACATGCATCAATTTTTGCTACATCCTGATAGCCTAATAAGTCTTACGTCTTTTCTTTTGTAAACAAAATTAAAAAATTAAAAAAACAGCACTTGTCACAACGCCATTTCACTCAAACCAACATGCATACGCCCAGAGAAAATCTACAAAATCGGCTGACCACAATCAGAAAAGTTGTTGCCAAAGGCAGGGTGGGTGCTATCACCACTACTATAAAATATAGTAGTAAACAACTGTAAGGTAGTAACACCAACATAATCCGTAAAATATCGACAATTGTACCTTAAGAAAAATGCTGTTAACTAAAGTAAAATACCTAGAGATCATCTTGGACAACAAGCTCATATGAGCCACACCTGAACATAAGACAAAAAAGATATATATGTCGTTTTGGCAATGTAGTTGGCAAGACATAGAAACGCTTTTCAAAGATAGTTGTTTGCCAGTTGAAACAAATAACATATCTTAATGTAACAAACGACACGTGAATGCCAACTGCAACCATCAAAGCAATGCTTGCTGCAGTAGGCTAGAAAGAAACACCTTTGCTATGAGTGCAAGCAGACATCATGTCAATACATTTTGTACTAAAGAGATCCTACAGTGTATACACACATAAAAAAAACAAAAGCCACGTCTACAACAAGAACAAATTCTTTCAGATCTTTACTAATAGCGCAAAGACTAAAGGCTCTGTAGCATAGTCTACTCTAAAAATCTCAACATCATTACTATTAAAAACATATACCTTTATCTTTCAAGTCAAAATATCTGTAAAATAAATAGAGTGATGGAAATATGCAAACTATTACAGGAATCTTGACAAAGTACTGAGAAAACGCATAAACATTATAAGCATTGTAGACAATATGTAAAGGATATAAAACAAATGCTGAGACAACCAAGCATGTACTCTGTACTTGCTCGACACTCTTTTACGTAAGAAAACTTATGTTAAGAATTGCTCGTTTGATGGGCAGCATAAAGAAAGCTTCTCTAAGCAACGTTCTAACATACATCAACTACATAAACTGACTGCGCACTGAAGAAATAGAGCAAGGTTACTAGTAAATAAGGTACAAAGAGCCTAATGAGGCCTATGTGCAGTGGAGACGGTTCTAACCTCCGATTCAGTGCAGAATCCAATAAAGACTTTCTGTAAATGTATAGTGCGGAATGGTTGACAACAACTTGATTTGACCTTTTTTATTTCCGGTACGTGTAACAAAATCCAAACATTTAAAGTTCCTGCAGAATAAACGTCCATTATTGTTAGAGACCATTCACTGGTCACAAAGATCAAAATAATGTTTCAACATAAAGGCGTCACGTTCATTACAGCCGTCAAGCAATGCAATACCTAAGCTTTGTTTATGCAAAATGGTAGATCGATTGTGGTAGTCTCATCAATTGACCAGCTATGTCTCCATACTTAACACCAATGAATTGTTAGCTATGTCTATAGACAAAAAGTGATGTCTGTCAAGAAAAAGTAAGCACGTGTAATGAATTAATTGCTTCTATTAATGCTAGTGTTGCACAAATAAGGGTAGTCATGAAAAACTGCAAATCACAATAATCAACAGTTTTACTAGAACAGCGACGTGTGCTAAGTTTAACACTGTGATTTTTAAATCATTTCTTAAAATATTATATTTTCATATGGGATGTTAATCTTATTAGAATTTAATAATCCAAATAAACTCGTTTTTAATTTATGTATCTCAGTTATCATTGAGAATTGATCACATGTACATATGATTTTTTTGCTCAAAATGAACAATGCTATAACATATTACAGTATGTATTGATTCTCCTAAAACACACCGTATACTATAATAATTATTATAAAAGTATAAATTTAAAATCAAAATGAATTTACTATTTACTAATATTTTTATTAATTTGTAAGATTTATAACTAGTAAAGGATTAATTATATTGGTTTCAAACAAAATAGTTTACTAATATTATTCTATTTATAATAACGCAAATGGTAACAAATTAAGGTTAGTAAAATTTGCGTATTATCTATTTAAAATATATATGGTAGTAGTTACAATAATTATTTAACTATATATGTAATAAATAATAATGTTTCTTATTTTTTCCAATAATAATAATTTGATAAGTTATATAGATTATTACTTATAGTAAATAATAGAAAATATAAATTTTACTATAATTTGCAAAATTTGTATACACATTTTACTTGAAACATTTACTGAGTGAAAATTAGATAAATAACGTACATACCATACAAAATTAAAAATGAACTCCTGTTCCATCTAACGGTGAAGCGCCTCAACGTGCATGTTCCCTATGAAAGTTTTCTACTCTACTATACACTGAATAGAAAAACTACATTTTACTCTAAATCTTCATACAGTGTTATGCAATTATTACGTAGATGTCGCAGACAATCAAACTTAATAAAATAATTCCCAAGGGAAATTATATTAAAACCTTTTGAAATATGAATCAAATTGAATTAAACGGCCCGCTTTACTGATTAAAACAAATGATTATGATAATGAACATTATTTATATAATTAATGATTTTAAAATTTACCTCAATTTAATATTTTAATATTTAAAGTATTATTGGATCATTTTCAGGCAAATTAAATTAATAATTTAAATAATAAAAACTAAAATTGATACTATTATAATGTAATTGGTATTTTTATCCATACTTAAGTGTGTTTATATTATCAGTCAAGGTTTAAATAGATGTCTTGGTTTAACTATTATGCCCGTATTCATAAAACGTCATTAAACATATAATGATTCGTTAAAAATATAACAAAACGTTTGATTAAATTTTCGTATTCATAACCACTCATTAGCATTAACGCTCATTAAATTATTTATAAAATTTAACGCACTATTTTTGGTCCATTAAAACGTAACAAATCATTAAATTGACACATCTGTTTGACTTGAAAATGTCTAATTATCTGTATTAATTCACAGTATTCGAAATTAGATTGTATAGGTTAACATATAAAACAAATGTAACAATAAAAAAAAAACAATTAAAGTTAATAATCATATCAGTAATACGAATAAAAATGTCAAATTAAAATATACAAGATGTTAAAAGAATATTGTAAAATATTTAAAGCACAGTAATCTCAGAACACCGTGGCCCATGGAATGTGTAAAATGTAAGCGCAAATAAAAAATGCTAAATCGGGCAAAGATTTTTTTGCTCATTATACCGGCAAATCTATACTGGGCTACTATAGTATGAACCAAAATAAGCAAAAAGTTATGTTCGCAAAGTAACGGTTTCGGAGATATAAAATGTTATTCTTTTTTATTTTTCAAAAATTTGTAGTTTTTTATTATAGTTAGCTGATGGTTTGTAAAATAAACATTAACTATTTGACTTGTTGTCAGTGCACAGTGTTTCGTTTGCTATGGCTGTTTACTCTAACGCAGAATTAGCCGACATGCATTTTATGTGTGGTTGTGCTCATAAGATTGCAACCGAGGCGCGACGTCGTTATGCTGAAGCTTATCCAAATCTCCAGATACGTTCACAGCGTATTTTTAGAAATATTTACCAAATTTTACGTAATACTTGTTCATTCAGCAAACACTGCCATTTATCAAGAAGAATAAAGTCAGTATCTACTCAAGTAGGGACAAATGTGCAGAAAATATCAGCCAAAGTACAGTCTTTATAAATTTCTGGGATTATGTATCATTTTAAATATGCCGTCTTATTAAAATTGTGCACCAAACTATTTACTTTGTTTTGACAGTTTAACTTCAACTGTATTTACGTACACCAAACTTAAATACACTATTTCACTAGAGGACACAAACATTAGATGGTCACATAATCGCAAACTTTTATAATGACCTTGTGGAAATTAATGCTTCTCTTGTTTAAAAATTTTTCTACAAGCAGCTGTTTTATCCGTACCATGTACAACAAGTGCAGGCATTAAATCTACTTGATCATCAAACTCGTATAGTTTTTTGTTGCTGGTTTCTACGCATTAATGCTGAAAACCGCCTCTTTTTTTGCTAATATTTTTTACGGTTAAAGCCAGGTTAAGACAAAATGAAGCTGTTAATTTTCACAATACGCATGTTTGGGCCGACAAAAATCACCATGCTCTAATGAAATTTAGACATTTCAACGGTATTGTAAGCAACATGTTTTTAGATCCTGTTGTTTTAGCAAAACAAGTAACAAGCGCTATATTTTTTGCAGAACACAATGTATGCAAGGCAAGGCAACAAATGTAGTTCCAGCATTATAATGCTCCAGATCATTTTTTGATAACCGTTAAAAAGCATTTATATCACATTTTTCTACGAAAATGAATAAGAAGAAGCAAACCTGTTTTATAACCTGCAAAATTGTTTAATTTAAATTTTCTAGGTTTTTTTTATAAACATTTACATTGGTCTATGGTACTCCTGTAAATAACCTTAAAGAGTTGTAGCTAAAAAAAAAAATTGTGTTTTTTACGGCTATTTTACATTTCCACAGCAAGTCTACGACTTTGCTGGTAGATAAAGAGCAAGTTATTATTTCAGTCATATTTTAGGGATTAAGCCACAAACTGCTTGCATGATATGAGCTATTATACCAAAATTAGTACAACTAATGCAAAAAAACATTATGAACTTCTTAATAAACAATTTTTCATAAAAACTATAAATCAGTCTGAATCTGCAGTATTTTTTTTTCTTTCTGACATTTTTAATTTTTTAAAAAGTAAGTATTTTTTTTTTATTTGTGACTCTATTTTTCGGAAATGGTAACGTAATGTCTCTTATTAGAAAAAACGTTAAACTGCGTTACAACCTCTGATTTTATGTATATTTTTTTACCAGTGCTAGCCACTGGTGATAAGTGTATACCCCAAAACACTAGTGTATGTATCTTACACTAGGTGAAGAGGCAATTTTTGTAAAATACATTATTTATCAAATTTAAACTTTTTATTTGTTACATCTGTTTGCAATGCCAACAGCTCGATTCTATAGAGCTAATATTGAATACTGCATTTTATTTTTGTTAGGTTTATTGTTGGGTTTTCTATTTGGTTTAAATTTGTTTATTTTACTTTATTATTATGTCCCGCAAATGATTAATTAAAATAATATACTTAATTATAAAACTAGTATCATTAGTTGTTTTGTTTTTTAGTAAAACTTATTTTTTCAATTTGTACAGTCTATTTTTCTGAATTCTAAGATTTTGTATACTTAAAAATAAATTATAATTATGTATGTGTCAATACTTTCATTAAGTTCAATATTTTCTACCGGTTTAGGAATATTTGTTACCGTATAAGATGTTGATAGAAGTACTACAAAAAAAGATAATTTTACTTGTCAAACATTTATCCCAATTATTTAAAGATACAATGTTTATTTTAAACATTTTTTGTATTCAAATTTTGTTTAATGCCTTCATATTTTCTTTTTTATTTTTAACATTGACCAGTGCGGCCATTTAAAGTAGTTGTCAATTTAGACCATTCATTATTCTTTTTTTAGCAAAGCTGTAAAATTAGATTGTTTGCATTCTATTATATCTGCATGCTTTATAATTTTAAATCAACCCAATAATGTTACTTTTGCCAAAAAATTAACGGATCTGTCAAATATATTTGTATCTATCTTAAAAAACATAACTTTCATATAATTACTACACATAATTTTTTCAACCATAAACAAATTCACAACATTTTAAACTTAAGTTTTTTGGTTTTAAACAAGCTATTGTTTAAATATATTTTTAATATACACTGTGTTCATTTTATTATAACAATTTGGTTAATTAATTTTTTTCAATTAGAACAGGGTTGTTGTGTGTATATTTTTTATTATAAAGTTAATAGTTTTTTTTTTTAATTTGGCCTGCATCTCTAAACAGTATGTAAATAATTGTTAAATTTGTAATAAGTCTTGTACTACGTCAAATATTGTTTCAGTTTTAAATTGGCAATAATTTCTATAACTTGTTTTTGAAAAAAATAAAAAAATGATGCGTTTTTATAAATTTAAAAACAATATTTTATACAAAGATTTTAATAGTTCTTATATGTTATATGAAAAAGCTTTATAACGGATTTTTTTTTCATTTATTAGGAAATTTTTAATTATGTTTGAAGCAACATCAACAAATACTGTAACCACAAGTTTAGATAATAAAGTAAAAAGTAAGAATTCATAAATGTTCAGCAAAACGTACACTATATAGTTTTTGATTATTCTATTGACAGTCAACCTTTATTAAATAAAGTATATGCCAAAAAAAACATCAATACCAAAAAAAAAATCCATAACTTTGCTTAAAAAAATTTGTTTTTAGACGGCAATTACAGGGGGCATAAAGCACACATTATTCAAAAACTTTTTTTTTAAGTTTTAAAATGTTATATGTATTTAGAATTTACTTAATATGTCACAACAAAATAAAAATAAATTAAGTTTTAACAAATGAAACTATACTCAATAAAACATTGGAGAGATTTAAACAGTTTATAAACATTAACATTGACTATTATGCGGTTTATAAATTTTAGAAAATAATGAATTTGAAATTTTGTGTGTCAATAATTCAAATCATTTTTTTTTTTAAGTTTTGGTCGTACATCTTTAATCTGTTACTGAATACTTGTTAGAATGCCTAACAGGCCTTGTACTACAAGTAATTATTTGTTCAAAAATCTGCATTATTATGTATATATTGTAAAATGTACAAGTTATTACACAATTTTAGAATAGTAATAATTCAAATAATTTGTTTTTAAATAAAATTTAAAAAAGATAATGTATTTTTATAAGCTTTTTCTCATATTTGGGAACAATATCTAATACAAAATTCTAGTATTCTAAAAAGTGTTAGGTTAGATTAGTTTGGTTTGGCAGTTTATTATAAATAAACTCACTCACTTTATAAAAAAAAAACATGGTTCAGTTCGAGAAACTCATAAGGCATTACGTGCATTGTATGGTGCTCATAATCGTCTATTAGAGCAACTAATTTAAGAAACTGTGCATCGTTTTTGCAATACGTTTAATTTAAACAATATTAAGCATCCAGTACGACGTCGTATAGTGCGCACACAAGAATCAATTGATAGTGTGCATCGTAGTGTTAATGATGATCCAAATGTGGTAACTCGTTATTGTAATTAACAATTAAACTTGTGTTTATCCATTTTATAAAAAAAATTTGCAAAAATATCTTGGTTTACGAGCTTAGAAAATTCAACTTGTACAGAAATTGAAGCCACACAACTAGCGTTCGCGCCGTTCATTTGGTAAATGGGCCAAAAAAACATTGCAATTGACCCACAATTTCATTTCAAAATTTTGTTCAGTGAAGTTGTCGCATTTGGAGCGATAATAATTCACAAGCCATTGTCGAAACACCATTACATTCAGAAAAAGTACCGTTTGGTGCGCTTTATAAGCCGGTGGAACCATTGGTCTATATGTCTTCAAAAATGGTAACGGTCGAAACGTTACAGTCAGCGGTGAGATATGCACAGACATGATTGACAATTTTTTGGTGTCTCAAATTGGACAGCATTAATGCAGACATGTGGTTTCAGCATGCCAAACAAAGCGCGATACAATTAAACTACTGAAAAAAACAATTAATTTCACAAAATTGACTTGTTAACTAGCCATTTCGTCGTGCGATTTGACGCCATTAGATTATTTTCTCTGGAAATATGTAAAGTCCCATGTCTACACTGATAAACAAGAAACAATTAAGTACTTGGAAGCAAACATTTGACGCATTATAAATACAGCCTGAATCACTGCAGTGTGTGAAAAGTCTTATGCCCAAAATCATATTTAAAGATTGATGCCATAAAATTATCTGTCAAATAAAGCCAATTTCATAAATATTAAAAACATTTTTCTGTATTTTATTTCAGTTTAAAGTTTTCCGCCTCTAAAAAAACACCCTAGATAACTCTAAAGCTATGTCAGCAACATTGTTTTTTTCAGAGTATGTGAAAATTGTAACCCTTAGAAAATAAGTTGAATAATAATAATATTTATTATTAAAATGTTCAATAATGCTTTCAAAAAATGTCACACAAGTCAAATTACACGTTAAAATACAAATTACACAATATTTAAACATTCTAACAATAAAAATTGCATTAGCTTGTTGATAAGATTGGGATGCCATACCTTATTAAATGCTTTAAAAATATCTAAAGCTACTTCAAAATTTTCTCCATGTGTGTTTTGTTAAATTTAATTTGTGATTAACATAAGTTTCTGACTTATGTTAATCACAAATAAAGTTTAACTGTTGTAGAACATTTTGATCAAAATCCATATTGAGTATCTAAGATGATTTTTACTGAATCAGAACGATTACTGATAAATTTGTTATATGCTTTTCATGTTTTATTAACTACCTGTTTTGTCTAACTTGATTAGTTAAAATACTCTTGTTTTAGTTAAATAACAAAAATGAAAGACATTTTTTATGAGTTTCTGAATAGTTTTTGTGAGATTTTATGCTGCAATATGTTAATTAATAGTAATTAAACTCAAATGTATTAAAAATATTTCATTTTTACTATGTTTATTTTAGAATAATGATAGAATAGAATAAAATAATGATAGAATAGATAAAGCAAGGTTTAGTAGTAATAGGAATTGTTTTAACAACAAAAGTAATATTTTGAGTTTTATTTAAAAAAGGATGTGAGGTGTTCAAAATGCTAATAAGCAGAATTAATTCTATTTTAGATAAATAACGTCAATGTTTGTTTGTATAAATTGGTTTGTAGAACAGACTTGGGCTCAGGGCAATGTGTGCGGTGCACACGGCGACCAAAATTGTATTTGAATTGATTATTGAGTTAAGATTATTTAAAAAAAAAAATGTAAATTTGTATCTGTGACCAAGTTATTGTTCTTGTGGCATAGATAGTCGCTTTATCAAAATATTATTTTAGCCATTTTAGACTCGTTTTGTCGTAGATAGCTCTCTGGCTCAATAGTGGTTAGACTTTGTTGTTAGTTTCTCGTTTAATGTTTTGTAGTCGAACATTAGAAACTTATTTAGTAATCTGTATTCCAAAGGATTAGAGTATATAAGTTAACAAGGCAAAGTTAGAATCTATAAAACTTGTGTGCGGCTAATCCTAACCTACGCCGCTAAAACCAATGCAGAAACATTTAAAATTAAAAGACTAATGAAGAGCACAGAAATAAATGTCTTAAAACAATAAAAGTAATAAATTACGTGATAAAATTAGAAGCAGCGCTATCAAAGAAGAACTAGATACTAAAAAAATAGCTAGCTTAGTCAAATCACAAAGATGGAAAATAAAGGACTAAGTGGATAGAATGAACTACAACAGAATTGTCAAATGAGATAAAGACCAAAGATCCCAAAGTAGAAAACCTCTTGGCAGACTATCTAAATGATGAATAAAGAGCTGGACGTCAAGGCAGATAACATGACTTAGTTCTTAATTAAAACAAGAAGAAGAAAAAGTTAACCTTGAAACAGACTAGCAAATAAAAAACCACAAAAATGCTTAATAGACCTGATTTTGATAACTATAGTAATGCATCTAAGGTGCACAATAAAAAAAAAGATTGCAGTGCAGGGACGTTAGACGTACCATTAAAAAAAACAATTTTAAAAGATTTCCAAAAAATGACATTTTTGACTAAAAATCTTATATAACATGCTTTTTAGACCAAAAATTAATAAAATATTGTGATTTTGTGCAAGAAAGTTAAAGAAAACTCAACAGAAAATACTGTTTCAAAATCAAAATTAAACAAAAGAAGCAATTTTGGATTAAACTTTAAGAAAACGTTGATTTTGACTACAAATTTAATAAAAAATGCTTTTTAGATCAAAAAGTGATTAAAAAATGTATTTATACAAGAAAGGTTCAAAAAAATAATAAAAAAAAAATTAAACAAAAAAAAAAACAATTTTGGTCTAAAGTGTGTAGAAAACGTTGCTTTGACTAAAAACTTAATAGAACATGCATCTAAACAAAAAATTAATAAAATAATGTGCTAGAATGTTAAAAAAAGCTTAGCAGAAATAATGTTTTGAACTAAAAATGAAACAAAAAACAATTTTAAACTAAAGTGTTTAGAAAACATTGTTTTTGACTAAAAGCTTAACAAAAAATGCATTCTAGCCCAAAATAATTAAAAATGTAATTTTGTAAAATAAAACTCATAAAAAAATACTGTTTTGAACTATAAATGAAACAAAAAAAACTAAATTAAAGTGTTTAAAACATGCTGTTTCTGACTAAAAACTTAATAACAAATGCGTTTTAGACCAACAAGTAATAAACAAAATTGATTTTGTGCAAAAAAAGTTATAGATAACTCATAAAAATACTGTTTTCAACCAAAAATGAAACAAAGCAAGCAATTTTGGACTAAAATGCGGTTTTTGAGTAAGACTTTCTTCTTAGACTAGAAAGTGATAACTTTTTAGACCAAAAAGTAATAATAATTGTGATTTTGTGCAAAAACATTTACACAAAACTTATAAAAAAGACTGTTTTTGAACTAAAAATTAAACTAAAAAAACAATCTTTTACAAAAAATGGTGTTTCTGAATAAAAACTTAATAAAAATTGCATTTTTGAACAAAAAGTAATTAAAAAAGTGATTTTGTGCAAATATGTTATAAAAAACTTAAAAAAAAACTAAAAATTAAACAAAAAAATTAATCTTGGACTAAAGCGTGTTAAAAAAATGATGTTTTTGATAGCAAACTTATTAAAACCTGCATTTTAGAAAAAAATTAAGTTTAAAAATTAAACAAAACCCAATTTTAGATTAGTAAGTGTTAAAAAATGCTGTTTTTGACAAAATAGAAAATGCTTTAAAAAAAAGTTAAAGAAGAAAGAAAATACATTAAAAGATACTAACATTTAAACAAAAAAAAGCAATTTTGGATTAAAGTTTAAAAAAAATGCTGTTTTTTAGACGTAATAAAAATGTGATTTTGTGCAAAAAAGAATAAAGCACTGATGGAATTGTACTTATCATCATCTTAGCAACACCCATAAGCTATACTTTATATGCTATAAAAAACGGCATATTTATATATACTTCTCGCAACAGCCCTGCTTGGGCTTGTTCCGCCAATTTAACGTTTGACCTTGAGGGTGGGGTTTCTCGTAAATTAATGCCACTTACTCAATCCACTGTAGACTAAACTTGGTATTCATTAGACTCAGTCCAAGCATGCAATAAAACTCTTGCGTTAGTATGATGCCTTTTTTCTATTCGCACATCCAAGTAAGTGGCTGTGTTGCATTCAAAATTATGTTAGTATTATTATTAATAAATTAAATCTAAAATAAACCATTATAATATAGTATTGCTTTTTATACCTACCGCCAGGACAAGATAAGTAGGTAAGACTAAGGTATTTTAAACCTGGACACGGGAGTTTGGGTAAGCGAGAACACTCTTAAACTAGATCTGTCCACACAAAACTAAACTTTTGGTTTGCAGTTTTTAAACCAGTTTATTAAAGCTTTGTTTGAAATTTAAAAGTACAAGAGACACTGCCAAAGTTCGTGGAAAATGTAAAGCAAAACACAAATAACGTTATGTAAAATGCTTTATTGCTTTTCAAAATATTCTTCTTTAAAATTTGTATACTTTTGCATCCAATAAAACCCATCTTCAAAACAATTTAGTTACTCTGAGCAAGGTGCTTCCAAAACAAGTGATTTAAATGCTTCAACGGCCTCTTCAGGCAATGAAATACGCTCGCCACGCATTTTATTTTTGATATGTCAAAATAGAAAGAAGTCATTGTGCAATAAATCAGACAACATGACCCGTTTTCCAAAGAAACAAGAAATCATTCTTTACAAAACTCTTTGTAAACGCATCACTTTTGTGGGTATAAGTTCATTTTAAAACACCCATACAGTCGATTGTTTAGTTTCAGACTCATATAAATATATCCAAGATCAAATTTCTTTAGCATTTCCATGCACCACTTGACACGTGCCTGTTTTAATTCTTCTTTCAAATTGTGTGGGATCCAACGACTGCAAGGCTTCCTGACATGCAAATCATCTTGTAAAATTGTAAGTATTTGTTTTGCTGCAATGCCTAAGGATGCTTCTATCCTACTATAAGTCACATGCCAATCATTTTACGCACAGCATAAATGTTTTTCGCGACAACAGAGGTGCATAGACAACCTTTGCAAATATTGTCATTAAAGTTGGTATTCCACACTTGAATTCTGCAAACCATTTGTAAACCATATTTTTGGATAGTGTTTTATTCCCAAATAACAAACTAAGTTTTTCCACACATTGCTGCAGTGTTAAACCGTATCAAAAATCATAAAAAATCATCACTCGGAAGTCACGATTCCAAATTTCCATTTTTCACACAATTATTACTCTCGTTAAATTTTGTTGTAACGAAACCAAGCAGTTTGAAATCAAATTGTCAACTGAATTATAGATGAAAAACGTCAAATTTTACGAATATGACAATTGCAGAACGCTAGCAATACAGGCAGTACTTGATTCCGCAAACTTTAGCAGTGCCTCTCGTATTAAGAGTTTTTGTATTTTTTTAAAGGTTTATTAGAATAAAATTTAGTAGTAGAAGAAACCAGAAATAAAAACAAGCAAACAGGAGAAAAAACTATTCTAATGTTAAGCTTAAACCGTCATTTAAAGTAAAAGTATTGCACTACAATACCTATAATTTTGCATTTACATGTACATTATACATATTGAAGAAAGTGTCAAGCTTTTTTGACAAAATTACAGTCCCGTAAAGCAAAACTTTACAAAACTTAACAATAATATTTTGCACTGTTATTTTCTGTATTATTTTGAAAGTTTAAAAGCATTATAGTTTAAGACTCTAAGTCTTAAAAAATCTGAGTAGTAACACTTTTACTAACAGACAAAAAATTAATTAGCAGTAGACAATTTAGAGCGGGAGAGAAACTTCTACACATCAATTGGCTTACTTAATTAATGCACCTCTAACGCTTAAGATTAATTTAAATCTTCTATTCAAATCATATTTATATACATCTAGAAGTTTAGAAAACGTATGTTTAGATAAGCTCTCAAAATTTAAAGTAATAAATGTTGTTTTTGCAGACAAAAAGTGATTAAAATTAAGTGTTTTAATAATTTATAGAAACATATAACAATTTTATTGTTGCAAAAACAGAAATAAAACTATTTACAGTCCGAGATCACAGCGTTATTGACAACTGCAGTTACGTTGGAATTAATATGTTTTGTCATAACTATTGCATAATTTTAATATCATTAAAAAGTTCATCAAACAAATAAAATTTGTTTTAACTTATTTGTCTGTATTTACCGCATTTGTTATAATCAATGTTAATTAATAACGTTTTAAGATGACAGCAGTAGTTTTAAATTAATTTATGTTTTAATTAACAGTGATTGTCATAAATTAACATTTCTGAGAAAATACACAGTTAATAAAAAAACAAATGAATAGGTTGCACAAAGTGCTATCATCCAAAAACGTTATCAGTTATAACAATAACTTTGCCAATAACGGTAAATATGGATCATTATTATATTACTATACGTAGCTAAAAAAATTAAAAAAAAATTTATAAGCTTAGTTTGTAATAAAAAAATGAGAAAACATAAACAGCATCAATACCTGTTACTTTTTAGTACTATAAGTTGTTTATACGTGCTCGCCTTTTATACAAAAGATTTATTGCTAGAAAGCTTTATAACTTACCATCCAAAAAAAAAATTATGCACGTTTAGAAAGTTATTAACTCTAGAATACTCGCGTCATCAGAATTTTACTCAAATTTATTTTCCAACAGCCTTATCTCAAATAACAAAACGAGATAGAGCTTCCTGACTTACTATCGTTGCAATACACTATATATAGTATGCATAATTAATATTTAGCACATTGCAGAGTAACTATTGACAGAATGCGTAACTGAGTGAGCGTTTGTCTTGCAAGTGCTAGCGTAGAGGTCTAAATTATCTATTTATCTATCTATGCATTTTTACAAATTAATAAAACTTACACTTTTTTATAACCTGGCTTTTTCTATTGTATTCCATTTTATTTAAAACATTGTTGCTTGTTTTAAAATTAAATGTGTTATTTCCAAAAAAAGTGTTCAGATTATGTATAAGTAAAGCTTTTGAAGTGCGCAGAGTATTTTTTCTTGTTTGGCTATTATAGATTAGAGTGAGTAGAGTTAACCCCATTTATCTTAAATCGCCAAGAATAGATCAAAAAGCCAGCTGTACAATAGCTTTAAATGTGTAAATTTTAACGCGTTTGTGGAGACAAAATCAATGACAATAAATTAAACATTATAAATTTAATATAAACATAGTTTTCGAGTTGTTTGTGTATTGTGTATATGTAATTATTTTAATTGTTTAACAAAAAAACTTGATTTTTAAAAATTAAATGATGGAATAAAATTGCACTCATTTAATATAATAAATAACTATAGAAATAATAATTGATAATTATAATGTGAAATAAATGAAACTATTTAAAAAAATATAATTATAATCAGATTTTATTAAATACAAAGAGAAAATATTACATTCAAATCATTTCATATCAATACTAATGATATTGAAACCGCTGAAACCGATAGCTAGATAGTTAGAATAAAGAAAATATTAGTTTTTAAATGAAATATTGTTTGGTTTTACTTAATATGTTTGAACAATGTAATTTTTGACAATTTATTGAAATCAAATAGATAAAATTTACAAATTTATCAGATTTATAATCGGCAACTATTAATTTTATTCAAAGGATGAGTTTACAAAAATGTTACTAGAAATTATTAGGAACAAAGCTAAATATTAAATTAAAAAAGTTTTATTATTTAAAATTCTAGAACAAGATAATAAGATACATATCTACTTAAATGTTTTTGAGCGTAATAAATAACTTTGCAATATGATGAATAAATTAATATTATGATGCGGACTGTATTGTAGAAAGTCCAAGGTTCTGTCATTGTTTGCTTATTCTCTTTGTGTAATGTCTCTGCTATTGTCACAGGTCGTAGCGCTTGTCATTACACTCTTTGTCTTTATATGCTTTCATTAGACTTTATGTTTATGGATTTCTAATTTGTTGAGTTTCTTCATTAAATTGCATATAGTGGTGACAATTTAATATAGGAATCAATACAATATTATATATAATTGTATTCATTAACATTATTTATTTAGTATATAATTGAGTGACTCGGTAAGTAAGTATGTAAGTTTGTACTCAATATTGATAGAATGACCATAATTTCAGTACAATATGAAATTTCATAGTTTGACTACCTTACTACATGAAATCAGATTAATGATTAATGAATAATAATTACTGAGTCTGGTTGTATCTTGCTCAATCGAAGTTTTCTCACATCTAATTAATAATTTCATTCTCGTTCTTCGTTTATGAAAATCAATAAAGTAAGTATACATTTTCTAAAAAAAAATCTTTTATTGTAGATCCACTGCGGAGCTTTGCCTTACACCAGCGACTACGTGACCAAAGCGCGCGACCGGAATTTTTCGCGGCGCTTGAAAAACGGGGTCGCACGCTGAAAATTAATTTCCCATAATTCCATGTTTATCTCTAATTCGAGTCGCTCGCTTCCCGAGCCTGATTGAGTGCATGCACTTTGTCAATGTCAGCGCTGCCGGAATATTGAATACAATTCCTGATTGTTTCGTGGCGTATTAGTATTATGAACAAAATAAAAAATAAAAGCACTAATTATTTTATTTTTATGAAGAGCACCAGCTGCTTCATACCAAAAGGAAAAGTACGGCTTAGATATTTTACGATAGCATTAAAATAAAATGTGGAAAATGAACGAGGGCATAGCTGAATTATCCAGAGGGGATTAAATGGAAACGGTGTAATAAGCGAAACTTGTATATCTAGATTAGTGCGGAGAATTATCGGCATTGATGTCATGTTCTGCTGCAGTTTAACTTTGCAATTGTAGTTTTGCATTTAATATTAGTAGTAATATAATATGCAAAACAAAACTAGTTTTACATTGTATATTATAACTATTGAGTGGAACTATTAGTTCCATTTTTTATAAAGTATTGTTATATAGAGTTTTTAATGTAAATCAGATTATTAAATATACAAACGAGTTCTATTAAATTACATTTTTTATACATTAAATGTATAATATTTAATGTGGTCTTATGCAAATGATCTGTACAAACTTATAAGAGCACAGCATCACAGGTTATTCCATTTTCAATATACCTCTCACCTATGTCTGAAACTAAAATTTGAGAGACGGTTTATGATTTAAAAAATACAAACTCTTTAGATGAGAATGACATAGTCTCAAATTTATTGAAAAACATACATACATACACTTATATAGTCTCTACAGTTATTAATCAATAAAATCTTAACTAAAGATATTTTTCCAAGTTTTCTAAGATAATACAATACCAATCTTTAAAAACGGCGATATAAAGTTAGTAGATAATTATCGTCCCATACCTATTGTAAACACATTTTTAAAAGTAATAGAACGATTGATTGCAAAACAAATATTTACCTTTTTAAATAAACACAAACTACTAAATAACTAACAGTATAGATTTCTAAAGCATTTATCTACCTCAGATGCAATAATCCAGTATATAAATGATTTTATGCAAAATTTGGATTATGGTAAAAAATGTTTATAGTTATTTTTTCAACCTCAAAAAAGCCATTAATCTTGTTGACTATAAAATACTTTTGAATAAATTAAACATGCACGGCATTCGCAAAACTGCATATAATTTGCTTAAATCGTTTCTCCAAGACAGGTATCAGTTGTCAAAATAAAATAAAAAGCAAATCATCAAACTTACTTAAAATTGCAAAAGGTATCCCTCAGGGAGTTGTGCTTTCCGTTATTATTTTTACTGTACGTAAATAATATTCAAATTCAAAGTGGTGTATTATACGCAGACGATAGCTCTGTACTCATTTCTTCTGACTTTATGCATTAATTAACCAATAAATCTATAATAATCAATACTGTATTAAATGATTGATTTAATTCTAATAAACTGTTTCTCAACTCTTTAAAGTCTGTTGTAGTGCGTTTTAATGCTAATAATACAAAAACAGATAAAATCAAAGTACCATAACATTTTTAGAAATTAGTATTGATAACAATTGTAACTATAACAAATATACTGATAAAATGTGTAAGAAGATTGTCTCCTTATGTTATGTGCCACGTCGACTATTTAAAGCTGTAGGAGAAAACACGCTCAAATAATTTTAGTACTGATACACTGGCATTTGAAGTTTTAGGGTTACGTAATTAGCATTAAAATCTTGGCGCGTACAAGGCATTAATAGCATATTGTGCATTGACGTTTGAGCTTTAAAATTAAAACAACTGCAAAAGATGTTAAGCTAGTAAAAACTTGTAAGTTGTATGCAGAACACAGAACTATAGTAATAACTTAGCAGTTTAACACAGAGTGACAATAGTACCTTAAGAATTATGTTTATTAAATGATGCATGGTAATAAAATTTTCATTAATATTTAAATTACGTCATAAATTTGCATGATTGTGGATATTCTGACATTATGATCTAACGATAGTGTGCTTAGACATTTATATATAAGTATATACTTAGTTGCCAGACAACCTGTTTATTAGAATTCTGTCCAATTATTGATTTAACTAATTAAATTTACAAAGTTAACACCTGTAACAGTAATGGTATGTAGTTTTAGACAAGCTCTACCAGTCTGTGTGTAGGGTTTTTACTAACTAAATCCTTATTTCCACTTAGCATTTTAGTGCTCAACCCAAAGAATCAACCAAAGCTTTGCATCAAAAAAAGTACGACCGGACATGGGTTTTGCACACTGTAGATCTTATCAGTCGTGATTTGTGATCAAATTGTTAAACTTTTTTTTTTTATTCCTGCTAGTATTTCATTAAATTTATCTAAGTATTTTACTTTTCAATCTTGTTTTTTATTTATTTCTTTTTCTATGTCATCCGCATATTTTTTGTTTCCAACCCTTCTTTCTTGGGTTGTTTGTGAGTGAAAGTACTGGCATTTCTCATCTAAGTACCCAAGTCAGTATTGTTAGTTTGCGTGAGCTATTTTATTTTACTTTACTACCTCCCGATGCAGAAAGAGATTTCCCTATCCGTTACCTAGAGATGCGCCTGGTATTGGTTACAGTTATCTACCGCAATTTTTTTTTATCTTAAATCTTTGAAACGGATACTGTCAGATTCCAATCACGCCCGCGAATGTACTGATTGCCGTGTTTACCATTCCCGGCCAAATAATAATTCAAATCAAAGTAATGTCGTTCATCCTACGGAGGCGGAGGCAAAGTGCATCAATAACTTTTCAAAAAAAAATTGGATGCTGTCATTGGTCCTAATACAAAGCATACAGCGTTTGCTTACCTAAATCACAACATCAATCTTGGTAAAATTAAGCAAAATTAGGCTGTAAGTTCTGTAAAACAGAATTAAAATACTTTGGCCACATTGTGAATGACAAAAATGTACACACCCCAATTAGCACAATTAGTTGCGGAAACTGTTGTAGAAACTTTAAAGTGCATTGCCACTTGCTATGGGCACGTAATGGGAACGTTTCAATTACATGCGTGCGACTTAAATGGGAATATTTTGTCGGTGACTGCAACGTAACGGCAACTTGCTGGAACTTGTACGGCTACGTTCAAGGGACATTATAACATATTTTGAAATAATATCGTCACAGTTGTTGTCCATAAAGATGGCGAATTTTTGAAAAGTAACTTTAAAGTGGTTATTACTAAAAAAAGCGACTTCAAAGTCATCGTCATTTAGCAATAGTAGACCGGAACTGTGAATGTGTAACTTTAAAGTAATAATTACTACAAAGTGCCAAATGGAGCTGCAATGCCACTTTAAAGTTCCCAGTGGGTCCTCACAGTACCATCTGAGACTCGAAACCCAAACAAAGTGGTCTTAACCTTACATGGCTTTCTCAACAAGTGTCAAGTACAACCACAACCTATAGTGTATAATATACGTGTACGTATTAATATACGGAACGCGGTTACCTAAAAAAGATTACAAAAGTTGCAACCGCACTCATCATGAACAAACGTCGGTGAATTTTAATAAATCGTGGTTACTCATGACGGTAATTTTAAAATGCAAATAAAAATAAACAAAAGTTTCAATGTCTAGTAGTTGTTACGTAATGTGCATTATGAATTAAAAGACAATTAGTCTTTTCATCAGCTTAAGGGCCTTAATGTTAGATGCTGAGAGGTGTTAATAAAATAAAACAATTTAAATTGACTTACAAGTTAGGTTATTTGGCCATATTATGATTTGGATATTACGGCGCTAAATACTAGAAAATAATATAATAAATTATTTTTGTAAAGTTTATTAGAATGTGGTCATTGCCAAGTTGTTTTGGGAAAACATGAGTGCAACAGAGCAAACATTATTATTGTGTGTAGTTGCCTGTTATACCGGCTAACCTGTACTGGGATTACTGTGCAAGCAGGGAGATAAAAAGATACAATCATTTAGGATTAAGCACTGAAATTTAAAAGAATATAACTAACGCTAATGACAAAGATTAAACCATAAATTATAACAAATACATTCATGAGATTTGAGTCCATAATATGTTAACATTTCAGTTTTGAATTTTGTCGATATTATAACTGCTGTCGTTCCATAAATCAACCAAGGTTTTTAGCAACCAATCATAGCCGTAATCTAACCGCCGGATACTTCGGTTGATATACGGAACGCACTACTAATGTTGAATTAAATGAATCCCGTTAATCCATCACAAACACATCGGAAAACATAAATTGTGCTATACACTGCACTTAACAATAATGCTGCACTCAGCACAAATTTTTAACTTTTTCAATTTTAAAATATTATGCACCGTTCCTCAATATTGGTATGTTGGGAACTGTATGGTGAAATCTACTTCATGGTGATTTTGAGAGGTGACACGGACTTTGTAGTAGCTAACAGAACAATTTCATTCAACTCTGCAGGTAACGACAACGTTATTGACACTAATATATATTACTTATAACTAAGTTCCAGGCAGTTAAAGTTGCGCAGACGTCCCAAAATCGTCGCGGGAACTATCAATGCTACTTGAAAGTAATTTAAATTTTAATGTCGCATTTTAGAAGCATTAAGTAGTCGTTGCTACTATCGTTTGCCACCGTTAAATTCCAAAAACTTTAAAGTTGTCCCACTACCGGGGAAGCTACCTAGAAGTAACATAACTATAAAGTAGCCATTCCTGGTAAAAACTACGTAGCAGCGACTATAAATTTGTTAAATAAAGTTTTTTATTCACCAAAGTCGCAGATTTAGTGACAGTTACGTAGCAGTTACTGGTTCAAGGTTTCCATCTCAGTTGCCGCCACTTTGGTGCTAGGTAGAACTGACCCCGACAAGATAGCCGCTACTGTACAATTTCAAAGTCTTGAGAACATTAAAAAACTCAGATAGTTTCTGCGAATAGCGTCTAAAAAACTAACGCTGTGGACCTAAAAGCAGCTCCAGAAGCAACAGTTTTTTCTTCTAAAACGCTGCCTCACCCAAACTTCTATCTTAAATAATCTTAACTTTGATTTCTATTTTTTTCAGACCGACGCTTCACATTACGGCGTTGAAACAGCCTTTTCACAATGTACCTGAAAAACTAAAAATTTACTGTAAAATGCGTTCATAAATTCCTTAGATGGTTGGATTCCTCAAAAAGCCTATCTGGAAAAGTTGTCCGCTGGTCAATAATAATGCAGCATTTCGACTTTAACGTCACAGTACTATCCGTGATCGGACCCTTAACCAGTTCCTAATATTTTTGGTTAATGATAAAAAACTATCAACCGTATCACTTGTACTTACTACTGGCCTAGAATGTTTCTGCCACCTCCACCGACAGTTGTCATTGTGCCCACTTAAAAAATTTTAGAATCGAGTAGACCGACATACCGTATAACCCGTATAACTCACATTTCGTAAAGCGTGCAAGTCTATCCAACAAAACTATAATTGCTTAGAAGACAACTATAGGTTGTGGAGCCAACATTTTCCCGAGCTGATGTTTGTCCTTAACTTATAAAAGTACGCAACTGTTGGACACTCTCTCGCTTACCTAATCACTGTCATCTGTTATTTCCTATATTTGCTACTAAACTCTGACCCAATATCCCTGCTACTTTTCGTGAAGGGCCTGTGAACAACAAGTATACTATTATAATATGCGCAAATTACTTGAGTTCTGCAGGAAGGTTAACAGATCATGTAAAAACTTATTGGCACAATATTGCAAATCCGTTTGCAAATCCGTAATCCTAATAGCCGTAAAACGTTCTACGTCCACATTAAAAACCTAAAACTTTATCTTAGTTTTGCCCAACAAATTTCTATTCCAAAATGGAGTGCTTAGACTTGGAATCTTTTACCCATAACCATTTCATTCATCCTCTACAAATTTCAAGCTACTTTGGCCTCGTCTCCAGATAATCTAGATGTAGATAAAAAAAAAACAATAAAAGACCCTGGTTTAAGTGCCAGTGTTAGTGCACCACTCAATGTCGACCGCTAGGAAACAAAGACACCAACCAACAACGCCGCTACCAAAAGCGAGAACCTAAAACGGGAAAAAATTGTATGCCCTCTTGAGCACTCTAGTTAGGAAGAGTATTTGTATTGACCTATTAAGTTAGTGAACATTAAAAAAAACACAACTATTTACATTTTTTTTTCTTAAAAAAAAAATGTGTAGTCAATCAGCTAGCCGATGTTGAAACCGAGAAGACGTCACAATGTAAATTTATTTTTATATGATTAATTTAAACATAAATTAACTATTATTATTAATATTCAAATTAAATTAAAATAAGCGCATTTGTTTAGCATTATTATTTCATTACTAGGTATATAACATGAAACTTTAATAATATTTAGTATACAAAACTTTGGCATTAACCTTCTTAATTTAGTAGAATTCTGAATTATTTATTCTGTATTTTATTATGTAATATGTAATATTTTAATTCATCGTTAATTTCAACTACTACAATTTAATTTAATATTGAATTTCAGCAATCTCAGCTTAGAAAAATATAATACCATACCCTTATAGCATCCTACTTAGTTAGTGTAGTAGACTTTTGCAATTATCATTTCCAATGAATCTCGCAGCCCTCTGAATTGCAGCAGTAAATTAAGATGGTCGTGGTGGAAATTGCTCGTTTTGTATTCGATGGGCTCTTAAATTAGAACGACAGTGTGTCCATTTAGCTTTCAACACGGCAATATTAAACATTAATTCAACGAAGTTATACGAGCCGACTCGTCGGCATGATTAATTGATCGCTGGATCGATCGGGCCAATTTAAGTAAGGACCTCTCGACTCGACGTAGGCCAAGCAAAAGTTTTCGTTCTGTGCCTTCGGGGTCTGAAAATTCGTGTGTCATTAACAGATGTTTACATTGAATACACGTGAACCAGGGTTAACACAGCGCTAAAACGAGGGATTTGTGAGATGTTGATTGATTCGCCGTGTACGTGACGAGTTTTCCCCTGCGTCGCTTTATCCGCTTATACTTAATCATAAGCACCTTGTGCGGTTCCAGGTGCTCGAACTCATATTTAACTTATGACATTTCTTACTACTTTTTACGTCATCTTTACTTCTGTACATTTCAAGATACATATATTTTACTGAACTACTTAATAACTCGTAATATAGATTGTCATGTTTGTTGAGTAAAACCGTTAAAGAACTTATGCGAAATTACATTTATAGATAAGTATATACAAACATCAGCAAAAATATACTAATATATATCGTTAATCATTATAAAGTTGTCCTATTTAGTATTATATACATATATACAGTTAAATAAATATAATATGAAAAGACGTTAAGTAGACCCAAATTAAAAAAAATGTCTGGTTTTTTTTGTTGGTCTGGTTTTAAGGTTGTATATTATATTTGAAGTAAAATACCTAATAATTCAACAAATAAGTTCATTTGTATTAAAACACTGTATAAAGATTTTCTCATTCGCTTTGAATCATTTTGTTTGTTGTTTTTAATAAATACATATACGGTTATGTATGTTCAGTTGTTAATTACAATTCGCAAAATACAAAAGAAAAAACAAAGGATTGCCAGCAATTGGAATTTAGATAAAATTGTTTTCTGCTCAAGTTAATTAACACGGAGTGTAACTGTGTAGGTGGGCTATATAAGGGTAATACCATTTGCTAGATTAAATATTGTAATGGAAAGTGTTGACATAAAATGTGTATAAGTGATAATATAATTGTATTAACAAGTAAATCTTTACTTTAGCAAATGACTATAAAATAACTTAAACAACTTGTAAGAAATAGAAATGTAATTTTTATGTAACAATTCAATATTATTCGTTTAAAAAAAATAAAATTTTATTATTTTATTGACAAACAAGCATAAAATGTTTTGAGAAATGGTACATATATTGTATCATGCCATGCCTCAATGTGTACAAATATAAATATTGATATATAGAACTGATTTTTTCTTAAAATTAAAAATGTTATATTGTGTTTAATGTGAAGATAGAATGTGTAACTTCCACTCTTAATCTAAAATGTAATCTTGAAATTAAAAACTAAAATATCAAATGACAAATATTAAACAAAACAACTATAATAAACCAGTAATAACCAGTGATTATAAGTTTCTATTTAAATAAGATAAAATTTTGACTTATGCAGTACAAAAAAATTATTTAACAGCAAAACATCAATATAATCATATTTTCTAAGATAGTAATTATGTTGTTATTGGCATTCACACGTAATGCTAAAATTATTCCTAATACCGCATTATTATTTTTTAATACTATAATTATGTACAGTTTTAGTTGTTGGTTAAATTATCAATTATGCTAGAAACCCAATAGGATGAACAAACAAACAAGATAGACGCATCATAAAGTTGTTAATAATTGGTGTTATCTGCTCGGCAAACCGTGAACTATGTAAATCCGTCTGCCGATTAGTAGAGTTGGGTGAATCTACCCTGCATGCAATAGATACACACACATATCACGCATACACCCATCCTCTGATTAATAACCAGGCACAATGACCGGATTGGGAACTAATCAACGGGCCGAGATCTGATCCGACCGCTGATTGCCCGCAAATTGGAAATGATGAAGTCGACGTCGGCGTCTTTCCCCAGTTACCTCCGTCCCAACCGACATCAGTACTGCGGCCATTTCATTGCGAAGGTCTTTCCGCAAATTACATCCACCTCAACTTAATGAAATAAATTTGAAAGTGCATTTATCTCCTTGATGACAATTTCTTTGTATACCGAATATTACTATGACCATCAGTACAAGTAAATATAAAATCTATTATGACATTAGTTTCAGTTTGGAATACTGTTATATAATTATATGTTTAATTTATTTAGATATTTATAGATTAAAGTAAACCGATTTATATAAACTGTGTCAAAATTGTACAAATGATCGTTTAAATTATTTAAGAACTTGTGAGAAGTGTATACTTTACACATTAACAATTAAGTTTAGCCAAAAGAAATCTAAAAATGAGTTTTAATGTTTTATAATTTTTAACTTGGAGAAGTATATGTATCAAACCAGATATAAATTTATTTATCAATTGTTTATTAAATTTAAATTATATTTTTTACACGTAAAAGATAAACATCTATTTTGTAAGACGTAGAAGAAAAGGATCTTTAGAAACAAAAACATTTAAACATTTATTACCACAATATCATTATATTGTAATTAGTTGCACATAAATCTTAACGTACTTAAAAGATGTGCTACAATATATTTCAGTATTTTAAATTAAAAACAAAAACATAAAACATACACCCTTAAAAGCATTTTACAGTATTTGGAGCGTAATTTTTGTTTAATAAACATAAGTAAACCTACTTTTTTGCAAGAAATGTATTACTGTAAGTAATGTTTTTTATTTATTTGTACCCATCATAATCAAATTTTGGTAGAGGTTTGCGTTTTACTGTTTTCAAGGGTAGTTCTAATTGCAATATGACTGGCGTTTTTAGTAAAACTTTTTGGGAAA
This sequence comes from Tachinus rufipes, assembly GCA_963932245.1. Classification (NCBI taxonomy): domain Eukaryota; kingdom Metazoa; phylum Arthropoda; class Insecta; order Coleoptera; family Staphylinidae; genus Tachinus; species Tachinus rufipes. The sequence continues at coordinate 73,927,275 of OZ010743.1, forward strand.
TTAAAAATGCAAAACTTCTAACTTTGAAACATGTTTTAAATTGTTTTGAAATGTTTTCTTTATGCTAACTATATCAAGTTATCAATCCCTAATACAGACTTGTTGTAGTACAATGTTTTATTATGTTTTTTTTTCTAGTTTGTTACCAAGTCAATTATTGCTTTTCAGCTTGTTTTCTTTTTTAGTAGAGCGTTAACGCCCGCTTTCTCCAAAGTTACTTAAGACGTAACTTGACGAAGCTGTGCTCAGAATCAAGCCCAGCTTATGTCAAATTTGAGTTCCACTATGCATTTTGAAAAGGCGTCTTTGCTAGAATCCGAATAGATTTGCTGTTTTCTAACTGGTTAAAAAAAAACATCTTGTCTTAATCAGTTTTTCAATGACATTAGTTTAATATAAATATAATTAAAAAAAAAACAATAATTAGAATATTTTGAAATTAAAATTAAAATGCATTAGAGTACACAGAGGCAATTGATAGTAAATAACTTCAAATATAATAAATATTAAGGTTCGTTTCGGAACTTGAGTTGCACTATGCATTTAGAAAAGGCGTCTTTGCTATAATCCAAATAGATTTCCTGTTTTCTGACAGGTTAAAAAAAAAACATCATGTCCTAATCAGTTTTTCAATGACATTAGTTTAATATAAATATAATTAAAAAAAAAAAACAATAATTAAAATATTTTGAAATCAAAATTAAAATGCATTAGAGTACACAGAGGCAACTGATAGTAAATAACTTCAAATATAATAAATATTAAGGTTCGTTTTGAAACTTGATCTCTCAAAAACGGCATCCTTTATTTGAGTTCAGCTTGACGCTAATAAGGTGAGATTTTGCTTTGAACGGAAAAAGCTCAGCTTGCGGCTTAAGGCGTATTTTAAGGTCTAGTTAGAGCTTGAGACATGATGAAGAAACCGGGAGAACTTGAAACGTAACTTGACCAAGTTCAGCTCAGAATCATGCCCAGCTTGCCGAGTTTTTATTGCATCATGCATTTAAAAATGGCGTCTTGGCTAGGATCCAAATAGATTTGCTAATGTCGACAATATTCACAATTCTGTTTTCTAATTGGTAAAAAAAAGTTCTTGTCTTAATAATGTGTTAGCTAACATCGATGTTAAAATATGTTTAGAATAGGCCCAAAATTGATTAGAAAATATAAATGTAAGAAATTGTTACATTATGGGTTATCTTTGTGTCAAATAATTATAATTTTTAAAGAACACATTAATTAGAATATTTTGAAGCCTACTGTAATTTATTAAATATTAAAATCAAAATTAATATGTTTTACAAGTTAGTTTTTAGGGTAATCTGTGATATTAAGTTAGGTTGTGATATAAGGTTTAGTAAGTTTTTAGTTTTTACGGTCTGGCATCGAAGCTTTTTACAGCTTTGGTGTCATCTGTGATATTAAGTTAGGTTAATGTTTAGGTACTGACATCAAAGTCTTTTACAACTTTGTTGTCAGTTGTGATAGTAGGTTCTTTGTTATTAGTTTTAAATTTAGTTTTTTTTTTTTTAAACTGTGATATTAGATTTAGTATTTATTTATTTATTTATTTATTTATTTATTTAACTATTTTAATGTGTTGTTTTGTCTCCTCAGTTTATTATTATTAAATTAAATAGCTAATGACCTTAGTAATTGACGCCAAAATACAAAAAAAATATGCTTTACAGTAAATAAAGGCAAGTAGTAGTAAATAATTGTTTTGAGCCTACAAAATAACATTGATAACAGCCTTTGTAGTATTAGGGTTACGTTGCAGAGCTTGAGCTTTTATTACTTGAACTTTGCTTGACGAGAATAAGGTGAGATTTTGCTTTGGTGCAACGGCATAAGCTTGGCTTTCAGCTTAAGGCTTAGTTTGAGGTCTAGTTAGGGCTTGAGGCATGCTAGAGAAACTGGGCGTAAGTCTTTATAGTAAAAGAGTGATCAAAGGTTTCAAACAACATGATTGATTTTCACTTTTATGCTACTAGCTTACATATAAAAAAATTACTGTGTATAAAAATTTGTAAACCTAACAAAGTCTAAATTATATGTTGAAACATATTATATTATTAATATATAAGTTTAATGTCAATCAATTTGTAATAAATTTTTGATTTACAAAACTAGTTTTGTTACAATTAAAACTGTTTTTTTGTATGCAAAAAAAAAATATAATGATGTGCAATAACTAAGTACATCAATCAGAACTAGGTCATTCAGGTATTTTACAGTTATTTGAGGTTATTCACATATAGACATTTTGGAGTGCGGAAAACAAAGTACACTGTCATTATGATTATCAAAGTAATTCATAGCTGCAGCAAGTTGGGTCATAGTTAAAAGCAGAGGGACTGAATCTGGCATTTAGTCAGGATTCTGGTTTTGAGTAGACAGATATAGTTTTTAAAAAGTAGTATTTACTCTTATTCAAATTCTTATGTCTTGGGTCCAAAATAACTTTTCTACCTTTTGTCTGTAAACCTCTTAAAAAATATACTCTTTGTTTTTTTTTATTATCTTGCAGGTAGATTTAAAACAGAACCAGGCTTAGTCTGTTCTACTAACCAAATTAATAAACCAATTATTGAGTTAGATTGTGGCTCAAAAGTATTTTTTTCTAATAATTGTGATCTAAAAAAATTAAACCTATTCTTCCTTTTGACTAAAACCAAAGTAAACAGTATAGATCCAAACAGCTTTGATTATTATCTAAAACAATCATCTGATGACTAACCAATTCTAGTACGTAGCAAATTTAAGGCGTTGGTTATAATAGCATATTTTTTTCTGAATAAAGTAGTTTTAAACTTTGTTGATATTTTTTAGTTATAAAAAACTTTTTCACATAATTATAGAACTAAAAGAATATAGTTAGAAGATATTATTGTAGTTATTACAAGCTATGACTTTTGCCGCTTATCACAATCTTAGTCGACTTATTTAGCAACCTACATATTTTTTTGTAGAGGACATCTTGGAAAACCAAGATTATTAGATCTGTATCTTTTATTATTTCAGTAATTATTAGCTACTTTTGCAAAACCTATTCAGAATGTCATCAAAAAATTTGTTCTATTATCAGTTTTTAATCCAAAACCAAAATACTTATAGTCAATTCAGGCAAAACAGTCGGTTAGTAAAAAGCAAAAAAAATTAACAAATACACTAGTAATTGTTGTAATTAGATTAATTAAAACCTTAAAAAAACTTGTAAATACTGTGACAATATAAAATAATCTGAAAAAAAAAATAGGATTGACAGAAAAAACTAATCAAATTTTTGATCTTTCTATAAATAACAAAAAAAGAAAAAAGCAAATATTTTGCAAACCAATTTGCATCTAACTCTATTGATTTAAATCTTTCTATTGTTGTACCTACAATAGCGGCTAATGGTAAAATGATAGATCAAATTTATTTTAAACAACGAGTTGTCTAAAGATATCTTCTTAAATTGAATACCAAAAAGGAATCAGATATAGATGAAATTCCATCCATTATTTTTAAAACATTTGCTTTATTATACAAAAAAACATTCCTTCATTGTTGAAAAATGTCTCAAATTATATCAAAATAAGAAGAAAAATCTGATTTATCAAATTATAGATCAATTGCATTACTGTCTAATTTGTTGAAAATATATTAATATAATAACTTTGTCTCAGTATGGATTTCAATTAAATGGTTGGTAACAAATCGTCAGACATATTTTATTTATTTATTTTCAAATGATAGCACCCTTTACACTTCATACTTTCCAAAGACCATATCGACAAATATAACATAGCACTTTTCTCAACTAGACAACAATTTTATATCTAAATCTTTTTTCAATTTCTCTTCATAGGGTTAAAATTTTACATAACTTTTTTCATAACGTTTGCTTATACAAGGTGTAGATAAATTGACGGACAAACGCCAGGTAACTTTGTATACCGTGTATAAAAAACAAAAATCTTAATTCTCAAATGCTAAAAACTCTTTGTTTGACCTCACGAGGTCCTCAAAGTTTCAATTTTGTGAATACAAATATTGTTTTAATTGCGTATTTTATGTACCAATTTGCTTTCTTTGTTAGTATAATAAAAATTACGAGGTTTATTAAAAATTAATAATAAAAAATATTGAAAAATGTGCAAATTACTTTCCAAGAATAAATCAAGTTTAAATTAAAAATACCCTTGGCAACGTAGCAAAGTTTTTAATAAAATTAAAATTATAACGTAGGCAATGCAATGAATGTCAGTTGATATTTCTATTTTATTATGACTTTTACTTTGAATGAATATGCAAGTAATGCTTGAGTATGTCATGAATTCAATACCAATACGTAAAGTGTTTAGAAGTAAACGGTGGCCAATTTGAACATTTGTAGTTTATAATAAATAACAACATTTGATGTGTGTATTAAGTTGCCTACATTATGGTTTGAATTTAGAAATAGAAATTTTGCTACGTATCCAAGCGTAACAAAACTTTCAGAATCTCGTGAAGCCAAACAAAAAGTTTCTCACCATTTTGGAATTAAGATTTTATTTTTCTTTTGGCACGGTCTACAAAGTTACTTAGCGTTTGTCCGCCAATTAATCTATATAAAACTTGTATATATATTTATATTCAATATTGTATAAAGAAAAGCATCCAAAACTACATTATTATTTTTTAAATTCTTAGATACTTTACAACATAGGCGTAATATTGCAAATCCTTGCATTTACTATAGATTTTTTTATAAACATTATTTTTTATAACAAAATACAAAACATATGGTCATTTAAACAAATATTTACTCGTAATACAAGCTATCTAGGAATTTTTATAAATATTCACAGAGAGTTTAGAGATGTACTACTGAAAAAAGATTTATAACCATGTTTAATCAAATTTTTAATTGTTTAATTTAGTTTTTTCTTCTTCATCATTTATTTCAAGTTGTAAACTAATATATGTTAAACAAGTAGATTAATAAATATTATTTAAAAACTAAATTTTACAACAAAAAAAAAAACACATTTATTTGGTTCAGATCCTTTTAACAAAACTTTAATTATACAGTGAAACAAAACATTAGATAATTTAATGTTTTCTGCAACCACCTTATTGATAAATAAACGGATTTCTAAAACACACTTACTTGCACGCATTGCTTCATTCTTTGATCCAGTAAGTTTCATTAGTCACCTGTGGTAATGAAAGCCAATATAATAATGCAAAAACTTGCAATTTAAATTAAGCTGAAATAAATCTGTTCCTATTAACATGCATAGTACTTGAACGGCTTATATGACAGATTTGCAATATATAAAAACGTGTAGATACTGCAAATTCTAAGAAGTATATTTAAATAAATATTATAAAATGTTTTGAAAATTTATAAAGTTTTGTAAGAAGCATACATTTGTCTTTTGATTGGTAAAAACCACAATCCATCGTTCATTGTCTAGAACTATGTGTAGCAAAATTACTAGCTACTAAGAATAAAACAAAATTAGTAACTGAAATTATGTACAACCAGAAAAACATTTAAAAGATCTCTTATCTCTAGAAACATGCAGAAATTTAAAAAGTTCAAATTTATGGCAGAATGGATTTTGTTTAAAAGAAGAATAAAAATTCAAGCCAAACTATCATAGTGGACAATGGAAATCTAAAAATAAAATCAAATAACATTGTCTAATCTTCACATACCAAAAATTATACTACTGTTATATAAAGTCAATATTGTAACCTAACAAAATTGTTGCGTGTTTATATTGAATGCAATTTATAGACAACCTAGACATTGCATAAAAGCTGCACGACCTCTTCTTACAAGTGTAGTGTAGATGTATGTGGTCTTATTTATATCAAAGACTAAGCAAAAGATAAACCAAGGCTTACACCTGCATATATGTATATATGTATCGTGACAAAAAAGATACACACACATAAAGGTGGTCTAAGAGTTGAGCAAATATATGCATATATGCATCATTACAACAATGTATTTTACGACAAAAAATGTGAAGAACATGTAATCATTTTAAGTAATTTATTACTGCAAAAACAAATTTCTTTTTTATTTATTACTATATGAAAATATTATCGCAATTTCAATAAAAAATAAATTTCTTTTTGCATTAATTTTAATTAATAAATTTTTGTTTTAATTGTTTCATTTTCAATTGCTAATAATAAGTTCATTAATAAACACAAAAATGCTCAATCGGCTTTATGGAAAGTAATAAAATAAACTAATAGCAATAAAAAATTACACATAAAAAAACTTAACTTCAGATGATTTTAATACGTTTTACAAAAACGATCCAATTCCTGTGTAAGACTCAATGCATAAATCAATATTGATTAAATTCTTTTAACGTGTCGTGCTTTCAATTGTGTAAATGTCTTATTTAAGTTTTGTGAAGTTAGTATAAATAATATTAGATCAACAATCAATAAACTAAAGTCTAACAATTGTCTTGATTTGTATGAGTCTAATTAAATTAATTAAAAAAATTATTTTTATTTTTCTTACTAAACTGTTTAATACGTGTATAAAAAACATTGTATTTCCAAATTGCATGAAAGTTGTATCAGTAGTGCTGATTTATAAAAAAGTGATATTACAGTACTGCCAATATTATCCAAAATGTTTGAAGTTGCTTACTGAACAGCTAACTCATCTAAAGCATAACAATATGCTATGAGCAATTTGGGTCGTATACTTAATTTTATTGAGCAAGGTCTCTATACTTTATCAACATTTATTGATTTAACAAAGGCGTTTGAATGTGTATCTCACATTATTTTTCTTCTCCTTTCAAAAATTATATGTTGATAACCTTGACCCAATCTGCTGTAAAATGATGTTGTCTTATTTATTGAAGAGAACGCAAATTATTAAATTTTATAACAAAACATCAAATTGCTTGGAAATGACCTGCGGTGTGCCATATGGCTCGGTTTTAAGGGTATTATTTTTTCTTATTTATATTAATGACCTACCAATTAACCTTAACCTATCCTAAGGTAAAAATTCTTTAATTTTAAACAATTGTGCAAGTTAGAGCCTTATGAAACCTGTTAATTGTTGGCTAATTGTAGCGCCAGATAAAACCATAAATATATTTGTCACCGGTTTTATTGTTTTACACGAGTAAAGAAAATGAAGCTTAACAGATTACTGTATTTTAACCATGTGAACAAACCAACCACTAAAGAAAAAAATTAAGTCTAAAAACAATTAAAACTCTACTCATACTGGTAAGTCAAATTTTTGTCAATGTAATTCATGCGTGCTCATAAAAAAACCACGACCCACAGCCGTAACGGTTAGCTGCGGTCTGATGCTGATTTGTAGCAAATAATGACCACATCACCCAAACAGTAGCACTTAAAAAGAGCCATAATAATTGTATGGGGACATGCAATCAAAGAACAAACATTTGCATTGCAAAGAAGAGCAATAAGAATAATTGCAAGATTTAAATACAGAGACAATTGCAAATCATCTTTTAAAATATTAGAGTTTCTTATTCTGCTCATGGTTATATATATAACTGAATACCCAAGCGGCCATTTTAAGTGTGACTAGTAATACAAAACAAATATTAAAAACATCTTACATTCTATTATTTTAAAGTTTTAAACATTGAAAACATACATTGTATATTAACAATAAAAAAAAACAATTAAATAATTCGAACAGAAATTTGATAATTGGGTCTACAGCTAAGACAAAACTATGTTTTTAATAAACAATTGATATCTTTTAATAAGACATACCAACTTAAGCCAAATTTTTAGACAACATTATAACACGTATTACTGACGTATTATTAGTTAAACTTTGTAGTATTTTTTGCAGTACAGCAATTTGAACAAAAAAAACCTTGAAAATTCTTAAAAAAGGTAAACCAGCACAACTTTTTTATAAGCATTAATACAAAAATCGACAGCAATTGTAAAGCAGCACAAAACATAAGCCATTTATATAACGCATTTCAATACTATATAATATTTCTATGTACTTATTTTATAGTATTTGAATAAAGAAAATATTATTATTATTATTATTATTATTATATCGTTGTTTTTTTTTATAGATTTATACATTGAGGTTATGTTGGGAAAGTAATAATATAATATACTTGTATGTTTTGTTTTTGTTTTCAAAAAAATCAAATAGTTGAGGTATTTGAATTCAACGTTTTATATGAAAAAAAATATCTGGAATTTTTTTATTCTTATAATGGAATTAGTCTGTTAATGCACTTATAATGGAATTAGTCTGTTAATGCATTAAAAACAATACCAAGTGTTTTTGTTTTGTTCTTGAACATATTTGAGAATTGTCATTTAATTGAGTTACGAAAGGCACTGCTAAAGTTCGCAAAAATAAGTACTGTCTGTATTGCCAGCGTTTTGCGATTGTCATATTCGTAAAATTTAACGTTTTTCACCTATAATTTAGTTGACATATCGATATCAAACTGATCGTTTCAACAAAATTTAACGAAAGTAAATTATGTGAAAAATGTAAATTTTGAATCGAGACTTCCAAGTGATAATTTTTTATGATTTTCGATACGGTTTAACACCGCAGCAATGTGTAGAAAAACTTAGTTCGATATTTGGGGATGAAGCACCATCCAAAACTATAGTTTACAAATGGTTTGCAGAATTTAAGCGTGGAAAACCAACGTTTGATGACGATCTTTGCGAAGGTCGTCCATGCACCTTTGTTGTCGCAAAAAATATTGATGCTGTGCGTGAAATGATTTTGTCAGATCGGCATGTGACCTATAGTGAGATAAAAGCATCCTAAGACATTGCAGCAAAACAAGTACATACGATTTTTCACAATCATTTGCATGTCAGAAAGCTTTGCAGTCGTTAGATTCCACACAATTTAAAGGAAGAACAAAAACAGGCACGTGTCAAGTGGTGCAAGGTTATGCTAAAGAAATTCGAAAGGGGTTGTTCAAATTTGGTATATAACACTGTAACATGTGACAAATCTTGAATATATTTATATAGGCCTGAAACAAAACAGCAATCAACTGTATGGATGTTTCAAAAAGAACCTAAACCCACAAAAGTGGTGCGTTTACGAAACGTTTTAAAAAGAATGATTGCTTGTTTCTTCGAAAAAAAGGGTCATGTTGCAACTATTGCATTAGAGGATCTAAAGACAGCTAATGCTGACTGGTATACTTCAGTTTGTTTGCCGGAAGTTATCGCTGACATCAGAAGAAACCACATAAACCGGAGAATCGTTGTTCATCATGATTGTCATGATGAACAATGATGCAAGCGCTCACAAAGCACGACAAACTGTAGAGTTTTTGACCAGTAACAACATCCAATTAATGACTCATTCGCCATATTTGCCTGATTTATTGACTTCTTCCTATTTTATCATATCAAAAATGAAATGCTTGGCAAGCGTTTTTTATCGCGTGAAGAGGCCGTTGAAGCATTTAAATTACTTGTTTTTGAGGTACCTAGTTCAGAGTGGCAAAATTGTTTTGAAGATTGGTTTCATAGGATGCAAAAGTGTATAGATTTTTAAGGAGAATATTATGAGAAGCAATAAAGCGATTTACATAACGTAATTAGTGTTTTGCTTTACATTTTTTGCAAACTTTGGCAGTGTCTTTCGTACTAGACTGAAAGTAATTAATTAATTGTTCACTATTTGAATTCCATTTTTAAAAATTCACCAAAAAATAAAATATTTAAAACTTTAGTAGACTGAGTAATTAAGACGTTTAAGTTATTGGATCTTTTTAGTAAATCGGCAACGTACATATCTTCTGTAATATTATTTAAAACTTCTGGAGATTTGTCTTTATTTTGGTTTGCAAATTTAAATCAAAATCATATTGCAAGATATGGTTCAAACGCCCTAACATATGTAACGGTATTAAATTCATAAAAAATAGGTTTTGAATTTGTATTATCTTACCATCCTATTTTTTTAAAACTTTTTTGATTAGGATCAACTAACACTAATACATTTTTTTTTAATTGTGTTTGTTTTAATATTTGGTTGTTCATTTAATTTTATTTTGGTTGGTTTTGATATGATTTGACAATTTTAGCAACATACACTCTGCAGACAGCCGTGTCAGTAGAATTGTCCAACTGCGCCATTTCTTGCAAAAATAAAACATTTTCTACTCTAAGCTACGCACAGTTACGATTAAAAAAAAAATTTACCTACTGTTCAAACTTGTTTTAAGCTAGTTTTTTTTTTTTTTTTATTTCAAACAAAGTAAAATTGTTTTTTTTTTCAACCCTGATTGTAGGTAATAAATGTTTTTGGATGAGATAAAAACCATTCCAACCGCTTCATTGATTTGTAGTATTTTAACAAAAGCAGCAGCTTTGGCGTCTTTGCTGTTTCTACATATAAGATGATAAAGAATTAATTTTTTACCAATATATGATGTACCAATTAAATTTTCAATCTAGTTTCAATATCATTCAATCTTTTGTGTCGGAGCAATATTGTTTTGACGTCATTTTATTGATAAAACTATATATTAGTTGCAATAAAAACGCGTTTTAATTATTAATTAGTTGATGTTCTGTTAAATGCGGCATTGTATTGAAATTGAAGCTGTATTAAAACAAGAAACGAGGAATTGGAAACACAAAAGAAAGCTTTTTTTTTGTAAATATATTTGTGTTATTTTGACAAATTATCATGTTTTGCGGTGCTGTAGATAACCTAGACTATTTTTTTAATTATAAAACCAACTAAGTAAATTATTTTTGTTCAGATCACTTTGCTACTTTAAATTTTAAATTTGATGTATTTTACATAGTAAAATTATTAATACAGACCGTAGACAGTATTAATCTTTTGCCGGCCGCTGTCTACAAAATTTTATTTATTTTATTTCTTTTTCTGTTAAAAGCTTGTTTTTAATAGCTTTATATTAGTAATTAGATTATTATTTTATAAACAAAATTTCATAATATTTAGTGAAAGGGTATAGAATTTCTAGGTACTTTACTTCAACATCTATGTATATATACACATATATTGATACAAATATTATATTAAATGGATGATTTTATACAATCATAAATTTTCACTAGCAACTTTCATGTGATGTTCAATGATAGTTTGTAAACATTGAGAGTCCTTTGTGAAGTTGTCGTATTCATAGACCCAAACTTCGAATCAGGACTTGAGTGGATTCGCAAAATCTGGATGTCTAAATAAATTAAGTTCGGTCCTATGGATACGTGACAAGCCGGCAAGTTTCCCTTCTAAAAACCTCACAAAGCCAGAAAGGGTCCATATTTTAAAAGGCTCGAAAATGATCAATCTTGAATAGATACATTTACTTTGGACGCATATATTTCAAACTTTATCCCATTTATTTATAAAAAATTGAACGAGAAAGAAAACTGATTTATTTAAATTTAATAAAGGTTTATAAATGGAATTTATTATTGGATATAAATTTTGATTTTATATGCTGTGTAATTTAAATGCATTATTTAAATTTAAGAAAACAAAATCGATCAAGATTTGTATCTCATGAATTTTATTATAGTAGCATTATTATTTCAAGTATTGTGTTTTATATATCTGAAATATATTATATTTTAAATCATCAGTTTAAATTTTAAATAAAACATCAAACTTTTTAAAATTCTATAAACTACATATTTTAATAAAATATTTTATTAGATTAACTTATACTAATTAAATACATTCTTCAATTAAATAATTAAATTTATCACAAAGTTTTGAAGATTTAAATTTAAATTCAACTAGAATTTAGATTCAATTTAATAATGAAACAAAAGCAGTTCTAAAAGAAGTAACTCGTTTTTTATTTCTCATAGTATGGAAGTAAATTTGCAATTCGGTACGTGCATTCCAGAGTAATTCTAGATAATTCTGCACGTCCATAAATCCATCCCGACAGTGGTATTTAGTCGGCGCTTTGTGGAATAAGGACGGACCGTTTTAAAGTTTTCGCGCAGAGGTTTCCCACCTATAAACCGTCTGCGGTCGGAAATCTCGTCCCAGATGTGGGTGAAACCGAGCCGAAACTGATACGGATGTGTGAAGACGATAAGACGATGGGGGCCCTCCACACAATCGATACACACGATGGTCGCATTCGGCGCACGTACCGAGAATGCATCATGACTTTCTGTAGCCCCGGGTCCGGAAACAGAACAAGGAATTGAACTTGCGAAACTTACACCGCAGCAATACTTTTTACGACATGTCCTGAAACTTATACGGATTGCCACACTGTTATTCTTCATTACTAGCAATTTAAAAGTTGTACCCCTTTCTACCTCATACACAGATGGAAGTAAAATTGAAGTGACGCATTCATCTTGAACTTTTCGACGTTTTAAATTACGCGATTTTTTTGAAACACTTCATTCTGACACTTTTAGAGATCTTTACAAATTGTACTTTTAAAATAAAGAAATTGATAATATTTTAGATTTAAACTCTTAAATAATAAGTTAGGTAAGATTATTGAACTTAAAAAAACATAAAACTAGCTTACCTATTAATTAGCTTTGTTTTGTTTTTCTATAAAATAATTTCATACTTACTTTAAATTTGAAAACACAAACTTTTCCAAAAACTGAATGTTTTAATCTAACAAAACAATCTTTAAATTTTAAACGTACCAAATCTAAAATTCATACTGTACAGAATGGCTGCTAAACTGTGTCTTGTGTGGTACACAAAATGTGAACAAAACTCAATAAATTGTGTTAAAACTGAGTTTATTTGACCTTAAAAAAAGTAAAACAATACAAGTAGCTTTACTGTTTATTATAAAAAAGTTTACAACAACTAAATCAACAAGCAGGCGTAAAACCTAAATTTACTGAAAGTTGTTTCTGACTTGTTTATGATTTGTCTTATCATTGCTCTTAATTAAGCTGTTCTATATTATTTTCCCAAAAAAAAATTATTAAATAAATAAAATTGCTTTACAGTAGTGGTCATTTCGTTTCTTTTATAAATTGACATTAGTAAAACTTATTAATAACTGGTTGTCTCAGTGGAAAATCAAATCAAAGATAGAGTTTTGATAAAAACTAATTTATGCCCAATCAAAGCGTTTATTGAAAACTAGGTTTTTTAATAAGAAAATAGTTGAAAACATTCTTTTATAAAAAAATTAAATACGTGGATGTTGGCGCCGCCAAATTGTATTATTATTTAATACGTTTTATTATATCTAATTATTTTATATTTATGGTTATTGTGACATCCGTTTGTAATTATTTGTTTTATTTGTACAGATGTATTTATTTTTAAGCCTTTATACCCGATTAACCCTTAAATTCCCAGAAATATGAATTTTATTACTCGTTGTTAAAAACTAATCATTGCACCCTTTTTTTCCCCTGTACACTTTTACCCATTAATAAATTGTATATATATATATATATATATATATATATATATATATATATATATATATATATATATATATATATTGTATTTTATGTTAAATAGAGTTAGTTATTATTGAACTTGCAATCGAGCAGCAATAAATACATAGAGTAAGAAGACAGCGTTTATTATAAAAACCTACCCAATCTACTTAGACCGCGTAAGAACGTACATTCAATTATTCAATTATTTCCACGTGGCTAAACCAATGGTCCTTCGTTCCGAATTTTTATAATAAAAAAAACCGTCATCAAGAAGTTTGCACCAGGTCATTCGCAGCACCTCAACTTCATCATTTGTCGAAACAACACAAATATATTTACAAACAAGTAAGTGCTTTCCTTTGAGTTCCCATTTCCTCGTTTCTCGTGTTAGTAAAGCTTCGATCTTAAAACAATGCCTCGTTTAACAGAACCGCAACTAATTGAAAAACGAAACGCGTTTTTAATGCAGCTAACGTCATTCGAACAATTTATAAATAGTTTTGTCAATAAATCCTTAAGTGATGTTGACGTCGAAACAATATCGCGCCGACTCAAAAGGTTGCAAGAAAATGCAGATCAGTTTGAGACAACTCAATCTTCAATTGAGTCAGTGTCTAAAGATATTGAAACTGAATTCAAAATTCAAATTGAATTAGAATCATTAATTGATATGTTTTTGGGTGCCGCGTCTGCTCTTATTAAACCAAAAGACATTAGAAAAGTAGAATCTATTAATACGGACTCATCTAAAAACATTAAATTACCCACAATACAATTACCTTCATTCGATGGTGAATTTACTAAGGGGCGTTCATTTGAAGACGCATTTAACGCGGTTATTTATGAAAATGGTTCCATACCGGAAGTTCAGAAATTGTGCTATTTGCGATATGCCTTAAGCGGTGAAGCATTAAACACTATTAAATCATTAGAAAGTACTGCATCAAATTATATGGTCGCGTACAATATTTTAAAAGATCGATTCAATTAACGTCAAAGAATTATTTACGCACATTCAAAAAATATTTTAAACTTCGATTTTACTTCACTAAAATCTGCCGCTAATTCGCTTGAGCAATATATTCGTAGTATCGAATCATTAAAAATATCTCCTGAAAATTTTGAAGTGTTCCTCATTCCTCACATTCTATCAAAACTAGACAAAAGAACTAATACTGAATGAGATTTATATATGAATAATAATTTTAAATCCAATGAATTGCCTAATTGTCAACATTTAATCAAATTTCTCTTAGAAAAATCGTATATTTTTGAAACAGGTAGATATCAGCCTCAACATGTATAAAAAAATAAATCACACATAAACTTATTCACAATAACATCAAAAAGCTCACATTCTTGTCCAGTGTGTAACAATACACATTATATAAATCAATGTTCTGAATTTCGTGAAAAATCTATTCAAAATCGTTTCAATTTAGCTAAAATGTTGAAATTATGTTTAAATTGCCTTCGAAAAGGTCACAATGTAAAAGAATGCAAGTCGTCTGCATGTCGCAAATGTAATTTATCACATAATACATTACATCATTTTGAAAAATCTGTAAACAATCAATCAACCGAAAAATCAACTGAACCTTCCGCAGTAGTCAATTGTTCGACGATTAAAAATAATGTATCTTTATTGTGTACTGCTCAAGTCAATGTGTTTGATGAATCTGGAAAGGCACACCAAGCTCGTGTTTTATTAGATTCCGGGTCACAATCCAATTTCATAACAAATTCAATAGTAAATAAATTAAAATTAAACAAACATTCACTTAATCATACAGTATCGGGAATAAATCAAAAAATGTCACATATTAATCATTGTGTTACATTAAAGGTAACATCTAAAACTTCATCATTTGCAACTGAAATGTCGTGTTTGATTTTTGACAAACTCACAGATAACATACCTCAAAATCGTTTGAAAGATTTAATTTTAATATCCCATTCAATGTTTCACTTGCTGATGAAAAACTTCATCAGTCAAAATCGATCGACATAATCGTTGGTTCCACTCTTTTTTGGAACATTATTTTAGATGGTCAAATTATCATTGAAAATTCTGATTTATAGATGCAAAATACACAACTCGGTTGGATCATTTCAGGCATCATACCAGTTAATTATTATCAAAACAAAGTTGTTTCTTGTTTGTCACTGAATTCACAATTAGAAAAATTCTGGCAACTTGATAATTACGAGAAAAATTCAAATTTTTTAACACCAGATGAAGAGTTCTGCGAATCACATTTTAAAACCACCACTCGTCGTTACCAATCGGGTCGATTTATAGTCTCAATTCTATTAAAACAAGTTCAGTATGAATTATGTGATTCACGCGCACATGCCCTGCGAAGATTTTACAGTTTAGAAAATCGTTTAAATAAAAATCTTACTCAAAAACAAATGTATTCAGATTTTATAACTGAATATATTGATCTGAAACATATGTCTCCCATTTCTTCTAAAAACGAAAAACACGAATATTTTCTTCCGCATCATTACGTTACTCGCGAAGATAGCATTACAACCAAATTAACAGTAGTTTTCGACGGTTCCGCAAAAACCTCGACAAATATATCTTTAAATAAAATTCAACATGTAGGTCCAACCATTCAGTCAGATCTTTTTACTATCTTAATAAAACTTAGGAAATACTGTTTGATAGCTATAGCGGATATAGAGATAATGTATAGGCAGGTATTAATCAATCCTGATCAATGATGTTTACAAAAAATAATGTGGCGTGATCATCCAGATTTAAAACTTAATTTTTATGAGTTAAATACCGTCACATACGGAACGGCTTCAGCTCCATATCTTGCTATACGATGTTTATTTGAATTGGCAAATCAGAATAAAGACAAAGATCCAGAAGCTTCAAGTATTATCAAAGAAGATATGTACGTCGACAATTTACTAACAGGGTCCAATAACTTAGACGTCTTAATTACTTGTTGTACTGAAGTTTCAAACATTTTAATTTTTGCGGGATTTTCACTTCGTACATGGAATTCAAACAGTAAACAATTGATCAATCACTTTCAGTCCAGTAATGAAAACAATTCACAGTTTTCAAATATATTTACAAATGAAACAAAAACTCTTGGTATTGTTTTCAATGCAATAACAGATGAATTCCAGTTTCAGTATAATAGTAAAAAATGCCCAGATAAAATTTCTTATACAAAACGATCAACTCAAAGTTAAACAGCTCAACTATTTGATTCACTTGGGTTACTAATTCCACTAACTATTATTCCAAACTTAATTATTCAAGACTTATGGAAACTAAAAAGCAGTTGGGATGACCCAGTGCCATCACAAATTGATTATGAATGGAAACGATATTTATCACATATAAATAAAATAGACTCAATCAAAATAAAACGGCAAGCAATCAGCACAAACTACACATATATTGAACTGCACGGATTTGCAGATGCCTCGGAAAAGGCATATAGCGCGTGCATATATATTAAAAGTATAAATGACTGCAACGTACACAAAATTGAATTATTGACGGCCAAAAGTCGAGTTGCTCCAATCAAACAAATTACTATACCCAGGTTAGAACTTTGCGCGAGTGTACTACTTGCAAAATTGACCCAACGTATTCTTACAATACTAAAAATAAAGTTTAATAAAAATTTTCTGTGGTCTGATTCAAAAGTTACATTGTGATAAAATCTTGTCCAAGTCGCTGGAAAACTTTTGTAGCTAATAAGGTCTCAGAAATTCAGCAGTTAACTTTGTCAGAAAATTGGCATCACGTTAAATCAGCTGACAACCCAGCTGATTTAATCTCTCGAGGTTCATTTCTAAAAGTGACCGACGCTCATAATTTATGGTGGCAGGGGCCCTCATGGCTCCAAGGAAACAATTATCCTGTAGAAAGCTATCTTAATAGTGAAACACCTAATGAAAGATTAGTAGTTTCATATACTGTAACAACTAATCTAAATATTATATCACAATTTTCAAATTTGCCAAAATTAATTTGTGTTTTCTCTTATTGTTTACGGTTTATTAATAAAATAAGACAGAAACAAAATTATTCAGACAACATTGGAGCACAAGAACGCCGCAAAACATTAAAATTGTTAATAAAACTAATTCAAATACAATCTTATAGAATTGAACTTGAACAATTAAAAATGGAAAAAAATTACATTCAAATTCCGCAATTCTTTCACTTTTTTCATTTATTGACAATGACGGTTTGTTAAGAGTAGGAGAAAGATTAAAAAATTGTAATCAAAATTTTGATCAAAGACATCAAATTATATTGCCACATCATCATTTAACGACGTTGTTGGCTTTATTCTATCATAGAATAAACTTGCATTGTGGTCCCAACAGCTTCTTTTTATGTTGAGACAAAACTATTGGCCTGTTAGGGGGCGAAATTTAACTAGGCAAATTGTAAGAACATGTGTAACTTGTTTTAAATCTAACCCTAAACCATACATCCAAATGATGGGAAATTTGCCCAAACATCGAGTCAATCCATCACCTCCATTTTTAACCACATGCGTGGATTTTGCTGGCTAATTTAAAGGACACGAACGACGTTCTCGTGGAAGTAAAACGTTTAAAATATATGCTTGTTTGTTTATCTGCTTATGCACTAAAGCAATTCACTTAGAAGTAGTATCGGATCTATCAGCTCAAGCGTTCTTAGCAGCATTTCGCAGATTTATAGCGCGACGAGGTAAACCTAACAAAATATTATTGGACAATGGAACCAATTTTGTTGGAACTAATTCAGAATTAAAACGCCTCAAAAAAGAATTTATTACTTGAAATTTGGAACTTGATAGCGCCATGTCGAATGAAGGTATTGATATAACTTGGAAATTTATACCGCCTAAATCTCCACACTTTAGTGGAATTTGGGAAGCTAATATAAAAATGATGAAACGGCATCTCACTCGCGTAGTAGGGGAATTAATTTTAACTCATGAAGAATTTGAAACGGTTCTAACACAGATCGAAGCTGTACTTAACTCGCGTCCTTTATATCCTCTTAGTAGCGATCCACATGATTTGAACCCTCTTACCCCGGCACATTTTCTAATTGGAAGATCACTAACAACTACATTTGATGAAGACCTCAGCGATGTACCAACCAATCGTTTAGTGACATTTCAACGTATGCAGCAATTAACGCAGCAGTTTTGGCAAAAATGGAAACGAGAATACGTAAATCACTTGCAAACACGTACTAAGTGGCGTAAAAAAAATCCACACCAGCTGAAAGAAGATCTGATGGTTCTACTTATCGAACAAAATGATCCTCCTGCAACGTGGAAAATGGGCAGAATTTTAGAACTATTTAAAGGAAGCGATGGACATGTGCGTGTAGTATCACTGAAAACTGCAAGTGATGTTTTTAAACGTGCGGTCTCAAAAATATGTTTGTTACCAAATCAAGGTGACAATTAAACAATTATTTTAAACGAAATTAATCCATTTAAGGTGGGAGCATGATGGCGCCATCAAATTGTATTATTATTTAATACGTTTTATTATATCTAATTATTTTATATTTATGGTTATTGTGACATCCGTTTGTAATTATTTGTTTTATTTGTACAGATGTATTTATTTTTAAGCCTGTATACCTGATTAACCCTTAAATTCCCAGAAATATGAATTTTATTACTCGATGTTAAAAACTAATTATTGCACCCTTTTTTTCTCCCTGTACACTTTTACCCATTAATACATTGTATATATGTATATTGTATTTTATGTAAAATAGAGTTAGTTATTATTGAACTTGCAATCGAGCAGCAATAAATACATAGAGTAAGAAGACAGCGTTTATTATAAAAACCTACCTAATCTACTTAGACCGCGTAAGGACGTAAATTCAATTATTTCCACGTGGCTGAACCATAGACTCTACTAGATGCGCAAATTGCAATGAAGAAAATTTAGCAAAGTTACAGAATTCATTAATTTTTAAACAAGAACCAGCCATACAATAAGTAAAAGTAAAATCAAAATTATCAAATTAATCAATTATTTGAAAAATAGTACAAAGTTTTCTATTTTTAAAATTATCTTTTTCTTTTTTCTAAGAATCTTTGAAATACATTTATTATTTACAATATGTAAATGTCACCTAGACTTTTTTAGGTTATTTGTCGAGTTATTCAATGCATTTTGGCTGGTTAGTTTATTAGAAGATTTATTCCACAAATAACGTTATTTAACGTTGGTGAAACGTTTATTAGGCAAATATAGCATTTATTCGACAAATGAATTTTATTATACGTTTGTGAAACCGGACATAAGTGTTTAATCCTCACTAAACATTATTTGCGTCAGAAGCCATATTTAAGTTTTAAAACTAACGAAATATTATTCCATAAACGCACATTTTTTTTCTTGGTTGACAAACATTTTCAGAGCTAAATTATACTTTATAAGAATTAGATAAAAAACAATGATTTAAGTTGAATAAAGTTAATAATTTAACTGATTGCCACAAATAATTTGGCATTTTATAACTAGTTCATCAACATGTCGTAAAAAAGTTTTTCTACCAAGGAATAAGTGTTTCGCGTTGTTTTGCTATCAGACTGTTCTTTCTTAGATTCTGCATCGGAACTTAACTTAAACCGACTGTTATTTTTCTTAAAAGTACTTGCAAATGCCGTAATTATGGTTTAATTTTTTTTCTTTCAGCAACAATTTTTTTTTAAAGGAACTATATGGTTCATTATAAAAGTAATGCAAATGATTTTATTGTGACGCAACTATCCATCCCAGCCAGGTAAAACCGGTCGGGAAATGTGATGAAGGATCTGCCCTTCTAACGCAGCCGGTCGCCAACTTGCTCCAACTGTTCTGAGCGGAAAGACAAGTCTTTCGCATCGAAACGTTGCTTATTATCTTCTTTGACGTCCGAGAAATTGTTCATTTTGAGTTTTTACCGCAAAGAAAAACTGTCAACTCAACCTTTTACCTCAGTGGCTCAAACAATTTCTTATGAAGTTAGATTAGCATTAATTTTGTTATCTTTTTTGTTTTTTTATTTTAAGTTTAAATATTTTAGATTTTATAAAATATCAAAAATATCTTTGATTATTATTTTTATGCTTACCTTTAAGAATAATTTGATTTGTTTCAAGGTGCTCAAAAGATTAAAACACTCGATCGCCCGCATGAGGACTGACATTAAAGACACGTTCAAGTTCCACCATGACAATGCCTCCAGTTAAGTTATGGTTACCAACTTCCTGGCTCAAAGCAAAATCTCGGTGGTCTCCCAGCTTCCATACAGTCCCGATTTGGCTCCGGGCAATTTTTTTTTTGTTTCCCCGACTAAAGAGAGCTAAAGAAAAAGCATTGGGAGTCTGTTGAAAACATCCAAAAACAAGGTTATTAAAAGACATTTCTGTCAAGAAGTTTTAGTGTGCTTTCCAGACGTAGCAGACACGTCTCCGAAAGTGTATTGATGCAGGGAAAGAGTATTTCAAAGAACTTGAAGCGTTTGAACCAGTACGATCAATAAATCTATTTTTCATCAAAAATGCGCATTACTTTCTTAATGGACCCTGCATTTTGTTAAATTCCGCGTATTTAATGACCACATCTCTAAATCAACTATTTAAAGCACATTTAAAATATTTAATCTAAAGTATTTTCTATTAGTAGCATCGGGATACAATTTAATTTAAAATTATTTTGTACATTTTTAACAAACGTTTCAAATTTTAGTGATGTAATTTAACACATCAAAAGAACAATCAGCAATAAATAAACTTCACGTAATAGTATTTGCAAGATTGTTTTTAACTCTTGCTCCAAAACACTTTTCACTTTTTAACAAGAGAGTTTATAATTTAAATTTATTTTGTTAAGCCTTAAGTATTTCGGGTCAAAAATGGTCTTACTATCAACCATGGTTGTAAAAATTATAATATAACAAAATGTTTCACCAAATAGATGTTTAAAACATACCAAACTAATTGTACAATTAACATAACACGTAAACGTTGGTAAAAAAATATAAATTCATGCGTTTAATGTTCCAGGATAGTTACCAAAACCTTTACAATAATTATTATTACAACTCAAAACTAATGAATGGAGTTACATTACATAAATAAGAAGTTGCATCTTTTAAAGTCCTGCCCCCGGTTCAAAATTACAAACTAACACAAAGTTAGGCGCCAATTCTTATTATTGAATTAATCAAAATGAATATAAAAAATCAATAAAAATTATAGTAAAAAAATAAAAATAAATTATCTACAACGTACGTCTTAGTTCCGAAATATTAACAAATTACTACTAAACAGACTATTAAAAATACTTAATTAATTGTGTTAAAAACATCCGAACTATATAACACATTAATTAAAACAAATGACATTAACACAGAAAAAGTATTTCAATAACACTACTCTATCATGGTGACTATCCTTTGCTTGAAGGCAGTCGTTTAAATTTCTGGCAATTCCAACCATGCGCGCTGACCTAAAAAAATGTAACTATTTTTAGTTTGCAAACAAGCAAAAACAAAATTTATTTTTTGGTTCTTGGTTATACTTAAAAGAAAAGAAACTAAAAAAAAAGTGTTCAGTGTTATTAAAAAAAAACTAAAAATATAAATTAAATTAAGTTGAAACCAAATCAACAATTCAAAAATATGCAAAGGAATAGTTTACTAATAAAATATTTTAAACTTAAGTGTCAACAAAATATTAGATAGTTTAAAAGAACAGGTTTGTAGTAAAGCACGCTGTATATCCACCAAACGTGACGAGTACTTTGTCAAAAATGCCAAACCATAAAGTTTCGTTCATAATAAAAACATACAGTTTACTTACCCGCACCATCTCATGTTGGTATAAAAAATAATTAGTTAACCAATAAAACAGCTCATAGCACACCTCCTCCTGTCTCTTGATTAGCAACCCGTCATCATATTGTCAAACACATCAGTTTTGTTAAACAGTCAAAAGTTTGTTGAAATTTTTTTTACAAAACACATATCTTTTTATTATTACAATTTACATGTAGTATATAGAAGGTGATTTAGTTTGCGCTTCGGCTCTAAAGATATTACGTAATTTGACCAATTATGCCACTAGACCACAAAGCACATCATACAATCACTTTTTGAAGTTGCTTTATTTTCAAAAATCTCCAAAATGCCGCAGTTTTGTTTGTTTACGTAGCCGCTTAGATAAAAATGCGACCATCAAACAGCGCTCTGATCATCGAACAGCGCTCCAATCATCAAACAGCGCTCCGAGCATAGAACACTACAATTTGTTCTAAGCTCGGACCTTCGCACACCGCTCAAACCTCGTATTTATATTGAACTAAAACTTTTTTAGCGGCGTGAGAGTCAAATTATTACATTATATCACGCCGATACAAAAGTTTCAGTTCAATATAAATACGAGGCTAGAGCGGTGTGCAATAGTCCGAGCTTAGAACAAATTTTAGTGTTTTATGCTCGGAGCGCTGTTCGATAATCGGAGCGCTGTTCGATGATCGGAACGCTGTTTGATGGTCGGATTGCCGTTGTGTCCACACCCTAATGTTAGTTACGTACCTAGTTTGATCAAAGTTTTAGATTAAATTCCAAATTATGCGTTTGGAAGGTTGAGTTTTGTGTCATGTGATACATCAACATAAATCACTCTTTATAAATTTTATAATAATAGTGATAATAATGGTATAAAGTAATTACAGATAAGAGTAATTTAATTCAAAAACTTAAAAATACATTAAAAATAAATCATAAATGTGTAATAATTTTTTTAAAGAATTAATTTAGCAATACAATAGTAGTACAAGAAAGAAAAAAAATATCAGCTTTGTGAATAGATGGATGGAGATTAAATTATACAAACAGTAACTAGATACTTAATGCAAACTTTTTTTAAATAGAAAGCTGCGCCTCGTAACGGAATGTTTTACGCAACTAATTTTATTACTTACGCTTACGTTTAAGTGCATCTAATTTTTTTTAAACATCGCATTAGTGCTAAGTATAATATTTAACTGCAAACTGTATAAAACAGTTTTATTAGATATAAAAAAAAGAGAATTCAATGTTAAAATGTGATTAGGGCGTCTTCAGCTCTATCTCTACACCCTTACTTCCTAAAAATGTATTTCTTTGTAATGTTCAATAATTCAAAAAACTTCTGCTATATAATTTTTTGAAAAAAATGTGTAATTCTATGCTCATCTAAAATTCAGTAAGTTACCTTGCTGTTTATGCGCTAATAGAGGCGTTCACTAGTTAACCGTTTTTTATTTTTTTTACCTGTATAAAATAAAATTAGCGATTTTATACTCTATGAACCTTACCAACCTGGTTCTTGCAAAGGTCTTTCTAAGTATAAGTGATGAAATAAGGTAAAATGATTAATGTTTGTAAATTGGTTTGTTGCAGAAATCATAAATGCCAAAAGCGGTTAAAGCGAGAGCGGGAGATTTGAACTCAGTAACTGCGGCATAAGAAGCATGCACCTAAGCAACTAACCCACGCTGCCGCTTTTTACCTGTATATTTACACAAATATTTTAAAAATAAAAAAAAGTACTAATTTTACTCAAGTGGCTACAGGAACCAGTAGGTAAGTTTTGTTGTTTTACTTTTTGCACATGGCTAAAGTTTTATTTGGAACTTTATTCTTTTTGTCAAAGAAGATGTTAGAAGTTTATTAAATGTTCCATGTATGATTTAGACTTAAATAAAAATTGAGTAACCATATTCATTAATAAAACTTAATTCAACTTTCAATCAACTAATTTTTTATGTGTGAATTATGAAGCACTTGCCAAATATACTGGCGGCCCAAAATCGGTCTAATTGATTCTTTAACATTATAATTAAAAATTCTATTATTTCTGTACAATTTTTGATATTATTACAAATTTCAATTTATCTTAATCATAGATCAACAAAACAAACTTAACTTCTTAACGCTCACAAAAACTCAAGGATACTAAATGCCGCCGTACTTCAGCGTGCACAAGAAGACATCAGCAATATGAGAAAAAATATTTATTTTGTGTATTTCTAGTATAAAAAATAGATAAAATGTATTGTTTTATAGAAAATATTAGTATGATTAGTTATATCTAGAACACGTTGTGGGTATTGGTATATTTGCTCACAACGCATCGTGAGTATTGATAAATATACCCACAATGCGTTCTGAATAAACAACAATCAAAAACGCGATAAGAGTTTAAATTTTGGCCACTGGGCAATTTTGGAAATTGAGTATAACATATGCATCGCTTGGTTAAACTAAATACATAATTGATATATCTAAACAATATGTAATTCTTACTATGACGAATATGGTCAATTATGTTAAACATAAAAATATTTATAACAAATATTTTATTTCAATTATATTGTTTGAAATTTGACTGAATTGTAACTTTAAAGTTGAATTATTATTGCCAAGTTATAATGATGTGATCAACAAAACTTGTCTAATAATTTATAAACTTAAAGTTATTTGAGGAGGGCTTAACGGTAAACTTAGGAAAGTAACAGGTCATCGTTTTCGACACAAACAAGTGTTTGTAAAACAAATTATATGGAAGGGTTCAACATATCCGACCCTAACTGTCAAATTTTCATGAGTAATGAAAGTGTCCGCCATTCAAATCGCCAAAACTATTCGCATAAGACTTGAAATCTCTTAAACCTTTTGCCCTCTAAATTGGCTTATCTCATGTATAAAAGCACCCATGTACAACATGATTTATTTCAATCGCTGTGATATTTCGTTGCGAGATTACGGCACTCATCTTTATGCTGATCGAAGTGTATCAGCTCAGTTGGGGAGCGCGAATGATCCGTATGAAACTGTTCGTGGATTATATGGGTCAAATACATTGCGCAAACGGATGAGAATTTCTTTTTGATAAATCCACAGAGAATCCTTATACCTTTTAAAACAAAACTAACGGAAAATATTATTACAACGTAATCCTATATTACAATAATCTGAATACACATGAGAATATTTTGAATAGTTCCCTGTTGGCTTTGTTGCTGGAAAATCATGCATTTAGATTTTTCTTATAAAATGTTTATCATGCTAGAAAGTTACCATGCTTCTATATGAAAACTTAACTTCCCCAAAAGTATTTTATTGGCAAACTTGGAAACTACATGTAGGATAAATTATAATAGTTTTTTTGTACCTTAATTTTAAAATATTAGAGAAATTTAATCATGCTATAAAATTTAAAGAAAGCATTAACGATAAATAATTTTATGAAAAACATAAAAAAATTTTAAAAACTTTATTAAAGAAATAAAAAAATGTATTAGTTAGGTTTATAATAGAATTTTAAATTATAAAAATAATAATTTTTAATTCCATATTAGTCGTTTATATTTAGCTTGTCTGGCATATGGGGATAAATGAGGTGATATGACATACATTAGTACATAAATGTATGACCTAAATCTTTAATACTGGCATATCCCGTCTATTTGTAATTAATCTTGTAAAATCGTGCTAATAGTTATATTCTTTTTTTAAATATAATTGTTATGCAGTGTGTTGATTAATTATATTTTATTATTAAAATAATTAAAAAAAAGTATTTTATGTTTAATATATTTTGTTTTGTTGTCAAGTACGAATTTGTAATTTAAATTAAATAATTGTTAAATATTTTAAATCTTAACACACATATGCAAAACAATTTTGAATTTTGTAAAATATTTTTGATAAATAAAAGTTAATCGGTGTATTTAAAGATAGAAATAAAAAATATTAAATTTGCAGTTTTAACAAAATTGATTCATGCATAAAACAAAAAAAGTAACAATTTTATATTTTATTCTTGTTTGTATTATTTGTAGTCAACTCTTGCTTTACTGATCGTTTTTATAATTATGATAGTTTATGTTAATAATTAGTTAAAAATATTTTTTTGAACATCTAGGACATTAAATGTTTCAACTCGTACGAGTGTAAAATAGGCATTGCGTGTAAGTTGCACACTATACTTTACTACGACTACAACAAATAAAATAAATAATAACAAATACGGCATGATACTCATGTTTAACGATTTTACAAGTAACATTTTTGCACATATGCTTTTGCGAGTAGTGCTGTATACATTGCACTACTTGCCTAGACCTAAAAGGTAACCGTCATAAATTCACGGTCTAACCAAAAAATTATGCACTCAAATCACTAAACCTCAACAAATTTATTACATCGCTTAATTAGTAATTCTACCCTCTCATAAAAATATTCTGAAAATGCTTCAAAACAGCAGTTTTTACTTCTTCATCGTTAAGATATTGTCTACCCCAAAGGTTTTTTTTAATTTTAAAAACAGTAGTTGCTAAAGTCCAAATCTGGACTGTAGGGACAATGATAAATTTTTGAAAACCGCATTCTTTTATTGCAAATCTAACAACCACAGCTTTTGTTAATATTCCTCAACGCTTTGCCCAAATATTTTCCTTACCTATGTAATAAGATAACAGAATAAGCGCTATTCACTGTAGAATTTTTTTCTTTAAAATTAATCATCAAGATGCTTTCACAATCCGAAAAAGATGCGGCTTTAATTTTTTTGGCTGACGGTAATACCTTGGCTTTTCTTGGTAGTTGTTCACTTGCACGCCGCCATTCTATGGATTTTCTTTTAGCCAGAGAATCATGATTCAACACCAAAATTTTATCCCCCGTAACAATAGATTAACTTTTCAATATTATGTTGTCTTATAAAAGACACGATTGCCGTTTTAGTTAGGTTTACTAATAGTATCGTTTCTTGCATTATTTTTTGCCAGTAGTCTGTGCATTCTGCATCATGTTGAATAAGTTCTTCTAAACTTTTTGCTTACTAAGATAGTGAGATCATCAGCATAACCTAGTGCTCATGTTATTCAATATATGCACTATGCCGTCAAAAGACAAAGCACCACAGTTGGAGTAATAACACACCGCTTTACGGGCAGCTGCCAGTTCAAGTATCAACAAAAAGTGTTATATTTCTGTTCTTTATTGTTGTGGCAATAGATGTAAATGCAGTATTGTAAAAAACCCAATGTTTAAATAGGTTTTCAAGCGTTTTCTTTGCAGTGGATAGTCTTATCACATCTGCTAACTAGCTGGTGTATAGCCAATTTGCATTCTAATTGGTATCACTGCAAAGGCAAAGTTTTTAATGCTTTGTCCCGTATATAACTGCCAACTATTTTTTATAATAGTCTTAGCATAACAGATGTCAAAATAATTGATCTGCCAGGGCGCATGTTCCAATGTTGTGTAAGGTTCTCGTACATTCTGCGCCCACCGCAGCTTGTTATTGCGATGCGTGTGAACGTATGCAATAATAACTATTAATAATTTTAATAACTTATTTAATTTGAATAAGTATGTATAGTATATCATATATAAAATGTTTATAATCTAATATTTTATGAAAATAATCAATCTGAAATTAATTGTTGCGTAATTGTAAAAAAATTTATATAAAATTATAATGCGGTACAGTAAACCAAAAACAATGTGACCGGCCACTCCTGAGACAAAAGAAAAATGAGAACGCTAAACGACATTTTTCTTTATTGTGCGTTTTACAGCTATGTTACATTGCCCCAAAAAACTTGTTTAAAAAATAATAGCGACCGTAGCACAATGGTCTAGTGCAAGGACTATTGTGCAGGCAACCCGGGTTCGATTCCCGGCAGCGGAAAAATGTAATTTGTCAAACATATTTTAATGCAGTTGTCTTTGCAAGGCAATGGCAAACCAGCAAAGTATTTGCCTAGTAAACCCATGTAGTGGTGTGGTTCGGATTCCACGTTAAACTGTAGGTCCAGTATGATTGTGTAGAACTATTATTGCACACCACAAACATACGCTCATAGCGAGTGGCACTATAAAAAGAAGAATGGTACTAATTTTGTATTAAGTGACTTCTTAATCACCCTGATAAATAAAAAACAAATTCTTATTTTAGTCTTATTCGGGGATCAAACTCAGGACTGTTAGCATGCTACGATAACGCTCTATAACTGACCTATCTCGCATCAATAGAAAGATAGAGATATTTGCATGCTAAATCAAACTTAAAACGCACTAGTCTAACATAAAATGCGGCAACAATAAAATCAATTTTTGTACATGCAACACCGACGCTACAAGAAAATAATTATATTTATTATGAATAAAAGTGTTGTTTCTTTTTCTCGCATTATGCATCTTTCATTCAGGCTATATAAGTTTGTTTATCTCCCACTCGGTCACATAGTATTTAGTGTACTGTAGTCATTGATTCATCAAAAAATATAAATCAATTTATTTTCTGCATTAAAAATTGCAACCTAAATACCAATTGAGTGTTAAGTCGTTTTATGTAAGTATTGACAACAATTAAGCTTTATCAGTAAAGAGTTTTATTTTATTCATAATTAAGACGCACAAGGATTATAATGATGTCAGATGCAGTAGTTAAATATGTTTTTTCTTTATTGCGCGTTCTACAGCTATTTTGCATTGCCCCAGAAGTCTTACGACTTGTTTGAAGGGGGTTGATCGGACCAACGGCTTATTAGGTGACTTCCGAATCACCTCGGTCATATTCGTTTAGTATGTATAAATGAATGTCGTATGTTAATTGTCTCAAAATTTGTCTATTAATCAAGTCATTGCCTGGTGTGGATTTTTTTCCAGTATGTAACGTCTCAAAAAAGTCCTCTTCAGTTATAAGTTTTTCGTGAAGAAATAAATAATTTTCATACCAGTTGTTTACAACCATCAAATGTGTATTATTGAATTGTATGTTATTTGAAAATGCAAAAAGTTATTCAAATGATATTCAAATGTATTAGTTATGTTTGTTTCAGAGTCAAAAATATGTTTGATTTGATTTGTTTGCTTGTATTTTGTTAATTTCTTAATTATAAAATAAACTTTTTTACCCTGTTTGTCATTAATATTATTGTCAGCTTGTTTATATTTATTGTTTCTATACTCTAATATTCCTTAATTTTAAAGTCTTAGTATAACTGTCTTTTAAATTTAATGAGCTCATAAATAAATGGTGGCAAAGGATAATTAAACAACGATTTTTGTTGGTTTGGTAAATTATTATAAACAGATGACAATTATGACATATGAAACAATAAAATTGTGTTTTGATTTACTTCTTGGTTATTATTAATAAAAGTGATCATAATCTTCATTAACTTTTTTCATATTACACTTATTTTAATTAAATATATTTGTCGGTGTAAATGTAAGAAGTAATTGTACTGCTATTTAAAACTGGATAGCCAGTGATCGGAACCAAGTTCGGAAGAGTTATTAACTGTATAAATTAAATTTTTGATTGAAAACGTACACAAAAATATATCAGAGGTAGTGCTAGCATTGTTAGGCATTATAAATGTAGACAATGTTTTAACTATGCAAAGCTTGTCAAAAATTGTTTTCTAAGATTTAGATTTAAATCTCCAATGATAATAGCGTGGTCATATAAAAATGCTTTAACAAAATATTGTATCATCTATATCTGCATAAGAGTGGATATAAACTAAAAATATAAGTAACTTAGTTTGCATGAATAGTATACTAAAGTGTAGAGCCTAATTTAAAAAAATATTAATACATGAAGCATTATTTATTTATTTATTTATTTACTAGTCAACAGAAGCCATTACAAAATAAGTATATATTTACAATTTAAAAAACATAAATTAAACATAAAACAACTAATATTAAAAATTAAAATAAAACTTAAATAGTTACAAAATATAAAAAAAGTCACGTATGGTTGACAAGTGCACATTGCAGAGTTTTAAAAGAATTAAAAAAAATCCATTTTAACTTCGTTGGCGTGCCGCAAAATACTTGTAGATGCAGAGTGCACCGCATAATCAGTGCGTTTGAACGCTATATGCAATAAATAGTCATTGCGTAAAACTCGAGCTGGGACATGAATACCTATAGAGCTGAGCAAGTCGGGACAGTCAATAATCCCACGAAGCACTTTGAAAACTAGTGTCACGTCAAAATTAAAACGTCTTTTTTTAAGACTGGTCATATTAAATGTAGATAGCAGTTCCGTGTAGCTGCCTGCAATGTTGCATTTATACGCCAAAAAACAAACAAACTTTTTTTGAACTGTTAAATTTTTCTTTTACTGGCGGCGGTGTATGGTGACCTCACAATACTCGAGATGGGGGCGTACCATAGCGTTGTAAAGGATAATTAGAGTACGATAGTCACAAAACTCCTTAGAGTTACGCTTGACAAATCCTAAAAGTTGATAAGTTTTAGCCACAACAGTATCCACATGTAGTGTAAATGAAAAGCTTGAATCAAACGTAATGCCTAAATCACGAATAGTGTTAACTCTTAACAACATTACATTCATGAGAGAGTAACCATACATCACCGTAGACTGACGTCTAGAAAATATCATCACTTTGCATTTATTTAAATTAATTAGTTAGTTATTAGTCTGACACCAACTAGAAAAAATTTGTACTTCTTTATAAAGTGATACAGCATCATCCAAAGACTGAATTTTCATAAAGATTTTTATATCGTCCGCAAATATTAAACTACGCGCATTAGAAAAACAGTGTATCACATCATTGATAAAGATATTAAACAGTAAAGGTCCAAGATGTGACCCCTGTGGAACACCCGACGTAACATGGATGATATTGATTTGCCGGTTCAAAAACCGTGTTGATTGAGAGTAATTTCAGATTGCAGAATGGCAGTCAGTTGACAGGTAAGCACCAGACTTATAAATTGGAGTGACATTAGCTTGTTTCCAGCAAGTAGGAAAAGTACCCATAACCAGAGATAAGTTAAATTAAAGCCAAAAGGGCCGACAAAGGGCAAACGCACATTTGTTAAGAATGAAAACAGTTAATCTAGCAGGCCCTGAATAGTGATAGTTTGTTGACAACATCAAATATTATTAAAACAAGATGCGATTCATTTATATGGATAGAAATAGATGGTGGAGAATATGTGCTGTGTGGACTTATAGATGCCGTCAGCGGATTGTAAACCCAAAAAAATCAGCAAAGAAATTTACAATGCCATCAGTAGTGTCAATTTGAGAATTACTATTTGTGAAATTATCTTTGGTAATATGTAGTAAGGGGTCAGCAATTACTGCTGAGCTTCCTTAGTTATTTTTATTGGCAATATTTGATGAATTTTGTATTTTAGTCCAGTTTTGAAATGATATAAGTTTTGGAATGTTGGTTTCTACAAAAGAAAAAGAGAAAGAAAGTGTTTGATTAAGTAAGTTTTTTTTGATAATTTATTAATGTTGCAGTACTTAAATTTTATATCAACCATTAGATTGGAATAATAAAACTTGAATTCTGTTGATTGGAACAGTAAAAGTGTAGGTGAGATCATTCATGACAATAAACATTTGGTTGAATGATACAATCTTGTCTATAAATTTAGTTTTTAGTTTATTGATAAGTTCTTGTCGGTTGAGGTTTTTTGGTAAATTAATGTTGTTAATGTATTTGTCTATGATGTAGTCATAAATGGTAATATGTGAATGAAATCTGGAAGTTTTAATAATTTTTTACTCAACTTCCGCAGTTTTTTTTGCACTTGGTAGACCAATCTTCTTGTCCTTTTTCCAAACGGGAAATGATTTAAAATGTCCCAAAGTACACTGGTTTGTGTAGTGAAGTCCTAAACATTTGCTACATTTCGGTTGTGTGCAATTATCTGCTGTGTGCGAGTAATCCCCGCATTTGCTGCATGGTATGGGTAAAAGTAAAGTCCAAACTTTTGGTTACCGGGTAATGTTTGTTTTTGTAAAACACACTTTGTTGTAAAAGTCTTTGAAAGGATACAACGCACCCTGAAATAACTCTTATTTTGTAAGTAAGCTTACTAGTTGCTCTAGAAATAATACGTTTACAATATCTATGTTCAATTTCCTGTTGTATTAGTATTGAGCTCAGCTCTTCATAATTTATTTCTTGGTCTACAAGTACACTACTGTAGAGTACGATGCTAGGAGCATTTTATTTGTATTTTATTAAGGTTTGACTTTTTATAGTCTATTATATTAAGTGCTTGTTTCATCTCATTTAACATTTTCATTGTTAAAGTTTATAAATTGTTTGATTTTATAATTTTTTTTTTTTTTAATGAGCAAGGAGCCGCCGTTACTGTCAATAACTAACGTTACTGTGCTGTGCTAAACAAATTTTTGTTTCCAAAAATTTAAGAAGATAAAATAGATGACATTTGTTTTCAACAGACTTGCCATACAGCCAACATAACCATCAATCTTTTGCGCTCTGTTTTTGGAAATTGAATAATCAGCTAAAATGCTGATGTCAATTGGCCGCCTAGAAGCAGTAATTTGATTTTTTTGAGAGATCTTAAGGATAAGTGTTACCCTAACCATCCAGAGACGATTGATGCCTTGAAACACAAAATCAAAGTTGCCATTTATGCAAATGGAGCCCAACAAATCAAAAATGCACTAATAAATTGAGTTAATAGGATGGGTTACTCAAGCCAGCCGTGACAGTTATTTGAATAATATTGTGTTTTATTCTTAAATAAAAATGTTCAATATTTCTAATAAACTTATAATTTTGAAAAAAATATTTATCAGTTATTTTATTTTGCCGGTTCAAATTCCAAAAGTTAGATGGCCTACACTTTACATGTAATTTGTTTGAAATACCTTGTACATTTATTTGTGCAATATATTAAAGTGTTTGTGCACGTCACTTTTTTGCTTATAAAAGTCTACGTTATACTTATAATTATACCGTATAAATATAACGTTATCGTTTGTTACGCTATTTATGAAATTAGCGAAGCCAATCAAAAAACCTTACGCTAAATGTATCGCTTACTTGACATGTATTAGACATAATGATTATAGCCATAAACCGCAATCGTAAGATGTTCTTAGTTCTGTGTTTGTATAAATTGCAATTGATACTGTTTTAAAATAAGGTACTAATATGCAAGTAATTTGATTGCTTCTATGATATGTTTATTTAAGTTATGTTTTTAGTTTGATTACTTGTCAGTTTTAATCGTAACGTTATATTACACAAGCGCAAACACTTTTAAAATTATTTCCCTTACTGAAACCTAATAATTCTAAAACATCTTTATATTCTAAATCTTATCTTTTGAACATGTGTAAATTTTACAACAAACTGCCAGCTAATAATAAAATAAAATTTTAAACAAAAATTTAAAGAGTATTTTCTAAGTTCAGTATTTTATACTTGAAGAGTATATGGCTGGTTAATTTCTTAAATTATTTTATTATTTTATTATTCTATTTTAAGTGATTTTTATGTTATTTGTTAGTATTATTTAATATATGGTATATCCACTTTTTATATTTTGTATAAGTTATTATTATTTTGTATGCTAACAGTTTTTTCAAAGTTTTAAATACAGCACATACTTACTTACTTACTTACTTACACTATTTTTAACGTTACAATTATAAGCAAAAAAAGTGACGTGCGCAAACACACTATTATTAAATATTTAATTCTTAAATAAAAAAATGCTCATAAAATACAATTCAGTTGTATATTTGTCGGTATTATAACACTATTTTGTATTAAAATTTTATAAATAAATGTCACTGATAACTTAAAAAGAAATTCTTTAAGGTCATTTGATAACATTTTTTTGCATTTTTTATTCTATTTTTATAGTTGCTTACTCAATTTTTTTCAATATTTTAACTTAACGGATTTTTTTATGAAAATAAAATTCATTTTATCACTTTTATTATTATATTAAATTTATTGATAATATTGCTTGATAAAAGTTTATTTGTTAAAAGTTTAATTGAATCCGTGTTTCTTTCACGTAAAACCTGTACTTCCTTGCGTCATTTTTGCATTTCTTTGTATACTTTTTTACTTCTACATCATGAATACTTTTAATAATGTCTTTAAATTGCTAACTGTTAAGAAAAGTTATAATAAGTAATAACATCATCACTCTTTGATCTTAGGCTAGAAGCCATGTATAAATTGGGTTAAACAGTTGGATATACTTTGTACGTCCGCGCTCTGTTAGCGTTTATATTTGAATGAACAGACATGTTTAGTATCACTTGAAAGCTGACAAAGGTTTCATGAAATATCGGAGTTACAATTAACTAATATAATTATTATAATAAAAAATGTATAATTATTAACACCAACAAAATTAATTAGACACTATACAACAATAAAAAGTAATTGAGTTTGATATCAAAAGACACCCCTTAAAATGTAGAATTATTTAGAAACTAATTACATAATTAAAGTGAATAATTAAATAAATTGATATTGCTAGTATTACCACTTACATTTGAGCAGACATGTATATTATTATTAAAATAATAATAATAAATTAATTATAATTATTTAGAGTAATTAATAAAAAAGAATCAATTTTTTTTTTATTTTAATTATTTCTTTGTTTAGTTTTTTAGCGAAAATCTAAATCAATTTTTTTTGAGTATTTTTGTATTTTATTTATAGATTTCATTATTATATTTTGTTAAGTCCTTTATAATAAATGATGCTTTGGTGAAAAGATATTTTATAAAAATATTAATGATTAATTTTGCCAAAAAAATTTAGAATCAGCTAAATATAGCATGGGTATTTTATAATATACAGAGTTAGTCAAAATTACCGGAACACCTAAATAATTTTCCAACAGTAGATTTTTTTTTAAATTTCAATCAAAAGTATTTTGGTTTTAAAGAAACTATTGTTTAAATATATTTTTTCATTTTATTGTAGGAATTTAATAAACTTATTTTTTTCAAATAAAACACACTGTATATTTTTACATTTTAAGATTAATTAGTATTTTTTGTAAAAATATTTTTTTTATAGAATACAACATATTTGAGTTACAAGCAAACTCCTGAACTTCAAACAAAGAGCATTTTCCCACAAACATACACATTTATTTTAACTAAACGGATAAAAAACAATAACATAAAAAAAAATTAAGGATATATTTAATTAAACAATAGTTTGTTTAAAACCAAAAAACTTATTTATTTATTTATTTAAGCCATGTATAAATACCAATATATAAAAAATAATTAATAATAAAATAATGAATACACAGTTTCTTACATTATACTAAAATATGCATTGCGTGAGAGAAAATCTCAATCGCGACTAACGATGTAAGTAACTACCACCATTTAAACATTTTTTTTTATGAATTACTTTAATATTTCTTTTATAAAATGTTTATTGCAAAAGAGACATATGCTGTTTCATATGTTTTATCATACACGCCTAATAAGTGCAAAATAAGCACACACACACAAAACCAAAGAAATAAATAAAAAATGGCCATATTATGTCATTTAGTTTTTTATACATCTATTTGTATGACAAAAACCGTGCTTGTTGCTCAATTTACTAATTTAAATCATACTACTATAACTATAAAGATATGGACGCTTAAACGTAAAAACTTTTAAATAATTATTTGTAAAATAAAAAAACAATTTACCGCTTTTATGAAACACAATTTAAAAATTAAAAATGTTTTGTTGGAATAATATCATTATTATTATTTTTATTAATTTGATGACAATCACTGCACACAACTATATTTGACATTGTTAATATATAATTAAATAGTCACTTTAAAAATGGCCTCTCAAATACTTGAACTATACTAAGAACGTTAAACTGGCAACACTCTTATCCTTGACAGCTAATTTGACAGTTCACGGTTGTTTTAAAGTTAGTTTGGTTTTGCAATTTATCATAAATAAATTCACGCCGGAGCAACGTTTGCAAATTATTCTTTATTTTGAAAAACATGGTTCAGTTTGAGAAACTCATCGGGCATATCGTGCATTGTATGCACGCTCATAATCGTTTATTAAAACAATTAATTTGAAAAACTGTGCATTGTTTTTGCAATACGTTTAATCTAAACACTAATAAGCATCCAGTACAACGTCGTACAGTGCGCATACAAGAAGCAATTGATAGTGTGCAGCGTAATGTTAATGATGATCCAAATGTGTCAATTTGTTATTGTGCTCAACAATTAAACTTCTGTCCATCTATTTTATGAAAAATTTTGAAAAAAGATTTTGATTTACAAGCTTACAAGATTGAACTTGTATAGGAATTAAAGCCACACGATTATCGTTCGCGCCGCACATTTGGTAAAGAAGCCGAGAAAAACATTGCAGTTGAACTACAATCTTATTTGAAAATTTTGTTCAGTTTTGAAGCATACTTTTGGTTAAATGGCTATGTCAACAAACAAAATTGTCGCATTTTAAGCAATAATAATCCACAAGCAATTGTCCATACACTATTACTTCTAAAAAAAAAAAACGTTTAGTGCACTTTATAAACCGGTGGAATCATTGGTAATGGTCGGAACGTTGTAGTCAACGGTGAGCGGTACAGAGACATGATTGCCAATTTATTGTGCCTCAATTGGACAGAATTTATGTTGCAGACATGTGGTTTCAGCAGGACGGCGCTACATGCCACACAGCGTGCGATACAATTAATTTACTGAAAGAAACATTTCACACACAATTAATTCCATAAAATAGACCTGTTAACTGGCCACCTCGTTTGTGCAATTTGACGCCATTAGATTATTTTCTCTGCGGATATATAAAGTCCCATGCCTACACCGAGAATCCAAAAACAATTGAGCACTTGGAAGCCAATATTTGACACATTATTGCCAAAATACAGCCTGAATGACTGCAAACAATGTGTGAAAATTGAATCTCTGTATTATTAAGGATAAAGTTCTGGATGGTAAATTACTCAGCAATAATTATGTTGTTTTTAAGTGTGATCTGACAGATGTTAAGAATGGCGTAGGAACTTTGATATCTGTAAATAAACTAAGAGGTCGCAAAATGTCTGTAAATTTTTCATTAAATAACATCGATTACAAAACTTAACAAAGACTATATACTTGGTTATCTACATTTATATACAACAAAAAGCATTAATGCAATTTATGATCAACTATTCCAATATATTGAGCAGTATTTAAATTTTTATAATCTAGTCATAGTTAAAAATTTCAACATAACTAGTACCAATAATTAAAAAAAAATGATGACAGTGAGTGCAGTAACTTAAAATTATTTCTTAATTTTACTGCCTTAAAAGACCTTAAACAATTTAATATATGTAATAATCACAACAAAATATTAGATTTTGTTTTACTGAAGGAGGTGAAACATCACCCTGCATTAGTTTTTTTTTGCTGGAACTAATATAATAAGTATTACAAACTGCCTTTGCAATTTCAACTATCAATCTTACAACTTTAATGCTAGAAGTATAACTAAATTATACAATATTTTATTAAACATAGATTGGTCACTTTGTTCAATAGCCCAATAGTAATAATGCTTGCTCTCATTTTACACTACCTGGTATAAAAAGAAAATCAACAACTAAAAATATCACATAAACTTAGTCGTAGAAATAAATACAAATAAAAAAAATAAAAGCAACAAAGCATATAAATCTTTTATTAAAAAAAACAAAATAAAAATTTCTGAGCTCGCACACTTTTAGTCGTTTATTAATAAAAAAAATTACAAATAGCCGGTCTAATAAAACTTAAAAATATGACGCCAAATAATCCACAAAATATCATCTAAGGATATGTCAAAAAGTTTTAGTAATGATTATTGCAATATTTTTTTTTGTAATTGGATGTATGCCTTTCAATAAAATATATATTATTAATATTATTATGTATTTTATGTTAAACAAATGATAAACTTCTATACATTTTTTTTATAATTAATATTTTTAGTTAATTAATTTCAACTCAGCAAAAACTTATTTTATAAGTACATTATAAATAATACACTTATAAAGAACTATTAGAAATGTAATTTTGTTTTTGTTTAAATGTTGATTGAATAGCATTTTAGTTTGTTGATAATTAACGCGAGTATTGATTAATAGAGCACTTAGTTAGCATTTTCAAAATTTTCGTTTATTCAGCTATCCATAAGTGTTTTTGATTTTTTTAGTACTATTGAATATTGATAAATATATAATCTCACTCAATGTATTTATAAATCAGCAGAACTAGCCAAAAAAACCAAGGAGAAGAGCCACACATTGCAAGTTGCAACACACATTTATCGACAAATATTAAAAGAATTTCTTAAAAATAATCTTAATTTTACAAATGAGCCAATAAGTTGCCACAAAGACCATGTAGATTTTTGACCGCCTAGATACAAGAATTATGACAGTTATTTATACCTTTACGTGTTAGCGTTGCTTTATCAGTTGACTATACAATGAAGAAAAAAAGCGGAATTTTAGCATGTTATTGCTTAAACCATTGGCAAAATTGCAAACGTAAAAAATGACCTGCAAGATTTAAAAATTGTACTTTTTGTACATTGAAAGCAAACAATTAATTCTCGCGCAGTGTTTGCATTGAGACGTCTACTTAGCGACGTATTTTTTGAGTACTACTAAATAGATTTTTTTCAACAAGGTTTAGTATTTATCTTAAACATTTTTGATAATGGCCAGATCCATTACCACACCACGCCCTTGTGCAGTACCAGGGCTTTGAAAATTGCAGCAACAAAATTCTTACTTTCCCATAAATTAATTACATGTCAACATATTTATTGTACGTGTTATTTATTTAGAACAATTTATGCCAAACCAGTTTTACTAACGCAATTTTTATTGCGTAAATAATAGCATTTGATACATTTAATTATAAACTTTTGATTAAAAAAATTAATATATTGTATTAGATAATATAATAAACAATTTGTTACTTAACTTGTTGCATGAGAACTTTAAAACATGATGTATTAATTTCAGACCCTTTACTATTATCATCTGGTGTTAGACAAAAAACAACCGGAGATAAAGTTTTATATACTAAAAGCTTAAAAAACTTTTATCATATATTCAAAGTCACTTCTATGGAGATATTACGCAATTATACTGTTGAGTTTCATTTCAAGATAATAATCTAAAACACATTCTAACAAATCATAATAAAACCAACCAACCAACCTATTATAAACAAATGTTTTTTTATATAAAAAAAAATCAATAATTAAAGTTTTATAACAGTAAACTTTAAATTAAAACTACATATTAATAAATTTGTACAATAACTGCAATTAGTGCTTTCAACGTAGCTGTAAATAAAAACATGTGATAGTATAAATACTATTAATATAAATAAACCAATTGACCTAAACGAAATAAAAAGCGTAAGCTAAATATATTTATTAAAAACCATATCAGAGCAGAATGAAATATACATAGCTCTGCCGCAAGTAATCAAATTGCTAGAACACTACTACATTCAAAACTACAGAAACCTGAATTTAATATTGAATATTACCAAACAGGTTATCGTTCTAAAATCAACCGATAACTAATTAGATTGCAAGGGCGGCAATGCAAGTGATACAAATGGCATAACAATACAAGATCAATTTAGATTCACAAATAACAATTCTGCTAGCGGAACTCAAATAACTAATTAACAACTGTTTGCTGCTGTTACATAAGCTTAGACAATAGACAATAGCTAAACTATTCAAGTTTATCAAGCATAATAGAAAAATAAGTTACAACAGGTACAATTGTTGATGTCGATGATTGCTTAAAAAGAACTAAAAATTGCTTGAATGTATATAAGCCGTATTAAAAAAAAAAAAGCATTAAATATGTGTCCCAAGACGTAATAAAAAAGAATGTGTATGTATAAAATAAAAATTTAAATAAAAGCTTTAAGTTAGTA
This sequence comes from Tachinus rufipes, assembly GCA_963932245.1. Taxonomy (NCBI): domain Eukaryota; kingdom Metazoa; phylum Arthropoda; class Insecta; order Coleoptera; family Staphylinidae; genus Tachinus; species Tachinus rufipes. The sequence continues at coordinate 73,967,557 of OZ010743.1, forward strand.
ATTTCTAAATAACCTATCCAAACATGTTTTTAAATTAGTGGCAACACATATGTGTTGTCTCCCGGCATCTAACCAGACCTGCCGCATCTTGCTGCGGCAGGGCGAGATAGAAGACAACTGCAATAAGTATGTTGTTACATTATGCGTTTTTACCGCTTTGGTTCCGGTTTGAAAAGATGTTTACCAAACAAACATGATTTTAAATAAGAAACGATGCATATGTGCTGTTTTGTTGCATCAACCAGACACCGCCGCCGCATCTTGCTGCGGCAAAGCAGGATAGAAGAACAACGTCAATAAAATGAAAAAACACATACAGCCAGTACGTTTATACCTAACCATTTTATTTAACACAAAACGTTTAAAGTAGACAAATTTACAACACTAAAAAAAATACCCAAAAAAACTATTCTGATAAAAATTTAGGTAAAAAGTTCTGGCTTGAAATTGGAAAATCGCAAATAAAAATTTGAACGTTTTGATAAAATTTCTTAAACCTTTCACCTGATTTTTGTTTTAAATTAAAAAGATAAACACAATTTTTACGTTGTATTTGTTTTTGTAATAATCGTTTCGCACAAACAATTTATAATTTATTAGTCAACATGAAACTGGTCAACTCATCACTCTAACGATGTTATTTTCAATACGCAGAGATTGGAAAGTATAATGTGGCAACTTTCCGACTCCGCATTAATTTTTTTTTTTTAAATCCAATTAACTAATTCTTTTCTGAATAATTTTAATGATTTCTTTGCAATGTTAATAACATGTGCATGCAATGCATGTTTTAAATAAAAATAAATAAAAAACGTAAAATAATTAAATAAAGATAGTTTTTAATACTTGTTATGTATTACTAAGTAAAATAATTTGCTTCATTATAGAAATGCATCAGTATCCAGTTATACAAGGTAAGTCAGAAATTACAGACCAAACATCAGGAGTGTAATATTCACAAAAAAATAAGGTAAAAAAACTCAAATATTGTAGTCCGATTTTTACTTGTTCTCAAGTTATAGCGTAATTAAAAATGTCAAGTCATGTTTGAGGCTTAAAAACATTTGATAACTTTGTTGATCTGATAATGGGTCATTATACACTGATCTAACGTTTATTTTTGTACTATTAAGGTGTTACAAAATATCACACAATTATTCAAACTTAGAATATCCAAATATGGTGTTTGCTTGATAATAAATTCTGCAAACATCGCTGCAGTCTTTTTTCTGACTAATTCCGCATCATCGTATTGATGTTTTTTGTAATGGAAATGCCACAGTTAGAAGAATAACGTCAACGGTTTCTACATCAATGACATCCTAATAAAATATTATTTATAGAAGTTCTTAACACACTGCAAAACCAGAAATCTTTTCAGTTAATATAACATCTGAAGCAGCTACTTAACAAGATTTAGAAAAAGTAATAAATATTCTAGATGTAATAGCAGAATATGGAACAACTAGCCCACAAAGAATTAGTATTCAATTAAGCGTTCTACAAACAAGAGTAATATACACATTTCACAAGCAAGGCTTTTATTCATACCAATTACAGAAAGCACCTACAACCGGAAGATTATCCTAAAGCATGAAATTATGTCGGTAAATAAATAACTATTTTTGTGTTGTATCGCACATACTTTCATATAATAAAGCAAATTCACCCTAGACTGCATTAATATTACTCACATACATAAGTTTTTGGTTAATGTGTGGTGTAGTACAGTAGATAGTTATTTACTTGGCCGTTTTATTTTGTAAATTTTTTTACAAAATAAATTAACAAACTACTAGAAACTGGTCCTTTAAACATCTGAATGCACATGTAGTACCAAAACGGTAGAGCTGCAGCACATTTTTCTAATCAGGTCAAGCAATATTTAGAGAAAATGTTTTAGCGCGTTAGATTGGTCGCAGTCGTTTTATTAGTTAGCTTCCAAGATCTTCACACTTTACAGCACTAGATTATTGTTTATAGGGCTAATTTAAAGATGAAATGTACAAAGTAAAAGTGGATACTGGAGATGCATAATTCAACGCATTAGAAATGCAACAGCTAATCTTAAACAAAAGCATGGCTCAATCAGGAAAGCCACAAGCGCGTAGACACAGCAGAAAATGTTTAGAAGTAAAAATAACAGAAATAATAATATTCTCTACGGCCTGAGCGGCAAGACAAAATCTAAATGTAAAATTTTAACCATAACATTTGATGATTATCTAACTTTGAATGATCATATAGAGTCATTAAGTCACAAGTTATCAATAGTTATATTTGTCATGCGTAAGCTGACTAAATGTGTTGATAAATGATATCAATGCACAAGTTGTAAGGTTGGTACCTGAAGTTGGCTACGGCAGAACAGCGCCTCTAGCGAGAAGTCAGTCAAGTGAGGTCACCAGTTAAAAGACAGATGGTCACCACCACATGTATGGAAATATAAATCTAATAAATACCTAATCTAATATAAAGTGTTTCATTTAATAATAATAAATATAAACGCTACATGGTGTCAGAAGTGGGATAATAAATAAATCAAGTGTGGATTGTTTAAGAAACTACAATGGCAGAAGGATTCCGTTCACCGCCAGCAATGTTATTCAACACAAATAACACGGCACAAGAGTGGACCACATGGCTGCAAAAGTTTGAAATTTACTTGATCGCAATAGAGAAAAGCGAAAGTATAGAAACAGTAAAAGTGGCAATGTTTTTAAACTTAATAGGCAGTGAAGGTGTTGAAATCTTCAACACCTTGAAATTATCACTTGAAAAATCAAAGTTAACGGAAGTGATAAAAGCATTCAAAAAATATTGCGACCCAAAAAAGAATGTTGTATTCGAAAGATACAAATTTTTTAATGCAGTGCAGAAGGATGGACAGAGTGTTGTGCAGTTCTTAACGGAAGTGAAGTTATTGGCATCAACTTGTGAATGGGCTGAAGAAAACAACATGATAAGAGACAAGCTGATAATAGGAGTCAAGGATGAATCGCTCCGGGGAACCCTTCTGAGGTTGACGACGCTGACGCTAGAAAAAGCAGAAGAAACCTGCACAATCCATGAATCGACAAAACAACAGACAGAAAATATGAACCAAGGACCATCGCGCATATAAATTGATAAGATAAGTAAACATAAAAAATTTGATGGTAATATAAGAAATACTATGTATAAAAATTCATTTACAAATAATAAAAATAATAAAAAACAATATAATTGTAAAAAATGCGGTACGAAGCATGGCGAACGTGAATGTCCTGCTTATGGAAAAAAATGTATAATTTGTAATAAACTTAACCATTTTAAAATAGGATGTTTTAAAAATAAAATTAATAAAGTCAATGTTATTGATAATATTAGTAGTGATAGTGATGAATTCTTTATAAACACAGTTGTAAAAAATAATAAAATAATTGATAATGTAAGTAATAAAATAAATTTAGGCAATGAATTAATAGAAAAAATAAAAATAAACAATAAATGGATTAAATTTAAAATAGATACGGGTGCACAATGTAATATCCTCCCTGCACAGTTATTAAAACAATGCTTTAATAATGATAAAATAACAGTCAAAGCAAGCAAAGCCAAACTAGTGGCATATAGTGGTCATAAGATTGAATTAGTAGGTACAACTGTAGTAGATTGTTGTATCAGAGGAAAGTTAATAAAATTAAAACTATATATAACGAGAGCTGGAGGTAATCCAATACTAGGTTTAAAAACCTCAGTAGAGGCTAATATTATAAAATTGGCTGAAAATGTTGATTTTAAGATAAATTCCAAACAAGAAATAATTAATAAATATAAACAAGTATTTACAAAGTTAGGCACGTTTCCGGGTATTTATAAACTAACTTTAAAAGATAACCCAGAACCGTGTGTATTCCCTGCTAGAAAAATTGCAAGAAGCATGATGCCTGAATTTGAAAAAACAATAAAGCAATTACAAGAGAATAAAGTAATAGAAAAGCAAATTGAACCAACTGATTGGGTAAATAATATCGTAATTGTAGAAAAACCAAATAAGAAAATACGAATATGCCTGGATCCATCAATACTCAATAAGTACATAAAAAGGGAGCATTATCATATTCCATCACCGGAAGAGTTAATATCTGATTTAGTTGGAAAACAATATTTTTCAATATTAGATTTAAAAGATTCGTTCTATCAGATTAAACTAGATGAAAGTTCATCGAAACTATGCACATTTGCAACTCCGCTGGGACGTTATAGATTTCTCAGGTTGCCCTTTGGGATTAATACAGCAGCAGAAGTATTCCAAAGAAAAAACACAGAAATTTTTGGTGGGATAATAGGTCACAAAATATATATAGATGACATAATTATTGCAGGAACAACAGAAACAGAACATGACAAGGTGTTAAAAGAAGTGTTAGATGCAGCTCTAAAATATGGTATAACCTTTAATAAAGATAAGTTCCAGTATAAGAAAACTGAAGTAAAATTGTTAGGTTTCATTGTTTCCGCATCTGGAATAAAAATTGATCCAAATCGATTAGATGCAATTATAAAACTGGAATTGCCTAAAAATAAAATAGAATTGCTAAGATTTTTAGGATTTGTAAAATACTTGGGAAAGTTTCTTCCAAATCTAAGTGAAGTTTCTGCACCCCTAAGAAGATTAACACACAATGACGTTGTGTGGATATGGGAGCAAGCACATACAGATTGTGTTAACAAGTTGAAGAGATTAATGACTTCAGCTCCAATATTAACTCATTACGATCCAAGAAAGCAACTTATAATCCAATGTGACGCTAGCAAGGATGGTATGGGAGCTTGCTTGTTACAAGAAGGTAAACCAATATCGTTTGCTTCACGTTCACTAACGCAAACTGAGCAACGATATGCGGTAATAGAAAGAGAATTGAATGAAATAATGTATGCCGTAGAAAAATTTAACTATTTTGTTTACGGTAGACTAGTAATAATTCATACAGATCACAAACCTTTAGTAAGCATATTTAAAATAGATATTAATAAAGTGTCAAGTAGACTTCAAAGGATGCTGCTAAGACTAACTAAGTACGAATTGGAAGTAACCTACTTGCCTGGCAATAAAATGTTTATAGCTGACATGCTATCAAGATCGTACTTAAAGAAGTCAATAATAATGACAAATCGAAAGATAACTTACCTTCTACAAATAATTTGCTAAAACCTAAATTAAATGATCCACAAATTCTTAAACAAATATTTAAACAAAGACAACTTAAGCAGAAAGAGAATTATGATAAACATGCAAAAATAAACTGTGCAGAGGGGAAAATAGATGATAAAATATTGTATAAATATAAAGATAATTGGAAAAGTGGAAAGATCATAGCTAACTGTACTGAACCTAGATCTTTTATTGTAAAGGGTGAAGATAATGATAAAATGTATAGACGAACAAGAGAACATTTGATTATAGAACCTGAAGTTCCAAGATATAACTTACGAGATCGAAATTTAATTAAAAAGCCTGATAGGTTAGTTAGTTAGATAAACTGTTTGTATAAATATAAAATTTGTAATTTTGTTAATTTTAGTTTTTTTTTTATTTGTGTATTAATTACTTTAATTTTGTTTATTATGATTATGTTTTAGTTATTAAGAACAATTTTGAAATATACAATTATTGTTTAATTTCATCTTAAGAAAGGGGATGTAAGGTTGGTACCTGAAGTTGGCTACGGCAGAACAGCGCCTCTAGCGAGAAGTCAGTCAAGTGAGGTCACCACCACATGTATGGAAATATAAATCTAATAAATACCTAATCTAATATAAAGTGTTTCATTTAATAATAATAAATATAAACGCTACACAAGTAATACAATATTATTTTCTATTTGGCTTACATATTTCATATGACTTTAGATTGTGAGGTGCTACTGGCTATTCAAATAAAATATTTATATTACAAAAAAGTGATCTGAACAATATACAAAATGAGACCTTACTGCTCCCGTAAATGATACTTAAAAAAATAAAAATCCTAACACTGCAGGTTAACAGCTGCTTTAATTACAATACAAAGCACGGTAATTATATTCTAAATAAAAAATATAAACTTAATAAGTTACAAACAAAATTATTAATGCTAAATGATGTTTCTCTAGCTAAATTTAAAATTAAACTTAAATAAACACATTGACAGGTAATGCTGAACAATCAAAAAAAAATTTATAATTAATAAAATAAATAATGTGTGATAATACTACATAACATTTCCAAACATATAAATGCTATTTTATCTACGCCAGTGAGCTAAGAAGTTTTTAACTCACTGATTTTGCGTAAGTTAAAAAAATTTTACTCACGCGTTTTTATTACAGCACTTTTTTTCAATTTTAAATTAATTACAAAAAAAATTTTTTTTAAATATTTTATTGAAAACTATAAAACAAATAAAGTTATTTACTATAAATGTTAAGGGTACAACCAGTTGCTTCACACATGTTCCATTTCAAAACTAGTTGAAAAACTGCAATGTTAATCAATCAATCAATATCAAACAGTTTTTTGGCAACTTTTATGTAGTGTAAAAAACATTTTTTTTAATTCCTTGCGGCTGCTACTTAAAAAAATATCTGTTTTCAGAGGAAATTTAGCCATATCGGTTTTCTTTAATACTAAAAGTTTTTTTAAATTGACAATCATCAGATTTCCATTTAAGAAGTACATTCATCAATTGAAATATTATAATACTAAAAAACCTTTTAATGAATAATGGATATCCTAAGTAGTTAATAAATAGTTGATTATTTTATCAAAAATCTATAATTTATAGATAAAAAATAACCTAACAATATTCAATTTAAAAAATTACCATTTATTAAAAATTTAACAACAAATTTAATAAAAATATAAAAACATTATGATTTAAAAACTGCCAATTATAACATTTATTAACCTTTTCTCTGAATGAAGATTAAGAACAAGTATTGCACACACGCATATTTTTGACTCAGAATCCCTATTTAAAGGAATAAAACTAATAATAATGAATCCTGCCTTTAATAAACAGCGGGACGAGGCAAATATGTCGCAGTCGAACGATTTTAGCGGCTCGGAGAGCCAAGACGGTTCCGTATCTCACTATCCGCGTGATCAATCTCTGTCGCAAGGTGAGAAATTTTAACTCTCAAATAGGAAAAAAAGGTCAGGCAAATAAAAAGGGGAAACAAGAGAATTACTTTAAAACACAAACAGTAACACCTATCAAGATTACTGCGTCAACTTCACATCAACAAATAAATACAATTAACAATAATAACAACAAACAAAAACCACAACATAGTCAAATAATATTATCAAACAGAACTAGGCACAATAACAACAATTTTAACTTTGCATATTATGTTGAAACAACAGAAAAATTACAAGAATTTATCTATCAGATTTATGCAGTAAAAACACAACGAACTCCAATGATATTATATTATGGTAGAAACAGGCTTTATCATAAAAACAAATAATAATAAAGATACAATAATTGTATGTACATGTGTTTAAAAATAATAATTCAAAAGGTTACGATGATCTTCCTTAACACGTTGTCAAAAGTATTTTAAAAACAATTGTAAACCCATTGAGTACAATGATAAATAAATCAATAACTGAAGACATGTTTCCCAGTGCTTTAAAACTATCTCGTGTTGTGCCAGTCTTTAAAATGGGCAACTCTAGTGACGTAATCAACTAGAGACCAATATCAATTTTAACTGTACTTTTCAAAATATTTGAGAAGATAATAAGCAAGGAAAGGAGTTGTGGTGTTTTCTTAATAAATACGAATTAGTGTCGGAGTGGCAGCATGGATACAGAAATGGCCGATCAACCGAAACAGCAGGAATTGAGTTTTTTAAGTATTTATACATATATATGAATAGACATTTAGATGAAGGCAAATTTGTTGTTGATTTTTTTTTTTACAAGAGCCTTTGATTGTGTTAATTTTACAATTTTAGAAACTAAATTGAACGTGTTAGGGACAAGTAACAATGTTTTGCGTTTAATTTTAAGTTAGGTTAGTAATAAAAAAATTTATGTAGGCATCAATGGCTATAAATCTAATAAACATAAATGTACAGTAGGTGTACCACAAGGTTCTATTGCTGTTTACATTATGTAATAATAGCCTCAAGTTTATTGTAGACTAAGGAAATTTGATAAATTATGCTGATGACACTAGTGTGTTAATATGTGCCAAAAATGAAACAGATTTGCAAACTGCTGTAAATACAATAATAGTAGCAATAAAATCTTGGTGCTTTAATAATAAATTCATTTTAAATGAAAAAAATCAGTGTTTGTAATTTTTTTTACTAGAAAACCACCTTTTGTTAGTATTGTAGATTGTAGTGTAAACACAAAGTTTTTGGGTATATATGTTGACCAAACGTTAAGATAAAATCGATTTACTGAGTATATTGCAAATAAATTAAATAAAACCTATTTTTATGTGTTAATTTTAAAATCGTATGTAAACGTTTTGTCATGAATGATTATTTATTACTCGCTTGTTTATTCACATTTGACTTATAATATCATTATTTGGAGTAAAGCAGAAAACTTTAATCAATTATTTGTTGTGCAAAAAAGAATTATAAAACTGATTTATGGTTTAGATCATAGAAAATCTTGTAGAGACATTTTTAAAGAAAACCGTATTCTGGCTCATCAATATATATATATATATATATATATATATATATATATATATATAAGGTGAGTCATGAGGAACTAACCAAACTCCAAGAATGTATTATACACGTAAAATTAATGTAAAAAAACTGAAATGTTGATATCCGATTTTTATTTGTTTTTAAGTTATAGCGTAATTAAAAATAAATTAAATTTCTACATTAACGTTTTGATAATCATAGCCTTCTTATAATAAATGTTCAAAATTACCGTCATTTACTTCTAAACATTTTTTGCTTTGTTTATTTTTGAACCAGCCCTATAAACAATAATTTAGTGCTAACAGATCTGAAGATATTGAATACCAACTAATAGAACCACCGCAACTAATACAACGTCCGGAAAACCTATTGTGGCATACTTGTTAAACATTTTTAATTGCGCTATAACTTCAAAACAAATAAATAATCGGATAACAACATTTGAATTTCTTTGCATTATTTTTAGGTATACAATACACTCCTAGAGTTTGGTCCGCTCCTCCCGACTCATCTTGTATATATAAATGTGCAGTCTATATCAAGTCTAACATTTCTAATTTTAATAAAGTTGGAGATAATCACATTTACGCAACAAGAAATAAAGACAGTTTAAGAAATTCTAATCACAACACAAATTTTTTTAAAAATTCTTTTATTCATGCTTGCTATACTGTTTATAAAAAGCTTCCATTGTATTAAAAAAATGCAATTATTAAAATTCAAACAGAAGCTAAAAATTTATTTAATAATAATATGTTCTTATAGCTTTAACAAATTTTTAAATAATAATCTGTGATTTATAATTTTCTTAGTTTAATGTTTACTGTATTTTATTGAATCAACCACTGTTTATAATTATGTATGTACTTTCTAATTTCTATTTTTTATAATTTGTAATTAAGACTTGTCCTATGTTCAGTATTTGAATCTTTGTAAATTAAATAAAATTATTATTATTATTGGCATGCTAAAAGATTTACAGCAACTTAAAATAGCAAAACTGTTTAAAGAGGCGCTCTCAAACAAACCGATGTTATCAAATAAAATACCAAACTTCATACTCAACGGTTATAACATCTGTAGATCAAAAAATTAACAAAAATGAAATTGAAATTCATTTTATAAACAATAACATTAGTCATCAATATTGTAAACAAATAATATCAAGAGCTACAGGACAACCTACCTATAAAATCAGAATCATAACAGCAGATGTAAATGATTTCAATGTAAACCTAAACTAAACATCTCCAACAATTCCTATCCAACTCCAATTTTTTCAAAATTCTTATTTCTCCAACATTTATAAGGCTGACAATCAATGTACTACACATGATCTTCTTATATGTACATCTAGTTTAAAACCCCTTATCCATTCAGTAAGTGTCAGTCTCAATCTTTGTTCAGATCATTTTGCAATATCTTTCCAATTTAGTATTTAATCGTTGCATTTTCCCAAGAACGAATTTATTTACAATTTTATTAATTGCAACATAAAGCTTGTAAATCAAAACGTAAACTGTTTTATTAGCTCTAACTCAATCATATTTCCTAACAGCATTAAATCATTTTCATCAATTGTTTCATCTTTCATTTAAAACAAACCTCTAAGGTTGTAAAATCTTATTACAACTGCACCCTTCCACTATTCATTCAAAGATTGATAAAATATAAAAGACAACTGTACAGAGAATTGACAAACGACAGGACAATAAAAAACAGTTTAATGACCTTAAGAAAAACATCCATGACTTTATATTTTACTATAGAAATGAAAAATAAACTGCAGCATCTAATAAAATCAACGACAAAAACGGAAAAACTTACGTTAGCAAAAAAAAAAGTTAACTTAATACAAAAAGTCATTCAATTATTGACCCATCGACAAATAAATGCTGCTCCACAGACATTTAACAGACACTCGTTTAAAATGGTTAATAAACAAGTTGATAATCTAAGTAGTGCCTCAAAAAACACTGATAAAGTAAAAAATAATAATAAGAAAAAGTGTTCATGCGGCGCAGAAGCTAAATCTGGTGTTGATTATTTATTATGTGGCAGAGTTTGGATTTTTCCATAGAAGTCTATTTAAATATAAGAGAACTGGTCAAACAATTAAAAATGACTATTATTACATTTTGTTACTCGATAAAGTTGATAAGCTTGAAGTTGAAAATAACAATTTGCCTAAAGAGTATATAAATCACAATAACAACAAAAATCCTAGTTCTAGTTTAGGCAACCAAACCAGCGGTCCAGCAATTAATTTAAGAGAGAAAATATTCAGTTAGTCGAGTAATCCCAACACAAAACAGAAAAATTCGGTAAATAGAAATGCATTTAATGCAGAAAAAAATCAGAACACCAGTAATGACTGGAAAACCGTACAGTACAAACAAACTAAGAAGAAAATACCTAGTACAAACAAACTAAAAAAAATATCTAATAAAGAATCAAAACTAAATAAAAAAAATCTTGGTAACTTTAATGATCTCAACGCTTTTATAAAAGGAATTGAAAAAAAGCTCACTTACATGCTTATAGCTTTTGACCAAATCGTAAAACATTTAAAAAATAAAAAATTCAATCAAGTACAATGCGGTCCAACAATATCAAAGCATCCAAACCAACACACATCTTTAAAAGACATTGAAAATCCAAATGTATGGCCACGGAGAGTAACTATAAATCGTTTTATATTCCACATGGAAAGATAGAAAAATTAACAAACAGAACAGAAAAATTAGGTCAAGTTTACATATTGTCACTAAATAGAGAAGGTATAAAGGCATTTACATTAGTCAACATTGGTTGAAACACAATAAAACAAATGTTTTAAAGCTTCACAAGTTTGTTTTGACAGAATCCTTCTCAAGAACAATTTATAAACGTCGCGGAGTACAGATTCTGCTAAAATCATCTTTGGATTTTTTAGCTATTAATGTTAACAAATTTTCAAAAGAAAAACACTGTAAACTAGCTGGTATAAATCTTACTAAATAAAACTGTGTAATTGTTAATGTGTATCGTTTGCCTAGTTGTAATTTTAATTTGTTTTTAAATATTTTAAACAATATAATAAATTATCTTAAATTTCAAACAAAAATTTGATACTAGCAGATGATTTCAATGTTAGGTTTAATGATAATGATACTAGAAAGTTTTATTTGATTGACCTGTTAAAAGAATTTGGATTGAAACAAACAATTTTTTTTTCCAAACGCGTTTGAACAATTGTATTGATAACGTATTTACCAATATAAAAAAACATACAATGTTACTTATAGTTAATATAGGAATAAATCCTTGTTGTTTATTTTAATATACCTTATATGAAGCAAACGTGCCAATCAGTAATAAAACCTTTCATAACAGTGCAAGGTAAACTAACTTTTTTTCCAACTCAAACACATGCTGTAATGTGTTTATTTTTAAGTAGTTTTTATTAAATTATAATGTAAGCTTCACATTAAAACTTACACGTCAAAAAAATAATACAACACATTTCATGGTTTAATGATACTTTACGTACCATAAGAAATAATTTATATCTCTGATATTTACTCATAAACAAAAAATCCTAATTTATTAGTACAAAGACATAAGTATAGAAAGTTGTACAGAAAAAAAAACTACTATATTAATTTTGTGGAAAACAAATGTAAACATGTCTGTGATATTATTAGTAGTCAAAAAAATTCTAACCAATGAAATAAATTTAGAAGTGAAAGACGTTGTTAATTTAATTGCTTAGCCTCTAACAACGCTGATAAATAATTGTATCAAAAATTGCATTTTTCCTGATGCTCTGAAAGCTGCAAATGTAATAGCAATATACTAAAAAAGTGATGTAAATGATTCCAGCAATTATTGATCAATTGTTTTACTACGATTTTTTTTAAGTACTAGAAAAAATTTAAAAAACGTAACTACTTCAGTATCTTAAAGATCGTAATTTGTTGAACCAAAAACAATATGGTTTTAGAAAGAATAAATGTACTTCTGAAGCAATTTTATATTTTATAAAAAACATAATTGAATGCTTTAAAAATGGTTTATACTTGTTATCACGTTAATAAATTTGTCTAAGGCATTTGATTCTATATCACATGACATACTGATAAGAAAATTATATGCATATAATATTCACCCTAAAAGTTGTAGGTTATTAATGTCTTACTTGACAAATAGAACTCAAATTGTTAACCATCGTAGTAACAAATTACTAATTTAAACATAACTCAAGGTGTTCCACAAGGCTCAATCCTAGAACCACTCTTATTCTTAATTTATATCAATGATTTATCAAATTTTGATCCTATGGCAAAAATTATCCTTTTTGCAGATGATACCACAATCACTAACAACGGAAAAACATTGAGCAAAGTTTTTTCTATGCAAGAACATGCTGAATCGAAAGCTTCAGAATGGTTTTTAAGCAACAGGTTGCGCTTAAACAATAGCAAGTTATCAATGCTATTATTTACTTTAAAACATTGTGAAGTTAATTTAAGTGCAAATACAAAGTTTTCGGATATTTATTTAGATAATAAACTAACATGGTTGTAAAGGTGAAGCTATTGCTAATAAGTTAAGCAGTAACATAATTTTGCTTAGAAATCTATGTTGTGCTGTTTCTAAAACTGTACTCAAAACTTCTTATTTTGTTATGTGTCATAGCCACATATCTTTTAGCTTGGAGCCATTCTAACATTAAAAAAAGTGTATTCAAACTTCTATCAAGAAGATTGTAGAGAGTAGTTCAAATATTTTGAAATTTTAACTCTATTTTGTTTCTACATTTATGAATGTTTAGTACACCTAAAAAAAACTATTTATTATATGCTCAACACTCAACTAATCATGATTACAATACTAAAAATAAGAGCAACTTATGTCCTAAATGTTTACGGTTATCAAAAACATAAAACTGAAAATTACTATGCATCTAAGTTTTATAACAAACTGCTTATGAATTTGAAACAATTGCTGCACAATGTTTTTAGATGTAAAATAAAAACTATTTTACTGTCAAATGCTTTTAATAATTTTAACGAGTATTTTAACCACAATTTTATTGCAAAGATGTAGCTATACGTTTTAATTAACTTATTAAATTTTAATGTGTTGTTTTGTTTTTTAGTAGTTGCTAGTATGTAATTTTAGCTGTTTTATATGTATAACTAAAATTATATCTATTTATGTAGTCAAATTATTATGTAAATATAATGATTTTTTTAATGCTTGTATATGTTTACTGAAGAAAACCTGCTAGTTTTAGTTCTAAGTATGTTTAAATTAAAATCTTGAAATAATTGTATGCACATGTATATAATGTCATATCTATGTATCTTTGACCTGTGTAAAACATTTTAGTTATCACAAATATATATTATTATTATTATAGATATTGTCTACATATTTTATATTTATTTTAACAACGCTTTTGCCTTTTCTCACTCAGACAATTTTGACAAACAAAATTTAATAAACGTAAATAAATGGTATTTAATACTTTCTAGACAGACCTACGTAACACCAGAAAACAAAACAATAGATAAATACATTTGCTTTAACATTTAGTAACAATTGTAAAAACTCTTATTTTAAATATATCAATGTATTGTACTAAGATCTTTAAACCTAATAAAAATTTAGAATTAAAATTAACAAGGCCACAATTTATTGGTTATGCTTTTAAAATGTTTCTTGTAAACTACTAGCCATTAACAACACAATTTTTTTATTTATTTCCACGGCCATCTACTCAATTACAACATTCTTAACTGCATAAACAAATAACATTATTATAAGTTTTATAGCAAAATAATGTTAAAACAGTTTTTAAATGTCAAAGATTTTTGAAATGGTTAAGACATTGTTAAGTTAACACCAAAAAAGATTTGTATTTATTAAGCCATTCTAAACGTAAACTAAGGATTTGTATTTTAGAATAAACTTAAAGTTACAATTACGCTCACTGTGGTTCTTAAGTTTTAATCTCCATAACCTAACATTTCATTTCTATAAAAATATGCTTAATTTAATACTTTCTACTATTGAAAAAAAATTACACAATAAAAGCAATATTTTCAATAAAACAAAATTTAATTTGCGTATGGTTTTCATATTAATTTTAATTTAATGATTTTATTACTAGTTTAATATAAAACTCAATGTACGTTTGTTAGTTTAATTTATTTATTACAATTATTTTAATTCACTCAGTATTAATAACGTGTAATTTATACATTTCATTGTTTTTAAATAAAATTAACAATTTGATTGATGTGGTTTTCGTTTGATTTGTTAAAATTTTGACGATTTTACGTCAAAATGCTATAGATGCATGCACACAAAATTACACGCTTGCAAAATAGTAATAGTAATGCCAAGTTTCTGTAGTTCATTTAAGGATAAATTATCAAAAAATGTTAAACAATTTTTACCTTAGTGAATAGAAATAAAATCCAGTTATCGTTACGAGTTTTACCTTGACAATTTTGTTACTTAACAATATCCTTAGCTATTTTCGTGGAATAAAACTGATTATTATATAAAATTATTATATTATCTTATCTTTTAAAAGGATAAACGACAAAAGAGATAGTTTCTTTTAAAAATACTAAATAACTGTTGTTTTAAATATGATTACTTAGATTTTTTAGTACAATTAACGTCATAATTGTAATAACACTATTACTAATATCAAATTGAATTCTATACAACACAAACGAATAGTGAGAAAAGATGCGGCACATTTGACCCAGCGAAACGTTTTGCAAACTTTCCTATCGTCAGAGGAATTACGAATTCAAATGGTTATACACCGTGCAGGGGCTGTACGTTACCTTTTATAATAGCAATATTCGTAAATTTCACAAACTCCCACACACACAACCAGTACATACATATATACAGGGATGGAAAGGACCGCCAGGCTACAAAACGATTTACATGCTCAAACTTTGCGCACTCAATACTGATACTGCAATTTGCATATTCAAGGGAATTCAAAAGTTATCCTGCCCTAGCGCAATCATTTCGTGTTTTAATGGTATTCCACGAACTGCTTCTAAAATGTTACAGCGTTGAAATAACAGTTTTTAATATGATTATTAAATTTTTAAGAAAGCGCACAATGTTCTATTATTATATTAATTCTGATTTGTTTAAACTTTAACATATATATTTAATATAACAAGTTTATGATGTTCATCACTACAACAACATATTTAGTAAATTTATTTTAAACTTGCGATTAGCTTCATAAACATATAGTTATAATAAACTGTAATGTGACTTAATTTTCTAACATACAACTATTCAGTTAATAATTTAATGTATAAATATATGCAACGTTAAAAAGCTTTTATATCGTACGTTCATAATGATCTCATTAAAAAAAACGCCATTGGGTATCGTAATGAAGCTTATTTCAAAACGGAATTTTATTATTTAACTCGTATCAAGTTGTATTCAAATTTTTATCAGGCTCAAAATAATAATTTGAATAATAGTATATTAAAGAACAAGTTTTATAAGACCATTTTTATTGCATTTGGGTTTGTTTTTATGCTTCAATATACTATGCTATCTTTAAGAGCTCGATATTTGAGTGTCATAAAACTTTGAATAGAACTTTATAGTCAGCAACTTATTGGAAAATAGTCGACAAAAAGGTTAACTAATTTTAATATTTATAAATAAGCCACATACAAATAGTTTTTGCAGTTGTAAATTATAATTGTTGATATCTTTGAGACAGAATAATATGTAGACGGAAAAGTTTATTTTGTCTTGATATTTTTTCCAATTGCATAAATTTATCATATTGGTCATACTTAGTGAATGTATTTGCGGTTTTTTTGCTTCAAATGATTACTGCTGATTTGTATTGGTCTCATAGAAAAACTAGAAGATAAACATGCAAATACTTTTTATTGGACATACAAATCAGTTGATTAAATTTAATTTTATATTTGAGAAATTTGCTTTAATTTTTTTTTTTTCAGTTTTTAACTTATTAGTAGTCTTTTAATTGGTTCATCAGGATATGAAACCTTTAAAAAAAAGTTTTACGATTTTTTTAATATTCTTGCCGTTTTTAAACTAAATAGCATTTTTTTTATAAACCGCAAATTTAACTCAAAAATAGATAATTGCTAGTACAATCAATCAGAAATTTTACGTAGAATCCAAATCTGGCGCCAAATCAAGTCAATATCCTGTCTATAAGCCGTAAAAGCCATAAAACCATGTTTTTGTTCTCAGTGAGCTGTGCAAAAAAAGGATTTTTAATTTTTTTAACCGCCAAACTATTTTTCAACATAAACTATTACAAATACACATTTAGCAGTTTTCAGAAAAACTATACTCCAAATATTATTGAAAATTTGAGTATGTATTGTACAACATTTTTTCTTCAAAAAAAATATAATTTTTAAGATATTTCTTAAAAATTTATTTCAAAGGTTATTTGGCTTATGTTTTTTAAGCTCATTTCAGAAGTTTAACAAAGACATCTTTTGTTGCTTGAACCAGTTTTGGGCCATTTTATTTTTGTTTAAAAGTTTTTGCGCTTGCGGCATTTTAAACTAGACAATTAGTATCTTTGGCTTTTAAACATAAACCCGCCCGGCGGTTATGTAAAATTGTCCCCAAAATTCAATTTTTTTATAATATTTGGTGTATTGTTATTATGTTAAAGAATAGGCCTACTTTGCAAATGTTTTGTTTTAGACCCTTAAAACCTAAATACACAGAACAAATTTATATTTTCCTATTAATTTACATCAAAATACGTCAACTTTGGCGGTTAATATATTTTTTATATATGCTCCTTTTTGTCCAGCCCACTGAGAACAAAAACATGGTTTAATGTCTGTTGCGGCTTATAGATAGTGTATAGACTTAAAATAGCACCAGATTTGGATTCTACAAAAAAAAATTCTGATTGATTTCACTAGCAAATTTATTGATTGCGTTAAGGTTAAAAAACGACAAAAATACTAAAATAAATCGTACATTTTTTTTTAAGGGCTTCATACTTTTCTAACCTAATCAAAAGACTACTAATAAGTTAGAAACTAAAAAAAAATACTAAGCAAATTTCTCAATGCACCCCCTCTGCCCTGGTCCGTTTGAAATAGAAATGCCCTAATTTAATTATTTAAAACTAGGATAGGTAAAACAAAATAAATAAAATAACCAAAACCGACCAACAAGCAAAGCTCAACGAAGACAAACTATGAAGATCAAGTTAATCATTGGCATTTGATAGTTTTAAAATAATTGACTAGCCAATTATCCACATTAATTATCAGCACATTATTATTATACATTATTAGATGTTTTATCAAAAGTTTTGCCAGTATTAAAAGTACAAATTAATAAATAATAATATAATTTTGTATTTAAGACAAAAAAACCAATAAATAAAAAAAAAAAAAATTACAAAAAAACATTTATGAAACCAATACAAATGTAAAGTAAAACAATATATATATATATATATATATATATATATATATATAAACCTGGCAAATTTAAACAAACAACTTGGCAAAGAAAATAAAAAAAATCTTTATTTTCTTGCACTATACAATCTGTAAACAAAATGAATTTTTTTTTTATAAACATTATAGTTGAGCTTTTACGTAAACTTCTTATTACTCAATATATCTGCACTATTACAAATAATTCACGTACCATCTACTATTTTAGTCTGCAACTGACTCTAAAGTATCTAATCTAATAAGTTTATTTAAGAACAACACAAGCTCTGGTAACAATAAAGTGAACACCAAACTTTTTAAAGTAGTAAAGTTTGATATTTTAACTTCTCTCTCTGGGAGTTTTTCTGGACCTTTTTGAAACATTTTATAGTGTAAACCACTCAATACTATTAAATAAACTTCAAAAGTATGACATTAGAAGAACAGTTTAGATTTAATAAATTCTTTTTTGTCAAACAGACAACAAAATGTACAAATGAATGACACCACATCAAATAGATTCCTTTAAGATTACAACCAAAATCTTTTATTCTGGCCAAAATATTTGCTCTGTTATAACGTTTTCTAGTGTTTTAAAAACTGCAAATGTGTAACTTATATCTATAAATGCGACAAATATAATTTTTCAAATTATAGGCCAACTGTCTCCAACTCCAACTTTTTGATTTTTTGACATAGTTAGTCACAGTCAATTCTATTTTTGACAAACATTGAATTTGTAAATTGTTTTGATATTTAAAAACATATTATACTTAAACAAACTTTATTTTATACGTCTTAATAACAAATTTGTATAATTTGTTAATAGTAGCTTCTTTGACAATATGAAAATTATTGAAATTAGTTAATTGTGGTTTTAACTCTGACTATAAAATTATAAGCATTTATAATTGTAGCCGTTACTATGTGATAGTTCATTTTAAGATAAATAAACCACATTTACTATATCACAAATATATTTAAAAAACCGTAACATGTTTCAACCTTCGACAAGGCCATTATTAGACGGTAATACAAACAAGTATAAATATAAAAAAAAAAACAAAGTTTACTACTTTAACATACATACAACATAAAATGTACAAAAAGTTGAAAAATTACATTAAAATTATTATGATAATACAAAAAAGAAAAAAAAAACAAATTAAGCAGGTAGAAAAAAGATTAATGAATGGCGGCTTTTACTTAACGGTTATTAAAACAAAAAACACTCCGCAAAAAGGGAACAGAGTTAAATTATTTCAAACAAAGAAGATTTATACAGGTCGGTTTGATCATTAGACAATTTCACGTGAAAAATATTTTTTATTTAAAAGCTTCTAACAAATTTAATTTTCTGCCATTAGAAAAAATTGTAACAAATTCTTATTAACAGTTCAGAGAGTAAGACCAAAACTTTTAATTTTTTTTTTAATAAAAAAGGAATTGGCTTTTAAAATTGTTAATTCCTAAGTTTTATTTTTCACAATTATTCAAAACTAATACAAAATACAATAAACGATTCCACTATATAACATACAGCACAAATAATATGCCACCATGTGTTGTCAAGACTATGAGATATATCTCTTGCGTTCTAATTGGTTATTGAGCTATAAAGCTCACAGACGCCCACAATACAATAATATTATAATTGTTGGAATTTGAATTAAACTTCTTTAATAATAACGTTTATATAGAAATATTTAAAATGTAAATGTATGATTGATTTTGCCAATCAAAACAAATCATAAAATGATGTAAAAACATAAATAATAATAATAATAATATGTGTATGTTATAAAAACAACAATTTGTGTTCCGTATGTAGAGTTTTTGATAAATTTAAATTAAGTTGATAAAACACATTTTAATTGATAAAGTGTTGATGTTATAACTAACGGACACTCAAAGTTACATGTATGTATATTTAATTAGATGTCACAGTCACATTACTTAATACTACACTAAAATCGAGAATATGCTTGATTTGCATTAAAATAAAGCAGGTCAACCGTTCTTCTTGCTTCGTTCTATCTACTACTAAAATATACATTCAACATTACACAAAAAGAGTCTCTTTGCAGAATAGTTTTTGTTTGTACATTCTTTTGAAAATAAATACATGTACATACACAGTCGCTCAAAAAAAATATGATTGTATTAAACATGCCGCCCCGTTGAAAAAATAAGCAATGTTCATTTAAGAAAAAATTAGTAATAGGGCGATTTAAGATACTACCCGTGTAAAAGATCTATTATTGGTTTTTACTGACACAAAGTAACATACATTGTTATCACCACTGTGTAGTTAAACAATACGTCCAAGATGCCTTTGTTGAGGATGTCAGATTGGGAATAGATTAAAGATTTGTACCAATTAGGAAATAGCCAGATGTCAAAAAAATGATTTCAGAACGATCAGTTCTAAATTAGGTCAATGGCATTAAGTTTAGATATCTGAACTGCTATTGCATAAAAATGTTTGTGAGTAAGTAGTTTGCATCCAATATTTTTTTTTAATAAAACTTTTAGCAGATTTAATGCTGCTTCTCAGAATGCACCAAAATTATGGGCTTTTAATGGAATAGTACTCTATTTAATAGATTCGTTAAAACAATATTTGATTATGGTTGTTTTATAGTTTTTAGAAAGTCATTTTCATTTCAAGTATCAACAAAATTAATAACATTATTGGAATATATTTGAGCACATTTTTCAATTCTAGACACAAATCTTTTAAGTGCATTTAGGAAAGCCTGCGTATTTGATCAGTGGACGGTTCAATATGAGTAGTTTTTTTGCAAAACACATAACAATGCAAAGAATTGAGAGTTTATGTTTGTCCTCTTCCTTTACCATCTTGGATATTAAACAGTCTAACATAATCTACACCTCAAATTGAGAATAGCCAAGCACGGTTTATTCTAGACGTTGCAACGTTGGTTCTTTTGGTTTTTGATAAATCTTTAATCTCGTTAGATTACGCTGAATAAATCTATGGCAAAATGCCATCACTCGTTCCAGTTTTTTTAAATAATGAATATCGATTAAGAACATTGTCAAAATTGTCTGATCTAGATATAAGAAAATTTTATGATGTGACCTTAATAGTTGGCACATCGATTCAGTTGACGATTATAGTGCTGGTTGGCCAATGTGATTGTAAATAGCCAATTTAGACTATACGCCCAGAGCTTGGTAGACCATAAGCATTTAAATCTCTTGAAACAATATTAAATTTCTTAAAACAATATCAGCTGGATTTCATGGGTAGAAATATGTCGCCCTTGTAGGATTTGTCAAATCCTAAATCTCTAATACACAATTTACGACAATTTTTTTTAATTGAGTTGGCGGTGTGTTAATCCATAATAAGCATATGGTAAAATCGCACTAGTGATAAATATCAGTTATGTTTTAATTCAATAATTTAATTATTTTTTTTATTAGTTGTGCAAGCAGAAGGGCTCCACATAAATTTAATCTAAGCAAAGTTATAAATTTCAACAAAACTACTTTAGATTTAGCTGAAATCAATGTAGTTTAAAAAAACGTCAACAAAATTTAGCACCTCCAGTAAACACAAGCACCGTAGACTTTTTTCGATGCATCACAAAACCCATGTATTTGTATTGTTTGTCTGTCTGTTTGCTTAATTGTCTAGAAATTCTTATGCTGCTTGCATGCCCTAAACTGTCATAAAATTTGGTCTACACTGTTTTTTTCTTTACCTTTTAAAAAATTATAATTATAAATTACTTAATAAGTCACATAACATAAAAATTTCGTTGAATTTTAACGAGTGTAACCACACTCGTTGAAATTATCACTTTAAAAACTAGATTTAAGCAATGTGTGATCATTGACCTTAAATATTTGTAGCTTATTAGTTTCAAAAAATAATAAATTTAAAAGTTTATTCCATGTGTCAATAGTACCATTAAACAAATCTTTCTTAAAAAATTCAGATTACATCTCTGAACTGTCAGTGAATATCTGTTAAAATTCTTATCAAGTCATGCATTACGAGTAAATATGTGTTTAGATAGCAATATGTCTTATATTTTGTTTGAACAATTTCCTTAAAAATATCTATAAAAAATGCAAAAATCTGCAACATTACGGCGATGTTGTAAAGTATCTAAGACATTAGTCAGTTTTAGGTCAGCAATGATTTAAATAGCTCGTTTTTGAATAGAATTTAGAAATGATAGTGTAGTTTCGGATGCTCCTCACCATATTTGAGAACAATATTTAATAATACAAGATTTACAAAGCTGAACAGAAGTAAAAAAAGTGTTTATCTCTGTTAAGAAATTCTAGTTTTCTAGATACTTTCAAAGCTATGTCAGTAACATGGTCATTCCAGAGAAGATCATGTGAGATTTTAACCCCTAAAAAGCAAATAATAAAAGGTTTAGATAGAGATTCGTTGTTCAGTTTAATATATGATACTGAAGCAATTCTCAGCTACAGAAAAGGTAGACAAAAAAGACCAAACTGGTGGTGCAAAAAAATTAAAAAATGCAGAAAAAACAATACAAACAGAGAGAAAAGTCAAAAGACAGAAAAAAATACAGAAAAAAACAAAAAAAAAACTAAAAAACAACAAAAAAATCTTTAAAAAACAATTCGGAATAGAAGAAAAATATGCCAAAAAAAAATAATAGAATCTATAAACGGTAATCTTTCAAAAAAGTCGTACAAAACGATGATGAACAAATTGAAAGAAAGAGCAAAAAAGTCTCTCTCCAAGAAGACAAAGTAGAAGAAGTCATAACTTAGAAATTGTTTCTTAATTAAAAACCGGTGGAAAAACCAGGAAAAAAAAGAAAAAAAATTAAAAAAAAAAAACAGTTATGGCAACAGTGAAAGAGACAAAAAAAATCATAACATAACAAAATAACAACAGAAAATAGAAAAAAAAAGGATGCAAAAAAGAACAATACGGATTTACCAAAGAAAAAACAATCTTAAAAAGACAACACTGTGTACTGATAACGTTGGACAAGTTTTAAAGCAATTATTAAAGCGGCAAAGAAAAGATAACTGAACAGAAAAAAATCATATATAGCTACTTACAAGGTAAAAACCGAGTAACTAAAAAAAGAAGATTCAAACTTTAAAAATATTAGAAAAGTACTCCAGGGCTCAGCACTAAGACAAAAACTTATTAACTTTGTTAATAATAAGGTAGCCGGAAGACAAGACAATAACGGCATTTGCAGAGGACGTAGCATATGAATAAACAGGTTAAGGAAGCGGTCATGAAAACAAATGAAGAAAAAACTCGGTATACTTATGCCAAACAACGAAAATCTAAAAGAAAAACAGCAAGAAGCAAATTGTTTTACACCTCTGAAATATAGAGAGAAACCATGAAGACAAAAAACAGGAATAAAATAAGAGGAACTACAAGACTCAGCTTGTTAAGGATCAGCAAAGCTTACAGAACGGTGTCACAAGAGGCAGTAGAAGTGATTGTGGCAACACCCCCGTGGATATGATGATAGAAAAAAGAAATAAAAAAACTAATAAAAAAAAGAACCAGTAAAAAAAAATCAAGTTAAGAAAAAAAGAAATAACGATAGAAAGATAGCAGAGACAGTAGAATAAAGGAGAAAAAAAATAGACAAAAGAACTAATCCTGGAAATATAAAAATGGGTAGAAAACAAACCCAAAACGTGCAATTATACAATTCAAATACTGACCGGACATGGAGCCTTTAAAAAATTCTTGCTAAATAAAAATTAAGAAAGACAAAAATCGTATATTCTGTCAGAAAAAAACACACCATAATGCAGAATACACTGTAAAAAAATATTAAAAAAACAAACAAAATGAAAAAAAAGATCAAAATATACATACCAAGAAACAGAAGAACATTTCCAGAGATTACAATAACAAACAAAATTGCAAAGGTAAAAAGAAAAAAAAAAGAAATGTTGAAAGAAAGCAGAATAATAAATATAACAAAGCAAATACCAAATAGTAGATACGCTATCTCAAGGTTGACAAATAACGCAACTTTTGAGATGAACAATGCAGCTTTTTGATAAGATTAAGATGCCATACCTTATCAAGCGCTTTGAAACCTAACCTAACCTACCCCAACAAAATGTTTGCCATCGGCATTTTGTGTAATGTGGGCTATGTAACAATCTTACATCATTTTTTATTGTCTGTGTGCAGTTTGATTTTTAGAAGTTCTTCTATTTCAAAAATGTTTCTATTGTTTTTTCCAATGTCTGTATTGATACATTGTACCTGCTATTTGCAGGAATAAACCCATCTCAGCTGCGTTTTCTGAAATATTAGTCTATTTTTACATGCTCTTATTTGACCTATACATAACGTGTCATAATGGTATATTTCTGTGCCTATTAGCATATCAATCTTTGAACTGACATTAAAATAAGGATTTGCTTACCAATATATTGTGTGATATTTTAAATGTTTAATATTTGAAATTGAGTAAACTAGCTGTGATGCTTGGTAAAACTGTAAATTTGAGATTTGTTGTAAATTTATTTTGTGTTGATTTGCATCAGTTTTAAAACGTGTAAAGTAGTTCCGTTGATACTCTCTAATTGAGTTCAAGCACGTTTATTGCATCTTCAGTGGCATTCAAAAACTGGTTACATTTGTAAATATTGTGATGTTTTTTACATACTATACATGTTAGATAATCAGTGAAGTTGGTTTAAGAATGTGTTTTCCGCTACTATTTGGATAAACCTTATGTGGTTTTGTGGTATATTCTCTATTTACACTTGTTGCTTCCAAAAAAACACATCGTTTTGTAAAAGTATGATAAATTTAATAAACTGTGATTAAATATTGTTGTATTGTAGTATCATATATACTTTTAGCTGTAAATTGTCAATTTTTTATTTCCAAGTATTTTATTTTACTAGAAAATAAAAATTAAAAAATCTTACGTAACACTTACCTATTGGAATTATATTATAACTTGTACATCTATTATAATTTACCCATACGTAGTTGCACCTGAATAAAGCCTTTTGCACACCTATGCTATCTAACGGATCTGGTGCGTAGAGGAAACCGTGGTGGACACCCTGCGAAGATGCGAGCGATGTAGAATGTGGTGGTTGGTGATTATGCCCTGACGTGATAAACGCGGTCTTCTTTTGTTTCAAGCACGTGTTTATTCACTTTATGTTTAAAAGTTACTGTTCATTTTGATTCATTTCAGTGTACATATTTAATTAAAATATGTTGTGTTATTGTATGCAGATAACTTGCGGTTCGAAGGACCATTTGTTGGATTTATATTTTGTTAATGAAACACATTTTATTTGATAAAGTGGTGATATTATAATTAACGTACACTTAAAATTACATGTTTATTTAATTAGACGACACATTACTTAATACTACAGTAAGAGTTACTACAAATCAGGCAGGTCAGCCGTTCTTCTCGCTTCGTTCTATCTACTACTAATATATACGTTAAAAATTACACACAGAAAAGGGTCTCTCTTCAGAATAGTTTTTTTGCGCATTCTTTCGCAAGTAAATAATTGTACATATATTCGGCCAGGTTACACATTCTCTAATATGATTTATGACTTCTGTCAAATGAAATTTTTTTTAAATAATCTATAAATACTATTATCAAGTACCTTTTTCACGTATTTTATTTAGATTCATAATCAAATTAGAAAATTTTAGAAATTTATTTTATTAATCTTATCTTAGTAGTAGTAAATATATTTATTTTATATTATATACAGAGAGATGATTTTATATATACATTGTGAAAATGGTTGGTTGAATATAAAAAAGGCTAACGACCGAGGTCTTTCTGCCTGATCTTATCTTATTTTACCATTTTTGCTTATTACCATTACATTACATTTGTTAAGTTTATATGATCATTAAACATTAATTTGTTGAATGGTTCTTATGTACATAAAATAAATATTTTAATGATTTTTAGTAAACTGAATAAGACATTGTTTTTTGAGCGTTTCTACCTTATTAATAAATAACATTGTCTCTAGATAAAATTTATACAGAAGAAATATTTTTATTTATTTATATTTTTTATTTACAATTTGCTGCTTTTTTCTTATTTATTCAAAATCAAACTTACTTACTGTGCATTATGCGTTAATTTGTATATGCACGTCAAATTATTCTAAAAAAATACTACATTTTATTACTGGCACTAAGTTTTTTCTTCATATTTTAAAACATTACAAAACTTTAAGCAATTGCTGTAGATTAAAATATAAGGTTTGAGATATTTAAATCAATATCTTCTGCTTTTATGTATTGTCATCGTCTTGACAACAATTTAATATTTATTATATAAATATAAATATAAAAGGTTTTCTACCTTACCTCTACTTACAAATTGTGAATTACATATATATGATGTTATGAATATATGAGTAAAGGGAGGTGTTAGTCAAGGTTGTATAGTTGGTGGTTGAAGTTACTATTATGTGTGTCTGGTTGCATAGTTGGTGGTTAAAGTTACTATTGTATGTGTTAGGGGTTATTGGCTTGTGTATTTTTATGTGGTTTAAGAAATGTGTATATGTGTAGAAAAGTATTGTTTAATTGTTTGTTGAGGCATTTGTAATTTTTGTTGTTTTTAATATTGTCTATTTTGTATGCCTCCAATATGCTCATTTTAAGATCTTTTTTGCATTGGTGCATGAGTTTTATGTTGTTATGGTTGTTAAAGCTGTGTTTATGTATGTGTAGATGTTTAGATAAAGTAGATTTGTTGTTTTTAGATTTATGTTCTTTAATTCTGTGTTTTAGTGCTCTGCCTGTTTGCCCGATGTAAGTGGCGTTGCAGTCTTGGCAATCTATTTTATATACTCCAGATTTCATTAGGATATCTGTTTTTTGTTTGTTATTACATAATATGTTTTTGATAGTATTGGTGGTGGAGAAAGATCCTTTGATGTCATATTTGTATAGTAGTTTTTTAATTTTGTTGCTATTGTTATAGTATGTAAGTTTTATATAATGTGTTGTTGTGTGTTTGTTATTATGTGTTAGTGTTGTGTTGATATTTAATTCTATTTTGTGTTTGTGTTTGTTAATTATTTTGTTGATTGTTGTTATGGGGAAATGGTTTGTAATGGCTAATTGTTTAATGGTGTTTAGTTCATGTTGCAGATTGGTGGAAGAGAGAGGTAAGTTAAGTGCTCTATGTGTAAGTGAATGAAAGGCTGCAAATTTATGATTGTTACAGTGGTTTGAGTCGAATGGTATTATTATTCCAGGATTTGTAGGTTTTCTATATATTTTAAATTCTAGTTTGTTAGATGTTTTTATTATTGTGAGGTCTAGGAAATTAATTTGTTTATTGTTTTCTATTTCTAAGGTGAATTGGATATTAGGGTGTAAGCTATTTATGAAGTTATAAAAGTCTGTAATATTAGTTAGTGGTCCTCTAAATATGCAAATAATGTCATCAATGTATCTTTGCCAGAAAATGATGTTGTTGTTGAATGGATTGCTGCTGTTGATGATTATATCTTTTTCTAATGTGTTTAGAAACATATTGGATAATATTACTCAACTATTAACTATATGTGTAAACATTTTTATTAAACATTAAAAAAAAAAAATGTCATTCTGCATAATGTCTTCTGTTTGTTGTAATAATACAAACTACGTTGAAAAACTTCGATTTTGTTGTACAGAGTGCTTAAAAAAATATAAAAATGCAATATTAAAGAACTAATATTTTGTAAATCTAATTTTTTGTAACAATGAGCTTAGATGAAGATATTGACATGCCAAAATTGTTTGTTTATGGGAGTTATATTATAATAAGAATAAAATCTTATTTTGTAATTGAAAACCAAGATTGTTGCTGTCAAGTAATGCTTATGTAACATTACTACAATTATTTGTTAACTAATATGTTTAGATAGATGCTGACCTTACAACAGCGGGTTTACTTAATCAAATGTTACAGTACTAGAGGGATGTCTTATAAATACACAATTAAAGTTTTACACCAGAAATTTCCCGGTGTGCAAGTATCTGTAAATGCTTTAAAAAACTTAGTACATAAATTTGATGTTTATGGTGATGTTCAAAACGTGAAAAAAACAAAAAGGACTTATGATAAAAATGATGCTGCAACAATTTTAGTGTGAGAATAATTTAACAATAATCTTTTAAGAACAAACGCAAATCAGCTGGGCGCATTCAAACCAACCTTTATTCATAAACTTTAAGAAGGCAATGATTCATACCGATTAGAACTCTCTATTAATCTGTTATTATTTAGTAACAAATCTACGTTAACAACAAATTAAATAATCTCTAATCAAAATTGTTGCTTATAAGCAAAAGAAAATTTACAATTTAGTATTTGTATAAAAAGTCAGAAATTTATGAAAGTTAAGGTATAGTGTGCGTTAATCTACAATAAAGTAATTGGTTTATTTTTTCTAGAAAGAAAGCTGAACACAAATTATTATTTAAAAATTCTTAGTGAATACTTTTGGCCTCAATTGGATGAAGACGATTTGGAATTTAGAAAAAATATAATATTCTAGCAAGATGGTTGCCCAGCGGATTGTGCCTTGATTGTTACTAATTGGCTTAATAAGCATTTTTCAAATTGGATGAGTTGCAATAGACCAACACACTGGCTAATTCGGGCTCCAAACCTAACCGCAATAAATTTTTTTCTGTGAGGTTATCTTAAACATATAGTGTATGCTACGGACATGCAAAATATAATTAAGATTTTGAAAAACAAAATTACTGATGTTAGTGCTACAATGACACCAGAGATTTTTTACAATGTTTATAATAAATTTCAAAAGTAGATAAAAAAATTTAATAAAATAGAAAGATTGCAGGTTGAATAAAACTTTGTTGATTGATATTTTACTTACATAATTACTTAAGTTAAGTAAATACAATTTTGTAGAACATTTAAATTTAAAAAAACTTTTTTAATTTTATCATAGTATTTATAACTCTCATGAAAATACTTCTTTTGGATTTTAATTTTTTTTTGCGTATAGAGCAAAAAACATTTTGCAAAAAAGGGCGGATAGAAAAAGATTAAATTATTTCAAACAAAGAAGATTTATACAAGTTGGTTGGATTATTAAGCAAGTTTACGGAAAAACTATTTTTTGAATTAGTAATTTCAAAAGTTTCTAACAAATTGAATTTTTTGCTTTAGAAAAGTTGTGAATAATTTTAAGTTTATCAATACTTAGAATGTGTGACTATTTTGTTAAATATGATTTGCAAAAGTACTATTTGAATGACGTAATCTGAAAGAGCGGTAATGTTCTTTAAATCTAGTTTCAAAATTCATCTTGTATGGTCTATACAGGGTGTTCAAAAAAGAATGTAAAATATTTAAGGAAGTAGTAGTACAAACCACAACAAACAAAAAAATCTTAATAAACATGGGTTATCATAGCAACGGTTTTGGAAATCAATAATTTTTTGCAGCTAATTTTTTTTTTAAATAACGGTTATGTTCTTTTTGTTTTCAATTATGGAAAGCATGTTTTACATGCTTTCATATGCGCAAAATATACCCTAAAGTATTCAGAAAGTGCCGTGCACTACACATTGAGATATCTTAGAAATACTTAAAATTTAAAATTTAAGCTTTATTATTTTTTTGATTGTATGTAATATCTCAAGATTGCATTTTTAAAAAATTTTATTACTAAAAAATTGTCCAAAGAATTTTCACAACCAAAATTTTTTTTCCTAAATTTTTGTGAAGTTTTGCTGAAATTTAAAAGACAGTTTTTCTTAAAAAAAAAGTATTTTATTATTTTTTCAAATATGGATAATGACGTGTTTTTATATGTGCGAAAGATACTATGAAAATTTCAAAAAGTTTATAACTGTTTTTTCTTTAAATGCAGCCTTGGGAAAGTTACAAACGATCAAAAAATGTAAAAAAATGCAAAAATATCCTTATTACTCGAAAATGGCTTAATGGAAAAAAAAATAAATCTCACAAAATCAAGACTCATGTAGAGAAAGGAATTTTTGGTGATTTGATCAAAATCAAATTTTTGTTCCGTACACTTGATATATATATATATATATAGACGCTTTAACCATCAATATGAAGCCCAAAACAGTATGTTGTGTGGATGATACCAAGCCCACTAAAGTTTTACGAAGCCCGTTTTGGGCTTCCTAAAAATTTTTATGTATAATGAACAGATATGAAAAATAAAACTATCCTGTACTTTTTTAGCAAAATTGATTGGGCTTCCTATGTCGGTATACTATTGCAAATTATACACTTATAGTTCATTATATGCAACTATAGAGGGCTTACGTTTTAACCTGCATATACAGTACATATGTTTTACGAATGTTAGGAGCCAATCATGTTTTATGAATTATATGAAGCCCTTAAGTTTGGCACCAGTGCTTCTTTATAAAACAGTCTATTACAATAAACCTCTACTACGTGATAATTCACGTTTATGAAATAATAAAACCAGTTACTTTTTTTTCACAAATTTATTCTTACAAATACAATAATAGCTTTGGCTCTACTAGAGCCTTCTACAGATGTAATAAGTTATATAACTATAAGTAGAGTCAAAACTAGTAATGTATTCGTAAGAATAAATTTGGGATAAAAAACTTAGTAACTTAGTATTATTATTTCATGTTTGAAGAAGTAAATACACAATATATTATTATTATTTTTTAATTTGTTTTGTATGGTTATGTACTACGTTTAAGTAATTGTTTTTTTTATTTTTACTATGTTAAATTTAATGCTTGCATTACTTTCTGAACTTATCAATCCCCTTCAAACAAGTTGTAAGACTCTAGCTATAGCAGTTTTTTAATATTTTTTAATTTTTTTATGGCATGTGTTATCAAATTCAGTGCCGTAACTAGCATGCAAAAGCGTCATTTTGCGCCCTCTAAACTACAAAATTGTAAGGTTTATGTGGTTTTCTGCGCCACAACCAAGCTGCGCCCGATGCGGGAGCACCGACGGCACCGCCCTATTTACGGCAGTGATCAAATTGTCAATTAATAACAACATAATACTGTCCAAAGGTGTTGCAATAGTTAGACTTAATATAATAAACAATTTGTTGCCTATTTGAGCTTTGTTGAGTTGCAAGTGGACTTGTTTGTAAAGGAATATAATATTAAGCAGGAATTCTATAACAAAAGGTCGTCTATAATGCTTATTTTAGAATTCCAAACATTATTCGTACATTGTTACAGGTTTCTCCTTAGATGGTTTTTAAAAGTTGATGCTGATGAGCTACGGTTATAATTTGGAAAAGTGACGTTTTGACCTTACTCCGTTGTCTTGGCATTTAACTGATGTATGCAAGTACAACGTTTTGAAGGGTCTCTCCTTTACTGGCCATGTCAAGCCAACAGCTTTCTAACATGGCCCTCTCATACAATAGAGAGTATTGTATGAGAGGGCCGGGCATTTACATAGCACCTGCTCGATCGTTTTGTCATTCATTTCACATTCTCTACATGTTGGATTATTTCCAATACTAATCGAGTGCATGTGTTTTCTTAGTTGGCAGTGTGACAGTCACAAATAGTAATCGGCTGTCTTAGCATTTGAGATAGTCATTGTTTTCTTTTCCTGTCTATAGCCAGAAATGTCATCCCAGCGTATTTCCAGAGAGATGTGTGTGTGTGTTAATTTTTTAAGAAGTTATTTAAACTTTTGAGTATTAAAGAGGTTCATGGTTCAGGTTCACACGTCATAAGAGTTGACCCTTTACGCGCTAGCTTGTCCGCCTCAATGTTACCTAGTTTGTTGGAATGTCCTTATAACCAGAGCAGCTTGATGTTATTTCTACAGGCTGCTAAAGAAAGGACACGATGACATTCAAAAATTAGCTTCAATGTGATTTTAAGCTTGTTTATAACAATTAAAGCCGCTCTACTGTCTGTTAGAGTTTAGGCACTCTTGCCAGATATTTTGCGAGTTACTTTTTTCATAAGTTGTACTACTTCTGATTAGAAGATAGATGTGTACGTTACTATTGGTAAAGATATTTTGAGATCCAGATTTTGCGAGAAGATTTTCGCTTCAGAACTTTTATTGGTTTTTGGACCATCCGTGTAGATTCTAATTGTATCATTGACCTCGTTCTGCTCATCTTGTTTATGTGTGCGCACGCTGGTTTTTGAAACACAAAGAAGGATGACATGTTATCTGTTTGTGCTTTTAACAGAGGTGTTTTTTTAACAGCCTCTTCCAGGAGAGTTTAGCCCTCCCTGCAGTGTTAAAGTTTAACTGTATTGTTGGCAGCAGGTGGCAATTGTTGCAGTGGTTGCAATTAAGTTTTCTAAATTTTTGCATAAAAATACAAAACTTCAATTTTTGTTGTTGCAAGATAGTTTCTGTAGGTTTAAACAAAAGGAGTTTTATACAAAAAATTATTTAGTTTTAACTCTAGTTAGTTGAAAGGAGCCCATATCTGAAACCATGTTGATGATTTGGCAATAGGTTTTTAACTTCCGTGTGATTTCTGATTTTGTCCAAAGTTATTTTGTGAAAAATGTCTCAAATTTTATTAGATTTTTTTATGAATACAAAAACGTGACGTTAGCATTGTACTTGTAATGTAAGTGGGAAACTTTACAACCTTGTAAGAAAATGCTTTCAAGCTTTGTTTAGGACCTGGTTCTAATTTTGGTTTCAAATGAGGAAACATATTTCTTACTTTAGACGTCCAAACCAATTAACAAGTCAAGCAGAATTAGTACGTTTCTTACAATATTTTATTTTTTTGTGAATTCTTTTTAAGTGGTCTAAATCTTTGTTGTAAAACGGCGCGCATTAGAGTTGTCAGCAAATAATTTGGCTATATTTTCCAAAGTATATTTAAAGTTTCTTTGTCATAAATAAAAAGAAACGGTCTACGCTGATTTTTACACATTAGATTATCTTGGAGAAATTTAGAACGGATTTTCAGCACTGGTTTTTGTACTTTTTTATTGCCTTCTTTATTTTACCATTGAGTTAGTTTAGATTTTTGGCTTATCTGCCTAAAAAATAACCTCATCATTGAACTGGTTTAGTTTGTTTTGGTCAATTAGGTCATAAAATTTTGTTATTTAAAGTTAGATGAGCTGTCTGGTTTTCTATTGAAACCCAATCTATTTTATTTTTGGCAAAACCTGTAGAACTTTCCATTGCTAGCGAGATGAGTCTAGTAAAGTCAAAGATAACGCTGTCAACTCTTTTAAGTGTTTGAATATTAAGAAGGGATGTAATGCTCTGTTCTAGAGTATGAGATAACGTCTAATCGGTCTTATAGACCGACTCTTAACTTTCTGTTCATTCCTCCCATAAAGATTAAAGACTATTGGGCTATGGTCTGAGCTAATGAAATAGTAGTTTAAACTAAGAGGTTTTTGAGTAAAGCAATGTCACAAACATCTACAAGGACCCTTATTTTTTACTAAACAAATTATAAGTATTGACATTAATAATCAATCAAAAAGCTTTACATACATTAATATAAATTTTTTTTTAAATATTATTATGTCATATTTTAAAATTACTTAGTTGTCACAACAACAATTAGGTATTTATACATTTTTTTTTTTTACAATGATCTATATATAGCATTAAAATACTAACATTGTATTATTTATTTAAAGTTATTATGTGATAAATTACTTACATTCAACAGCCACATTTCTTAAAATATTTGTCCGATTGATTTTCTAATATTTTATGCGGTTTAATAGCAAAAAAATTGGCAACACCGTTGGGCGTCAAATCAACCGTAGGCAATATAAACATATGCACTTAGGCTTCGCGATATCCGTGTTGTCTCGTAGGGCTCGCATAACCTGACAAATCTATACAAAATAAATTTCTATATAAACTTACCCCTCGCAAATCAGATATAATTATATTCATTATTAAAGAGTAAATTTGCAAAATATACAGCAAAACTGTTTTTTTTAAGACCGGGCTTCTGGTGGCCTGTAGTGTATACTGGGCTTCGCATCATCCGCGAGGTACGTATATATATGGCATGAAAAATGCTCAGGGGTTTGGTGTTTGATAAATAAATTTGATTATATGTTTCAACAATATTTAATCTTCGGTAAGGGTGAAAAAGTACAATCGTAAAACTTAAACAAATATAAAAATTCTAATATAAGGTACAAAATTAGGGAATGCACAACCAATCAAATAATTATGATAAAAAAACACTTACCTAAAGGCAGGTAATTTATAATAACCAAAAAGGCTTCTAGCTGCGATGTTACTCGGAACACGTCTTTGAAAGGAAAGGACCGCAAATTGACGCAAATAAATATACCGCGGCGCAAGTACATCACAGCATCAAAAAATTATTATTGATGCTGTTTGAGTGGCCTATGCTATATACGTTATTTTAAACCTTTTCTGTCACAACTGCTCCCGAACATCTTCATATGTATAGTCAAGTACTAGGCGTATGGAGATGTTGTAATTTATAATAAACATTAATCATGAATTAAATTTGCGCAAATGACTAGCGTGAAACATACCCCGCTCTTTTAACGTAGTTTGGTCTTCGAGAACAAAAGTAGCCTCACTTACTTGTTTTTTAATTTGGTATGGACCTTTAAAAAGTAACATGAATTTTCTTGTCTGAGACGCTACTGCCGATGACAAAGGGTTAGTTCGTAAAAGGACCAACTCACCAGGCTGGAAAGGAAGATAGGGTCTACCTGGATGTGCGGCTTTTCTCCGATGAGCTTTCCCCATTAAAGTTTCTCGTGCTAGGTAGAGCTTTACGTGTGCATCATAGAACAACTTATCTTTTAATAGAGGATTTGATAGAACAGTCTTAGTAGAACCCAATTGTAGTTCGTTGGGCGTAAACCCAGTCGATTCATGAATAACCGAATTTAATAAACAACATATATTTTGAACCTCGACAGCCCACCTTGTATGTTTTTCGAAACAATATACGCGAAACAGACGCCCGAGTTCCTTCATAATTCTTTCCGACGGGTTCGCTTGTGCATGCCGGACAGAGCAGTGTATTGAATTGATACCAAGTTTCGTTAAACTTGCCTGCCAATTGTCAGCCATAAACTGAGAACCATGGTCGGTGAGTATTCTGTTCGGAAAACCGTACTTGGGAAAATAATCGTTTTTCAGCCGATGAAGAATAGCATCAGTCGTAGCACGTTTCAGCGGGAAAAGCGCAACAAACTTGTTAAAAACATTTAGTACTACACATATGTAAACCACGCCCCCAACAGAAGGTGGTAGTGGACCATATAGGTCCAAAGCAACAAGATCATTAGGACCTTCTGGCACAATGGCTAATTGAGGAGGACTAGGCAGAACCGAATACTTAGTTTTTTGACAAATATCACATGATTTAAGTACACGTTTAACATCCTTATGAAGATGCTTCCACCATACTTCTCGGTGCAACGCTGACCAGGTCTTAAAGACACCAAAATGTCCGATAGCTTTGTGGAATAAGTTAACTATGTAATCAACTTGAGTTTTTGGAATGCACAAGTGTGGCGTATGAAACTCGCCTCGGTTTAGAAATAACAACGTGTCTTTAAGCGCATATCTTTTAGCATAAGGTGAAGGTAGTTCTTGCAGAGACTTAATAATGGGTCCGTAGCATGGATCAGCAAGTTGGTAAGTGGATAAATCCTTTAAAAATTGTTTACATCTAAGCGAGATGTCTTTAGGTTGGTGAAAAACTCTGCTCGTTAAAACATGAAATAACTTATCCATTGGTACCGGTAAATGTGCTGACGGTTGCCGAGATAGAATATCAGGCAAGATATTATCTTTACCTTTTATATGCACTACCGAAAAGTCAAATTCTTGGAGCGATAACACCCATCTGGTAATCCGAGCAGACAGTAACCTGCAAGTATGTAAATAAGTTAGAGATTTATGGTCTGTTAATAACACAAATGGCTTTCCTAACAAATACACACGCCATTTGCTTAACGCCCAAACGACCGCCAGGGCTTCTTTATCCGAAACACTATAATTTCGCTCCCTATCGAGCATCAAACGACTGGCGTAAGATATAATTTTTTTTTCCTGATACGTCCCCTGCCAAAGAATAGCACCTATGCCATAATCGGAAGCATCAGTTTGTACATAAAACGTCTCACTTGGATTTGGGTGACATAATAAGGTTTGTTCAGATAAAATTAATTTTAAATTTTCAAACGCCTCTTGTTGCTTGGCCGTCCAATTCCACTTACATTTTTGTCTGAGCAAAACAAAAAGTGGTTCAGATATTGTAGCAAACTTGGGACAAAACGCTCTGTCAAAGTTACAAAGTCCTAAAAAACTCTGGAGTTGCTTTGAATTTTTAGGAATTGGAAATTCCTTTACAGCTTGTATTCTAGACGGATCTGATTTAATTCCGGTTTCACTGAGAACGTAACCTAAATAATTTACTTGTTTTTTAAAAAACGTACATTTTTTAAGTCTGAAAGTCAATCCAGCCTCCGTTAACCGAGTGAAAATTTGATCTAAATGCTGTAGGTGATCGTCAAAAGTTTCGGAATATACCAAAAGGTCGTCAATGTATGCGGTAGTAAACGGGTAAAAAGCTGGTCCTAAGATCATATCCATACATCTAGTGAACGAAGACACGGCCGTTTTGATACCAAACGGTAACACATTAAAGTGGTAACAGCGTGTACCCACCACAAAACCCGTAAACTTTTTGCTTAAGTTAGTCAAAGGTATTTGCCAGTATGAACTGGTAAGGTCCAGTGTAGAAAGATATTTAATATTTCCTAACCCATGAAGAATGTCGTCTACCGATCTTGGACGTTCCGTATCTACCACCATAACTTTATTCAAACGCCGGGCGTCTAAGCATACGCGAACGCTACCATCCCTTTTTACAACAGTTAGTAGTGGTGAACAAAACGGAGTGTTACTACGTTCGATCACCTCATATGCTTCCATTCGATTAAGTTCGTCTTGCACTGCTTTTCGGTGTGCATAAGGGATGGGGTATGGTTTTACTTGAAACGGGGTTTCGTCTGTTAATCGGATATGATGTTTATATTCTGAAGTACGTCCTGGAACTTCCGAAAATGCTAACGCGTGTTTTTGTAATAGCTGGCAGAAAACTTTTCTATTTGTCTCGCTAAGATGAGTACCCTCCACAATTTTATCAAAATCGTCCGTCAATAACTCATATGCAATTGGTGATGGTGTACAAATAGAATTTCTATTTATGGCGGCAATTTTAAATTTTGGCGGTTCTATTGCATATTCATGTTCATAATTTACCTCCGGAATCTCACAATCAAATTTAGGTAAAACTATAACGTTATTTTCAAAATTGATGTGTGCTTGTTGTATCTTAAGCCAATCAATTCCTAAGATTACCGGATAGGCCAATTCGGGGATTAACAAAAATTCATGTTTAAATGAATGTTTGCCAAAAGAAAATTCTAAATACATTTGATGAGTAATTGTGCGTTAGGATGTACAAAATGCTCCCGTGACTCTTACACCACTAACTGGAAATACCACAATATCTTTATGCAAAATACTAATTTGATCCCAAACGTTTCTGGATAAACAACATAAGTCACTTCCGGTATCAATTAAAGCTGGAAATTGCGCACCGTAAAGAGTAATTATTACTGATGGTGCATGTAAATCAATTTCGTGGCTAAAATCGCAATGTTTGTCAACAATCTCATTTGGGCGAATTAAGTTTGGATATGTGTCTTTGTTAGTAGCCCCATGGAGGACCGTGACCCCTGGGCTTTCGAAAATCACGGTTTGCCGTTTCCCGACCCGAAATTGTTCTTAAAAGATACACGATGAGGACTCGGTGATCGGTTGTTATGAAAACGCGAAAAATTGTTGCCACGGTTATCTTTAGATTCGTTGTTGTTTGTGTAACGAGACACCCTTCTCGTAGTTTCATAGAAATCGGCTTGCCTTATTCGTTGCAAAGCTTCATCAACGTTTTGCGTTCCAATAAGCAAAGATGCAATATGTGAAGGGATCCCCCGGCTTATTATAGCTACTAATACCGTTTGGGAATATGGCGGATCTAAATATTTTGCCATGGCAATACCATTTAAAAAATATTCTACAAACGAACCCTTTTCATATCGGCTTGTCTCCAAAGAAAGACGTGCTTGGGATTGCTTTATGGGATCCCAGAATTGATTTAAAAATGAGTTTTTAAATTGATCATAACTTATGAAATTGTTTACAAAAGCATTGGCCCACGGTCTAGCATCATCAATTTAACTTTCATTTAAATAATGTTTTAAAATAGAAAACGGTATATTAGGAATTAAAGGTATCATTGAATCCATTTTTTGTATATAATCTTTTAGGTGGCACAACTTATCATTACTAAACTTCGGTAAACATTTTAAGTAAAAACTTGAGTCGCGAATCATTTGATTGGTTGTTAACAATTGGTTTACATTTGTATTATTAATTCTATCATTTTTTACAGGTGGATTATAATGTAAATTACTAAAAAAACCATTATTGTAAGTGTCATAATTAGTTGAATAATTGTGGTTATTAATTGGTAAGTTATCGAAATGTTCGCGGGTATAATAATGCGACCCATCATTTATATTTGCATAACCAAATTCCGTTGTTTTTTTACGATTAGGAATAAATAAATTCTGTTCACGAGGACAAGGATTATTATAATCGCAAAAAAATTCACTGTGATTGTTTTTGTCAATTTCAGTTTCTTTTGTTTTTGAATTTATTTTATTTATTTGATTATCATTTTTATTATTGGGAAAAGTACTGGCTAATAACTCACAGATAAATGGTAAATCGGCATGTCCTGATAATGGTTGCGATGTAGTACGACAAGGGCGAGAAATACCTGGATTAATTGCGGCGGTACTGGCTGGTGACTGGCGTTGTAATCCAGCGGCGCCTTCCCATGCACTGCGATCCTCTTTTTCTTGCTGTAATAATTCCCTGGATGCGGCTCCCTGGTCGGTGCCGTCATCGTCCGAGTCCACGCGGTCTGTGAAATCCTTTCGGGATCCTAGAAAACTGCCCAGCAGTATCATGGTTTTCCTTACGGTCTGTGATATTGCTGCGATGATTCGGAGTCCTGGAATATTCTTCCGCTGCATCGTAGGAGTCACTTATATCGCCGTTATCCTTATCGGTGCACTGCGGCGGTATTTTAGGAATTGCTCCCGTGTTGTTTATGGCTCTCTGAGTACTGCTCCTTGTCTGCACACCATCTTCTACGTCCACGTGTTGGGATGGCGTTCATTTTGTTTTACCCATTTTATTGTTTGAAATATTTAAACAAATTTATTTTTATTCGAATTGATGATTTAATTTAATCAGCAACTCGGCTCACGTGTTGGGCTCCAAAGATGTGGCATGAAAAATGCTCAGGGGTTTGGTGTTTGATAAATAAATTTGATTATATGTTTCAACAATATTTAATATTCGGTAAGGGTGAAAAAGTACAATCGTAAAACTAAAACAAATATAAAAATTCTAATATAAGGTACAAAATTAGGGAATGCACAACCAATCAAATAATTATGATAAAAAAACACTTACCTAAAGGCAGGTAATTTATAATAACCAAAAAGGCTTCTAGCTGCGATGTTACTCGGAACACGTCTTTGGAAGAAAAGGACCGCAAATTGACGCGAATAAATATACCGCGGCGCAAGTACATCACAGCATCAAAAAATTATTATTGATGCTGTTTGAGTGGCCTATGCTATATACGTTATTTTAAACCTTTTCTGTCACAAGACCAAAGTCGTTAAAAGAATTCAGTAATCTTTTAATTGAAAAACATTACAAATGCGACGCAATTAATCTAAGTTTGAGGAAACTAATATCCTTATATTTAACTCTGTATAGAAGTCCAGATAGCAATTTTAATATTTATTAATATATCTGTAGAAAAATCAAAGATGAAAATGGAACTAATAGATTTACTGTTATCATATGACGTAGAGCCAAAGACGAGGTTTTAAAACTGTCTAACTATCATTTGCGTTTGTATAATAGTATATAATAAGTGCAAAGAACATTATAAGAAATGTTTAAAAAAACGGTTTATCATTGAATCATAATATGCAATCAATAAAATTCAATTTTATAAAACAAATTAAAACACCAATTTACCACAGAAACTTTAACAGTGCCAGCAATACTACAAAATTTATTTTTAGTTTTCTTAGTTCTCATAAGTGGAGTACAGCAATTATCAATAAAAACTTTAAAGAAAAATAGGTTAGGTTGTGTTTTAAATTTAACCTTAAAAAAAACAAATTAATTTATAATTATTATAAATCTATTTATAAAAAGTATTGATTTTTACAAAAAAAAAATCATTTTAACTGACAATTCCTGATAATATGGACAAAACCGCTTGGGCTATCATAAATAATGTTATTGCGTTCAACAAACCCAAAAGTGTTGTTAGTTTAAGTATTAACAACAGAATTAAAATAAATCCAGAAAATATTGCTAACCATCTTAACAACTACTACGACACCACTTCTAGAACCTTCTACTTCTATCATAAACGAATCGTTAAATTATATCTTTTCAAATATTTTAAATTAGCAAAGATAGTTCCCGTGTTCAAAAAAAAAGATAAAAATAACGGAAAAATTATCAATTTTGAGCACTTCTGCCCTAAAGAAAATTAATTGTTTATAAAATTTCAAGTTTTGAATGCAGTAGTATATATGTTGGGCAGAGTGGACGTTTTGAAACACGATATACAAAACATTTTAAGATGAGGGTACCAAAATCTGGCGAGAGCTTGTAAGACGGCCTGAAAAGAGAACAAACGAACGATTCTAGAGTAGACAGAAGTGGTCGCATCGGCATGATTCTTCCGTTTCTGTTACTACTACTTAATTTAACATTATTATTTACGTATGCAATAAAAATAATTAATAATATTAATAAAGAATAAGTATGTATAATGCATATAATACATATTATATTTATAATCTAATAATTTAATTTATTAGTACGGTAAGACAGCTTAGTTATAGAGCGTTGGCGTAGCACTCCAACAGTCCGGGGTTCAATCCCCGAATATGACTAAAATAATAACTTGCTTTTTATCCGCTGAAGTGATTTAGAAGTCACTTAATAAACCTTTGGTTCCATCAACCCTCTTTGTCGTAAGACTTCTGAGGCAATGTAAAATAGCTGTAAAACAAACAATAAAGAAGATATTGCTAAATAGTAATTTTGTTATCATATAACAAGAACGACAATTTTTTGTAGAAATTTTTGTTTGTTTTTTTTTTCTACCAATCAAAATAAAAAATCATTATTTGAAATTTTGAATTTTTTTACTATTTTTGAGATTTTTTTTTGGTTTTTTTGTCAATCAAACAAAAGTTAAAAAAAAGTTAAAAATATGATTTATGAAAATTTGGAAATTTTATTTTTTTGGCGGGTTTATAATTAATGTAATATTTTAGAACTGATGATGGCCTAACCGCCGAAACCGGTCTTAATATATAAAAATAAAATCAGCACAATAAAGTATAAAATTTTTATTAAAATACCTTAACCTCAATTATTTTAAACTGTGCAATAATCAGAAACAAATACTATAAAAATAAATATTTTGTTTAGAAAGTTATATTCTTTTTTAGAGGGCTGCAATGGATTTTGGCGCCCTTGCTTGCTTCTAAAGTAAAGTAACACAAAAATCTTTAGCTAGCAGTATATACCTTGCTTACTTCTAGCAATGTGCATGATGAATAGCCCCGTATAGTATTATTATTGACTAGTTATTATAATATGACTATAACAATGCTTGGCCTATGCAAACACAAAAACACGCCCCCAATAAATATACATGTTGTCGTCTTCTACAGGATTTGCTAAAATTTGTCGAAGCGCTACATGCGAGCAACGCGTTCAACTAAGTTTTGACGCACGCATCCTATATATAATATGTAATTTCCCAAATAACTTCAATCATCATCAACATATTGATTTGAATTTTGGAATTGATAATCAAGTAATTGTTTTCTAAATAAATTTTTATAGTAAATTTATTCATTTAGAAGCAATAATAAAATTTTGAACAAATCATATTATAAATTCTCATTTAAATACCTTCCCCAAAATTAATAAAATTAAAATGTTACATAACTGTACAAAAGACACTAAGCTTAATCTGTTAGAAACCGCTAAGATTTACAAAAAACAATGCAATCTTCTTATTAACTTTTTGAATGAGCAAAAAGATTAACTACAATATAAATTACCATTTTTTAAATCTTTCCAGACCATCAGTAGTGCAGTTTTTTTGGCTTTTTAAAGTTGAAACTCAAGTCGTGATCTTTTGTTTTTATTGATATTATTTAGTAATATATATTTATATCAATAAAGTATTTGTGGTAAAAAACTTAGTTTGTGTTTTATTTTATTGTTAGAGAGTATTGTGGCTTTTAAAATAACAACTTTTTTTATCAGTGCAATTTTTTTAATAATATGCAATATGAATTTTGAAAAGTCAAACCGACCTGGAATGCCATCTTAAAATATCTAGAATATCTTTGTAATGATCTTGATAAAAAGACAAAATGTTTTGGTATATTTTTCAATTTAACTAAAGTTAGTTGTTAACCATCAAATATAACTAAATATACTATTTAGATACAGGATAAAAGTCACTGCATTGAATTTGATTAGAAAAAAAACTAACTATGTAAACATTGATAATGTAATACTTCTGTGTTAGATCATCCGTTATTTATTAAATTATATATGTAAATAATGTATATTTAGAGAAAGGCATTTTCAGACAGTACCACTATTTTTATATCATCAAAACAAAAAGATTATGCCGTATTTAAATCAACCAAAGTAATCTCAAATTTATGCTTTTATTATAAAATAAATGATTTAGTTGTAAACTCAAATAAATTTACGTTTATAAGATTTAAGCCAAACAGTTTAAACTATAACCATTCTGATTTGATACAATGTAAAAATAAATTAATAAAACAACTTACAAATTTACACAAAATTTTTAAGTGTTATTATAGATCAAAGGGGAATTGGAACAAGCACATTGACTATTTATGAAAAATAATTAATTCATTTATTTAACGTCGGTTTATTTCTGCTGTTAATGCTAATCACTAACTCTAAAAGTTTATGAATTCATGAATTTCAACTTAAATTATTGTGGTTCATTGACGTGCACGCTACATCGAGGCAGTACACAAGATATACTAAAGTTTATCTTCTTATCCGAAAAAAAGCGTACTCATCACAATACATTTTTTTTAACCAGAAAAAGGAGTCAAGTACGCTAAACACTACAAGTTATTCTACTAGACACACATTGAGTCTCTCATATCTTATTGTATAGTTGCTTGGGGAATAATTCTAGTAAGGTTAAAAGAAGTTTTAAATTGCAAAAACAAATAGTTTGAACAATTACAAAGCCAGCTTAGGACACACATTGCAAACTATTATTTAATATAATGACTATTTGTAAAAACAATTTGTCAAATTTGAAAACAGTCAGCCACTACAGATAAACATATAACACAAGACATGGACACACAATATTAAGTATACTAGCGCATAATTTACATTTGTACAAAATAAATCTTACTTCAAGAAGATCAAACTCTATATCAAGTTGCCAAACTCAATCGAGCAGCTGAACAAAAAAAACTTTAAGGTTATGTTAAAAAAGTGATTATCAAACAGAGCTTAATACAATTGTTTTTGTTTCCGTAAACTCTAATTAATTCACTTTTTTTTTAACCGTTTAAAATCCATCTGAATCAACTTTATTCTTTTTGTTATTACTTAGTTTTTAAATATCCGTGACTTTGATTTTTGTATCAGTATTAAGATATTGATGGGTTTTTTTTTTACTTTTTTAATTTTTTTATTAGGTATTTGTTTATTATTTTTATTTCTAATATTTTTGTTTTTAATATTTACAGTTGGTTTTAAATACTTTTGATGACATTTGTTGGCTGTTTGATGTTTTATGTATTGAAGAAAATTGCAATTGCTTATCCTGGCTAGTAGAAAGATCCTTTTTTTGTTTTTTTTTTCA
Source organism: Tachinus rufipes (assembly GCA_963932245.1). Classification (NCBI taxonomy): domain Eukaryota; kingdom Metazoa; phylum Arthropoda; class Insecta; order Coleoptera; family Staphylinidae; genus Tachinus; species Tachinus rufipes. Next base: position 74,011,871 of record OZ010743.1, read on the forward strand.
TAGATAGAATCTCAACCTGCATTATTGTTACTACATATTTTTAGTTAATCATTTAATTTTTATTTATTTAAAAATTATTTTTATTAACATGCGAGTTATAAATAATTTGTTTGTTCCACTTACTTGAATTTTTAATTTTAAGTGATGATTGCGTTTTTTTTTTTAATTTAAACAATTCACAAACAAAACACAACACTTATATTGTCATTTTTAACTTTTACAAGGCTCTTCTAAGTTCAGATATTTACTTGTCGGCGGCGCTATCTTTAATCTAATATAATTCATGTTTATAAAAAAATAAAACAGTAAATTAATATATTTTTTATAAACAATAATTTTAATTTAAGTAATGTTACGTCTCATAATTTTTATGGTTCTGTATTTGTGTAATTTTTGTTTTATTTTATTTTATTTTTTTTAATTACAATTTAATTTCTTAATCTTACAAAACAAAATATTGGTTCTTTTTGATTGTGATTTTTTGTTTTTGCAAAGTCACTTAACATTTAGTATTTTACGTTTTTTTTTTTAATTTCAATATTTTTTTTTTTTATTGTTTCTTTTATACTCATTATAGTTGCTACTACTATATTGACTCACTAGTTTAGTTTAGTTTAAGAGTATAATAAATGTTTTTATAACTTAAGCAAAATCAAAAAAACAAAGTTTTTTTAAAAAAATTTCAAAATTATGTTTTTAGAAACTTTGCTCAAAGTATTTTTAGTCAAAAATTTTAATATATTTTTTGAATCAGATAACATAAAAACTTTTTTTTTTGTATAAATTTTTTTAATGGATTGCAAAAGATTTTTTTGTCGAGCTGCACTGCAAATGACAAATGACAAAATAAATATTATTACAAAAATTACAACACAAGTTACTAAAGCATATGATACTAATTTAATTAAATGATAATATTTTTAAAAACAACTAAAATTTAATTAAATTATATTTTTTAGTAGAACCAACCCAAAATAAATAAACGTAAAAAACCTGAGAACAAAACGACAAAAGGAAAATAAGATATAAACTATAAAATAATTAAAATCCATTTTAAAAAAGCAAGAGCAAAATGTAAAACAATAACAGTCCAAAAAAAAAAAAAATTACAAAAAAATTTAATAAAAGTAGCGGGATATCTAAAACGGCTACATAAAAGAAGACAAAAAATAAATAAATTAGAAAATATAAATACACTAGACAGGTATTATCAAAGCTATAACATAATTAGATAAGAGTTTGATAAAGCACAGAATTAAAGAATAAAAACTCACAAATAGATATAATATCAGTTGAAATTATATAACATGCAGAATATAATAAAAGATAGATTATACAGATTATTTACCTAAATATATGAGGAGCACCATTGCCAAAAATGTAACAATTACTCTTTGTGAGAACCATAGAACCATAGAACTATAAGTATAAGCGGGGTTTAATTGCCGCATTTTGATAAGGGCCGCTAATAGTATTGTTATAAAAAAATATTATTAGCAAACATTACATACTAAAATTTAATCACAACTACGAGAGTATTGGTGCATTTTTTCTTTTAGAAAAATGTTGACATGTACAGCGCCGTTTTTAAATTAACATTGGTTCTTACAGGACAAAACGCCAACTAACTCAATATCCAAACAATAGGATTTCATCATTTCATCTCTTATTTTATATGTTGAATTACATACAATACTCTATGCCTTTATTTTTTGGGTTGAATATTTGCAGTTATATTTAACGAGTAAAAAATTAAGAAAGCACTAAATAAAAACTCCACATTTTAAAAATTAATTGCGTAGAAACAACTTATGGCATATAATGTGTGAAATTTTTATTTAATTATATTCAGACGTTTTTTGCCGAGTTTAATTCTGTGAACTCTTATATTAGCGCAACTATATTTTCCTCCTTAAGAATAATTAAATTAATTAAAAAAAAAAAAAAAAAATTGAAAACAGAACATGATAGAATGGGGTAGTATTTTCAACTTATACATGCAATTGACCACATAAGAAAAACATATTAACATTGGAAAGTAGTATCTATTACATCATCATTCAGATTTAAACTATAAAACGGTATATACTATAAAAGTTAGAGCAATATTGTTCAAACAACTGAGTCATCAAAAACAACGGATACTAAAACATAAATTTTAATTTAAAAAAATAGATATTTTGTACTAGTAGAGTCAATTAAACTAAAGGTTGGGTCTCCGGCTTTACATAGATCAATATTAATTTGTGTTATTGTCATTGAAACTGCAGTTCAAATACATTAAATCTAAGTAAGCTTATTTCTTATAATATAATAATACTAAAGGAAGTAATTATATATTTTTACCCAAACCCCAACACGTTTTAATTTTATTTTTTTAAGTAGTAATATAAAAAAAAAAAAACATATTTTAGCAATTTATTAGAACAAACATAATTGTAACTATTGTAACGAACTAGTTATAAATATAATTATATAAAAATCGAAAAATAATTGTACATTTATATAAATAACAAAGCTTAAAAAATATAATATTTAAATTTTTGAATTAATATGGTGTTTTAACATGTATCCGCAGCATCAATTCAATAAAATAAAATCATGTTTTATTCCGAGCTATTTTACTCATAATATCAATATAAGTTTTAGCTTTATTATTGCCTAGTAATGTTCTATACTATTTTAATAATTTCATACTATACAGAAGCTTAAAATAAAAATTTCATAAAAATAAATTCAACATATATTAAAATTTATACGGGTTTATAGCCGCATTTCGCCCTAAGCAAATTTATCCTAGTTTTCAGTTATATTTAATAAGTATGTATTTTTCTTCTCTCTCGTGTTTTTTGTATATTTCAGTTTTCTGCGGCTACGTGTCGCGATTAACCCCCAGATGCGGCATCAGTTCTCATGGTGAGTCTGTATTCCGTCTCTGCTTTTGCGCCCTCATATTTATTTCTGTATCAACTTTAGCAGAGTATTTTTTTGATCATTTATTGAATACCAATTTTGTAGAATGCAGCTGGGGATACTACAGATATTCAATAAAGAACACTTCCCTTTCAAATAAATTCTCAGGCGATTAATAAAATCTATACAACCTACACATTATGTTTATTTCATATTTTTATTGTTACTTAAATAAAGTAAAATTAAAGCATTACATTTTTTTAAATATTTTTATATATCTCCAAGAGATTACTGTACGTTGTATCAATATAATGCAATATTTAATTTTCTTGTAAGTTTAGATAAAATCAATAGTAACCTCATATATTGTATATAAGCAGTATTTTAATACATGTTTTATTTTTATAGTTGAACAATATTTAACCACATTATATAATCGATAGATTTATACACGTAAATTAAAGAGCACGCTCACGGTTATTAAACTATATTAATATATAGTTTTATCCGGCAATAACAACAATAAAGTAGTATTGATCGAATTGTTCATGAATATTATATTATGTTTGCGGGCACAAGACAATTCTAGTACGTAGAAAAATTGTAGCTATCTTTCTTGTAAACAATACATAAATGGTTTGAATCTACGTTTAACTGATTACACTACTGATTAAATTTTACACAAAACTGAACGTACATGCAATATTGGAATAAAGTTTATCTTGTAATGTATTATTAAATTTAAAAAAATATTTGTGAAGTCAAAATAATGAGTTGAACAATAGCAACTAAATTTATTTTTTTATTTTTTGTTTATAATAAAGTCATCATGAAAAAACATTAATTTTTATCTTTGACGCATAAATAAAAATGGTTTTTGTTTTATTAGTATGACAAATAACCAAATTAAAGAAAACAAAATTTAAATATTGGCCAATAACAGTTAAATTATAGTATTAATTGCATATAAACAGTTATCACTTATTAATGTGACATGTAAGTGCTTTTATCTTTTCATCGCTGGCCTACATTCAGAACATTTGATAATAATAACATATTAAATTACAGAACAATAATTTTATTGTAAATAAATATCAAATTGTTCAGTTTTCATTTTTAATGTAATATTAACTATAACAAAAAAAATACAGTATTTGTTTTGACATTACAAAAATATTTTTTTAACTTCAACTTTCAGATAATTAGTTTTATACACTAAATATTATTTAAATTATTTATTATACAGGGTGGAGCGCGGCACTTTGCTTTTTGAAAATCAAATAAAAATTATTAAACTTTTAAAATATTAGTTTATTTAATTTTTCTTGTTTAACACTATAAGGGAAATTTTAAGTAATTTGGTTTTAAAAAGTGTGTCTGGCAAATATCGTTCTTTATTGCACAATAGAAAAGCCGTTTTCTAACTTTTTTATTCACTCTTTTAAGCTCAGCATTAATAGTTTTCTTAGGCTGATATGCCGAAAATCCAAACTAACTATTCACTTTTTCCAGCATCTCGACAAGTATAGTGGCAAGTTCAGCCCGAATATTGTCTTGTAGGTCTTTCACGATTCAGGGAAGATTGCTGTACACTTTTGATTTCAAAAAAACATCTAAAAAAATTACATAAGATTAAATTAGAAAACCGTTTAGGCCAATTGAGATTTTCTCTGGGAAAGATGGGAGGTTCAGAAAAAAATTGTCATAAAAAGTTTATCAAACTCTCGATGTATGCACCATCTTGTTGAAACCAGGTACCCTTTAACTGCATTGCTTCAAAAGCATGCTGAAAAAACTCTTGGAACATGATCAAGTAACGTTCCGAATTCACGATTCTGCACCATTATGCTAAAAAAAATACGAGCCAATAATGACTACTTTTAAAATGACGCAGTACACAGTGACTCAATTCAAGTAAAGAGACCTTTTGTAAAGTTTTTGTGTTGCTCCAATACTGCATATTCTGTTTGTTGACGCAACCACTGAAGTAGAAATGTGCTTCATTAGAAAAAAACACATTTGCGTCTCAAGGAAAGGCGGCGAGCTAGTTTTTACAACATGTTTGTTGCGTTACATAATCCTGTGCTGACAGTTGTTAGACCATAACCAATTTATACGGACGCAGATAAAATACATTATGCAAAATCCGGTAAAAAGAAATTCTTGAAATGCCAAAAGCAAAAGTTTATTTTTGAATAGATCCTTTTGGAGATTTCTGTTCTGCTGCTCAAACTCGGTTGGCGTTTTTTAGTGTTGTTACTTTTCTCTGCGGTCCTCTTCTTATTGATGACACATTTCCTGTTGTTTTAAACGCATATACTCAACTTAAAATTGATTGCCGTCTAAGTACACAACCACAAAGGGGAACTGCAAACCGTGCACGGAAAAGACGCTGCACTGCAATAATTGAGAGGGCATTTGAAAAACAGGCTTCAACGCAAAATATGCGTTTTTCTACTAACCACTGCTGTGTTCAACTGAGCGGAACTGAAACAAAACTTTTCATTTTACCCCATCCAAGGAGGCCGCCCTTCACTTTTTTCAACTATGTAGGCAGCACTCTTCTCGAAATAGCAAAGAGCCCTGTGTAAAATAAATTTGCAAAATTTGTCTTCAATCATGTTTTTTTGGCAATTATTGTTTACGCAATTTCCTCCAGTACTTTTTAAAAGTTATCAAGTTTTGTGGCAGTGTTGTTATTTAAAATATAATGTTTTTTAGGTAACAAAATTACAGGTAATTTTTTTAATTTTATTAAAAAAAAAACAATTAACTTTTAAAGTTATATATATATATATATATATATATAGGTATATATATATTTTTATTTAAATTTATTTTCCGATTATCCCGCGTTTTCTCTTTGAGTTGGACTCGACGTTTATATATATATATATATATATTGTGACAGAAAAGGTTTAAAATAACGTATATAGCATAGGCCACTCAAACAGCATCAATAATAATTTTTTGATGCTGTGATGTACTTGCGCCGCGGTATATTTATTCGCGTCAATTTGCGGTCTTTTCCTTCCAAAGACGTGTTCCGAGTAACATCGCAGCTAGAAGCCTTTTTGGTTATTATAAATTACCTGCCTTTAGGTAAGTGTTTTTTTATCATAATTATTTGATTGGTTGTGCATTCCCTAATTTTGTACCTTATATTAGAATTTTTATATTTGTTTTAGTTTTACGATTGTACTTTTTCACCCTTACCGAAGATTAAATATTGTTGAAACATATAATCAAATTTATTTATCAAACACCAAACCCCTGAGCATTTTTCATGCCACATCTTTGGAGCCCAACACGTGAGCCGAGTTGCTGATTAAATTAAATCATCAATTCGAATAAAAATAAATTTGTTTAAATATTTCAAACAATAAAATGGGTAAAACAAAAAGAACGCCATCCCAACACGTGGACGTAGAAGATGGTGTGCAGACAAGGAGCAGTACTCAGAGAGCCATAAACAACACGGGAGCAATTCCTAAAATACCGCCGCAGTGCACCGATAAGGATAACGGCGATATAAGTGACTCCTACGATGCAGCGGAAGAATATTCCAGGACTCCGAATCATCGCAGCAATATCACAGACCGTAAGGAAAACCATGATACTGCTGGGCAGTTTTCTAGGATCCCGAAAGGATTTCACAGACCGCGTGGACGATGACGGCACCCACCAGGGAGCCGCATCCAGGGAATTATTACAGCAAGAAAAAGAGGATCGCAGTGCATGGGAAGGCGCCGCTGGATTACAACGCCAGTCACCAGCCAGTACCGCCGCAATTAATCCAGGTATTTCTCGCCCTTGTCGTACTACATCGCAACCATTATCAGGACATGCCGATTTACCATTTATCTGTGAGTTATTAGCCAGTACTTTTCCCAATAATAAAAATGATAATCAAATAAATAAAATAAATTCAAAAACAAAAGAAACTGAAATTGACAAAAACAATCACAGTGAATTTTTTTGCGATTATAATAATCCTTGTCCTCGTGAACAGAATTTATTTATTCCTAATCGTAAAAAAACAACGGAATTTGGTTATGCAAATATAAATGATGGGTCGCATTATTATACCCGCGAACATTTCGATAACTTACCAATTAATAACCACAATTATTCAACTAATTATGACACTTACAATAATGGTTTTTTTAGTAATTTACATTATAATCCACCTGTAAAAAATGATAGAATTAATAATACAAATGTAAACCAATTGTTAACAACCAATCAAATGATTCGCGACTCAAGTTTTTACTTAAAATGTTTACCGAAGTTTAGTAATGATAAGTTGTGCCACCTAAAAGATTATATACAAAAAATGGATTCAATGATACCTTTAATTCCTAATATACCGTTTTCTATTTTAAAACATTATTTAAATGAAAGTTAAATTGATGATGCTAGACCGTGGGCCAATGCTTTTGTAAACAATTTCATAAGTTATGATCAATTTAAAAACTCATTTTTAAATCAATTCTGGGATCCCATAAAGCAATCCCAAGCACGTCTTTCTTTGGAGACAAGCCGATATGAAAAGGGTTCGTTTGTAGAATATTTTTTAAATGGTATTGCCATGGCAAAATATTTAGATCCGCCATATTCCCAAACGGTATTAGTAGCTATAATAAGCCGGGGGATCCCTTTACATATTGCATCTTTGCTTATTGGAACGCAAAACGTTGATGAAGCTTTGCAACAAATAAGGCAAGCTGATTTCTATGAAACTACGAGAAGGGTGTCTCGTTACACAAACAACAACGAATCTAAAGATAACCGTGGCAACAATTTTTCGCGTTTTCATAACAACCGATCACCGAGTCCTCATCGTGTATCTTTTAAGGACAATTCCGGGTCGGGAAACGGCAAACCGTGATTTTCGAAAACCCAGGGGTCACGGTCCTCCATGGGGCTACTTACAAAGACACATATCCAAACTTAATTCGCCCAAATGAGATTGTTGATGAACATTGCGATTTTAGCCACAAAATTGATTTACATGCACCATCAGTAATAATTACTCTTTACGGTGCGCAATTTCCAGCTTTAATTGAGAAGAGACTTATGTTGTTTATCCAGAAACGTTTGGGATCAAATTAGTATTTTGGATAAAGATATTGTGGTATTTCCAGTTAGTGGTGTAAGAGTCATGGGAGCATTTCGTTCATCCCAACGCACAATTACTCATCAAATGTATTTAGAATTTTCTTTTGGCAAACATTCATTTAAACATGAATTTTTGTTAATCCCCGAATTGGCCTATCCGGTAATCTTAGGAATTGATTGGCTTAAGATACAACAAGCACACATCAATTTTGAAAATAACGTTATAGTTTTACCTAAATTAGATTGTGAGATTCCGGAGGTAAATTATGAACATGAATATGCAATAGAACCGCCAAAATTTAAAATTGTCGCCATAAATAGAAATTTTATTTGTACACCATCACCAATTGCATATGAGTTATCGACGGACGAATTTGATAAAATTGTGGAGGGTACTCATCTTAGCGAGACAAATAGAAAAGTTTTCTGCCAGCTATTACAAAAACACGCGTTAGCATTTTCGGAAGTTCCAGGACGTACTTCAGAATATAAACATCATATCCGATTAACAGACGAAACCCCGTTTCAAGTAAAACCATACCCCATCCCTTATGCACACCGAAAAGCAGTGCAAGACGAACTTAATCGAATGGAAGCATATGGGGTAATCGAACGTAGTAACACTCCGTTTTGTTCACCACTACTAACTGTTGTAAAAAGGGATGGTAGCGTTCGCGTATGCTTAGACGCCCGGCGTTTGAATAAAGTTATGGTGGTAGATACGGAACGTCCAAGATCGGTAGACGACATTCTTCATGGGTTAGGAAATATTAAATATTTTTCTACACTGGACCTTACCAGTTCTTACTGGCAAACACCTTTGACTAACCAAAGCAAAAAGTTTACGGGTTTTGTGGTGGGTACACGCTGTTACCACTTTAATGTGTTACCGTTTGGTATCAAAACGGCCGTGTCTTCGTTCACTAGATGTATGGATATGATCTTAGGACCAGCTTTTTACCCGTTTACTACCGCATACATTGACAACCTTTTGGTATATTCCGAAACTTTTGACGATCACCTACAGCATTTAGATCAAATTTTCACTCGGTTAACGGAGGCTGGATTGACTTTTAGACTTAAAAAATGTACGTTTTTTAAAAAACAAGTAAATTATTTAGGTTACGATCTCAGTGAATTCGGAATTAAATCAGATCCGTCTAGAATACAAGCTGTAAAGGAATTTCCAATTCCTAAAAATTCAAAGCAACTCCAGAGTTTTTTAGGACTTTGTAACTTTGACAGAGCGTTTTGTCCCAAGTTTGCTACAATATCTGAACCACTTTTTGCTTTGCTCAGACAAAAATGTAAGTGGAATTGGACGGCCAAGCAACAAGAGGCGTTTGAAAATTTAAAATTAATTTTATCTGAACAAACCTTATTATGTCACCCAAATCCAAATGAGACGTTTTATGTACAAACTGATGCTTCCGATTATGACATAGGTGCTTCTTTGGCAGGGGACGTATCAGGAAAAAAAAATTATATCTTACGCCAGTCGTTTGATGCTCGATAGGGAGCGAAATTATAGTGTTTCGGAAAAAGAAGCCCAGCGGTCGTTTGGGCGTTAAGCAAATGGCGTGTGTATTTGTTAGGAAAGCCATTTGTGTTATTAACAGACCATAAATCTCTAACTTATTTACATACTTGCAGGTTACTGTCTGCTCGGATTACCAGATGGGTGTTATCGCTCCAAGAATTTGACTTTTCGGTAGTGCATATAAAAGGTAAAGATAATATCTTGCCTGATATTCTATCTCGGCAACCGTCAGCACATTTACCGGTACCAATGGATAAGTTATTTCATGTTTTAACGAGCAGAGTTTTTCACCAACCTAAAGACATCTCGCTTAGATGTAAACAATTTTTAAAGGATTTATCCACTTACCAACTTGCTGATCCATGCTACGGACCCATTATTAAGTCTCTGCAAGAACTACCTTTACCTTATGCTAAAAGATATGCGCTTAAAGACACGTTGTTATATCTAAACCGAGGCGAGTTTCATACGCCACACTTGTGCATTCCAAAAACTCAAGTTGATTACATAGTTAACTTATTCCACAAAGCTATCGGACATTTTGGTGTCTTTAAGACCTGGTCAGCGTTGCACCGAGAAGTATGGTGGAAGCATCTTCATAAGGATGTTAAACGTGTACTTAAATCATGTGATATTTGTCAAAAAACTAAGTATTCGGTTCTGCCTAGTCCTCCTCAATTAGCCATTGTGCCAGAAGGTCCTAATGATCTTGTTGCTTTGGACCTATATGGTCCACTACCACCTTCGGTTGGGGGCGTGGTTTACATATGTGTAGTACTAAATGTTTTTACCAAGTTTGTTGCGCTTTTCCCGCTGAAACGTGCTACGACTGATGCTATTCTTCATCGGCTGAAAAACGATTATTTTCCCAAGTACGGTTTTCCGAACAGAATACTCACCGACCATGGTTCTCAGTTTATGGCTGACAATTGGCAGGCAAGTTTAACGAAACTTGGTATCAATTCAATACACTGCTCTGTCCGGCATGCACAAGCGAACCCGTCGGAAAGAATTATGAAGGAACTTGGGCGTCTGTTTCGCGTATATTGTTTCGAAAAACATACAAGGTGGGCTGTCGAGGTTCAAAATATATGTTGTTTATTAAATTCGGTTATTCATGAATCGACTGGGTTTACGCCCAACGAACTACAATTGGGTTCTACTAAGACTGTTCTATCAAATCCTCTATTAAAAGATAAGTCGTTCTATGATGCACACGTAAAGCTCTACCTAGCACGAGAAACTTTAATGGGGAAAGCTCATCGGAGAAAAGCCGCACATCCAGGTAGACCCTATCTTCCTTTCCAGCCTGGTGAGTTGGTCCTTTTACGAACTAACCCTTTGTCATCGGCAGTAGCGTCTCAGACAAGAAAATTCATGTTACTTTTAGAAGGTCCATACCGAATTAAAAAACAAGTAAGTGAAGCTACTTTTGTTCTCAAAGACCAAACTACGATAAAAGAGCGGGGTATGCTTCACGCTAGTCATTTGCGCAAATTTAATTCATGATTAATGTTTATTATAAATTACAACATCTCCATACGCCTAGTACTTGACTATACATATGAAGATGTTCGGGAGCAGTTGTGACAGAAAAGGTTTAAAATAACGTATATAGCATAGGCCACTCAAACAGCATCAATAATAATTTTTTAATGCTGTGATGTACTTGCGCCGCGGTATATTTATTCGCGTCAATTTGCGGTCCTTTCCTTCCAAAGACGTGTTCCGAGTAACATCGCAGCTAGAAGCCTTTTTGGTTATTATAAATTACCTGCCTTTAGGTAAGTGTTTTTTTATCATAATTATTTGATTGGTTGTGCATTCCCTAATTTTGTACCTTATATTAGAATTTTTATATTTGTTTTAGTTTTACGATTGTACTTTTTCACGCTTACCGAAGATTAAATATTGTTGAAACATATAATCAAATTTATTTATCAAACACCAAACCCCTGAGCATTTTTCATGCCACAGTCTTAAATTGATTCTTACTTATATAACTATTAGCTATGTATATAAATATTTCAAGAAAAATGGATTGATAAATAATATCCGCATATACTAATACTATTTATATTTGTGTGGGTAAACTAATGTGCAGAAATGCAGAACACATTTTTATTAGTATCCACAAATACTTTTAATTTTTCTATTTTATTTGTTAAGCTGAACATGTTCTTTTTGGAGATTATTAAAAAATTTAAAAAAACGGGTATTGCTACTACATTGCAGATTTGATTTTTACTATCAATTTAAGATGTATTTTTTTTAGAGTTGTTTTTGTTTATTATTCCACATGTGTATTAGATGTTTATTGTAATTTGTATAAAAATAAATGTCTATATTATTATTATAATTACGTAGTAAAAGTCACAATTGTCAATTATATAAAATTGTTGTAATCATTAGCTAACGCTAATAACATCAGATTTAACTAAAATATTAGTAACGGAGCTACCACAAAACTTTAATCCGATTGGCAACGTCGGAAAGGCCTTCTCCGTGCAACTCAACTCAAAAACTTCTAACTGGTTTGTTTTGATCAAATGTCAATAAATTTAAATAAAGTTTATAAATAAATAAAGTAGCAATATAAATGAAATGAACATAGAAAATATGAGAAAATATTTTATTTAGTAATTTTATTTATAAGTATTCAAGAAAAATAATATATTATATATTGTGGAGAAAATCCTTAAAAAAATCATAATTTTAACAGTAATTAAAATGCTGAACTTTGCGCTTTTTATCAAGTACTATGTAAAATAAAGTCAATAATAAATTTAAAAAATTATGACATTTTGACTTTGTTGCATATTTCATTAATATTTGATTTTTATGAATATTTCACCAATTTTTAGAAAACAAATTTTTAAGTTACTGCAGTTATGCATATTAACATAAAAATATCTCAAAAATTAAACATTAATTATGTTTACTGTCAACTATTCAATTACAATCATTAAATAAAAAACAAAGATAATGTTTAAAAATATATATATATATATATATATATATATATATACATATATATAAAACATGTGTTGCTCTTTAAAACCTAAAGTTGTTTTTAACACCCTGTATGTATGAAGTTATATTTCGACACATTTTACATATTTAATTTTATCAAAAATTTAAAAAAATAGAATTGATATATATTTTGTTTTTTGATAAAAGCATTAAACTATCATTGTTTATGTTGCGTATAGTTGCATTTTTTTGGCATATTTTTGCTATTTTTTATTGAATATTTGCAAGCATATTTCATTGTTTTTAAGTTGCTATAATCCGGTGTCTAGTTATTCCAGTCATAGTGCCCATTTTTCACTTGAAAGAATTGCATAAAACTACTGTCGTTTTAAATTACACAATAATTTTGATCCAAACTCAGATAAGTATTATAAAACCATTTTTGATATTGAATATTATTTTCTTCTTCTTAATTTTATAGTTTATAATTGTTATTTAACAATACCAATATTTTAAAATTGTATTATTGTAATTTTTATTGTTTAATTTGCGTACTGATTTATCAAATGTCAAAATAATAATAATTATAATATAATAAATGTAATAAAATAATAATCGACGTTTGATCCTATTGTAATAAACACCTCAGAAACAATGTTTTATACGCACAATAGCTTAATGGCTCTGATTAATATTTCTATAAATCCACAGCGACAATCTGTTACATTTGCACAAAGCGTAAACTTTTTTACACGTCAAAAATACAAAGTTAAACGGTGTATTGTGTTGCGACACGCTCTATTGAGCGATCGGTGATGTTTTTAATATATTACACCGCCGCTAATGATGATGCCGCGCTGTCTCGGCGTTGCTTTCTTCAAAATGGATTTGAACCGATTTACCTAATGTGGCAATGTTTTTAGCGAAAATTGAAAAGCAGTCATGCATACCGCCACTCTGGAAAATGACAACACCATGTTACTGCAAGACGCGCACTTTATAATGGGCTTTATCTGGAGGCAGCGATAGTTTCTGTACTTAATAGGGTGATGCCAGAGTCGAAATGTCTCTATTTGCATGGCCGTGGGTATCATGGGCTATCACGTTTCGGACGTAAAGTCGCGAAAAGTGGCATTCCCTGTGCATATTAAAGCCATATAGTGTGCGCCCGTGTCTCTGTGTTTAAGCTCATTTTCTGTTACAACTCATGAAACTGTTTGCTAATATAAGCATTTGCATGGGTCTTTTCAATTTATGCATTTACACTACATAAAGTTTCCACTACCTAGTTGCAATATATTCAAAGCATATATAAGTTTATATATTTTACAAAACACCCAATTCTATTTTTATGTTTTACTTGCTTTAAGTTTTGTAAAGCAAATAATATATACTTTCAACAACTTACGTTTGTGTATGTAATAGTGTAGTATCAAAATAATTGCACATACTATAAAGCAACAGATAAAAAGAAAGATGAAAGACATTATTTGCAAAACCATCAAATCATTATAAAACTGCATTTTGCCGTTGAGCTTGTCAAATTCCGTAAGTGAATTTCGTGTACTTTTCAAAGAACGCAAAGCGATTAATTCATAAATGTCACACTATAATAATAATAATAATAATAATAATAATAATAATAATAATAATAATAATAATAATAATAATAATAATAATAATAATAATAATAATATCACTTTATTCCAAGAGACCTTATATTGGTACAGTCAATTTAAAAATTAAAAATAAATACATAATACGAATATGTTAAAAATTAGACACATAAATGTAAAAATATTAAAAATAACTTACAATTAAAATCAAATCTTAAAAAATAATTTATAAATAACCTGATAAACATATAAACAATAATTTATCTATCAAATTTCACTTAAAAATTCATTATAACTTTAATATCATTTTTGTACTAATGTAGATTTAATACTAATCTTAAAATTAGACATATTTAATTTTTTAACGTCAGTTGGTAGTTTATTATACGATTGTATGGATACATATATAGGGCATTTTTTATATTTTGTTAACTTGTGTATTGGTATTTCTAATGTCATTTCATTTCGTGTATTGTAGTTATGAGTGCTACTTAATGTTTTAATGTTAATAATATTTTCTTTTGCATAAAGTAAAACGTTATATATAAACAGCGAAGGTAGAGTAAGTATACCTAAACTTTTAAACAATTCCCGGCAAAGAGTTTTACTAGATTTATTTAAAATATAACGAACTGCTCGTTTTTGTATTTTAAACAATCGAATTGAGTCAGAGCCCCATACTAATATAGCATATGACATTACGGACTGTATTTTGGCATAATAAAACGTTTTTAATATAGATATATTTACAATGGGCTTTAGTTGTTTAATGATGTAAGAAAAAGTGCTTATCTTTTTACAAACTTTATCTACATGTGTATCCCACTTGCATGATGAATCAATATATAGCCCCAAAAATTTTGTGGTATTGCACTCTTTTATGTTTTGTTCATTGCATTTTATTAACAGACTTTCATCATGTTTTTTATTATTTATGTTAAATCTAATTGCACTTGTTTTTGCAGTATTGACAGCTAACCCATTATTTTTACACCACTGAGTCAATTCACTCATATTTTCATTAGTTTTTCTAACTAATTCATCTTTGTTATTGTCACTTATTAATAAAGAGGTATCGTCTACAAATAAAACAACATTTTGATTATTAATATCATTAATATATACAATAAATAACAAAAGTCACAAATCAAATCCTTGTGGTATTTAATTCTAGTTTGTGAGATTTTTCATTATTTAGTTCAACATAATGTGCTCTTGACGTCAAATAGCTGCGGATCCAATCTGAAATAACTCCTCGTACACCATATCTGGTTAGTTTTAATATTAACCGTTCATGATCGACTAGATCAAACGCCTTAGAGAGATCAACAAAAATTCTTATATTTTTTTGCCCTTTGTCAAAAGTAGAATATAAGTTCTGTAAAAATTTATTTATTGCTAAAGTTGTTGTTTTGCCTTTTCTAAATCCAAATTGTCTTGAATTAAATAATTTATATTTTTCAAAAAAATGCATTAATTTATTGGCCACAATTTTTTTAATAATTTTTGAGTAGGTACTACAAATATAAAGTGGTCTATAATTATTTGGATCATTTTCTGTACCTTGATTTTAAATATTGGCACAATTTTTGATATTTTCAACTTAGTTAGAAATATTCTTTGGTTAACAGAGTTGTTTATGAGTTTAGCAAGCGGTTTTGCAATTGACATAGAACATGATTTCAGAACAAATGAATTAATCTCGTCAAAACCTGACGATTTTGTATTTTTTAAAGATTGAATTACATTATGTATTTCTTCAAGATGGTTGCGACGGTTACTATGTGGTACTTCATATTTAATAAGTAAATAAAACAACTACTATGTTTTTACTACTAATTTTAGTGGTAAAAACATAGTAGTTGTTTTATTTACTTAATATGTACTTCTGTTTAAAGCACTGGTTCAAAATAAAAAGTATTTTTATTTTCGGGTATGTTTATTCTGTTTAAATTTTTATTGTATGTTACAATTTTATCTGCTATTTTATTAAAGTACTTGTTAAAATATTACACAATATCCTGTATGTTACTTATGTCAACAGCTTCTGTTTTAATATGAAGTTCTCTAATTACTGGCATTTGTTTTGTTTCCTTGTTAATAATTTGCCAAGCGCTTTTTGTAATATTTTGTACGTTATTTAATATAGAAGTATTGTACATCCGTTTAGCATTTATAATAACTGTTTTATATATCATTTTATACTTTTTATAAAAGTTTATGGCCAATTGATCTTTGCTTAATGTTAACTGATATAAATTTTTCAATTTTTGTGATGAAGTTAAAATTCCTATTGTTATCCTTGGTTCCCGAGTTTTCCGAAAAACACGATGCTTTACTTCAATTTTTGGAAACATGTAATCAAAATGATAATATATTGTATTATGTATTAATCAAAAATTTCATTGGAGTCTTCTGTATTATTAACATTTTGCCATATTTCGTTTTTCATATTTTCACAGAATTTGTTTAAAGCTATAGGGTTAAGCTTTCTTATATTTAACTTATTTAAACTTTTTAATGTATTTAATTTTACCCTTTGGTATAATACTAATTGTTGTACATTATGACCAGACATTCTATTAAATATGACTCCACCAACACAGATTACTGCTTTATTTACGCAAATGTTGTCAATACAGTTATTTATACGAGTAACACTATATATTTTTGGTATCATGTCAAATTTGTTTAATAAATCTAACGATTCTGTTGTTTCTTTGCAATGTTGAAAAAGATTAATATTAAAATCACCTAATAAAATTATACATAAATTATAGTTTTCACTTTGTAGTTGGATTGCAACAAATTCAAAATCCTTTTCAATACAAGTTTCAGTCAATTTTATATTAGCTATTAGCTATATTTATTTGATACAAAAATTAAGACAAATTTCTGTCTGCAATAATAATTTGCAACATAAAAACCACTTAATGCAATTGCACCAATTTGATTTTCTTGTAAGAAGTGTTCGGATACACAAAAAACATCACAATTAATGTTGCTCAAAAATACTTCTAAATCACACATTTTGTTAGATAAACCTTGTACGTTTTGATGGAGAATAGTAATCTCTATTTTTGTTTTTTCTATATCTTCTGCTGTTGATTTGCCCATAATCTTTTCCACCAACAAAAATTTTGTTTTTCTTGAATAGTATCTATGTTTGTTATATTTATAATGTTGAATTTGTAAATTAATCAATTCTATTTGCTGTTGCGTTAATGTAGATTGAGATAATATTGTATTTGAGTTCTGTATTGTATGTTGATGTACTTTTCTAGTAGGTTAAGGTAATCTTGTGATTGGACTCTTTCCTGTATGTTGATTTGTTCTACTCTCAATGAAACATGTGCGCGTTCCTCTTGATGTTCCAAGTATATTTGTGCTGCATAATGAACAGTCGCTTTTTGTTTGATGACTAATAATTGAGTTTATATAGCGTGACAGTACATTTTGTCCTATTTTGTTAAGACTATTCTTGTTTTTCCAGTTAAAATGTTTTTTTTTTTTTAATTCATTAACATCTGCATAAAAAGTGTTATCACATTTTTCACATACTTGTTTGATGTGATTATTTATATGTTTAATAATATTATTGTACTCTGGATAGTCATATCGATAAGGTATAACTGTTACTATAATATGCATATTTGTGAGACTATTTATGTTACTTTTAATGCTATTTTTAATACTAATAATATTTTCTGAATTATAACAATCTTTTATGTCATTGGATCCCGCAATTAATACTATGGCATTGTCTGTCGTTGTTTGACATTTTTTCTTATTATTAATGCATTAACAACTTCAGAAAAGTTGGCTTCTGTTTTAACTAATCCACATATAGCGTATTTTTTATCTGGTGGAGAGTTTAACATAAGTGGAGCTATGTTTTTAGCATAGCCATCTCCTATCACTCAAATGTTTTTTATTTTGTTATTACAAAACTTAATTGTGCTTTTATTTTTTGTAAGTGTACTGTTAAGTTTATCAGCAGTAATATTCTTTAAGTTTTTGTTTTGTTGTTTTACATTTTCCGTTTGTGTGTGCACCGAAATGAATTGTAGAAGTTTCTTTTGTAATATGTTGATAAACATCATACTCTGTATTAATTGTCTGTGTACTTTTAGGTATGTCTAGTATAATGTGTTCTGTTGTCTGAGTATCTACGTGGGTTACATGTCTAGTTTGAATATTTGTAATAGTATTTGTGAGGATTGCAATAACTTTATTGTTTTTTTTTTTTTTTTTCTAAATCTCGTTCTTTATTTGTTAAAAAATCAACGTTTTCTCTTAAATTGTCATTGTCGCTTTCTTTGTTAGCTAGCTTGTTTCTCAAGTCACTTATTAAATCATTGTATTTGTTATCATTTTTTACGTCATCAGAAACAATGCTAATATTACTAAAATTACTTAAATTACTTTTTTTGTTATTTTGTACTTCATTTCGGTTAGTTTTAATTATAGTTTTTGCTAAACGTTGGCTTGTCCTTGGAGCAACATTATCTTCTTTCTTTTTATTCATTTTAGTATTTTAATATTAAAATTTAACAGTATTAAAAAGTAATTAAAATTGCAAGTGGTAATATGAAAACAAAAAAACATATAGGACAGGGATACATTAACTTCACACCACAGGGTCTGTTGTGGTGACTAACAGTTTTTACAAAAAAAAATATGGGATTGTATATATGTGATATGATACCTATAGATTAAATTAAATAAGAAATGAGAAATTACTTATTAATGACGTATAAATAAAATATATAATAAATTTAAATTTAAATATAAATTCAAACAAGAATTTCTTATGCCGAGTATTGATATTTTAATATTTCTTACTATTTTTTCTTCGGGGACGTTGTCCGTGAAAATATGCAAATCATAATGTACAGAAAAATCTTTTAAAAATTGTTTAATTGCTTTTAAAAAGACTTTTTTATAATTTTAACATCACAAAACAAACACTAGACACTTTAAAATGCATAAAATCACTTTTAATAAAATAAAACACAGTTTTTTCACTTAAGTTTTGCATATACTGTAGAGCCGAAACGTACGTTACCGCAGTTAGCTTGTAGTACTTGTAACAAACTAAAAAAATATCTAATAAATCTTGTAAGAGTAAAATATCAAAAATGACTAAGCTTTACAAATATATTTCCCAAATATGCATACAAAAAATTTAGCAAATGTCTTAAAAATTATATCATATATATTTACATGGTGTAGATTAATTGGCGCACAAACGGGTAACTTTGTAGACCGTACCAAAAGAAAATGAAAATGAGGCCAAACAAACTGTTTCTCAGCATTTTAGAATTAAGGTTTTTGTTTTTTTTGGCACGGTCTACAAAGTTACATGGCGTTTGTCCGCCAATTAATCTACAACCTGTATACAGTTAAACCACAAAGATGATTTTGCAACTTAAAAATTTTAGGTCAAAAATGCACATACAATGTTTTGCAATTGTAACAACAATTTGTTAAACAAATGAATGATGATGACCTTTACTATAAGAAAGTTAAATATAAAATAAATAAAACACGTTTAGTATGTACTATATCATAATAGTATATAGTGTCAAGGTCCGAATAATGAATAAAGACTATTAAAAAACAAAAAAAAGAAGTAGACAAACAGAAAAGCAAAATCTTTTAGATGTGTTAGTTTGTATGGATTATGATTTATTAATTTGGGGATTTAAGATCAGAACTTTTAAGATCAAGACACAAAATAAACTGTCATAAAACAAACAAAAAATTATATACAAACTGTACCATATGTGACATCTAGATACCCGAGAAAAACATGTGATAGAAGATGATGTTATAAAATGTCAAGTTGTAATAAGTTGATAATAAAGTCAGTATAATTATATAATGGTTCATAATTAAAATACAACACATGGCGCAGTCAAAACAGCAATAATCATTAAGTGGGGAAAATAGTTGCGCTATTATAAGGGTTCACAGCATCAAACTCAGCAAGAAAACGCCTGAATATAATTGAATAAAATTTTCACACATTGTATAAGAAAGTTCAATCTGTGTCCTCAAATTTGTAAAAATTTTATGCGATAAGTCGTTTCTTTGCAATTAATTTTTAAAAAATGACGTTTTTAATTAGTTTTTAATTAATTTTTCACTTGTTAAATATAACTTCAAATTTTTAACGAAAAACATAAAGACATAGAATATTGTATGCAGTTAAACATATATAATGAGTGATGATTAATCTTATCGTTTAGATATTGAGTTGGTTGGCGTTTTATCCTAGAAGAACCAATTTTAATTTAAAAACGGCGCTTTACGTGTCAATATTTTTCTAGAAAGAAAGGTTTACCAATATTCTCGTAGATGTGATCAAATTTAATATGTTTCCATAACAATACTACTAGTGGCACCACAACAGGACAGGGCGACTAAACTCGGCAATTCTCTAGAGTTAAGAATTATTGGCAAATAAATAGAATCTAGTTGTAAAACTAAGTCAGACTAAAAGTGAGGTAATGAAGTCTATAAAACCAAACTCGTTAAAAATGCAAGGAAACGTACATGAAAATTGGAAGCAATTTAAACAAGAATTTGAAATATCTTTAACAGCAGTTAAAAAAGATAACAGAAGTACCAAAGTAAAATGTGCATTGAAGTTAATTGTAATCGGAAAAAATAGATTACAGGTATATAATAATTCTCAATTGGCTGAAAAAAATAAACTTAAATATGAAAATGTCATACAAGCATTTAAAAGTCTGATAACTAAGATCACTAATGTAGTGAACAAAAGATACAAATTTTATAATAGAATTTAAAAGGGTGGCAAAACGTTTAACGAGTTTTTACAAGTGCTAAAACTTTAATTAAAAATTTTGAAAACAATTATATGCTAAGAGATAAATTTGTACAGGGAGTTTATAAATGAATGGGATTATGTAATCACTTTAAATATGCCGCCTTTTTAAAATCGTCCACTATACTACATATGTTTTCATATGTTTGCTTGACAGCTGTCAATGTTGATCTGTCAAAACAAATAGTTTAGTGAACAATTTAACATAAGCGGCACATTTAAAGTAATTACATAATCCCATTCATTTATAAACTCCCTGTACTTGGAATAAACAATTAAAAAAATCAAAAAAAGCTTAAGAAGTAAAATTTAAACTTGGAAAAGTTGATCAACATATGCAGAAATGATAAAACAATGCAAGAGCAAATACAAAATATACAAAAAAAGAGTTCTAACATATATCTAATTAAAAAAAATTGTAAATAAATCAAAGAAGAATACAAGTGACAGCAGAAATAATACAGAATAAGATACATTTAATGGTAAAGTGAGCAGAAGTGATTTTAAGCAAAAGTGTAATAAATGTAATAAAAATCATGCTTTTAAGAACTGTCTAGCATTCGATACAAAATGTAATACATGTAAACAAATAATCATTTGCAATTGTTTGTAAATAAGTTAAAACAAAAAAAAAATACAAAAGAACCCATGATCGTTCAGGCACAACTAAATTTGCCGTTTCAAACGGTTGCATCAGATATTCTTGAATTTGCAGGGAAATCCTATGTTATACTGTGCAATTATTATTCTGAATAGATTGAATTAGTAAAACTCAAATCTAAAACAGCTGAAAAAATAATATTTATTTTTAAAAATATATTTTTAATTCACAGTATACCTCAAAAATTGATTGCAAATAATGTGCCTTACAATTCACGCAAATTTAAAGAATTCAGTCACAAATAGAATTTTAAATTAAAAACAAAGTTTATTTTACCAACGTGGAAACGGGTTGGCTGAAAAAAGTGTAAATATTTTTTAAAAACTTGTTAATAAGGCAAGAGAAAAAGACATATACATAAAATTAATGATGGTGTAATTTAGAAATACGCCTGCAGAACTTTTGTTTAATAGAAAAACCAGGACAGTTTTGCCAATTTCAAATCGTTTATTAAAATCTAGAATAGCAGATATAAATCATAAACAAACGTTAATAAAAAATACTTTAAAAAATGAATATTATTATGATAAAACGGCTAAAGTCAACAATAATAAATAAAAAGAAAAAGAAAATATTGTATATAGTTAATAATACTAGAAAGCCAGAAAAAATTGTTTAAAAATATAAAACTCTACAATCATATATCATCAAAGATGAAAGAGAACGTATTAAAAGGAGGTATACAATTGATTTGAGAAAGTCATATTTAAGTTCTAATTTTAATAATGATCATTTAAGTAACAATGATAATATTGAAAAGGTTGTTTACAATGCTGTTGATAATATAGTAATTCCTAATAATAAAATCGATATTTAAACGCATGATAAAATAGTTAGCCGTTATGGTCGAATAATTAAAAAAACAAATAAGTTAGGTTTATTGTTTGTAAAATTTTAGTTTATAAGAAATAGATTAAAGTTTGATAAAGATAGATGAATCATATGAGACATTTAGATACCCGAGAAAAACATGTTTTATAACACATAGTCGCAGGTTTTTAATTGATAGCTTCATGTTATCACGTGTAAATCACTGCGGATTGTTTATGAGTAGTAATTCATCAGTAAAATTCAAATTTTTCTTTTTGCGTTTTTTGCCAGCTAAGCTAATTCATTCTTTTTCTCATTTTGTTTAAAACTATTCCTTGTTTTTCATTTATTTCAGGTCTAAGTATAGGCTATATCTTTATTAATCTTAGCAAACGCTCTCATATTAAAATTATTGCTAATTTAATTAATCGCAATTACATCAAATTTATGTAGCAACGCATGTACGTTTAACCAATATTCAAATTTTTAATAAACAATATTGCCCTATTTAAGCGCCGCGGCGCCAAAGTTAGATCCGAAATCGAGATTTGGTCTACGTGTTCCTGATAGAAAAAGCCCTTTTATTATATTCTTATACATTATTTGATGTTTATTCTAGAGAATTGTAATATTTTGTTTATGTTTAAATTTTTTTAATAATTATTTTATAAACTTTGAGTTTTGTATGAATGTGAGTGAGAGTGTGAATATTATAAATTGTAATGATTTCTGTGGTATTTATTTGGATTATTATTATTTTATTGCATTATTATATGTGTTAAGGGTCGGTATTAAATCAATATATCTATGTAATAAAAAAAAAAAAAAAATTATAACAACAATCAAAAAAGTGCATATAAAATAAAATCAAAATACAGTCCACTGGCAATTATCATTCTATTCATGGACATTCTACCGGATAAGAATCACCATTTGATCAGTACGTACGTAGCAAGCAATGCAGAGCGAGAGACGCATAGTCGGATTTACGATTGCATTCGAACGCTCGGGACTCAAGCTTTCCTAGCGGCATCGTCAACACATAACAACATAAAATGACAGAAGAAATTCTAAAATTGTTACAATCACAAGAAGTAAAGAAGGGTAGCATAACAAAAGTAGCACAAATTGTAGATATCCATGCATTGAATAGTAGAGCAAATAAACTACTAGAATTTTGGAATAGATATGAATTAATACAATCGGAATTAGAATGTATAGACCCAGAAGCATATAAAAACGATAGAGAAGAATTTGAAAATGCATTTTATTTAACAGAATCAGCGCTACAAAAGCAAGTTATTCTATTCACAAATCAACAAAATTTAAATTCACAAGTTTCACATCAAAATTTGTCAAATTTAAATGGATCAGTTACGTTATCAGAAATGAATATACCACAATTTGGTAGCGATTATAAAAATTGGAAAAACTTTATAGACTTATTTATAAAACTAATACATCTTATCCTTTAGTGCCATACTCGCTACGAGCGTCGGCACCCCTCACGTATGTTTGTGGTGCGCGATAATAGTTCCACACAAACATACGGGACCTACAGTTTAACGTGGAATCCGAACCACACCACTAGAGGGGTTTACTACGCAAATACTTTGCTGGTTTGCCATTGTCTTGCAAAGGAGACGACCGCATCGAAATATATTCGACAAATTAGATATTGCCGCTGCCGGGAATCGAACCCGGGCTGCCTGCACAACAGTCTTTGCACGAGACCATTGTGCTACGGTCGCCTCATAATAATACATAAAATTTTATATTATCAGTTATACAAAAGTTTTATTATTTAAAGTCACTACTAAAACACGAAGCACTGTAAGAAGTAGATGCAATGACAGTAACAGCTAAAAATTATCCAATAGCAAAAATATTAACAGATAGATTTGACAATAAAGTTCACAGAATTACTGTATACATGAAAGCATTATTCGAAGCAGCACCAGTTGGCAAAAATGTTACTAAACTTTGAAAGTTAATTACAAACACAAAACAGCGCATAAAAAATTTAGAATTACTTAGATTACCAGTTAAACATGGAGACGCAGTAGTCATATATATAAAGGTTTAGTTACCAACATTAGAACAATTATCCAAACATTTGGAGAAAAGATGTTTTGTTTGGGAAGATTGGAATAATACACATCTCATAAAAGACAAGACAAAGCACAAATTTAACAGTTATACGTATTATGTATCAGAAACAACCAAATCATTAAGCTTACAAATGTTCTTAAATTGTAAAATGTGTCATAATGCTGATCATAAAATATATCAATGCAAAATGTTTTTAGAACAAAAAGTACTTCAAAGAAAAAAAGCTATAAAATCATTGCAACTTTGTTACAATTGTTTCGGAAGCAATCACACAACAGCACAATGCAGATCATCACCCATATGCAAAAGATGTCATTCCATACACAACACTCTTTTTTACATTGACTATCAACGGTCACAAGCGCACTAAGCCTAAGACTCATGCACTACGTCACCACAGCAGGATGTTCACACAGTTTATCAGAACGATATACCATTATGTAATAAAACAAGTACGTTATATAGCACATATCTAGACATACATAAAAACAAATTTGAATGCAGAGCGTTACTTGATTCTGAATCACAACCCAACTTTATTACTAACAAACTATGTGAAAAAAAAAGGTTAACATATTAGAAGCATTTATATATTAGTAGCAGGACTTAGTAAAGCCACAGCCAATATCAACAAACTAACTGTTGCATTATTCAATCACGTTACAATATATATCATGCTTTTATGTCATGTTTAGTCTTAGCTAAAATTACCGAAAGAATGCCTAATATTTTATTTGATTACAAAATGTTAAGGATTCCAAGGAATAAGCCATTCGAGATCCAACATTTAACTCAAATAGAAAAATAGATAAGCTCATAGATTCCAGCAATTTTTGGAAAATCTTATTTCCAGAACAAATTAAGCTAGGATACGGACTACCCGTATTAAACACAAAATTGTTATTTAGGATGAGTTTTATTAGGCAAATTGCAAAACCCAGTTACAAAACAAACGATTTATCAGTTAATATTAGCAATCAAATAAGTCAATTTTGGAAAATAAAAGATTATCTACCAAACATGTATCATTCAACAAAAGAAAAATCATGTGAATCTCACTACAACAGAACAACAACAAAGAACAAAGTTACAAAAGAATAATGTATTGAAAAAACAATATACAAAATTTTTGTACAAATACAAACAATTAGGACATATGATATTAGATACAGAACCAAAAAAAATCTCAATTAATCAAGGAAATTTTTATCACACCATCCAGTAGATAAAAATTAAAGATTAACAACCAAAGTCAGGGTAGTATTTCCTGGCTCAGCCAAAACTAGCACAGACGTATCATTTAATACTGTTTTATTGATATTACCAAATATTCAAGATATATTATCTTGAATATTTGGTATTTCAATTTTGATTAGATTTAGGAAGCAGAAATTTGTTATTACAACCAATATAAAGAAAATGTATTGTCAAATACAAATGCACGATGATGATATTAAATACCAAAAAATTCTATGGCTAGAAAATGTTAACAAAAAGATTTTTATATGGATGAATTATTAACCGGCGCTAGCACAATTACTAAACTCACAACCTTAAGCGATAAAATAAATAAATGATTCAAAATTACTTAAATCTATTGATAATCCAACAAAAGATTTACTAATATTACTAGAACCTACGCAAACAACAAAACAATAAGGTATACAATAAAATCCTCATCAAGATTCAATATTGTACTCTACTAAAACATTAGGTAAAATTGCTACAACAAAACGACAAATATTAGCTCTAGTAGCAAGATTTATAATAATTGTTAACGCCAAAATAATTATGCAAAGTTTATGGCAGTTAAAAAGTGGTTAGGACAATCCAGTTTCTCAACAGCTTACCGAAAAATAGAATCAAATCTCACAAGAACTTTATTTAATAGAAAGTATCAGCATACCCAAAAAATTAATAATTGATAAACCAATAGAATTACAATTTCTTACTCAAAACTCAGAACATGCTTATGGCGCTTGTATTTACTTAAAGTTATCTGATAAGCACAATAACGACTAAACGGTATTGATAAATTTAAAGTCAAGGATCATTCCTCTTAAAAGGGTTTGTTTACCGAGATTTAAGCTTTGTGAAGCAGTTCTTTTAGTCAATCTATACCAAGCTACTATACAAGCATTAGACATTTAGTTTGATAAAGTTTATTTTTGATTAGATTCCAGTATTACTTCAAACTTTATCAATACATTATGTCATCAGCCAATGTTATAAGCAGAAGACAATTACCTAGTCAAATAATATATAATGAATTATGGTGGACAAGATCAACTTGGATGAAACAAGATCAATCTACTTGGCCACTTGGAAAGTTTAATATTAAAAATATCTATGGAAGAAATTGAATTGAAGCTATAAATTTTCCTAAGCTTTCATAATTCAATAAATTTAAAAGCCTATAGGTATATAATATTAATTTTGCAACTCCGGAATTACAAGTGTGTAGAGTAACTCTCGCCCATGTCAAATGTATGGCTTTTGCCCGCACATTTAAATGAAAAGTTGTTTTACATGCAGAATAATCAAATTTAGAACAAATCATCATAAAATAATATTACGGTTTATACCTACTGCCTGGTCGGGGTTAGTAGATATTGTTAGTAGTTAAGTTAGGAAGTAAATAAATAAGATGGTCCCAAGCAGAAAATTTGATCTTGAGCCAATCCTCTAAAGCTAGATTTAACTTCTCTAAATAAAGTATTTCAGACTCAGGTCATAGGAGTTTGGGTACGCAAGGACACTACTACTCAAAAACTGAACCTGTTTACCAAAAGCCAAATTCCTTGCAAGATATTGGTTTTGTAATTTTATTTATTTAATTATAAACCACTTAGTTTTTGGCGTATGGCTTTTGTTTTAATATTAATTTATTTGGTATATATACTCTTTATGTTTCTTGTCTTGTGTTATTTGTTTAATATATTTCATTTTTCATATTTATTTATCCTTTACGGTGCACACATGTTTGAATTGTCTCAATTGTTTGTCTATTAGTTTTTTATTTATAAGTTTGATTGTAGGTTTTGTCTGTGTGTTTTGTTCTTTATTCTGTTTTTTTTTTTTGTTTTATTTACAATGTTTCTTAAAAATCTTATTTTTTTTTTGCTTTTTATTGTTTTATGTTTTCTTGAAATGGTTTGGTTAAAATGTTCTGTTTATAACTTTTTTAATATATCTGTTTTTACGTTTTTCTTTATTTTTCAAAAAATGTATTTTTCATCATGTTAATTTTTTTGTTTATTTTTTTCTATTATTTCTTTATTTTCAATTATTGTTTTTAAGTATTTGAAACTTTCCACCTGTTTTTCTTTTCTTTTCTTATCTATACATTTTATCATTTTTGGTGTTATGTTGTTTATGCTAAGCGTTTTTCTTATTTTTGATAGCGTATCATTTCTTCTTTATTTTTCTCTACATATTTATGCATTTATTTTTTACTATTTCTTAGACTCTATTTTTATGTAATGTTTTTTTTTAATTTGTAGGTTTTTTCTTTAATTTTTTTTTATGTTTATTTTTACCAAATAATGAATACTTTCGATATCTGCCTTTCTCGATACTTTTACATTTAAAACTTTTTTTCATGTTTGTTTGTTTGTTTATTATAACCAACTTGTACCAATTTATAACCAAATTAATATTATGCACCCCAAAAAATTATTAAAATTTCAACAAAAAATCATGATGCATTTTTGATAAACTTACCTATATAAAGGGTTTAATTATATAGGATAAAGAACATTATTTCAAAAAATGTATATTTTGATTAAGTATATAATATGTATTTTATTTAGATGGCCGTCGCGGCAGGCTTGGCAGTAGGCCATTCTCGAGGATCAACTATCGTGTATTTGCGCTACTGTTTCCAGCGGTATTTTGGCAATAGCTTTGCAAATGTTCTGTTTTATGTGATCAATGTTTGTTGATTGTCAGCATAGACTTTTTCCTTTAATGCGCCTCACAAAAAATTTAGCGGTGTCAATTTGCAGCTGCGAGGTAGCCAGTTCACATCATCAAAACAGCTAATAACGCCGTTGTTGAACAGATTTGTGATCGTGGCATCAATTTTGTCCAATTTGGGCCACTCTCTGTAACAATCTCAGGTAAGAGTAACGTTAGGTCTATCTTTGTTTACAAAAAAAATGGCTCAATAACGCCACCACTCCAAAATTTGCAACAAACGGTAACTCGCAATTGATGCATTGGTTTTTCAACTATAGCATATAACCTCTCTAAGATAGAAATGAACCTTGACTGAAAAGATGATTTGTTGGTTAAAATTAAAGTCATCATTCAATTTGTTTAAAGTCTACTGAGCAAAGCAAAAACAGGCTTCAAGGTTGGTTATTTTAATATCTTGAACGAATTGCACTTTGTACGCAAACATACTAAGACCATTGTAAAGAATTTGCCTCCAAGTGGTTTGCAGAATATCGAGTAGGTGACTTCTGCGCCGAGTTGATAATATTTCTGGGTGCTCGCGTACACAGAATCCACAGAATCAACAATTTTGGCAGTACATTTACGCACATTTTTTAGAAACTTCTGTATTCCTTTGATCGATGGCGTTTCATTTCTTTCAAACAACGTACGCAGTTTTGCGCTATTGCAGACAAATGAGACCCATTTAAAAAATATTTTTTTAAGTATTTTGTTGTTCTTAAGTAAAACAATGCTTCTTCTGCCTACGGATGTATCTAACCACACTTTTCTTATGTAATTGTAAAGCAAAAATTGACAGCGCCTGTAGAAACATGTGATTCAAAATTCAACTAAAACATTCACTCACTCTTTTTTTAGATTAACAGTGCACAGTTGATTAAATCTTCATTTAAATTAAAATATGTCTTCAGTTTGTCAGCTGGCGTTTTCTTAATAATTAAGCAACTAAAAAGTAACCAAGCTCAGAGGAGAAGATTTTGTGATACTGCTAAACAAATTAGCAGAAATGTTAATACAATAGCTTAAAGGATAAAAACAATTACAAAAATTACTTAAGCAAGATTGTAAAAATTAGGCTTGTCGCAGTCACATTGTCTTAAATTGTACAGTCTTTACCTTTGTTAGTTTTTAAGTACTCACCATAAAAGGTGTCTGTAATAATGCAGTGAGAGACTATAATAGGCCAATTGATAAAATTAAGTTGTTTTTAACAACAAGTCAAATCGGTTGTATCATTTTGGTTGTATGCTTACGATGATTTTAAAATGATAATGTGCTGTAGAAAGACATACAGTTCTTACACGCAGGGTAACGGCATAGGGAGCAATTGCTTATAGAAGTAAGTCTTCTTTAGTGTTTATTTTAGGTACATTAAATAAAAATTGCTACATTAACATAACTCCAGACTTATCATATAATAAACACGTTTGAGATACAATTGATAGACTAGGCCAATTAGACGCAAATTTAGGCAACTTAAAATCCCTGAGGTTGAGATTGACAATTTAATTACTTACATGCCTAGACAAGTTGCAAAGTGCTCTAGAAACCGGAAAAGAGAAACTCATTATTGAAATAAAAATAAAAATTATCATGGCTTTTTGTTGAAATTTAAATCATTTTTTTAATTTACATATTTTTTAAGTACAGGTTCTTGGTGTTTTTTTAACTTTTAGCGGCCAATATATAAATAAATTAGTTTTTTGTTGACATTAATTTGTTTGCTTTTTATATAATTGTTTACATAACCTTTAATATTTATAAAATATTTTTGTGTCCTATTCTACTTTTTTTAATTGAAAATGAACGTTTTAGCACTAAATATAATTTTAATAATACAACTACTGCAACATTTTAACGAGGTGACGGCATAAGTTAGTCGATAGCTTGCTTGGCTATTATGCTTTAAATCCTAAAATCAAGTCTCCTACTCTATTTTCAGCGACAAACCAATTCACAAACATTAATCATTTTGCAGGAGGTAAACTGAAACCTGCTTGAACTAGGTTTAGTAGCGATTAAATTAAATTAAGTTATTATTGTTATTTAAACTTTTATTATTGTTTAATAGTAATAAAAGTTTGAATAATAAAAATAATTTGTACAATTGGAATGTATTCTGAATAGATAGATCCACAATCATAAATATTATTATATTCTAAACTAAAGAGTTTTATATACTTAACTCAACTTTGATTTATTGTAAAATTTATTTGATCAAAGTTTATAGTACAATAACCTAACACGTTTTGCCAAACGTCATAAATAACTTTTACAAAACAAATATTGATATAATCTAAAGTTTCCAAACTTGATAACTCTTAATAAACTATATACTTGTTATTGAACTTTATATTTTACAAAATGGAACGAATTCAAAGCAAAACTTTACGTTTGAAATATTTTAAAATGTGTTCAATTTCAATGTAACATAATACTATAATTTATCAACATGTAGTTGAATTAAGAATCGAGTAATTTTGAATCATCAAAAATGTCAAATATAATATTTTTGCATAAAAATTAGATGTTAAAAATTCATCTTAAAATTTTTATTCAATTAACTTTTGTGCATGCATACTGTTTAAGTAAATTAAATGTCTAACTGTTCTGGGACGTACATGCTATTTGGACGACGGAAATTCATTAGCTTTATTTTAAATATGCAAAACTTTAAAACGTTATTCACGCGCAACGTCCAATTTTGCATAATCCAGAAATTATATAAAAATGCCCTTAGGAAGGATTGGAAAACTGTAACTGTTTTATAAACACAAAGTAATAATACAAATTACATAAAGTTATTTACTATAGGAAAACAGAATTATGTAGCTTCAGTATTCTATATATCTATCAGCTATTTTTTGTAAACATAAGAACAATATTTGATTGTGAGTACGTGCAAACTATCTAATTGCAATTTGCTTATTTAAGTGTAGCTTTATATTAAAGATAACTTGGCAATACTATCAGATTGAAGATTAGTGACTTTTAATACAAGACAATAATTCTTTCCAACAATAACCGTGGAAACATTTATTGAAAATGCAAAGATAACTAATACTGCGACGATGTTGTAAATTATATAGAATATGATCTATATTTTATATAATTTAATAAGATGGATTGCCAATAATTTAAATATTTTGTATTTAAATACTGTTTTAAAAAGGATAGTGTAGTTTTAAATATTGCTTCCCTAAACTTATAAATAATGTTTAATTCAAGAAAGTGAGTAGTTTTAATATACAGGGCAAGTTGGAAGAAAGGCATACTATAATTGTGTGAAGTACGCACAAAAAAAATGTATATAAAGTAACCCACAAAATAATGTCACAATTTTGTGTACGTAATTTTTAGTCTGAATATAGTTAACAAGTTTTATGAGGTTATGCCTTAAGGCGGTTTGATAGTTCCTATAGCACATATGAAACTCCATGTTAACATAAAATCATTTTACTCTGCTGCTAATAAACATATAATTTTGAAATTTGAAACATAGATTCCTTAAACATTTAGTAAAGTCAATACGATCGAGTTTTGCGATATTGTTTTTTGTTTTTGCGTAAATAATTAATTTGTGTACTGTTTGGGCTACCTCTTCAGATTGGTCATATTATAATCTTAATTTAAAATTTTCGACCGAGTATACCTAGACAATAGATAAATTAGTCCGTATGCAAAAATTCATAACTTTATATTTTAAATTAACTGAGTAATTTGACTTTGTTTTAATTAAAATTGAACGACAAGCAGGTGCTGCCTCTTCCGTATAATAATAAAATTAAAAATTTGGCTCTGCCTAGTTGGAAGTAAGTTTTGATATTTTACGTGTCCACGCACTACCCGTCTGCATTTCGCTCACGATGCCGTTTAACAATAACAGATTTATTATATTTACTATTGAAAGGAGATGCAAAGCTAAAAACAGAGAATACCACAACGGTTATACCAGCAACCCAAAAGATTTTATTTAGCAATTTAATTATAAATTAATTTTGTATCTATACTCTTATAAGGTCATTCTACATATATTTTGTTACTGAAATTACCATCATATAAGAAGTAAAATATGTCACATTATGCATATGTCGGCATGCTTTAGCATGCCTCAATGTGCAATCTAATCAAAAAGAAAAACATCACCAGTTATCGCCCAAATCACCCAATTTGTAAATTGCATATAAATTTTTGGGGGTAAAATTTATATTAATTTATCTCTTTATTCTTACACGTACCCTCACGTAGCGTTTCGTATGTAAGCGCTCGGCTCGATCGTGACAAACCCAGCAAAAAAATAGGCACAAAAACTGCGGCCTTTATTTATGCTGTTTTTCGTATTTGTTAAATAAAATCATTCTATTCCTGTTTTTTATTACTATAATAATATATCCAGTTTTTTTTTGGCATCAAATGAATAATATTATTATTTGAAGTTCTTAAAAAGTTGTTTATAAAGTAAAATGTTTAAAAATTCCCTAAAACCCCTTTTTTACATCGCCCAATTTGCAATATATTACCCATACTGACAACCCTGCGTCTCGCATTGTTCCTAGTTACTGTAAATCTTGTGATTTTATTATTTTTGATATCAACTATGCCGCGTTATAAATCTCGCAATCTAAGTGTCCGAAATAAGATGAAAAGGTATGTGTCGTAATTTTTAGATATGAAAACATAACCTTAGTAATTTATTCTAAAACCCGTTTGACACTGCCTATAATTATGCTTTGTCAAATCAAGTTTCAACGTTTACTACACTTTGCAGGTTATGTCATTAGTTTTGAATTGATTATTGCTACAGTAAGTTATACAATTAATGAAAATAATGAAAAATGAAAGGAGAACAAATTAAAAAAGTGGTAGCAATTGCTATATGTGAAGCTGAAGTGGTAAAATTAAAAAAATATAAGAAAATACAAAATAATATGCGCACATCACGTTCGCATCGATATAATTGTGACCTTGATAGTTAGTGCGTTTTACACACATAAATGGTCTGATCTATAATTATATATAGATAATTCAAGACATAATTATGGAAAGTGTCATACGGGTTAAACAACCATTCAAGATTCAAAATAAATTCATTTTTTCATTTTTATATTTATTTGTTGTGGGATAAATTAATTGCTTTAGTAGATGAGGGCACTGGCACTAAGGTTATGAAGGTATTCTACAATTAAAATTGATAAATAAATGATAAAAGTAGAATAAACATTGCAGGGTGTCCGCAGCACTAAAACTCAAAAAGTTAAACGATGCCAATACATCCAATGCCGATAATATGGACATATCAAATGCGGAATCCACTTTTAGCCAGGCCGTGGAAAGAAGCGATATTCAAATCTCGGAAACCTTCTTAGAGGAAGATTATCCAAATTTGCTCACACCTTCAAAAAATGTTGTCCAGGCTAACTTAAATTCACCGATTTTGTTTGTACGTAGAATTGTTGATATTGGCGGTTTATTTGAACAAATACTGGAGGTTTCCGTTCATAAGCCATTTGATTGTGGATGGCAAAATTGCATATTTATTAAAGAATGCCAGTTGGGTCTAAGAAGTGTGGTTATGTTCGAATGTCAAATGTGTTGTCGAAAAATTGAAATTGACTTTGATAATCACAAAAATTGCGCCATTGACACAATTAATGCAGCAGTTATTGGTATTGTATCATCTGGATGCGGTTTTTCGCAGTTGGATGAAATTTAGGGCACCTTAATATCCCAAATATGTCCCAAAATACATATAATACATGTTCCAAAAAAGTTGCAGATGATGTACACTCAAATTTATGGGAATGTTTAAAACAAAACGGCAAAGAAGAACATGCTTTGGCCATACAAGCAGGCAATATTGGCACAGACGGGATTCCTGAAATATCAGTTATTGCAGACGGTGCTTGGAGTAAACGTTCATATAGGTCTAACTACAATGCTTCATCAGGAGTTGCCTGTATTATGGGGGCTGTTACAAAGAAACCTCTATTTATTGGCATAAAAAATAAATATTGTTCATTTTGTCAAAAACACCAGGGCAACAAAATTCCGGAACACAAATGTTTCAAAAATTATAATAAAAGTAGTACTGCTATGGAAACAGACATCATTGTAGAAGGATTTTGCCAAAGTGTACATATGCATCAGTTAAAATACACGGTTCTTATAGCTGATGGCGATAGCAGTGTTTATCGAAAACTTGTAGATGCTCAACCATACGGACATCAAACAATTATAAAGAAGATAGAGTGTAAAAACCACATTTTGAGGAATTTGTGTGGTAAATTAAAAGAAATAGCAAGTAGAACTAAAAGTTCAAACGGATCTAGAGTTCCTCCATTGCTAAGAGATTTATTATTAAAAAACATCCAAAAAACACGGGTAAGCATTGTAAAGGCAATAGGGTACAGAAGGAAAGAACCGACGTCAGAAGCTGATAAAATCGTAAAGTTAACAAAAGATCTTCAAAACGTTCCTTCTCATATTTTTGCCATCATCCTTTAATTGTTAACTTAACTGTGGAACAAATGAAAACTTGTGGATTGTGGACGGATATTCAACATGCATTTTATAGGACAATTCAAAATGTGGCAAGTTTATTAACTTATGTTGACACGAATATTGCAGAATGCTATAATTCAGTTGTTGCCAAATTTGTGGGAGGCAAAAGAATTAATTATTGCAAGCAAGGTGGCTATAATCTGCGATGTGAAGCTGCTGCTTTGGCATTTACGGCAAAACATAAATACATTTCTATGCTGCACAAGGAAAGAATTGGAAAATATACAACAAAATTTATAGCTAAGAAAGCAGTAATTCGAAATAGGATCAGACAAAAAAAAAGCGATTGGAAGCAGTTGTCTCATTTGATGCGGATTATGGACCAAATGCAGCTTCTAACGAAGAAGATTTGCCTTTGATGGAATATGAGCAAAAGAAGCTAAAATTTCTAAAAGAGTTGGCAATGACTCCAGAAAGATCCATTGAAATTGAGAAGGCGACGTTAGGCCAAAATCAAAATCCTGTTTGGTTTCATCATCGAAAAATTAGAATTACTGCTTCTAACTTTAGGAAAATTTGCTGATTAAAAGCTACAACTTCATGTGCAAATACAATAAAAGCACTTTTGTATGGCAATTTTATAGGTAGTATTGGAACGGCATATGGTATAACTCACAAACCTGCAGCTATCAAGGCACTAGAATATACAATTCATAAGACTGTAAGAGAATTTGGTTTATTTGTGGATCAATGTCTTCCATTTCTAACTGCTAGTCCAGATGGTTTAATTGATACGGATATAGTCGTTGAGATAAAATGTCCATTTAGTGCCCGAAATTTATCGCCAAAAGAAGGTATTTTACAAAAAAAAATAAGATTTGCACAAATAGATAATGATACCATTATTTTAAAAAAGAATCATCCATATTATTATCAAGTACAAGGGCAAATGCACATCACGGGGCGTAATTTATGTTATTTTGTAATATACACACAAATTGGAATTGAAATTATTGAAGTTGTAAAAGATGAGCTATTTTGCGAAGAATTTATTAAAAAGTTGACTATATTTTATGAAAGATGTTTGCTTCCAGAAATATTAGATCCGAGGCATTGCCGAAGTTTAACTATACGTAATCCGTCTAGAAACTAAAATTATTCATTATATAGTGCAATCCTCATACGGAGTAAAAGTTTGGTGGGAAAATCTCTGTTTTAATTATGGAAATATTATATTTATTATATTATAAGCTATTTATTTACTTTTTTATATATTATTTATTATTAATAATAATAAATTCTACTCTTTGGTCTTTTTTATTATTATAATTTACATCAGACCGATTTCGATATAAAGGGTTTTCCAATAAGAACTTTTATTTTAAATAGTAGACTATTATCTTTTGACATTTGACAAGTAAAAACTACGCCATTATTAAAATTGGAACGATAGCGCTACCGAGCTATGATTAATAATTTTTTATGGACAGAATTTGAAGATATTGATGTGGACGACGTTTATTTTCAGCAAAACGGCGCTACGTGCCACACAAGCAACAAAGCAATTTTGCAAGAAAACTTTCCTGACCGGTTATTTTTCGAAAAGGTGATCACAATTAGCCACAGAGATCTTGTGATTTAACACCTTTAAACTTTTTTCTTTGGGGCCACGTGAAAGATAAGGTCTATGCCAATGCTCCACAATCGATTCAAGACCTTAAAGATGAAATTCGTGAAATTGTCGAGGACATACAGCCGCAAATGTGCAAATTGGTCATGAAAAATTTCATAAAAAGAATGTGGCCATTTCACTGATATCGTTTTCAAATGTTAATGGCATTCTTTCCTCTTTACAATGAATTAAGCATTTATTGATTTCTCTTAAAAAATATCCGTTTTCTTTAAATATCAAAATAAAACCTCTTATTGGAAAACCCTATACATATTTATATCATTTTCAATAATATAAATTGAAAATGGAACAAATATATCGAAACCGGTCGTCTGATATAAATTATAAAAATTATTATATTTAATTATTGTGCGTCATAATTAATTAATATTGTCAATGTCATTTATTTTACTGTCAATATTATAATTATAGTTATATTTATTTTCTATATTCTGCCTATAGATTCTGTGTGGCGAAACATAATTTATGTATGTACAGGGAATTAAAGTTTTATTTTGAAACAGTTTTTTTTATATCTATCTCTTACTTATCTATTCCTTGTATACAAAGATTCTGAATATTTTACAAAAGTTCACTTCTTTAAAATCACGTAATCACATAAAAATAAACAAATATATTTTGCCGAATTTACACGGCAGCAATTCAAAAAGAAAAATGAAATACTCCATTGATAAAACTTAATTAAAACGTTTCGCATAAATTTATATAATATCATATTTCGTTTAAATTGTATTGTGATTAATTCAATATGTAGTTGAAAATGTGCGTATATCAGAATACTTCGGAGTCATCAAATCAGGCAGAAAAGACGCTTAATAGACAAAACTTACTTCCGTTCGGACAATGCTGGGGTATTTAAATTTTTAACCAATAATGTAGCATAATATTTTTCTAAACATCACGCCTCAAACGCTCTTTCCCCTTACGGGCGCCCCTTTAAGAAACTGGAAAGACCGTAGTAATTACAATGTATGCATCTCTGAATAACAACAATAAATAATTACAATTTCAGAAAAACTAATATTTATTTTTATTTTAATTTAAAACGTTTATGAGAATTGGTTAAATTGGCTACTCTTAATACACATTTTGTGTGTTTGCAACGTAACATATGTGTAGAAGGCTAGGTTAGGCAAAAAGTTATTTTAATGTTATTTTGAATTAGTTTTGTTGCTTCCAAATTTGTCTGAATGTTGTGTGAGCCAGGAGCCATACACGTAACCCATAATGCATTTGTTCTACAGGGAGTTTATAAATGAATGGGATTATGTAATCACTTTAAATGTGCCGCTTTTGTTAAATTGTTCACTAAACTATTTGTTTTGACAGATCAATTTTGACAGCTGTCAAGCAAACATATAAAAACATATGTAGTATAGTGAACGATTTTAAAAAGGCGGCATATTTAAAGTGATTACATAATCCCATTCATTTATAAACTCCCTGTACATACCATGTCTGATTGCCAAACGGATATCATTTAACAATTCCCTTAAAATATAATAATCTGGCGCACACTAAATCAAAATAAATATTTTTTTTAATTGAAATTAGTCTAACTAAACTTGTGATTATGAAAAAAAAAATTAATAAAGTAGGATAGTTTTTAAAGGATAGAATTAAAAATGGCTTACTTAAATTTTAAAACTTTAGAATCGTATAGACTTTGACCTACAAACTAACAAAAAAATTGTGAAAATATTTTTTTAGATAAAATAAGTAACTTTTTAGGGTGGCCAAAACCAAGAAACATAAAAAATAAATAATTTTTTTTTATGGGATAAGTGCTTATTACTTTTTTGAAAAGCATTATTCTTCTTCCATGTTTTCAGCCAAGTACTATATTTCATAACAAATTTAGCTTTTTATCTTCTTACATTCATTTATCTTGACTTTAAAATTTAGACTTAAAGTGGTATCTTTTGCTAATTAGATTGTTTATATATTCTTTAAAACACCATGTTATTTTTTAAATTTGGTTTGTGGTTTGTTAAATAAATAAACTAATAATTGATTTAATTTTGTATAGAAATTTTAAAACATTGATTAGTTTTTTTTAGTTATAAACTTATTGCCAGAAGTTGATGATATTTTTTATCATATTATTGTTTTAATCCTAGCGGCTTAGTTATAAGTTTTTAAAATTGTTGAGTATTCTACACGTAAGATAAAAAAAAATTAATGATATCTAATTTTTATCAGTGACGTAAAAGCAAAACCTGCCCAGCCAAAAAAAACAAAAACAGTAAAAAAATCTCAAAAAATATATTTCAAGATATTTTTAATAATATAGTATTAGCAATAATCCCAAAAGGATACCCCAATTGCTACTTCAACTTTGTTGGAACAAAAGCCGTTAAAACTACTATATTAAGTAAGATTGATAAACTGGAAAAAATGCTTCTTTAAGGAAAAATTCTTCAAAAATTCACATGTACGGTCAAGCCATCAATAGCTACTAAGTACAGTGACTAGAAACAATATGTTGGAGAGTAAAAATTATCAATCTACAAGATTTATTTAATCCAATAATAGCAATGATATAAGTACCGAGACCACAGTTAGAACCAGCAATTTTTCTAAATAGATTAGCAGTGATTGTAAAGTAGTTAAGTTAGGATCCAAACTGCACCTAAGTTGTTCACAATAACATTTTGGGTTCCTTCTGACAAACCAAAAACAACAAAAAGCATCAATAAAGCTTTAGATTAGAATTTATTGCCGGGCGCCGCAAAACGGTAATGATAAATTTAATGTTAGACATTGTGCAAATCAATTTACGTCACTGTAAGGCAGTTTCGGCAATCTTTTAAAAACCTAGTAGCAGCCAAGATGTTTATTTTCAAACCAGGGCACTTTCCTTATGATCAGCAGAAACCTTTATTGTCTACTGTAAGTTATTGCAGCTAACTAGCAGCAAAAACAATACACCGCTGATCTTTGGTTGTAATGCTAATACTTATTACGTAGTCTAGGTGAGCAGTGACATAAACCTAGAATATACAGTAAAATATAATCTTATCAACAAAGGTAATACCCCAACTGTCTTATGTTAACAAATTATAAAGTAAATGACGTGATAAAAAAAAGTGGTACGTGTCGGACTTTTTTCATTAAAAAATAATTACATATATTTATCAACTCTGTTAAAACCGCTTTAAAAAAACTACTTAAAAATCAAACACTAACACGATTACTTAGTAGAAAAAATTAGAGAGAGAGTAGAAGAAGTTGACAAAACAAAAGCAAACACTAAAAAACTGTACAACAAAGTAAAAAAAAAGAGTGACTAAGCTAATTATAGAATCAGTTTTAAGCAAATACCGCATTAGAAACATTCTACCTTTGCGTAAAATAAACAGAGTTGGTCAAGAACACTTTACAAAAGCTGCTGCAGACACACTTTTCCGGCTTTACTCTGATCAAAAATTCTGGTTTAGAAATCCTAGAATTGTAAAAAAAGCAAACAAAAAGAACTGGAATAAAACAAAGACAATCAAGGCAACCTAAACAAACAAAACAACACATTTAAACTATTTAAATCACCAAGATTTAATAGAATCTGATCTATATTGCTAAAAAATGTGCAGTTTTTAAAAAGTTTTTATTAAGATCCTAAAAGCAATCTTAGCAATTTTACATATAAATAGCAGTTGGAAAACGGTCAAGGTAGTATTTATTCTAAAACCGATCTACGTATTTTCTAGCTAAACTTTACGGAAAGCTAAGCAACCGCAGTAGTACTAGTATGCCTACCAAACAAATAAACCTGCTAACTAAATACACCAGTTAGTCAACAACTACAAAAACGCCATCCAATGCAAACAAAAAACTTGTTGTTAGTATTTTTTTAGGCACTGAACGGGCATTTGACAATACTACTTTTGATTATATTGCAAAAACAACATAAAGCCAAAAAATAAACAATCTAACAATAGGTGAACTCTATGCTCAAAAACCAAACTGTAACCATAATACTTTATAGAAAAACTGCTAAAATTGTCAGTAGGTGTTCACAGGAAGGTTTACTTTTACCCTTACAGAGTGCACTAAACACCATAGAAAGGTAATGCAAAAAAAAGGCTGTTGGTGATTCCAAACAAAATAGCGATTATACTTTTTGACAACACCACAGATCTAAAAAAAATTACTACAGATACTCAACAACATAAACGTCTTTACTGTAGACTACGCCGTAATCTTACAATTTTTGTATACGGAAAGTTTACGGCAATTGTGTCAAACAAAATAGCAATTATACTCTTTAACAACACCAGAGATCTAAAAAAGTTAAAGTTACAATGCTGATGACAAAGAAAACTTGACACCAGGCTAAACTTCTACACACATATTATAACTACAAGGTTATTTGGGTACTCTTTGCAACCAAAGTTATGGTCGGACGCACATAAGTACTAATACCTAATATGGTCAGATGACTATATTTAGTGGTGGTACGGCAACAAATCAAGTATAGACTAGAAACTAGCATGCAGCAATAATGGAGAGAATGAGAACAACGCCTACAGCATCTAAAAAAGTACTAATACTTCTTGTTACCGCTACATCATTTAATGGTAATAGCAAAGGCGAGAGAAACAACATACAGATTGCAAATAAATGAACACACTGTAAATCTTAAAACATACAGATCATAACAAATTTAAATTTAAAAAGTGTTGTGTGAAAAAAAATCAAATAATAAAGTTAAACTTCATAAAAGGTAATTACATTACAAAGACAACTAATGTGCTAATACTACAAAGAAACAAATAGACAAACAAAAGATATCAAGAAAATTACCTAGAACACAAATAAGACCATAAGGTAGGTGTCATTAAGTGATGCGCTAAGGATATAATTAAGACAAAACTATACCTTAAAAAACCAATAATTGTCATGTTAAATAGTCAAGCAGTATTGCAGGTATTGTAACCTTTTGTAATAAAACCAAACTGGTTATGGTCTGCATAAACAATCTAAAAGCAGTGGTCAATTTCCAAAGTTTGTCTACTTTGGATAACAAGAAAAAAAGAGCAAACAGAATACTTACTGGACCAGAACCTGTTTTTGGGTCCTTATACAAAACCGGATATAAAACAATCCGCAGCATACTTAAAGCGGAACACAGCAACTTGTGAAAGTGCTGTTTGGATTGACTCACTTAAGAATATTTTTAACAGAACTATTGAATAATATCAAAACTATAGTAACACAAATAACTCAACTTAAATTGCAAAGGTTCACAACACTAGTAACCGGACTGTAGCCTTAACAAAAAAATAGAAACGGATTCCGAATGCCACAAATGTATGAAATTTTTCTAAAGACTTTGCTATACTTGCTGAGTAAATGCAAAGCTTATTAACTGCAACGCATGGCCACCTTTGGCAAACACAACCTAACCAAAGTAGAGCTAAACGTAATTCTTTGGCATACAGGTGGCATGCAGACAACACCAACTGCAGCTATAAAAACAATGTTGTGTCCGCCGCCCTTGGACATTTACGTCAAGAAGATAGCAACAATGGCAGCTTTGTGACTAAATGCAGCTAGATTTTGGCACAATGCAGGGAAGGCCGGCAAACACTGTACTCTCTTGGAAAAGGCTGTTAAAAAACACCTTTTATTTGTGTTTTAAAGACCCTACAATGTGCGCACACATGATCAAGAGAAGCACGTAGTCAATGATTTGATTAAAATCTACACAGATGGCTCAAAAACCAATAAAGGTTCTGGAGCAAAAATTTTCTTGCAAGACCTGGACCTCAAAGTATTATTACCACTAGAAGTTTACATAACTATCTTCCAAACAGAAATAGTTGGGATAACCTATAGAGTTGTGGAAGTTGTAAACCGCAAATTATATGGCAAGAATGTCCAAATTTTAACGGATAGTAAAGCAGCCCTAATTGCTATAAACAAATCACATTGAATCTAATTTTTCAATGTCATTGTGCCCTTACTTTAGCTGCTTGTGAAAATAGCATCGAGCTGATCTGGGTAAAAGAACACTCAACCCTCATAGCGTCTAGATCTGAAGCCTAGACCGCTTTTACACTTAAAAGCCTTATTAACCTACTAAAAATTAACACACACAATGCACTGAGACGACGTTGGGATGACACTTTGCGCTGCA
Organism: Tachinus rufipes; assembly: GCA_963932245.1. Taxonomy (NCBI): domain Eukaryota; kingdom Metazoa; phylum Arthropoda; class Insecta; order Coleoptera; family Staphylinidae; genus Tachinus; species Tachinus rufipes. The sequence continues at coordinate 74,054,766 of OZ010743.1, forward strand.
GACAAGCAAAGAAAGCAATGATTGCTCCAAACGCTAAGACAGCCGATTACTACTTGCAACTTTTCAGAAAGAACTTGCAAATTATAACAGGAATCTTGACAGGACACTGCTAACTACAAAAACACATGCACACGATTAGTATTTGAGACAATCCAACGTGTAGAGAATGTGAAACGGATGACGAGACAATCGGGCACGTACTATGTTCATGCCCGGCCCTCTCATACAATAGAGAGTCTATGTTGGGGAGTTGCTGATTTGACATGGCCAGTATAAGAAAAACCCCATACAATTCTAGAATTTATTGAAAAAACAAAGCTGTTAAAAAATAAGATATTAGAAGAGTACAACAAATCTAGCAAAACTGCAGTGCAAAGAACACCAACCAACCACTTAAAAAAATAGGTCAGTAAAAATCTGACACAACTGAACAGTACAAGTTTTTAATTTACAACAAAACAAATTTGATAAAATTCAAAATATTTGATCATGTACATATGTCACAATAATAGTCAAGATAAATTAAATACTTAAATAGTAAACAGTTTTAAAATCTTTCCGCATGTGCTTTTTAAGATTCTCACACCAAATATTATTTATTGTAGTTTGGAGACAAGTTGTTTTATATATCAGGCGCTATCGTATTTTAACTTAATAAAATATAATTTTGTTTGTTTATTTTTAATATATTAAATGAATTACAATTACTGACGACTTGTACATCTGCATGATCAAAAAAAGAAATCTAGCTACCAGACTATATCTTAGGTATTTAATTTAATTTAACTTGTTGTTTTATTCAACAAATTTTATTATGTGACCGTAACGATCAAACATAAAAGTAAACTTTTTGTTAAGAATATTTAGTCTATCGTTTTCTACTAAACTTGTTATATTTTGTTCTATTTAACACAACAATATTTACTCATTTTTTGGCGTGTTTTAGATCTCAATTTGTTTGATTCGTAATATATTTGACTCTACCTATGTTGAGCAAGCTTTATGCAAGTTTCAAACTGTTTCATATTTATGTTACGCGTCTTTGTGATTAAAAAAAATGTAAATTTAAATTTATTTGCTGATTTGTACTTTTGGATTTGATTTCTAATCTTTGAATAGGTGTATTATAGTCTAGCGGCATCTACGGGAGTTAAATGTTTGTCATGGGTTTGCATTTGAAGTATAACAATTTTGGAAGTAATAATCACATGCAAGTTCAAATCACAGAAACGTTTAGTTTTCTGTGACTCAATAGTTGGCTAGAACATCATTATCCTTGTTAAATACAAAGTAAATTATACTAATATTTTACAAGTTATAAATTTATGTTTCTTGCAATTTGTAAGTTAGAACATAATAATATTTAACATCTTTTTGATTGTAATTGTGCATTATTTTGATATTTTTATGCTAGATTCTGGATTATTAATTAAATATAAATAGTTTAGGGCCATTATAGCTTGTAGCTATCCTCAATGTCCTATAAAAAATTACAATCGAAGCAATAGCAATAAAATTACATTGTAAAATAAAAGAGCTAACATAGCGTTATAAAAGTTTTTCAGTCCACTTGAAGTGCAATAAACTTGCTTATAAGAAAATTATAATCATTTCAATGTAATACTAAAATTAGGTCAATCATCATATTAGATTACATTGCACATTTATAAAGTTACCCCAAGGAACATGCGTAGACATACGGGTCCGTTTATGGTATTAAGTCATCCATCATCCTTGTCGTAAATAAAATTCACGAAACAATGATTGAACGGACGTGCACATGCGGCGGCCGTTCTTTTCGTCCGTGCACGTCGCGCGGAATTTACTCGCGAGCTTCTTCTTTTTAAAAACTCTGCCTATAAATTGAGCGACGTGATGTTCTTGCTGAGGGGCATCCAGATAATACGGTAATACAGTTCCTGCGGCCGAAGGATGTTAATGCAACGCGCGCTGCCCCGCGTGTACGATCGATAAACTCCTTGGCTCCTCCTCGTCAGAACCGACCGCACTTTTGGAGACGAGCGTGTCTTTATATTCTTATTAGCAGGTTTTTAGCTAAGTGTTTTCTTTTATAAACTTTCTTAAATTATTTGACTGTATGAACAATTATAAACTGGTTAAGACCTTAATTTTTTATTGAATGGTGCTATAAAAAAACAATTCTATTTTGTTATTTTAGTTTGTTATATACATATATATATATATATATATACACCACAATTTATTAGTTACTACTATTAAATTGTAAATTTGTTCCTGAATAGATTCTTATCTTCAATAAAATATTACTTTTAAATAGACATTCAGAAGTCACTTTAATTAAGTAGTGTGCAACGTTTCAAACAATTCAAGGAACAAGAAAGTATTGACCTAAATATGACGTAAAAAAAAAGAAAATAACGATAATAAATGTAATTAAAGATAACATTCTAGATTATTATAGTATAAAAGTTGAAATGAAATGGCAACTGGTTATGTGGGTACACAAATGTTTATAATGTAATATTTATTGATTATATAAATGGTAGGATATTAAATATCATTGTAATAATAATTTTAAAAACTCTTCATGCATGTCTTGTGTACTGTATCAATGTTGCGTGCACATTAAGAACCTAATCCAATTGGAAACCCTTAATTTTCAGATATGGTACTCAATCTTTGGCGTAAAGCTATGTACGTTTGTTTAAACTGCATATAAATTTTAAAACAAAACCGAATGAATTTTTGAATCCACTTGAAAATTGACATATTAAATATTGAAATCCTTACATAACTGTAACGCAAATAAAAATGATAAAAACTCATTTAAATAAATCCGACGTATATAAAAATAGAGTTGATTGTTGTTTAACATTAAAAGTACGTTGCATTGTTTACAATTTTGTTATCCGTGCTTATTAATACAAGGTATCCCAATTGTAATTTAAATAAAACACTTATGCTGTAAATGTATAGTAAGGTAAATAAAAATCACTTAAATGTGCTTTGATTTTTTTTATTGCGCTTTTTACTACTTTTTTACATTGCCCCAATAATTTGTTTAAATGTGATTGATGGAAACAACAACTTTTTAGGTGACTTCCGAAACACCCCGGCAAATAAAAAGCAAGTTTTTAATTAATTATGTCAAGGATCAAACCTTGCAATATGCAAGCGCTGTACCATTGAAATCGACATACGCAACATATAGAAAGAAGTTTTTATTTACTTTATTATGAATAAGATACAGTGTCTTATCTCTTTAAAAACACATTTAGAGTATTTTTCATAATAATATTACTTATATACATCTTGATTATTAAAACAAAATGACAAATGCTGCAACATATTTTTAAATTGTTTAAAAGCAACTACCTTGGTAAAAATACATTTTAAGGTACATGCAATAGTACATGTTAGTATAAACTTTTTCTATTTTTTTTTAATTTTTTTTTTATATATATTTTTTTTTAATCAAAATAATAAATTCTTAGAATTTTGAAACACTCTGTATTTAACAATTTTACAACAATTTGGAATTTTTTTTATGATAAGACACATATTTTAGTAAAAATAGAAAGAAATTTATTTGCAAATGTTTTAAGAATAATAGGTAGAATTTCAATTAATTCTTTTCTGGTATTTAAAATTAAAAAAATTTCTTTTGACAACCCGTTGCCTAAAATAAATGTTACTTATAATTTTATTAATAGCCGGCATTGTAAGTACAACAGCCTCAACATTAGTTGTAATTTCTTAAATAATTAAAAGATACAAATTTAATAATCTTAGTTTACTAAAAAGTCCATGACAAGGAATATAAATAAATGTGACTTAACCATTCAATATTATGTACGTAAGTCATCAAAAAAGTTTAAAGATGCTTTGTTTAAATAACAATATATTATGTTAATTACAAAAATAATTTTATTGAGAAGATTTAGTTTAAGAAATATGCTATATAATCAATGTCTTAAATTTTATTTGTTGTCAGTCTAAAATATGCTTGTTATTTGTTAATGTAACCACAAACATCTGATAGTTAACAATCAAATATAAGATGATAATTAGAATCTACTAGATTAAAGCAATCTGAATCTATATTATTTGTTTTAGTTTTAGGCAAAAAAATTATATGGGGTTTTTTATGTTCAAGATGATGATGAACAAAGTTTTTAATTTATATCAGATTACAATTATTAGAGAAATTAACTTTTAAACTACAAACTAATTCAGAGTTTACTTGATTAATTTGATTAATAAAAAGTGTCTAAGCCTTGTTCCGCTATTTTAATCATATTATAACCATGTTTGACTTTGTGGGCGGTTGGTCTTAGAGGTCAATGACATTTGACACACGATCTATATTAAACTAGGCTTTGTATACATTAAACTAAGGTATTTCTTCTTTTTATAATTTTTTTAATGTTTGTTTAAGATCATATTTTATAAATTTAGTCTTTTCCAATTTATACTTGTTCTGGCAAGTTAAAAAGTGAGATAGGGAAAAGAAAGGATAGCATAAAAAATATGAAAAAAAAACAAAGTAATTTGGACGCGAGTCAGGGAGTTTGGGTACGCAAAGACACTACATCTCATAAGAAAAAAAAATCAAAATTCCAGTCAAAAGAAGAGAGATTAAAAGTCCAAGGTTTTTGTTGAAAATTTTAGGAAACAGTTTATATATATCTTAAATACTGCTGACTTTGGTTTTTGAGTATTTTGTTGATTCCAAGCTACAGCGCTTTCAAAATTTCATTAAAATTTGTGAAACAACGGTTTTTTTTGCAAAACCGTACAAATATTTTATGATAGAATGTTCCAAAATAACATGTTTTTTACATATTTAGCTTTTTTTTGTTTGTTTTATATAATAATTTTTCATTTTTTTTTTTTAATTTTAAAATGTGATTTTTATTAATATGTTACAACAACATAAAAATACTATTAAACTTTAACGAGTAAAACCACACTTGCTGAAACTATTACATTAAAGACTAGATTTAAGCAGTCTGTAAACATTGACCTTAAATATTTGTGTATGATAAAGCAACATTTTTTTAATAATTTTGATATTGATGCTTAATGCTTATATTTCAAAAATCTACATATTACAGCAAAAAATCTCACAAAAACTGTTTAGAAAGTCATCAAAAAGTTTGTTCTATTATCTGTTATTAAATTAAAACAAACTAAAACTAAACAAGAATATAAGAAAACATTGTAAAAATCTAATACAATCTAAAAAAGATGAACTGAATTTTCATAAACAACAAAAATTTCTATAAAACAATAAATTTATAGCAAAGTAGTTTAAAATTTTTAATACCTTGTTTATGAAATGAATAATACAATTTAATTACAAATTAAAAAAAAAGCAGTTTTCTTTTGCAAATTAATTTTATTATTCTAAATATTCCTATTGTTGTACCTAAAATGCCGGCTGGTAGTAAAATGATGAGTCAAATTTATTTTAGGCAAAAGGCAAAAAATATCTTCTTAAAATAAATACCAGAACGGCAATAAGTATAGATATTTTTTAAAATGTCAATTTTTTTTTGTAAAATATATTAATTGCAACATTATCTAGCTTATAGATCAAAATAACTCTATTTTAGATATTAAATATAGCTTTTAATCAATTTGATTGCCAACAGCTTGTTAATTATAGTTGGAATAGATGGTTTTAACTATGACCATAAATTCAAAAATTTTTCTCAACGTTTTGCACTTTTGCCAACTTAGTTTTTGATTTACTATGTATAAACTTTTTCAAATATTTATTCATTGTTTTGTAGAAAATAGAATCTTTTACTTTTACTATAACATCAATAAATAAATAAAAAATAAATTAAAAAAAAATATTTGTGATTTTAACTTAGTCAGTTTTAGCTTAAATTTTTATTGTTCTAAAATTAAAATCTGAGGTATCATCAGTACTTAACATTAAACGATTTAATTTTATTTTCTCGGAAATAACTCAGTTTTAAAGCTATGTCAGCTTCAAAATTATTTAGAAAACAAAGATTTCTTAATTGATGCTACAGTTATACTTTTGTTAAAGTTTTGCATAAATATAAACTATATATTTGTCTTTGTATTAAATATTAACCCCAAATTAGCAAAACAAAATTATTTAGATTATTGTCAATCAAAAACTAACTAATGACTTTCACAACACTTTTCTTTAGATGTTTCTATAAACATTGTTTATATATATATATATATATTCAATAACCTCTTAATACCGTTAGGTGTCGAGGTGTCGGACACACCGAGCCACAGAGAAGACATGTATGGATGCTTATATGTGGTAACGGACCCATATTGGGAAGAACGCTACGCTCGGCATCACTTTGGGTTCACCCATCCAAGTTGTGACCAGAGCGGCCGATGCTTAACTTTCTTTAGCGCTGGTATTTGTACATGTCCTCTCTGCCGTACTGCCGACAACATTGTTTATAAGAGATATAAAACATATTGCTGTCTAAACAAATATTTATTTGTAGTACAAGGCTTGCTATTAACTCTAACAAAGATTCACTGACAGTTCAGAAATGACCAAAACATTTAAGAAAGATTTTTTAACCGAATTTTAAATTTATTATTTCTCAAATATTTAAAGTCAATGCTCACAGACTGCTTAGTAGCTTTACTCATTAAAGCTTAAAGATATTTTTAGTGATGTTGTGACATATTAAGAAATTTTTAAATAACACATTTAAATATATATATATATATATAATATGCTATCATAAACTGACGTCCTGAATTTTGTACGTTGTTAGTCTGAAATATGATTATTGTTTGTAGATGTAGGCCTAAACGCTCTGTTAGTTACCAAATAAAAATTGGAGATAATAATTGGAATCTAGCAGATTAAATAACTTGGTTTTATAAAAAAAAAAAAAAAATTTGTAAATTTAAGATGCTTATTAATAGAATTCAAATTTTTTTTTAAAACACAAAATTAAAAAAAATACCTTTTAAGTTATAAATAAATTTATTTTTGGTTAATTAAATTGGTTTACTTCTAAAAATAACGCCATATTGTTGTGTATTTAAATTTATGACTGGGTTTACCGGAAATACTTTTTTTCTTATGTAGTCTCCCCTCTCCTTTAAATTATAATTTATACAAACCAATAAATAAATGATGATGTTAGTATTTATAGTTTATAAAACAAGTTTTTTTTTTAATTTTGTAATTTTTTTTTTGCAAAGTTTTGCGAAGGTTTTAGGTTTGAAATCCGCTACTGCAAAACTTTGTAATAACTTCAAAAACTAAAAAAAATTAAAAAAATTTGAACAATTTAGACAGAATTAGATTTAAATGTCTTACGTTGTGTACTTTTAAAATAAAAATAAAAAAAATAAAAACTATAGAGGCTAATTTTTTTAAAAGTTTAAATAAACTCATGTTTAGAACTACGTATTGTCAGAAGATATTTAAGAGCAAAGAATTACCGTTCAAACTCAATAAAAAAAATTATTTTTTTACAACGTAGAAAAAAAGAAATAGTAACATGAAATACAAGACAGTCTAACATTTTCAATTGTTTATTAAAATTTTAAATTATATAAATTGATAGATTATAGAAAACGGCGTTTTGTTAATACTATTTTAAATACTTATATAGACAAGGAGTTAGGCTGCACTCCAACATTATTTAAAATTTATATACACAACACAATAACAAATTGAAGAAGAGAAACACCAGAAATAAGAATAAGTATAGATAAACATTGTTTGATAAGCTTGCTATTTGTTGACAACCAAGTGATAAAAGAGATATAGATTAAATGCTAAGAAAATTGAAAGAAATTTATTAAATTAAAAAATAAAAATATTAAGCATAAATACGATAAAAACAAATTACTTGTGTATAGGATTATGCAAATGTAGATGGTAGAAACTATAATTCTTAAAATGTAGTGCCTTTTGAGAATAATATAAATGTTGCTTTTAAAGTAGATGATAAAAAAATTGTATCAGTTTTTGAAAATACCGAAAATACCCTATAGAATTTTTAGGCAAATTTGTGTTAAAATTTAAAAAAAAAAAAAAAAAAAAAAAAAAAAAAAAATTGATTTCCAATTCATTTTTCCCTTTATCTATAATTTATTTTCAAAATACTTCTTTTTTTGTTTAATTTTAATTTTATTTTTATTATTATTTTTATTTTTTTTTAATTTTAACCACATTTTTTAATTTTATTTTTTCAATGTTGCAGTATTAGTAGTACTAACTGTAATGTGCAAGTTACTTTTATTTTCTAAGTAACTTGTTTTCGTCTTTGTAAGACGCGTATGCACAAGCCCAACGATTATTTCGTTTTTCAAGATTAATATTTAATCACTTGTGTCATGTATTAATGGACATTTGTTCTAATGTTTACATGTAATTATCGCTAGGTAATTAGTCCGAAAAATGTGAGATTTCTTAATCCTTCATTCTCAGAAGTCATTAATCATTCAGATAGTATAAATAGTTCACCCTCTTTTTTATAAATTTAGTTTAAACGTTGCTACGAGACCGAGTTGACTAAGTAAGTTAATTTATCTAATTTAGAATTATGTTTAAGTCTAAAGTAAAGCCATACTGATGAGAAATTAATTTCGAAACGCGTATATGGATGATTTTAGACCATTTTAATATTTACATTTTGTAATTTCTAGACTGTTCGACATTGTTGCAGGTTACATTTAGTAAACTTGAGACACTGTGTGTACATTTATACGAACATGTTTTACCTGTTCTAAGGTTGCATAGTCTAGATATTAATTGATTTCCAATTCATTTTTCCCTTTATCTATAATTTATTTTCAAAATACTTCTTTTTTGTTTAATTTTAATTTTATTTTTATTATTATTTTTATTTTTTTTTAATTTTAACCACATTTTTTAATTTTATTTTTTCAATGTTGCAGTATTAGTAGTACTAACTGTAATGTGCAAGTTACTTTTATTTTCTAAGTAACTTGTTTTCGTCTTTGTAAGACGCGTATGCACAAGCCCAACGATTATTTCGTTTTTCAAGATTAATATTTAATCACTTGTGTCATGTATTAATGGACATTTGGTCTAATGTTTACATGCAATTATCGCTAGGTAATTAGTCCGAAAAATGTGAGATTTCTTAATCCTTCATTCTCAGAAGTCATTAATTCTTCAGATAGTATAAATAGTTTACCCTCTTTTTTATAAATTTAGTTTAAACGTTGCTACGAGACCGAGTTGACTAAGTAAGTTAATTTATCTAATTTAGAATTATGTTTAAGTCTAAAGTAAAGCCATACTGATGAGAAATAAATTTCGAAACGCGTATATGGATGATTTTAGACCATTTTAATATTTACATTTTGTAATTTCTAGACTGTTCGACATTGTTGCAGGTTACATTTAGTAAACTTGAGACACTGTGTGTACATTTATACGAACATGTTTTACCTGTTCTAAGGTTGCATAGTCTAGATATTAATTGATTTCCAATTCATTTTTCCCTTTATCTATAATTTATTTTCAAAATACTTCTTTTTTGTTTAATTTTAATTTTATTTTTATTATTATTTTTATTTTTTTTTAATTTTAACCACATTTTTTAATTTTATTTTTTCAATGTTGCAGTATTAGTAGTACTAACTGTAATGTGCAAGTTACTTTTATTTTCTAAGTAACTTGTTTTCGTCTCTGTAAGACGCGTATGCACAAGCCCAACGATTATTTCGTTTTTCAAGATTAATATATGTATATGTAATGATTTATTTCAAAAGAAAGTCAAACTATGGGCTGATGCGGTGTTTAAACACTTTTAATAGATTTTTAGAATTTAAATCCGCATTTTTGCAGTTAGTTTGGAAACTTAAAAGACAAACTTATGTTTGTTAAGAAAACACCAGGTACTGGGCAGGCTCATACGTTAACAATTTTTTTAAAATATTACAGCCAAGACAAATACTTCACTGCATAAAACACCAAAAAAAAAATTAATATCGATAATTGGAAATCATTTTCCGCTTAAAATCATAGGATAATAGGCCTAATAGGAGACGCCATAATTTTAAAGATGTTAGACAGAAAAATCGTGAAAACCATCCTACTGAAAAGACCATTGCGGTTATGAACGTATACAATATAGATGAAGTGTTCAATAATAATGACGGATCCGATGACTGAAAAACCTTTAAAATAGATTAGTAATATTGTATTTTTAAACAATCCCATTTAAGATTTATTATCCAAATGTGATTATAAACACTTTAATAACAAACCTCTAACAGTACTGGTAAATGTTTGTAATTTTTTGTTTCCAGCCTTACTGGATACTGGAAGTCAGATTATTGCAATATCCTAATCAGTAGTTAATCAAGCTAATTTATTAAATGTTAATTTACGTTATTTTTCTGTATCCGGAGTAAGAGTGTCCGAAACTTTTATAAAAAAGTGTACAAAATTTACCTATCAAATACTTTTCTTTACAATTAGTAATATTTGATTTTGATTATATAGTTATTTCCGATTTAATTTATTTTATTTTATTAGAAATATATATAATTAGATAAAGTTGATCCTATTCACAAAGGTACAACTCTACATAAAATTAATCACAATAATATTCTGGCTAAAATAAAAACCAATTTTAAAAAATCTTAATATAGATAAAATTGTAGCTTCTTCAATTCTAGGCAATGAACAGAAACAAAAATTTTGCGATTTTTTATATAAACATCAATATTTAATGAAAATCTAACTAGCAAGTATTATTATTCAATAACATTGGCTGATAAAAAACCTTTTTTAATAAAACCATTTTCAGTTGCGTTTGCATATCGAGATACCGTTTAAAAACAAATTAGAGAAATAGAAAACTAGGGTGATATTGAACGTGCCGACACTTCATACTGCAACCCTTTAGTTACGATAACAAAACAAGATGGTTCAGTACGTGTGCGCTTAGATGTTTGTAAGTTTAATAAGATGCTTCAACCGGATATTAAACAACCTTGGTGTATTAACGAGTTATTAAGAAGCTTAAGTAAAATTCAATTTTTATCTTCAATAGATTTAACTCATGCTTATTAGCAAATTTCTTTAAATGTTGATGATAGAAAGTACACGGGCTTTAAATACGGAAACAAATCTTATCAATTTAAAGTACTACCATTTGGATTAAAAACCGCTGTTTTAGTTTTACGAGATGCATAAACAACATTTTTGGGGCGGACTATCAATCTTTTTTAGTTTCTTATATTGATACTGTTTTATCTACTTGGCAAACAACAATTTAGCATTTGCGCTGACTATATGGCGTTATTTTATTTATCTAGTTGTCAACTACTATATGTATTATAGAATACATTGGAAGTAAAGGTAACATCATTTTTGACATTTTGTCAAGAAATTTCTTTTTCCAACCTTTTACACCAGTAGCTAAAATGTTTCTGATTTGCCAAATGTTAAAGCTATTTCCCGAATTTGTTGCAATTATTAAAACCATGCCCAAAGAACAAAAACTAGACCATAAACTAAACAAGATTAAAATTTAACTAGTAGATAGTAATGATTTCAATACCCGTTTTGTTTTATATAAAGATGTACTATTTTATTACAGAGCCGATCATAAGTTAGCTTTTTTTTGTGTGTTAAACTTTTGTAAAACATTTTCATAAAGTTATTGAGCATTTTGGTGTTTCCAAAACTTGCAGTTAGTTGAAAAGAGAATGTTAGTTGTCCAATTTAAAAAGTGACGTAAAAAGAGTGTTGCGTGGTTGTGAATCGTGTCAGTTTACAAAACATGCTATTTTGCCCCGGCTATTTTTTTAACTAATATTTCTAGACGCACCTAATAAGCTTCTATCAATTGATTTATTTGGACATCTGCCTAAATCTTTGAAGGAGTCACTATGTTATGTGGTTATTTAGACGTGTTTTCAATGTATGTTGTATTACACTTTTTGATGAAGGCAACTACGTAGGTTGCGCACGGATTATTTTTCAAAGGTAGATATTTCTGAAAGAATTTTAACTGATCAAGGAACCCAGTATACTTCTGCAGGACGCAAAATGAGCTTGGAGTGAATACCGTCTAGACATCCTAAAGCAAATCTTGTAGAACAAACCATGAGAGAGCTGGATTGTTTTTTTTGGTGTTAATGTCATTAAAAACCTGGTAAGTAGGCTATAAAAATACCTAACTTAGCAACATTTTTAAATAATGTGGTCTACAAAACTACTGGGTTCACTTTTAACAAACTACACTTTGGAGTAGGTTTGAATTTATTAACACCAATAATAAACATACCTCCTTAGTCCCATTCTTATGACTACCATATAAAGTTATATTTCGCTCAAAACAATATTATAAATAATAAAACAAAAGACTAGTACCGCCATCTAGGTGCAATTTAATACTAAAATATTTATCAAATCACAGAGGCTAAGCATAGACAATTGTTTCGGTTCTACAAATCTTGTCAGTATGCCATGTATGTTGTCATAAAAACAGAAATATTTATTTAAAATTGTCTTTGCTATCATGCGATGCCATGGTCATACAAGGCATACTGACGAGGTTTGTAGAACCAAAACAATTGTCTATGCTTGACCCTTGGCTGCTGTGATTTGTTCGACTAATTTTGAATAAATTATTAATTTATTTTGAGAAAATATGCCTAAGACAGCAGAAAAGCAATTGGCTAAAAGGATTGTTTACTCTACAGCTTTGCAAGTAGGTGACTGTGTGCTTTTAAAAGCTAACCCTACTTTTTTAGTTTTAAAAGATATTACCCGCAAATTTATGTTATTATTTACATTTATATTAGATAATCTGATATACGGTGTAGAAAAAAATTGTATCGGTGACCGAGTAACATCTATAAATTCAAGAGCAGTCTTAATGGTTATACAGTGAATCGTTATTAATCATGCTTAGACCTGGTGCTTTAGGTTAGTTTGAAATTTATTTTAATATTACATTATTTTATTTTATGCGTAATGAATATATAAGTTATATAACGAATCACCCTGTATATCTACATTACTATATAATATGTTATATGTGCAACTGCATACATGTCAATGCAGCATCAGCACTAATCCTTATCTTTTATGCAGGTGCAGATTGTTTTGCACCACATATAATTGCATTGTAACGTAGTTTTAAGTTAGTTGTTAATTAGCATTACAGTATTAAACATTATTAATAAATAAACCTTTTTAAAAACGGATTATTTTGTGCTATAATTATAGCTGGCGCAGTCGTGCGGATCTCTGGTAAAACGAAAGAACATCGTTTTATTCGTTTCATCGATTAATCAGTGTGTTTCTAAATAAATTACGCAACTTCAACGCATTGGATACCTCATCAACGCATTGGATGCCGCCCCGAACATTGAGCAGCATACCACAACGTATCGAGTTCCTCTGCCGTACGAGTTCCACATCGAGACACTTTCAAATGGAATTATTAATAATATTACTGTAAGTGTATAAAATTATTTAGAAGTTTCAATTTCGCTAATGAATGCTATAACTGAAAACTGAGAGTCAGACTCAGATTCAAACTCAAATTATCCCAATAATTCAAATCGATCCTAATCACGATCCCCTTGCTATTTGTTTATATTATAAAGCTAATACTAATATAATGGCATTACCAGTTTTAAAATCTTAATATCTGGCTATGATACCAGAATTTTATGAGGAAGTAGAACTTTTCACTCGCTTTATAGAAATAAGCGAGAAACAAAATTTTATAATGCGACAGAACTAACTGATTTAAAAAAAAAAAATTTAATGTCAAGTATAATTTTAAAAATTAAAGGAAAAGCTGCTATAAACATAGCATCGACTTTAATAAGAAATTGGTTAGATTGAAAGATACGGATACGGAGATAAACGGAACCATTTTAGCCTAAATTACAAAATCACTATATTAAAACAAAACATCAATAAGTCGACTTTTGATTTCTATTATAAACTTTTACAATTATTAAATCTGCAAATTTCTTATATTACAAATCATTGCCAAAATATTATTAAACTTAATTATTTAGCAAAAATGTTAAACCGCTTAGTTATCAACCTAGTAAACCTAGTAATGTTGTAAAACAAAATATAAATTATAATAACTCAAAACCAGGACCTTCGAGCTGAAATAAAAATTATAATAATAATTACAACAATAAATATAGCAATAGAAATTTTGTGCAAAACCAAAAAATACTTAACACTTAAAATGTTCCAAATGTTGTGAACGGCCAATCTGAGCTAACCCCTATTAGTACAGCAAATACCTTTAGACTACAAAGAAATTTGTATAATGTCAAAAAAACAGCAAAATATGGCAGATATCTCACAACATTTTTTAAATTAATGAATTTAATAAATAACTCTAGTCAATTACCATATGTAATTGACCTACAATATAAGTTAAATTTTTTAGTTGATATTGCAAGTGTACAGTCTTTTATTAAACAAATAATTAAAAATAAAATGTTTAAAAATAAAATAAAAGTTTACCCTTTTGAAGTAGCCAGTGCACGTGGTGCTTCACAAGAAAAACACAGCACACAAATTTTATTTGTAAAATTATTTAAATGTAAAGAAACATTGAATTTTAAATTTCATTTATTTGATTTTCACTCAAGCTTCGACGTCCTACTAGGATTAGATAACCTATAGAAAGTTAAAAGTGTTATCGACTTTAATAAAAGTATTTTGGTTGGTCTAAATTATTCTATAAAACTTACTTTTGGAGATTTTTCTAAACCCCAGAATATGAATTGTGTCGTAATACCTGGTAGGTTTAAACAAGTCATTAAAGTTGATATAAAAAACGTTAAAGAAGGTGAAGTTATAATACCACAAATCAAGGTAAATAAGTTAGAAATTCCTGAATGTGCTACTTATGTAAGAAATTATAAAGCATTATGTACGATTGTAAACCCTTTAGATTACGATGTAACGGTTAAAATTAAAAACCCTATCTTTTTCTTAATTTTAACTTTAAAAAATGCAATTTTGACAAAAATAAAATTTACACTGATTACATAAATCGCAAAGAAAAACAAGCAATCCTTGGATAAATCAAAAAATACCAAAATATATTTCACGTGGAAAACAAACCACTGACCTTCACTAATCAAACCAAACACAATATTAAAACAACGGATGACATACCTATATACACAAAATCATATAGATATTCAGAGCTCTATAGAAAAGAAGTACAAACTCAAGTACAAAAGATGTTAGATCAAAATATAATTAGGCCTTCTTTTAGTCCTTGGTCATCACCAATTTGGGTGGTACCCAAGAAGTTAGATGCATCCGGCGTTTGCAAATGGAAAGTAGTCATTGACTACAGAAAATTAAATAAAAAGAGTATTTGCGATCGTTATCCGTTACTTAATATAACAAATTTACTCGATAAACTTAGCCAATGTTATTATTTTACCACTTTAGATCTCGCTTCTGGTTTTCACCAGATTAAAATGGATAAAAAATAATTTGTCAAAACGGCATTTAACACCGAGAATGGTCACTATGTGTTTCTCAGATGCCTTTTGGGTTAAAAAAATGCCCCGGCCACGTTTCAACGAGTTATGGATAACTTATTGCTTGGTATTTAAAACACAAAATGTCTTGTATATCTTGATGATATAATTGTTTTTAGTACAAGTCTACAAAAACATTTAAAACGTTTGAAAAAAGTGTTTGTATGGTTAAGAGAATCGAACTTTAAAATTCAAATTAATAAGTCAGAATTTATTCGAAAAAGTTTCATATTTAAGACATGTTGTTACACCTAATAGAGTTAAACTTTATCTTAGCAAAATAAATGCAATACAAAAATATCCTATAACTAAAACGACTAAGCTATATCTAAATTTTGAAAAACCATTTAATGTAACAACAGACGCTAGTAATGTTGCTATTGCAAGGTAAAATAAGTTCAGACTTACCTGTTGCATATGCCAGCAGAAAATTTACAATTATCTGTGATCATGAACTATTACAGTGGCTTATGAATTTAAAAGAACCCAATTCCAAACTAATTAGGTGGCGTTTAAAACTTGCTGAGTATGATCACTCAATTGTTTATAAAATGGGTCTTTTAAATAAAAACGCAGACGGTTTATCGCGTATTGAAATAAATGCTAAAGATGAAATAGATCAATTAAATAATTCTAAAAACATGTCACAAAGTAATAAATCTCTTCTAGTAGAATTAAGTGATCTAGAAGATCATTTTCATAAAATACAAGATTTAGATGTTATAGATTTCAGTAATGACGATATTACAATACACTCAAATCTAAAAAATCCTATATTTGAAATACCAATTACTGAACAACCTGTTAATATTGAAAAAAAACAAGTTATTATTTTGGAAGTTAACTATGCCCCTTCCAAACCAAAACTTGTATATCTATTTAACAATAAAAAATAAGAATAATTCAACAATTATCAAAATCAAATTTTGAAGATGATTTCATTAAGTTTTTAAAAGAATATATAGTCTCTAAAATAAGATATCACATATTTTTTGAAAATTATGACTTTTACAAAAAGTTTTGTACAATACTTTAAAATAATTTCAAAATTTTTAAAATTAATTTAATAAAATGCACAAAATGCTAAGTAATGTGGAAACAGAAAAACAAATTGTGTATATAATAAAATCATATCATGAAGGCAAATCAAACCATCGCGGTGTTGATGAAACCGAAGCAAACATAAAACGGAATTTCTACTAGCCTGATCAGAGACGTTCCATACAAACATATGTCAACAATTGTGAAATTTGTCAAACGTATAAATACGAAAGAATCTTCTAAAATTAAAATTCAATATAACACCAACTCATATATACAATTTCAAATGGTTGTACAGCCATTTGAAATTGTATATATTGATGGCATACAATAATTGACTCTTTTTCAAATACAATATACACAAATGTACATATTAGACTCAAATCAAGCTATTGAGATTGCAAACAAATTAATTAAATTTTTCACACATCATGGCATACCCAAACAGATTATAGCAGATAATCATTTGAAGTTCAAAAACTCTGTAATTAAAGAATTATTAGAGTTACACAAGGTTAAGTTACATTTTATAAGTACTCAACATTCGGATTGAAATAGAACAGTGGAACAATATTATTTTACTACAATAGAACACATCCGTTTGTTAAATATTCAAGAGTTATATAAAAAAGAACCGATCAAAATTAAAATAAGCTACGCAATATTGGCGTACAATAATTCAAATCATTCGGTAACAAAACTAAAACCTGTTGAAATTATTTCTGGTCATATTGATATAGAAAATCCTTTTAATATTGATGTCAAAACTTGTTTTGTAAATAATTATGTAATCTCCCATAGTGAAAAAAAATAGTTATTATTGTACCAAGAAATGAATAAAAAGATTTTGGAAAACAAAGAGAAATCAATAAGTAAACAAAATATAACTCGTAAAAGCTTGCTCGATATCAAAAACTAAGAATAAGTTTAAATCAGAAATAATTCAGTCAATAGACCCTGAAACGACAAAAATAGAACTAAAACATCATAAAACTGTTGATAAAATCCACCTATCCAATGTAAAAAGACCAAGATTTACAACTTATCAATATAGTTAAAAATTACAAAATAATAATAACAAAAAATTGGAATTAAATTATAAACATTTTCAAAATTATATGAAAACTCATACATCAATTATTAACAAAAATATTAAAGAGAATGATGATAGCCTGTTTTGGGCTTCACCAAATTTCTCACTACCTCATTGTGTAAGTTAAGATTTAGAGATGGGTGCTGGAATAGCTAAAAAATTTAAGAACAAATTTGGACAAATAAAATTACTTAAAGCGCAAAACCCAAAAGTACATTCACTCTGTTATTTTAAACAAGACGATCAATATATAATATATTTGATAACTAGAAAGAAATACTATAGTAAACTTACATACAAAGATCTATTTCAGACACTAATAACGTTAAAAAATGTTGTATATCAAATAACATTTCAAATTTAGGTATACCTAAACTAGGATGTGGTCTAGACCGCTTAAACTATAAAAAGATCAAACCCATGATTCAATATATTTTTAAAGATTTAAATATTTTAATACAAATGTATATCAATAAATCTGAACATAATAATTCTCTTGCAGGATTAGGCTTGTCTTATTAACGTATAGTTTTGAAATAAAGAACATAACTCAAAATCTAGGAATACTACCTATAAACTTAGAATATGCTAAATTACAGAAAACCCACCACACATTTGTTCATTGTTATGATCTAAACCACGTATATAAAAAATATGCAAAATTAAATGATCAATATGAACATCTACATCTAATACAAAATATATCAAACTATACTCCAGATCATTTAAAAATCCATTTAGCAAATAATATCAGAAACGGAAGAAGTCTAGTTGATGGACTAGAAACAATTGTATAAACCATGACTAGAAATTAAGTTGCTAATTATGGAACCAGATTAAATTCAATTTTAGATCATTTGACAACCAACCAAAACAATATTCAAAAACAACTAAAATTAGGTTACAGTTTAAATAATCAAGTCATAAAAACTTTTAATGACACTCTGTGTGTAAATCAAGAATATTACAGTTAGATATAATATTAAAAGAAGAAATAGAACACCAAAGTTTATTAGTTGTAAAAAATGTATACAACCAACTTGTTATCTTTTATAAAATAATTCTTAATGTTTTACATAACAATGAAAATTCAATTACGTTTTGCAAACTAGAAACTTTACACCCTAGCATTATTAAGACAAATGATCGATTTGCTGAATTGCCAAAAATATCTGTACATTATAATGAACAATTCCCTTTTGACATCAAAATGGAAATAATTTTTGATTTTGAAATAATTGCCCAAGTAAATTGCAAATTTGACCCAATAAGAATTAACTACTTTATTTCAATTCCTATTAACTATGATAAAGTTTTTGAATTATATTATTTAAATCTTATCTTTACCAAGTATGAATCAGAGTACGTCACAGTCATACCAAATACAAAATATTTGTTAAAATCAAAAGATAAAAACAAGATTTGTGAACCCAAGGTAAAAATTATTATCAATGTTTGGATAAACCTATAAATAATTATAACACAGACTGCAAAAGTTAAATCATACTCCACAGTAATAGCGGAGCATGTGAACATACCAAACTTACCATCAACTTCAATCATATGAAATTAATATACAAAATAAACCAATATCAAGTAGTATTCCCAAAAGAAGAAAAGATACAAATTATCTGCGACCGCAAAACCAATACAAGGCATCTTATCGAAATATATTTAATAAAAAAAAAAACTACTTCTAATTCCAATTACAGTTGAAGAAGTTATTGGACAACTATATTATACATCTTAGTTGTCGCCTTTATTAGTTACATCGCAACTAAATGTATAAGAAAAAAAAGACTTACTTAGCCAAAACCAAGAACCAACATTAGACCAAAGCAACAATCTTCAATTACCCGGCGATACCAGCATCTGAGGAGGAAAAAGTTATATAACAAATCACCCTGTATATACCCTACATTACTACATAGTATGTTATATGTGCAACTGCATACATGTCAATGCAGCATCAGCACTATTCCTTATCTTTTATGCAGGTGCAGATTGTTTTGCACCATATATAATTGCATTGTAACGTAGTTTTAAGTTAGTTGTTTATTAACATTACAGTATTAAACATTATTAATAAATAAACCTTTTTAAAAACGGATTATTCCGTCGTATAAACATAGCTTGTATTTATTTCTTATTTGTATTGTTTTCATTTTTATTAAATTCCATGATTTTTTTTTTACCATCACATGTTACAATCTCTTTTATTTTGTTTTTGGATTTATTTTGTTATCAATTTGTCTATGAGAAAATTGTTTAAGCAATAAAATTAATTATTGGAAACCAATTAATTTAATTTATTTGAGACTCCGTTTTCTGGCGCTCTGAGAAAAGAGTAAATAATGATTAATTTAATAAATAAATAAATAATATGACTGTTGGTTATTAAAAAATATAAAAATTAAAAACAAAAAATTAATAGGTACATAAACAATACTAGCTTTTTAAAAAATACATATACTTATATGAACATTAAAAATAAGTCCGTGCATAATTTAAAAGTTGTCATTTCAAGTCATTTCATACACAGTTATTTTCAAATAAGCATATTCAAATTAATAAAAATGGAACAAACCTATTCCGCTGTCTAGCTGACTTTCTATATTTGTACAACAGTAACAAATATTCTATATTTATATTGAGTGATGAAATAATTAACTATTGTTAACGGAATACTGGCGTATGTGTTTTTACAGAAAAATATACATATAAAATAGTATGTATGTATGATAATATTGTTGTTTAAAATAAATAACTCAAATAAATAACTCAAATAAATAAATTATGTACAGATTGCTTAGTAACAAATTTGATCATATTACATTACTATAAATTTCTATTTCACATGTTATTGTGCATCCGTTATATTGGCAAATACTAGTTTTTTAGAATAACAAAATTACATAAAATTTGAATATTTTCAAAATTTTATTTTAAGCATTTAGTATCAAAATAGATAACGTGAAGAAACATTTGGAAACGCAAATGCTTCTACCTCAACATTTGTAATGTTGTTTTCTTTATTTTTATCTTACTGGCTGGCTGTTTGTAGTTTTTTATACTTAAAATATTTACCTCTTGATTAACAAAAAACGCATTTTAAAATTACTCATTACTTATAAACCAATTTTTAGATAATAACTTTTGTTTTACTAATTACCTTATATTTTATTATTAATGTTAATGTAATTGAAAACTAAACATAATTGTTTAATAATTTTACTGAGACAAATATGTTTTTATTTAAGTCGACATAATTATTACAATTTGCTTAATTGACATTTAATTCAATAATAATTTTGTATATTGCGGTTGATCGCTTTCAAGTGAATTGTTTGAGTTACGTAGGTATTTCTGAAACTATGCCACAGAACGTATTAAGTTGGCAGTAGCGGCTTGTCAAACGGCTCCCATTATTTAGAAATAAATTTGTTGCAGACTAGGAGGAACTAAATGTTTTGCAGTTTGTGTTTACTTGCGCCACCTAAAACAGTTCTCAACATCTTCTGAACTAACTTCTCAAACTAACCCATTTAAATGTAAATAAGCAATTCATATATTTTCAAACAGATCAACAAATGAATAATTAAAAATTGAAAATGCAAATTATTTTCATATTTTTTATTGAGTTAGAACACATGTGTTACGAACTTATAAATAGTACATACAAATTAGTATGGTTGACGGATGACAAAATGAGTATTATATATATTCGGAGACAAAAGAATTTGTATTTGAAAAGAAATTTATTAGAAGTTATTTCTTTGAAATTTATCCCTCACTCCGATAGCGAATATATGTAACGTTTGTAGCCATAAAGAAAAGGGCATTGCTGAAATTCCCTGGTTAAAATTCCCGGATGCACGGCTGCAGCAACTATGATATTCGGGAACATTCTTCTTGCTCTTATTTGTATTGGAGTTAATGTTCCTGCTGCCTCGTATAAGTTTATCTATAATAAAAGTTTATTTAGCGAACTCGGTGTGTCTGTGTGTGGGCATGTTGAGGACTCATCGTGTAACCAACTTCGTTGGCCTGAGAAAAGAGGACAATGGTGGCCCCGCGTTGCGAACACGGCCTGTATAAACTGCAGGTGACATCACCATAACTTCTACCACCCCTCTGGCTGTACCGCCTTATCTTCAGCAGACACTCTGATACCGACAAAGTGCATTCCCCAGCCGCATGAATACCCTCTACATCGATCTCGACAACACTCTGTGCACACTACACCTCCAACGTTATTGTTTTGTGCTGCCACAATATACGCCTTTCACACAGTGTGTGATAATATTAACGTTGAGTAATCAAGCATAGTCCAAAAAGTTAAAAAATTTCAACATTTATTTTTATATCTTTTAAATAAAGATGCATATGTATATAGTAAAATTTCTAATAACATTAATAGCTATTTTAATTGTACAATAATAAAATGTAAATATAATGTGCTGTTTGTTTTCTTCAAAATATAGTTTAATTGTTATGAAAAATATAATATAACGTACTAAAAACATTCTAAAGTGTACTAATATACGTAAAAAATGTCAGGCATTGTTTTAGTTGAATAAGTCTGAATTCTTTTCTTTCTAAAAACAAGTCTTTTTTTTCTAGAGCCTTTGTATTCATTAACATGTTATAAAGTCATTAGTATATTAATATTAGTATTTCCTATTAACACAAAAAAAGTATTCTTGTATTGGCAATAAAAATTGTGAATTTCGTCTATGAACGTAGTTGCGCTGAGATTGGGTAACCTGTATATTGCCATGAGATGCATTAGAATTTTATTATTTGATTTAACTTGCAAAAACAGTGATTCTGAGCCTGAAAAATGCGTTTCTAATGTTAAAATATTTAAATATTTTGACCGTATATACTGTCACCTATTTGCTCTTAATTTATTTACAGTATTATGAATACACAAAGTGTGCGGCAATTGAATTGATATAATATATACATCAGGAATATGATCAATTTGTTATATAGTTGCTGTATTGTGTATTATGTAACCAAATGGGATAATTTTTATATGCGTATTTGTAAAAAAGCACATCAAAATAACTGTGAACATTAAAGAATGAAAATATGAACGGTTTTAGATAAATGTTAATAAAAAATAACCCTGATTGCAAATGTCTAAGAAATCTAAAAATAATGCACAAAATAGAATTGAACCGTTGATTTATTCGCAATACATTCTGCACGATGACATTACCTTATCACCCCAGTTTGTGTTTTAACAATTTTGTATAAAATACAAATAATGTCGGAACTGAAATTCAAATAATAAACCTATCTGTTTTCTAATTTTTAAATTGTTAACTACAAAGTGACTCATATTAAATTTCAAACTTCAAAACTAAAGTTATGTGAACTGCTGCGGATTTTTTTTTAATTACTGAACATCACATATAGTTTCTATTGAGTTTTATATATAATTCTAGTATATTTATCGGTTACTAATACTTATAAATACTCATATTTAATCTTTGAGTGAATGAATATTAGAAAGAAGAAGTCGTGCCCGTGTATGCAGAGTATAAAATATGTATCTGTCCTTCTTACGCAGATGTTAGCGACTATACGTCATGTCAAAATCTCGCAATTGAGTTGACTTAAAGATCATTGAAGCAGAATATGTTTTTAATTATAATTTAAATAAGTAAATATTGTATTTTCTAAAATCTAAAATTAGTTAAATAATTGCTTAACAATATTGGAATTGGGTTATTTTAAAATGTGTGATTAGAGATTCATCAATCTAATTTAAAATTTAAAATTAATATTTATATTAAACATATTTATATCAAATTTACATTTCTATAGTTTTTATTTAGTTTTACTATACTGTGTTACTATAGGTCTGTTCCAACATACGATTTGGACAGTTTGCAAACCGTCCAAACTGTGCATAGTATGTTGGAACAGATCTTATATAAATTACCTTAACTAAAATTAAACTAGTTTTATTATTAAAAATTGAAATAGGGCATTAAAAGACAGATAATATGTAAGTTTGAAAAAATAAAAATAAATATTTATACAATATAAAATCTTACAATTTGTATTTTTACTATCTATTCTTAAAATATTGTTTATTAAAATAAAGATAGTTACAAAAGAATGATCTTTTGTTGTTGATATGATTGATACATAATTGATTATTGCTTAAATAACAAATGTCTATATAAAGATTTTACAACTTGTTATCATCTAAAAACCTTTTATTTATAACAAATTTCTTTAAAGCACGGAGCAGAATTTACATAATATATATATATAGAATTTTTTTAACATTTATTATACTTAAAATAAAAGGTTTCAATATAAGCAAATTTTATTTATTTAAGAACGAAGACGTTTATTCATTCAAATAACATCCATTAATTAAATTATTCGGTTACAAAACAAATCATTATTGCTTTCTAACCAAATATTTTTCTGGATTTTTCTTTTTAAACATAAATCGTACTTAATAATATCAATACAAGTTTATTTTTAGTTAATACTAAGCATACATAATGTAACAATACAAGCAAAAAATTTAAGTAAATTATTCAGTAAAATATAAAAAAATAATTGTATGTCATAATAATAAAAAATTATTGAAAAAATTTAAATATTATAATGTATAATTTTAAATATAAATATAAACTTTACTCATTAATTTTAATCTGATCTCATGCAATTTTAAATATTGAAATCGATAGAGATTAAAAGTAGTATATAATAACTTAGTCATATATTTATTTATAAAACTAAAAAGGTTACACGATATTCTCTTGTAAGATTTAATTAAATTATTAAATTAGTTTAATTTATATTTGTAGTAGACACGTAAGGAACACAAAAGTTTTTCGGTATTATATTAAACATTCCAGAAGTAAAAACTTTCTGAACTTGGTAAATTTAATGTCTTCATTAAAATCACCAGTTAGTCAAACTTTATTTACGTGTTGCATTGAATACAATAACAATTATTATTGGTTTTTATATGAAGTAAAAATTTAAAATAAATGTAACATAGAAAACAGTAATAAATAATTTTTAATAAACAATGTATAAATATTTAAAATGTTAATCAGATATTTTTATTTTTGAGTTGCATTTTCAAATTGTTTGAATCGTGTTTTATGTTATTGATAAAACCTATTTTTATTTTTATTAAACATAATATTTTTTTAATAATTAACTGCTAAAAGAATGTATTACATAACGAACAGCAATGCTAAAATATTTAGCAAATTTTACACATTTTTAACAGCAAGTAAAATTAACTGAGTTAATAGAGATTATTAATATGTTATGGGCAAAGTGATAAATCGGGCCACAATGCACAATGCCCGGAACATGTGATAAATGCTCAGTATCAGTTTTTATCTCTAAATCAATTCATGTTTGTAATTTCCGCAAGTAATATTACCCTAAAATGGCCTCATTCAACATAACCTATTATATGCTTTTTTTAAGTCTATAAACATGTTTTAGAGTTTAATTTACAATACATGTTCTCTATTTATATAAAAGGTGTTAGACAAAATGAATAAATCCGTTACTTTTTAATCAATTTATGTATGTTTTTATTTTAATATAATTGCAACATATATAATTTATTTTTTGTTAATTCTCTATAATTTCTAAATACTAGCATGTATAATAATTGATACTTTTTTAGGTTTTGAGATTTCTTTACAATTTTTAAATTACAATGTTAATTTGTTCTTTTTATTTTTTCTATTCTTTGCTATTCTTTGCATCTTGCCAGCCTAAGTTGTTTTTGCTCAATATTTCGTCTACATTGCTTTTTTATGTCTTCAAAAGTTTTCTTCTTTTTTTGGTTTTGTTATCCATTACATACATGTTTTGTTTTGTCTATTTTCTGGCATTCTTTTTAGATGTTCAAATCATACTAACTGTTTTTCATCTATTGTGTATTGTGGTGTATACCTTTTTTTTAGGGCCGTAATATCCAACTCTTAAAAAAGCACCTAATAAACTATTAGTTGAATAACCTAACTTTTTTAAAACTTTAATTTGATTTTTTTTATTATACCTTTAAACAGTTAATAAATTATATGCTTAATGTTTTTATTTGTTATAAATGTATATGTTACGCATAAGTATATTTAATTGGCTATCTAGAAGTTTTAGTAAAATAAATAAAATTAAAAGTTAGGATATTCAACTAAAAGTTTATTAAGTGCCTTATTAGGAGTTGGATATTACAGCCTTTAAAGATTTTTTCTTATTTGTTTGTTTCTTATTTTATTCATTTTTGATATACTTTCTACTATCCTTAGATATTTTATTTCCGTCGCCTGATTTTATTTTTATTTTTTTGATTTATTACCTATGTTTTACTTTATTAAATAACAATTTTTGTTTGTTGTCTGGAATCTCTAGTTTATTTTATGTTCCATATTTATTTTGTTATTTAAAGATCATTGGCAAATAAACATTCTGCTATTGTTGTTTTTTTTAATGTGATATCCAATTTCCACTTTCTTTAATTATATTTTTTATATTTCATCTAAGAAAATGATTAATAGTAATAAACTTGATGCTTTTTTTTGGCCTAATCTTGTGTAGTTGTAAATTCTTCTTACGTCTTTTTTTTATTTTTTATGTACTCTGCCAAATGCCTTTTCTAGGTTTACAAACGCTATGTAAAGTTTGCTATCTTGTTTTATTGTTTTTTCAATTAATTTTTAATTGTGAATATGTAATCTTGCGTTGAATTGAATAAACCCACTTTAAGCTGTTTTCAATGTTATTTAAAAAAGTTATTTTTTATTATTAATTTGTATAGTTTATCTATTGTACATGCAAAGATAATTTTCTTTCTAATTACAGTTTTTGCTGTCCCATTTTTGTAAATTGAAAATATTACTCCATTCTGTTAAAATTTCTCATTATCTCTAACAGTATTATTTATCCTGGTTTTTTCACGTTGTCCAATTGCTCCGGTTTTATTATGTTATGTCTTGAGCAATTTTTATTTTTTTTTAATAATAATTTTGTTTTTTTTTGTTATGTCCATTGTTTTTCGTTACATATATGTTGTTTTTAAGTAGTTGCTTTTCTTCTTCTTTATTACTATTTTTAGTTTGATTTTTAGTAGTAATTTCTTGAAATGTTATCATTTATCTATTCATTATTTTTTTGTTTTCTTATTGTATTTTTTTGTTTGTTTTGTAGTTGTTTTAGCTGTAGTTTAGTTCTTTTTCTACAATTCTTCAGTGTTCAATAGATTAACTTTTGGTTGTCTTTAAAATTCTTTCGAGTTTTGTTTGCATTCTTCGTTAGAATTCTATAAGTTGTAGCGTGCCACTTGAAAGAAATTAAAACTATGAAGTTCAGCAATGGCATAATTACTTGATCTTATCTTCAGTTTGGCCAAACAAGGATATGTCAAGGTAATAAATACTACTGCCTTTTTGTTCAATCTTTCGGAGACGTCCATTTGGATTGACAAGAATTAATTGCTAATAGGTTTAACTAATTAATACATCTGTGAACATACAATTGTTAGAATTTAATGTTGCGTAGGCATGATCGTTAGGCTACCAAATATACACATTAAATAATTAATAGGGGTTATTAAATCATTTTGGGATATAGATATATTACTTAATTTAGTATAATTAGATTAGATTTAGTAAGGATATATGTCAGTTAATTCAGGTATTACGATCCCTTAAAATACTTACCTTATATTATGGAAAACTGCTCCGATGCGTTGTAGATCATGGTTCAGACACTACAATTATAGTTTGGATCGAAACTGAAATTAAGTTGTTAATTAAAATAAATAAATAGGGGTGGTTAATAATGGTTGGTTATATAAAATGAATTTAACTTGATTTTTAACTATTTAAATTTACCTGTATGTAGATATATATATATATGGATTTCTGCTCCTGACAAACCTTGTTGAGGATGATGTTAAATTGCATTAATTGATTAAATTGATAATTTGCATGCAATCACGACCTACAATAAATATAATTTTGGTGGTGTTTTGATATGTAGACTTACCTGGTTTAGGATACGAGATTGATAGTGCTTTATTCATTTCATTATATTTAGTAATTCACTTTGGCACTAACCTCCAAAATGTATTGTTCACTTGTGGCAGTCAGATGTTGACATTTAATACATGCGTGAAGTTGGAGTGGTCAATGGCATATCGTTTTTAATTTTTGTGGGTTGCGAATTTATTTAAAATACAGTTTTTGTTGTAAAACCTAGCGGTTATATGCGCTTGGCAAATGTAGCCAACTTTATTAATTAATTGTAAATGTATTGTACAATATTATCTTGTCGTTTGGCTTCAAATTAAATTGGTTACTGTTTATGAAATAATACTTAACTTGAGACGTATATGTATTGTGAATTTATTAATTTATTAACAATATTAGTGGCAAGTTTTCAATTTTAGATTTATTTAAATAATCATTATGGATGCTATCATCAATCAATTTTATGTTTTATAAGGACAAACAGTCGGAAGCCTTACAATAAGGTAATATTATTGAAAGTTGTTAGGTGTAGTATTGTAATTAGGTGTTTGCAGGCTTTCTTTTGTGGAGGCTAAAAACTCTAAAATGTTTGATAAAGATTAAGCACGACCATGATATGAACTCAACCATAATCAGTCCAACAATCTCTGATCACTGGAGATTAATTCGAGCAATAGAGGTGTCGATGGCAATAAATTTATCTGCCGCCACGATTTCCACCACGAATCTTTAAATTTGGGAGTGGATGCCAAAACTGTTGTTACCCAGAATCGGTATCAATCGTCGTTTGACAAATCAAACAAGTTTAACAAGTATCGTTTATTTTGGGTTGATAAATTTATACCAATTAAATTATATAGAGTTCGTTGGTCGATAAAATTACGATTACGTAAGTTTAATTAGAAGAAGTACTTTGCTCGATAAATTAATAATAGTTGTGCCGTTTTTGCTTTTGTTTTATAAACTGAACCATGTACTGCTTTATGTCCGATAAATTCGCAACGCGCAATAAAATTTTGATTTTGACCGGCTGGATCAGTTAAGTCATTTAAGTTACCAAACTTTTTCTTTTTTTGATTCTTTGTGTTTCTAATTATAATATAATAATCTAAAGAACCATCAATAAAACATCACCAGATGCTAGGAACTCAGGAACCAAAAGTAAACCAAAAAAAAAAAAGTAAAACAATTGGCGCCCTTAAATTTCATCAATCTGGTAAGTTGATTTTTTTTTATTTATCCAACCTTACCACTTTACTAGGATTATATAATTGAACCATGACCTACATCGTCTGAGCTTGCCGATCTGCCATATACACTAACTCTGGCAGTATATAACCTCGAAGGAAACAATTCAAAAGTAAAGAAAAGAGGTTATAAAGTCTTTTCCCGTTGTTATTTTTAATCAATTTTCCATTTGACCATTTTTTTTCTAAGCTCTTGTAGTCGAAGAGCTCGCGTCTAAAAAATGCAAGAGTTTTTGGAAGCTTGATGTTTTGAGATTGAGTTTGCTGTCATCTGTCATCTGTCATCTGTCATCTGTCATCTGTCATCTGTCATCTGTCATCTGTCATCTGTCATCTGTCATCTGTCATCTGTCATCTGTCATCTGTCATCTGTCATCTGTCATCTGTCATCTGTCATCTGTCATCTGTCATCTGTCATCTGTCATCTGTCATCTGTCATCTGTCATCTGTCATCTGTCATCTGTCATCTGTCATCTGTCATCTGTCATCTGTCATCTGTCATCTGTCATCTGTCATCTGTCATCTGTCATCTGTCATCTGTCATCTGTCATCTGTCATCTGTCATCTGTCATCTGTCATCTGTCATCTGTCATCTGTCATCTGTCATCTGTCATCTGTCATCTGTCATCTGTCATCTGTCATCTGTCATCTGTCATCTGTCATCTGTCATCTGTCATCTGTCATCTGTCATCTGTCATCTGTCATCTGTCATCTGTCATCTGTCATCTGTCATCTGTCATCTGTCATCTGTCATCTGTCATCTGTCATCTGTCATCTGTCATCTGTCATCTGTCATCTGTCATCTGTCATCTGTCATCTGTCATCTGTCATCTGTCATCTGTCATCTGTCATCTGTCATCTGTCATCTGTCATCTGTCATCTGTCATCTGTCATCTGTCATCTGTCATCTGTCATCTGTCATCTGTCATCTGTCATCTGTCATCTGTCATCTGTCATCTGTCATCTGTCATCTGTCATCTGTCATCTGTCATCTGTCATCTGTCATCTGTCATCTGTCATCTGTCATCTGTCATCTGTCATCTGTCATCTGTCATCTGTCATCTGTCATCTGTCATCTGTCATCTGTCATCTGTCATCTGTCATCAGTCATCTGTCTTCTGTCTTCTGTCTTCTGTCTTCTGTCTTCTGTCTTCTGTCATCAGTCATCAGTCATCAGTCATCTGTCATCTGTCATCTGTCATCTAATTTTATATAATATATTATTTAATAGCTTTCTCCAGTTAGTTGGGTTGCCTACATTTTAATCAAATATTTTGCCCGGTTTCCTGACTTTAGTATAACATTAAATGTAAAAAAGAATATAAAAAATAATGCTTAAAAAATAATAAACTTTTAACGTATAGTTTTAAAATTTTGATTTTCCGATTCTGTTAATAATATTTAAAATTAAAAAAAATAAGAAATTGTGATACTATAATTTAATTTTTGAGGTTAGGGTATTTTAATAAAATTTATATATACTTTATTGTGCTAATTTTAATTTTAATTTTTATTAAGACCGGTTTCGGCCATTAATATCCAAAACCGGGCTTATTAAAAATTAAAAATTAAATCAGCAAAATAAAGTATATATAAATTTTATTAAAATACCCTAACCTCAAATATTTTAAACTGTGCAATAATCAGAAACAAATATTATAATTTAATCTTAAATTAAATTTTGTATCTATTGTTTTATAGTTATCAAAGCTTTTTAGTAAATACTAACGTAGTAATATGGGTTTACAATTAGTTTATTTAGTGAGTAATAAAGTGGCGCCCCCATCAAATTATACGTCAATTTAAACAATAAATTGGCTTGGGTATGTTTGGCTTTGGTGGGGCGTCAGGGGGTAAGCAAACCCCCCTGCACACTCCCAAATCCATCTGACAAAATCACGTGGTCTCGAGCTCTGTTAATGTATACACAGATGTAATAATTAAGCGTTGTTTTGATCTCTGTAGACTGTGCAGTGAATGTTCAGCTTTACCGTCTGACTTGATTTTATGTGATAAGTAAAATTTCAATTTTTTTTGTTTGAATTAATGAACAATTTAATTATGAATATAGATTATTAATTTAAAGTAATTTTATTATGATAGAAAAATTTCACGCCTGTTTGAAAATGTCAATTTTTACGTTTTTTGTCAAAAATGGCCAACTTTGAAACACACTATCATAAAAAAACTTAAACATTTGGAAAGGGTATTAAATAAAAAACATTTTAAGCTTTTGTGAATCAAATTATATTGTGATTTTGCAATGTAGCACCACTTTGAAGTCAGAACAAATTTCATAGAATGTGTTCACAATCAGAGCGGTATATATTAATGTATCTACAAGATACCTCACGATCCAAAAATTTTCAGTTCAAAATACATAAAATAACAAATCATATGCCGCCATATACATATCGGTACCTATTTTCAGGGCTAAGAAAACAAAAATTTTAAAAAATGGTCTTTTTAGAAAGCTAAAACCCCATTATTCCTCCACCCGGCCATTCCTTATAAAGCAACTAATCACATTCTAATGGCTGTTAAACATAATAATTTTAATAAACGTACCAATATATAGTATGGGAGTTACTCCTTTCTGTAATTTTCTGATAATTCAAGCCCATTGAAATTTCTGTCTTGACAATTAAAATATATTTATAACAACAATAGATGTTGACATTAATTATATTATTAGGCAACTTTCAGTACTAAACTGTTCAACACTTAACATAAATTCATACTATTTCATACAAATTTTGCAAGTATCATTCACATACTAAAAGTATGTTAGCAAATGTATTTTAATGGTTATGTTTGATTATAAATTCAATATAAAACCAAAAATAAAACTAGATTTTGAAGAATAAAAACATCAGCAACTATTATGCCATCAACAAAACAATTATATTTATTGTTTTACTTTCAACGCTTTAACAACACGTGACTGCTTCATTAACCAATCACTTGAAATAATGAAATAAAGCAAAGAAATTATACTCAACACTAGCAACTATTCCGCCACTAACAAAACAATTGTATTTATTGTTTTACTTTTATCCTTTTATTAACACGTGACTGCTTCATTAACCAATCACTTGAAAAAATGAAATAAAGCGAAGAAATTATACCTAATATAAGCAACTATTACGCCACCAACAAAACAATTGTATTTATTGTTTTACTTTTATCTTTTTATTAACACGTGACTGCTTCATTAACCAATTGCTTGAAATAATCAAATAAAACGAAGAAATTATACCTAATACTAACAACTATTACGCCACAAACAAAACAATTGTATTTATTGTTTTACTTTTATCTTTTTATTAACACGTGACTGGTTCATTAACCAATCGCTTGACATAATGAAAGAAAGCGAAGATATTATACCTAATACTAGCAACTATTGCGCCACCAACAAAACAATTGTATTTATTGTTTTACTTTCATCCCTTTAATAACACGTGACTGCTTCATTAACCAATCACTTGAAAAAATGATATAAAGCGAAGATATTATACCTAATACTAGCAACTATTGCGCCACCAACAAAACAATTGAAATTATTGTTTTACTTTCATCCCTTTAATAACACGTGGCTGCTTCAATAACCAATCACTTAAAAAAATGATATAAAGCAAAGATATTATACCTAATTCTAGCAACTATTGCGCCACCAACAAAACAATTGTATTTATTGTTTTACTTTCATCCCTTTAATAACACGTGACTGCTTCATTAACCAATCACTTGAAAAATGATATAAAGCGAAGATATTATACCTAATACTAGCAACTATTGCGCCACCAACAAAACAATTGTAATTATTGTTTTACTTTCATCCCTTTAATAACACGTGACTGCTTCATTAACCAATCACTTGAAAAAATGATATAAAGCGAAGATATAATACCTAATACTAGCAACTATTGCGCCACCAACAAAACAATTGTATTTATTGTTTTACTTTCATCCCTTTAATAACACGTGACTGCTTCATTAACCAATCACTTGAAAAAATGATATAAAGCGAAGATATTATACCTAATACTAGCAACTATTGCGCCACCAACAAAACAATTGAAATTATTGTTTTACTTTCATCCCTTTAATAACACGTGACTGCTTCAATAACCAATCACTTAAAAAAATGATATAAAGCAAAGATATTATACCTAATTCTAGCAACTATTGCGCCACCAACAAAACAATTGCATTTATTGTTTTACTTTCATCCCTTTAATAACACGTGACTGCTTCATTAACCAATCACTTGAAAAAATGATATAAAGCGAAGATATTATACCTAATACTAGCAACTATTGCGCCACCAACAAAACAATTGTAATTATTGTTTTACTTTCATCCCTTTAATAACACGTGACTGCTTCATTAACCAATCACTTGAAAAAATGATATAAAGCGAAGATATTATACCTAATACTAGCAACTATTGCGCCACCAACAAAACAATTGTATTTATTGTTTTACTTTCATCCCTTTAATAACACGTGACTGCTTTATTAACCAATCACTTGAAAAAATGATATAAAGCGAAGATATTATACCTAATACTAGCAACTATTGCGCCACCAACAAAACAATTGAAATTATTGTTTTACTTTCATCCCTTTAATAACACGTGACTGCTTCAATAACCAATCACTTAAAAAAATGATATAAAGCAAAGATATTATACCTAATTCTAGCAACTATTGCGCCACCAACAAAACAATTGTATTTATTGTTTTACTTTCATCCCTTTAATAACACGTGACTGCTTCATTAACCAATCACTTGAAAAAATGATATAAAGCGAAGATATTATACCTAATACTAGCAACTATTGCGCCACCAACAAAACAATTGTAATTATTGTTTTACTTTCATCCCTTTAATAACACGTGACTGCTTCATTAACCAATCACTTGAAAAAATGATATAAAGCGAAGATATTATACCTAATACTAGCAACTATTGCGCCACCAACAAAACAATTGTATTTATTGTTTTACTTTCATCCCTTTAATAACACGTGACTGCTTCATTAACCAATCACTTGAAAAAATGATATAAAGCAAAGATATTATACCTAATACTAGCAACTATTGCGCCACCAACAAAACAATTGTAATTATTGTTTTACTTTCATCCCTTTAATAACACGTGACTGCTTCATTAACCAATCACTTGAAAAAATGATATAAAGCGAAGATATTATACCTAATACTAGCAACTATTGCGCCACCAACAAAACAATTGTATTTATTGTTTTACTTTCATCCCTTTAATAACACGTGACTGCTTCATTAACCAATCACTTGAAAAAATGATATAAAGCAAAGATATTATACCTAATACTAGCAACTATTGCGCCACCAACAAAACAATTGTAATTATTGTTTTACTTTCATCTCTTTAATAACACGTGACTGCTTCATTAACCAATCACTTGAAAAAATGATATAAAGCGAAGATATTATACCTAATACTAGCAACTATTGCGCCACCAACAAAACAATTGTATTTATTGTTTTACTTTCATCCCTTTAATAACACGTGACTGCTTCATTAACCAATCACTTGAAAAAATGATATAAAGCGAAGATATTATACCTAATACTAGCAACTATTGCGCCACCAACAAAACAATTGAAATTATTGTTTTACTTTCATCCCTTTAATAACACGTGACTGCTTCAATAACCAATCACTTAAAAAAATGATATAAAGCAAAGATATTATACTTAATTCTAGCAACTATTGCGCCACCAACAAAACAATTGTATTTATTGTTTTACTTTCATCCCTTTAATAACACGTGACTGCTTCATTAACCAATCACTTGAAAAAATGATATAAAGCAAAGATATTATACCTAATACTAGCAACTATTGCGCCACCAACAAAACAATTGTAATTATTGTTTTACTTTCATCCCTTTAATAACACGTGACTGCTTCATTAACCAATCACTTGAAAAAATGATATAAAGCGAAGATATTATACCTAATACTAGCAACTATTGTGCCACCAACAAAACAATTGTAATTATTGTTTTACTTTCATCCCTTTAATAACACGTGACTGCTTCATTAACCAATCACTTGAAATAATGAAATAAAACAAAGAAATTATACCTAATATAAGCAACTATTACGCCACCAACAAAACAATTGTATTTATTGTTTTACTTTTTTTTTTATTAACACGTGACTGCTTCATTAACCAATTGCTTGAAATAATGAAATAAAGCGAAGAAATTATACCTAATACTAACAACTATTACGCCACCAACAAAACAATTGTATTTATTGTTTTACTTTTATCTTTTTATTAACACGTGACTGGTTCTTTAACCAATCGCTTGACATAATGAAATAAAGCGAAGATATTATACCTAATACTAGCAACTATTGCGCCACCAACAAAACAATTGTAGTTATTGTTTTACTTTCATCCTTTTAATAACACGTAACTGCTTCATTAACCAATCACTTAAAAAAATGATATAAAGCGAAGATATTATACCTAATACTAGCAACTATTGCGCCACCAACAAAACAATTGTATTTATTGTTTTACTTTCATTACTTTAATAACACGTGACTGCTTCATTAACCAATCACTTGAAATAATGAAATAAAACGAAGAAATTATACCTAATACTAGCAACTATTACGCCACCAACAAAACAATTGTATTTATTGTTTTACTTTTATCTTTTTATTAACACGTGACTGCTTCTTTAACCAATCGCTTAAAATAATGAAAAAAAACAAAGAAATTATACCTAATACTAGCAACTATTACGCCACCAACAAAACAATTGTATTTATTGTTTTACTTTTATCTTTTTATTAACACGTGACTGCTTCTTTAACCAATCGCTTGAAATAATGAAATAAAGCAAAGAAATTATACCTAATATTAGCAACTATTCCGCCACCAACAAAACAATTGTATTTATTGTTTTACTTTCATCCCTTTAATAACACGTGACTGCATCATTAAGTAATCACTTATAATAATCAAATGAAGCAAAGAAATTATACTCAACACTAGCAACTATTCCGCCACCAACAAAACAATTGTATTTATTGTTTTACTTTTATGCCTTTAATAACAAGTGACTGCTTCATAAACCAATCACTTGAAATAATGAAATAAAGCGAAGAATTTATACCTAATACTAGCAACTTTTGTTTTATTTTCATCCATCATAACATCATCATCATTACCTCAAAAAAAATGTGAATAGTTAAATTAAAAAAAATAATTTTAAGGTTATGTTAGGCAAGGTCAGGTCACGTGACCTGACATAACCTTAAAAAAAAATGTGAATAGTTAAATAAAATAAAATAATTTTGAGGTTATGTTAAGCAAGGTCAGGTCACGTGACGTAAAATCAGGCCGGCCTGATTTTACGTCACGTGACCTGACCTTGCCTAACATAAATTTTAGAATTTATTTTATGTTTGAAGAATATTTTATCTCTCATTATAAAAAAAATATGTTGCAACACAATTAACCACTAATAATAAATACTACACTGTACTGTTTGTTACCGGTTTATGAATGGATTCCCTGCCTCATTTAAACTGATATTTATTTTATTTTAATCTATTTAGTTTATTTTGTTATTATTTATTAATTAATATACGTTTAAAACTCAATAAAATTAAAGGCCAGAATAGAAAAATAAAAAAAGTGCAAATCCAAAAAACGTAAAAACTCTTCAGAAACCAAACCATGGAATGTTGAACAACGGCTATTAATAGATTATTACAAACATGTAATAAACTCAAAAACAAGAATACACCACCAAAAGAACTACTTAATTACATAAAACCTCCACCGATATACATCTCAGCAGTAGCAAACATTAAATAATTTACTGATATGCTAAACAACAATCAGGATAAACAAAAATTTAATCTTAAAATAAAAAATAAATTAAAAAAAAACAGATTTGCTAAAACATCAAGCAGCTATTCAAAAATGTGCAATACCACACTTTTTATTTAAACCAAGAACGCAGTTTTTATGTAATGTTAAAAAACGTTCTTTCAGTCATTAAAACTACAAAGTAACAACAAGTTAATCATCTATGTATTGCAATAACTTTAACACTACAAATACATATCAAAATCAGTTAACAAATCAAAAGTCATGCCTTAATGTGCTAACCTAACCTAACCTTCAACTGGGACTTACCAAAAATTACTGCATTCATAATCAGAGTCTACAAGAAAGTGCAGAAAACATAATTTCCAGCGCTGAGACCTAGAACTTAGCCAGCCCAAAGCAACTACACACTGGTTATGTGACCTAAAAAACAAATGTTTTCAATTTTTTTGTATACAGAAGTTATCCCTTAAATTATCTGCAAGTAAAAAGAAAATTAATATCTTTTCAGACAATTTCCCTGTCCTAATCAACTTAAGTTCACACATACACCATAAACAAAAACTAGATTTTTTAACCAATAAAATAACTGGAACCAGTTTTAAAGCATATTAGAAAAAGAAATACACCTAACTGTCTTGCTTAAAACAACATTTAAGCATTAAGCAGTTTTGGAACCCACAAACACTACAAACAAGCTACAAAATTATTTAAAAGTAGCTAAAAAAGCACTACTATTAAATAGAAAGTTTAGAAGAATATGGAAGTCTACTAGAAATCCACAAAACAAAACTAAATACAACAACCCGCTAAAAGCCAACTCTTAGAGAAAAAAACTAAAAAACTCAAAATTTTCTAAAAAAAACTACCACTACTACAAGCAGACAAAAAGCAGTCATCAGTCTTGGAATACCTTTATCAATGACATTGTTTATTAACGCCATCATACCATGTGAGTCAAACACGTGATTAAAACATGGCTATGATCTCCATATTTCTATGAAAAAATATATTTTCAATGCTATACTACTTAGATCTGGATATTTTTAATCTTAATGAAAAGTGGCACAAATCATTCTGATAAACCTGTAACAGAAACATTTTTCTATTGCTCTATAAGTTTATTTGAAATGTATCTTTAAAAATATATTT
Source organism: Tachinus rufipes (assembly GCA_963932245.1). Taxonomy (NCBI): domain Eukaryota; kingdom Metazoa; phylum Arthropoda; class Insecta; order Coleoptera; family Staphylinidae; genus Tachinus; species Tachinus rufipes. The sequence goes on from OZ010743.1 coordinate 74,092,781, forward strand.
CTGAAAAGACTGAAATTAAAAGCATTTCATCTAATTGTAACTCACCAATTTGGTTTTTTAAACTAACACACAACTACAGAGCAGGTTTACAGAGTAGTAAAGCAAATTAACAACACTAAAAAAATAAGAAATATTGTTTGGCTGCTTTTCTGGACAACACTGAAGCCTTTTATAAAAGTCTGACACCGGAGATTTTTAAGCAAATTAAAAACGCAATTACCCATTACACATTTCATGTACTATAATCATACCTAACCAAAACATTTTTTATGGTTAAATATCAAGAAAAGTAATTAACTTACACCTCATCAAATCAGCGATACCACAGGAAGGTATTATTAGACCGGTGCTATATCTACTTTTTACAAAAAACCTTCAAGAGTTACGTTTGCCATTGGCACAGTCATTCTAACAGTTGGTAAAATTCCAAGATTTAACTCTGAGAAACTTCATACTTTTTTTAAAAACATCCAAAAATAGCTTAAAACCTTAAAAATTAAGGCCAATAAAAGTAAATTTTAGCATGTCACCGTCACTCTCCGGCAAACAATTATTACAATCTACCAATGCAAAGTACTTTGAAATAAATTTTAAAACCTGTATGAGCCAACTGTTCTTAACTATGGGACAGTAAGTTTCTAACATTTTAAAGCTGTAGATATATCAATTACAAACAGTTTAATATTTATCACCAATGAATCTCTCTACAAAAGTTTGAACTTCTCTAACGTGCTACAAGATGCCAAGAACGCTAGTAGAGCAAATACTTTTCTTGGTTTGAACATCATACTAAAGCGTACGCTGTCAACCTTCTCCAACATGTCACTACTAGCAGTCAATGAGTTACCTTATTAAATTAGTTAGAATTTTAATGTAGATCTGCAACCGCACGCTATTAGGTTTATATTATAAAAAACTTTACAGCCCTTTGAAAAAAAAAAAATATGGCGTTTTTTGTGTTCAAGTGTTAATCAGTTGAAACTAAACTTAAAGATGACACTATAATTTTTTTTTGCAATAGTATATTATTGTTATAGCTAGTTAGATAACATAAAAACTTCTTTTGTTCCATAATTTTAATTATTTAAATATGGGATAGTTATATTTATCTCCGTAATTAATGTTTTAACAATTTAGTCAAATTAAAAAAAAAATAATGATAACTTTAATTAAAGGGGGAGAATAGTTGCGCTATTATAAGACTTTACAGAATCAAACTCAGCAAGAAAACGCATGAATATAACTGAATAAAATTTTCACACATTGTAGAAGAAAGTCCAATCTGTGTCATTAAATTTGTAAAAATTGTATGCAATAAGTTGTTTCTCCGCAATTAATTTAAAAAATTGGCGTTTTTAATTAGTTCTTTATTAATTTTTTACTCGTTAATTATAACTTCAAATCTTTAAACAAAAACATAAAGACAAAGAATATTGTATGTAGTTCAACATATAAAAAAAGTTATGATTAAAACCTTATTGTTTGGATATTGAGTTGGTTGGCGTTTTGTCCCAAAAGAAACAATTTTAATTTAAAAACGGAGTTGTACGTGTCAATATTTTTCTAGAGAGAAAGGTTTACCGATATTCTCGTAGATGTAATAGGATTTAATATTTTTCCATAACAATACGTAGCACCCCAACAGGATGGTGCAATTAAACCCGGCAATTCTCTAGCGATAAACTGAAAAGAATTAATTTTAATTTAACATGCAAATGATGCCAAGTTTACTAAACGAGACTAAAATTAAAATTTTTTATAAAATTTAAAACTAATATAAACAATATTATTGTTAATTAATTTATTTAAAAAAATATATTTAAAAATAATTAATTTTTTTTTGATTGCACATTTTAAAAATTTATTATTAAATAAATATTAAATAGTATTATATCTGCTATCTTATAATATTTTTAAAATCCATTCTACATAGCACAATACCTCGATAGAATAATTTAAAAAATATTTATAATATGTTATAAAAAATGTTATTTATTTGTTTCATTGAACGTAAAGTTGAGTAATATTTTCTGTTTTATTTTTACATATTTTCTATACAAAACTAATAAACAACGTGAACCGTTTAGATATATTAAATATATACAATTATTTTTATAAATTGTATTTGCTATGTTGCCAATTGTTATAGGCGCATTAGAACGTTAACTTATAAGGAGGCCTATTCAACTGGCCCCCAACAAAATATGTATATCAGTATAAAAGCTTAGCGCCACGTAGTGCTGACTTTAATGTACTACAATGTATAACTGTATATGTGTATGAGTCGAAGTGGTCACCGAACAAAATTTTGTAGAATGACTTCTAGTAAAGTATTGTGTTGAAATAAATTGATATACACGCCAAAACGTATTTGCCTCCAGTTTTTTGTAGCTGCCTCCGTTCTGGAGTACTATGAGCGTGTATATATTTTGGAGGAGTATTAGTTGTTTTACATCTATATATATATATATATAAATCCAACCGTCGTTTTTAAACCCGCTATGTTTAACAAGCAACCACAGACCCACTAAAAATCTTTGTTGTAAGTGTGTTTATTAAGTAATTTTGACTTATTAATTAAGAACTCTAAGAACAATAAAAAAGGGGTAAACAATTAATAAGAAAACAAAAAGTTGATGTCTGGCAATCTCTGATAGTCCCTGACAGTAGAACCGACGGATTTAGACCCAGCAGTGTTGCCATGTTTTGAGGTTTAGATAGGTATTTTTTATGTGTCTATTGCATGTAATAAATAGGTGCCGTGAACGTAATAAAAGCTTGAACAACCTATAGAAAAATTTAAAAAAAATTGAAATGTATATGCAAGTTTATTTCAGTTTTGTGTTTATTTATTTTCTTGTTAAAGTTTTTTCTTCTTTACTAGCATACTTTAATTTTTAATTTCTGCTTGTCAACAAACCAAAAAAAGTTAGCAAAATATTAAAACATTACAAAATATATGTTATAACATTTAATTCAGTCAAATATTGATAAAATTAAAGATTTTATATAAATGTAATAAATGAAAAACAAAATTTAATAAATTTAATAAACATTTTATTAACAGATCAGACAGATTTAAATAGATTGACGCTAATTAATATTTAATAATTTATTGGCTAATCTATTTTGTAATACTTTAAAAACGTTTTAAACTTTTTAACTTATTAGTTTTTGATCTTTTTTATTAGTTATCTGCTATCTAATGCTGACACTGTACAGTAAAACATTTTGAAATTTGTCTAATGCAACTTTCAAACTTAAACTACATGTTTTTTTTTATTATTGGCGTATCAACGAGTATATTATTAATAAAATATATAATAACAGTTTCTAATAAGATTAAACTAAAAATAAACGAATGTTTTAAAAGTTTTAAATAATAAACATCTAAGAAACAGTTATTGCTTAAAAGTAGCTATGACAAAATATAAAATGCAAAAACTAGAAATAGGAATAATATTTTCTATACAATCACAGATGTCCCTTTTTTGATCGGATATTTAGGCACCAATGCAGCGCATGTGTTCTAAAGGGTTTTCCAATAAGAAGCTTCATTTTGAATAGCAGACTATTTGGGCAGCTGTCAATTTTGAAGCTATTATCTTTTGACATTTGACAAGTAAAAACTACGCCATTTTTAAAAATGGAACGATACACGCTTTAACAACGCAATAAAATTATTAAAATTCACTACAAAAATAGTGAAAATTTTTCAGTCACAGTTTGCAAAACTAAAGCACTTTTTGGTTGTCGTAAAGCACCTTCTCGGCCGGCAATAGTATACCTGATGAAAAAATTTGAGCTGTTAGGACAAGTTTGTAATGTAAATAATCAAAACCGTGTGCATCGCTCAAGAACACATAAGAATATTGCTGATGAAAAAAACTTAGGTTAGTCAATTCCTTGTCGATCTTTGGAATTTACCGTATTTTGCATAAAGACTTAAGTTTTAAAGCTTTTAATGTTCAGTTAAGACAAAAACTCAAACCGGTCGATTACTATAAATGATCCGGAATTTTATCGAAAAATTATCTTCAGTGATGAGGCCTTTTTTTACCATAGGCTACGTTAATAAGCAGAATTGTCGCATATGGAACTCAGAAAATTCAAGAATAATTGTTAAAAAGTTTTTGCATCTTCAACGTGTCACTCTTTGGTGCGGTTTTTGAGCTGGCGGTGTGATTGAACCCTACTTTTTTGAAAATAAGGCTGGTGCAACTGTTACGGTGAATGAATGGCGCTACCAAGCTATGATTAATGAGTTTTATAACCGGAATTGGAAAATACTGATGTGACGACGTTTATTTTTAGCAAATCGCGCTACGTGCGACACAAGCAACGAAACGATCGCAATTTTGCCAGAAAAGTTTCCTGACCGTGTTATTTCTTGAAGAGGTGAACACAATTGGCCACCGAAATCTAGTGATTTAACACTTTTAGACTTTTTTTGGGGCCACGTAAAAGATAAAGTTTATGCCAATGTTCCACAATCAATTCAAGACTTTAAAGATGGAATTTGTAATGTTATCGAGGACATACAGCCGCAAATTTGCAAATTGGTTATGAAAAATTTTATGAAAAGAATGTGGTACTGCAACCGTAACCGTGGCGGCTATTTGACTGATATTGTTTTCAAATGTTAATGACATACCTTCCTCTTTACAATGAAATAAACATTTATTGATTTCTCTTAAAAAATACTTGTTTTTTTTTTAATATCAAAATGAAACCTCTTATTGAAAAACCCTATATTAAAAAAAAATTGCATATTATTAACAATTAAATTGAGTAAGTAATATTATGCACAAAAATCAAACGGTAGCCTTGCCTCCGTGTCACTCGGAATGCTATAGCCGCGTTGGGATAAAGAAATAATAACATTCAAGGTTGTATATTGCATATAATATAAAAAGCATCAGTGTTAATAATTTTATAAGAGATAAGATTAGTCGGCGTTTTCAATTTTTTCCAAAACTAAAAAAAATACTTGGAGTTCCATTAAAAAAATCTGATGATGACGTTATATCACGCAAAACGAGGCATGCATTGAACATCAAAATAGGTAACTATATTGATTAAAAAATATACAAATTTTTTTATTAGGCTTGGGCTCCACGTGCTACAAATTGACGCTAGCAGCAGCAGTAAAATTACTTCGGCATTACAGCAGTAAAATCATGGCTCCACAAGAGCAGCAGTTTACAGCGTGGATAGCGCCTCGTCTTGGTTTTGTTGTGGCTCTATTAGTTTTAGTATGACGTGTCTACAATCAGTATACAATCTTCTTGTGTGTATATAAAAAAAGATTCATGTAAATAGAAGTGAATAAATTCATAGCAATAATATAATATTGATAATTTATCATTTTAACAAAAAGATGCCTTAATATTGGCATTGCGCCGTCGGCGTTGGCTTAAGAAGCAACGGAAATGGTGGATTCACCGTGTGCTATTACACATAAAAACAGAGGGAAAATTTGTTTTTTTACACAACAAACTAAAAGAATGTCCTGACAAGTTTTTTAAGTACTATAGGATGCCAGTATCTTTTTTTAATTTTCCATGCATTTAATTTTATTATTTTGTTTTTGTAATCCTCCGATTTTAAAACATACAAACAGTCATTCCAATGGACTTTTAATAATAAAAGTTTCCATTATATTGCAAAATACTAAACACAGAAAAATAAACAAACAAAAAACACAGATCAAATGACAATTGTACCTACGAGTACATATGAGAGTAGTGGTAACACATAAACAGCGGCACAAAACTGCTTGTGGAGCCAGGAACAAGCTGTAAATAACTGCTAAAAAATAGGTCCGTACCTATCCGTCAGCTCAGTTTGGCCACCCACTGCAGTCCCCATTGGGTTTATTTATTACGCTTTATTTTACTGTTGCTGTGAGCATCAGTCTGTAGCACGTAGAGCCCTAACCTAAAGGTGATTTTTGAAATAAATTTAAAACGCAGTCAGAAATTGGATGTTTCCATACAGTTACCCAACTCTGTATAATAACTATTAATAACAGTTTCTAATAAAAGTATAGATAAAACTAAAAAACAAACTTTTATTTTAAAATTATAAATAATAAGTAATAGACATCTAAAGGAATAGTGTTGACCGTTACTACGTGATAATTTATAATAAAAAATAAAATAAAACACAATAATTGTTTTATTTAATTTTCTATCCAAAAGAATGATTATTGCATAAAAAAAATAAAAAGCCGCTATGACCTATAATAAAAAACTCAAAAACCAGCATTATTAAAAAAAATGCAATATGCATGGCTGGTCTGATAACGTCATGCAGTGTATATACAAATACAACGAGCGCGCTTTTGTCTGCCATACTTAGTGAACTAAATTTGTATGTGTTGACATACTTGATATACATTTTCAGTCCCATAATAATTTTGGAGTTGTTTTGTCTATTGCTATATTATGCCGAAAAATAACGAAAAACACATGAAAACGTTGTCAGACCCAAAGCCGGGTCTGAGAACGTCGAATTTGGTCTGGGAACGACGGTAGTATATAGCAAATTGGGCTTGTATAGGCGGTTTAACAAATCTATATTTATATATATGATATGATAATTAACCTATTAAAGAAAAATAGTTTTTTTAGGAAAATATTATTGCATATTGAGTTATATCAATATTTCACACTAAAAAAATTTAGATTTGAAGCTGCAATATCATTTAATATTTAATAACATATATTTAAAACTAGTTTTATTCAAGTAAAAACGGTTAGATATGTCTTGCTTATTTTAATAAAATAAAATTCATTTTATCATAATATAAATATATTTCAAAATATTTTATTATTAAGGTATTATATATTAGTAATCATTTTAGAAAAATAGTTGACGCAATAGTAATATATTTTTGCGTACTTGTGCATGCAAAATACAAATGTACCTATTCTGTTTACACACATTCTAGCAACTAAAACTACATTATATGCTTGGACTGAGTCTAATGTATACAAAACTAGTCTACAGTGTATTCTAGAACAAGTGGCAATAATTTACTAGGCCAAGGATCTACAAAGTTAAACATAACTTATGATAAGGTTAAATTGCCTAAAAAAGGCCTTGCCACTTCCACTAACCAATATAATCAACCAAACACTTACTTAGTTTGTGGTTTAAAAATTAATTGTTCTAATATTTGTGGTCTATAAAATAATTTAAATTTTGTTTATCAGCATCTTGAACGTAGAAAATCTTATATTCTCTTTTTGGCTAAAACCAATCTAAATAATAAAGATCCAGATTGCTTAAATTAAATAGATTCCGATTATCATTTTAAACATTTATTTTTTAACCAACAAGGTGTTTGTGTCTATAGACACAAACAACAAGTTTATTTTCAACTGATATCGTTCAAAATTCAACTTTATTAGCATAAACCGTCTTCCAAATAAGGCACTACATTTTTTTCATATGTTTTCTAAAAGTTTTGACAAGTTTTTGTAGGGTTGCCATAAAAAAGCTAAAATAAGTTTGTTGGAGGAGATTTTAATGTACTGAATAGTTAAATCACTCATCTTCTACAACACAACGCAAACAACACGCTATAATTTTTACTGTTTTTTTATAATCTTACTTAACTTATTCAGCAGCTCACATGTTTTCTTTGTGATGGACTTTTTAGTAAAGCAAGATTAATAGATTTTTTTATAAATTGAATAAAACAGTTTAGTTACTAATCCAAAAAAAAAATTTGCATTTAACTTTACTATTCTAAATCCTCCTAGTGCTGCATCTACTACGCCGGCTGTAAATTCAAAATTTGATTTTGTGATTTGTGGATGGTTAGACTAATTATATTTAAATTTATGGTGAATGCGCCGGGTACAACTACTCTAATATATCAAACCAAACATGTTTTGCATTGATCATCACTATTGATGTTTTGCTTTTTGCAGGTCTTACGTGTTTTTTTTTTTAGTTTTCTTGTTTTTTTTTTTTAATTTACTTAAACTTTGTTTTTTTATCAGTCATTTTGCATTTTTTCCTTTTTCTTTTGCTTTCACCATTCTTTTGATAACGTCTTTTAATAAACAATCTTTTTTGGCTTAGATTTATTGGCTAGACAGATTAAGATAAACAAACAAATAAAAAGATTATTTGCACAATAAAAAATTTTAAACAACATCCTTAAAAAGTTTTGCACAACAGAAAAATATATTACAAGACAAAAAATATTTCACACAGAAAAAAAGTATATTAAACAACAATAAAATATTTGAGATCATTTAAATACTTTCAACAACAGAAAAAAAAAATGCACAGTAATACTATGAAAGCCACGACAACATATGAACGGCTAAATAGAATATATCAACAGCAAAAAAAAAGTTTTTAGAACAATAACTTTAACTTGACAAAATAAAACAAATACTTGACATAATAGGATGTTTGAACAACAGAAAATTAATAATTAGCATAATTTAAACAATTATCCTAATTAACAATTAAAATAATAGTCTACATTATTCAAATTATTAATTTGCTGTAGATTAATTTTCAAAACCAGTTATTTTTTACATTTCTGCTTTTGTTTTTGCATAATATTACATTGATTTGTCTATCGTACACCTCTATCTGATTTTAATGAATTTTATGTTAAACTTGAAAATGTTCTGTGTTATCTAGACAAGAAATATGAAAATATTATAATTGGTGGTGACTTTAATGTAGATCTTATCAAAACCAATGAACATCAAAAAATGTTTATTGATTTGGTACAAAGTTGCAATTTTGAAATTACTAATTTTGAAGTAACTAGGAAAACACCTATCTCAGCAACATGTATAGACAATTTCTTAATTAATATGGACGTACCATATGAAACAACAGTTATTGAACCCAATCTTTCAGATCATTTTGGCTTAATAATTAATACAGCAATAGATGTTAACAATACAAAAACGTATACGCAATATAAAGGAAAGTTATTGTCTTTAAAACATCTAGATCAATTTTATGTTGCGCTATCTGAAGTTGATTGGTCTTTTGTTTATAAATGTTCAAATTCACAGGACAAATTTACAAGTTTTTTTAATACTTTTTTAAATATTTTTAATCATTGTATTCCAGATGAAATTATAAATATCAACAATAATAAGAAACAAGTTTGGTATACATCAGAACTAAGGAATCAAAAAAATTATCTTAATTTACTATATGCTATTAGGAAACAAACAAATTCAACTGAACTGAGTGTATTAATAAAAAAAGAAAAAAGCAAATATAAAAACGAAGTCAAAAAAACAAAAATTGATTTTAACAGTAAATTGATAATGGAATCATTAGACAAACCAAAACAAGTTTGGGAAATAATTAATAAAAGCACTAATAGAAAACAAGTAAATAAAATCTCATCAACTATATCTGCTAACGAACATCAAACTTTTTTTGTTAATTCAGTTGAACATGTTTTGTCTAGTTTTAATCATAATGATAACAGCTATCAATTTTTATTAAACAATTACACAAGTGATACAAGCGCTTCCTGTTTTCTTGAACCAGTTTCGACAATGGAAATCAAATCTGTGATAGGATTGTTAAAAAATTCTAATTGTATAGATCTGTATAATCTAAATTCTAAAGTACTTAAATATGTATCAAATGTTATTGTAGAACCTTTGGAAAATGTTATAAATGCTTGTTTTGAAGAAGGAATTTTTCCTTCTGAACTAAAATTATCAAAAGTCATACCAATATTTAAAAAAGGGAATATAAACCAATGTGAAAATTATCGGCCTATATCAATAACACCAATTTTTTCAAAAATATTTGAAATGTTATTAAAAAAGCGTTTGTTCTCTTTTTTAGAAAAATTTATTTGTCGGGCACAGTTTGGATATATTCCTTCTAGATCTACAATAAAAGCTGTAAAACAACTTGTTCTTGACATCGAACAGGCCTTTGAATGCAAAAGTGCAATGTCTGCTTTTTTCTTAGATCTAAGCAAGGCATTCGACTCAGTCAACCCAGAGAAGTTGTTGCACAAACTCGAATTCTATGGCGTAAGAGGTGTAGCATTAAATATTGTTAACAGCTACTTAACTGGCAGAGAACAAATTGTCTTTACTAGTGGTACTTTTTCGGATAGAAAAAAAATGTACTACGGTGTGCCGCAGGGGTCTATTTTAGGTCCTCTGCTGTTTCTGTTGTACATAAATGATCTTGAATGTAATGTAACACTAGCAAGGACATATCTTTATGCCGATGACACAACTCTCATTCAAAGTGTAACAGCTTCTGTGGTGGATGGGTTGAGTCCTTTAGAAGAAGCAAAACAATGGTTTCATGCAAATAATTTAAAGTTAAATGAAGCAAAAACAGAACATATGCTTTTTTCATTACTTAATGCAAATGAAGGTGTTAATAAATCAATAAAATTTTTGGGTATTCACTTAGACAATAAATTATCTTGGCAACAGCATGTGGAATCGTTGTCCACAAAGTTAAGCAGTAATATCTATTTAATTAAAAAAATAGCTGAAAATACGGATTTAACAGTTACACGAATGGCTTATTTTGCATTTATTCAATCTTTAATTGAGTATGGAGTGCTGCTGTGGGGTAGTTCTCATCACGCTAATCGAATCTTTGTTTTGCAGAAGAAAGCTGTTCGTGCAGTTGCGGGTCTTGGTTTCAGAGATACGTGTAGGTCTCATTTTAAAAAACTGGGTTTTATGACTGTTGCAAGTTTATATGTATTGGCATGTTTAGTGCATGTGAGAGAAGGTATAGATGCTGGAAATTACAAGTTTCAAAATGAATTGCATAATTATTGTACCAAATCAAGTAAAAACATCTGCTTGCCATACTGCAGACTAACAAAAACATTAAATTCGTTTCATTATATGTCAGTCAAAATGTATAATATTTTACCCTGTACAATCCAAAAATTACCAGCTAAAGAATTTAAGTTATCTCTAAAAAAAATATTATTAAACAATGAATTATATCATGTTAATGATTATTTTAATTTAAGTTTTTAAATTGTTTTGTTAATGTTCATAAGTGTGCATGTAAAAATGTTTTCTTTTAATATTAACTTACAACTTGTACCTGACGTTTTTGTACCACATTATTTTACTATGTTTATGCAAATAAAGTTTATCTATCTATCTATCTATCTATCTATCTATCTATCTATCTATCTATCTATCTATCTAGATTTGTTGCTAAATTAAATGTTTTCTTAAATATAAAATAATATGTTTTACTTTTGCTAATAAAAATTTGAAGTCACTAGCAAAGCGTTTATAACTAAGTTGGTATCTACTAGCAAGGTTGAAAATGCATCTAAAAACCGTGTTTTAATTATTTAGAAAGAGTTTATTTTTATATCATTTATTTAAGACTAGATTTGATGGTAAAGAAAGTTATTAGATGTGGGATGCATATTTAAATTATCTGTTCGGTTAATATTGACGATATAGAAATAATTGTGTGAGACTTATTTGTTGTAAAAAATATATAATTTTGTCGTGGAATATATATATTTTTTGTCGTGCCATGTATTATTCTGAAGTGCAACGTATATTATTTGTTGTTTAATGTATTATTTTGATGTAGATTGCATTATTTTGGCGTCGTAAAATTTATTTGATTGAGCATTTCAATTTTTTGTTGTTGCAACATTTTTCTTTTGTCGTTACTTAATACAATTTTGTTGTGCAAAATTAGACGTGCAAAAATAAAAAAAAATTGTCGTTAGTTTTAACTTATTATTGTGTTGATATGCTGTTTTGCAAACAATTTTTTTTGCCGTGCCATTAATATTTCTCCAATTTATTGCATTCTTTATCTATCTATTCATTAATGTCTAACTTGCTACTCAAAATTTTGCTTTGTTTTTTTAAAACTGCTATTTTTAAGCGTAGCCTTATATCTCTTTCAATGTTTTAGTTTTCTGTAATTTTAATACTGTATATCTTTATAGTTATACTTAGTCCATACATTGTTCCTCCCATGTTTATTCCTTTGTCCCTTTTCTTAAACTAAGCATCTTTTTGTCAAACATATTAAACAACGTTGGTAATAAACAATAGCCCGGACTTATTTTTTTTACACAAAACTCTTTTTTTTATCTTTAAATATTTTTTTTTTACGTTTATTTGACTAATTTTTGTATACAACAGATCTTGTCACACTCGTTATCAAATAACTGCTTTTTGGCTTTATTTGTTTTTTTTTTGTTCCGTATCAAGAAATGTTTTTCTAATTTTTTATTTACCTGTGTTGTATAGTTTAATCTATGAAAAACCACTTGTATAAAGCATATATTATGCATTTTTATAATTTATAGATCTATTACAGCAGCAGAAAAAATTAAATTTTTAATGCTGTAAAAAATGATAAGACATTCATGTGTTATTTTATAGACGTAAATGAAAAAGCTGATAACTTTACTAATACATTAACAACTTTAACAACTAGCTTACAATTTGCATTTTCTATTAGAAATTAAAAAAATTGTTTTAATAAATTACACAGTTTAATCAGAATTTTAAAAAATAGAGGAAACTTTGTATATTGCGAACATTGTAAGAAACAAAACAATTTTTGCTCAATCAAAAAAATTTTCAAGTTTAAATATAAAAATGCTACTAGAAATGCAAAAGTTGCAAATAATGATAAGTTTATTAATAAACACAGAAAAGCTTTATCAGCTTTATAAACATTAATAAAATTAAATAATGGCAATAAAATAATTAAGCCTAAAGCCAACTTAACTTCAAATAATTTTAACGTTTTTTAAAAATTTTAAGTTGGATTTAATGCCTATATCTAATATTGATCAATTTTTTTAACGTTTTGTGCTGTCATTAATATATTATAATAAATGTCTTATTTAAGTTTTGTGAGGTCAGTATAAATGATTATAGAAGTTTTGAAAATATCTTGATGTTTATAAATTGAATGTGTTACGCTCAGTTATACAATTTTATATTATCAAATTATTGACGCAACGTATGCTGAACTTCTCAACCACCACACCGTGCTTGAACGTTGTATCTTAACTAAATAAATAGTTTAAATAAGGAACGGCCATTGCCGTTAATTTATTCAACCGCATCTCTTTACTGCACCAACGTTACTAATCTTCTTTTTTTGTACCGCAGTCAACTCCCACTCTACTGCTTTTGCAATTTAATTGTGGTGAACCGGTCTATCTCGTCTTTTAGCAATAGCTTGCTAATGTTTCCGTAAACTTTTTTATAAATTGAACTTGCACACATTTAATAAATATATATCTTTCTAGCATAAGATCAAATGTCATGTCAGAATTCCTACAATTATATCATTTCATAGTATAGTACCAACTATCCACATCTCTAAGGTATACTCTAATACCAGTGTGTTTATAACTGCTCTTTACCACTATAATGTGCCCTGCATACAACCTCTAGGCCTAACTGGCCTGTGTCAGTTTGGCAATCTTTTGCAGTTATTGTGCAACCTCAAAGCCTCAACTGCCAGCGCACAACATATTTTTGGCTCTTACTTATAGGGCTTTACTGCTAGAAATAGTGTTATCTACACAACCCCAAAGTCTTCTGTTAGTGTGTAAAATAACAATCTTTTCAGCCTATCAAGTATGCTATAGCTATCGATACTTTAATAACCTTACTGTCAATGTTCTTTGTATTGTGAATAACCTCTGATAGCTAAATTACACCTCTAAGAGATTTTTTAACCATTGTGTAATTAAGTCTTTATTACATCCTTAAAAGCTGTCCAGGCATTGCGTAATTAAATATATTTTTTCTTGAAATTTGCAAACTAAAGATTTACTAATCTTTTCACTCAACAAATATAACAATTTATAACTAGTTCATTACTTATCTACCTATAACACAACCTCAGACGTTTTATTTGTACGCAAATAACATTGTTTACGGAACATTAACTATTATAAATAATGCTAACAAATACCACTATTAGCAAATATTTAAGTTTATTTTTAGTAAATTATTTAATACGTGTATAAAAAACAATTTGTTTTCAAATTAATTGAAAGTTGCATTAGTAGTACCAATTTATAAAAAAAAGTATAGACATATTGCTAAAATTATTTTAGTTGGAAAGCATAAGTAAAAAGTTTACAAACAATTTAGTGATAGTAAGAAGTGTATGTTACGTTTTATTGTGTTATTCAATTACAACAATCTTTATAGATTAAAGCTTATATTAATTTTTTTTTTATTTAAATTAAATATTATTAATTAAAAATTTCGTTAATCTCTTTGCTGGTTGTGAAAAGCGATTAATAAGCAAAGAAATAACCTTGTTAAAAAACTCACAGTTTTTCAAAAACAAGTTAAACTTATTTCTGAGTTTATTTTTCACATAATTTACTGAAAACTTTGTAAAACTTACCTGCATGTTTTCCGTTCACGGTAACCTAAAAACTATAAATAGGGAAACCTGGTAGTTGGAAAGCTAGTTTAAAAAAGTGTTAGTTTTATCACACTGCTTTAACTCTAGCTTCTGGTAAAACGGTATGTTAGCTTCAAACTTGATAGTATTTTTTAAGTTTGCAGAAGTCTTTCATTTATATTTTTGAAACGTTTGTCACTCGATTAGCTTTGACAACTGTATCAGTTTGTAATGTAGCGTCCTATATGTGCTATATGTGGTTCCGTGGTGGGTAAGAGATTGAGCAATAAAGTTGACGGAGTTTGTTACGGTAGATTCTAAACCTTCAACCAAAAGACTAGAAAGCTAATAATGTAATAATGCAAATAAAATGCTTGTAAGCTAAGGTAAAGAAAGACTGTTAAATGGTTGGAAAGTAGTTCTTTTTAATTTACAAGACCAAAAATTTGGTACCGTATCTTGCTTATTGAAGTAAAGGATAAAATGCAAATCAGTAAAATGCAGGAACATACGTTATTAAGAAGTATCGCGGTTACAGTTAAAAAGCATAAATTTTTAAATATTTATAAAAAAATTATTTTATAGTATCAGTTATTATACACAACTTTTAAAAATGCATACAAGAACTAGCGTTGCAAGGCGTTATCAATGTTAAAAAGTTAACCTGCAAAAAGATGGTGAAGTCAAAAATACAACATCTATGATCTTAACATTTGATTCCAATAAGCTCCCAGATAAATTTAAAGTAGCATATGTTTTTTGCCGGTTTATTCTTAACCTAATAAAGTGTTTTCAATGTTTTTAAACACACTGCAGTTAGGTTGAAGGCACTGCAACATGTGCAAAATGTAGTAAAAGCATCCATGCATCAGTTTACATTTATGCTTAAATTGTAATGGTAAGCATCTCTTTTATTTATGGGATTGTCCCAAAATAAAAAATAAATAAAATAGTCAAGATCAGAGTAATAGATAAACTTTTTTTTCTAGACTGCAGCAGTTAAAACACCTATTGTTAAAACATCAATTATAATAACTACTGCTGTTGCATAAAATTTTCTTAATGAGCTCAAAACCAAATCACTACGGTTTAATCTATACCAAAGTCACAACGATTGAAACCAAATCTACTTAAAATAGAAGTTAATTTAAAGCCAAAACTATCTATGATGTTAGCTCGTATTGGACCAAAATAAACAAAACAGAGCCTCAACAAGCTAAGGCTCAATCTGCAAAGACAATAGTCCAATCTAGGCTACCGTCACCTGTGCAGATTTTTAGCAATTGTTTATTTGATGATTTATTTATAAGTAAATTATAATAAAACTTTTTTGATTGTAACAATTTGTTTTTGTAAAGTTTATTTAGTTCTATTAACATTGAATTAAATATTATATACCTTGAGCATAAGTTTTAAGAGATTGCAGTTTGGTTTTTAAGCTCCGTTATTGCTTGTGTATTTCATTGTAAGCAATTATTATTTTATTACTGTTTTTTATTAGAAGAAAACAAGCATTGAAATAAAATAAAAGCTTGTTTATAAAGTAATTATAAGTTCTTGTCAATTTGTCAAACTTAGGTGGTTTTTAAATGATTCAATATTACACATAAAGATGTTTCGAAAAAAGGTTAAATACGCATTGCTAATTGTATCAGTATTAGGCACTGTTATTTAAATTACTTTATGATCTGACATGCACAAGTCAGTTGTAGATGTACCCACATAATTTGAGAAATTGCAGATAAAATTATCATGTTTATACATGTTTGAGTATTGTTGTAGTATATACGCGTTACTGTTTTAATGGTTATATTAAATTTGTAAGCTATAAAAAAAATCTTGTAGACTGTTACATTTATTAGAATTGGTTAGGAAATCAACATTGAAATTGCCGCCGATAACAACTTGCTTGTTTTCTGTTATAGTTTTTTTTCTAATACTCTATGATATATGATATCTATTATCAGAATATACCTGGTTTGTCTACTAAAGTCAATGATTTATATAACAACGTGACAGTAATAATTTTGACTTAATTTTTTTTACTGAGCCTTGACTAAATAATTGAAATCTTAGCAACAAACTGTTTTCAGATAATTACATTTTGTTCTATCATAAACAGATAAAAAGGAAAAGAAGTGTTAATAGCAGTAGGTATTCAAGGCACCATTTTAAGTTTCCATTCTTCTTATTTGTTATTAATGTTGTGTGTATTATCTATTTTTATTTATTTGTTTGTTTTGATCTTGTTAATATATAGTGTTCTTTTATTTTTATATTGAATTTTTTATAAGTCTTTGTTTTCTTAATACTTTCAGGCAGTTGATTGTACGTAAATATTTACTATGTAACCGCCATAATTGCATAACCTACTAAATTTTTAAAAATTTCAAATGTCAAATATTGTCAGTAAAGTGTAATAATTTATTAACGTACATAATATGTAATATCAACCCTTTACTTTAATTAGTTTTGTAGTAATATCCAAACAGATTTTATTAGATTTTAATTATGCTAGATTTGCAACAAAAAAAGAGAGTATCAAACTTTCATCAAGTTTTTTACATTAAAAAGTCTTACTCCTCATCAAACTAAAAAAAATATTGTATAGCGTATACGGTAAAGATTTACTTTCTTATTTCACCAAAAAAGAAGAGGCCAAAAGATTTAAGATAGGCTATGAGTCTTTAAAACATGACTCACTAAAAAAAAAAAAATTGGCACAATCTTTTGGGATTGTAAAACGCGCTTATTATGCTACCTTATTGTATAGGTTAATAAAAAATATTTGTACAAAGCGTCAAAGAAAATTAACAAAAATAGTAAGATTGTTGCACAACAACCTACCTGTCCACACCGTTGAGATTGCATAAATTGCCATAAAAAAATGTGGCTTTCAAAAAATTAATTATATCTTCTAGAGTCTAGACTTTAGCAACTACTATTTGTTTTCAATTCTTTAAAAGCGTAGACAATTTTTGCACAATAAAGACTTAAAAACTGCTGTTTTTGGGCATTTTTACGACACATTTTTAGAATTACTAATAAAGCGATGTAATAATTATGATTGAGATGGTGTATTGAACTCGCTCTGCAAACACACGTTTTGTTACGGCTGACAAATAACTCGTAAATACAAGACTTATTGCCAAAACAAAAAGGGGAAAAACAAATTTGATATTAACTTTAGTGTAAATGCAGTGTAATGAGAAAAAAAAAGTAAAACAAACCAAACAAGTGTTTTAATAATAATAATAAACATCAATAAATACCAGCAAATAAAATTGCCAATCAGTGTGGAAGAGAGACCGACCCACAGCAAGCGCGCCGCGCTAGAAAGAAACAAAAGCGACTCGCGAACAGCTGCGACTCAACCAGACGACAGATCAAGATCGAAGATAGCAAAGAAAGAAAACAAAAAAGTAATCTTCAAAGTAAAAATAATATATTAAAATAAGAAATAAAAATGAAATAAATTATATTAAATTTATTAAATTAATTGAAATAAGAAAACTAAATATATAAAATAATAAGGATTATAAAAGGATCAAAAGACAAATAAATTCAAAACAAAAAAGAGAGAGAGAGAGAAGAGAAAGAGAAAGAAGAGAGAGAAGTAGCCCTGAAAAATAATTTAAAGGATTTTAAAAACGTAAAAAATATTAAGATCACCAGAACAAAGGAAAATAGAGTAAGAAGGAAAAACGACAGAAAAAAAACAATACAACAGTGAAATAACAAGAAATATAAAAAATATAAAGAAGGAAGAAAAAAACAAGGATAAAACACAAAGAAATTACTTTAAAGGCAATACAAATACTGAAAAAAAATGGCAGAAATGGAAGAACTAAAATGCATGTTCAAAGAATTAATGAAGGAGATGACAAAGAACACAGAAGAGCTAAAAGAAGCGATAAGAGAGCCAAAGAAGAAAATTAAAGATAAGGAAGTGAAGTGGGAGCATGGAAAAATACAGATGTTACATAAAATCAAAAACCTAGAAAACAAAGCTGAAAAGGAAGATAGACAGAAAAAAAGAAATAACATTATAATAACAGGCATAAAAACAAATGAGAATGAAGAACAAAAGAAAGAAGAAAACTTCTTGAAAAAAAAAATTACAGATTGAAGTTAAAATAGGGAACAAATAATAAGAGTTAAAGCCGGAACATGGGAAACAAAACAACAAGTAATGAAAACCAAAAGAAATTTGAAAGAGACCAAGATTTACATTGACAATAACCTGAATTGAAAAATAAAAAAATAATACAAAAAAAAATGAGACATAGCAAGAGAAGAAAAAGCGAATGGCAAGAGCGTAAAAATAGAATACCAAAAATTATCAATTAATGGAAAGGAATATAGATGGAATAAAGCATCAAAGAGTCTAGAAGAAGTGGAAGCTCTAAAAATCAAACAAATAAACAGTTAAAAGAAAAGAAAAATTAACAAAAAAAATACAAAAAAAAGAAAGAAAATAAAGAAATATAAAGAAAAAAAATAGGAACTTAGAATATAAAAGGATACATGAGAAAAAAAGCAAAACTGGTGAAAGAAATAATAAACAAAAAAATAGAAAAACTAGGAGTAATAGAAACAAAAAAGAAAGGGCAAGGGATAGTAAGAATACATAGAGGATATTGGTTTATATGTACGGGAGTAGAGGAAAAAGAAAAAAAAAAACACATAAACAAAAAAAATATGACAGTAGAAATAAAACCGTTAGATAAACAAACTTGGACCATGATAGTAGCATATGGACTAAATGAAAACGCAAAGAAAAAAGAGAAAGACGGTTTTTATGCAAAACTACAACAAGAAATTAACGAGAGAACAAAAAACATTATGATACTAGGAGATCTAAATGGGAGAATAAGAAATTAAAACAACGAAATAGAAGAGACAATGGGGAAAGAAGGAGAAGAAATGAAAAACAACAACAAAAAAAGAATTATACAACTATGCATCAAAATCAATGTAATAGTAACAAACAACAAATTCAAACACAGAGAAATCCACAAATACACAAGAACACGTCCAACCAGAAACGAGAAATCAATTATCGACTACTACCTAGTTAATAATAACAACTAAAAAAAGATAAAGAATGTAAGAGTATCAAGACAGGCGAAAATAGGAAACGTGCACCAATTACTACAAAACGTGAAATGGAAAGCAATAACTAAACCAGACAAAAGATAAAAAAAAGTTAAGATAAAGATAAAAACATACAAATTAAAAGAAAAACAAATAAAGCGGCATACTAAGAGATACTACAAAAAAAATTTAGAGAGAAAAAAAAAACGGACATAGAAGGAAAATAGAAAACTTTTAAACAAATTATTTTTGAAGCTGACAAAGAACAACAGAAATAGTAAACAAAGATATAAAAAAAAACAATTGATAGACAGAAAAAATCAAAAAAGAGATAAAAAACAAAAACAAAAAATGGAAAAGATATCTAGAAACAAAAAAAATAGAAGATTATAAAAAATACAAAGAAAAGAAAAATGAAACAAAAAGAATAATAAAAGAAGCATTAATAAAATCATGGACAAAATTTGCAAAAAAAATGAATGAGAACTTCAACCGGGACCAAAAACTATTCTACGGAACGTTAAAACAGTTAAAACAAAAGAAAGAACACAATATGAAGAACATAAAAGATATAAATTTTAAAATAATAACGGATGAAGACAAGATAATGAAAAGATGAAAGAAATACTTCCAAGAACTAACAAAACAAGAAGTAGAAAAGAAACAAAATAAGAAAGGTTGAAAAGGTGATACAGGACAGAAGAACGGAAGAAAGAAAAGAAGAAAGAAAAAAGACAAAATAATAGAAGCAATTATAAAATTAAAGAATGGAAAGGCCCCAGGAATAGATAAAATAACGCCGAAAATGATGAAATACATAGAAAAAGAGGAAATTGCACAAATAACGGATCTAATAAATGACATGATCAGAAATGGAAAAACAAAAGAATGGAATAAAGAAATAATCTTACCCATACATAAAAAAAGATAAACGAAAATGTGAAAACTACAGAGGAATACCATGCAAAATATTAACAAGAGTTTTAGAAAAAAGTATGAGAAACAAATTAAAAACGACAATAAAGGACAGCCAATGTGAATTTAAATAAGGAAGAAGCACACAAGACCCAATATTTATAATAAGACAGTTAAGTGAGAAGATAATTAAATAAAAAATAGAATAATGCACGTATTTGTTGACCTCAAAAAAGTATTTGACAGGATCAAAAGAGATATATGGAATGAATTTGAAGAGAGAAGAATTAAAAAAGAAATAATAAATTTAATTAAAAACATGTACACAGAAAATAAAAACGAAGTAAGAATAAACAACGAGGTATTGAAAAAATTTCAAATAAAAAAAAGGGTGAAGCAAGAATGCGTGTTAAGCGCATTGTTGTTTTTAATTGTTTAAAACAAGCAACGAAAAAGATGAAAATGTTAAAAATAGAGCATTAGAAGATGGAAGTAATAAAAATAGCAGAACTACTATTGCAGACAATATGGCAGTGATTGCAGAAACAGAAAGGAGCTTCAATATAACAGGGATATATTAGAGGAACAACTAAAGAAAATAAACATAAAAATAAACTATGAAAAATCAAAAACAATGATAATTGCGAGAGAAAAACTGAATCACAACATCAGAATGAAAAAAAAGATAATAGAACAGGTTGAACAATACAGATACCTAAGAACAATAATACAAAGTAACGAAAAACTTGACAAAGAGACAGAGGACAAAATAGGAAAAACCACAAAAACAGAAATTGTATAAATAGTTATCAAACCAACATTAACATACAGTAGCAAAACATGGACGATGCCAAAAAAACAAATAGAAAGAATTAATGCAATGAAAATAAGATTTCTTAGAAAGATCAAAAACAAAACATGAAAAGATAAAATAAACAACAAGACATACAGGACAAATTTAAAAATAAAACCAATACAATAATAAATAACGGAAGATCAAATAAGATGGTATAGACATATCAAAAGAATGAATGAAGAAAGAAACACTAAGAAAATTTATGAGACAAAAGTAACAGGAAAACAAAAAAGAAAAAGGCTCAGAAAAGAATAGAACAGCGCAATAAAGGAAGAGGCTACAAGAAAAGGAAACACTTGGGAAGAAATAAAGGGTAAAAAAATGGGGTAAATATGAT
Organism: Tachinus rufipes; assembly: GCA_963932245.1. Taxonomy (NCBI): domain Eukaryota; kingdom Metazoa; phylum Arthropoda; class Insecta; order Coleoptera; family Staphylinidae; genus Tachinus; species Tachinus rufipes. Next base: position 74,114,404 of record OZ010743.1, read on the forward strand.
ATAAATTAATAATACGCCCCACAGCCTTACGCCGAATGGTAGAATTAAAGGCAAATAAATAATTATGTTAAAGTTAAGAAAAATTATATTGAAAATAATAAAATTTATTTTATATAACTGCTTAACTTTTTGGTTAGGCCGAGAACTTATGGCAGTTACCTTGTATATACCCTTTTTGTTATTGGCAGTAAACTATGAGTTATTACTAAAATACATCGATACAAACTTAAACACTGACAACGTTCTTATTTTAGGAGACTTTAATGTTTAGTTTTTTTTATTCAAATACTATTACAAATTTTGCAAGAAGTCTCAAATCTTTGTATTTAAATTTTTGTTTAAATTTTAGCAATCTTTTGCAGTGCAATAAAGTGCTAAAAAATAATGCCAGATTATTGAATCTTGTATTACCAATTTTTGAGATAAATTGTACCTATGTAAGATTTGAGTCTGTTCTTAAAGAAGATCAACACTGCAATTATTTATTGCAATTTATTATTTGCGTTTTTTGTTTTACTGTTGGTATTGTTAATAAAATGTATAACAAGCATTCTTTAATATGCAAAGAATTAGAAAATTATTCTATTTGTTCTATTTATTCAAATAATTAGTTGCAAACTTTGGTTTAAAAATAAATGTTTGTCTACTTGGTGATATGTTTAATATTTCTTTTAATTATTGTTTATGAAAATATCTATTAAAAATGCAAAAAACGTTAGAACAATATTGTCAGATTTGGATTGGCAATAATTTGAATGTTTGTTAACAATATTTATTATGGAGGCATATAAAGGAATTTAAATTGGTTATATATAAAAAAAACTAATGAATATTTTTTTAAAATTATAAGTTTATTAGAAAGATTGCACATTTTCATTTAAGAATGAAACACAACATTATTCAAATGACTGCCACGGCTGGCTTGACAATAACTCATCCAAGTAACACAATTTTTTAGCACATTTTTTATTATTTGTGCTCCAATTGCATAAATGGCAACTTCAATTTTGTGTTTTGTGGCATTATGCATGTTCACGTACACTCTGAGCAACAATATATTTTTTTTTTTACTCTTTTTATTTACTAACAATCCAATTTTGCAAACTCGCTTCACAAATTGGTCCACAAACTGCGTTGAAGGCACTTTTTTTAATCAAATTTGTTTCGTAAATTTCTTACTGTTTGAGTAAAAAACTTACCTCTTTAGAAACAAGTTTTCATTATTAAAACGTGCTATTTTGTAAATGTTAAACATAAAACTAAATTTCTGTCAACTCTTAAATGCCATTATACTTTTGAAAAACAAAATAAACCGTAGTTCAAATTTCAAACGTTACATGGCCTATCCTTTATAAGTTTTATTTGTGAAGTATTTTTTAATTTTTTTTTTAGTATTTTCTAAAGAATACTAACAATACGCATGTATCAGAAATGATATTGCAAAACTATAACCTTAAAAAAATTAAAAAAGTTAAGAAGGTTTAGATATAGATTCCTGGATTAATATTGGACATGATTGATTATCTCTGATTTTGAAAATATAATATTGTTTATTTTTTAGGATTAACATTAGTCATATTTAAATTGCTTCTAACGGTTTGTTTCAAAAAATTTGATTACAGTACGTACGTAGCTTCTATAAACAAAATTTACCTAGAAGTTTTAAGAATATTTGTTGATATGGTTTTTGAAGTTTATTTATGTAAATCAAAAACAGAGTTAATCAACATCAGCATTTATGATTTTAGAGTTAAAGTTAAAACCGTCAATCAAAGCTTATATAGCATTATAGATACAACAATTAAATAATTTAGGAGGAGGAGTAAGATTTGCAAAAATAGCTGTTTTTGTATTTTGCATACGGTAACAATTAGAACTATAACCGTTGTTATTTTATAAAAATTATTAAAATCATCATAAAGGTTCTGTTAATTTTATCTATTATTAGATAAGTTTTTACTTTTTAAATCGTTATATATCTATCACAGTTTGAAATATTATTTAAACATAAAAAATGCTAATAAATTATCTAAACTAGTTTGTAATAACTTAATAAATAACAAGTTAAAAAATAAAATGTTATCCAATTAAACAAAAAATCTATTACACAAGATAAATAAAAAAAATATATAAATCAATAACGGCACCACAAAATTTTAAAACTTAAAAAATAATTTAGTTTGGATTTTCATATATTTCTTGTCTTTGCACATTTTATTCTCTACACGTTAAGAAGAGTTTAATTGCACCATTTTTTTTGCAGTTTTATGACACTAATTATTTTTGCTCTTAAGTAATTTATTTAACGGGTAGGTTTGAATTTTAAAAGATCTTTGTCGTAGCGCTTGCAATATAAATTACAGTTATAATTTAATTATGTGTTTATGAGGTTATTGATGTAAATGGTCTATTTGATTAAACAATGTACACTTCTCTTGAATAATAAAAAAACACACTTCAACATGGTTGGCAGTATTTATTAATTTAAAAACAAGTCGCTTTATTTGAGTCACGTAAATCAGCCGGATCCATGGCTGAATAGCAATGATTTTCGCCACGAGCAAATAAAGAGACCGGCGATTTTTTATTTCTAAAAAAAGTCGGTCGGCATATTTCACGCCTCTCGCATTACCCTGCCATGTATACACTTGTCAACGGATTGATTCATTGTCTCCCCTTCAAATTGCAAAAAAAGAACTCGTAGCTCGCTCTCTCATTATCTCTCGCGCCGTTTTCCATGCGATAAAATAAATAATATTATTGTTATTAGATGGAAATTCTATTATGTAAAGATACAATGCCAGGTAAACAATGGTTGTGGGTGAGATGTGAGCGTTTATAGGTTCTAGCAGTGCCGTGTGCACCGCGTTTCAACAATGATTATTTTTAGTGGATGCAGAAACACAAAAGAATGGAAAATGAATAAAAGTTCGATTTTTAAGTTGCCACGCTAGACAGGATGTGCGGGCATAAGGCTTCAGTTTTCCGCAAACATTAATAAGAGTTTGAACGGATGTTTTATTGTTAACTGGATATTGAAGAAATCGATTTGTAAATTTCGTTTGTAAATGGGAAGCAAATTTGTATAAAAGGAAATATTTCAAGAGATGTAGATACTTACAATAACTTTGTTTATGAAAAGAAAAAATACGTTTTTTAAAATCAATACATACAACAAAAATTACATGGTTTACAATTATAAAATTTAATTTGAAAAGTTTTATTATTAAAAACTATTGTGTTAGTTTAATAGTTTTAAATAACTAGAGTTTTCTAAACAGTGTTTGTTAAATTACAAGTTATTTAATTTTATTTTAATATAAAATTAAATTTTCAATAGATTTTAACAAGACTACTTCTGTAATTAATTAGTAATCAGAATATTATCTAGGAAAGCGCAAAGTTTTAATTTTCAAGCGCTTTTTTAACCTTGCTTTTATAAAATATTATGTTTCAAACTTGGCTCCAATTATTAATGAAATGGATGAATTATTCACGTCGACGGAGTCCATTGTTTAAAACCATACTAAACGTACAACTTTGTATTCAGTTGAAAAAAATAAACAATCAAACTAGTCAAATATGCACGAGGGAAACGGACCCACTCACTTCTCATCTCAAAATCTCACTGAAGCCACCGTATGCTCAGTATACGATATACAAATTTAAACGGTTTAGTTTTAAGTTGGCAAACTGCATATTTATTCGAACTTATTCTTAAATTGTTTAAAGCTCTTTATATTCTATTTACAAGTTGCCAGGTGTTTCTTTTTTTTAATTTTAACTTAGATTAATAGTAGTTAATTACCATGGACACAAAAAAAAAACAGCTAAAATAATTTATGCCGTATGTAAATAATAAAACTACGCTGTAAGTGCATAGTTGTTAAACAATTATTTATTTACTGTTTATCTTTGTTGGGCCACGTCTTGTACTACGGAGCATACATTTCTTAGGAAACGAATGCATTAACATATCAAATGGAAGCAAGTGAAATTTTCGAGAGGATAAAGCGCACATAGGGTTGGAACTGTTGTTTAGGTTTAATTATATTGTATTGCTGTAATGGATTCTATTTTAATGACTGCTGAGATAAGGGTGCGAGAACAATTTACTAAGAATGCCTGTTAATTAATGCGATGATGTATTAATCGGATCATAATATTTCTTTTTTAATTCAAATTATACACCCGTAAAGCTTATCAGTATTAATTTTATTTGGATACTAATATAAATAACATAATAAGTATTTAATTTTTGTTTGAAATTATTTGTCTTAGTAAGTATTATTATATTATTAAATTATTATAAAATTGTATCATTGCTGCAGTTAAGATGCTGATCAAAATATCACTTTCTTTTCAGCTATGTACTCAGCAGGTATAAAGCGAGTCAACACAATTTTATATTTGGTGGTTTGTTTTAAAATAAATCTACAAGTATACTTATTTGGACGTGCAGGTAGAGTAAAAAATATTGTAAAAAGTTAGATTAAAAAATTAAATTTTAAATTAACTAGGTTGCAAAACTCAAATCACTTTTGTTTCAGATGTTTCTTAGAGCCGTTTGACTTAAGACTGAGTGTTAGTTCAATTATTTTTTGCAACTGATATTTTAAAAAATAAATAAAAATTTAAGTTTACAATCTAGCATTTTTGGTAATATATATGGGTAATTCTATTACTTTTCGACCAAACTTAAAAAGTGAGTATCTCCAACTGGCTCAAAATTAAATATGTGATAGTAGGTATCAAAAAAACATATTTCCCAAATTTTCAACTTTTAAGTCATTGTCTTGATTTTTGGGAGTCTCTTAAAGTTCAGAAAAACGCCTAAAAATCACATTTTTTCGGTAATTTTTAACATTTTTTTTTCTCAGCGTAGAAACATTGGAAAAAGCTCTGCAAGGTCTGATTCTTTTTGTAATTCCTTGCAGTTTAACTTGTTTTTTTTTTTAATGTAGCTATTCTCTAATGCCTTTAGCGTAGGCCGTTGTAAAAATTGCCTAAAATTACAAAACCAGCCCCACATTGAAAATGCCGTAACAAAGTCAAATTTTAATCAAATTAGGTATAGTTTAGCTTAATTTGTTTGTTTTGAATTGCTCTTTAAAATTTTGCAAAGTTTTTTCCGATTGAACCAGTAAATCGTGAGATACCACTTTTCAAAGATTAGTAATTTGGACGTTGTAGGTAAAGAGAAAAGATATATAGAGCTTGAATCAGTCCACAAACTATATTATAAAAGGCTAGGCATATTAATTTATAAAAAAACTAACAAATAATGTCCTTAAAGCAATATCAGAAAGAGTAATATATATTACACAAAAATAACTTAAATCCCTAAAAATCTTATGCATATGCTCCTACAAGCAGTGTGAAAGATAAAAAAGTCGTTTAATTAAAAAAAAAATCTCTAAAGGAATGCAAGAGAACAGAACTCAAAAGTACTGGTGATTGCGGACTTTAATTGCTAAATTGGAGGTTGACAGGATCCAGACAAAATAAATTTTGAAAACATTAATGGAAAACAAACAACATAAATGAAATAAAGAAAAAATTAACCAATATAGTACGGAAAGCAGGAGAAACCAATATACGACACAAACCTAAAAGAATAGACAAGTAAGCTCAGAGACAATAAACATGCTAGAACAATAGAAACATCTGATTTTAGTTAACAATAGAACAACTGCTGAATACAATTTATAAGATAACGCAAAAATAGCAAAACATAACATTAAAAGTATATAAAACAAATTGCAAAAAAAATCTTAGAACAGTTTAGAATTTTTTTTTTAAAGTAACAACATACAACAACAACAAAATTGTAAAAATTTACAAGGACGGTATAAAAATATAAGACAGACATGGAGTTGTAAATTTAATTCAAATGTTTTTCACAGACTTATATACAAAAGAACGACATGCCTAAACAAAATAAAAAAAAGCACAAATCATAAAAAGCATAAACTTAGAAGAAATATCTGCTATAACCAAAAACAAAGTTAAAACTGCACTAAAACATATACAAAATAAAAAGCAGCAAAACAAATGAAATTATAACAAAAATGTTAAAAGTTAAAGGAACAATATTTAAAAACCAACTACAAATACTGTTCAACAAATTCATAGACATAGAAGATATACGGCAAGACTGAACAGAAACTTTTGTAATTATTATACACAAGAAAAAAACCTTAAAAACTACAAGCAAGACAGCTTGCTATTACACCTACAAACAATAAAAGTGTTTATTGAAACATTAGTACAATATCATATAACTCTGTGGCTAGATAGCTTTTGTCAAATATACAAAGTTAATTAACAACATTTATCAAAATGCCACTTTACAAGTGCAGCTACACAAAAAATCTGACATAGTCAAAATAAACAGAAAACTACGCCAAGGAAACACTATGTCATTTAAGTTCTTTACCTTAGTCTTAGAAGATGCATGCAAAACAATCAACTAGCAGAACAAAAATATGAATATTAATTGTAAAAGACAAAATCGCATAAGTTTTGCAACATTATTCATAAGATAATTACAAAATATATATATACCAAAAGCAGAACTAATTTATTTTTTGTTAATTTTATTGGCATTTCTTTTATTTTGTTAATCGTATTTTTTTTAATTTAAAAATCTTTTTTTTTTCAAAATTTATTTTTTTTCTTTCCTGTTACACTTATCCGTCAACACTTTGTATGTATAAATAAATATTATAACATTATATAACAAAGGTATAATATTCTAACGCTTCTAGTAAATGAGAAATTATAAATTTTAATAGCTTTAGGATAACATAACGTAATTTAATTAAATGGTTTACAGTTAGAAGACATTTATATATTATTGCATTGCTGACATTTTTATGGGTAAATTAATGTAAACAATATATAATTTCCAATAGAGTTTGTTTTATAGATGTACTATTAAATTAGTGTTTGAAGAAAAAAATCATATGTAAGAAAAAAAGCGTATTTTAATTTTTCTAAGCATGTTTATATTTTACACAATAGATTTTTGGCACCAACTTCAGTTTTTCTTACTTCACTTAACTTTATTAGTTATAGTATTTTTTAAATGAAAAAAAAAATTATGCTTAGCAACTTATTTAACTTTGAGGGTATGTGTAAAGTTATTGGTAATGTTTAACTGCTTTAAATAGCATTTTGAAACTGTTTAAACTGTACGAACTAAGAACAATCAACAAGTAAATTTTAAATAAAAAAAAAAGCAAAATATGTTTTAATCCATCAAAATATATATTTTAACTTATAGTATTCTACATGCAGGCTATTTAGGCAGCTGTCAATTTTGAAGCTATTATTTTTTGATATTTGACAAGTAAAAACTACACCATTATTAAAAATGGAACGTTACACGCTTTAACAACGCATTAAAATTATTAAAATTTACTACAAAAAAGGTGAAAATTTTTCACAGTTTGCAAAACAAAAGCACTTTTTGGTCGTCGTAAAGCACTTTCTCGGCCGGCAATAGTAAAAAATTTGAAAAAATTTGAGCTGTTGGAACAAGTTTGTGATGTGAAAATTTAAAATCGTGTGCATCGCTCAAGAACATATGAGAATATCGCTGATGTAGCCCGTAGTGTTAAAGAAAACCCAAGTTTGTCAATTCCTCGTTGATCTTTGGAATAAAACAATCTACAAATGACATTACACCGTACTTTGCATACAGATTTAAGTCTTAAGGCTTTTAAAGTTCAGTTAACACAAGAACTCAAGCCGGTCGATTACCATAAACGTCGTATCTTTGCTGATGACCCTCAAATGCATCAAAATAATCCAAAATTTCATTGAAAAATCATCTTTAGTGATGAGGCCCATTTTCATCTCAAAGTCTGCGTTAATAAGCAGAATTGTCGCATTTGGGGCTCATAAAATCTAAGAATGATTGTCAAAAAGTTCTTGCATCCTCAACGTGTCACTGTTTGGTGCGGTTTCTGGGCTGGCGGTGTGATTGGACCCTACTTTTTTGAATATGAGGCTGGTGCAACTGTTACGGTGAATGGATGGCGCTACTGAGCTATGATTAATCATTTTTTATGGCCGGAATTGGAAGATATTGATGTGGACGACGTTTATTTTCAGCAAGACGGGGCTACGTGCTACACAAGCAACAAAATAACCGCAATTTTGCCAAAAAAGTTTCCCGACCGTGTTATTTATCAAAGAGGTGATCACAATTGGCCACCGAGATCTTGTAATTTAACATCTTTTTTCTTTGGGACCACGTAAAGGATAATGTTTATGCCAATGCCCCACAATTGATTCAAAACCTTAAAGATGAAAATTGTGAAGTTATCAAGGACATACAGCCGCAAATGTGCAAATTGGTCATGGAAATATTTTACGAAAAAAATGTGGTAAATTTATTGGTTTCTCTTAAAAAAAATGTTGTTTTTTTAATTTCAAAATGAAACCTGTTATTGGAAAACATTATTTTATACAGTGTGTACCCAGATAAAGCATTCTACTATTATAAATTTATTAATTAATTAAATATAAAAATTGTAGGCTGTTGCTACAATACATTAAGGAAGAATTTAAAAATCAAATGTAAATTAGTTGGAAGCTTTTCTGTAGTTTTAAATTAATTTTTAATGTTGTTTTTTATATAATTATAATTTATTAGTTATTTCTCAAAATTTAAAATAACTTGTACAATATTGAAACTTGAAAATAAAAAAAACCTACATAATATTAAAAATAGTTTTATTATCTGCTACAGCCACTTTATTAAACTAAAACCAAAAAAAATTTCTAAATTACTTTTGAGTAAGCAAAATGTAATCTTAAAAAAATAATTTAGAATGTAAAAAAAACTGAAAGAAAATTTACATAATTAATAATGTTGACTCTTAAACTAAAAGATATTTTACTCGTACAAAACTTTTAAGGAAAAAAATTAATGTATGCTTTAGACTGGTACTTAAATTATTTTTTTTTTGGATTTTCTTTGTGTGCACCCTCAGAAAGTAATCTTTATGCAAAAAAAGTAACCCATGCCAAATTTCAGCCTTTAAGAATAAAAAGAACACGTGTCGCACTGCCATTTATCTTAATTAAAAAAAACATTAATAGAATGCTACAAGTTTGACAAAATGAAAAGAATACGTACAATTTGTCATTTTAAAGGTTTTCTAAATTAAAAAAAAAATATATAAACCTAATCTTCAAATTTTAATAATTTTTGTTTACAAGTCTAATTAAATGTTCAAAATTTAGAATTAAAAAAAAAATGTTAATTAAAAAAATAAAATTAAACTGAATATTCTGATGTAAAATTTCAGGTAGAATCTAGTTAGCAAGTACTCAATTGCTTTTTTGAAAACACAGGGTATGCACCTGACTTAAATCTAGAAGCTAAGATACTTTAAGTATATTATTTTTGAAAATTCTAAGGTAGTGCTACACGTGATTTCTTTTGAATTTTAAGGGCTGAAATTTGGCATGGCTTACTTTTTTTGCATAAAGATTACTTTCTGAGGGTGCACACAAAGAAAATTCAAAAAAAATAATTTAAAAAGCAGTCTAGTATGCATATGAGACGTAGTTAATTGTTTTTGTTTGCATGAGTAATCATGAGTATAGTATAATATTTCATTTATTTTAGTACGGTTGTAATTCTGTCTTTTTGTAGTGAAGTAATTGAACATGTAAGTAATTAATTGTGCGTATTTTTTTCAGTCAATAAACACAAACGATATCTACCGCACCTGCGCTGTGTTATTTTTATCTGTGCCGTAAGAGCTAGGTTTAATTTTGTTATTATTAGTAAAAATGTGTCCCTAAGTACGGTACACCAACACGCCGATAACAATCAAATTTACTATACTTTTGACAAAACAGTCTATCACTTTTCATAAAATTTATAAATACAGCACATCCCATGGTTTATCTATAAATCTAAATAAATTTAAAAAAGTTTACTTTGGAAAACATAAAGATTGAGCAATAACAAAGTTGTGTATTAAAATTAATAATATTATTATATATCATGTAAATCAAATTAAAAAATCTTGGTTTTATAATTACGCTTTTGTGCACACGTATCTAAGATTAATTAAAAAGTTATAAAGCTTCATGTTTATTATATGTATAATAATAAGCATTTGTTAACTTATCAGTTAAAACGTACTTATGTAAAGCACTTATTTTATGACGTGCTATGTTGATACTACATATGTCCCGTACATATGTAGTATCAACATAGCAGTCAAAAAATTTAAAACAATTGAATTAGTTTTGTGTACAACTTTTGTGCTAGACGTCATGTGCGATATCGGCTTAGTCATCTTAACTAGTTTGACATGGCTAATTGTAGATTACTACATCTAGAAACAATGGTACATTCATTTTTTCTAACTAAAATACCTATTTATTTTTTTAATTGTATAAAATCAGCATACGTTGTTTATACAACTAGTTTTGTGCGTGTATATCATTACTTACTCACAATTACTAGACATAAAACCAATATTTATAAAAGATTTTTTTGCCATGCTTCAACAGTACCCCACAACAACTTGACTAATGATTGAAAAAAAATGTCTGTGTCTACATTTAAAACAAATACTAAAGAACATTGATTACACTTAAATTCTAGTTAATGACATTTAATGTATATTTGTATGCATATGTATCCAATGTTATTTATTTTTGTTTTTGATCATGAATAAGTTATTTTTACTACTTTATTATAATATTGTTTGGCCCTCGGTTAAGAAAAACATCACTTGCTGGATTTTGCCGAGTATAAAATAAAGTATTTTTTATTTCATTTATAATTTATTTGTTTTTGTTTTATTCTTAATTTTTCAATTTTATCTGACAACTAAATTTAATCAATATTCTTAAGTATTTAAGTTATTTAAAGAATTTACAAATTTAACATTTTGCAAACTTTACTAAAGTAAATAATAAAAATTGGATATGTTTTACTGGCACAAAACTTATAAAATCATATAAAATAAATGTTTATAGTTTAACTAACAGTCTGTCTAAAAGTCTATTTGATTTAGACAAAAATTATCTGTTGAATATATTGTAGACAATCACATAGGTGCCGATATTCATATATCGTTTATTTAGAATACAAAAAAGAAATATTCGATATATTTTAAACAAAACAAGTAGAACCCATTGCAGTGATTTATTTAAACAACTAATCATCCTTACTCTGCCATCACTTTTTATATATATAAAACTTTAATATATGCAAAAGAAAACTGTACCAAAATGCAGACGTTAAATAGCACCCATACATATAATACACGTTATGGATTGATGTTAGAAACGCCGATACATAGGCTAACAAAGTATGAAAAAAGTCCTAAATATGTAGCCATACAATGTTTCAATAAATTGCCTGAAAGTATTAGAAATCTTAATATAAAGCTTTTTAAAAACAACATTAAATCTACATTACTGCAAAAATGTTACTATACATACAACGATTTTTTGAATGATGATTGGTAATGTGATAATGATGTGATACCTTATTATATATTTTTCTTTTAAATATTATGTTACATATGTACTGTTTGTTTTATGACTGACACTAGTTTTATGTAATTTTTAATTTTTAATTTGTAATTTATTTTATTTCTTTTTAATTTAAATGTTTTCTCAATTGTAAATTAATTTTTAATATAACCTGACTATACCTATACCTTGCTAAAAGGTCAACTGGAATAAAGAATTATTATTATATTATTATTATTATCATAGATTCAAATAGTTTAATAAATTAATAAAACAGTGTCTTTGGCTTACCAAAACATTTTTTTTTAATAAATCACTTACAAGAACTATTTTTTTGCAACAAATATTATCTTGCTAAATTCTAAACTAGAATTTTATTCTTTCGTTTTACCATTCTAGATGGCACCTCTTATGGAAAAAAGTTAAAGACAAATAAAGGAAAAAGCGTTACGACTTGAAACCAAATTGTAAATTTTTTTAATCGAACCTAAATTTCTTGGTTAGTTAAGCTTTTCCAAACATCTCCAATTGCTTTTGTTATCAAATCTCATTATCTGAGCCCGATTACTCTACCGCGCTTGAAATTGCTTAATTGTTGAACAACTAATCAACTGATTTGCACGATAACATTGTAATGTCACTTCACAGTTAATCTAAAATAAATAAATATGTACTTAATTTTTTTTTAATTTATATACTTCAAGGTAAATTGATTAATAACTTAATATAGTTTTTATTAAAATTTAAATCATTTTTTAGTTTGAAAAATATATATATATTATTTGAATGTTAAAAATAGATTTTAAGTGTTTTTTCAACTTTTGGCTTTTTCAATTTTTATTAAAATGAGTCAATCTACCTATAGAATACGAGATAATTAATGTTTAGAAATTTGTTTTGTTGCTAATACCATAAACGCCAAATTGTATAAATAAATAATTTTTGGCAGAGCATGATTTAAACTCAGTATTCCCCTTATAGGAAGCAAGCTCTTAAGCAGCTGTTGCTCTTACATGTTAATTTTAAAACCATTTTCAGAAATAACTTTAACATTGCAAATTATAATATTAAGGAAATATGACTTGAGAGATTCAATTCTAACTAATTTATTTTACGTTTGCAAAATGTGTGCTTTGTGTTTTTAAAAACTGTTATATAATTGACAAAGTAAAAAACTAAATAGCAAAAATATAAACATAAATAATTAATTGGGGTCAAATAGACTCTAGGAACACCGAAAGGTTGTTTTTTTAATTTAATTTTTTAATTTTTTCAGTACACAAAAAAATAATATAACTTATATATTTATGTAAGAAACTGAGGGTTTTGTTTTTTAAAATCCGGCCAGAAAATTGTCTATTTAATTTATATAATTGGATGCTATTCTGTAAGCTTTTCTATATAAATAATGTTTGTCTTCATTTTCTTGAACGTATTATTTTTTTTTTTTTAAACTTAGCAAAAACTTGTATTTATAATCTTATCGTGTGCTTAGCAATTTCTTTATTAATGAATTAGAAACATTCGCTTAAGAAACATACATTATTTGCTCTATAGAAGCGTGTAGTAAAAAATACTAATTAGATTGGGATACGGTGATAATATAAAAAGTGTTTTGCAAATAACTATAGCATAAATAAAATGTTTTATATTGTTGACATAGCTAATCGGTAAATTTATTAATGTAGTAAAACATTTTTTAATCAATTTATTAATTGTTTTAGTATGTTTTGTTTTTGGTTTTGTAATTAATGCTAGGTATAAAAATATTATTTAAGTAAATTATTTAGTTTTTGCATTTTAGTAGCATGTTAATCTGTTCATTAACTCAACTCTAAATAAATATTTCATAGTAACATGAAATATTATTTTGACTTTTATATTTGCGATACTGCATTACACAATATATTTATAAAAAAATAAAACAATTTAAAATGTTTTTATTATTAAAAGCTGTTTTTACAAATACAATAAGTTAACTATATATCTAAACTAAAAATTAGAAAGCGGAGTTACAAAAGTTGTTAAGAGAGAGAATGATTTTGAAGGTAGAGAAATTATATTACAATACAAATATAAAAAAAATACTGATATTTATCTAAAAAAAAAGATTAACTTGACCTTTTATGTTCTTTGTAACAGGTAAAAAAATTTTGTTCTGTTTGTCCTATGTATACGTTTGTACAACCTTTAACAGATAATTTATATTCTTTCAGTTATTTTAATTTGTCCGTTCTTTAAATTACATTTTATTTAAATTTAGTATTTGTTTGCATTAAACTTGTTTGTCATTTTGCACAAACAATTTGGGTTTTCAAATTCATTTAAACAGTGAGGTTTGGCAACAATTATTTTTGTTTTATTTTATTTTGGTTTTCAAGAATAATACAATCAACAGCATCTGTTGGTTTTAACCTTGCACGTTTTTGTATTACTTTTATATTATGTTTACGTCCTAATCTTTGTTTTCTTTTGCTCGTTTAATTTCTTGGTGCTTTCTAATACGCGTTTTTCTATGTCTTTTTCTTCCACTTGTCTTACACTTCTTCTGCTGTAAGATTTTATACCAGTGCGATGTTGACGATAATGATTTAGTGAATCAATATAATTTGAATAATTTGATTCTGTTAACGAGGCATAGCTTTATACTCTTGTTTTTTTATAAATTTTTAGTTTTTTGAATTTTAACTTTTTACTTCATAGTGATTTTATTTATTTTTATTTAGTTATTCCGATTTAGGAGTAAAAATACTGATTATTACGTTTCTATAAAAAACTATGTTCAATTCCATATGTTATTGCTTTTAATACTTTATTGACAGTGTTGCGTAGTAATGTTCTACTGCGTTGAATAAAATGTTGGATAGTTTTGACATTGGCCTAACAACCATTTTTTATATAAAAAAAATAATTGAAGAGTTGTCTCTACGTTGAAGCCAGCTAGAATATCTACCAAAAGTTAATATAAAAATTAGCCAATCAAGATAATAGTATTTTTTCTTCTAATTGTGTCATAAAAATGTTTATTAAAAAGGGACTAAGGTGATTTCATTAGCAACCCATCGTTTTGATTATAAAATACTTTGTTAAATTGAAAATAACTTTTGTTGATACATATTCTGAAAGCTACTTCTAATTTAATTTGTGTAGTGACTTTTAAAGCGGATTTATTTAGTATATTACTTATAAAATTTATGCAATGCAGCTTGTTAATAATACTAAGATGCTATACCCTATTAAATGTTTTGGAAATGTCAAAAACTCTTTCTAGCTTTTTTCATTAATTGACTTAAGTAAAATTTTATTTGGAACAAATAAATGTCAGTAGATCTATTGTTAAATGTGTTTAATAAATTTGCAATAAGTATTTAATATAAAATTATATTGTATTAAGTACTTGACAGAATGAAAACTAATTTTATTTATTTTTTTTTTTTTAAAGATTTGACATTAATACAGTTAGTCAATGATTTGAAGAAACAAACTTTTTAAACACATGTTTTGTCAATAATATGAAAATGTTTTTTTGTATGATAGTATAAATATTTTAGTCAGAATTAAAACTTATTTATTTGATAATGTTTCAAAAATATGTAATAGGTTAAATTTTTTTCTGATATTTAATTTAAGAAGATATTTTTGACAACCCGTTGTGTAAAGGATATTGAGACTATTAATTTGCTACAAGCCGTCATTGTAGGTACAACAATACTGAGAATAGTAAAATTAAATTCAAATTGGTTTACAATTTTTTTTGTTTTTTATTAGTTGCTTGTTTGCTAAACTAACTAAAATTTATACCATAAAAGCATATTATAAATCAATCCAAAACAAAAAAAAAAATGCTAACTAACATGTTCTCAATAATAATAATAACAATATTAAATTTATTTGTATACATAAAAAAATAAGTATAACATTAGCAAAATAAGTAAGAAACAATACTAAGGATGTAAACTGTAGTGAGGTCTGTATATTGCTATACTAATATTTAACATGTAATGCTTGGTCAAACATTAGGTTACCAAATACTATATGTATTTACAAATTTTAAATTCTTTAATATGCTGAGGTAATTTATTTCATATTTTTTAAGATAAGTAATTATAGTTAATCATAGTTTTTTTTTCAGTTCTTAACATTAAATTATGTTTAACTTAGTGTTATGTAGTATTTGTATTTGTGTAAAATTTTGTTTTATCCTACTATTATTTGCACTGCTTTTTTGTAGTATTAATATTTTTTAGCTAGCGGTAAACTTTTTCATAGTAAGATTTTTTGACTAGTGAGTGAATGTATGTATAATATGCCAATTTTCAAATTAATATAATGGGAATCTAAACTGGTTTTAATTTTTAATGTTTTTGTTTTATTTTCAACTAATTCACACATTGCTCTTAATGTAGACTTTCTTTTCCGATTTCCAAATTAAGCATTGCTAATTTATTATTCATGTAAAAATGTCATCATCATCAATCATATATATTTCTTTCAAAAAACTTTAGCTATGTTTGGTAATATAGCGATTGATCAAAAGTTAGTTGCTTGCAAAATATCCCTTTTTTTGTAAAATGCCACTTTGGCAAACTTTAATTGATGTGGAAAATGTTTACTTTTTAAGTATAAATTATGAATTTGTGTAAGTACGTCAACTACTTTGTTGCAAATACATTTTAAAACTAATGCATTTATGCTATAGAAATCTAATACGTTAGAATTTTTTATATGTGTTATGATATGTTTCACTTTTCTTGTGCTGGTTGGTAACATAAAGATAAATTGATTTAGTGTAATACTTTGATTATTTAACAAAGTTATATAATTATTTTGTGATTGCAAAGTACTAACAATTTTAATAACTGCTTCAATAAAAAGAAATAACCGTAAATCAGTAATTTCATTATTCGATTTGCCACATTTGACTGGGTTTTTTCAAAAATGAAGTGATTTTATGATTTGTATAAAATATTTTTGCAACCGCATTATTTAGTTAGTTATTTTTCTTTAACTAAAAATTTAAATTATTTACCTCATTTAAAGAACAAGTTTTACTAATTATTGTCAATAGGTTTAATGTTAATTGTTGTGAATCAAAATCTTAGTATACCAAAATGTTTATGTTTAATCTTACTATTGTTTTTAGTTAGGCAATTACTAATAAATTTACGTATTAAAATTTTATAAAATATATTATAACACTTCTGTGGATCATTAGATAGAAAGTTTTGCCAATAGTCATTTTAAAACATATTTGATTTATGTTAAGTAGGTTGCTATGTGTTATTAATCTTATTGGTTTATGGGTTATTGTGTAAATTTTTAGTGTTTTAACTCTTAAAAAAATCTCATAATTGTCTGAGAATTTTTTTTTAAACTTTTCAATAATAATTACGATTGAATAATATGTTATCAATGCATAGAGTTGTATGTTTTGGTAACTCTAGGATTTTCATAAACAATGTGTTTAATACTAAAAATACTAACAATATTGCAGAAAAGAAAGAATGTGTGTTAAAATTCCCAATTAAGTTGTTTATAGTGTATAAAAATAGTTAATAAAGATCAATACAGAAAAAAAAATAACAATGTACAACAGACTTTATTAAACACTTTAACAAAAAGTTTGTCAATATTTGGTTTTCATATTGAAGTGTGCCTTTAACTAATAACAATGTCCTTTCATGAAGGATAATTTTTTTAGTAAATAAATTAGCTACAATATACCTTCCAATTTAAAGCAGATCAATCTTATTTTTATTGTAAAAGTGTTCATTAATCAACACTACATCCAAATTACGCAAAATAATATATTTTTTAGCTCAAAATCTTTGTGCCGTATAGAACAGATATTAATATAAAATCATAAAAAAAGGTTCTGAAAAGTATATTGTTACAAATTTTCATTAATATTTTTCAATGACTTATTGTACGGGATAATCTCACAAACAGCCACTGCGGGTTGCCACACATCTTTCACTAGTAATTTTGGTATAAACAATTTTTTTTATTTCTACTTTAAATGGGCATACGTCATCCGTTGATGTTAGTGAATTGAATTTATTATTTTTATCTTTATCTTTTTTACGGTAACTTATTGTGTTAAATATAATATCTTTTATAGTATCTATGTTCATTTCTTTGAACATTTGCACTTTTTTTGCTTGCTTGGTTTTTAAATTTTTAACCGTTTCTGGGATCACAATTTGTTTTTACTTTATCGATAAATTTTTCTCAAAACTATAAACGCAGATATCTATGCTAAAATTCATTTTTCAACTTATTATCATTTTTTTTTGCTTATATAGTTACTTAACTTTTATATTTCATTAGTTTTTAAAATAGTATTCTGTGTAGTCTAAATTGGCATCCAGCATTTAAACTATTTGCTATGCGGGATGCTTTTTGCATTATGTGTTTTGCTAGAAGAAACATTTTGTCCTACATAGTGCCGTAACTACCCAGTAAACACAGTTACGTTTAAGATACGTTTATTTTTGGTATTACACCTAAGTGTATTTGTTTATTTGTTAACTTATATTATCTAAACTTGTGTTTACTGGGTAGCTTCAAATGCGCCTAGTGCAAAAGCGTTTCTTTGCGCCTCACTTCCTCTGTTCACAGTGGAATCGTTAAGCGGACTGTTGCATTTTTTTAAGTTTTTTTGTAACTTTTTTTTTGACATTTTCAAACTCCAAAATTATAAAGTTAAGATAGTTATCTTTAACCCAACCAAGCTCCGCCTGGTGCGGAGGCACCGACGGCACCACCATTGTTAAGGCACTGGTTCTACTCCTACAGTAAACTCTGAAACACTATTTAACTCAGACAATAAATTAAAAAATCTATAACTGCAAATATGAAATTATTATAATGTTTTTATTGATTTAAAACAGCAATGCAATATAATTACTCTTGCGCAGCTTGAAAGTAAAAAATAATAAAATATTAATAGTAAAAGCTAAACTGCCGCAGGCATTGGTATAATGATTAAAATTTGTAAATTGCTGTGCAAATACTACTAACAAAAATAAAAATAATATAAAAAAAAATATTTATAGTGAACAACTTACTAAATAAAAGAAAAGTAAGTTGCTCTTACACAAATGTGTAGTTAGTGTAGTTTACGTTTAATAGTTTCAGATATCTAAAAAAAAAGTAAGACAAAGTAACAGAACAACGTATTAAATTACTATTAATAAATTTAATAATTTTTTAAAAGTTTTATTTTAATTTATAAAAATAATATTAGTTTTATTATCGTATGCAGTTGATTAGATTGTTTACACATTTGGTAAATACTAATTATGTTAAAATTTTTAAATATTTTTGATTAATATGTTTACATGTGTAATTCTGTAAATTATCAATTCAAAAACCTCCTCCCTCATAACAACAACTTTGATAAATCGCGCGCTCGTTGTCTGTACGTTACGTCACTGTTAGGACCGTTTGCTCCGCTGAAAATGTACAAATCAGTAATAGTAAAACGGTGACGCCACTGTAGTATCCTCAAAACGGTGTACGCAGGACGACCTGCGCCATCTACGACGCCGCAGGACTTGCAGTTATGGGGCGCCAGTGCGACCTCGCAGTTCTCTCCATTAGTGTCTGTCTGTGATTGTGTGACTTTGGGTTTTTAATTAAAACAACACAGCAAGCTATCACCAGTCGATTGGTAAGCAATTAGTCGCTTCTTTAGATTGGTAGTGACGTTGTTGTTTGCGGTTAATGGCGGTGGATTAAGTGGAAAATGCGGTTGCGGCAAGAGGGAAAAACTGTGGAACCGCCGCTCTTACTAGCGGGTCGATTTTATACAGCGATTTCCCTCTTTTTCGGCTGCTGCCAAAATATACTAGAAAAGAAAAAACTACTAGATTTCATTAGCATATTTAATATGTGTAAATAAATTTCATAAATATCCGACGCATAAAACATGTCTATTAATGGATATTACGTACATTCTTATTATAAACACATATTTATAAACTCTCTTATCATCAATATTGCATTTAACATAATTAATAATATTAATAAGGCATACTTATTATGAAGCAAGACATATTGAATTTTTATTAAAATTTTGATATTTATTAATAATTGTACAATAGTATATACAGCTCTATCACTTCAATTAATAAATAAGAAAAGTGATTAAAAAATTGTATATAGTTACATTTTTGATAAACTATATTAAATACAAGCACTTTCAAAATTTTGTATTATACTCTTACATCAGAATATAATTAAACCTATGCATTAATGATTATTAAACCTTATTGAATGAGCATCATCGAGTTTGCTCTAAAATTGATTTAATTAATAATGTAATATATAAGTTAAGTTAATGGGTTCAATTCAGATGATGAAAGAATAAGCTTAAAATCTTTGGTAAATTAGCTAATTAATTACATTAATGCCCATTTGTATTATACATATTAAATTACATTACACATTGTTCTATTTAATTTAATCATTTCACATGATATCCGTAAATTTCATAAATTTGGAAACTAATTAACATATCAAATTTCATAGATATTACACAATTTAATATCTATTCTGAAACGATTTAACAATTAGCTTTAGTTTCTAATTTCTTAACAAAATTAATATTAGCTAAACTGCAATGATGACAGATTATCTGGTTTTTGCAAGCTTGATCTCTAAAGTATTATGTTTATAATCTTTTTTATGTTTGATGAGATTGCTGTTTACCAACAGAATTTACAACCAGAAATTGAGAGAAATCGATATCAAATTGTAGTACTAACCGTATCCGCTAAATCATAATAAATAAATGCTCATTGTTGATTAATTGAATTGTTATTAAAATTATAATAACACAATTTGTTTTAAAACTATAATTTTTAACAAAAATAGTACTAAACATTTTACTGAACTATATTTAAAACAATATTGTTTAATGTCGAAATCGTGTAGTAATCAAGATAAAATATGTTTTAGTAAGAATTATCATATTTTTAATAGATTAGCACAAAAAAGTACAATACAAAAATTTACCAATTAATTTAGGTTGCGTTAGTTTATATTTGGTTAGGTCAAATTATGTTAGGTTAAGTAAGGTTATGACAGATTGAGTTAGGCTGATCGACAGTATTAAGTTCTAACACACTTTTAGAATTTTTATTAGGATTTTTAATTTTCATTTTATTAGGTAGTACTAATAATAGGGTGCACCGTTTTTAACCTGATTTTGAAAAATAAATACTAATATAATATATTATAAGGTTTTATAGAATTAACAAAAGTCAAATATGTTGTATGTTACAATTTCTAGGCGAAGCTCATTTTTATAATACAATTGAAATCATTTTATCCTTGGTTTTGCGCAAGCAGCTGCCTACATTTTTAAATTTTTTACTAATGCTACTAATATTGTATTGCGATACATAAGCTTGGGCACTTTTTTTAATATCTTAGCAAAAAAAAATTGTTGCGCATTAGCACAGTCTTCATTAAAAAAAAGTGTTGAATAATGATTGCTAATATGTTTATAGATAGCATTTAGTAGACTCAATCTTTGAAGAAGAGTTTGCTACATCATCACAATATTTACCGAGTGGCACAATGAATCCTAGTAAATTATTAAACAGTAAAAGCAAAACTAGTTTTTATTCTAAATTGAACCATTTAACAGTTTATGAACTTTATTAGAATGACAGTTAACAACTAATTAATTTATTATAAACTATGTATAGCATATTGAGTAAAAAATTGTTGATCTGCACAAGTAGTTGCTTTTGAATGACTATGTACTTCCATTCTGTTGTATGGTTGAGCTACTTTGGAATCAATTTACTATGTTTATACAGAATTTTGTTGGTAATACTTTAGCATTAGAAAAGAAGCATCAATCAATAATATTTTATAATTAATTACACAATTATTTAATAATGAAATTTTAAGTAAACGTTGTATATTGCGTATTTGGTAATCAACTTATTTAGCCAGTTGTTGTAAAATTAAATTTTCAACGCGCAATAACTTTTATATTTTAACACTAATTCTGGAAAATGTTTTTTAGTACTGTAATATTCATTTGGTTTTTGTTATCTCTAATAAAAACGGGTTTGACCCGTTTTTAAGAAATGCTATAAAGAAGCATTTGTCAACTTTTAAATGTTTAAATTATATAGTAAATATAGTTCTCACAGCATCTACAGTAGTATGTGTAAATAAATTTCATAAATATCCGAGACGTAAAACATTTTTATTAATAGATACTACGTGCATTGTTTTTATAAACACATATTTATAAACTTTTCTATCATCAATATTGCAATTAACATAATTTATATTAGTAGTTAAGCTTAAAATTTTTATTTTATAAATATTGGAGTTGCAGATTGAAGCAAGACATATTGGATTTTTATTTAAATTTGGATATTTTTTAATAATTTTGTACAATATTATTTACAGCTCTATCACTTTTTTTTATCTCAATTAATAAATAAGAAGTTCTCACAACATCTACAGTAGTAATTATTATAATAAATCATAATACTGAGAGTAGAATATGAATTAATGAAAAAAAAAGTAGTGATTATATTATTCATCAGTAACAAACTATTTAAATAATATACAATAAATATTTGTAAAATTAATGTATTATACTCTAATTTCAAATGTGTCAATAGCTTACAGCAAAAAATAAAAAACGGTTGGCAGTTCATATTAATTTATATTGAAATACTAGCCTACAGCGCTCTATAGGCTCCTTGTGTTGCCATGCGTAAAGTGAATCAAAAGTGTTTTTTGCATAGACGTATTTTTATTTTTTGAAATAAGACATGCAAGATTTCAATATTTACTTAAAGTTTAATATTAAATGTCTAAATGCAAAAGCAATAAGTTTTATTGTTTTAAAAAATCTTGATTAACAACACAATTAAAGAATTGTTATTAACCTAATAGGATCTAAAAAGATATAATTGATAAAAACAAAACCAATCAAATTTCTCAGCTTTTCGTATACAATAATAATTTTGATAAAACAATAAATTAATTTCTAGATAGTTCAAAATCTTTAAAATAAAAACAATTTAGTTTCAATCGAACAGATTAAAATAAATATTTTTGCGAATCATTTTGCATCTAACTCTACTGTTCTAAATTCTCTAATTACTTTACCTACAATGCCAGCTAGTGGTAAAATAATAGGCTTTATTTACTTTAAGACTGCCAAAAGGTATCTTTTTAAAATTATTTTTAAAATATTTGCAACTAAATTAGCTAAAATAACTGTTTTATTATACAAAAAAAAAACAAATTGTTGGAAAATTACAAATTTTCAATTTATACTTGAACTTGTTTATATCTTCAAATTATAGACCAATTGTTCTATCTGTCCAAAGTTTTTGAAATATTTATTAATTTCCATATTGTTCTTAAAACAGTTAATTAAAACTTTTAACAACAGACCTTTTGAAATATGTTAGTCACAAATGGACAATTCTAAAGCAATTGATAGGATATGGCATCCTAATTTTTAAAACAAACTATATTGTATAGGTTTTGATTATAAATCTGTCTTATCAATAGCTTTTTTGACAACAACAAAATTAAAGTTAGAATTAATGGTTTTAACCCCAAAGATATAAATGCTAATATTCCTCAAGGTTCTACTCTTTTGCCAACTATATTTTTTGTTTACAATAATAAACTTTTTTAAATAACCAAAAATAATATATAAATATTATTTTGCAGTTGATAGCACTCTAACAAATTTTTTTAATTATTTTAATCCAAAATACAAAAAATAAAAAATTACAATTTTACATAATGTTTTTTAGAACGACTACTTTGTTGACATGGCTAAAAAAGTTTTTTTCTTTTTAATAGATTTAAACATTTTTTTTAAATTTCTGTAAACTTTTGCATATAAATATAAAATTTATAACTATACTTAAGTATGGTAGAACAATTTAAACTACACTATTTTTAATAAAAAACTAATGACTTAGATCATTTACAGCATTGGCGCAATGTTGCATATCTTTGCATTTTTCTTTAGATATTTCCATAGACATTTTTCAAACAAAATATACAACTCTCTAAAATAGAAGAACACCAAAAACCCATTCACACTAAAAAATGTAACAAAAAATTTTAGATGTATAAAAAGTATAAAAATATTTTATTATTTTTATGGCTTTTTGGCTCGTTGCTTTTCTGGTTTCATTTCAACAACAAAAATAATTAGAGTGGAGTGAAAAAGCTTAGTTAACCAAGGAATTTTTGTTTAGTAATTTACCAAAAAATTATTTTGTCTCAAGTCGTACCGCCTTTTTCTATGTTTGCCCTCAGCTTATCGGCGAAGAAGTGCCGTCTGCAATGATGAAATAAAACCAAGTTATCTTTATCAATATTTAAATTATAGAAAACTTTTTTATAGCAATTTAAAGCTATTTTTAGTGCGAATAATTATCATTTTATCTGAATTTTTTATAAAAACTTAGTTACTGGTTTTTGGTGTTCTTTTACTTTTGGGGGCTAGCATATACATATTACTATTTAAACAAATATTTAATCGTATTAAAATGCTTGCTAGTATTTAAAAAAAAAATACTTACTGACAGTTTTTTTATAACTGGACTATTGACATATAAAATAAGTTTCCAAATTCATTATTTTTCTAGACTTAATCCGAGAGTATATAACGAGTGTGGTTTGACTCGTAGTATTTTTCTGTTGTGATATATCTCGTTGGTCTGGCTACCAGCCTATATCCCATGTTATTGAGACTAGTCAACAATATTTCCTACTGTAAGATACTAGTCTAATATATGTATGTTGTATAGTATATCTTTTTAAATTAACATTGTAGAAACATATATTACTGTCATGCAGGAGCTGCGTAAAAGTTGAATAGCTGTTGAATATAATAAATCAGGTATACAAAGTACTATGGATTTACATTTTACTATGAAAAATAAACACACAGCATTACTATAATGTATAAAATTTTATTCAAAATAAAATATATATGACACAAATGATTGCTCTGTGTGCCTTTCATTGAAGCATAGTAAGCATAGTGCAGGTGTTTTACTAGAACCCAAACCATATGTTGATAATTTGGTAACTTTTTTATCTGTTTTTTGCTTGAAGTTTTTTTTTAGTTATTTGTAACAATCTGTACAATATTGTCTTTTTTTCTGGTTTCTTTTTTAAAGTATGTATGTTCTTTCGTTTTGTAGTTATATATTTTTTTAAATAAAAAAGTAAAAGATAATTAAAAAGCCAACTGGTCTCAAAAATTTAAGAGTGACAAGTTTTTCTGATGGTTAACTTTATTATACACAATACAAAAATTTACTATTGTGGATTCAAATTCAATTTCAAATGCAACTTTTCTATACCTCTATTTTAATCTTTTTTGTAATGTTGTAAAGTAAGATGACATTTGGTTACTCATATCAACTCCTTTCTTGGCCAAATAATAATCCAAAATAAATTTTGGTTTGGTAATTATGTTTCTTTGCTTATATATGGAAAAACTACTTTATGCTTGTTTTTGTATGTCATCATCAACACGATTTTCGTGTCTTGCTATTTAAATAGTTTGATTTAATTTTTATTATGAATACTGGTTAGTTGACCTTTCTTTATTTTTGTCTTTACAAATTTTTTTGACAATCTTTGTCTATTTGCTCTAAGAGTACTACAATAATAAGGTTGTAGTTATTTTACTAAATGTATACTTAAGCAAAATTTATCATCAACCAATGTTCTACCAGAATCTAATAAATTCTCAAGAAGTTTGATGTGCTTTGCTTTTTTTAAATTTTTTTACATTATAATTATATCTAGTATTTTTGATATATTGTCCCCGCTATAGCATACCATACTCTCATCAATAACAATGTCTTCTTTAGAAGTTAGTATGGCATGATCATTTTTATTTATCATATTTAAAAGTGATCTAATACAATAAAGTGTATCTTAATTCAATTATAACTAATGCAATCAATTTGTCGTGTTAGAGATTATTTTTGACCAATAGTGACTTATACAGCCAAACACGAATACTGTGGCCCATGACAGGCGTTTCCGCGCATCTTGAGAAAAAGAAAACTATAGCCAGAATGAAGGATGCATAATGCGAGAAAGGGAAACAATACACTCAGAGACACAAACTGAATTTATTCCCGGGTAGCGCCGGCTTCGCAAAATAACAAATAAATGTTTCGCAGCATCGATGTTATTTTCCTCGCAGTTCATGCTAGACTGACGCGATTTAAAATTGATTTTGCATGTGAATGTACCTAAATTATTATTGGTCTCGCTTAATGGTTTCAACCCACTTTTGTCTACGGAGTCACCGGCCACAATATTAGTGTTTGGCTGTAGTTAGCAATTTTACTAATCTCATTCAAATAACTGCTGACATAAAATTTTCAATTTCTTTTTTATTTGTTGGTTTCTTTAAATGCATTCTAAATTCAGTTCTCAACGTAATAAAATTTAACTGTTGTTTAAAATGTTTATTGGTTTCTGATACTAATAAATTAATAATATTGTTAACAAATAATTCAAAGACATCTGGAGGTTTTTTACGTTGTTTGTGTGAAACGTTTACTACGTTTCCTATATTGTACTTAATTATATTTATATCTTTTGGATTATCAATAGATTTCTACATTTTCTCATTGTTCTCATTATAATTTTTTTTTTCATTACAACACAATTACAGGTTCTAATAAATCGCGACCTAAATCATCTAAATAAATGTTATTATCGTCAGAGCTATGTGATGACAAAAAATAATTGTAATAATAATCAGAGTCGGAACTATTAGCAAATGGGTCAGGCTCAGAATCATCTGAGCTGGTATCTGAATTTTTGCAGTTGGTTATGATTAAACTCCCAAATTTTACATTTTCTGTGTACAAAATAAACTTATTTTATGAAAAATAACTACGCAATACGCATGCATACATATCTTTCAAATTCATAATTGCTTGTCGTTCCAAATTACTAATTTTTCTGTTTCTATCACTCTTATTTAAAAAAAATTGTACAAAACAGTTTTTTTATTTGATGCTGTTTTTTGAATGATATGATAATTTAGTAACACTGGTATATAAATACTAGTTTAAAAAAAATTTGGAAAAATATTTGCACATTGTACCAGACATTTACGACTAAAAAACAACATAGATGACATAAAAAAAAACGTAAAAAATGACCTCTGTCTTGTAAGATCACAGAAATTACAAAAAAAACGTATTTACAAAATTATAAAAGTATTAAATAAAAAAGTAGTAAATGCGTTCTTAACTAATATTTTTTAAGGGGTTTACTTACTACAACAACAAATGTGTTGAATATCTTGACCAAGAAAAAGTGGCAAAACTTGTTTTACAAATATTAAAACTATTAGACACAAAACAAAACGTAGTAAATAATTATCCATGCACAACAAAAGAAGCTCATGCTTCCTAGAATACGCAGTATTTTAAAACCGCAGTTCAAATACAAGATGTAATTTGGAAATAATTCTACTAAATAACTGATAACTAAAATACTATGTTTTCTGATAGCATTGAACCACTAGAAAAATAATGGAACTGCTTTCTTGCATTATTAAAAAATCTTACATTTTTTAGAAATAGAACATACACATAAAATTTTAAAATTATTTTTTGATTGATTGAATAAAAACTATTATCTAAGTCAACATTCAAATCAATTCAAACAATGGTTCTTTATTACTGAGGGTCAGTTGACAGTTTTTGTATTTTTTTATAGTTTTTCACGTAACCTCAATTATTTGATGATTTCATTATTAATTATGTAGCACATTTTATGTTTAGCAGTAATATTATTACTCTATCAATTGACAAACGCACCACAATTGATTTGCCGCTGGAAAGTGCTGAAATAATTCAACAGCTGTGTTATTAAAACTTTACTACATGTATATTTATTTTAAATTGTTTAACCACATTCCACATTTGCTGAGAGACATCAAATTAAATTAAAAAATCTTAATTTTTTATATTATTTACTTATTGATGTTTCCTAATTAAGCAATGAGAGATTATTTAAGTTATTTGGTAAAACTAAAACTTGATTAACTTCAATTTATTTTAAATTAATACACATAATGTTAAAATAAAAATGTTAATTTTTATTTAAAATCACAAATAAATAATTTAGGTCATGACAATGACCTAACAAATAATTTAACTTGAAACTTTATTCGGGCAACATTAGCATATCTTAGTGCGCGATATTTATTTAATGTTGTGACTGAACAAGAGGCAAAGTAAATTATTAAAGATTACAGAAATAGAGTAAAACTTAAAGCAACCGTATTATAAATTAATTAATCTAAGTGAATGCTTACTTATTTAGCAACATAGCTTTTATATTAGAATTAGCAGAATACAAATTATAGTATATGGTTTATAGGTTAAGATTTCAACTCTTATACAGGGAGTTTATAAATGAATGGGATTATGTAATCACTTTAAATATGCCGCCTTTTTAAAATCGTCCACTATACTACATATGTTTTCATATGTTTGCTTGACAGCTGTCAAAGTTGATCTGTCAAAACAAATAGTTTAGTGAACAATTTAACAAAAGCGGCACATTTAAAGTGATTACATAATCCCATTCATTTATAAACTCTCTGTACTAGTGCAATTGAAATTAACTTACACACGATATACGGGTACTGGAGCTACAAGTGTCATTGCAGTCACATGTTAATTTATAACAATGAATTTCATAATTTGATTAAACGCGTATCACATAAAAAACTAATAATTTTACGATTTGCAATTTAGTAATACAGTTTTAAAAGTTACCAGCTGTATACGAGGAACTTGCAAGAGGGGTTACTGCCCCGGGTCTCACAATATTAGGGCATCAATAAGGTAACTCAAACATTTTATTATTTTGTTATTTTTTTCGGTAATTTTCACTGCTAAATAAAATTGACCAATCTTGAAAGAACAACTTATGCAAACAATTAGCTAACTAGTATTTCCAGATTATTCTAAAATAATAACGGAGTTTGCTGATGTTAAAGTGAACAATGTTTTTGTGAAGTAGTTAATTAAATTTTATAGTCAAATAAATATTAAATACAAATAATTTTGTTTGCCCACAATTTTATTTTAAATTTTAATAGGCTTCAGTCAAAATATTTTAATTCAATTTTGATTTTTTAAAAAGGTCGAAGGTCATACATTTTTGTCTGTAATTTTTCACTTCTAATTCAGTGCTCATTTGATTTTTTATTACTCTAGTATTAGGTATGATGTTATAAATATTTTATTCGTATGCAAGTAAATTGTCAACAGAACATCTAATATAAATACTAGCAAAATAGCATTAAATAAATATAATTATTTACTTGTTTACATAGTTTATTAGTATACAAAAATACTTTATAAAAGCGTCATAATTTTTAATATAATAATAATTTATTATTTAAGTTCATTAATTGTGAATAAAATAGTATACATACCTCGATGGATAATTTTTGCGCTTCGATTATATAATTTAGCTGCATTGGAACACATTCCACCATGGTTAATATACTATAAATTGATATCTTGATATGAAATTTATTATGGTCAATATAAATAATAAACCGTGTCTCCAATACTTTTTCCTTAATTATTTTGAGTTTTACTTAAAATTTGTTTATTATATTTAGTTAGCTTGATAAATAAATTTCTATATATTTACATTTACATACTGTTTAGAATTTGGAGCATCCAACCATTTCTTAAAAATAGTAATTTTTCATCTGAAACGAGATATTGGATCTATGGCTGCATAATTGCATAATTTTTTTATACTTATATAATGTATAACTAATGTTTCCATCATTGTAAAATAAATATATCTACTAATACACTTACCACGCTAATTTTCAGCAAGTGTACGCAGACAGATTAAATGTGATAAGCCAATAATTAAATGTTAAAATGATTTATCAGATTAAACGTATTATAAAATATATTTATCATGTAGGTATTTAAAATTTTATTAGCATTGAAATTATTGTAAGTAATATTGTGCTCTTAATGATAACAAATGCTGTTTAAATCTTTTTACTGGTTTGTTATTCTGGTTTATGTAAATTAAACTGCTGATATAACAACTAGCATAAAAATGTATATTACTCTGCTCCAAAACTAGGATATTTCTTGCCAATAATTCAATATCTTTCAGAATACAGTTCATCTCTGAAATTTTCATATTGAAACCCAATTTAAGAGGTACAAATATGGATTTTTCATACTATATCATATCTTATATTATTGATTAAAATAAATATATGAATACATTTTCTGATTTTTCACTACATCAGAATATGCTTACAATATTTATTGATGGTATTGTAGATATTATTAAATGAACCCACTTATTTTTGGTGCTTTGATTTAATCGTACAATAAAAATAAATAGACCTTTATAATAAAAAAAAAATCTAAAATAAAAGATAGTCTATCTATTAAGTTACAAAACATTTTTTATCATTATTTTATTAAAAGATACGATACAAATCCAACAAAGCTCAAATGACTTCGACACTATGTGTAAAGCAATAGCACTGTGTGTACCTGTTCTGAATTAAATATTATATTCTAGCATCTTTTGTATATTTTTATATTGAAAAATATTTCTGTGTTTGTATATTTCCGATACCAATATTTATTGTTATTTTTATTATTATTAGCATAATAAATGTGCTTAAAATATTTCACAGAACAGAAATGGGATTTAAAATAATATAAATTTTCGTCAAGCAGCACCAAATGGTTGGGTTCGTTTCCCAAACGTACGATAAATTCGACCATAACACATTTAGCTAGTGCTACGTAGATTTAGCTCAAACCAGGTCGGGAATGATGCATTAAAAGTAATAAAATGATTTAAAGCAGCCGTAATATCACTATACATAAATATAGATTGCTTATTGGAATTGCCCTTCATCTTTATGGCTACTGCAGGCGCAAATAATCAGTGACTATAAAAATTGATGGAATTCCTAATATTTTCATCCCTTTCTCTAAATCGCAGCTTGCTCTCCATTCCCACTGATTATTTCTAGTGGAAATACTGCGCGGTGTGAGGTGACGGGGAAATATGACAGCAGTTACTTGGTATGTTTCACCGTGATACGATTGACCTATATTTTTAAAGGTCAAATTGTGGGGAGATATGAAATCGTCGGTAATAAGCGCTATGTAGTAACTAAATTTGTAAAAACAACCTTGTGGGTTTATCTATTCAAATATCAAATTCTTCTTTTATACATTATACGTGTAACGTGTTATATATTTGTTTTAGATAAATAGAATTATAATTTAATTTCACCTACAGCCGCAGACATTTTTATAAATTCTGGATAAGTATACTTTATGTATAATAAATGAGATTTGAAAGTAATTTTTTTTTAGTTAAATGATTCTTTAATTGAACCAGGTATAAACGGAAATATAATTAAAGTTTTTCGTAAATATTTAGTAGATATATTATGTCTTAACCGAGTTGCATATGTATTTTATGCACTATGCTGTGTAGGTCATTATAAAAAAATATAGACTATTAAAAAGTATTTAGCTGCAAGAGAGGCACAAAATTGCATTTTACTTGTAAATTCAAAAAGTTGTTTAATTTATCGTATCTGATACTTGTTTTGTTATTTTAAAATACTTTTGGAAACCACAAGATTTTTTTTTTAATTCAAAAATTCCAAGTTGTATCTATTTTACTAGTGCCATATTTATTTCTCTTTATTTGATAATAATACAATAAGAAATAGGCAAAGTTTAGCATAGTTATTACCAACAATAAACACTAAGTAAAATTTTTAAATCAATCTTATTTATTATAAAAAAATAGTTTTCTAGTAACTTACATATTTGAGTTTTATTTTTACTTTTAAATTTGAATCAATAATAAATAGATATCATAGATAACTTAAATATCAAGTTTTTATGGAAGGTGTGATATTGTGGTTTGATTAAATTTGCTTGGTATAGTTGTAATAGCCTTGTTGGGTGTATGGTTTTTTTAAATTAATAAAATCGGATGGTCGCTACAATCTCTGTAGTAAATTTATTTTTATATATCTCTCGTCTACAAAAGATGTTTGGAGTTTGATAGTTTCTGGGTTTTCTTTTGCAACTTTAAGTTTCTTGATATCATTTTATCCTACCGTTTGCCCATCTTTATTTGTAGTAAAATTTTGTTCTATATTGTCACACTTAGTACTTTTTTTAGCCATACTACAAGTTGGATTTATCGTTCAGGAACGTGTATAGAACTTGATTAAAAAGTCCCTATCATTTATTTTATTGCCAATTATCTGAATAAACAAACATTCATTCATTATTTAAAAAAATAACTTTGGTGGCGTTGGAGTAATTGAATGTTTGTTTATTCAGATATATACCAGCTTACTTTACTATTTCTTCGGCGTTTCTAGATTGACAGATTCTAATTTGTTTTCGTAATTATAATCAAATCTCACCACATGGTGTAGGCAAAATTGCTTTCATGTCAAAACTAACAACCTTACATAAACTACATTTTTTTTTAAATTTTTATTCAATGGAAATGGAAATTTTGTTTCTCTGTGCCATGAATATTTATTTTATTTTGTTTTTCTGCATTTTTATAAAGAGTAATATTTGCATTGCGTAGATTTTCAATTTTGATGAGCTTTGATGTAAAGTTTATGCAGCATAGCAATATTTAGCTTTTTATCAATATGTACTAGTAGTTTGGTTTTTAAAACAGTAAAATCTTATGGAAAACTTTCAGTGTGGTTTTCAATGGATCGTAAATAATATATTTAAAAAAAAATTTAAATGCAAAATTTTTATTTCCTAAACAAGGTTTTATTCATTGGGTTTGTTAACTTCAAATTGTTAATAATATTCTTTATTTACATCTAGTTTGATTTGTGCAAATACTACTCGTTTGGTACTGTCAGAGATATCAATAGAGTTATTGGGATTTCAATAAAGGTTTTTATCAGAATAATCACTATCAAAAAGTTTGTTCCGTTGCACAAGA
This sequence comes from Tachinus rufipes, assembly GCA_963932245.1. NCBI lineage: Eukaryota > Metazoa > Arthropoda > Insecta > Coleoptera > Staphylinidae > Tachinus > Tachinus rufipes. Next base: position 74,146,996 of record OZ010743.1, read on the forward strand.
TTATTATTCTCATATTCCAAAACGTTCAAAGCAGAAATGTTCAAAGTGCAAATTTCAATTCTGAAAGACAAATTGAAGCATGTAAATGGAAAAATTCTAACTGAAAAAAAAACTAAAATGTTCAGAAATCGAATAAAATATTTTTTAAGAGCAATTTTTGTTTTTTAATTTAGCAAAGAAAAATTAATAAAAAACGTCCTGCTTGATATAACTTAATTTTCATATTCTTTAAATATAAACAAAATGCGTGGATAACGGTGTTTGCTGGCTTACAATATTTTGAATGGTGCAAGTACTAGGAAGTGTTTTGTAATATTATAAAAGTCTATAAAACATGTTTTTAAAATGTTGAAAGATACATAAAATTTAACACATTTTTTTTTTAAAAAGTAGGTACAGTACGAAAAATAAAAATAATTATATTGTTTTGAAAAGCAAAATATAAAAAATAGTATTAAATGTGCACATCTGAAGATTAAAAAGAGAGGCTAAGTATTAAAAAAAATAAATGTAAGCACCCTTATTGTAAATTCTACTAAAAATCATCTTTATCTTAATTTTATTGGTTTACGAGAAATGGATCAAATTGTCTTTTAGAAGACGGTTCTTGCATATATAAACTTAAAACTTAACTACAAAAATAATTATATACATAATTGACACCAGAACTGCATGCAATGCTAAATAGTTAAAAGATTCTGCCAAAAAACTTAGTGTGATTTGGTCTAATGAAATCATCCAAATCTAGCAGTAATAAATAATGCAATATAATGGTAATGTTTTTACTGAGTATTTTAGTGATGTTGCTAAAAACTTAAATTCTTTAGCAGTAACAAAGATGCAACTGATTATTTAAATAAAGTGCATAAAGTTACTATGATAGACGTTAAGAATGTTATCAACAATTTAAACTATCTCATAGTAGAGACATGTACAGGACGAGCACGTATTAATTAAAAAAATATTGTTAGTACTTAACTAATAAACTGCTGCAAATATCTTACACATTTCCGGAATGTTTTCCAGGCTTATGTCATTCCAGTTTTTAATCAGGAATATATTAACATTATAAATATTTATTGTCTTATATTTCTCATATTACTGAAATAAAATTTAATGTATCAAACTATCTTGAAACAAATAACCACGTACCTATCAGTATGGTCTTTGCAGATGAAAATATACAAGAAACAAGCAATCTATAAAAACCTTAAAATGGTGTATTACTCTATTGCTTTCTTTATAAACATAACTTAAACGTTTGATTGCGTTTTCCTTAATATTTTCCAGCGTAAACTTTACTGCTATAACTTTTATCATAGATTATAACAATTCATATTTATCCGTAAAAAAAAACAAATAAATGGAAATATAGGCATGGAAGTACTAATAACTCACAGGAATAATCTTGATCTTACTTCTATTTATTTTATACACCTTCTTAAATTTAACTGTAAAATAAACATTAAATTTATTTGCTGGCCATACTAATACTAGTTTTTCCGCAGTTAAAGCTAAGTCGTTTTTGATAATAATAGATAGACTCAAAAAGCAATTACTTGGTTTATTGATCAATTGGCTAATGGCTAAAAAACAGCAAATACAATATTATAAATTTTATAATACATTATAGTTAAAAAAACTATGTACAACCATAATAATAACAGAACTTAAAAATTAAAAAACAAAATAAAATGTAATAATTACAACAAATATTAATTAGGCGTTAAAAAACAAGTTTTATAAGACACATTTTCATTGCATGCGTCTAAGTAAAAAAACTAAGCTGAAAGTAATTTTTTTTGTGATTTGGAAGAACATTACAAAATTTGATTGTGTACAAAAAATTACATTTACAGAAAATTGATAAGCAATCTGTATATGATATATCACGTTTTGAGAGAGCGACTCAGTTTGTACCGAGTTTTGCACGCAAATGTGTTTAGTCTAACTCTAATACATACACTAACCAACTCAAAGCAAAAAATTGCCAGTGGTAATTTGTCAAAGTTTGGCAAAAAATAATTAATTTAATATTATGAGTTGTGATTTAATTTGGTGATGTTTCTATGACAGCTTCAGAACTTTTATTAAATTTTTATCTTTAATTAAATTAAAAAAATTTTATAAGAAACTTATGTTTTTCAGTTTATGCTTTAACCTTAATTATATTTTGTGTAAAAACAAACAAATCAACCAAAAAAGGTTTTATCATAAGAAATAAACGGAGTTTGTAGTAGGGACACGACTAGGTGTGTGGCCTACAATTTAAGCTCATACAACGTTAATCAATTTGCAGCAGTTAAAAATTGAATGGTCTATAAGGTTTATTGCCCACCAGAAAGAAGCGCAACATTGCGACTGGTGCGGAACATTATACTAAATACATTGATTTTTATGGCAACGACAAGTATTTTTTTTGCGTTGTTTTGTATAGTTGCAAAAAAAAACAATGTATTTGGTATTTTTTTATTTGTGGTTTGTATGCGGTCACTACTTTAATGTTGTGCAAAACTTTGAATGAATCATAAATAATAAACAAAATACGTATCATAAGTGTTTTTTTGTCAGAGAAATCGTAAATCACAAATATATTTTTTAAGTAAACTAAAAATAAGCTTTAGTATAAAAATACAATAATATAATATTTATATTATTAATTTTGTGTAATTTTTTATTAAAATTGTACTTTCAAATAACTAGAAAAATATATTTTAAACCATAAAACTAATATAATTTATCAGTATATTATTTGAATAAAATTTAATATTTTCCTTGAAGATGTAAAAATAATATTTTTTTTTTAAGTAATAACTAGCTAAATTTAAATTCAATAAAGATTTTATAATTATTACTAAAATTTGATCACATTAATATAAAATATATGTTCAAATTAATTAAACATTGCGTTATATATAAATTGTAGATATATAACATAGTAATCTAGTTAAATCATATATGGCGTAGTAATATATTAAATCATATTCTACAGAATCGTGTAATTCATCTAGGATTAAAAGCAAACATTGATACAATATGTGGAATTTAATCCTGCCATTGTCTCACCGTAACAAGACTAAAATGTACGATTTTGTGTTTCAGATTTTGTCAAGTGGAGGAGCACACAAATCGCGCAGTTGATGTGAGTGAAGTGTATGGATTAAATTGTAAGATGTTTACCGAATTAGGGGTTGCACGCTCGGACTGGTATTAGTGGAATAATATTTTAGTGCTTGAATAAAGGAAGGGGCGATCGATTCTATTATCTTGTTAATAAACAACCGGTTAATAGACCGCAAAAAATATTTGTTGTTTGTATTGCGGAAGAAATGAATGGTAATTCGAGCTTGCTGCGTGCAGCAAAATCGATATTGTGTCGGTTTTAATGCGAGTGTCGGGATGTGGATCGTGTTGTTGGCCGCGATCCTGAGCCTTGGCTCCGGATTCCTGCTGGACGGCTCGACTAACTCCTACTCGCAATTCAGGAAATGGGGCGGAGGGACTAATGGAAGTCTAGAGTTTGAATTTAAGACGGATCAACCAAACGGGTTGTTGCTTTATACCGATGATGGAGGAACTTATGATTTCTTCGAAATAAAACTTGTGGAAGGTGCATTAAGATTGAGGTACAATTTAGGAGGTGGTGCACAAATAATAACAGTTGGACGCGATTTGAATGATGGACATTGGCACAAAGTGCACGTACAACGTCACGAAGACCGCACTATTCTTGCCGTAGATGGTGTTTCTCAGATCCGGACATCTCGCGGGAAGGAATTCAATTTCGGTCGCTTTTCTACTAACTCGGACGTGTTTGTTGGAGGCATGCCCACATGGTACAACACTAAGCTAACCCTGCTTGCATTGCCCAGTGTTATTTTTGAACCGAGATTCGTCGGAGCCGTAAGGAATTTGGTGTATCCCGATACCGAAGGCGGCCAACCACGTCGACAGGAGACTCGACCAAAGGACCACCGGGTGAGTTATTGCTGTAAAGATGCGCATTGTATTTCATGTTTTCTTATCACTACCGGTTTAGTATTTGCTGTACTATTTATAATTCACCATTAGATTTATATCTGCCTTTTCACGGCATCACACTAACTAAAAAAAAACTCAGCTAATGCTTTTCATCATGCTAACACATTTCATAACGCACACAGACTATAATTGCGCTTTTACAATAAAAAAAACACTATTATTCGATATTAGCATTAAATTCTCAGAATTAGCATACTAACAAAATCAATTATTATCATAACAAAATTGCATTTTAAAACACACCTTTTTATACATGATCCTTCATTAATTTAGTATTCTAAGTATCAACATCATTTATGGTATATATATTGCCATTTTATTTTTATCTAGGTGTATATATTTAGTATGTTTTTAACATAAATCATATTAATTAGTATAATAAAAATATTCACAAAATATTATTATGTAAATATAATTACAACACATATTAACCAAGTTTATATTCACATGTTCACCCTAAATATAATCAAGATAGGTATAATGTAATAACATTTTATTTTGTTGCGTACATTCAAGATAATCCAGCTCACAAAAATCACAGTTTGTACGTGCCTGAGAAGGAGCGATTGTCATATGCTTAATTTAAAGGTGGCATTAGTGGAGATGTCTAAGAGATAATATGTAAATAGGGACGAAGAAGAGGCCCTGGAAATGCAACTAGAGCAAATGGGGGGTTTTAAATGTAAATAAGAGCGCGCCACTAGGGATTAGCATAAAGAATAACCCCGGAACTACAGCTCCGACTTAATTCCTCCTTAGAATTTATCAAATTACACCACACCCACATACGACACATGCATTTCGAACTGTTGTGTATCACTTCAAGTTTAATCGCGTAGGCGGCGTCCAGGCCATATATATTGTTGGGCTACGCGACGCCTTGCAGCGGACGGTTTAATTCGCACGGCTAATTCCGCGCATAGCCTACATACCGCAACACCCCAAATATTACAAACATCTCAGCGACTTGCAGATTTACATCTTCAAAACACAAGCAGAAATTAAACTTCCTGCTGTCACCGTTGTGTACAGACATTTGGACTTTCAAGTTATTCAAACTTGTTATCATAATAAATGCAATCTTAATAGCCCCACTTAGCATTAAATTGTGACGTAAGATTGTTGTGTGTATTTATAATTAAATTAATTAATGTCATGTGCAATGAATAGTATGTACATTAGACTGATACTTAATTTTTTTTTGTAGAATTTCTTTGTGTGCACCTTTAGAAAGTGATCTTTATGCAAAAAAGTAACTCATTTCAAATATCAGCCCTTAAAAATTAAAAGAACACGTGTCCCACTGCCTTTAAAGTTTTAAATGTAAACCTCTTACCTTACATATTACATACACATTATTAGAATACTACAAATTTGACAAAATGAAAATAATACGTACAATACGTCATTTTAAAGGTTTTCTAAATAAAAAAAATATAAATATATAAGCTTCCAATTCTAATAATTTTTGTTTACTAGTCTAATTTTATGTTAAAAATTTAAAATATAATAAAAATGTGTTAATTAAAAATAAATTAAACAGAGTAATATTGATGTAAAGTTTTATATGGAACCTAATTAGCAAGTACTCAATTGCTTTCTGGGTGACCTAGGGTATGCATCTGAATCAAATCTGGAAGTTATTAAGTATATTAATTTTGAAAATTTAAAGGTAGTGTGACACGTGTTTTTTAAATCTTAAGGGCTTAAATTTGGCATGGCTTACTTTTTTGCATAAAGTTTACTTTTAAGAGTGCACACACAAAAATTGCAGCAATTTTTTTAAAGAACTAGTCTAATGTACTACATGTACTAACTGTGAAAAGATTGTTTTCACTCAAATAAAATAAATCCAACTAAAGTAGGAAAAATAGAAAATTAATAAATAAGCACACATTGTTTGGCAAACTTTGACATTGGATGCTGAAGCTAATGGGCTAAATTCTTAAAAAAGATTAAGAAAAAATTTAAATAAAAGGTTTACAAATAAAATACGGTTAACAACGACAAACCTTTTAATGATTTACAGTACAGTTATTGCATAAGTTTACTGAGCAAATGTTCAAAGAATCAAAAAGAACACTTAACATAGTACTAACTAATTTTAGTTTGTTTACTTAAAACTGAGTTTGGAATCAAAAATATAACCTACGTAGAAGTCAAATGCATTACTTGCAAGATACTTTTTTTTATATTAATTATTTTTGTAATTTTTTATTATCAATATTTAGAAATATATTTATACTGGATGATTTTTAATTTTTTTGAATGCAACGCTATTAGACTTTATACTCAATCATATTTTCTGTAAGAAAAAAAAAATATGATTTTAAATTTGTTAATAATATTTGCAATATTTTCTTTTTTTATATCTGAAATTATTTGTGATAGGTTTAGACAAATAATTGTTAAATGTTTAAAAAGGTAGTAGTATGCACCAAAATTAGCAAAAAAGTCTTAATTAACATGGATATGGAGGGAGATATGGAATGTTATATGCTATGTTATGCTATTTTTACCTCTTTTTTTTTTTTTTTAAACTTGCATTTTTTTATTATAGTTAGCTGATGGTTTGTAAAATAAACACTAAGTATTTGACTGTTATTGTCAGTGCACAAGTTTTTGTTTGCTATGGCAGTTTACTCTAAAGCATAATTAGCCAATATGCATTTCATGTATGGTTGTTCTTATAGGATAGCAACCGAAGCGGGACGTCTTTATGTTCAAGTTGATCTAATTTGCCAGATTTCTTTAAATTGTATGTATTAAAGAATTGTTTTATCCGTACCATGTACAACGAGTTCAAACCTTAAATCTACTTAATCATTAAGCACCTATAGTTTTTTGTTGCTGAAGACCTTCGTTTTTGTACCTATATTTTTTACAAATGAAGCCTAGTTCACAAGAAATGGATTTTCACAATACTCATATTTGAGCCTACAAAAATGTCTATGCTCTAATGGACCTTAGACATTATACACGTTTTTTTTTTTAATTTAACATTTGGGTGGGTATTGTAGGCGACATGTTGTCTTGTTGTTTTATCAAACCGATTAACTGGCGCTGCTTACCTAAACTTTTTGCAGAACACAATGTTTAAACCCTCTTGGTTTTATTTTTTGAGGATACTTGAAAACATTATGGTCTATGGTACTCATGTAAATAGCCTCAAGGAGCTGCAGCTACAAATTAATTAAAAATGCCAACAAATCTGAGCCAATAAGTTTTACAATGAATTTGAATATCTGTCAGTCTAAGATGTTGTGCCTGCTTGGAAATGAAAACAGGCACTTTGAACATCTTATGTAACTTTGTTTTTGTTATGATAGAATAAAAGAATAAACTTTCATATCTTTGAAATCCGTTTATCGACCTATGTTTATTAGGATTTATTTATTTATTTTGATTCATACTACTACCTTATTCAGTATTTTAATACTTCATTGTAATTATTGCTAGTTTACAGGATGTATGTTGTTCAATATTTCAATACTAATAATAATAATTTTTAACCGGTTTCTGTTTTAATTTTTTTTTTGTGTACGACAAACTCTTTGTAGAAAATTGCGTGTAGTAATTTTTTAATGTAAAACTATCAGCCATAAGAGTATTGGTAGTGCATTGTTGCTGTTTTACATGTTTTTTTTTATATGATATGATATGATATGATATAGATTTACCAGCGTCAGGTATAATAATTATAATGATAATACAAAAAGACGCACTATATGCTAGAATTTCAACCTTATAGAATTCAAATCAGTTATGCTTATTATCTGCTTACCTAATGTATACAAAATATTCAAAGCATTTTTAACTGAAAAAATACACACCTGAAGAATAATAATATAATGATCTGGAAATAAGCAAGATGGAAAAGGAATTAAAAGCTAGTCAACAACTCCTGTTTGTTGATAGCATATATCCATAACTTAGATAGACTATGAAAAAAAAAATATTGGTCCGTTCCACATTTGTATTTTTTAGATTTATTAAAATTGTACAAAATTAACAATTTTGTTATTACGTACGTACTTGCACTATTGATATCTAATTGGCGCACAATTATCCATGTAAACACAAAAAACAATACATACGCAAAAAATGTCTGGCTATAAACATATGTGCTAGCACTGTAGTACAGTACTTGTTGGGGGTGCTAAACTGGTCTAAAACAATATCCAAAACTTACATAGATCAATAAGAACACTAGTTACTTAACATACAAGTACACCACCCAAAATCAGAAATTGAACGTCTTTATTTTTCTAGAAATGGAGGAAACAAAGGATTAGCAAACAAATGCTAAATTATAAACATATATGCAAACTCCAGACTTATTTTTATATACATTCTACATTGATTTTTATTTTTAAGCTTCAAAGCTGGATACAGAATACTCTAATTAATCTAACATCAACTGACTTACTTTACTCAGTCATTTTAATTAATCTGGGAACATCCTAAAAAAAAAAAACTTTGCATGGTAGATTTTATACTCAAATCAACATAATAATGTTGCTAAGATTCTACATATAGCGATATTAAAAAAAAATGGCATTAATAAGTAATCCTTAATTACATTGTAAGGTTATTCTAAAAGCTGTTTAAGAAAATGATGACTTTAAAATATTTTGAGATTTGACCTTGCACACCGATAGATAAGTTAAATACAATAGTCCCGATATTGTTGTTTGTAAAAAGGCTACACAGAAAATATGTTTAGAGTCAATCAAAAATTAACTGAACATCTAGATGAATTGGGGTTAGATATATCCAACATTAAAATTATGCAAATGGTTACATTGTTAGACACAGCATAATACAATAATTCTTAAACAAGTAGGTGACAAATAGAATAACTATGATTTAAAACAAGGCCTGGATATTTCAAAATTCCAGATTAATTTCTGGAAAAAAACTACATTGTTAAAAGGCACTGCATGTATATTACAAATATACTTAAACAAGTAAGTGATAAATGGAATAGTCATGGTTTAAAACAAACTCCGTTATTTCAAATTACTACAAGCTACAATATGTACAAAAATTTTTTTTTTTTATAAGTTCAAAAGTCCATACATAAAAGACATTGTCACGTTTTAGACCAATCTTATGTCAACATACAAACTTGTGAATTTAGGCAATGTCATTTACAGTCGAAAACAATACAGCACTAACATTAGGCTGTAAACTACTAGCGCAAACTGAATATTTATTAAGACACTATCAAGTTGCAAACATAGTTCACTACAAACATAGAAATCTTACAGATCTTAATTCTTACTATAAATATATGCCTGAATCAATTCTTAAAAACAGTACTTACAAGTTGTAATATAGCAGGTCAATACTAACTGACAACATATATTAAAAATAATTTAAGTTCTATATACCGTGAGAATACCCAAAGACACTTTACGTGCTTTTGATTTATTTAAAGTTATTTTTACATATTGTAACTTTTCTGTTAAATAAGAAGTTAAAAGTGGTACTTAGGGGTTACTAAAACTTAATAGCTTTATTTTTTGCATAAGTATACTATGTGGCACACAGTTAAACGCTTTAATCAAATCACTAATTACAAGTTGTGTTAAGTCTTGTATAGCATGTGTCAAAATGACTTTGTTATTTATTAAATCAATTTGATTTATTTTAAGTATTTTAGAAATTTCTATATAACTAAAATTTTGATATTTTTTTTGTGAAATAATTTTTTTAAATATTTTTTTACTAATAATATAAAGGGGTTTTCTTAAGTGGACGCTAAAAATAAAACTGTATGTACATTTTTTTAATTTCAAACATAAAATCTAAATAACTTTTTTTTTATTTCCTTTCGTTTTTGAGATTAAAAAATACTCATTATTTAGAAAACTTTTTATTTAGCAAAATTAAAAAAAAAAACATTTGTAACAATGATAACAACAAACAAAACAATATTATTATAATAAGTTTTTTAAATAGCAACCATGAACATTGATGCAAGCTTGACAACGCACCAAAAGAAAATAAGAAACTGCTTTAAAATTTGTTGTGTTTTGAATGTGCAAATGTGCAAAGCAGCATTTGCAGTTCTCTTTTGTAGCTGCTCTACTTTGTTTATTGGTTTTGCATAAACCAATTGTTTTATGTGTCCCCACACATAAAAGTTTAATAGATTTAGATCAGGAGATCTTGCAGGCTAGTTTACTAGACTTTTTGTACCAATCCAGCCATCAAACTACATATTGCCCAACAGGGAGCGGTGTTCCATAGTGCTGGTACCACATCCTGTTACGTAAGGCAAAAGGAACATTGTTATCCAGCAAATTTTTCATTAATTTTCAAGAAATTTAGCGTATAAACCAGCATTTAAACGAGGTGGTAAGATTTAAATTGGCAGTAGTTGCTCATTAAAAATCGCACACCATGTGTTAACTAAAAACCTTTGTTGGTAAGCTTGTACCTTAACTACTATGGATTTTTTAATGACTATATATGCTCATTATGCAAATTGTTAATGTTATTTCTTGTAAACATAGATTTATTGTTTCAAAATATTGAACTAATGAAGTTACTACCTTGTTGTTCAAGAAACCATTGAAACAGTGTTGTACTTTTTTATAATGATATGGGTAAAGAATTTTCTTATTTAAGACTTTTCAGACAAAGCTTTTAGATTTGTAGTTGTAAACGGGCGAAAAGTCGCCTAACGCTGACCGCTGGTTCATTAAGAACTGCGTCAACTATTTGTTCTTCTTCTGCCACGGTGTGCTGTTGATGTAGACTTCTACTACTGCAATTTCCAGTTCTCAATTTACGGAGCTTTTAAAATACGACCGAAAATAAGCGACGAGAACGTTCTATCGAGAAATTTTAGTGGGAATTTCTGTTACTCATTAGACATGTATAAACGTCATACAATGATGTAAGAAATTGGATACAAAGTTTGGCTGATTTTTAAGTTCTAACAGAAACTATCTACACCCATTTCTAAACCTATTAATTTATTAATTTTACACTGCGCCATGTAATCACAATAGGTCTGTTCCAACATACGATTTGGACGGTTTGCAAACCGTTCAAACTGTGCACACAAACAAATATTTGTCAACCTTAGGCAATCTTTTATACACAGTAATTTGTTTGTGTGCATAGTTTGAACGGTTTGCAAACTGTCCAAATCGTATGTTAGAACAGACCTAATACAACGTGAACAAAGTAATTTTTTTTTTTTGGATTTTATTGCGTTAGATCAAATGTTATGTCATTCTAATGAAATTTGTGAAATATTTTACTTAAAGTATTCTTTAAACGGCATTTAAATAAATAGTTGGTTGCAAAAAGAATTTTGATACGCCAAAAATCTAAACTAAAAAAGCAAAAAGAATTTATGTTGATTTCAAATATGGCTTGCGTACTAAAGATTTTTTGTTGTTTAATATAAAATTATGTATATTAATTATTATTGCTTACCTGTTACGTAATTAACATATCTGATACATATTCAAAAGAGTAAATTATAAATTTCTGTTCTAGGAACTTTCAATATGTTAATTTATACAAAAATAATAGTTCCGTAATTTTATGTTTGAGTAAATTTTCTATTTAAAGTTAAATTTCATGCATCTTCTATAAGTGCAATACAATCTCATTGAATCCGGCACAACATTTACTAAATAATGATTTTTGCAGTTTTTTTAATTTATTATTGCGTTTTTTTTAATAAACGTATCTTCTATATATATTTTTACAGATTTTTTTTCATTAAGAAAATAATTCAAGACAGCTATTATAACACCATGCTTCTACACTTTTTACATCAGAGATTAATTGCTTATATAGTAAATTAATGTGACACAGCCTTAATGTTGACTTTTCTCATTTTTTCCGTCAACTCTTAAGTCCGTTGAGATAATGATGATTAATTCGCCCCAGAGCGATATTTAATAAACGCGCACGCCCCATGTTCGGCGTCACTTCGTAAACGAAACATCAGAAAAACAAAACACTAGAGAACAGAGATTTTTTTTTCTTTTTTCAGACAAGCGAAAACTTTTCATATTTCTAACGGACAATAAAATCTTATACTGTCTGAGTTCAAAGACCGATTTGAGTCTCATATTTCTTGGCCGCTTCACAAATTAATGCGGAATGAATGTTATCATCGGAATAAATCAAGGGAATTCACTTAATTCTAGCCGAGCTCAAGTTACACACGATTATAATAAATTCACTTGTTTCGCTGGGTGAAATATTCCTAGTGTTCGTGAAAAAGGACTTAATTTATTAAACTTGCCACAATGAAAATTGACTTTAATTAAACAAACTCATCGAGTAAATTTAATTCGTGAAACTACAGAGAGAGTTGATTAGATTAATTTAGTACTTTTCATTTATACTTAACAGTTATATCAATTCTAAAGAATCATTTTAAACATAATAATAATAAATGAAATTAGCCTTTTTATATACTCTATCAAACTTGGCAACATGAAATGAAAGGACATGATTAATGTTTTCAAATTTGTTTGCACTGAAACAATGAATGCTGAGGCGGTTAAAGCATTGATAATATTTTGTCATATGTTTAGCTTAATAATGTGTATAATATTTTACTTTTGAAATAGACAACGGTGGAATTAGCAAAATTTACATAAATTTCTAATTCAAACAGAATAATTTTATAATAAATACAAAAAAGTGCAAATTAGTATAAAACCTAATAGTATTATAATGTATGCTAGATGCGTTATACCGTAACATGTGTTCATATAAAACTTTTTTACCATTATCATTAACTAAAATTTGATTTTTATTAATGTACAATTTATACATTTTAAAACAATAATTCATTTGTACTTTGTTTTAATGTTTTATTTAAGCAATTCATATAATAAATACTTATACATTAACTAAGATAATACATATTATAAAAAATGCATTCTTTGAAGTTCATATCAAATAATCTTTTTTCTATTTTAGTTATTTAAAAACGAGAAATATATTTCTTTTGGCTTGCTTTTTTTTAGTTTCTGAGTCACAAAACGAGATTGGTAATCAACATTATGTTTGGGAATTAATTAACATAAATCGTCAACTGTAAAACTTGTTTTATATAATATTTAAAAATTACTTAGTGTTGAAAGTATCACATTGAAAATTGAACATTGACTTTGAATATGTATTTTATGAGGATTAAAAATATTGGAAATAATAAGTTTGAATGGTTAGGTTAGGTATTTCTAGATAATAAAATTAATTTTTTTTTTTAAAGTTTTGGTCTTATATCTCATAAACTGTCAGTAATAATAATAATAATAATTGCTAAAGATCCTAGCAAGTTTTGTACTACAACCAGCATTGCGGTTTAGATAGCAAGTTGTCTTTTTTTTAACAATGTTTATGTAAATATCGATAATGCAATAATTTTCAAAATTAAGCTAATGTTGTAAAGAATCACGGCAACTACTCAATTTTTGATTGACACAGATTTAAAATTCCTAGACGCTTTTCAATATGTCAATAAGGTTTTTGAAAAATATGAAGTATGAAAGCTGTTACCAAATTCAAAACTATGAATAAGACTTTTGATTATTTGAAAAAGTTTATTCATCTTCTTTAGGTGCCATCTCCTATCCGAAGATTGGCAATCATCACCGCTATGCGTACTTTTGAGATAACCGCTTTAAATAGTTGGTTTGTATTGCAATTGAACCAGTCTCGCAGATTTTTCAGCCATGAGTGTTTTTTTCTTCTAAGGCTTCTTCTTCTTCCCTGTATTAATATTTGGAGCAGATGGTACTTCTCTCATCTAGTCACGTGTCTCAGGTATTGCACTTTTTGCTTTCTTCATCTTTCTAATTACTTCTGTGTTTATTACTTGGTCCGTCCATGGTATCCTCAATATTTTTTGTACATTCACAGTTCAAAGGCCTCTAACGTTTTGATGTCCGCATTTTTAAGGGTCCATGCTCTGCTCCATACAATAAATGGTAGAGCACTTGCATATCATGCGAGCAGTCCGGGGTTTGATCCCCGAAATATCACTGAAATGATAACTTGCTGTATATCCACCAGTGTGGTTCGGAAGTCACGTATTAAGCTGTTGGTCCCATCAAACCACTTTAAACAAGTCGTAGACTTACTGTGGCGATGTAAAATAGCCGTAAAAAGCATAATAATAATAATAAATGTCGTTAATCTTGTTTTTAATTTTAAGCTAAGATCTTTTCTATATAGAGCTTTTTTATTTTCATGAAAGCTGTTCTAGCTTTGCTATTCTAGTTTTTATTTCTACTGAACAATTGTTATCTTGGTTAATAGCTGTGCCCAAATAGTTGTACTTTGTTACTCTTTTTATGAGTTCATTGTGTAAGTAGATGTTTTTGTTATTTTGATTGTGGTGTTTTTGTTATTACTATAAATTTGGTATTTTTTTCATTTAGAAATAGTCCACATTCTTTGCTTGCCGCTGTTATTTTGTTGAGAATTCTCTGATGGTCTTCTAAGTTTGTTGCAATTAGAGCTCTCGTCAGCATATCTTATGTTATTTATCGGTATGCCGTTTACTTTTACTCCTATTGTTTTGCCATCTAGCGCTTTCTTTATGATTTCTTCTGCATACAAGTTGAATAGTGTTGCTGATAGTACGGATCCCTGTCTGATACCCCTCTTTATTCCGATGCATTGCCGTCTATTTGTACTATTGCTTTTTGGTTATAATTTAGGTTAGTAAAGATTTGAATATCTCTAGTGTTAATTGTCTTTTCTTTGAGCAAATAAATAAGGCGGTTATGTCGTATTCTATCGAATGTTTTGTTGTAGTCGATGAAACATATATGTATATAGGTCTTGATTGACATTTAAGCATCGCTGCATCAGGACGTTTAAAACAAAAATGCTTTTTGCATACCGAGGCCGTTTTGGAACTCAAATTGTGATTTCTTATTTTTTGTTCCAGTTTACCGTGTATTTTGTATTATATTGCTTTCAGGAATGTTTTTAATGTGTGGTTTATAAGGCTTATGGTGCGGTGGTCCGCACATAGCTTTGCGTTCATCTTTTTGGAAAGCTTTATAAAGGTTGATGTTAGCCATTTATTTGGTATTATTCTTGTGGAGTATATAGCGTTAAATAGGTTTACTATGATGTGAATGTGATCTTTCTCAATTAACTTTAGTACTTTGGCTGGTAAGTCGTCAGAGCCTGTTGACTTTCCGTTTTTTAAATTTATTATTGCACGCATTACTTCCTCTTTGGTTATATTAGGTTTATTGTTTTCTGGTTCATTACTTTCTTGATAATCTTCTGTGCCAAACCTTTTGTCTTTGAACAGTTCTTCAATATATGTTTTTTACAGTAGCAATTTTTCCGTGGTCTCTATGACAATTTTACATTCTTTATCCGTCATAATACTAGGTTGTCTTTGTTTTTGTGTCCCTGTGAGTTCTCTGACTTTTTATGTATATTAAACATGTTTTACTTGCAATTTCTCTATCTCCATTTGTTATCTTTTGTATTTGTGTACGTTGCTTTTAAACTTTGGCGTTTGTTCATTAGTTTTAGTATCTTGGGAGTCATCCATTGGTGTTTTACTTTTTGGGGTTGTTTTCTGAGTACCGTCTTGCTCGGTTTCATTATAAAGTGTATTCGGGATTCCCAGTTCCTATTTATGCGTGTTTTTGTTGATTTTATTTTGTAAATTTGGTTTTTATTTTGTTTAATTGGGATATGTCTATGCTGTTGCCTTTTTCTTCCTTCTTCTTTAATTTGATGTTGACTCGAGCTATTACAAAATTATGATTTAATGATACATCAGCTCTTGGGTATGCTTTTACGTGCTTGATTACGTTTTGGTACTTTGGTTTTGTTAATTAGGATGTAGTCGATTTGATCAAAAATAGAGTTGGCAAAAGTGCAGAACTTCGAAGAAAACCAACATTTATGATTTTGGGGTTAGAGTTAAAACCATCAATTCTAACTATAATTTTGCTGTTATGACCAACAGCAAGTTCTTAATTAGTCATGCTAGGAATTGAACTCCGGTCTGCTTGCATAATATACAAGAGCTCTACCATTGAGCTATCACACTATAAAAACTATAAGATAATTGCAAAAGGATTTTTTTTAAATTTTAACGATAAATTTGAATTTTTACTATGCATGGAAAAAAAATAGATTATTTTTAGTACATGCTAAATTTTGAGTGTCTGATTTATATTGACTTGGTAATAAAACAAGTTAGAGAATAACAATGTTTTTGCAATTTTGCTAAAAATTCTGAAGATATTAGTATTACTGAAACAAATTTTGTCAACCACTATAACTGTTTCTGTGGTTTGTTTTAAAATTAGATTTTTTAATTCCTATTAAAAAATGTTACAGTCATATTTGCCAGTTTTGAGAACTATCGACTTGCCACTCAATTTGGGGGTGCATGATTAAAATGTTTATCTTAATGAATGCCACATGCTTAGAAGTTTGAGTTCAAACTCGCGAGTGTAGCAAGCGTACTTATATCAGCTGATTGACGTATTCTATCTTACTTTGTTATAACAGTTTTTTCTCTCTACAGTGATTTAGTAGTTATATATTATTATATGAATGATACAACTATAATGTTATGTTTTAAAGAAAAGTGACAGTAATATATCAATTAAATAACAGTTTTAATTATTAATGTTCAATTATAAAATATTTTTAGTGCAGTTCTTCTGTCAGTTTACCAAACTTAAAATGTATTTTTTACGAAAAATAATGTAATCATTAAATTTCTAAAATAATAATGCTTGTTTATAAAACGTTATTATAAATAAAATACTTTTTTGATAATAATAAATTGTTTATTAAATTTAAGGCGCTTTTTTTTTTGAAGCGCAACACTATTATATAAATTGATTGCGTCTATTAATATTATGTTTTACCTGCCCATTCCAAAAAATAGTATTTTAGATTGGAAAGTGATACTTTGGCGCTTTAGAGCGGTAAAATCCTTTACCGCCCGCTAAGCTTTAAAAACTTGATGGTGTTAGTAAAAGTTTTTTTTAAAGGCTAGCAAAAAATAATTGTAAGCACTTTGCTGCCTACTGCCTTGTTTTACCCATGCGGCCAAACACCGCACAGAAGAGCAAAATAAACATTTTGTTGTCAAAAAATCTGAAACTTATGGAACTAGTTCAAATTAAGCTCGTGGTTACAGAAAAAATAATTTAAAAACTTTTGTTAATAAATTGGGTAGTTTTTAAGAAGGGTTGGAAATAGAATTTGTCGATTAAATTCGAAAACTTTGCATTTGTATAGAATTTGACCTATGAATTAAAAAGAAAACCAAAAAACAATTAAAATTTTGCAACGTTTTGTTTATTGTGTTTGGTGCGCTTACTACTTTCTTTAAAAGCAACGTTCTTGCTAGTTTAATTTCAAGTGCAACAGAAACAATGAAGTGATTGTAATTAATCGATCTAAAATACCAATTTTATAAATAAATCTTACAAAAATGATAAAAAACATACTTGATTGTGATCAATTTTGTTCAATTGTTGGATAAACAGTTTAGAACATATTAATTTTGGGAAGAGAATTTGAAAATGCGCTATCTGATTTTAATTATTTTTAAATATCAATCATTGTCTATTTAGAAAAAGTAAGTTACATACATTGCAAAGTTTAAGTAATGTTTCCTAAATTATTTATAATGGCATTTTGTTTAAGTAAGTGCGACAAATAGCATCACTTAAATGACGACCTTTTTTCTGGAATGGAAAATTTGCTGATCAATTCTTTGCAATTTACGGCGAATGGCATTGTTTCATTCTTTCAATGTTTGGGGATAATCTTCATAGACATGGAATTTTTGAAAACCTTACAATAAAAAACTACAAGCCGTTAGATCAGGAAAACAAGATAGAAAGTGCACATTGCTAAAACGTTAAATAATATGTTCCTGAAAATTTTTATTAAGAGCAGGAAATTTTCACATTAGTTTGTAATTTGCAATTTTTTTAAAAAGTATTATTAATAACAAATTCAAAAACCAAAATTTATATGTAAAATGAACAATGAAAGACATGAATATGTTATTTCTTAAAAAAAAAATATATAAATTTTAAAATTGTTTCTAAATGAATAAATTTACTATAAAAATGATTTTGGATTTATGCTCTAGAAAACAATTACTTAAGTATCAATTCCAAAATTCAAATCTATATGCTGATAATCATTGAAGTTAATTGCAAAACTAAATATTAATAATAATTGGATGCGCGCGTCGAAATTTAGTTCAACGCGTTGCTCGCATGTAGCAAATTTCAGCGAATCCTATTGAAGAATGTGAATATATTCGGAAGGTGTTTTCGTGTTTGCATGGGCAAAGCATTGTTATAGTCATATTACAATAATATTATAGTAAATAATAATATTATTCGGGGCGATTGTTTATGCACATTGCTATAAGTAAGATAAACATATACTGCTAGCTAAAGATTTTTGTGTTACTTTACTTTACAAAATATTTCATTGTATACGTTTTTTACGTATATTGCTAGCAAGCAAGGATGCTAAAACCTATTGCAGCTCTCTAAAAAAGAATATAATTTTCAAAATTTTTTTTTTTAATTTTGTTTAATTTGAAAAATAAATCAAATAAAAATTAAAATTTTGAAAATAAAAAAAAAATTAAAAAAATATGATTTTTTATTTTGCTTGATTGGCAAAAAACAGAAAAAAAAAATGAAAATTTTAAAATTAATTAAAACTAAAAAAAGGTTTTTTTATATTATTATTGAAAAAAAAAACAGAGAAAAGATTTTTACAAAAAATGGTTGTTCTTGTTATATATCTTGCTTGATAACAAGATTACTATCTAATAAAATCTTCTTTAGTGCGCGTTTTACAGCTATTTTGCATTGCCCAGTCGGCTTATTAGGCTCTTTCTGAATCACACCGGTAGATAAAAAACAAGTTATTATTTTGATACCCTGTTATCGTGCTACGCTAACGCTCTAAAACTGAGCTATCTCACCGTTCAATATCCATAGAGAATTAGACAGAATATCTAATAAATTAACTTAACAGATTATAAATATATGTATTATAAGCATTATACATACTTATTTCTTATTAAAATTAAAATTTATTTTTAATGCATACGTAAATAATAATGTTAAATTAACTAGTAGTAACAAAAACGGAACGAACACTACAAAACACGCATCCAAATGCAACTTTGAAACATAATTCTGTCTACTCTAAAACCTCTCCTATTGTTCGTTCGTTCTCTCTTTAAGCGGTTCTTTCACAAGCGCTCGCCAGATCTCGGTACCCTCATCTTAAAAACTGTCATTAAAATTCTTGCTGTGTGGGCCGCAATGTTTCTTAAAAAAATAAGGGTTGATTACACCACATTACTTGTGGATTATCCATAGTCCAATATTGGCAGTTTGGTTTATTAACCGAACTGTTTATTGACAATTGCTATCTTATACGTTTTACAGAACTATGGCAATGTCTGTCTTGCAAACAAGCGCTGTGTTTAAATAGATTCAACACTTTTAACACAATTATCGTACTCGAACACACGATATTACAAATTCCACTGCGCCATGACTAAAATGGCATAACCTGCGGAGTTAAATGACAATATACCGGTTTTTCTATTTTTTATACTTGCTGTGTACTGCGCGTTTAAAAACATCCGGTTTTTCTGAATCACCCTGTAGTACAAATTTTGCTAAGAATTTTTACAATTAGTGACTATAAATCTTAATTTTTAATGTAATATTTTAAAAAATAAATATTAAATTTGCAAAAATACAAATTTCACACTCTGACAAACACAAGTTTTCAGCTCTAATTAAAATTATGCATTATTGGTGCTCGGTGCAATTAAACGCTGGTAATTTAGAATGGAAAGGGGACTATACGCCGGTGGTTTCATTGTTATTTTGCCGCCCGCTAACAACGTATTTGCCACAAATTAATTATTTCTAGCTAATTAACGACACAATCAAATATATTTAAAAATTACACTTTGAAAATTGTTAATTCCTGTGGCATAGCAAATTTCTAATAAACAGAAGCGCTATAAATCCTGCGGCGAACCGCGTCCGCCGGATAAATCATTTTTCACTCGTTACCCCTCTTCCCTCTTGAAAAGCGGCCGGCAAACTCCGGGAAAATTTTGTTAATATCGAATGGGGATAAATTTGTCTTTTGGCGCCGCGCCATTCAAACCCTGACTACACGAATATAATACAAAAAGGAATTTCAGCAATGTCAGATATAAAATACTTTAATTGGATGATATTTGAGAAAGGGGTGGTGGCGGATGTTTATTATCTCATTTTTGTTAGATACAATTTTAATGAATTTGTGTAGGATTGCGTACATAATATTTTTTATTTATTTCATTATATTTATCTAATTATTAACAGGAATACAAAATTTAATTAATTAACTTTATTAAAATTTAGCTCATTATTAGTAGATATTTATTTAACGTAATGGTTTTGTTAATTAACAAAATTAATCAACAAAACAAACTAGGTACTTTTGTGATTTTCATCATTATATTTATATTACCTGATAATAATTGAATACAAAGCACTACTCAATTTTAACAATGCGAATATAATAATTTATTATGTATTATATGCTTTATTATTCAATTCCATTATAGTTATAAAAAATAAATGATCATAGGAAATAATTATTATAATTACCACTCGAATAATATGAACGGGATTAATTCATAATAGGTTATTGGTTATTAGAAGCATATAATCTATTTTATAATAATACACAATAACTAAACCTGTTTGATTATTTTTTATAAATAATCTTTTGTTTGTTTTTTTTCTATTATAAATTTCTAAAATAAAAAAAAAAGTCATATAAAACTGTAACAAGTAGGACATTGCAATTGTATTTGTAGATTGTATGGATAGTGATAAAAAATTTCTTGCAGAGTATTAAATAGCAAAAAAAATTGAAATAAGCCTTTGCTATTAAATTACCAAACTAAAAAATTAAATACATAAATACAATAAAAATCTAATTGACTTTTATGATTTAAAAAATTATTTAGTTAGAACATATTTTAGTTTTAATTAGAAACTAGTAATAGCAACATTATTAAATAATTTATATTAAAATTTATTGCTACTAAAACTACGCTAACTAAGAAACTAAACATGAAATTATGTCGAGTAAATTTATTTTGCTATTTGAATTGAACATTATGTTTATAATTTCTATTTAATTTAAAATTTTATTTTATTGTGTTCATGTGTACGGTTTTTTTTATTTCAAAAAGCTTGTATTTATTATTATTTTTTTTTAAATTGTAAAACATATGATTTGATAAATTGTAGGTGGTATAAAAATATTACTAATAAAAACTGTAGTACTAATTTTTTTTTATAAAAGTACCACATTTTTGTTGGTTAACATTGAGAGATACAGTCGGTTTCTTAGAAGATAATTTTTTTCAATGATTAGCATTTAATTTATTCAAAAACCGTTAATGACTAGTAAGGTTAATAAAACGTTTTGCGCAAAGATTGCGCAATGCTGGCACTAACCGCTTCAAACCATCATAAGGTTAGTATTTATCTCTAAAATAGGTTTAAATGATTGTAAAAAGTGTGATCATCAAGAAAAGTTTAGATGCATTTTTATGTTATTGTGTTTGGGTATTTGGTATATGTGCAAGGTTGCTAATCCCCCATCGGGCGCCTCTTCAGGTGGCGGATAAGGAAATGCCTCTCAGATATGAGAATGCCTCCTGGATATGGGTGGTACCAGTGAAATCAAATACCCGGGGCGGACCAAAACTAGCACACCCTGATGGAAGGCTGATAACAAGCGAGGCTCTGTTGACCAAGCTGCTGCCGGTATTAGCAGCACCCCCTTGCCAGCCAACAGCTTTAGATGGAGGAGCTGGCAGGAGTGGGGCAATTTCTTACCACGGTAGTGAGAAATCACTCCCAATTGCGGATGAACCGTCAAACTGGTAAACGACGTGGAAATGCAAAAAGAAACGGGAAACTACCGCATTCAAAGTCGCTAAGACATCCGAAAAAAACATTATGGAAGAATTTCCGGGGGCAGCAAAATAAATAAAATTTAACCAAGCTGAAATAAAATTACAAAACAATCCGAATAAGAACCTGGAATGTCAATGGACCGTTGCAGACATTCAAGCTGATCATCATTGAAAGCAAAGCTGATATACACATGTTGGGCATTTTAACACAAGTACTGCACATATCATATGCTTCTCAGGAAACACAGAAAAAAGTTGCAATGGAATGGCTTTTCTGTTAGACAAAATCGCCAACATAGCAGTACTGGGGTACCAATGTATCAGTGATTAAATTATAGTGCTAAAGATTAAGTCCCAACCCATCAACATAAACCTCGTTCAAGTGTACGCACCAACATTGGAGGCATTGGATGAAATAATGGAAGCATTCTATTAACAGCTGCAAAACATTCTAAGCAACTTACCAAAAAAAAAAACTTGTTCTGTTTGGAGACATAAACGCAAAAGATGGGCAAAACTTGAACAAACGGTTTAGTCACACAAAACGAGCGGGGTGTCCGTTTGATTTATTTTTGCCAAGAACACAATTTTATTTAACCATTGCAAACACGCTATTCCAGCAGATGCTTATACACGTGGAAATCACCAGAAGATAGATATAGAAACCAGATTGACTATATCATGGTGAATTCAAGATGGAGATCCTCCATCATAAACTACAAAACGTTTCCTAGAGCAGATTGCGGATCGGACCACCAACTTCTTATAATGCAATTTAGACTACATTAAAAAAATTCACTATAAGGAAAAAAGAACCAGAATGACTACGCTACCAGTGAACAATTTCAACAAGAGCTGGAAGACAAACTCGATAAAAAAAAAAAAAAATTATACAACGCAGATGCGGACCTGAAATGGAAAAAACTAAAAAAAAAATAGAAGAAACAGCAGAGGAAATTCAACAACAGACTAAACCAACAAAACGAGTAATTAAACAGTAGATTTTACGAGGAACGTTAGACACAATCAAGGAAAGGAAGACCTTAAAACAAACAAGACTAGTGATTTAGGAAAACTACAATAGATACAGAAGACTATCAAGAAAGATCCAAAGTCAATGTAGACAAGATAAGAACAACTACGTCCAAAAAATGTGCAGGGAAATAGAATAACACTAGAACAAAAACGACACTCGCAATCTATATAAAAAGTAAGAGAACTAACAGGAAAACCCAAACTAAAAACACTTACCATAGAAGATAAAAACGGAAAAACACTATGGAAAAGCGATAAAGTCGCAGAAAGATAGAAACAATGCTGCAAAGAACTATACGAAGACGAGTTAATAATAACAACCAAACAATCCTTAAGTATGGCAACTGCGCAGGAACCTATCATACTATGAACGGAGATAGAGAAAGCCATAAAGCATCTGAAAATGAACAAATTACTGGCGTGAAAATAATACTTAACATATGCAACAATATCTGTCAGAGTGGTTATTTGGCCCAACGATTGGCGTACATGAATAGTGGTCCTAATCCACAAAAAAAGCTCTACAAAAAAGTGCAAAAACTACCGCACAATATCCCTAATAGCACAGGCAAATAAGATCTTACTGCATATAATTGACCAGAAGCTAAAAAAATACTTAGAACTTCAAATACCACCTGAACAGGCATGATTTGTAAAGGGTCGAAGCACGAGGGATCAGATATTTAACACGCGGCAACTAATAGAAAAATTAATAAAGAGGTTAATGCGCCTATGCTCTTATGCTTTGTGAATTATAGCAAAACATTTGACTGCGTAAGATGGAATGATTTATGGGCAGCACTGAAGGAAATGGAAATTTTAAATCACCTAACGTCAATGGTTGCTAAGTTATACACCAGCAGCAAACAAATTACTTCGAGTTGCTTTAGAACACAGAAAGGCGTGCGCCAGGGGGGCATCCTCTTACCTAGACTTGTCAACGCATACAGAAAACACATAGAAATCAATCTAGACAAAACCAAATTTATGGTAGTGGACAGAGCCAACACACTACAATTCATAAATCGAAACTGTCAAGAACTTCACATACTTAGAGTCGCTAATTACCAATCAGGGAAGATGCGGACCTTAAATTAGGAGAGGCATTGCAATTGCACGGACGGTTATGACAAATTTAGCAAAGATCTGGAGAGACAGACAAATCACCAACAATACCAAAATGACCTTAGTCAGAACTTCAGTTTTCTTCATATTCTCATACGGCACAGAATTAGAGACTATAAAAACGTCTTTGAAATGTGGTGCTGGAGAAAGATGCTGCGCATCCCATAGACGGCACGGAGAACCAATTCATCAATACTTAACGAACGTATTAAAGAAAGGTTATCCACTACATGCCGTAAACGCATTTTAAAATACTTCGGCCAGGATAACCTCGAAAAACGATTAGAAATAGAATAAGAAATCGAAGAAAAAAGAGCGAGAGGAAGATCTACGACGCGCTGGCCGGACCAAGTTAAGAACTTTACAGGGCAATCAATACACACCAGTCACAAAGAAACAGCAGACTGACAACAATGGAAAACCCGGGTCTACCAAACAACCTGAATATATTAATAATGTCAAGATACTTCAGTTATAAAGTTACGATCAAGAAAAGATATGGTATAAACTGTTCCAAAAGAAAAATGCAAAGGATTTAGAACCTATAATTTAGGAGACCATGGTGTGTGTCTTCCTCTTCCAATCCACATGTTAGAATAGTTTTCATTTAAGTCATTTCTTAATTGTATACCATAATGTTACGGTGCGCTATCATGATGGTTCTAAAAATTTATTTTTTCTGCTAACAATACTTCATTGAGCAGTGGTAGTCATAAACTTTTAGTTAAACATTAAAGGTACAATACTAAATTTAGTTAATTACTTAGAAATGGACCAATTACACAATTAATTAATAACCCACACCAAATATTTAATAGTTATCCTTGTTGATATGATTATCTAGAAATTGAATGAGGTTTTTTTTAAGTTAAACTTAAGCATAATTATTAGTGCTTTTTTGTGCAAGAAATCAAAAGTGATGTTAACATGATAACATAGATTACTGATATAATTGTTAATATGTTGGATATAGAATATAGGAATATTATTAAGTCGTTTTCTCAAAAATTGCACAAAATTTGTAAAATACTAAGTTGTGTTATTTAATGTTCAATTTAAAAATAATGCAACTTGTTTTTCTTTTGTTAAGTAACAATCCATCTCCCACAAACCATGTTTTTAGAGATTACATGGTAAAATCAAAAATGTTTATAACGTTGGAATAAGTTTTTGCTCTGAGCAGTAAGGTTGCGTAATTTAGAATCTCGTTTTGCCACACCTTCTCATTCAATCAACGTAATCAAATATTGCCGTTCAAGTGCATTTGTTTTTTATTTAAAAAAAATGTGTATGTTAGAAACGTGTTTGGCACTGTTTATATTTAACATTTTCTCAAAAATTGTAATCAATTTTGACTGAGTATTTGGTCAAAAAAATATAGTTTACGGATTATATGGAATATAATATACACCCTAGTCATTTTCAAAACATATTTGTTGAATTTATTTGCCAATTGATACTGCCATTGTTTTAAATATCAATAGATATCGATCTGCTCACTGTCTTTTTAGTTACATCCCAAAGGCATCCTTTCTTTTATTTTGTAAATTATTTAATTTAATTTGTTGTTTTTGATAATTTTTGTAAATAGGAACAAATTTATATTGTTACATTGCTTAGATTTTAAAGGAAAGTGGTTATTAACGTATAGTATAATTACATAAACTTTTTAGATCAAGTGTTTACCAAGTATTCTTTGACGTGTTAAAAAAAATTTACTATAAAAAACTTGAAAATGTAGATTTTAAAAATTGCGCCGAGTGATCGAACTATACTATATTTGCGACTTTTGTTTTTTGCATTGACAATTATAACTATTTAAAATACACTGATATATATTATTTCTTAGTTTTTATAATATAGTTTTGTTAAGTAACTTAATAGACAAACACATAATTTTTATTACTTAGAAAATAATTACAACAATTTTTAATCTGGATTATAGACAATCGTGTAAAAATACTTCTTTCCTATATAAAATACCTACGTTTTCTAGTTTATACTTATAAATATCTACTTTTAATTAAAAGCAATACACTTTGAAATGTTAGTGACATCAAAGCTTACTTTACACTAATCGAATACCTCTGTGATACATTTTAATCTGTTAATATATGTATTTTGTTAATGTATTTATCTGTATAGTTATTTAACTTTATGTACTAATTATTTCTTATTTTAATAAGCTATTTTATACATACAAATATTATTTTCTACACTGCAATTATAACGTGTACATCCGTTTTATATGAATTGAAAATTTCAGCTGTTTTATGTCTTTCCACAAAGTTTTGTTTTTGTATACTGGTTTTGTTTATAAAATCTACACTTAAACGTTTCTAACTAAACAAACATAATAAATGATTATATATATATAGTAATAAACTAATAAATCTTTCAGCCATTTTTGATAGGTCAACAAAATGTTAAAAACTAAAATTATTATATAATTTAAATAAATCATTTTATGTTTAATTTTCTTCTTAGTTCTAAAGAATTTGCTAGGAGTAATATTAAATGCGTAAAAAAGGTAATTTTTTGCACTTTGATAACATGTTTTTGTATACATTTTAGCACTAGCTTGAACATATGAAGTACTCAAATGTTCAGCAATTTATTTATTGTAGTTGTAATAACGATTGATAAAATATTTAATTTTATATACAAATTTGAAATGATCGTTAAAAATAACGTTGCGCGAAAACAATAAACGACGCATGTTAATAATCATGAAAGGTTGATAAATTATTTGAAATGCAGATTACATATAGTTAATGCGTGTTAGAAATAATAAACGCTTGATAAAATATATAAATGTTTAATAAAAAAGTAAACGTTTGATAAAAAGTGCAAAATCTTGATAAAATGATTTAACGTATAATAATCGTCATTATTGAATAATAATTCAAATTTATTATTTTAACAATTTTAGATTAAATAAATTTAACTAAAACTTTATCAATATACCGAATGAACGATTAAAAATATAAACTTACATTATTATGACTAACAAATGCCTAGAACAAGACAGTATTAATTATAAAAAATATATTTTAGAAAAAACACCATGTTACAATAAAAATAGTAACAGGGTTGATAGATTAATAAATTGGAGTTTTTTAAAAGTCTTTTAGCTTATGGTGTTGCAATAACAATTTTGATGTGCAAACTTATGGTGTTTACTTGGTTTACTATATAAAACCAAAAATTTATTTAGCAGTTATTTACCATTTTGTATTAATTTGGTATTACAAAATTTTAATGTTGCAAACCAAATTTATATATCAAACTTTTTATTTCTAACTAATAAAATCTAAATAATTCTTGGCACTGGATTATGCTGGCCCAATATTATATTAAGATTTGCTATCAATTAGTAGGTTTTTTATACAGCAAATGCAAAAAAGGAGTCAACAAACATATTATTACAAAAGTTAGTAGAACCACGTCCGGCTTTTTTGATCTAATATATATCTCATATGCACAAAACTGGACCACAAAACCAGAGAAGCTTTAGAAAAATGTATAGAAGATAACTGGCGACAAAGCATTTGTGCAGTTTTTGTATGCAAATAAATGCAAAAGCAAAGAGAAATGTAAATTAGCAAGTTATTTTATTTATAAATGCAAAGGTTTGATGTTAGAAATATATTAGAAAGCCATAAAGCAAAAAGTTTTTAAAAAGTTAGTTACCAATTAATTGCTATTCTGCTATCATAAATTTCTCTCAATCAACACAAACTTGCAAATCAACATCTTCCAACTTTTTGTTGTACAAGTCTTATATAACAGATGCGCTCAAGATTTTAAGTGGATTCAGTTTACACTGACTTTTCAAAAGCTTTTGATACCGTTGACCATTATTTATAAAATTACGTTGTATTGGCGTTGATGGCACCTTGACACTGTGTTTTTAATCCTATTTATCGGTTACTGTGTTTCTCGTAATATTGAAATTACGTCGAGTGTTCCACAGGGGTTTGCTGACGATATAAAAATTCAGACTTTGGATAATGCTGTACTAATGAAAAATGAAAAAAATAGATTTTTATTTAGTTGGTGTTAGGCTAATAACTTACTACTTAATTTAAATAACAGTAAAGTAATGACATTTTCTAGATATCTACGGTGATGTATGGTTATTCTTTTATAAATGAAATGTTGTTCATAGTTAATACAACTTGTGATTTAGGCCTTACTTTTGATCCAAGCCTATCATTTACACTACCCATTGATAGTGTTATGGCTAAAACTTATCAGCTTTAAGAATTTGTCAAGCGTAACTCTAAAGAGTTTTGTGACTCTCGTACTTTTCTTATATTTTACAACGCTCTAGTACGGTTTCATCTTGAGTAATGCTCAAATGTGTGGTCTCGATACACTGCCACCAGTAAAAAAAAATTGAACATATCTTAAAACTGCTATTTACATTTAACATGACCAGTTTTGAGAAAAGATTTTTTAATGCGACGTACATTTATATGTGATATGTCACTTTTTTAATGTTTCATAACTATATTTGTTTTATTTTTATTTTTAGTATTAGTTGCTTTATGTTTAATTTATATATTTTTTAAGTTGTAGATAAATACTTATTTTGTAATAGCTTCCGTTAACTAATATATAACTAAATAAAAAGTTGTACATTAATGTTACATTGTTTACAAACCAATTATCAGGTAACAACCTGCAAATCAAGTGAATGCAGAGAATGTGGTACGGAGCACAATCAATATATTGATCAAAGATCAACATGCCAAATATTAAGACTTGTGCTCTATTATACATTTGTTTTCAAGTCAACATAACCGTAAATTCAAGTCGTTAGTCGGTACTACCTAAATGTAAAGAAAACAATAATTTTTACTAAAATAAATGATATAAAAAAACACATGCAATTTGGTACTCAAGAATTTGATCAGCGGTAGAAGTTTTAAAAAATCTTTTACGTTCCTAAAATTTCAAATCTTCAATTCAATAAAAAAAAAGAGAAATTGAATTGCTAATCAAAGCAGATTTGTGTTTTGAATGACTTTGTACAGACCAAATCAAAAGAGGCTTAACATAATACAAAAATAAAATTGTGCTAGATATTGGGTAGATTTGTTCTATTACAAAATACAAAACTATCATGCTACATCAGTTTACAAGAATTGAATCAAAATGTAGGAGAACAGACAACGTGGAAAAACAGGTCGCGTATATAACACAAGAACAATACTTTATAAAGTTATTTAAACAGATAAATAAAAGGAATAAATATGAGCAATTTATTGTGAGTTTACTATTTAAGGGGATATATAAAAGTTAGCAAAAACGCATAGAATTGCATTGTGATGATTCAATATCAAAAAGAAGCTTCTAAAAAAAGTTTCTTAATAATCTTGATTGTAGACCCAGTTGCCTAAATATGTATTATCAGCGGATATTACACAATGTATTAAACAAAGAAGAAAACATAAAGAAATTGCATAATATTAATTTGTGACTTTTATTATATACGATTTTAAAACAGGTGCAAATACTATAAAAAAAAACAAATACCATCATTAATCAATAATGAACATTCTATTATTAGACAAAGATAACACACACAAGATACTGGATATGGATTGGAACACCAAGAACGACTTAATCTAATTTTAATTATTATAATAAATTGCTGATTGATCTATTGAGATTAATGGCAATTGTAATCAAAACCGTAAGAATTATTTAACACAGACTTTGGAAATTAACTAGAAAAAATTTGTAGATCAATATAGACACACAAAATGGACTTTTGGATGCAAGTGAATAAGTATATGGCGCGGTCGTATTTGTCAAAAATTTACAAAACATTTTAGTCCAATTAATTGCTACAAGAGCCAAAGTGACAACCACAAAGTAAACATCCTTGCTAAGATTAGAGCTGTGTGTAGCTGTGGTGTTTGTCAAACTTAATAAAATAGCAACAGGTAAAAATGTTATGATACAATCATTTATTTTTAGATTCAACCATTACATTAAATAAAATAAAACCATAGAACAGAAAATGGAAAATGCTTGTGGTTATTAGAATTAGAAAAATTAACTCTTTGTCTAACACAAATTAATGATAATATGTGCAAACACGAAAATCCAGCAAATCAGTTAGTGACTTACGGTAACATGGTTCAAAACAAATATTTATTAATCAACATCCCGACCAACCCAACATCTTATAGTTAAAAATAGTAGAGTTAAAAACTATGTCCATAAAATATTACTGTGCAATAAACTAATTTAGTTACACTATAGATTAAAAATTTAGAACTTTACGCAAGTTAGTACAAAGGTCATCATTTAGCGTCAAACATAATGGTTTAAAGTATACTTATCAGCCAAATAATACGAGTTAGAAGAATACACCAAAAATCAGCAATGTCAATGGATCAAAAACATCAAATCACGTTACCCAGGCAACAAAACTTCATCAAGTTAATAATTTTACAAAAACACAAACTACAACTTTGTGCTGGAATTATTACTGGATAGTAGCACCTAAAAATACAGTCAAAAAAATAATCAGAACTTATTATAGGAGATCGGCCTAAATATAGAGTTAGCGCATCACGTCTGTTTCTATCAATAGCTGTTAATTAGTGTGGTCCGTTTTTGATCATAGATGTTTAGCAAAGGAGTTAAAGAAAGATAAAAACACACATTGCTATAATTTGTTTGTTTTTAAAAGTTACACATCCTGTTTTTATTGTGCGGTTCAGCATTTTACAGAAGTCTTACGACTTGTTTTAAAAGGGTTGATGGTACTAACGGTTTGTTAAGTGACTTTCGAATTACCCCGGTAGATATAAAACAAGATATTATTTTAGTCATGTTTTGGGGATTGAATCCCGGACTGTTAGCGTGCTATGCTAACGCTCTATAACTTAGTTAACTTACCGATTGCACCACAGAAGCGTTTATTGCATTTTTAATAAATATTGTTGTCCGACAATGCAACT
This sequence comes from Tachinus rufipes, assembly GCA_963932245.1. Classification (NCBI taxonomy): domain Eukaryota; kingdom Metazoa; phylum Arthropoda; class Insecta; order Coleoptera; family Staphylinidae; genus Tachinus; species Tachinus rufipes. The sequence continues at coordinate 74,178,208 of OZ010743.1, forward strand.
AATTTTATAAGTGTCAACAGGCGTATAGTCTTCCATTTTTATTAATGAAAAGCAAGAGTGCATAACAATAACTTTGTCAATGGAAATTTGTACTATCCCAATTTCCTTATATGAGCTTATGAGCAACAACAATAAACATATAAATAATAATAATAATAAATATTATTTTAAAAGATTAGTTTGTGTATTACCTACGCTAAAACGTACACACTGATATATCAAATTGAAGCATTTTTTTTTTAATTTACGTTTATTGACACAAATGTAGAATAATCTAAATTATCCTATTTTTTTAACACATTTTTTTATTGGAGATTCGAGCATTCTGGACTAACAAGTGAATTGACGAGCACGTTCAACAAATGCAACAACATTTTTGAAAAAGGTAGTCTTTAACGAACTACAAATCCGAACCAATTGAAAGCAATTTAAAAAAAGACTTAATAAGACTACACAACTAGGAAAAATGGTGATTCTATATAATGATAACATTCTTTTTTTCTAATGGAAATTATAGCGCATTTTAAAAATATTTCTACGAGAGATTTTAACCGGAGTTACAAAAATAATAATTACGAGGTTTTGTTTGCTACCAATCGAGATTTAGAAAGGTTAATTAACAAAATTATGAGTTTTTAAATAATTTGCTTAACGACCTATGCAAATTATTTCAAGATTTAGTAATTTATTGGCTCCACAAAGTTTGTCAAACATAAACTCACTTTAATAAACTTTTTACTAAGATTTTATTATACAGGCGTACATGTACTATGTAACGATAATATTTCCTTCTACAGCGCTTCTTATTTTATTATCAAATCATAATTTATACGTTTAATTATTATCATCATGATAATAGGTATAGTAATACAAAATGACAATTATTGTGTATTACAACAAGTTGTGGAAAGGTATAAGTATGTTGGTTCTAAAATTACAAAAAATAGAGAAGCGTGAGATAAGAATGGTAAAAGGAATTTATGGAAAAAAGGCCAAAGTTTTGAGTAGCAAGTTAGATACAAACCTAAAAAAAAAAAAGACATCTAAAATGATTTGTATGTAGCATTTGAAATGTGATTGTGGAGGTCACACAAGATCCAAAATGAAAAAGTGTTAAAAAAGCAGAAGAATGGGCGATAGCAGGTCCAATCATGAAAAGAAAAAAGATGCATTAAGAAAAGATTGTTTATTGAAGGAATAGTCAATGCAAATTCGAAAAGAGGAAGATAGAGACAACAGATAACGGATGTTTTAAGGAAAAGATAAAGGTACAATGAAATGAAGAAAATAACGAAAGACCTATAAAACTGGAAGAAAAGCACGTAAGACCTGCAAAAAGCAAAACACCAATTATAATAATGATAATGCCAAAAAATTATAAATCTGATCGCTTACAAGTTTTTCAGTTTAAGCAGCAGAAGTTTAGAATCTTTTTCAAATTGTATAAGATTGAGTTTGTTATTGAAGCTTATAACACCACACATAAGTTATCATATAAAGATATATAAATTTAAACAAATGATCAGTTCTATAGACTTAATACATAGGCCAATTAATTTGGCATAATTTAATGGTTAGATTTTAATCATCAATTTTTAGTTTAGTTCAGTTTAAGTAGCATACTAACTAAGCAAAATTTATACCAATAACAGTAATGAAAATTGCTAAAGAAATAGCACAAACGTGTGCGCAGTATTTTTGATTATTTTATATTTGTTTTAAACCAGACAAGTGTTTTATTTTTACTGCTTACTTTTGAGAACAAATTTTAAATAAAAAAATTGATTGATAATTAATTAATAATAATTTTTTTTTATGTTGTTAATTTACTTTTGGATATTAATTATATTATTGTTAGTATACTTTAGTACGTTACTAATATTATTGATTTGTTTGTACAATACAGTTTTGGCTGTATTCTCTATTTCGTATTTTTTTTATTATTATGCAAAAATTATTCAATCTTTAAGAAATGATAAAATTAAATTAATGTTTAAAAAATATATCAAGCAATGAGCCACTATTAAATCTATAATCCCATATATGAATAAAGGAAATATGTGAAAACAATAAATTATGTTATATTTCTAATGCGTTTTTAATAACGAATCCCACGAGACGTTCGTTCCCTGTAAATCAATTAATAAACATGCCTAATATAATTTTAATAATAAATAACGCAATGGCACAAGAGAATTATTAATACCAGCCCGTTATACTATATTATTTATGATTAAAATATGATATTGGGAATGCCGCTCTAGAGCATGTTATAAATGCTTCGCCTTAATGTATTTATTAATAATTCTACTCGTAAATGGTTTGCCTTGGACCGATCAAAATTTAGTTCGATAGTATTCTGTTTGCTTATTTTCCAAATAAAATTTGTTGAATAATGAAGATATTAAATGGAATTTAGATATTTTAATGGTTGTATGGATAGTATGTCAGACAGAATATATAGCCAGGTTCTTGCATATTGATTAAATGATTAATGCAAAGACGTCCAAAATAGGGCAAACACATTAACGTTTATTATACAGGCAAAATTTTATTAGGTTTTGATCAGTTTCATAACGTTTTAGAAATATAGTTGTAATAAATAACATTTAATATTTTTGAATTGTTTTTTTTATTTTACTGATCTTAATTCATCCATATCCTTAAGTATTTGTTTTATAATTAATTATTTATACGAACGTAAAAAAAATTAAAACAACAAAAAAAATTATAAAACATACAATGTATTAACACTTTTTCTTATTATATATATTATATAATTTTTTTGTTCTTAACGGCAAATTAGTTTTAATTCTATAAAATATGGTATATGCCGTTTAATACAAAAAAGAAAAGTTTAAATTCAATAACTCAACCCAATCCAATCCTAAAGCGGCCAAGAAAACACTGACAATTGTTCTGGTTTTACAAAAATCTTCATCATTGTATCTGTGTGGTACATCATTGTTTGCACCACTAATAATAATAAATGCCGTTAAAATCAATATTCAAATATTGACTTAAAATTATGTTATTCTAAATCTTATTAAAATATATTTTAGTGATATTTATGTAAATTTTATTATTACATAACATACAATATTTAGACGAATAAAATATTCAACATATATTTTATTATTTAAGCTGATAGTAAGTTTTTTTATCTATTATTTCACATAGATTAAATAAATATATTTAAAATGTTTGCAATGTCATACTTTAACATTTTTAATTATTTTTTTTAGTTATTATTAAAATTGTTATTTTTTTAAAAACGTTATTACAATTTTTAATGGAACTTAAACTAAAATGGTATTTGTTTAAGTCGTATTTCTACTTGCTAGTATAAATATTATGTAATGGGTAAAATACAGTGTTTTTAATGTCTTTACTACACTTGCAAAATACATACCTAACAAAATAGTTCAATTAAAAATAAGATATTTTAACTTAACTGAACTATTTAAACAGGTTAAGTTAAATATATACAAAGACCTGTTTCCCCACCTAACTTTGTTGATTTAAAGTTTACTGCGACTCTGCCACTTGAATTGTCTCTATTTAACACAATTAAAATAAATAGCAATTGTTATTGAATGTAGCATTACTCATTGCGCAATCGCGTTACGCATATTCTTTGTCATTCTAATAAAGCTTTCTTCGTGAAGAATCTCTAAGCCGCTAAATTATTGTAGTTTCTTACTAAAATATATTTTAACCGTAATCTAGTTGATTGTTTCATTTCTCTGTCTATATACAAACAGTAGAAAATCAAGAGAATGGTAAATTACATTTAATTATGAAAATGTTGCTTGCATTTGAATATAATAAAATAACACTGATTTTAATTTGAATGCTAGCCAACATCTTTGTTAGTTAAAATAATTTGTAGTTTTCAGTTTCCATACAAGGTGTCTCTTGACATGACAATTGCATAAAAAAACATGTACAATGAATATTTTAAACACTATAATTTGTTATTTTAAATAAATCCTTATCTATAATTTTTATATATAAAGTTTAAATATGATATATTTTGTAACATTTTGACAAATGCTTAGTTAATACAAATAGTACAGAATTATTAATATAAAACTATATTTTATCTTGTGATGAATTATTATTGATTTCCTTGATATATAATTTGCGTGAGCGTTTTTCTGATTTAAACTAAAGTAAGAAATAGTAGTGTTCACAATATTTTTTTAAAAATAAGTATTTTATATGTGTTTTTGTTAATTACATGTCTATCATTAATTGAGCTATCAAAGACTTAATAACTAAATTATCAAATAATATATGTGTATTTTGGTTTTGCATTAACTATTTTTTTAAATAATTTTACAAAAGCAACAATTTGTTTATTTCAAACACAATATATATTGTTTAAAAAAATAATTTTAGAGACAGTGAAACCAATCAATCAACTGCTATGTTGAATAAAATTATTTATGGTGTAGTAAGTAACTGTGTAACAAAATTAACATGATGTCATAAAGATCGCGTTTTTTTTTTTAATATTTGATCAAATTATTTACTATTGCGTTGTATGTAATTTTTTTTTCTTTTTTTTCTTGATCATTTTTTGGTAGGCTGTTTTACTTCAACTCAGTGTTATACTTTCCCTAATGTTGATGTTCAGGATTTCTTCTATCTCTTTGAGAGCCTGCCTCTTTCTCTTCTTTCTTCCTTTGGTCGGCCTTGTGTGATCTGTTTTGCTACTCTGTAGTTGTCCATACGCTTGATGAGTTTGTTCCAACATTTCTTTCTGTCTTTGATAAAGTTGTTCACAATTTGGTACATTGCACATCTCTCTTATTTTTCTTATTCTGTCGTGTAATGGTTTTGTTGTATTATTCTTAGAATTTTCATTTTGTTGCGCTTATTACTTGTTTTGTTTTTGTTGAGTCTGCCCTGGTTTCTGTGGCAAATGTTATTATTGGTCGTACTACTGTTTTGTGTATCCTTGTTTTGGACTCTGTTGTTAGGTATTTGTTTCTCCATACTAGGTCTTTGAGGCATCTTGATATTCTTGACGCTTTATTAATCTGGGTCCTAACTTCCTCATTTATGTTTATGTTATGTTGTCTTTATTTGTTATTTTTAAAAGTAACAGCACTTGTTTTGTTTAATAGTTTATAACGTTTGTGTATTTTCAAGTTCTGACACTAAAGTTTTTTGATAATTTTGGTGTTTTCAGTAATAATAGTTTAAGTTTACTCCTGCAGTCTGGCATCAAATTATTTTATTTAACGTGTGATATTAAGTTAGGTTTACATTTAGGCTTTAAAAACAAAATTTTTAACAGCTTCAGGGGCACATGTGATACAAGTTTTATGTTTAAATGTTATTTTATTTTAAACTTTGACCGCAATTACGTCAATATTGTGTTACTTGTATTGCATATGTTAGAACCACACATTGCTCAATGCCCAAATCTATCAGTCAATTTTGTCTACAAGAAACACTGATGTAAGTGAAGTCCAGCTTAAAGACAAAATAACGTTACGTAAAAACACGTAAAAAATAAATAAGCCTATATACTAAACTTAACAGAATTAGCTGTATCGCATACGCTTGCGTATTTTATGTAATTAATTATTAGTGATATTTGTTTGTTTTATCGTTGAGTGAAAAATATTAGAGTGGCAATGGTAATACAGTGTCCGGCAGTAAAATGTAAAGGTTTAAATTAAGGTAGCTCTAAAAGCTTGTAAGGTGGTGGTGGATACAACGGTAGTTGGCCCGTCACAATCAGCAAGGTTTACCATTAAGTTTTCAATCAATCGTTGGGTAGTTGAACAACGCGGCTTTGCAGTTAATGCTTATCATATTATAAAAAAGCTAGAATTCTATTTAAAATACCTCGCAACCAGCTTTTTTTGTCAGATAACGTCATTTGAATGTGAGAGTGCAAGAACAGTCCAAACCCCTAAAAACATCAAACTTTGTTGAACAGACGATGCAAAAAAGTCCGCATCAAACAGCCATACCATATTAAGATCCAATTTTGTGAGAATATCTTCAGGAAGCTTAAAGAAAATAACGACTAAGTAAACAATGAGACGCACTTCCACCTTTCTGGTTTTGTGAATAGACAAAACTTTAAATATTAGGCGGATGCAAACCTTTGTTTGACAAGCGGCGCAAAGACGTTCACATTGTATGGCTATTCGCTTTTTTATAAGTGGCAGATTGAGTTTTTGTATTAAGATCTGATTTTCTAAGAATATCTTCATGTGACTTAAAGAAAATAACAATCAAGTAAACAATGAAACGCACTTTTACCTCTCTAGTTTTAAATAGACAAATTTTCAGATATTAGGTAGATACAAACTTTTGTTTCTTTATGAAACGCTTCTTTATTTAAAAAAAATTACAATATGTTGCGCGATTTTTGCAAATAAAATTATCGTAGACTGTTAATTTTGAGCGATATGCTGCAATAATTTGTAACTTTTTTATACTACAGCTTGCTCATTTTTTCAGTCAATAAAAACACATTTTATCTCACGACAAAAAATTTAAATAAATGCTGTAAATATATACCTTTTTTGGCACTCTTGCTTTTCCAACTTTTTTTGTAGTGATACTTAAAAACAAAATGGCCTCCAAACAATGCATTTGTGACAAGATTTAAGTAAGACCCGTCAATATGCAAAACGTTATGCAAAACTTGCCGGTTTGACTTTATGAGCATACCGACAGCTACCTTGATTTTCAGTATTTTTGTAAAAACTGTTTGGCGTTATTCCTTTTTCCACATATAATTTGATAATCAATTTATTTTCTTACCAGTTTATTTAGAAAAGATTAAACTACATTTGGTCAGAGTATTTTAGTCAAATAATAATTGAAAACAGCTAAAAAATGAATTCAAAGTAGTTTTAAATGCATTTGAATGCTATTTGCAAATTTATTTTGTCTAAAAAATTATTAATTAATCTTTTCTGAATGTACTGGTCAAAAAATAAATTATATTTTAAAATAGGAATGACGTCAAAGTAGCTGTTTTCACTAAAATACTGGAAATCAAGGCAGCGTCTTAAGAACGCATACATTTTAATAGAAAATATTTGGCAAACGTCTTGTTTACAAAATAGTTTTTTGTTGGTTTTTACTCTAAATGGTTACTTTTGTACTATATATTTGTACATGATAAATTAATAAAAAAACCATTATGTTTGAAATCATTTTGTTTCCCTGCCGGACTTTGTACATTTGTTCGTACTTGTGTATGCCGCTTTAATAAATGTTTTTGTCTTTTCCAGTGTGTAGTAGCTATCAACTATCCAAAATTTTTATTTATGCATATTTTTACAACTGCCGCTGGCGTTGTCAAAACAAGATTCGCCTATTTTTTTTTTTTTTTTAATTGAAGGAGAATTTTTTGCATTTATTTTTTGCTTAATTGATAATGGTTTTTGTAGAAAATATTAAGAATGCACATAGTGTGCTAACTATAAGAAAACTTGTGCTAAGTATATGTCTGAATTCAGACTACCTAATAAGACTTTTTAATGAACAGAGAAGAAGCTGATTTTTAACTAATTTAGTTTTGTTTTGCGCCTGATTTTTGGTTGCCTGTGCATAGGATTCTTTCTTGTGGGCGTTAGGAACACTCGGTTTGTGTTTTTGGAGAAGATTGTCTTTTGCTTAAGATAAGATAAGCTGGTCAGCTTTTTTAACTAGCGGTGTGCGGCTTTTAACAGAACGCATAACGCTAGCAACGATGTCATTGGACAATATTGCAATATTTTAAGTTTGTTTTTGTGGTAGGTTGCAAAGTAACTTTTTTGTTTTTTAAAACTGCTCATAAAATTTCAAAAAAATTTGCCCTCAAATTACTTGACTTAGATAGTTTATTCCTGTATCTGTTTTTTTTATCGTTGGCACTGCAGACTTACAGAGATAAATTGAAGTAAAACGCACAAATCTTTTTACTGCAGTTTTGCCAACAATTTTGTTTATATACACCCGCATCCAGAATTCTTTTTGGCTTTCTTTACGGTATTTCTGTTTTAAACAGCTGTTTTTGCTCATCTCAAGTTTATGTTTTGGGTTGCAAGAAAATGAGTTTACTATCCAGCTGTAGATGTCATCAGAGTTAATCTCGTGAAAATAACCAACTATGCTTCTTTCTAAACTTTGCAAGTAAACAATAACAATTTTGAGAAAGTTGGTTTGAAGATTGATTTGATTTGTTTTGACAAATTCTTGCAACCGAGGAAAACTGGAAATATCTCTGCTCTTAACACACTATTTAAACAATGTTATTATCTTTTGGAGAGTTTTTAATTTTTTGTAATTGTGGATAAAAGGATTCTTTGTTAATGTGACTACCAGTACATCTTTTAGTTTAAACAGTCTGGCAATTTTTTTTTTCTTTTTGGTAGCCATTGTTTTTTTGTATGAAAATAATTTCAGATGAATGACACAGTGGCTACTGGTGGCATTTCCTGCCACTTGTTTTATCTTAGACGCAACTTCTTTCAGTTTTCCAACCATTGCAGCAAATATCCACACACTTGCCTCGTTTAATATCATTTTTCTGTATATATTGGTCAATAGCTTTAAAAATGTCACTTAAAGTTCTTCTTTTAATTGCATTCCGAATTTATACCTAACAAACACAAAAAACAGCAACTCCCGCAACGTGGGTACTTTTATCAAGCTGCAAACTAAAAAAAAAATAAGATTTTTTTACAGACTTGGAAATTGTGTAAATTTGCTTGTTTACAGTGTTATTTAATCTTCTTGGTTATGTCTGGACTTAATATAAAACTTACAACATTCTTTACGCAAAGTTTAATTAGTGTCTTGGCAATAGTGTGAAGTTTTCAGTTTTTGCAATGTGTAAACTGACAATAAATGAAGGTTCAGTTGCGTTTTTATTTTCATTTATACAATTTTTTTTCATCATGGAGGACCTTGCTGAATAAATAATGCGATGCGTTTGAAGATTTCTTTACTTTTATGCACCAGAGTGAAAGCATTCTAGATGTCTTTTTAAATTGGATGGAACCAAGTGCTATTAGCAACAATTTATATGACTGTTAACGTATTGTCTTCCCGGTGCCTATTTGTCCCCAACTCAAACAAAGCCAAACAACGTGAAATAGTTAGGATAATATTTTCTTATTTTTTTTCCAGTTTCTTAATGGTCGTGAGTTGCTTACTGAAATATTTTATCTTCTCCGATAATGCTGGTTGTCATCGAATCAGTCGCTTTACAAGCTTTACTGAGTTTACCTCTATTCCATTTTAAAAACCCAGATTTTGGCCAGATGTCAATCATTCATCAATAAAAGTAAAGACTCAAATAAAGAAATATATTGTTTTTATTATACCTGTATAAAAATCTTTGTAAATTGCCTCAAAATGCATGCAAAAATTGGCTTTTGCACTAGTGTTTATTAGTTGCTAGGAAACAACAAATTTACCGAACAATAAGAAAGTTTGCTAACCAGAAATAAAAACAAGAAATGTTACATGTTAATCATTAAAAATAAAATTGACGCACTACTTTGTCAGCTGTTTTGAATTGTCAATAGTATCATAATTTTTAATTTCATTTCTCTAATTTTAGTGCATATAAAGAAGATTGTCGCGCGCATTTTGGTGTAATTTAAAAGAATTCTTATGCAGGTATAATAAAAAAAAATAATTATTGTAAGCGTTTAACAATTAATAATAATTTAAAAAACCAAACGTTGATACGTTGCCATTAGACTATCACTTTCAGATTACAATTGATAAAAAAAAGCACCACAAAGATTGCACTATTTACTTTTGGATTTTTACCAATCCACACATAACTTATTAATTGCCCGGCACCTAGTTGGGGAACTATAGCAACACTGTTATTTTATTTTATTAAATAATAATTAATAAAAAAAATTAAATTAGTAACTCTTATTGTTACTCGATCTACCAGTTTTACAAAAAAATCTCAAATGCTGTGAATAAGAGTTGAGTATAATAAGAAATAGTATAAATAAACTCACCAAAACAGAAAGCTGATAGCAGATAATTTTATTTACTAATCCAACCAAAAAAAGTCTAAGCAAATTACACAATATAAATTTAAATACTTCAAGATAAATATTTTGCATTTTATTTTGGCTTTTCTCACAACATTTTTTTGCCATATTTTGGTAATACACTTTTATACTAAATAAATGGGAGAAAAATTATAAGAATTTTTAATAAACTATTTGTATATAGAAAATCATAATATAATGTTATTATACGTTATAGAACCTATAATAATATAGATTTTTTTTTAAATAAACAATTTCAAATACAAACCTTGTCTATCAAATCATTTGTCAGGCTCATATTGTATTTATATTGTTCAATTTTATATCCTTATTGATTTTTCTACTGCCATGTAATAAAACAAAACTTCAAAACATTTTCAATATATAAATATTATTTATCTCTGAGGCAACATTATATTTCAATAATAATACACATTGTTACCGCATTACCCAACTAATACGATTTCAATATAGACACAATTTAAATAGATTATATAATATTTTGAAATCAAACGTGAACATCGTTTATAATTTAATAGATTACGTAAGCATTCACAAATAAATGATTTGAGATTATTGAAAAAAATAGTGTGAATATTATTTAACGATAGTTAAAAAAAATAAAATAAACCATATTGTTATACATTTGATATATAATTTTAATCTTTATAATAGAATAGAATAGAAGTTTATTTATAATTTTACATTTTATGGATCATATAAATGTATTTAATTCTTTTATCAACTTTGTATAATACCAATTTAAATACCTAAGTTTTATTTACTCATCAATTAATAATCTCCGTTTTTTTTAAGTTAATTATCAAGTACATGCTATAATATATTAAAAAACTAATGCACCTTCGAAAATGATATATTTTTCCTCTTAAGAGGCTTATATAAAGTTGCCGACGAAGTCTATTACAAAATTTACTTTGGCTTTAAATATTTAAGTTTGTTCCGGCAGAACGAGAAGTAATAACTCAAATATTTTGCGAGAAACTGCTGCCGTCCTCTGTAATTATACAAAGTAACGGATTTATTTGTTGAAATCTCTTTGATGACGAAAATGCTGCGCTTACTATTTATTTGTGTTGATTTTGTACATTCAGATTGACATAATAAATATATATTCCCCTAATATATCCGCATATGCCATATAATTTCAAGAAAAGATTTAATTAATATTCTACTTGATTATACTTTTTGTAGAACTTATTTTAATTTTATATTTACAAAGGTTTGTTTTTCCATATTAATTTACTCTCGAAAATACAATATTCTATACAAGTAGTAAAAGGTTTCTATATGTTGGCGTTTAACAATAATTTCTATTGTGGAAAACATATTTTAATAGAACTAAAATTATTTCATTATTTGTATATGTTTTGGTAGATCTAAATCTGTAATTACAGGTATTGAACATACAAACTTGGTATTTATTTTTAATACCTATCATTTTATACCTACTTACAAGTGTTCGTATATTTATTACATTGAATTTGTAATGGTCTGACATTTATATTCTACTGTAATAATATCTAGAAATATATATAATAGCTACGTTTTTTGTTACCATTGCATTTAGTTTATTCTACATTATCCATTCGAATCGACTAACTAAATAAATAACATCGCATCTTGTCGCGTGTATGCATTATGAACATATAATTCTCCCATTGAAGCATGCCATGATTTTATTATGACCGGACTAAAAATAATTCGATTCGGCGAATTGTTCTGGCGTTGCTCGATAAATGGATTCGTTGTAATTTTTGTCGCCGAAATGCTCATAACTATTCATGCCACGAGATCGACGATAACTCGGCGGCGTTGATTTATATTTTTTCTTTTTCTTGCCACCTCCATTTTACCATAATTTAATAGGAAAAGTCACCCCACACCGCCATCATAATTACAACTTAAATAATTCATAGCTTTCGCCTTCATCGGATTCATTATTCACAACAATAAATAATATAGAATACTATTTCATAAGCAGTTCGGTTTCAGAGGTTTTGCTTACTAAATCCTAGCGTGGAAATAATTATACAATAAATTTAATCCGTGGGTTGAACTGGATTTGTTGAATGATTAGTGAAATTATTAATTAGTTACTATTATTTATATCAAAATATATTTAAAAAATGTATTTAAATATTTAGGTTCCAAAACTGTAAAATAACAAACGCTATCAACTATCCGCCATAATTGCAATTTAAATTTACCATCAAAACTGTTCAAAATGATAATCTAAACAAGTTAAGTGTCCTGAGACGTGTTGTTCTCTATCAATAACACGTCCTGCAACAATTCCAAAAATTGTCTTACACGTTTTTTTTAAGTGTTATTTTTTTTCAAAACCAATACAAGGAGATGAACAATGAAAATATGTTGCCTTTTACGCATCAACGGTTTACAACTTTTTTGTAGAAAATATATATAAAAGAAAAGCTTTATGATAATTTGTATCTAGCTTTGTGCTTGATTATACTTGATTAAATATAAAATATGATCTATAAATGATGTAAGTTTGATCTATTCTAAAATTGCATAAAAATATCACTCTCTAATGTCTAATCTGCTTGTTTATTTATTCAATACATTGATCTTCTAGACAGATAGAATATTTTGTATAGTTACTATCGAAAATGTATCTATAAACTCAACCAGAGCGGTTTTACTTTTTTAAGTTTAGTTCTAGTTTATAAAAGTAATTAAAAGCCAAGGAAAAACGCAGTGAGTTACACAATGCAAGGTCACAAGTATAACAAGAAATTGTCATTTGCCGTAGAAATATTGTTAGTGCTTGACGGATTAATTTGTTTTTTATTTCAAAATGCGATATTTATACATTACTTAATATGTCACATCAACATAAAAATACCTTTAAATTTTAATAAATGGAACCACACTTGTTGAAACTATCACATTGAAGGATAGATTTTAGCAGTCCATAAAATACCTTAAATATTTGTGGGTTTTAAAATTCAGTAAAATACTGAATTTAGAAGTTTATTCTACGTATCAATAATAGGGTTAAAAAAATCTCTCTTAAAAATTTTGGTCCTACATCTTTAAACTGTCAGTGAATGTTTATTAGAATTTCTAGCAAACCTTGTACTATCAGTTTAGTTGGCATTATGTCTTTTATTTTGTTTGATCAATGTCTACAAAAATATCTATAGAAAATGCAATGATCTGCAACATTACGCCGGTGTTGTAAAGTATCTATGTCATTAGTCAATTTGGGTCATTGATCCAAATAGCTCGATTTTGAATAAAATTAAGAAGAGATAGTGTAGGTTTGGATGCTCCGTTCCATACTTGAAAACAATATTTAGTACAAGAACAAATATAAGTTTTATATATATGCAAAAGGTGAACAGAAGTAAAAAACTGTTTACATCTATTAATAAATCTTAGTTTTCTAGATACTTTTGAAGCTGTGTCAACAACAAGGTTATTTCAGAAAAGATCAAGTAAGATTGTATTTTTTAGAGTTAAAAATGACCATGTTGGGAGTACCTCATTCAGATATCTAACCTAGAAATTTTGCCATAATTGACGAAATGGTCTTTGGAAAGTATGAAGTATGAAGGGTGCTTTTATCTGCAAAACCATGAATAAGATTTTTAATTATTGAAAGAAGTTTATTAATGTGAATCAAAAATAAAGTTGGTAAAAGAGCAAAACCTTAAAGAATATCAGGTCAGGGTTAAAACCATCAATTCTAACTATAATTTTTCTATTGTCAAAAAAACTATTGATAAGATTTATAGATTTATGATCAAGAGCTATATAATAGAGCTTGATAATAAGATTAGAATGATATGCCTTATCAAATGTTTTGGAAATGTTTAGAGCTATTGCAAGAATTTTTCCATGTTTGTCTTAAGTACAATTCCATTTGTGACTAACATAAGTCAGAAAGATCTCTTGTGAAACGTTTTGATCGAAATCTATATTGAATATCTGAGATGAAGTTATTTTGTTCTAAGTATTTGACAAGTGAAAATTATTAAATTTTTCTAAATTTTAGACATATTGCACAATAATGCAATTGGTCTATAATTTAAAAAATCAGACTTGTTTTTCTTTTTAGGTATAGTTTAAACATTTGCAATCTTCTATAAGTTTGAAAATGTTTTTTTTTTTAATATTGTAGTCAGACAGTTAATTCATTTGCTAATGTTTTAAGAATAATAGGTAGAATTTTATTAATACTTGATGCTTTTCTAGTATTTAATTTAAAAAGATATCTTTGAACAACCTGTTGCCTGAAATGAATTTGACCAATCATTTTACCATTAGCTGGCATTATAGAAACAACAGTAGGATAATTTAGAATAGTAAAATTAGATGTAAATTGGTTTGCAAAAACATCTGATTTTTCTTTTGGATCAAATAGCTTGTTTTCATCTTTTCAAAGAACGGATATTGAAAATTTTGAGCTACCTTGCAATAAATTTATTGTTTTATAGACATTTTTGTTGTTTATGGAAAACTGAGAAATTTGATTAGCTTTGTTTTTGTTAATCTTATCTTTTTCAGATTGTATTTGCTGATGCTGATTGCTTTTTAGTATTTGTCTGTTTAGTCTGAATTAAGTACAAATACTTTTGTTTTAGTTTATGAACAGAAATTAAAACAAATTTTTCGATGACATTAAATAGTATTTGTGAGATTTTCTGCTGCAATACTTGAATCCTCAAAATATAAGCAATGGTATTCCTTTGTCAGCTATTTATACGCCACTGCTGGCGTCTTAGCCTTTTCTCTGCTTGTATTGCTGGCAACTTACATTACATATATTGAAATTGAATTATTAAAAAATCGTTATATTTTTATTATGTTTATCTTAGAATGATGGATGCAGCTTGGTTTAGGTTTAGTAGTAATACTGAGAGAAGTTTTAACAACAGAAGTAATAAATGAATGATCAAAATTTCCTAATGCAGCCTCAACAATAGTTGTTGAAATATCTGATAAAGTTGAAAGATACAAATCTAATTGTTTTGGTTTACCAAAAAGTTTATCTCGAAAAAAAATATGTGGGTTTTTGAAAAAGTTAAGTAAGATTATGTGAAGCACCAAAAATTATAGTTTGTTGTCTGGATAGTGTTGTAGAAGACGAGTGACTTTAACATTTAGTATTATGTACATTAAAATCTTCTAACAAAATTATTTCAGCTTTTCTATAGTTACCTTGAAGAAGCTTGTCAAAACTATCAGAAAGATCATCAAAAAAGTTTGGAGTTGCTTTATTTGGAAAACGGTATATGCTTATTACAAAAATAGTCTTATCGAGAAGATTTAGTTTAAGAAATTATTATAACTAATGTCTTGAATTTCATACGACGTCAGTCTAAAGTATGCTTGTTGTCTGTAGATGTAGGCACAAATGCCTTGAAGCAAACGAATGTTTAAGATGATAATCGGAATCTACTAGTTAAAGTGATCTGGATTTATATTGTTTACTTTGGTTTTAGTCAAAAAGAGGATATGGGGTTTTCTATGTTTAAAATGCTGATAAACAAAACTTGAATTCTTTTTCAGACCTTAAATATTTGAAACAAAATCATTTTTAAGCCACAAACTAAGTTATTGTTTAGTTGAATAAATTAATTTGTAGAACAGGCAAAGTTTTGTTCTGCCAATTTAATCGTTTTATTTATGTCTGACTCGTCTACTGATGAACTCAAAGCTATTGCACATGTATTTTTTGTAGTACTCAACTTTGCCAGCAGTCTGGGGTTAGATCTTTGACATGACTAATTAAAATCTTGCTTTTTATCTACCGAAGTGATTTGGAAAACACTTAATAAGCTGTTGGTCTTATCAACATTTTTTTAGCATGTTGTAGTTTTACTGCAGCAATGTAAAACAGCCGTTAAAAACACAACAACAAAACGGTAGACAAATGAAGACAAAGTCGTAAAAACCAGAAGCAAAACTGGTTGATTGCACCAGTTTTGCATAAATGTTTCCTTACATGCGCGTATAAAAAAACAACAAACACAAAAGAGTAATGAGATAAATAAAAATCCGGGTATGCTAACTCAGGTTTCACACGGAATTGGTCTGATACATTTACTGATATCATTAAACAATACTATAATTCAATGGATATATATGTCAATCGATAAATGGAGAAGTTTATTGTTAATAGCCGGATTTCCGCAAAGGTTTTGAACCTATGATTATGGCAATCGAGCATTTGGGAATAGACATTAGGTATACAGCTCAATGTTAATTCGACAGGTGAAGTTTTTATCGGCAAAAAATATAAACATTAGAAAAGTGTTGTAATGAATACGAATTGAGAGGGAAATGTCAAATATTATTGTTGTAAATAGGTTTGGTATTTTAAAAACAAGTGATCGAACTGATAAACATAAAGAGCCAGTGAAACATGCTTTTAACTTAGTATTTTAAGAGGCTAGTTTAACATCACTGATTGATGACTTAGTTGTTAGTGTACATTTGATAGCTTAGAAAGATTAGTTTGTAAATAAAACAAAGACAAGAAATTTGTAATAGATAACATTTGCAAATATAGCAAAAACACTAGTTTTGATGTCTTTATTACTTTAGTTCTAGGCGTCAGCATTTTGATATTGATCTGAAAAATACACACCGCAGTGAGTCAACAGATTAAAAATGGAAAAAATTTACAATAAAAGATAATGCAAAATGTCAAATACACAAAACAAATGGAACTGATTGTTACAGCAGTTTAGGTTAAAAGAGTTTGCAAACTAATTACTGATAGATTGGATAAATGTTTGGCAGTGTTATCAATAAAATCACAAATCCCAGGTAAATTATAGCATTGAAAATTTGGTTATTTAAATTACAAGGATGTGGAAATTACAATGAATGAAGCTGTAAAACGCATGAACAGTAATGCTGTATTTAAACATAATAATGTTTGTCAAGTGTAATGGCGGGGCGGCTACACTGAAGTGAGAAAGCCGGGCAAACCGTGCCGCACAGCAAAGTTGCTCAAAACTTTCTGGAAATATTGAAACCCACAGCTACATAATGGCGGGGCTACACTAAAGCAAGAAAGCCGGACGGCACACGCGGCAAGGCCGTCCAAAAGCCACGGAGCTCAGCACGGAAACTCAAGCCGTGCGTGTTTTTGAACTACACCGACGCGAGTTAAATGCTGTTGTTAATTAGTAAAAACGTACGACATTTAGCAAGAAAGAAGGATTATTAAAGAAAAAGTAAAACACAAGGGTTCCATAAATTAGATTTATTATTGTAAGGTTTTAGGCTCTTACTTTATATTTAATATAAGTTCTATTAGTTTTATAACAAAATTTTATTCAAATCCAAATCGTTGAATTGAAAATAAATAAATATATTTATTAATGCTTTCTCGCTTTAGTGTAGCCTCGCCATAACAAACTCGCGCCAACTATTGTTAATACTTTACTCTAACTGAATTTAAAATATAAATATAAGTCTTACCTTTGATGGTATTGTGTTCCTTTTTTGTACGACCGCGTGTCAGCTAATTGAATTCAATGCAATCTCATTAAACAGTTGTGGCAATGTCTTGTCATCTCAGATTAAACTGAATGCACTTACACAATTGCACAACACCACATATTTTAATAAATATATATTTATATATTAATTAAGGTCGAAGAATTGCATATGGACACTACCGCTTGCTGACTTGACTTGCGTTCTGCACATACCCTGCTTCGCGCATAGGGGTTCGCAAAAGAGATAAACGATTCGCGACGTTATAATATTCGTGGATCGAAAAAGAATAAAGATTATTTTTACAGTTTACTGCGTTAATAAATGTACCGGCAATTGAATAAACTTAATTGTGTTTGTAGTTATTTCTGATAATTATGTAGATGTAAAATATTTTTTGTACTGATATCTTATCTGTTAATATTGTAACTAAAAGTAAATACTGAAAAGCATATCAAGTTTGCAAATTTTTTAGATTTACATTCTTTACAATAATTTTGTTATTGTGTAGGTATTGAGATTATATCTATAACTGAATTGTAATGCTATCTATTGTTAACTATGTGTATCTAACAATAAAAAGAGTTAGTCGATAATAAAAACTGAGGCAGCGCGATTTTACTTTTTAATAATTACTGCAAAGGGTAGAAAAAATTTATTAGATTATTTTTAATATTCGAAGAACGTGTGAGGCTTCTGATCAGACTAGTTTTAGTAAAAATGATTATATCAACGTGTGTTCAATTTTTAATGCTTATAAAAAGTGGCCCGTATATACCTACCAATGCGCGTATATCTAATTTCGATACTCCACATATCTTGATAATTGTTAACTTTATTCTGAGCCAATAAAGTCGCACGTTTTTAAACATGTTAATAATGATGTATGTGTGCGTAAAGAGGGCTGTAGTGTAGTTAAATTGTTACACGGACAGCCAACGGCATTTTTGATGATGATAATATACTATATCTTAGCTAGTTTTGTAATAGAGATGCTATTGTAGATAATATTTTTACTGCAGAGTGCCAGATTTACTTAATTCAATTAAGTGTTTTTAATAAAATTTATAATATTGGTACCGTACTATAATTTTTTCAGACGTTCATAAGACGACAATGTGTATGAATTAGAATCTATTATAACTCTTCAGTAAACAGAACATTTTTATGGTGGGTCGGTGGGTCTGTGGGTCTGGCACAAACATAATTTCTACACATATTGGCTATTCTGTCTACGTTCTACTAGTTTTATAATTTATTTATTATTCATAAGAAAGAGCATTTAAATTATTATTTTTACGCAGAACTAATAAAATATTGACTTGTCTTGTAAATTGTCTAAGTTAATTAAAAAATACAGATTTTTGATTGAAGTTTAATAGTTATGGAAAAAATGGTTAGTTAATTAGTTATTATAAAGTTATTTAGTCCTAAAAGTTTTGTTTAAATGTTAATGTTATGTTGATTACATTGTTAGCCTTTATATTAGACTTATTTCTTATTTTGTACGCGCGAATGCTTGCAATTAGCGTAACAACGACTAGTTTTGCATCTAATTCGTTTTTGTTCTGAAAACTTGTTCTGTAACGGGTCTTAATTGAGTTCGACAATTTTAATACACGATAAGAGATAAACTGTTAATTAACGTACATGTAGAAACAAACATTATTGTTTTTGGTTGAAATAATATTTGGTTTAGTGGTTATTTACTTACACATATATTTGTTGGTTTTTTAAATAACTTGTTTATTTAATTTCTATAAGAACGCATATTATTGCAAAGAAAAAAGTAGCAGTTATACCGATTGCGGTGTATATATCATTTTACCAAAGGCTTTTGAGATCAAAACATATTTCCCCTCTGGGTGGGAACGATATGTGAACAAATAAATACGTATATTGTGTAACATGTTGTATTCTCATTTTGCACAAATAATTTACATACTACATGTGTTAGTTAATTAATTAATTTGTTTTCCAAATCATTATAAAAAGAATCAAAACCCGGTATTAAATTACTTTTAAACTTTAATTAATTATACAACCTCGATTAGGTTTATGTGTTTGAATAAATATACTTCAAGAATCATATAAAATATTTCAAATTAATAATATTTGTTATAATTTGGTACAGTCAACAGTCAATTAAACAAAATTCAAACCGACTCATTTAAAACCAATTAAATAATCGCTATTAAAAAAATGTTTAATTATTGGAATAAATTGATTTTATTAATTGAATATAAAAAGCGTACATTTTAATACAATAATATTTGTTGTGTATTTTGAATTTTACAATAACAACATTAAGTACAGTAACATTCATGAAATAAAACCAAAAGTACAATATAAACGGATAAGTCTGCTTAATGTTACAAATGTTTAATATGTATAGAAGTAATATAGTTAAGAATAGGCTACAGAATATTATTTATTAATTATAAATAAATGCAAAATAACATAAAGTAAATACAAGTATTTATTTATTTACTGCAGACAGATAAATAATAAATTCAGTAACTCGGTTATTAAAAAAAAGTCTAGAAAAAGTATTGTACGTTAAAACTTTAATACATTAATAATCAGTTATTATTAACCTCAATTGTAAATAAAATAGTATGCATACTTTGATGGCAAGTTTGTTGCCCGCCGCATTGCGCTATAGTTTAGTATGCCCATACATATAGTGTCTTTACGACATGTGCTTCATTATCTCAGCGGTTTACTTCATTACTAATCGCTTTGAGGAGACAACTATGTTTGTATTATATACCATAAATAACTTATAATATCTCAATGTTCAAGGGTGAAAATATTTGTGGTGGTCTTCTTAAAAGAATGGTGAAATTGGATGTGGGTGCGACTCCTATATTCGGCATAATGAATTAATTAAAAATAGTTTAAAAATTTTTAACTGCACAAAAGTGTGGCGTTTTTTATTTGAAACTTTGGAGTTTAATAACTATTTAATTAATGGCGTTAAAAATGAGAGTGTGAGATCAAAAAGAACACCTTTTAAACCCTACATGCTTGGAGTCTACTTTTACCTCCAGTTAGCCAGTTGCAGTGCAGTTTTTTTCCAAAGTCAAATAGTATATAATGGTTAATGGTGAACGGTAGAACTGTAAGCGGTCTAAAATTAATAAATTACATAAATATTATTATAAGACAGTCTTAAGACCTAATCTGGAACTTTTTTTAATTTTCTGATAGCTTTTTTTCTGCTATATTGTAACGATATTACAGAATAAAAATTAGTATTTAATTAATACCTTCAAAGTTGTTTCCGTAATGTTGAAATTTGTCTCAAGTGGAAATGAAGAGATGCTATTTAATATTAGACATCAATGTAATCAATATAAAGTAACTAGCATTAAAATAGGTTTAAGATCATCCTCGTATAGAATATTATGCATTAGGCAATGAAGCTTGAGAGTAGAGTAGTTTGGGATACCATTTGAAAACCTGATAACTCAATAATGTCACTCCTAACGGTTTCTGAATAGATACAATTCCCCATTTCGTATTCCAGTCTTCTTAATCCTTTAGAAATTCAAATACATGTAAATGTCCTGTACATAACATAGAGGCATCATTTAGATATCTCCCTAAGTTACAAATTATATAATACTAAAGGATATATATTATATATATATATACATATATTATATTTTTAGTCAATTTATTCTTTTTAAATAAAAGCGATATAAATAGCACCCATAAAAAATTGTAATTAAAATATAAATAGTAATAAAGTAAATTACGTTTAGGTATTTTTTAGAATGGTGAATACAATAAAAAAAAATAAATATTGTTGTTTTGCATGCATTTTCTACCGCGCGTTTTTAATATTGGCGAGGTTAAGGTTTCCTTGTAAATATGAGAGAATCGCGTGCTTGGAATTTCGAAATTTCAACCTCGTGATCGCATGCTAACCCGAACGAAAAATTGCTCTATCAAATAGTTATGGGATGTATAGATTCAAGTGATTGAATATTTAAAAGCAGTATAAAACAAAATAAATAAAAAGCATGAGCACATGCTATTAATATTAAATATGAATAATATGTAGATAATATACGTTTATTAAAACATTTACCAATTAAAGAAAATGTTATATTATATAAAATATGTATAATTTAATATTGTAAATCAAAATTAATCTTTTTAAATTTTTTTTTTTAAATTAAGTGTGTATATGGGGCAATGTATTATAAACAACGTGACTTGAAATATGTAAAAGTATATTGAAATACACATATTCTGAAATATGTAAATGTATTCATACAAAATGCATTTCAATCTGACCCACTGCACACGTTCACAATGAAATTGCAATATCCTCGATACAAACTCACTCACTGTCCACATTTGAATTAATAATACGTAAAACAATTCGTCGCAGTGCTAAATTTAATAAACCCAAGAAGTAAAACTAAATATATCCACTTCAGAACCCGGCTTATCCGCACCCGCTGCGTCGAATACTAAAAACTCGTCTCCATTACAATTCCTCATGCCTACACTCCGCCTCCCTAATTCCTTTCATTGTAAACGAAATAAAATAAAAATGTAACACTAAACAATACACATAACCATACCGCACGCTATCCATTTATAAATTGGAATATTGCAATTACAGAAAAATAAATAGTGAAGTAGAATAGTTGTAGTGCTTAACTCTCTTATTATGTCAGGGTATTTATGAAGCCCTGTGTTGCAGTGCGACAACGGGATTGTGGCTGGTGCAGAGGGCGTTTGTCTGCCCCAATCTAGGGTGAGTTCTAGGCAAACAAACAAAATAACACAGAAAGAATAAGATTTGAATTAGCCAAATCACCTATTTTCTATCTTTCTCGTAGTATGCACCAAAGGCCGCCGTACTATCGCTGCTTCCCTGTTGCTTGATTAGAATTAGCTGTGCACAGAGCTGTGGAAATTAGTTTTCCTTTTAGCTTTAGTTTTATTGCTTTTTTTAAATTGTAAATAGGGGAAGGAGTGTATTGCTCTTTCCCGATTGATGGTTTTGTTTCCGCTCGTAAGGTATTCTATTTTGTCCTAAACAAAATTGTGTGTGGTGTGTTGTGAGTGTACACAAAGCTGCCGTGCTGAGGTTATTAAATTTTATTGAGCTAAAGGATCGATAACACTTAAAGCTTCTTATAAAATTTAACATATCCTAGAAAAATAAACATTATAAAACATCCGTTCTATGTTTGCATATTTTGACTTTGATGCCCATTCTTATAATTTTTTATGTTTTTATTCATTATATTAATGTCAGTTTTTTTTGTAAAGTTATTTCACAAACAAAATTGTAATCTATAATAAATTTGCTGTTTATTTTTCTAAATGATAAAATAATAAATTAAATTTAACACAATTATTTGATTTTACATATTTTTCAGATTTGAATTGAATTGAAAATCATTATTTTTTTTAATTTAATAAATAATAATATTATAAATCTCAGCAGATTATAACATAGTTACTACTAATATTAACTCTGCTGTGCTATTAGATCTAAATTAAAAATAACTTATATCTTAGTTGTGATTTAGATTTTTTTAACTTCTTGGTTTTGTTAAATTTATAACAAATTTTAAAATTTATTTAATTTTTTTACGTTTTTATTTTTTGGGTTGTAAAATTTTTAATTATCAATGTTGATTTTGCTTTATAAAATATGCTAAACAAACCTTACTTCCTACTATAATAATAAAAACATATTTTTGTGAAGTATTTGGCGTCTTTACAATTTTTATCTAACAATTTCGATTGCAATTAGTATTTAACGACATAAACAATAATTTAATCACAATCAAGTAGAGTTTTTTATTCTGTTTGTTTTTATATTTATTTACGTATAAGTTTTTTGTTTTTAATTTTTATATTTTCTAATAACCGATAGTCTTATTAAATAAAATATTATATAAAATTTTTATTAGTTTTTGAAATTTAAAGTACTTGTCAAAATAATTACACATATTTAGGTCTTTTTTTTTAGCAATATGCAAATCTAATAACGTTTAATTCAAAGATTTACACTTTGTTCAAATCAATTTGCGAAAACAAAACAAATTTTACATATCACTTTTAAGATAACAATTCAAAGAAACTACAAAAAACAAAATAGACCAAGCATTGAAAATTTTATTTTTAAAATGTATTCTGCTTTAGAATAGTAAATAATGTTGATAGTTTATTTTAAATTGTTAATTATGACACCACTTTATCAAAATGAGGCATCTAAATAAGGTAGGAGTCATTTGTGTTGACGTTTTTATTGAGAACAGCACCAGTATTCGACAAGTTGCAAGAAATTTTAACGTCAGTCTTTTTGTTAACCATTGTAGTGTGTACAATTACACACAACAAGGTTCTAAGAGGAAAACATACCGAATTTAGGACCGGTTTTTAATTTTATTCGTTTTGTGTTCTTGCACAACTCATAACGTTAAAATATCTGACCAGACAGTTAGGAATAGACTAAAAGGAACCAACCTGAGACCAAGAGGACTTATGCGAAAACCTGTTTTAACTTTGTACCACATAAGGTATTGTTTACATCTTGCTCGGTGATACTGTAATGATTAAGGGCGGAATTTGTCTTGATAAAAGAACAGAGTTTGTGCTATTTCTAGAATGATTAAATGCTGAACGGTACATCAATCTTGTCTTGCAGGATCTTGTTATACCAGTCGTTTAGTATAGGCTTTTTTTGTTGTTTATGCAAGACAACGCAAGGGTCTATACTGCAGCCATCACCATAAACTACTTTTAGCACTACCGAGTTCAAACCACGGATTGGCCTTTCCTACGTCCTGATCAAAACCCCATTGAACATTTTTGAGATTTGTTAGATAGACGTGTTTGAAGGCGCCCAGATAATAACAAATAATGGAAGAATATACTACAAAAAGACATTTGTTGGCTTGTACGAAGCATACTTCTAAGATGTTAAGCAGTAGTTTATGCTAATGGAAAACACACACGTTATTAATAAACCAAATCTTTTTAACTACTTTACGTTATACATTATTGCATTACATTGTTTCTTGTAGTTTTTTTGAATTAATAATGTTATCTTAAAAGTGATATGTAAAATTTGTTTTGTTTTTGCAAATTTATTCGGATAAAATTTGAGTCTTCAAAAAATACGACGAAAAACTCTTCTTAGCTGCTATATTGGATTTCACTTTCAGTCAGGGCGTTCTGCGGGCTTGTTTGTTTAGCGGACCAGTTGAGGAAAAAGTATATGCAAAATGTGTGTAGTGTCATAAGAGTGTGTGAGTGCAAAGGGTGTACAAAATCTTTGAAAGAGCGGGATGGAGAATAAATGCCGGTCAGAGCTGTTGTGGCAGAAAAAGCAAGTTGTGATGGATTTTACCAGCTGGCTGAAAAGTGGATGGAGATAAAAAACTAGTTGGAATTGACCAGTTTATCAGCTTACCAGCTCACTAGAGACACTCTGAGAACTTGCTAATTTATTAGAAAGTGTACAAGTCAGCAAGCCAACTTGCTAGCTCACTAGTTTACCTAACGGCTCCTAGCGTGTCTCTTAGCATGCCTGGCTACCTACTAAGCTGGTCAGCTGGTTAGATTTATCTACTTTTTATTCACATTTACTTTTGCATCTACTTTTTACCTAGCCAGCCAGTTCATCTAGTCAGATTTATCTCAACTTTTTCTCTGCCATGGGCTGATTCTCTGTCATATTTATTTTTAGGTTTCTTATGGCACTGCACTTTAGTTTGCGTACACAAGCGCGCCATTGGCAAGATTTAATAAATGTTTTTTTTTTTTTTTTTTGGCAAGTTAAACTGCCTTGAGGTTTTCTTTTTATACTATTTTTGGTATTCAGATTAGGTATACTTAACTATTTGTTACCAATACCTTCAGACTTCTTGTGCAAACCATAATTAGATTAAATTTTATTACTGGCAAACGTATTGCCCTTAATGCAACTTGGTTATTAAACATAATGGTCGTCGGTCTATTGTAGTATAGTATTGACTTTCTTTTAACATATCAATCGATAATTGCTACGTCTGCTTGGAAAACCAAAGCATGTTTGCTCAGAGATAGCGTCATCCATTTTTCTTGCTTTTTGTATATACTAGTGTCTTGTGCCATTGTGGTTTTTAATCTTATCTATATGCAGATAGCTTTTTTGATTATGCTCTGATGCAATAACTTACTATAAAGTATAAATTCATTATTTGATTTTTTTTTTACAATACAAAATAATTTCAGTTTTTTTTTTAATAATTAACCTAAACGTTTCTCTTTCAGAAAAGTTATAATAAAAGTTTGGAGTTGCTTTGTTTGAGGAGCAAAATATGCCTATTACAAAAATGGTCTTATCGGAAAGAATGATTTTATAGTTCTATTGGTTGGTTTGAATATGAAAAGCTGTCAAGAGATTATAGTTATTATCTTAGCATTAGCCGATTTGATTTGATATTATATTGTTCTAGGTGCCGATTGTATTTTGTTTGGATTTTGGTTAGACGGTATAAAAATTTGTTATGGGTATTGTAAAGTGAGTTGTTTTGATTTGGATTTTAGTAATATTTCAAATTGTTCTGCTATTATGGAGTTGTCTAAAGTCTCTTTATGGCATGCGGAAAAAGGAATGAATAAATAATCTAATAGAAGACTGTAAATTGGTTTATAGTATGAGTAGCTGTTTTTGTAATTATACTTTTTGTTCTGTATGTTAAACAACGGATGTGTTTAGCTCGGGTAATGCTTTCGACCCTATGACTTGGGTATAAAGTTTAGAAAAAAGTTTGTCATCAATGCATACCTACGTACATATATATATATAAAACGGTGTTAGTGCAATTATTGCACGGTGGTAAAGTTTGTATTTTGTTGGTTAAAGTTTGTAGGCATTGGATACTACAGATACAATTCCTTACTGAGACGCGTAGTTCTTTATTTTGGAAAAGGTTTTTTTATAAGATATTAAGTAAAGAAGAGTGTTAAGGATTAAAAGTTTGTATAGGAGAACCTTTAGCCAGACGGAATTGAATGTCTTATTCATATCAAGAAACAAGGCAGCTAACTGATCTTCTTCTAGGTGAGTTGTTAGTTGTATTGAAGGTAAGGATACACAATGATACATCGATTGTGGGTTTATTGGTTGGTAGCAAAACCAAAGTGGTATATCGGTATAAAAGGATTAACGTAGTTAAATAGCTTGTGTTTAATATACGATTTGAAGATTTTAACTATTACCGGAAAGAGTGTTATTGGTTTATAATTTTAAGGATAGACCAAACTTGTGTTCTTTTTAGGGACACAGATCACAACTGTGCACTTAAACTTAATAGGTACTAATTCTTGAAATAAGCAAAAGTTAAGGGATTTTATAATATACTTATATATGTTATTATGTAAAAGATTGTTCTAGAAATCTCATCAGCAGTAGGAAAAAATTTTTTTACCGGATTTTAGGATATGAGAATAAACGTCGTTAGTTATTCTGGCATTGTCTGGCGTTACGCAGCCAGTTTTAAAATAATGATTATATCACTCGTTGACTTCAATTTGTTTCTTGTCATTGTAGTTGTTGTTTTTACTAAAGCTGAAGGGTTTGTCTGCTATGTCTTAATTTTATTTGTATGTAATGGTTGTATTAGGGTCGTTGATGGGCTGTACTTTCTACAGGGTTTATAGTTACTTAATTTTTTAATTTTTGTCCAATAGTTACGTCCTTTTTGTGCATTCATTTTGTTGTACGCCTGTGTCATTTTGTTTTGTTTCTAGTCGATGATCAGTATTTGAATGCGTTTATTTAAGTCATTAAATTTACGATTAATTGTCCGGTCTGTTTCCTATATAAAGGGGACGTGGTTAAATATGATAGAATTTTCTTTTAGCAGAGAAATTATTTTAAACTGAACTACTTAATTTTACAAGAAACTGGGGTATATTATTTTCAAAAATGATATGGATTGCTTAAATATCATCTATCTTTTTTAACGTTGCTAATGTCATTTCAAAAATATTTTATGGGACTATGGTTAGGCATGGTTTGGATAGTTAATTGAAAACTTAAAGCTAAATGATTGTAACAATGATCAGATATAACTTGGATAATGGTTACAAAAAGGATTAAGTTACCTGTGACTATTAATATTAACATATTTACGGTAGAACTAAAATTATTATCCACAATAAAGGTTAAAGCTGTTGGATTTTTTTGGAAATTAAAATATTTTACGATTTGAGATAAATGCTGTTTTTGCAGGATTGAGATTAAAATTGCCTATAATTATTTAAAAAGTGAAAAATTCTGGAAAATAGAGTGTTTGATAGAACAGTGGAAGTAGATATAAACAAAAAAACATTTAGTTTTTTGTTATGAAATAGTATTGTAAAATGTAAAGTATTATTAGCACATTATTTATTTTAGGAGGGTTAGCTTTGCATAAATTGAGAAGTGGATTTGTCAAGACTAGTGAACATCCTCTATAGTTTTGATTAAAGATGGTAGGGGATTGAAGACTAATGTTTTAAGAACACTTTTATTTTTTGTTTAAAAATGCAGTTATATCTTACTTAGGATTGAAGGAATTTATGTAAGCGTACTGAAAATTTATATTTCCCATTATGATTTTATTATCATTGGGGATGTATAGGTTTGGATTTTTTGGATAGGGACTGTGGCTTAATGAGCGTTTTTGTCATGTTATTTAACCATAAGGATATGCATCTTGTTTCTGGATATTGTCACAACCGTATTGATATTTTAAGATAAGATACATTTTTGTAAAAGTGAGTAATTATTTTTTGGTTTATATGTATTAATCATTAACATAAATGTTTTACCGTTTTACCGTTTTACCGTTTTTTATTTGTTGATCAATATTATTACTTCTCTTGTTGGTGATTTAATACAAACATTTGGTATAATTTCTAATAGTTGCAATGGTCAGTTCTTGCATTTGGTGTTTTATGCACCATGTCCAACTTTGAACACGACGGACAAGTGCACTTGTCCGTCGTGTGGGTAAATTTTTTACACTTGCCGCATGAAATAGACAATGGTGGTAGTGCAAGACTCTTGTACGCCCATGTACAAGTAGGTTATTCTGTCATCTTTGCTATGACCATTTTGCAATATATGTAGTGTCAAATTATCATCTACACCGGCAATTACATAAAAATATGTAAATTTTATAATGTGTTGTTCCTGTTAAGTTTGTGAAAGTAATTCTTTGAAAGATTTAATTTAATTATATTTTTCAAATTTTGATAGTGTTGCTTGAGTTTTAGATTTAATTAGTATTGGTTTTTAAGATAAATCCAAATTTAGTTTTAAAATAGTGTTGAGTGGTCCTAGTTTATAATTTGTTCATATGTCAACAATATTGTTTCTAAGCATTTTATTAGGAGATTTCGGGTTATTGTTTGAGGTCGAATTATTTTGATTTGATAAGGTTTCAATGTTTATTTTATTTTTGACTTGATCTTCTTTTTTGTAAGTAATCTCAGTAGCTAAAATGCGCTTCTACCAAACTTTGCGATTGTTTCAAAAATTGAATCTTATAAAATTACAGGAGTTCTGCTTTTTTAAACTTTAGTAGAGCTAATTCTGAAAAACAATCAGTTTAGTCTTTTTGATGAATTTTGCCTATTTAATTTTAAAAATATTTTAATAAAAAAAAAATTATAAATTGTTGTAACGTAAGATCAAAAACTTAACCTAACCTAACCCATCCTAAAAAATCATAAAAAACGCAAATCTATATAATTTGCAAAAAAAACGCAATACGTTTATCATCGGTTAAAATGTCTGAAAAAGAAACTTATAACTTTTGGTTGCAGGAAAATATTTTGAGGCAAACTATTATCAAAAATTATAGTAAAAACCTAAGAATAAATATTTTTCTAACTGTGTTTCTACTTTTTTACCGGAAAAGTGATAAACCTAAAGAAAAAAGTCTATCATAAGCTTAGGCTACTGGGTTAGTAACTATACTTTTGACAAAATAAATACAAAATAAATAATTTATTTACAATTATTTAAAACTAAAACTTTTGATTGTAAAAAGAAGATTAAATTTTACATTATGCTGGCAAATAATCATTATAATTATGTGATAATACAGATGTTTGCTGCAAATGAATTATTGCATGTTGTATCTAAAAAAGAGAATATACTAAAATTCTTTTCTAAAGCAAGTAATATAGTGGTTTGTATACTATGTGTGTGCCATCCTAAATTACACTCTAAGAAAGAATCTGCTAAGAAGAATACAGATAAACCTATTTGTTAATAAGTAAGTGAATAATGGCAATGACAAGAGGAACGCGGTTTTATCTCTAATAAAGACAACGATAGTCCCAATACGTTATCTATCCAATAAAAGTTACAAATTTAATACGAAATTTTAATATACTACATCCATGTGTTAATATCTCTTTTAAATTCAAGCATTTTTTTGCATATCAATCAACTATTATTTGCCAAGTTTCTATAGCCTTGGTAAATTCATAATAATTTTTTGTTTTGTTTGTAAGTTTATCTTATAACATACCGTATATCTTTGAATATTTTACTTTACTAAGTATAATAAAAAAAAAAATTTAAGTAAGTTTGTCAACAAGAGTAATTCTAATAAAATTTACTATTTAAAGTAAAACTTTATGATGATAATAATTATCAATAAATTCCTGACAACCTGTTGTATCAAACTAATTACCTGTTTTGCAAATATTCTAATAAATTGGTAGTCAAATACGAATCTAATTTTTTTTTTTTAATTTTATTTATAGAAGCTACATTCTATTTTAGTCATGTAAAAAATTAGCTCTCTTAAAACGCAATTTTGTTAGGGTCTATTATTTCAAATGAAAGTGAGCATAAAAAGTTTTCAAACAGACGTAATATATTTTTTAGTCATCTTCCTCTTGTAAAGTGTGAAATTAGCAAATGGAAATTAAATGCCGACACTTAATTCCCGCTTCGTGATGTCGCCCTCTTTATGTTTGTATATTAGGACGGAGGACCGGAGTTTAAAAAAAAGAGGTTCCTTATCGCTGCCTTCATTAATCCTGTGCGATTCAAGACTGAGACGAATTACACCGCTGCCGGCGACACAATCACTTTTTTAAGGGACTTTACGATAAGAGACAACCGGACGAAACCGGGTCACATACTGGTAACGGAGCCCGAGAAAAAGTTCGGGACATTGATAAGAGAAACTTAGAGTAAAAATGTTTAATATTTTCTCATTTACGCCAAATTTATACAATGCAAATATGTGTTTGTGTTGAATTGATTTAATCATGGAATTTAAACAGCGGGAGGTCAAGTAACAATATTGAATTAAATTGGAAATTAGATTTGTGAATTAATTATAATCGTTGAGGCTTTGCGGTTCAACTATGTTATGGTAATCGACATAATATAGGTTTTACTAATAGAAATTATTGTAATTTAATATAGTAATAACATAATGTAATAACAATAGGATATATTTTGAAAACGTGAACCTTTTATTCAATAATATATTCTTAATTCATTATTTAAATAAGAAATATGAATCAGTAAATTTTGTTTTGGAAATTTATTACAAATATAAAAATGTATTCATTAAGTTTTATATAATCAAACGTCATCCTGTAAACCAAAATGATATATATTATATATGTAAATCAATCTCAAACGAGCAACCTAAATATATGTATAAATAATGATTTATGCAAACCCTTACCACTACAACCAGTCAAGCAAAATGACATTCACATTAGACATGGCTTTTTTCTAGTAAATAACACTATTATACGACATTATAATCAAAATTATAGTTTGGACAGTTATTATTTTCTAAAGTGTTGGTTTAAATAGTACTGTTCATTTTAATCAATAGTAATAAGTGATCTAATTAATCACTTGAGTTTACTATTGACAAATAAACAGTGTTAACAAAAAAGTTATACTAAAATACATCTGGAGCAAAAATTATAATAAACAAGAATCTGATAAACGTCAATAGTTTGAAGACACTCTTTTCAGGACAAATTAAAAAAAAAAAACTTTTCAGAAAAATAACACGTTGTCTACGTAGATTTAAAAATGATCAAATTAATGGCAGCAACTTTAAGGTTGATAATATTCTACCATTTTGTTCACATATTTTTATAAATGTTTCTTTTTAATCTTGCCAATATTTTAGTACATAATGTTTATTGACAGTTGGATTTTAAGTAAAAAAAACAACGTTTTTTTTATAAATCTTTAAGTACTTTAGTTTAAATGATGATTGCTATTTATGTATTAAAAATGAATAACTAAAACAATGGTTTAAGATTTACATTAAACTAACTATTTCTCATAGCAGTTTTTCTCAAAAACAAAGTTTTTAATGCATTAACAGCTTCTTGTGGCGTCAAAAAGCGTTCTCTACGTAGTTTGTTCTTTGCTTGAGAGAACAAATAGAATTCTCTAAATGCTAAATTAGGCCTGTACGCAACTTATCAATTTGATGTATTGTTTGCTCAAATAACCTTATTTTACTGACAACTTCTGGCAAACAAATGATTGTGTACCATTCAGAGTTTACCTTTCTACGTTGTTGTAAAGGCACAATTACGACTTGATCATTTATACTGAAGAAACAGGCTATCATTTGCTTCAAAGTGCAGCAAATACAAACAATTTTTGTTGAATTTGGCTCATTTTGGAACACATTTAGTCGACTACTTTACTTAATTACTTATCATTATCAGTTTGCACATCATCAATGTTCAACAACCAATTTTGGACAACTTTCTTTATGTAGGATGGACGTTGTTTAAATTAACTAAACCATTAATCTATTGTGGCCTTGAATTGGGTTTTATCAATAATAGATGCAATAAATTGATTGGCACACTGCTATTGAGATAATCGACGTTGAAAATTGTAAAACACACACAATTAAAATACAAATAGCGTATGTATCACAAAACGTTCTGATTATGTATACTGTGAAACTTTGCAATAATCCAGTTGTATTGCAATTAACAACAACAGTGTTTTCAATTCTCAATACATAAATAGCAATCTTTGTATAATTGTCAAATATTATTTTGATATATCTAATACTGTTTACTTATGTATATTAATTTTGCAGTACACTAAAACAAGAATTTATTACACTAAAAGATCTAATCAATAGATTATTTTTAATTCAGTTTATTTATAAAAACGTACAATAAAAAAAAGTTTAAAATAGTAGAGTGTTACGTTTAAGTAGACGAGTTATAATTTTTTTATATTTTTTCTATTAAAGGGTAATATTTTTAGTAGATTTTTTTTATAGTACAAACTCATTTTTTGTAAACTTTTTTTGATTTAATTGTTGCCATTCGATAAACTTGACTTTGCGTTATAGCTTAAGTAGTTTAAACGAACTATCTAAAGGTTGCAAACAATTTGTGGTATGTTGTGAAAGTTAAATAAGGTGATTTTATTTTGTATGGCATGTACATTAGTGCCCATGTCTAGGTGTGACAAGTGACTTTTCATTAATCAATAATCAAAAGCGGTTTTTGAACATTTTTACAAAATTTTATGAACCAACAATTGAAAACATCAGTTGTTCAGTCTTTGTCTGACGAAGCATAGCACATATTTTTTAAATCGGTTGTACCATTCTATTTATTCTACAAGTTTTGTCTTTGATATATAATTAGGATAATTAGGGATAGTAGGATATACTTGCTTCTTTATCTGGACTTTCTATCAAATCCAACATTTTTCACTTTCTAGGGTTTTAATTGAAACTTGTTTTGTCTTAATTGAATATCTGTGAAGGTTTGTTTTTTAAGTTGAGCTGCTTTTTTGTTTATTCAAATCGGTCGGTAAAAAGCGATATGATAATAGAATTGCAAGTAGCTATTTTTTAAATTTTTTGCAAAACTTGCAAAATTAATTGTTTTGGGCTTGCTATCTTTAAACACTGTTGGCTAAATTATACGTTAAAGTAGAACATTAAACTTCTTGTTTGGTAAGAGCCATCATTGTAATTACTTGGGTTAAATCTGGTTTTTATTCATTTGATAACGCTTGTTTTTGGTCAATTTTTAATCATTTTTATTGTTACAAACTCGATTTAACTTGGATTTATCTAGGCGAAATGTTTTTGAAGTCATTCTTATTGATAGCTTATTCTACTTTATTTAGGTAAGCACATTTTGCAATAGATCTTCAATATATATTTGCTTTAGATATGTAAATACTAAGTGTTTTATTTTACACCTGTTGTTAGGAATGCACAACACAAGGCAACTTTAGCCAAGCGCTCCCGATATTTTAAAACATCACGGCATCAAAAGTTTGTATTCAAAGTTTTTAGGGCTTGTAAAATACAATACATCAAACGGAATAAATTATTGGTTTTTAGGCATAGCAGTAATTTACCAATAAATATTTATTCTGGTTTTACATTTTATCAACTGATCTGATAGGAGATTTTTTTTTTTTAATAACGGCATTTGTAATGTTTTTGCAAACAATTGCTGCAGGTTTGCAATGGTTTGTAGACTTTCTTCTCAAGAATCTTTATTTGTATGTTTGTATTATTTCTTTAAAACAATCTTATTATCAGTATTTTGAAAGCAAAACACGCAATTGCACTTTTGGTAAACTATATTTTTTTGCAAATTTTGTTAACGGTTTTGACATTAGAAATTTGTTCCATCAACAAGTGTTAAATTTCTAATTGGCAAGTATGGCGATTGTTTGTGCTAAGTGTAACAAAAATATTAGTCGTTATGACGACAACATTCAATGTATTAAATGTGAAAAACATTACCATACACTCTGTATGAACCAAATGGAAGCTGAATTTTGTCTTCTGAAGCAATCGGGGGAGATAAAAAGATGGAATTGCAATGAATGTGAAAATGTTGATTTAACCTCAAACATAAACAATGAAAAACTTAAAAATGAAGAAATTATAAATAAAACTATAGTAATACAAGCAGGTGAGCTGAATGAAATAATTGAAAAGGCAATCAAATCTGCCGTAGAAAAAGTATTACCGATCATTACCTATGAATTGAAAAATGAAATCATTTTAAAACAAATAATTTATTGTTAATAGAAGAAATCAATAAATTAAAACAAATTGCATCCTTGTTAACTCAAAAAGAAGTAAAACCAGCCAATGAACTACTTAAAAGCATAAAAGTTGTTAAAGATAAAAGCGTTAATAAAGAAGTTTTAATTAATGATATACAGGAAACTGTAAACAATGTTCAAACCATAAATCTGACTGAACAGAGTTACAGCATTAAAGTGAAAAGTCAATTGGTTCGAGCACAGGACAATTCAAACAATTTAAGTACTGTGGGTAGCATACCTAACATAGCAATAACCAAAAATCAAAACGTAAACAAGAGGATAAAGATGGCTTTACGGTAGTCACACATAAGAAGAAAAAAACTTTAACTGGAACATCAAATGAACAATCAATATTGAAAGCAGCACCATCGTGCTCTCATATTCATATATTTAACGTAGCCTCATCAGTTACCAAGGAAGATATGGAAACATTTATGAAAAATAAACAACTGCATTTTTTTAACTGTCAACAGATAGCATCTAAACGACCGGAAGAATACAGCTCATTTTGAGTGGCCGTGCCTAGTGATTCTGTAGATGCTATAAAAGATCCAAAATATAGCCAGCGGGAGTAAAAATCAAACGTTTTTTATTCTTAAGGAAAATGAACAAGATAAGTTAACTAAAAATACTGTATCATTATCTTATATGCTTTTCTTTAACATTCAATCTATAAGATCTAAAGTTAACTTATTTGAAGCTTTTTTAATGAATAATGATAACAAATATAATATAATATGTCTCTCAGAACATTGGTTAAATCAAGATGAGGCAATTTGTATTAACAACTTAAACGTTGCAACAAGCTTTACTAGAACAACACACATCCATGGCGGTGCATTAATACTTGTCAAACCTAATGTAAAATACAATAAATTAAACTTAGATAAATTTTGCATTGAAATTCATGGTGAATTCTCAGGGATAAAGTTATCAAATTGTAAGTGCATAGTCATATCTGTATATCGTTCTCCTTCCGGTGACTTTAATATATTTATAGAGAAGCTAACAGAGCTCCTAGCTAAAATTGCAATAAACGGTAATTCCATAATTATGGGTGGACATTACAATGTCAAGTTTAATTTTAATGATCCAAATGCCGTATTTCTGATAGATCTTTTTAATAGTTTTGGTTTTAGTCACATCAATTCTCAACCAACAAGAGGACGCAATTGTCTCGATACTATTTTTTCTAATAATTTAGGTATTTTAACAGATGTTGCTTTAGTTGATATGCATTTTTCTGATCATCTGGGTATACAAAGTGCCTTAAAAATTATTAATAGCAATGAAACAATTGTTCAAAAGAAAACAAGACCCATTACAGAATTGGGAATTTTCTTTTTATAATCAAATATCTGATTTAAATTTTACTAATTTTATTAACTTCACTGATTGCAATGCCAACAATCTTGTCGAAACATTTATAAAGACAATTACAATATGCTTCAATGAATCATTTCCTAAAAAAGAAATTAAGATTAAGGCAAATTGTGAACATGACATTGTGTGGTACACAGATGATTTAAGAAGAATGCGTAACACGCTCAGTTTTACACGTGATGTATATGCAAAAAATCCAACTCCACGTAATAAAATATTGTATAAAGATTATAAGACATCTTATGAAAAATGCATTAAACAATCTAAAATTAATGCTAATAATAACTTTATATGCAACTATAAAAATAAGAGTCAAGCTATTTGGCAGGTTATTAAAAATAAAAAAGATAAGTTGCACTCTGTTGATACAAATATGATTGATGCTGAAACATTTGACAATTTTTGTATCAATGTAACTAATAATATATAAAGTAATATAACTACCATCTAAAGACCCATTGTCATTTATGAACAAAATAAATGCTGATCTAAACTTTAACTTTAGGGAAGCAACTTACAACGAGGTTCGTGATGCTATAAAAGATCTGAAAAATAGCAATAGTAGGGATATATATGGGTTAAGAGTAGACATTTTGAAAAATGTTTCAAATATTTTAGTTAATCCAATAACAAAATTGTTTAATGCATGTATTAACGAATCTATTTTTCCAGATGTTCTTAAAAACGCGTTAGTAATTCCTTGTTTCAAAAGTTTTTGAAAAACTATTATCATACCAAATAAAAGACTATTTTGAAAATAATAATTTGTTTTCTAAAACTTATTTTGGCTTTAGAAAAGGACAGAATACAACTAAGGCAATTGAATGTCTTATTTTTAAAATTATTGAATGCTTTGAAGAAGGAAAATACACAATCGGATCCTTTCTCGATTTGTCAAAAGCTTTCGATTGTGTACCACACAACATATTACTAAAAAAGTTAGAATTATACAACTTTTCTTTCAAGAGCATAAAATTAATATCATCTTATTTGGAAAATACATATCAGACAGTTTTGTATGATGACATAAAATCAAATAAACAAAAACTACTAAATGGTGTCCCTCAATGATCCATTCTTGGGCCATTGCTGTTTTTAATATATATAAATTATCTACCACAACACCTTGGTCAGGCTAATGTTGTGTTATTTGCAGATGAAACAACTTTAGTTTGTACAAATTCTTGTATTGAGACAGTAATAACCCAAAATGCAAACCTTTACCAGAGTGCTGTAGATTGGTTTGATGCCAATCGACTTGTTTTAAATAAATCTATATCATCAAACATATGCTTTACATTAAAAACCATGTCTTTACCTCTAAATATACCAAAATTTGACGATTCAGTCAATTTTTTAGGTTTAATAATAGATCAATCGTTAAACTGGATTAAACATGGTGATACTTTGTCAAAGAAAGTAAATAAAAATATATATTTTTTACGTTTATTAGCAAATTCAGTGTCTCAAAATGTATTACGAACTGCATACTTTGCATTCTGCCATTCTGTGTTGTCTTACAGTATTTTAACATGGGGACATAGTAGTTCTATGTCAAAACTATTTAAAATGCAGAGACGAGCAGTACGCATAGTGGCAGGAATAGCGTACAGAGATGATTGTCGACAAAGTTTTTGCAATCTGATGATCTTAACTCTTCCCTGTGTGTTTATTTGTGAATGTCTGTTGCATGTAAAACAACATATCCAGAACTATGATAGCCATAAAATTATGCATAATTATTTAACAAGGAATAAATCACATTTAATTACAAATTATTCCAGATTGTTAAGAACCCAAACTGGATCTAGGTTTTATGGTGTAAAATGTTTTAATGTTTTGCCAAACATGATCAAACAGCTTGATATTGTAAAATAAAAAAAAAAAACAGTCAAATTATATTTATGTAAGAAAGCATTTTATTCTACTGAAGAATTTTTATTAAATAATTTTAATGATATGTCCTAGTTATTGTTTTTAACATTTTAATATGGTTTAGCTAGGCTATATTTTAATGTTTACTTTTTATAATACTCTATATAACACTTTTTGTTTTTCATGTAGTGTAACATTTTTTTTTTTTTTTTAATATTTAGTTTATATTTAGTTTTTATATTTAGTTTAAATTGTGTAATTTTTTTTGCTATTTTGTACTTTGACATGTGTAACAAATTTTGTTTTGATAACACGAATAAAATTATTATTATTATTATTATTATTATTAAAATATGATTAATTGAAAATTGACACTTGTGGCAGTTCTCAGTTAGAAACAAGTAAATTTCTTACTTGGTGTTTCCTTAGCCGGTATTGTATGACCACAAATTGCATTTTTGTACTACTTGTACTAAACTTTTGCAACAACGAGATTAAGTACATACTGAATACGTTCTAAGATTGAAAAAGCAAAATTATTGAGGCGTCCATCAAGATGTTGCTAATACTTATTTGACTTTTACGATAAACGTCTCTTTGATCATGTAAACGTATTTAATTAAAGGTTTTTTGCAAATGAAACAATTGTTTTGAAATATCCACAATCGTTTTGAAATGCTCAAATTATTACAAAGAGATATTTTGCATCAAAAATGAGTCTTTTATACGTGCTTTTTATAGTACATAACCTAACCTAACCTAACCTTACCTAACCTAACCTAACTTAACCTAAATTATTAAGAGTAAAAAAAGCAAGAAAACATTATAACAAGTTTTTTGTAATAACTTGGATTTATTGCAAAAAACGCATTTTATCAGGAAGGAATAGTACGTATAGTACTATTCCTTTCCGGGTCACAAAACTATTTTACTTTTTGTAACAATATCACTTAGACTATAATATAAATAGTTGGAGCAGTTTTTGAGCTAGCTAAGCAGACGTCTTATATTTGTGTTTACAATTTGATGAAGGTTGAATTAAATACGAACATATAGTTCTTTTATGTAATTTATAAACAATCACGCAGCACACGTATTGAAAACCATTAGCTTGCAAGAACAGTTAATTTTAAACTTTTTACCCAGGTTTGTAGTTATTATTATTTTATGTAATAAATAGAACCTATAATTATTATCTTTTCATAATTTGTTATTATAGTCTTACTAGTGTATAATAATAAATTTCATTATCAACAATATAGATAATGCATAATATTGTAATGTATTATTGATATGAATAAATATGAATAATCATCATTATCTAAACGACGCATGCATGTAATCTAATAGAGTAAAGTTTTAAGTTAATCATTTCATATTTTAGTTCATATACTTACTCATAACTCATTATTCATATATATAATATTATATAATGCAGATTAAATTATGTTAAACTTTTTAAGATTTAGACGATTTGATTAAAAGATGATTTTAAACTACCCACCGATTAAATTAAGCACTAAGAAGTCACTTCCATAGTTAATCACCATTTTACTTGTGCTCACTGCACATTTTAAACTTTCACATCGATTTTATATTACGATTACTTTATCCGCATCTGATGAGTTTGCCATCTTGAGCATTGATAAATCTAGGTCAACTTTAGTACCAAATTTTCAATGTTATCATAAGCATATTTAGATATATGTGCATGTTAAAATGGATTAACATGATTAAAGATATTATATATAAAGCAAAAATGTACAGTCTTTCTTTAATGAATGTTTAATTATAACACAAATAGCCATCAAATTTAAATTAATTTACAAATTTAATAATAATATCCATTTATAGAAACCATTACAATTTCCAAATTAAATTTTAATCTTGTTTATTCTAGAATATCTCTATAAGGAAATTTACAAATAATTTCATTATATAAATATTAATTAACCTGATAAAGCCCACGCAAATTCAAAATCCTATTGTAATTGTTACTTGTAGCTATTTAATTAATCAGTGTATTTTATTATGTGCAAATGTATAACAAAACATTTTTAATTAATGAATACATTTTTTATATCATTGCAAATATGAATTATAATTAAATGTAAGCAAATAACAATTAAATAATTAATTGTTTTTCAAATATTTGTTTGGGTAAACACGGTTTTTTAGTTTGCTGTTGGAAGTTATTTTATTAGATTTTTAGTGTTTTTAAATTATTTAGAGTTTATAATTGAAATTAGTTTACATTAAATTTCAAAACAAAATAAACACGTTAAACTCTTACATTCCAGCATAGCTACTAGGTATTATTATATTGTGTGGTAAATGGGTCTACTGAAATAGAATTAGGTATGTTGTGGAATAATTTATAAAGGTACGGCAAAATGCCAATCAAATTTAAATTTTATAAAACTTTTATATATACTAATTGTATTAACTTTATATATTATTTACTTGGATTCTTTTATGTTATGAAAATTTAAATTAAATACATTCACCATCTTTTCGTCTAGTTAAAATTATTATTAATAAAGTAAAGAGTGTGTCACAGCAGGTAAAAGCATAAATTATAATTATGCACGGCCGTGTCCCGGCTGAAAACAATTTTCATTTAGTTTACTGGATTTAATTAGCATTTTTTCCTTTATTTTTGGCTGATGAACAAATGTAGGTCATGTTTGGTTTCGCGTCCGCTGGAAGTTACGTGCAAAAATAAATGTGAACGTTGAAAAGGGTTGAAATTAAACCTGGAGATGCTGTTAATTAAGAAAAATAATAAGCGTCACGTCGAGTGTACGTAAACGGTACTTATACGCCTCATACCGTACTTATTACCACATATTACCGCTATGAAACTAACGGTGCATTTAATATTTGAATACGATTAATCCACGTTTGGTGTAATATGCAAATGGCAGAATGAATTAGGAAATTTCCATTAATTGTAAATTATTGATATCCGTTTTGTGGGTCTAGACCAGTACGGTAGGTAATGCGAGTGGAAATTGGGTTTCTGTTTTTCTGATTCTTCTTAGGATTCGATTAAAAGTCGCGATTGGTAATCTTTTCTTTTGCCCTTTTTTGCACGACTACGTTTGTGGATTGAGGGTGAGATTTCCAGTATAAATTATGGGTTTCGATTTGTTTTATTTATATAATCGTAACGATTTAATAGCGCTTTGAGTTTGAACAAAGTTGCTTTACTAAGCATATAGATTGATATTTCAATAATTACATTTAAACAAATTTAAAGTTGTTTAAATATATTCTTTATTGTGTAATTTATTTATTACTTAAAGTAAATATTGATTTACTGTAACTGCATATTATTATACATACAGGGCGAGTGAATATTTGATGTTACAAGCTGTCAACTTATTTTAAATTCTATTTAATTAAAAACTAAAATAATAAAGGTTAGGGGTTATTTGTTAATTGTCTTGGTATAAATGTATGTGTAGGGATAATCTTTATAGAACGACAATAGGCAAGAAAAAAATATTTAATTGATTATTTAATAAAAAAATAAACAAAACAGATGGTTTGAAAGTAGATCGGCGGTACAAAGAGATTTTAATTAATTAGAACAAATTAATATTGCAGTGACAAATATTGCAATTACACTTCAACATTAACTATACAATAAAAATGCTTTTAATCAAAAAGATAAGATTTATATTTAAAATGATATTTATAAATTTAAAAAAAATAAGAATGATGATACATACATACAGCTGTCAAAGTTGATCTGTCATAACAAATAGTTTAGTGAACAATTTAAAAAAAGCGGCACATTTAAAGTGATTACATAATCCCATTCATTTATAAACTCCCTGTACAAGATCTTTATCAATGTGGGATTATGTAATTGGATGTATAAGATTCACTATTTCACTAGAGTGGTACAAACGTACATTAGATGATTACATAATCCCACACTTTTATAATGACCCTGTACAACACTTATTATTTTTTTGGTAATTTTAAAAATAAAGATTATATATTCAAAGTTTTTGTTGTACATTCTTAAACATATTGATGTAAATAAAACAAGTATAAAAAAGTTTGTTTGGTATATAAATAAAAACAATATCTAAAAATAACCAGGAACCCCACGTAGAGACTTATATACAGTGGCACTTGACACATTTAAGAGATCAACAAAATTATTAATAACAGAAAAGAACAAAACAAATATTATCTTAGAAAACAACAATGAGCAAGTAATCTGATTACTTTCAGAAATCTTAAAATTATATTATTAAATAAAATAAATATATTTTAACTAGTATAAATACTGACTTTTGGTCGCTGTGATTGTTGAATGAATTTGAATAAATTATTTTATTAGTTTATATACATATTAGCTTATTTTCTTAATTATTTTTTTAATATTATTTTTTAAATTAATATAAAATCAATCAAGAAAGGATACATTTAATTTAAGTAAATAAACTTAAATTATTTTTGCATTATTAAATAATACAGGGTGATTTATAACAGGAGGAAAAATTAAATATTCTATCCTAAGTTTTGCTTTAAGTTTGAATAATTTGTGTGTAAAGATTTAAAACTGAAATAATTAATTAAAAATCAGATAATAAAACTAACTTTTAATTATAAAAATAGAATAGCTATGAAACTTTATATATTTTTTTCAACGTGTCCGCTTTATGACGATTGCAATCCAAGTACCTATTTAAAAAGTACACTTATTTAATTATTTGTTTTTTGTCATCTACAATCTATCAGTCACCTGATTATCATTTTTTGTCAACTTTTAACTGTCATTATTATCTGCGATCTGTTGTAATAATAACTCTTATCGTTTTAAGTAAACAATATGTTGTTTTATTATTTATTATTTCTTTATTGTTTCTGCAGTCGCAATGCATTAAAAGCTTATAAATAGTACATCCAGAGATTTTCCAGTAGATATTAATTAACGTTAGAAAATCTTATGTATTGTGATCAAATTGCTAACGTTTACATATTGAACAAAGAATATATTATGTATTGTTGTTTAAGCTACAGGCGCGTCAAGTGAAATCATGTTTAGAAGATATTGATACATTTATAGTTAACCTGTCTATGAGACAGTAACGCACCGACTGGAGGGTTAAAAATAGTACGTAGAGCCAAAAATAGGCTTTAACAGCTTGCTGTTTTTAACAGCACGAGTTACACTCAGTAATTTTTTGCCTGCTTCAAATAAAATTATTGTTGTAGGTAGTTTTAAAGTATATAATTTGTCACTACTGTCAGACTTTAAGGTATGACGCCATCATGTAAAATCGTGATTTTTAGACGATCAAATATATAGTATATAGTGTATAAGGGCCAAAAATTGACTTTAGCAGCACAAAGAAGCGAAACGAGTGAGGGCTGCTAAAAGCGAAGGGCTGCTAAATCATTTTGGCACAAGTTACAGTCAATATTTTTTGCCTGTCCTAAATAAAAACAATGTTTTAAGAAATTTCAAAATTTATTATAACTTGTCACTTTTGTCAGATTTTAAGGTATGACGTCAAGTAAAGTTGTGATTTACAGCCAATCACATACCGTGAAAGTTGGTTTTGGTAAAGACAGGCGAAAAAAGTATCAGCCTTTTTAGAGATTAAAACATTTGGTTAGCAATTCTCTTTGGGTATGTTATTTATATTAATACATAACAGGATGTAGATAAGCTTGGAAAAATAAAAACTATTTATGCCGAGCAACAATGTTGATCTAAAACTTTTGCTAGAAGAAGTTTACAATGCCTAGAAAAAAATTTTAAAGCATTAAAAATTGTCCACAAACATTTATTTTTATTTCAATATAATTTATTTATACAATAGTTGCAAGAACAGTAAAACTAAAGTGCGACTTATTTTTTTAAATTATTTATAAGTTTTTGTGATTAGACTAAATACTATAATTCTGAATTTTGTACAAGTGGTAGTAAAATGTTGTGAATATGTAACCATATTTAACGCATTGTGTACTTTTTGTAATAAAAATATGCGGTAAAATCTACTTTACCGTTATATCACGTAAAATTATTATACAAAAACAAATTGAAATTGTGGTTTTAGGTTTAAGAAACAAACTTTTATGTCTAGAAAAACGTACACAATACATTTTGA
The DNA here is from genome assembly GCA_963932245.1 of Tachinus rufipes. Classification (NCBI taxonomy): domain Eukaryota; kingdom Metazoa; phylum Arthropoda; class Insecta; order Coleoptera; family Staphylinidae; genus Tachinus; species Tachinus rufipes. The sequence goes on from OZ010743.1 coordinate 74,222,274, forward strand.
AAATTGTTGAAGCAGAATATAGCTCAAGTACTTTTTGTAAGATTTTGACATAAACAAATGTTAATTATGAAGCAATTAACTAAATTTTAAACCAATATTGATAGTATATATTGGCTTGCATTGTAAAGTTGTGCTGGGTATATACTTAAGAGTGGGACTTACAATTTTTGTTTGTCAAATTTTGATAATGCCATAAATAATAATATACTCAAATTTTGGCGACGATAGATTCAATAATAATCAGTTTAAGCAACAAAAAATGTCTTTGTCAAATTTTTGAAATACAATTTTTTGGTATTTTATGTGTTTTTTACTATGTTTTATGCATCCAAAGTGAATATTATTAACTAGAAGGTTATACAAAGCGTAAAAAAACATATAAGACAAATATTCTTATAAAGTTATCAAAAAATAATTTTAAATAATCAAAATCAATCATTTTTTGAACGCTTAATATTTGAGATTTTAAGTTTTTGCAAAACTGACAATACTCATTTTTGTTGTAAATTTTGTGCAGAAAATCATCCAAAATATTAAATACGAATGTAAAATTTAAAGCAAAAAAACTGTGTATAAGTAATCGCGTAATCGTAAAGTTAGTTTTTAAGTACTGGAAGATTTAGCAGTACATACTTTGGTTATTATTTTATATGTTGTTGGTCAAACCAGCGGTAATTTTATTGGAGTTGGCAGTACGGCAAAGAGTACATATATGATTAACAGCGCTAAAAAAAGTTAAGCAACATCAGTTACGGATGGGTCTCTTCAACAGAGTCATGTGTAGCGTTTTTTCCAAATGGATCCATTACTTCATTTACGCATCCACACAACACCTTAATTACCTTGAAACGGCGTGATTAGTTGTTTATTATTTATTTATTGATACAAAATGATTCAAAGGTTTTAGTTTTTTTATATTGTGTAGGGGGAGGGGTTTTTAGAAAGTTTAGTGTTTTAAGATCTTATTTTGCCATTTTTTTGTTTTTTTACGATAAATTTGCTCTATATTTTAGGTTATATGAGTTTTATATGTTAATGAGATATTGAACAAAAATGAAAAAAAAAATCTTGTACACCACTATGTTGTTTACAGATCGTTTTTTAAATAACATTCAAATTATGAGGAGGATTTTGTTCACATTTTTTGCGTAGAATAATTCCTTTGATTCTACTGCTAGGCATGATCATACTGATTGTTCCCATAAACGATATCAATTTACGGAGAGTTTTACAATAACTTTTTTTAAATTTAATGTTGGGTTAATAGCTTCTACAATGTTGAGAGTTTTTGAATATAGTGGCTGATTAAATGTAACTAAGAAAGTTTTTTATTACAACTCCTCACATTTTTTGACAGCTTCAAGAAATGAAATGAGAGACAGATAATTTTTGAGTTTTGGTATTGCATATTGGCTGTTATTTTTTTTTTATAAAACTATTTCATCTTAATATTCCGCTAAAAAGAACTAAATCTGGGATTGTATTTTGAGATTGGCAAAGTTTATAGTCTAAACTGTGCAATTTCTTAGGCCGATTTAATTTTAGCAATACAAGGAATTAAAATTTACGCTCGATTGCGGTGTTTAAAGTTACGCAATGTTTTTTTCTTATAACGTAAAATTTTTCTTGACTGTAAATGGTGTTCATATCATTAATAAAAAGTTGGAATTGTTTATTAAAAAAAAAAAAATTTATAGTGTTGTCTGTTTTGTATCTGGTAACTTGTTCCTTCTTAGTCTTCTTTGTAGGTAGTGTATGCACATGCATTGCATTTTTGATTGTACTGAATTTTTGTAGTTCGTACGTTAGATTTAAATCAAATTAGAACCTTTGGATTATTTGTATTTAATTGTTTATTTTTTGGTAATAGTGACTGGACTATAAGAAAAAGTTGATTAAAAAAAGACTAATTATAAATGAAATAAAATATAGAGATTCTAAAACACAATCGTCCAGAGAAAATTTTTGTTTTACGTTTGACAGTTTTTCCATTACTTTTACAATTCTATTTACAAAGACAATATGCAATGAGCTTGTAACTAAATATGTACCGAGATGGCCAAAACAAAAAAATTACAAAGTTACAAAAACATGATTTTTTTAAATTAATTTTTTTATCCGTGTAATATTAAAAAAAAAAATGTCCTCACAAAACTTACAGTAACGTAAACGCGTGTAAACTATAATACCCTGAAAATTTCAGGAAGTGCTGTGCACTACATTTTGAGATATTTTACAATGTATCCACAAAAATACTTGTAATTTAAGTCTTTTTCGCAATTTTTAAGTGTTTTTGTGGATACATTGTAAGATATCTTGGAGCATAATGCACGGCATTTCCTGAAATTATCAGGGTATCTTTTGCACATATTTGAGAAATAAAAAAAATACCCGTAATCTCTTTTTAGAAAAAACTGTTTTTTAAAGTTTTGGGAAATTTTTAAAATTTAAGAAAAAAAATTTTTGGCTGTAAAATTTTATTCTTTGAACAATTTTAAATAAAAAACTATAAATTTTTCTCAAAAATGTAACTCTGAAAAGTTACAAACGATCAAAAATGTGAAAAAAAAAACGCAAAAAAATAGTTTTGCATATTACACGGAAATAACTAAAACTCATATGATCAGGAGTCATGTAAAGAAAGGCATTTTCAGTCGTTTAAGCTTAATTCAATAGTTTTACAAAAACATCTTTTAACGCTTGAGCCAATTTTTGGCAATTTTACTTCTTGTTTATTAGTTTTTGCCTTCATGAACTATTTAAATTTAATGTATTGGAATCAAAATTTGATTTGAACATAATTTTGTTTAATTGAATTAAAATTTGACAAAAAAATGACCTAGCCTATTCTATTAATATTGCAATTTTAAATATTGTGTAAGTTTTAGCAGTGTCTCAATAATAATCCGGGCAGAATATAATTAAAGATTACAATTGATGTTTAAACGCCACGAATGAATATAATCAGTGTTGGTTTTGTAAATTATGAATAAATGAAACGTTTATGCTGAAGTTAAATTAAAGTCAAGAAGTGCTTTGCTTATTTGTTAGTTTTCTTTCTTTCTTCTTCTGGTTAGAAAAAAGCCTAAGATATACCTGTGTATGCAAAGTATAAATGTACATATATATTTTTTCTACGGATGCCAGCAACTTTTTATCATCTGCAAATCTTGGAAAAAATTTGCTTGCTTTTGTGAGAGTAGGACAAAACAGAGCAGGATTATACTGTGCACACTTTTTTATATTTTATTACTAAACATTTTTAATATATTTTTTGATTTTTTTTTAAGATTTAAATTACTTACAATACAAGTTGACACGTTGCACATTACACTTACTAATCTATTTCAAAAAATTAAATGATGGCATGTATTGTGATTTTTGAAGTGTATTTAAATTATTAACTTTATAATCTTTTTGTGTTGTGCACGAATTGACAAGACCAAATTTAAATTGACAAAGATTTTGTAAATAACAGAATAGTTGGTGAACGCAGTTTTTTACTTGTTTTATTTTGTAAATTTTACCTTATGCATTTTTAAGTCAAGTTGCAATTTAATGAAACACTAACTTAACTTACAGGCAGATTTAAATAGGAGTTCTAATTCCTTTATTTATTTTTCTATGAAATTACCTTAAAAAATATGTATAGTTACAACTAGAACTAGTTGTAGAACTAACAAATGTTATTATTATTTATTTATATAGCCGTGCGTTTATAAATATACGGATTTTTGTTTACAAATAATTTGCTGAATAGATTCTTTGGAAAAACACTCTATATAACTTTTATTTTTATCAACAAAGGTGTAATTACATTTATTATAAATACCTTATATTTCAGATTGCCAGTATTTGAAGTTGTATAATCTAATGGTCTTTAGTTAGTTTAGTTAGATAATTATTTATTTATGTCTTTTTGTTAAAAAGCTAATTACAGTAGGAATATTTTTTAAAACTAATAATATGAATGAATAATAAACTTTTTAATGTTAACCATTTTTTTAAATTAATGGGTGATATATTTTTATTTTTGTTAATATATTTTATGTTACACAACTAGTTTCAATATATAAATATTATTTTCAAGTGTATAATATAAATTAATTAATCAATTATTTTATTTATATTATATACTTGAAAATGATATTTATATATTAAAACTAGTTGTGTAAAATAAAATATTTTATTAAAAGTATTAATATATAAAACATCAATTAAAAAAATGGTTAACATTTTTATTTATATTATGATTATAAATTTTTGAAAAGATTTTATAAATATTGTATTAAATTATTCTAATATAATACAAACACAAGATAATAACTAAAATGTCTAAGTTGTACTGTTTTATGTTATATTATTCATTCTACATTTAATTTATTTATTTTAAAATAAAAAAAAAATATCAAGGTAAACAACAAGTCTTTGAATAGGGCGGAATTTAAAAACGTTGTTTGATCTTTGTATCATGTTTATATTTTGTTTCAGTGTGTAGTCTTTGTAGAAAAGACAGCAATTATTTTACAACATAAATAACATTTTTATTTACATTTTTAACATTGTTATTTTTATTTTACCGTACCAACAAAATTTTAAAATCCACTTGACACACATGAGCAAAATAAACAGTTGATTTAAAAATATGGATTATTAATATGTGGTTGTAAAATAATTTTATCAATATTTTTTAGTTTTTATCTATGATAAAGTTATAATTGTTAAAAATAAAATCTAAAGCTGTATATTTTTAATTAATGTTTAATTAGATTTGAACATTCAGCCTTTATATACACCTAAATTGATTATAACCTCAATTTCTTTAATACAGTGTTATATTTTTTAAATAAATATAAAGTATTTGTATTCTCATAACAACATAAATTTAACAAAACAAATTGTCAAATTACAATTGTCTGTAAAAACTTGAAAATCACGTTAAATATTTTTTCGTTTTTTATAAGAATTGCATTTTAAGGGTGGAAGGTCAAATTGCATAGTCGGCATGATTGGTTTGAAAATAGACAGTTTGTGAATACCGACAAAATAAGAAAATAAAGTAAAAAAAAATGTTTGAAAAGACAGCATGTTTGCCTACATACAATGTAGGAATAATAATATAATTTTAATAACTGAAAAGTCCCGGTGCTTCCACCATATTGTCACATTGTACATAGCTGTTGTGATATGTTTATTTGTATAAAAATACGAATAATTATTTGTAATAATATCATTTTATGTACAATTCTACTATTAACTAATTTACTGTTTTTAAAATATTTATTGCTTTCTATAAAAGTATTATTCTGAGAGTAATAAAATATAAACGACAAATAGAACAATATAAACTACCAACTAAAATGATAGACTAATGACCCAATTATCATAAACAAATACTTACTAAACCTAAAAATTAATAAGTATACAACGTATGACACAAAATCATTCTAAAGTTTTTGGCTTGAGTAACGTGGTTAGTTAGTGACTATTTTGCCATTAATATAATCTAATATTAGTTAATCATTTATGTTACTTTTGCAAAATGTAAATTTTTTTTTAGTCCGCATCAAGGTATATTAAAAAAGAATTATTAAAGTTATTAAATTTTGTATAACTATTAATTTTTTTTTATATTACACTGCCGGGCTTAAAATTAGGGTCACTTCGAAATTTGTTTTTTTTTTTTAATTTTTATTTTTTACGAGTTTTTTTGGTTGTAACAGTGTACTAACTAATTGCTTGAATAAAAAAAAAGTTTTTGTTTAAAAAGTTTAATTTTATATGTTATTGTTGAAACAAAAGAAAGTTAAAAGACTTCAGTAGCGAGTATTCTTTTCTCTGGCAGTGATAACAGCTTGCAAACAACGAGGCATGCTCTGGATCAGATTTTGGATTACATTCTGAGGAAGTATTTCTGCACCAGTATCTTTCAAAGCTTTCTAGAATTTCTGGGGGCCGGCACATGTCTCCGTAAACGTTTTCCCATCTTATCCCAAACATGCTCAATTAGATTTAAAATCGCGTGATTTGACACTCGACAATTTGGTCTTCTAGAACTTCTGTGAGATACCTATGCGCAATTAACGTCCCATTCTGCATAAAGACTAACTTCAAGCTAGTGTCAAAAAGTACAGCCAAACACTAATATTGTGGCCGGTGACTCCGTAGACAAAAGTGGGTTGAAACCATTAAGCGAGACCAATAATAATTTAGGTACATTCACATGCAAAATCAATTTTAAATCGCGCCAGTCTAGCATGAACTGCGAGGAAAATAACATCGATGCTGCGAAACATTTATTTGTTATTTTGCGAAGCCGGCGCTACCCGGGAATAAATTCAGTTTGTGTCTCTGAGTGTATTGTTTCCCTTTCTCGCATTATGCATCCTTCATTCTGGCTATAGTTTTCTTTCTCTCAAGATGCGCGGAAACGCCTGTCATGGGCCACAGTATTCGTGTTTGGCTGTATGTCTCCCTATGCCATAACTGATCTTCCACCAAATGGAAGTCGATCGACAATACATGCTTGAGTTTATCTCTTGCCTTGTCGTCGCTACACTTTTACACGTCTATCTGAGCCCGTAAGACCGAATCGCGATTAATCGGAAAACAATACGCGACTCTTGTGCAAAATTCAACCTCGCAATCCGGTGATCACGGGAAAGCGGCGGTTCAGTAGCTCTAGTTTGCAAAGATAATGATTTTAAAGGGAAACTGCCGTGACCGTTTGGTTTCTCAAAGCACTAGAAACAAAAAAGCGGTCATTTCTAGCTATTGTAGTGTTGCTTCGCCCTGAACCAGGTTTTCGAGTGAGCAAACCAGTCTCATTGTACAGCTGCCATACTTGTTGCACACTTGAGAGAATTACATCAAAGTTTCTCGCAGTTTTGCGCTGACCGCGGCTCTCTTCTAAAGCCGCTACAGTTTAGATTTATGCTCATTGGAAAACATTATCAATGACAACAATACACAAACAATTTGCAACAGACAGATATCATCACTGAATCAAAAACTTGCTTGTTTGTTTCAACAAAAGCAAAGTAAACTTGATTATTTTTATTACTTAGCACATTAAATTGAAATTGTTCGTTTTTATTACTTTCAATAAACTTTGAAAATCAAAAACTTTTTTAAATTTAAGCAATCAGTTATTAAACTGTTACAACCGAAAAAACACGTAAAAAACTAAAAATTAAAAAAAAAATCAAAATACAAATACAAAGTGACCCTAATTTTATGGTTGCCAGTGTATTAAGTAACTCTAAAACAATAGAAATAGAGAGAGAGAGATAGTAAAGAAAAAATGTAATAAAATAAGACAAAATACCGGGAATTAAAAAAAAATGAGAAACGTTTAAGAACATCATACTAGAAGCAGCAAAGGAAAGCTGTGTAAAAACAAAAATAGAGAACAAAGACGTAAAAAATGTAAATAACAAACAAAATAAACTTAAAATTTAAAAAGAAAAATGAAAAAAAAAGATATGTATCTTTTGTATTTTACACAAAATACTACAAAAAGTACAAAATTAACTGAAAAAAAGTAAATTATGAGTCCGAAAAGCTTTAGAAGAATCATGGATTCAATTTGTTAAAAGATGGCGGGAAACTGAAAAAATAATCAAAAGCTATTTTATGAAACACTAACAGATATGAAAATAAAAATTAAAAAAAAAAGTATAAAGATGGAGACAATATTTTGAAGAGTTAAAAGGAAGCAGAAAAACTAAGCTTAGAGGAACAAGAAGAGGAAGATATCGACATGCAAAAAATAGGCGAAATAAAGAAAAATAAAGTGATAGACGCTATAAAAAAACTGAAAATAAAAAAAACGCTTAGCATAGACATAACATAGGAAATGATCAAATATATGAGGAACAAAAGAAGAAACAACTAGTAAATAACAAAGCTGAAAGTACTAAAATATTAGCAGAAAGGAACATAAAAATAAGTTCTCATATTCAAGAAAGAAAACAAATAAACTGCAATAATTATAGGGAATAACAATCAGCAGCGTACTAGAAAAAATTCTAGCAAGAATTATTGACAAATAATAAAAGATAAGATCAAAAATATAATACAAAACACAAAACGCAGATTTAAAATAAGTGATAAGTCTTTATATTAAACAAATAAGCGAAAAACTTTTAAACAAGAAAAGGGATATCCATATCTGTATAATATAATGTAATCCAGCAAAATATAGACATTATCAAAGAAACATGAAAAACAAAAATAAATGCAACAGAAAGATTCTTAAGGAAGATTGAAAATAAAACAAAAGGAGACAGAATAAGGAACAAAACACTAAAATAATTTGCTGTTATATCTTTTTGAAAAAAAAAAAACAAAGATTTTAACACATGTCTTTATTTAAGATAATTAATACACATAATTTTAATTTTTGTTTTAGTAACAAATTTAGTATACATAATCATTCAGACCAAATTAATTGGGGCATATAAAATCCGATTTAAAAAAATAATTGTATTTAGTTAGTTAGACAATACGAGGTCTGGCTATTAAATAACGAAACTGAAGGCGTGCTAGAGGGGTAGGTAGAGAAATAAATGCAGCGTTGGATAGCTGGATGCGTCTACTATTCTAGTACAAAAACACGTGTTGTAGTATTTTTCTATAGAGGTTAGAAACGAACGTGTTATTTTCTTGTGTCGATAACAATGTGTGACAAAAAACACAAGCAACAGATCAATGTGAAATTTCTTGTTAAAATTAAAAAAAAACTTCGACTGAGTGCTATAAGTTGAAAGAGGTCTATAGTGAGAATTCTCTATTCTGTGCGTGACTTGTCTCTGTTTCAACTCTGCAAGCAGTGACTAAAATCAATAAAGTTGTACGCGGAGATTATTGTATGAGCATTCTGATGAATGCTGAGATTGTAAACGCCAGTTAAAGTTACCAAACCGTTTATAAATAAAATAAACAAAAGTGACCCGCATGCAAACTTTGAGAAACAATTAAAGTAACGCTAATCAATTTCTGTCTAATAGACAATTTTGGTGCTAAACCCAAAAGTTTTTAGATTTGCTACTAGAATTGATGTCTACTCTGTAGTTTTTGTTTTTGTTTTTGCAAAATTTATGAATAGCATTAACTAAAACATGTTTTAAATATTTTGATTTTGATACTCATTGGTTATATTCCGTGGATCAAATTTACACAACAAAAAATCTCACTAAAACCATTTAAAAATTAGTAATTTTTTTTATCATTTTGTATTATTTTCTGTTATTAAACTACTTGGTTCTTGACAAATCAGACATTTGTTATAATACAACAAATTTATCATAAGCTCGGTAACATTGAGTCAATCTAATACAAATTGAAGAACAGAACCATTTGATTCACTCAACCTTTTATAAACAACATAAACTTTTATAAATACATGAATTTATTGCAATATAGGTCAAAATGTTTTTTTTTTAATAATTGTTTTGATTATTTAGCTACAATTACAAAGTAAAAAAAAAAACAGATATTAGATACCAGTTGCATCTAATTTTATTATTTAGTAAAATAATAGGACCCATTTTAGTTTAAGCAGCGGGTCGTTGAAATTTTTTTTTTAAATTTGTATTATTATATAAAAAAGCTTTTTGAACCATAGAAAACTGCAATAATTTAACCTAATTTTTAAAAAGGTGACAAATTAAGTTTTTAAATTATAGACCACATTTATACCATGTGCTACAAAAAACATTAAATATTAAAAAAAATATTTTCTCAATTGTCTTTTCACAACTGTGATGAAAAAAGTTGTTTTAAAAGTAGTAAGTCATAATTTAATATACATTTGATTAAAAAGAAAATGTTTTTCACTAGTCGTAAGAACTGTATAATAAGTATAGTGAATTGAAAGATTAATTAAGACAAGTAAAATAATACTAGTTATTTAACAAATTGCATACAATTTTTTTTGTATAAAAAATATAAAATTTAAAAATAAAATTTGACGTTTTTAATTTTAGTGCTATTATTAAAACATCATCTAATAACAGTGATTATATGTTATCATTAAACTGAATGCTTAGCTCTTCAATTTTTTATTATTACAAATTATTTTTTCCTATTTGATAGTATTTGAGTTAGCAAAATCATCACCATACCAATCTTTTCAATTCTTTTTTATTTTTGTTTTTAATTATTTAGAATTTACTAAGTATGTCCTAACCTAAGAATAGGAACTTTAGTAGGTCTTGTGTACTACCTGGATGTTGGGTGCACGTTAACGAACCCGATAATTTAGGTTGTAATTCTCGAATTTGCAGCTAAATTTCCAGATGTGGCAATCTTAACCTCTAGCGTCGGTGATTAGCCTCGGCAGCAGAAATAGACCGACGTTAAATAATTGAATTAATAAAAAAAATCTTGAGATTTAATTTTTTTTTTAAGATTGCACAGTAATGCAATTTAGTTAATAAAATTTGACATAAATTAATAATGTCTACTGCGGATAACCTAAATTGGTTATACACATAATTTGTAAATTTAAGTAAGCATAATTTACGGATAACATGAGAAAAAGGTGTTGTATAGTGATAATACTGTATAAACAGTGTAATCCACCCCTGTAAAATTCTCGCTTGAGGGGTGGTGTTGGCTCACAGTTTCCCACACATCCTCTTCCTGATGGACGATACGGGATTACTCATATGTTCTCGACCCCTTTATCTGCTGCGAACAAACAACAAATCTTTTGCACGCCCCCAACCCCACCGACATCCTTCACATCTGCTTGACTCCTGATCCTTTTTGTTGCGAGTTTAGTGTTCTTGTAAGCTGCTTTCTTTTGCGGCCATCTAAACAGCTTGCCTCCTATTGTGTACCAAGATCGACAAAAGAAAGAGACTCAAGAAGTGGAGATTTTTTTTAGAGCCGGAAAGGAGACAAACGATTCATCGAGCACTTTTCAATCGAATTATATTCCACGGTGTTTACAACGACCACTTATCCCATTATCGGACTAAATGTTGCTTTGATTTATTTAAGTCTTTATATTTATATTAAAATTTTCATATGTCATATATTTCATTTTTACATTTTAATTTAAGCTGTTCTTTTTGCTTCCTGTGGTTTACTTAAAAAAAACACAATTATAATATAAACGATATAAAAATAAATTTTAGCATTTTATGTTGGTTTTGTAATCGATGCCATTTATTCGTTAAAACACTAATCGATTTATAAAATATTTATAATATTTGGTTGTGCTAATATTCCAGCCTTGCCGATTTGAAAATATTTATCTTTGTATTTAGGAGGATTCTAAAAATAATATACCCACGCTTAAATTTATATTGTACGTAAATCATTTGGAAACATCCAATTTATCTAATATTGAATAAAATAATGTTGTTTTAAATTAAAATAAATGTAATATTTATGAAAACATTTGATGTAAATAAAGGTTGTTCTTGACATTTTTCAGTTTCAATTTAACAATATTAACATTTTTTCACTTATCAAAGATTACATTACTTGAATTTTTATTTTCACACGCCATCTGCGCTTATAACATTCCAATAAATGTTAAAAGCAAGTTCTTTATTTTTTTTATCAGAAGTTTATACGGTGTAAATTTGAACATAATATTGTTATGTTATCTAAATTATGCCTATAAATTGGATTTATTTTTTGAATGTATAGATCGCATTTTATATTTTAGATATATTAGTATGAAGTTTAAATTTTTATAATAAATTTTTAGAAAATTATTTTTGTGATATAATTAGAGCATATAAAGTGTTGGTGCATGAAATTACGTAAAGCAGTTTAGATTAAATTCCTACGAAATTGCCCAACGCGTTAGTGTTTCATAAATAAGTTGTAGGCATAACAGCACATATACATATTTCTTTAAATTGTTTTTGCTTTTTCAAAAGTATACTTTAAGTGATTACTTTATCCCCATACTCAACCATTTTCTAACATTTTTTTTTACATCTCGAGTGTTTGGCAGGGATGAATTCTCCACTTGTTTTATCTCAGCACAAGTCCGTTTAACACAGATGTAGATATGATGTTGGGAGTGTGTTTTTTCTCCCCACACAACTATAAATCGTAAGATCGCGCGCGGAAGAAGCGGAGTAAAAAACGACGGCGCAATTTCCCTTAAGGGCGATCCAGCCTTTTGGGATGTCCATACAAAGTGGGTCATCATATACGCAACCCGCTATTAATTCAGTTACAGACAAAAGAAAAATATAGACGTGCTATATAATTATGCAAACATCATTCACCGTGAACTTTAGTTTTATTTTTAGTATTCTGCAAGTAAAAAATAGATGGACACTATTGACCGCCTTTTCCGACCTACTAAAATACGCAATGTAGAATAATCGGTTTGCTTAATAAAAATGCGCTAGCACCGTGAAAAGTATAAGGAAAGAAAAAAACGTGATGTCTACTTTTCATAGTTCCTATTAGTTATTAGAAAGATAGTACGTTTAATAGCTACTTAAATAATTTTCTGATAACCGTGGCAAATTATTTTAGAAATTCTTATTAGATACATTTTTAATATTTTATTTAAAGGTTGGCATAACTGAATTGGGTTGCGGATCAATTTTGAGTTTATTAGATAAGTTTATTTTCTTTTTCTTTAAACCTATTATAATTTCTAAATTGTGTTACTATACACAATTGAGTATTTTTATCATAATAATATAATGTTTAAATATTGTATTGGTAATATTATGAAATAATTTATAAATATGCTACAACACTTTTAAAATTCAAATAAATTTATTAATGTCACTTTTAAATAAGTTATTAAGGCCATACACAAATATAATTATGTTAAAATATAAATATAATAGATACATAGTATACGCCATTAAGAGTAAAAAATACGTGTTTTGTTGAGTTGCGCTGCTTCGGCTAATGACTTGCCATTATCATTATCTGAAGTTTTATTCTGCAACACTGCGATATTGTTTATTGATTATTGATTATTGCATAATATGCGACAACCTGTAGAATTGCCTTTAAGACGTCATTGCCTAAAAAGACTAATAATTTCAAATTTATTGCTCTCACAATAAAAAATGTAAAATAAAATGCTGTATTATTCAATAAAATTAATTAAATAAATTAACAAAAATAAAATATAACACAAACTATTTAAAACAAAAGCAAACATTGCTTAGGGTGTAAAATATTACAAACACTGCTGTGTTTTGCAACGCACAAACTTGTAATAAATACATTAAATAAATATTCACATTCATATAACCAGTCTGCTCTGTTCAACAAATTCAAAGAGACAATTGAAATCAGCGGATGCCAACAAGTGCTTGTGAGTCAATCGACTGTGACCGATGCAAAACCGTATTTCAAACTTTACTGTATGATTACGTGTTTAGTACGAGGGGCACTGCTAAATTTTGCGGAAACAAATCGATCGACTGTATGGGTGTTTCAAAATGAACCTAAACCCACAAAAGTGGTGCGTTCACAAAGCGTTTCCAAAAGAATAATTGCCTGTTTCTTCGGAAAAACAAGTCATGTTGCAACTGTTGCATTAGAGGATAGAAGGACAGTTAATGCTAACTGGTATACTTCAATTTGTTTGCCGGAAGTTATTGCTGAAATCAGAAGGAACAACATAAACCGGCAAATCATTGTTCATCATGACAATGCAAGCGCTCACACAGCACGACAAACTGTAGAGTTTTTGACCAGTAACAACATCTAATTAATGACTCATTGCTCATATTTGCCTGATTTATTGCCTAATGACTTCTTCTTATTTTGACATATCAAAAACAAAATGCGTGGCGAGCGTTTTTCATTGCCTGAAAGACTGTTGAAGCATTTAAATTACTTGTTTTGGAGGTACCTCGAGTGGCAAAATTGTTTTGAAGATTGGTTTCATCGGATGCAAAAGTGTATAGATTTTAAAGGAGAATATTTTGAGAAGCAATAAAGAGATTTACATAACGTAATTTGTGTTTGGTTTACATTTTTTGCAAACTTTGGTCAGTGTCCTTTATACATTGCAGCTTGTCTTAATTACCTATCCACTCTGTCAGACAACAGCAATTGTTGTAACTACAAATGTCTATAACACAAGGTTTGTCTGTAAAATTTTCAGCGTTAGTTATTTTTAGCTTGGCATTCGTTTTTTTATTACTACTGAGACAAAATAAACAGTGATATATATTTGAACATCTTAAGCAAAATATAATTACCATATTAAATAATGATTAGAATATTGCTCATCTATTGTTAATGCATTTAACAAGTCCACGTACAACATAAAATGCATCTGCACTCAGTTGGATGTATAGAAGAGCTATATAAATACATACAGTTTTGCAGTTAAAACACTGATAATACTTGACCAGTCAAATGCAAGCTATAAAAATCTAAGTGACATTTACGTACTTTGCTTGAATTTTTGCAGATTCAATTTGATATTTAAATGGTAAGTTGCTGTTTTGTTTATTTTATAATTAGACGTTAAAACGTCTTAGAAGGATTGTGACAGTTGGTAGACATAAGGTAGTTGAAAATCCAGTTTCTAAAGTTTACTGCAATTTCTTACAGCAACCGCTTTTTGCAACCGTATCTTCATGTTGCATAAATTGTCTACTATTATACACAACTGAAAACGTAGGATGTAAGCATTATGCAAATAGTTAAGACCTTACACCAAAGACAAAGTGATGGGTTGCTCGCACAAAACACTAACAATGGGGATAGTGCAGAATGCGCCATTTGCTAAATTTTTAAACATTTTGTATCCACAATAGAATCTACAATGCGTAATGTTAATGATGTTTCGAACGAACTAAAACGCGATGCAAAAGTAACATAGTTTATCAATTTGCTCCACATTTTTTACTAAATTACCTAAACAAGTTTAGTGCTGAAACACATCTTGGTTTTAGATATATTAAATAGAGGCGCCAAGTCAAAGCACTGTCAAATGTGACATCGAAAAGCCAAACACTTTTTTGTGCAGGAATAAGTTTGTTTTCAATATATAATAAAGGGTCATCGTGTTAAAATCGATAATTAACGTTTTGTTAGTAGAAAAGATAAATCTTTTGTTATTAGCCTAGTTCATAAAACGTTTGATAGTTGTTTGAAGTTAAGCTTCCAATATTGGCATGTTTTTTAAGATACAAATACAATAAAAAACTATGTCATTTAACGTACATTCATCCGCTAAGCAAATGGTTGATAAACTAATTTACGCCGATTATAGCTATCATAAATAGAGTCACGCTTAAAATTAACCTTTGAGGAATACCATTATGTTGGCACGTATGCTCAATATGTTATTACGACACGTACCTTAAATAAACAAAAAGTTAAAAAATATTTAATTGTTGAATCTAGACAAACAAGGCAATTAGTAGTAAATCAATGATTCCTTGAACCACATTGTATATCAACAATTAAATCTCTTGAATTCAATAACTAAGTAAAGCGTTTATTTATTATTTCTCTAGGAGCTTGCATAAACAGCTAGTTAAGGAGATTGGTCTATAGCTTGTTAGTAAGTTTGCACGGCTTAGGCAATATTCTGCTAATTATGTTTAGTTATAAAATGAATAGTTGAAGTTTGGCAAAGCAGATTCAATGCTTAAACAGAGCACTGTATAATGAATCCACACCTGAAGCAGTATTGTGCGTTTCAGATAATGCGAGTCAAATTTTTTAAGCAATTATGTTTCTCAGTGTTAATTTTGATTTATATTATAAATATTATTGCTGGAAACATCAAAATAAATATTGGCCAATTTGTTTCAGATATTGAGCGGCTCGGTAATAATTTAAATAATAACGCGCTAACAGATGCATAGATTTTTTGTACTTTTTACTACACCTTACCGACATTTTTGAATTAATAGATGTAACGTATTTTGAACATGTTACTTTTTTAGTTTTTTGCAAGTTTGTTGCTCAGTAGTTTTGTATTTTAAATATTGTTATAAGTTTTGTTTATTTAAAAAATAATTAAACTTACAAAAAAAACGGAGTTCATAGAGTTTAACTTTTTTAAAATTAAAATGTTGCTAACGAATTTTTTGCATGGTTTACCTGAAAACAGGGAAATACTTGTTTGTGCTGCATCTATGATGGAATCAGTGAAATTTCTTTGCAATAAATAATGTAATCACTGAACTTTTAACCTTAAATTTTGTTTTTTGTAATAAAACGCAAATTGGTGAGTTTTTAAATAATAAAATTTAAAAAATATATAATGTGCATTATGTGCTAATTAAGTGAAATAGGTTTCATAAATGTAAATGAAAAATTTTTGCATGCAAAAGATACTATCGCTCTCTAACCATAACACAGTGTAAACTTTTCATTTATCACAATTATCACCATATTATTTTAAATAGTGCTTAGTTAGTTAATAACTATAAGCCAATCACTAATAAGTTTATTTTATTAGTTACATAAAATTTAATAGAATATGACTATTAGTAAATTTTATTAAAAGTATTTATTTATTTAAAAGTATACTTGTTTATGTTTATTAGATATGCCAAAATTGTCTTTAGTCTAAAAGCTAAAAAAAGGCATTTTCTTAAAATAACATTAACTTTTATGCTATATCCTAATATGTGTAAAAATTATACAATTTATTTTTGATTACTTTAGACTGCTCGGAAACTGCACAAAAATGTTATAAATAAATAGTAATTAGTTATTATTAATTAAATCTCAGTGATTATTGATTGGGGCGATGGGCATTTATTTGTTATATATTGTATGAATACATAAAATAAGGTTATAATGAAAAAAACAAATGTCAACATATGTACAATAAACGGTTGGGCAAAAAATGCATTATAGAAAACAATATCTTAAAAGTTATTGCATAGTAATTGAAAATGGTATATAAGCAAAAGTACAATAAAATAGTATAATTCTTTTCATAGCATAAAGCTTTAAATTTTTAACCAATCAACATTATATGCATAATGAGTAGTTGGAAACTATCAACAATTTCTTAGGTTATTGTCAGCTTTTCAGTACATACAGCTATTGTAGTAGTTGGATTATTAAGGTTGTGCACTATTTGTAAGCTAATATTAGTAAACGTGAACTTTTGTTTTTTATATTGTTTTTAATATATGACAAGTAATTTGCATATTAATACTGAGAAAAACGGACACATAAAGTGCAACGATATTCAAATGTACATTATCTGATAATTAAGATGGCAGAACTTTGTAAATATTTATTCCAACATAATTTGTACTTTTCTAAGACTTTTTTAATCTTATAAATTTTAGATAAATATTTTTATGTCTAGGATGATGTATTTGATAAGTAGATTGACAAGAATGCAAGTTATTGTTATAAATATACAATAAAAAACACATAAACAAAGAAATGTAAGTATCTATAACTTAACAAAAAGTTTACAGTTTTTCTATACTTTGCATTATAAAATAATCTAATAGCAAGTTTTGTTTATTATTTTCGTAAAGCTAAATTGTTGTGGACGTTTTTTTTTTAGTTTTTTCTATGGTATTGAATAAAGGAAGAATAAAAATATATGAACTCAATTAACAAATTAATGAAACAAAATAAAGAAATGGAATGTTTATTTATAATTTATATTTAATATTGCTGTTAAATCATATAATTTTTTTCAACGTTTTGTTATAACGAAAGCTTTGAAAGTATGAACATTTTGATGATTCTTCTGCTACAAAACAATTTTTATGTATTTTCTGTTTAAATCTATTTATAAAATCTTAAATTATATAAGCTGTGGTTTGCTATTTACATGTACACTAATGAATATTTGTTTCAAAATTTGATAAGTTTAAGATATATGTGCCAGTTGTTTTTGATGGATTCTAGTAATATATCTAAGTGCTGATCTTTTTGTATTACATACTCAGCGGGATTCTATAAATTATATAAAAATGATGGATCCGTAATCGAATATTGAGCGATACATAGTCTTATAAATATATTATATATAAAAAAGTTATGAAATGTGTCTTTGGAATATTATGTTTTATTAAATACTTATAAATTATATTATATAATATAATATTAATATTATAAGCACATGTGCTTGTACATTTTTTATAACTCTATATATTAAAAAACCCATAAATATTAAATATGCGATGCTAAATCAATATAGAATTTAATAATGCATGATGCAAATCCCACACTGAAATAACGGTCAAACAATTTTAATGCAATTTAAAAAACAATTGGCATAATTAGATTCCAATCAATTCTACATCATTCCGTATTGGTACCGCGACGATGGTGCATAGAGGGAAGGGGATGTTTTACGTGTGTCCAATTAAACATGATTGATTCCGTGTGCGATGCACGGTGGTCGGCCGCGGGGGTTAATTATGACCTATTTTTGCGCAGCAAAGCAGATGTTGCTGCCCCGGACCCAAAGTTAAATAAACTTCGTTATCTGCATGGTTTGTGAATTTGGTGGGATTGTACCGCGTTATATAAAAGCGACACGGAGCATCAATCATTTTCGGTCTGAATATTCTAACTACACGACTCATAAAATCACCGGAAAGATTGAGTTTTATCGATTGGAGTTTTAATTGCACAACGATTATAGGGAGTTTAATAAACAGGCACGATGTCAGTACTATTTTCTTTTATTGGAAATTTATAATTAAATTTATTTATCATATTTTAATAAGAAAAAGGTTAAACTAAATTTAATATTACATTTATTATATTGACGCATTAAATAATAACTTTTAAATCAATTATTATTTACAACTTATTCTACTTGAAACCAAAGCAGCTTTACTTCAAAAATTTTATTGATATTGTACCGTTAAGCAAAGGTTATATTGAATATGTGGTCGCGCGTGAAATGGCAAAAGGGCTTCGATTATTACCTGATAGCCAATATAATGTTTGTTTCAACTAACGTGCTTATACGACTAGTTATACCTAGGACTACACTTTTACAATTATTATTACTGCGTACTCTAATAGGCAGTTATTTTGCTATAAATGCCTATTACCTATAATTTGCAATTAATAAATGAATACATGAATTTATGAGTATAAGTATAATTGTATTTGCCGACAGGCATACTGAAGACCCAATGTGAAAAAACAGGATTTTTAGTTGTTAAAATTTGGTAAGTTAAGAGATAATGTAATTTAATTTGATTAATATGCATAGCAGTATGAATTTTTGTTTACAAATTATTTCTTAATTATAAATGTATTAAAACAATATAAAGTTACATTATTTATTTCTATTTGTTTGCATGTTGCAACAAATTCTATACAAGACAACTATTTATTGTTAAACTTGCAATTTCCCCTTCTTGTAGGTAGCAAAAACTATAATTTAGAAGCCCGGCAATTTCATGTAATAAAATATCCATTCCTGTCCATTGTTATTCCTTAATATTGAATTTATGTTCGAAACTTTAGTTTTGGGTCGATTAGCCGGTAATTTAAACGCAGGAAATAAATTATTAGATCAAGCCGTGATGTGAATGTATGCAATATAAAAACCTATATACAAGTTTATAAACTTTTTTTTATAAAGTTTATCAAATAATAAGTTCTACACATATTGTCGTGCCAATGCTTGTTTTTAAAAAATGAAAAAAAATAGTGCTATACTTATCATATAACATTAATAAATTACATAATATTAAGTTTATATGTTAAATTTTTTTGTTATAGTCATTCATAATACTCACTTGCTGGGAAACTAATATTATCAAGTAATAATGAGTTAACATCATAACATATAAAACAATAAATAACGTTTTTAAGAGTCTTAAGTTTTTCTTATAAAAAAGCCTGATTGTTGGAATTGTTGACACGTTTAGAACTAAAGATTATTTTCAGATACGTTATTCCCATATAAAGTATAAGAAATTGCATGGGTAGCTTTAGCTCAATAGATAGCGCGCTTATGAAAACAACTGGGCGAGCGGAACATTTTTTATTTTATATTTTTATAAATTCAATCGAGATTTTTTTAAAGGATAAAGAGCATTTAACAAAAGTTTTTTTGTTAACAATATATTGAATATTTTTGTTTATAGTTTCTAGTAGATACAACTTATTGATTGAATCGACCAATCAATCATAAATCATATGATTTGTTATACACTTAATGACTTGAAATTTTTTGTCACATATGATATAATTAGTTGATATTTAATTTTACTTAATTTTGATATAAATTTTTTATACAAATATGGTGTCGCTATATATGCTTTGTTTTCAAAATGCAGTTTAAAAAACTTTTTATCAAATATTATTTAATAATGTCTAAAATAGCAATATTGTTTATACCTATGAATGGCAATACAAGAAATATATGCAAAAAATATTTATGGCCGGCAGTACGGCATAGAGAACATGTATGATTAACAGCGCTAACAAAAGTTAAGAATCAGCAACGGAGCGGTCAGGAATTGGATGGATGTACCCAAAGTGATGCAGAGCGTAGCGTTCTTTTAAAATAGTGTTACTTTATATACGCATCCACATACTATACGCTTCCTTTTTTTGTGGTTTGGTGTGCGCGACATCTTAATTGCCTACTTTGAAAGGGAGCGGCGTGATTAGGTATTTATTTATATACATATTTAAGACATATTCCAAATAAGCGGCAACGATAACATACTGCGTTTAGCCAAATTAGTCATACCGTTAAAAATTTAAAAAATGTAGTAAATACTTTTTTAAACAATTCTGCCTTAAGTGTGCATCAAATTTCAGAAAAGGAAAATTTACCTCCTAGTTTTGTTTAGCAAACATTCAGTTGTAAAATATAGCACTTTTATTACGCACACTTGTACTGATATTGGCTGTTAAGAAAAATTGTATATTAAACTCTTATGTTGTTCAAATGGACAAAGTTTTTTTGGGATAGTATATATAACTAATATAAATTATAAGTGACCGTTCAATAGCTCTCACTTAAGTACACAAGGAAACTTTTAAAATGAATCATTGATCAGTTTATTTAAAAATTATATTGGCACATGACTCTTGTATACTCCTGTATGTTCCACATTAAGAATTCAAGTTGTACACTAACGATTTTAAATTCCCCTAAACGAAGCAATCGTAGCGCAATAGTTTAATAATTTATCAAATATATTTTGATGCGATCGTCTTTTTTGCAAATCAATGGCAAACTAGTAAAGTATCTCTAATAAACTATTTTAGTGGCGTTGTTTAAATTTTAAGCAAAACTGTAGGTCCCGCGTGTATTTGTACAATTACTATTGCACACTTCAATCATATCAGAGAAGCGTTTATGCTTGTAGCAAAAATGTCGTTAGGAAAAAAAAATTAAGAAATTCAACAGATATTGGTGGTGGTCCGGCGCCTCCGATTTAGCAAGCAGTATAATTTTGGTCTAGATATTGACTAACGCTAAAATTCAATGGTGCATAACCAATAATTTAAGTAAGTGGTCAATTGGAAAAATTGATTCTGATAATTGGTTTTACTTACAGTATGTGTTTTTTTAGCTCATACGTGTGGTTGTTGTGAAAGTACATGATTGCGTTTTAGACAAAGCATGCTTTGATAGTAAACAACACCTGTTATAACAACTTTGGATTAGTTGCTATTTTGTTACTTAGTAACCAAGTGCAAAAAGCTAATTGCTGAGCAAATTCTTAGCCAAAAGAATTAATACAAGTTGAATATTGCAGAGCTAAAACTGATAGTCTTTGAAAATTTGCTATTCTGTTGCATGGTTAATGTTTAATTGTGCATTCCTACTTTTATATTTAGAATACTTGTATTAGAATTTCTTTCAATAATATTAAAAGCATTTTTTTTATCTAATCTGTTTTTATTGTTGCAAGTTTTTCTATAATGTCAATAATTTTTTTTTACTGTTTGCTATGCAAAAGATTGCGTGAATATTAATAAAAATAAATAATAAACATTCTACATCCTACATCCTATTCATAATTCCGATTGAAATTAATAAAGTATAACAAAATAGATTGTGAGTTTTTTTTTGTAAGATAAACATATATTTTCTTATGATTTGAAAGATCATATCAACCACTTTTGAGTTTAATGAAGAGTACACTAGAGTTTACAACATGAATATCAATAGAGTTTACAGAATCACTATTAACTACTCCATTTAAAAATAATTCTAAACATTAACACTTTTGAAGATAGTCGGTATTGAATTACATCAATTTTTAATTTTAATAAACGTTTTATTTATCAACTATAAATATGTTTAAACCACTCGTGCCAATCGCCGTAACTGAGCCATGTTTAGAACTTTTTCAACAGATTAACGGTGATAATATAGGGAAAAGATTCGTTCTATGAGTCAACATAGCGCAACTTCCATTTTTCTATTAAAACCTAACATAAACATCCATGATGTCACGGTTAGTTAAATTTTTTATTAGATGTATTTAAAACCACTATACCACCACTTTTAAATTTATCTAGCCATTAATGTAGTAGTATATCTGAATTTTTTAATAAATTGTGATATAAATTATTATCCAAAAGGCACAAGAAAACAAGTGTCCTAAAAAAATACATATATGGTGCCGGGTGCATTGTTTTAGAAAAATTGAATGTGCGTCATTTTAAATTGGTATATATATATAGAAAATTTACGTTTTTTAATACAAATGTTTAGTTTACTGATTTGTTTAATTTCATAATAATTTAACATGCATGTTTTTTGTTTTTTGTTTTATTTTTATTTTGCATTAACTTATTAGTTTTTTCAGGATATAAATTCAATAAATGTTACTAATATATTTTATTTTTACAGGTAAGCATGATGTTTGTTTATACACCATTAATGCCAAAAGGAAATGTAAGTTTTAAGTTTACTAAAATTGCATTAAATATGTTATTCATAATACTGGGAAAAATGTTATTTTTAGACATAAAATTTACTTTTTAAAGCATCTGATACTGATAACTAATTTGAGTTTGAAATACGGACAAATTTTAATTTATGGACGATATTGATTATTGATTTTTAATAATATTGCAAATCAAAATTTACAAAAAATACTTTTCTGAACATTATATTTACTTGAAATTGTTAATTTTTTTTTATGCCTGTTTCAAACCTAAAAATATAAAATGAATTTTAGTTTTTATCACAGCTACTTGGTCTTTTTAGTCATATGTACTTTATTCAGATTTATATAAATTAAAAAGTTTATCAAGTTTTTCTAATTAATAATTAAAACACAAAGGGTTTTGGTTTTTAAAGATTTATTGTTCTTTTGACAAGTTACAGCAGCAAACTTATGAATTTTTGCTACGCATACATCCGATTTAACATTGAGTTTGAAGAAACACTTTTATAGAAATACAGGAACAAAAAAAAAACTAACTAGGATTTGTGTAACAAACTGAGTGGCAATCAGGGACTGTTCAAATGAACAAATTACAAGCTGGAAATAACGACAGACACCTTTGTTAGCTTTATAAAAACTGTTTTTGAAAGAAGCTGCCACTGAACACTGTCAATCAAACATACTATCAACAAGATTACTTGGTAAAATAGGTAATAGGACTACTAGGACATTGTTTAACGAGGCCAAAAGAAACGGTAACTATACTTTATAAAGAACATATAACAATTATGTAAAAAAGCAAAAATAGACTTTTGGAGGAGCTTCTGCAAGGATTTAAAGATTTAATGTTGGCAGTGCGTTAACACCGAATCTCTGATAACAAAAAAAGGAGATTACAGAGAGTTGAAATGCACTTTAGAATGGGAAGTTAAACCAATCAAGTTGCCAGAAACTATTAAGATCTATCTCATGATGTAACAGAAACTTGATGCTCTTAAAAGACTTTTATGTAAAATCTTCAAAACAACCTTAGCATTTTTATATATAATAAAACAGCTGGAAATCAGTTAATGTGGTATTTATACTAAATTCGGGGCAATCCTTTTAGATAAATTCCACAAGCTAGATCAGTCTGACATTTTTTATATTAAAACTATTAGAAAAGATTGTCGACAAATACATACGGGACGGGGCACTAAAAGTTTTGCTTCTGCATCAATACCACTATGTATATCTTTCGAAAAAACATTAAAAACTGGTTAGTCAACCAGTGAAAAAAACTATTTCTTCGATATTGATTTGGCATTTGACAACATTACTTTTGCATCTAATGCAATCATATTATACGGCAAGTTTGTAATAGTTAAAATTGATGGCAAATGCCTACAGGATGGTATGTTATTACTTCTACTGTGGTACTTTGTTATGGACGGCACTGCAAATACTGAATAACATAGCCATATTTGCCTTAGGCTAAATTAAAGATTTTTTGGTAAGTAGTTTAGATGATAAAAAAAAAACTGCAAACATTTAAAAAAACTTATAACTCGATTTTGTAGCCTAAACACACATGCATATGAGTCTTAAATCGTATCGTGTCGTGACTCTAAATACAGTGCATTAGATATAACAAACAGAACCTCAGGCTCCTGGACAGTCCGATTTCCGTAAGGATAGCTTGAAGGGGGCATCGGGTGAGCGAATTAAACAAATTAAAATAAACAAATTAATATAGGTTAGAATCTCTACATAAACAATAAAGATATTCAATCATCTTCTCTTCGCTGAAGCAGAGCACATTATAACTGACAATCAAATCGCTAAGACCGTAGTAGCTCAATACAAAGTACCGCTTGGACCGCAAAGTTATAAACAAATTGTGAGTTCAAGCCCCCGGCATTCATTCTTATTTTTATTGTCTATTTAATAATAAAATAAATAAAATAGATTAGAAAATGGCAAATACACGCCTAACAGCAAAAAATAAAGAAAAAGAATATACAATTGAAGAACTGGCCGAGACGATAAATGACCTAACAGAATCAATTGAATTTATGTCTACAAAATTCGATGATTTGATGAAACAAAATAAAGAAATTAAAGATGAATTAAAAAATCTAAAACAAGATAAACAAGAACTGAAAAATAAAATATCAACAAATCAAAATAATGATATAGAATAAGAAAAAATCAAAAACAATCTAATATTTAAAGGAATTGATATACAAGATAAAAATGAAGATGCAATGGAAATAATATTTAAAACAACACATGGAATAGGAATGAAAATTAATAAAAATGATATAAAAAATTGCTACCAAAAACTAAACGATAAACAGCCAGGAGATATCGTTGTTGAGATGAGAACTGAAGATCTAAAAATACAAATTATAGAAATAAGAAAAGAAATAAAAACCATAAAAATTGAAGATTGTGAACTGAAAGGAAAAAAAAATAATAACATTTACGTAAATGATCAACTTACTAACTACAACAGCAAAGTATATTACGAATGTAGACAATTAAAAACAACAAATGCATACAAATACATATGGACAAAAAATAGAAAAATCTTTGTTAGAAAATCTGAAAATGATAAGATCTTACAAATTCATTGTCTAGAAGATATAAAAAAACTAAAACAATAAAAATCAAAATAAAAAAATATACATTACACTATATAAACTATCACCCATTCAAAATGAACTCTTTGACATTATATTTTCACAATATTAGAAAAACTAAACAAACTAGAAATTATCTCAAAGTTATATAATGAACCATCAATAATATCGATAGGAGAAACATGGCTATATGAAGATCAGAAAGACTACTATGAATTAAAAAACTACAACAGCGTACAAAACTCAAGAAAAACGAAAGGAGGAGGTGTAAACATGTATATTAAGAAAAATAGAAAATAGAAAATAATAACTAACAAAACAATTAACTTTGTAGAATTAATTACAATATTTCTAACAGAGCTAAACATATACATAACATCAATCTATAAGCCACTAGAAATAACAAACTTAGAACTACTAAATGTTCTTGAAAACATTATACTAAACACAAAAAAAAACACACATTATTATGGGAGATATGAATATAAATCTAGCAGAAAACTTAAATAAAACCAACACATATAAAATGATAATAACAGAACAAGGATATCAATTAATGAATACGGCTGATAGTACAAGAACAAGCAAAAATAACAAAACATCAATAATAGACCATATAATAACAAATAAACCTGTACTAATGGAAAGATTTGAAATAAAATATGCCACATATGACCACCATGCAATAATGACCACATAGAACATCAAAGAGAAAAAAAAATGAATATAAAATAACAAAAAAATATAAAATAAATTACGTTAATATTAAAGAAACATTTGCTAAATATATTAAAAAACAAATTGAAACTTTTGATACATTAATTAAAATAATGACAAAACTAATAGAAAATAACACCAGAGAAGTAAAACTTAAATATAAACAAGGAAATGATTGGATTAAATTAATACCAAAATACTAAACGACATAAAGAAGAGAAATGATTTATATAAAAGATATAAATAAAATCAAACAAAAGCTATAATCAAACAAAACTTCATTACAATGAAAATTACGTTGATGAAAAGTTAAATGAAAAGAAAAAAATGTACTATCAGAATAGAATAGAACGTGTACAAGATAATCCAGAAAAAAAAATGAAATGAAATAAATCAAATTATAAAAAATAAGCAAAAATATATCAACAATCACCGACGAAAATGGAACAATACTCACAAATCCTGAAGACATAACCAATACAATTAATATATACTTTGCAAACATTGGGAAAAACCTTGCAAACAAAAAACCAAATAATTCCACATCACTCAAAACAATTTCATTACAAAAGAATATAGACTCAAACGTAACATTTAACCCAACGACAGACGTAGAAATTGAAAACATTATAAACAAACTTAAAGATGGAAAAGCACATAGATAAGATATGATAACAAAGAAGTTATTAAAATTGTAAAAAATGAGTTGATACCGCTACTAAGTTGATCAACAATACAATATTACAAGGTATATATCCAGAGTGTTTAAAACCAACAGTTATTATACCTATATTTAAAAAAGGAAACAAACATCTACCGGAAAACTATAGGCCTATTGCATTACTCTCTATTGTAGCGAAGATAGTCGATAAAATAATTTATGAACAAATATTAAAACATGTAGAATCACATAGTATTATAAACACTCGGCAATACGCAATCCAAAAGCAAACCGGTACAGGCTCTGCACTTACTGACATAATGCACAATGTCAACAATGCACTTGATCTAAGAAAAGAATGTCTTACAGTATTTATAGACATGCAGAAAGCGTTTAATGCTGTATGTAAACTAATTCAAAAACTAGAAAAAATGAGAATTCGAAAAAAAAAACTAAATCTAATTCAAATTTATTTAAAACAAAGAACCTTACAAACAAAAATTAAAAATACACTGAGTGCGGTAAAATATAGTGATTACGGTATACCACAAGGTGGTGTGCTTGCACCACTTCTATATATTTTATATATTAACGACATATTTGAGATAAAGCTAAACGAAAAACTATACATATACGCAGACGACACATCTCTAGTACATACAGAAATAAACAAAACTAAACTGCAACACGAAGTACACGAAGACTTAAATAAAATTAACGACTGGTATGATAACAACCTATTAACAATTAATAAACATAAAACAAATTTTATGTTAATATCACGAAAAAAAGAAATAACAACATCTTGCTATCTATAAATAACAAACAATTATGCGAAGTCTCACATACAAACTATCTTGGAATTACAATTACCAATAACTTAAAGTGGGACAAACACGTACAAAACCTTATAAGAAAAAACACAATAGCTATAGGAGTCCTATACAAACTGAGCAACCTAACTACACAAAAAACAAGAAACATTATCTATAATGCTATCTTTAGCTCACAAACTAATTACATGATGATCGTATGGTCACAAACCAACATAAAAACTATAGATAAGCTACAACGACAACAAAACAAAGCAATAAAAACACTATATCAAATGGGCAAACTAACACCAACAAATGAAATTCACAAAAAAACAAACCAACTTACAATAAAAAACAAAATCTCCCAACAATGTATTATCTTAATAAAAAAGATACAACTTGGTCTAACTATAACAGAACTAAAACTAACAACTAGAAAAAAAATTCATACACACAACACACGAAGAAAAGAACACATAAATATGGAAGTAAACCAAACAACATCAAAAAACCAAAGAATAACTGTCAAAAGCATTAAAACATTCAATAATATACCAGAAGAAATTAAAATTATACGCAACATAAATAATTTTAAAATGAAATTAAAAGATTATCTGAAACGAGACAATTTTGGATATAACTAAGTCGGCTTAGATCGACCTATTTTGACGTCAGGAGTCTGTCGTCAAACGTTGTACACGTATTTTCCGGATACCCTGTATATATATATATATATATGTATAAATAATTTAATGTAATTAAAATGTATTGAAAAAAATATAATGGAAATCCATTAGGATGTCTAGAAAAACTACAACTGCTTAACAAATGTAAGGCTTACAACACGCAACGTAGTGCCTATTTTGGCTAGTACTAACTAACTAAACAAGAGCTTCAGATAATCTTTTGGTTTCTAAACTTTATTATATAAAAACAAAACTAGTGAAGGAGTAACAACTAGAAGTGCATAATAGAACTTACCATCATAAGAAATAAAACTACTACTTAAACAGACAACAAATAGCAAACGTAAGTTTTTTTTTTATGTAAATTAGATTAATTGTTTATTCTGTTATGGCATTTTACTTCATTGTCTAGGTCTTGATCATAAATCTGTTAATTTTTTAGAATACGGTAGCATAATTTGGTCTTAACATTAACTATGTAACATTGAACGGATAGAAATAGCCCAAATTTTTTTTATTAGATTGTATTTATTTAAATGTATTAATTATATACATGACATTATGCAACTTTTAGAACTCTAAGAGAAAGAAGAATAATAATTGATTTTTAATTTATTTATAAATTAGTCAATAGTTATATTAATTCGGCATACTAGTCAGTAGACTAAATTTTAATTTTTGTCAAGAAAGATACACTCAATATTCTAAACTATTTTAAGTAAAGTTGCATCGCAACAATTATGGATTTTATAGTCTCTGTTTGCGAATGATGCGAGAATGCTGTTTAACATAATGTGTATTTTGATCTGTTTGTTTTGTCTCATCAAATGTTTAAATGTTGTTGTAACCATATTTATGTACATATTTTTCTTCAAGGCGTTTGCTGTCAATAACCTTACTTACTTATTTATTTAATAGTTTTTTTGACAATAGAAAAATTATAGTTAAAATTGATGTTTAATGACCCTAAAATCATAAATGTTTGTGTTTCTTAAAGTTCTGCTCTTTCACTAACTTTATTTTTAATTTACATTAACAAACTTTTTCAAACAACTAAAAGTCTTATTTATAATTTTGCAGATAATAGCATCCTTTATATTTCATACTTTTCAAAGATCATTTTGACAATTTTGGCAAATTTCCTAAAATTTGTAGGTTAGAATCTGTAGCATCTACAATCAAAAACTTCACATCAACATCTGAATGGAGTATTCTCAACATGGTTAATTTTAACTCTAAAAAAATTCTTACTGTTTTAAATTTTAAACTAATCATCGAATCCATATTTTTTGTTATTGGTCTTCTACTCACATGATTTTCTCTCGAATGACCATGTGGTTAACATTGCTTTAAAAGTATATATATAACTAGGATTTCCAAATACATGTAAACAGTTTTTTTATTTCTGTTTTTTCTTGTGCATATATAGAAAACTTATATTTGTCCTTATATTAAATATTGTTCTCAAGTACGAAGAGGAGCATTAGAAATTACACTATCTCTTCTAAATTCTTTTTAAAAACGATCTATTTGAATAAATTCGGACTCAAAATTGAGTAATGACTTAGACACTTTACAACCCGTAGTGTTGCAGATCTTTGCATTTTCTATAAATATTTCTATGAACATTGTTTAAACGAAATAAAAGACATATTGCCATCTAAACAAGTATTTACTCGAAGTACAACGCTTGCTAGGAATTTTAACAAAAATTCACTGACAGTTCAGAGATGTAGACCGAAAAAAAAGTACATATTGAGTTTCAAATCTAATATAAAATTTTAGTATTTATAGTTGAGGGCTATAAAAATAAAATCAATGAATTAAACATGTTCTAGTTTGCGTATTTTTTTTACAAAATTAATGATTTTTCTGTTACCATATTCTAACCTAAAGTAATTTGTAAATTTAAATTTAATAATTGATGTACCGTTTAGTATTGTATTTAAAACACAATGTTACTAAATAACAAAAGCAATCTGCAAATATTAAAGAGGGTTTGTGGCATTGGAGATTAAAAATACTTTTTTTAACATCATCAGAACAATTTGCTGTATTGAAAATTAAACATTATGAGTAATGCAAACCAAATCCGCTTTAAATTGTTGTGAAATTGAGTATAATTAATCAGATTATGATCATGAAAATTAAACAACAAATTTAAAAATGTATCAAGTTGGGTATTTAACAAGATCCAATAACTGTAATGTTATATAATATAAATTAATATCAAATATAAAGTTTATATACTATGAACCATGTGCGGCTTTGTTTTGATCATCCCAAAGCTGATTTATTTTATCGGCATAAAAATAAAGCAAGGTCTCAAATGTATATAAATTTATTTTTTAGTTTTAACAAAAATGTTTGATTTCATTAATCAAAAACGTAAAGTTAAATAACAGACTTAAATTGGTACTTATCGGTTATGAATTTAATTAAAACCTTTAATATCATCTTTATAATAGGTTTGACAAATTCAGATTTTAAATACAACCAATTTTTACAACATGTCATAAACATGAAAGAAAGTAATTATAGAAATTTGCATTTCTGAGAAAACTGGAATATTATTTATAACCACCGCGTCACGCCCTGTTTGAAACATGACATTTCCAAGAAGCAAAATATTAAATTTAAACCACTACCTATAGAAACAATAAAATACAAAATATATTATGACTATTAATCAAACTTTGAGGCAAATGCTAATTAAATTGTTGTTTTTTTCTTCTTTTTTTTATTCATTTTGTCTCGACTATTAAGATTCAGCTTTTGTATCCTTGAAGTGTAAACTTTGGAAAACTTTATATATTTTTTATGCAAAGAATTATTTGAAGCGCACTTGGGACCCTTCGACTCTTTTTTTCTTTTCTTTTGAAACAATTAAAAAGTGTCACGATTTATATCCAGTCGTAATTTAAATTCGTTTATAAAATAAATGTCATGGGATACTCCAAAAAAAAGTTACAATGCGCAACGGAAATTAAATATAAATTTATTATTCATTTTAAGATAATATAAGTCAACTACCCAACCTGAACCGTACATATTTACGATTATTAAAATTTATTAGAAATTAAGATAATAAATTTTTATATAATTTACTTTTATTTAAAATATTAATTAATACTTTTTGTTTTTGATAATAATATACTCAACTATTAACATATTAAGAACTTTTATCTTTTAATAATCTATATTAATAATAAAATTAAAATTAATTTATAGCTATTAAATGACATTGTAATTTTTTTTTAATTATATTATGAATTTATTTGTTTTACTCCAAGTTTGATAATAAACATTTTTTTTATATAATAAAATCTACAAAAATATACTGCAAATAATTAGTTGCAAGAAAATAAAAAAAAATGTTTTTGTGATTTTAAGTTGGTAGTGTAATTGATATTTATTTTAAGTTGGTAATCTGTAAATGAAATTAATAATTTTAATTTTGCAAGTAATTAAAACTACTCATTTTTAATGAAAAACATTTGGTGGTATTTTTTCTAAGAAGTAACGTTAATTGGCAGCAATTTTTTTTGAAGAAAGTTTGCACTTTTTTCATTCTCAAATAAATTAACAATTTAGGAATGATCAATTGCTAAAATTAAACAAAATGTATGCAAAATTTTTATGAATAATTTTAGAAAACATGCCAAAGTAGTAGAGTAGGTTAATTGCTGTATATAAATTTTTACTATTAATTTCAACATTTATACTTTATGAAAAATAAATAAAATTTTTTTGGAAGTTTTCTTAAAAACCAAATTAGAATGTCAAATTTAGACAACTTTTGTTTAACAGAAATACTTTAAATAGTAGTAAAAACAGCTACTTTGGAGTAATTCCTATTTCTAAATATAATTTGATAGACAATTTATTTTTGCATTTAGAAAAAATTAAACAATATTTGTTTAAAGTATTATAAGAGTATTAGTTACTCTTGCATCGAGAAGACTAAGCTTTCAAATCGTAAGAGTGGGAAGCGGTGGAACTGGGTCATACATGCAGAGCGTATCCCCCTTAAGTTGGGTGAACTTAAAGGTGGAGACATTCCACATAAATGGACAACTTGACCATATCCACCTACTAATGAACAAACGCCGTCACCAAGAGACCAATGCCATTAGAGTAGGTACCAGCAACCGCCGGTTGGGCTCCTACTCTCCCTCCGTACTCGTGTCGACATCAGAGCCCAAAAACTTGGGCTAGGGCAAAATCTGCACCTAGTTCGGGAGAATATGTGCCGTGAGAAGCCGTGAAGTCAAACAACATTATCTTTTCTTTTGTATATTGTAATCATATTATATTATTGATAAAACATATACAATTAGTGAACAGTTCTGTTGTGCTACATATTCCCTACATATAAACATCAAAACATTAAAAAAACATTACTATTAAAAATCACGTTAATATGTACAAACATAGTTTAAACTTCAGTCCAAGTTTAAATCAGTATTGAAAGATTGGTTCTTAGTAAGATTGTGATTAAACTAATTAATTATATTTTTTATATCAAATAATATCAATTGTCTGACAATAATCTTATTTTATTTAAATAAATAGTATATGAATGTATTCTATTAAAAGGTGATCTATTAAGAGCGATTTGTTTTATTTGCCAAATAAAACATTACTTTAATGTTGTCCATAGAACCGCTGGCATGAGTAAATCTATGTAGGATTTTTTCATATACTACAATGGATTTAATGTCAGCACGTTTAATTCTGGCTTAACTAATTGTGTAATGTTGCTGGGTTATTGGTTGCGTCTAACCTTTTAGGTGGTTTTTAATAACTGTATTTTGTCATTCATCTTAAAAATTAAATTACATAAAATTTTGAGTTTAAGTTTAAATTATTAAACAATAAACAATAAATATCGTCGTACATAGGTGCACAAACCACATTTAACATTAAATATTATACAAAATATTATACGCTTCTCTTACGTATAGATACTATGAATGTATAGAAATGAAATTTGTTTGAGGTTGCCTTAGGTTATTAGAATAAGGTTAAGTGAAATGTGTTGTAATTAAATTAACACACCCAAGTTAAAATTGAGTTATGTTACCTAATAGTAAGTAATAAGAGTTTTTTTAATGGGTATTATGATTTAAAATGATCTAATTAACTTCAAGCTAGAGTGTTGCATAAGTTTTAATTTGAACTCTAACCTTCGATATTTCACGCGGGGTCAAGATCGGATATCCGGCCGGGCGACTTTAATTATCTGCTCCGGTGAAGATTTGACTCGTGTCCAATCGATTTATTTAAATTTGGTGGCACGGCGGTTGTATGTGTGTGCCGCGTACTATCCGCGGGTGGTTGGTAGATGAGTTAGATGAGAAGAGCTCTTGACACTGCTCTATTATCCGATACTATTTCATGTAAACATTTTGGAACAATACAAAATGTTGAAGAGACAAGGGGGCATAAGTTATAATTAATTAGCTCGAGACCCTGGTATTATTATTACAAGATCATCATTTATTATTACAAACGGCGCGCGCTCCTCCATTACACAAACGACCCATTTAATCGACAAGTTTAAAACGAAGAGAAAGTTACATCATCAGACTTTGGAAATTGTCGAGTTCACTAAAGATACTAACTTCGGTTTAGTATATTAGAATATAATATATTCCACTTTTATTTTTTTACAATATTACTGCACAAACAAAATTTATTAAAAAAAAAAACGTTTACTTTTTTTTCTTCTATTAAATCCGGGAAATTTTTTAAATAAAATTAATTATGTTTGGAAGTTAATGTTAGGTAGAACAATCAAATTTCAGCAATATCTGATACGCTAATCTGTGACCACTAAAAAATACTTGTTATTGCTGGATTGAACTAATTATGTTAATAACATTTTCTGAAAACTGCAAACTATTTTTTTAGTTTCACCAGACTAATATGCAAATCTATTTACTTGTGAGGCGGTAAAAACACTGATAAAAGCTCAAACTTTACATTTTTTACCGGCAAACAACGTTGTGTGCTATTTTTGAAAAAAATCTAATGGTATTTTTTTAATTTTTTATTTAACTCTTAACATTTTATGCAAATATTATTATTAGTATACATTTGCTAGTTAGCTGGACATTAATTTACCAAAACCCTAAAACTGTCCAACTTTTTTTAATGCAAAATTTACATGATTGTGATTGACATAATAAAATCTAATATGATGCTTTAATAGTTTATTTTTAGCAAAACGATATTTCTTTTTGTAAATTTTTTTATTTTTTTTTATTAATTTTTGGATTTTGTAATTTACTAACTAAAACATCTCACAAAAGTTTTTTGTTCATTGTTTTTAACTGATGACTACAATGCCCTAATAATCTCTTTACGATCTTCCAAGTATACGCCCCAACATCAAACAATAATGAACAGTGCAAACATTCTATGAACAAATCAATGAAGTATTAAATCTGACCAAACAAAAAGATATAATAGTAATAATGAAAGACTTAAAAGTCAAAGTTGGAAAGAAAAGATAATCAATTTGATAAAAAAAATTTGGTTGGAAACAGAAACGAGAGAAGCAAAAACTAATACAATTTTTTACATATAATCAGGAATCACATAGACTACCTAATTATTAACAAAAAGTACAGGAACAGCTATCATCAATTAAAACATACCCGGAAGCAAATGTAGCGTCTAACCACTAATCTTTTTTTGTACAAATGAAAATAAAACTAAAAAGTACCAAACACCCACATATAAAAGATAAAATCAATATCAACAAATTAAGAGATTAAGAAACAAAACAAAAACTGGAAAATGTAATCAATAAAGTTATTTAAAGACTAACAACCGCAGAATCAGATGAAGAACAAACCATCATGGATAACATTAACAATAACTGAACAAATTTTAAAACTTAATAAAACTATGCAAAAAAAAAGAAGGAAACAAAACTTATGAATAAAAGAAGAAAACACAAAAGCAAAGAAAAATATCAAAAATGAGAAAAAAAAATTGTTTTAAAATACGCGCGCCAAATGAAAACTAGTATGACGAAATATGTAAGGAAATTAAAATATTACAAAATCAACACTATATTAAACCTAATCTACTATTGGATAAAAATGGAAACAATGTTTATGGGCATAACAAATAAACTGAAAATATAGAAAGACTACGTAGAATTGTTGAGGCTATGAGAGCAATAGTGGCCTAACTCACAAAAATTTCAAAATAGCAAAACTAATATTTTTGCAGTGAAATGTTAAACTTTTCTAAGATTAGACAACAATTAATTAAATTAATATAACTTATAAATATTTTGAAAATTGCAAACATTTTGTAGATAAAAAAATTTAAAAATAACTTGTAAAAAATACCATTTAGCCCTATTAGATATGCTAGTGGGTTAGGTTGCATTCTTAGCATTAATTATTTAATGATTAACGAGAAAAACAAATGACAAAAATACAGATTGTGAGACCTAACTACAAATAACGAAGGATAAAGTAGAACATACCATTAAATAAATGAAAACTAGTGAAACTATAAGACCAAATAAAGACTTCTTTTTTGTTTTTTTGTTTGTTTTTTTCTACGTTGTTTACTATCTGATTTGTTCATTTTGTGTCTGTTCGGGCAGCGTAAATTAGTATTAATCTCACAGCTGTCTTGTATACTTTTATCTTACTCTTAGTAGACATATAATTATTCTTTTATATAAATTTCTTTAGATAACTACTATTTTCAGTGTTTTTGTTGTCTGTTCTTTACAACTTCTAATATGTTTCTATCACAAGTAATATCATTTTGTTCATTTTTAATTTGCATCATTGTATGGTTTTACCAACTGCCATTTTTGTTTGTTTTTTTGTTGATATTGGGTTATTGTGCGTTTTTGCTGTGGCGGTGAGTGTGTGAAGTTACCTTTGCAGATCATCTTTGTTTTCGGTTATCAGAAACGCGTCATTGGCAAAGCATATGATCGCGATTTTGTCAAGTCCCATTCTGTAAACATTTTTGTTTTTTTACTTTGCATATTATTTTATCTATCATGTTAAAGCTTAGAGATAGTGAGTTTCCTTAACGTATTCTTTTTTTTATAGGTGTTTTTTGGGTTTTGTCTTTTGTCATTCTGATTATAGTCTTGTTGTTTGATTTTCTTAATTAGTTTTATACAAATGAAGTACCAACTAAAGTTCTCAAACTTATCAACGATCATAATATTTATATCATAGTAGATCAACTCATTAAAATCTACAAAACCGGCATACTACCTAAAGAATTACTAATATCAACGTTTGCAGCAATCCTCAAAAACCAAACGCAAAACAGAAACATCAGTATAATAAGTAAGATCTACTAAGGACAAGGCAGTATGAAAATTTAAAAAAAGGTGATATTGTCACCGTTTCTATTTTTGTTTGTTTGGTTTTATTATTGATAATTGTTAGATTTATGTATGAATATGTTTATAAATCAAATTAAAAATGCATTTTTGTGTATTAATTAGGATATGAGATATAAAAAAAGATTTTGTGGTTGTCTTGACAAAGTTTTTTTTATAAAAAGTAAAAAATATAAATTAAAAAAAAATACTTACTGCTTAGTATACATTAACATTATTTTATTTAATATTCTTCTTCTTCTTTAATCAGTCGTTTTCTATTCTTTGGATATAGGCTTTTATATTTGCTCTTAATGCTGGCAACTTACATTACAAGAGACTTACAGTTTTAAATAGACTCCAAACTACTGGAGACATTAAAGATATGTATGTAGTAATATGGTTCTACTAGTAAATATTTTTACTAAAACAATACAAACAAAAAAGGAAGATAATTAGTTGAAGAAAATTTGAGCTCTTTAAGACAGATTATATTTGAACAATTATTCATATAATATAAATACATGTAAGTTTGACGTTATTTTCTCTATACATAATAATTTAGTCTATTTTCACATTTCAAAACATGACTAAGAAATCTGAGAGAGTGGTATGGATGTAGTTCTACCCAACTTTTGAGTAGCGGTATCACGGTTCCAAATTGCAATTTTAATAGCCAACCTTTGCAACGGAGATAAAACGTGAAGAAGAATAAACAATTACTAAAATAATTATGTACTAACATTATGTTTGCCAATCACTGTGTTAAAACATTATAAATGAAGTTTTAATTACTTATTGCATATGTTACTTTAAATAGGCCATCTTGTTTAAAAGAACTGTAGAAAAACTTAAGGCTTTATAAAACAAATTTGAAAACTACATTTAAGAGAAAATAAGTTAAATAATTTGTTTGTTACTTATTTGTTAATAAAACAATTTAAAGAATATAATTAAAAATTAGTTTTAATAATTTGGTTATTTAATTAATTAATAAAATGTAAATGTTAACTTATTTTACGCCACTTGGTTTTACGTATAGTTTCATAAAATATGTTGTCTTTGTGAAATAAAAGATATTATTATTCATATCTTAATAATGTTTATTTTATGACTTGTAGTAAGCGTTTGTTTTGAGTTATAGTTTCCTATGTACAATTACTTACTAAACATATGCTTTTTACAATATTACAAATTTGAATATTGGTTGTGTATTTTTCATTGTTATACAATTTGTAATAGATTTATAGAAATCAACTTACTATTTTTATCAACAACATCTGTAAAAACAAAATAACATGATTGTCAAAAACTATTTAACGCTAACTTCTATATATGTAGCTTAAAAACTTAATTTAAAAGTAAGAATTTATTTGACATTTTTTCTGTTGTATATTAAACGTAAATTTATGTATGCATTAGTGGTCTCGGAAATGTTTCAATCAATAAATCAATTTAGTTTTAAAAATATAAGCCATAAGAAACAAAATTGTGTCATGGTTTTTAAAAATATACAATTTTAATATTCAATCGTAAAAAGTAAATACCAATTTTAGAAACACGTAAAGTAAATAAAAAAAAGATCATATATAAATGTAAATATATTTATTTACATTTATATTTTTTGCTATCAAAACAAACAAGGTAAAATTGAATAACATCTAGATTCAACCAATAAAAATATGTTCTAAACAATCTAAAATATTGTTTCTTGTTTATTCATAAAATAAATAAATATGTTGAATGTAAATATATTTATTATTTTTTGTAGTTAAATAAAATATAATAAAATCAATGTTTAGATTAAACAATTAAGCAAATCATTAAAAAAAAAATGATATACATATCACTGATCCATGAGAAAAATTGAATAACTCATCGCAATAAATGTTTAAACGCGTTGAATTAATTTTTATTAAATCTGCTTCCTTATATCTATATGAAGTTATAAATATCTATATATATTATTAAAACAAAGTTCCCGCAAGAAATAACTCATACAGTTAACATTCCCCTGAAAGCCGACACATCATCATTAGACTACAGTCTCAATACAAAACCCCATTTATTCTCAAACAAACGCCCCATAGGATCACTATCCAACATAAATTTAAGCAATCTCCCTTTAGATCTCCATCAGTCGTATTTTTTAGAATTCCAAATTATATACAATTCAATTCGCAAACGTAGCTTAACATCGATTACTGACGCAAAAAGTAATGGGCTTTTAGCTATACAAAAATCTAATATAAAAATTCATTCCTATACTATTTTTGTGCAGCGTTTTATCTAATCGTTAAAATGTTTCTTACATGATGCACAATTATAAATGTTTCCATGTTTTATTTTAGAAACCTATAAAATGTCTGGGAGCAGCTGACGTTACAGTTTATCGCTGTTTTGCCATTACACGAAATCTACATATAAAGTTGTTATGTTTAAAGTTAAGAACATTTGTGGTCCCGTATACAAAAGAAAACATGTAATGTTACTTCCTCATTTAGTTTGAAGGAATTTATCATTTTAAATCTACGTAACCTCTTAAAACTTTTAATATCTGTGACTAAGTTTCTTCCGCATGCTATTACTTAATGAACACTTACCTGTAACAAACAACAAAAAATAAAATAAAGATTTATAAATTAGTTGCAAAAGTTTAGAACTTCTACTATACAATTAATAATTCTCATTGGCGTGCATCTAATATTTATTAAATTAATATCCTCTTTCCTTTATACGCTGCTGAGTTAGGACAAAAGTTTGCTCAACTCCTACTTCTATATTTGTTTGTTGTAGTTTTAATAAAGCTTCGTATTATTATTGCTTTTAATTTGCGACAGTTATAAGTGGCAGACGCGCGCCCTTCCGCCAGGCGCGATTATTAATAATAAATGCAGCAGTAATTTATAATTCCTACGTGCGACGAT
Source organism: Tachinus rufipes (assembly GCA_963932245.1). Lineage (NCBI taxonomy): Eukaryota > Metazoa > Arthropoda > Insecta > Coleoptera > Staphylinidae > Tachinus > Tachinus rufipes. The sequence continues at coordinate 74,261,919 of OZ010743.1, forward strand.
AAATATTGTAAAAGTTCTCTAACGATTGCGAAAAGTTTACTGTTTAAAACGGGTGGGCCGGAAGTTTGAGACCAAGAATTATGGACGGGGGATGCGCCGGATGGTTACGTAATTTGGTTTGTGTATTTATACAAATGAAAATGTCATTTTATTACATTATTAAATGATGTAGAGGCGCAATATAAGTTGAAGCGCTTCACTCGTAATATGTGTCAATTTATATATTTCCTATTTGATAAGATTCATAATTTTCGAATGCCGGAAATTTGATTTTTTTATGAATGCCTAGAATTCTTATTAAGAACATAATTCAAATATTGATAACGCCTATTTCTGCCATTTCTACAGCTTTTTCGTCAAAATTTAGTGCATTCTCAACGTTCTAAATGTATGTTGATATAATTTAACACTTAACTTTCTATTGAATTGTAGAAATAAATAATATACGATTATTACTGAAACTTGTTATAAAACAAAGTTTAAGTTTAAGTTAATTGTGTTTAAAAAAAATTATTACATTTGTCAAAACGACACTTGTATGATACTACATAAAAATAACAATTTCAGTAATAAATAATTACAAAGCAGTATGACAATTACAATACAGTTACATATATAACCAAACATACAGTTTTTACTAACCAATAAAAACTCATTTCAGCTAAAATAAGTTTTTGTAAGAAAAATTTCTAACATGGCTTAGTAACAAGTTGAATCTTTTTTTTTTCAATTTATTTTATTTTATTGTGGACATTTTTTTAAACTTTTTTTTAAATAGATCACCCTGAAATTTTTTTATTTTTTATTTTAAGAATAATTTCAGTGTTTGTTGTAAAAATAACTTTTTTATAAAATGCATCATTTTTGAATTATAAGCATCCTCTTAAACTTTAAAATTAGAAAATTTTTCCACAAACATACACATTTATTTTAACGAATAAAAAAAATCAATAACTTTAAAAACAAATAACAAAACAATTATTAAATCATTAAAAAAATAAAAACATAAAGGGCGTTCTCTTAAAAAAAAAAAAAAAATCTAAATTTTTATAATAAAGTAAACACCGAAATATTTTTACATTTTTTAATTCTTTAGTGAGTATAGAAAATTGAACATCACTTATTCAGTTTTACTTATTATTTCTATATTATTCTTATTCATATTATATAATATAATTAACACTTTTAAAGTTACATTATTGCAATAAAAAGTATTAGGGTGGGTATGACTTATTTATTAAATATATACATAATTTTTTAAAATAAAATAAATAATTTTTTTGATTATATTTAGTCTTGTTCATAAACTGCAGCAAACATATTGATATCTTTTGATCAACCCGTAACTAATTTTTTTTTATATATTAACAGCAAATGTAGTTGCATGCTATGGATTTTTTTTTTAAATTTATTAATCTCAACATTGTTTTTACCTAAAATAATCTTTACTATTTTCAGAATTCTGTACATACACTTATAATTCTAAATTGTTTTTCTACTGGTAATAAGCAAGAAAAAATCTTATTTATTTATTATCACAGTTTTGAAATGGTAATTTGTAAAACCAATTAAGTTTAAATAAAAAAAAATAAGGTGTTGTTAACAGTGATTTTTATTAGCATTGTTTATGAGAATAAATGTACATAATGTTACATAGGTACAGGTAGTTGAGAATCTGTTAGTGTAGATCTAGTAGGTCTTTTGGGGCGTAAAAAAGTACATTGACAAGAGGTTATTTGAGGTATTTCACACATATGCCAAAGAGGATCTTGAAAGTGTGTAAAGCAAAGTACATTGGCATTGGGGTTATGGAGGTACTTGACAGTTGTAGCATGCCAGCTACGCTGCCAGAGTTGGAGTTGTACTAGTCTGTTATTTATATTCTGGCATGAGGCCTATGTTAACACCGTATTTGGCATTTAGATCTTAAAAGTAACAGCCGATAAAAGCATGCTTTGTGCACTAGGATTTGAACTCTTGGGGTTTTACAATAACTGCAAAATATTGTCAAGTATACACTGGCCGGTTAGGCCTTGAGAAAGTATGCTAGCACATTACATAGTAAGGAGTAGTTATAAACACACTGGATATAGAATATGTTTTGGGGATGTGTTAATTAGGTGATTGGTAATATACTACACATGTATTCATATAATTATAGGAATAATGGCATTACGACCAGTTGGTACTACTATGAGAGAAAAATTATGTATTTGTTATAATAATAATAATAATAATATTAATAATATGTTTATTTTCCTAAACAGGTTACAACCTAATTACAAGGAAAAAAAATTAGAAAAGAAAAACATTTTCACTAGTACAAATTAATTCAAAAACCAATAGCAACTTTAAAGTAAAAACAGTAAAAACAGTAAAAATACTACAAGATAACAATAAAATAGTCAATATAAAAAATAATAATTCTGATCTATAATACATTTAAAAACAAACTACAAATTAAAGCAAGCAGAAATTTAATTCTTTTAAAAATTTGCTTCTGTCATTGTCAAATATGTCTACACCATATTGCACTTCATGATACTTTCTTTTCTTTCTTTCTACTTTCCTATCATTGAAAGTAATGGGGAATTTAATTGAAAGTTTATGCGTGGGGTGGCATATTGGAAAGATTGATTGCTGCGGTAAGCTAACCTGTTAACTGCAAAATCAATCATTTGTAAAAACTGTCTATTGTCTACGTGATTATGAATGATCTTATACAAATCATTAATAAATAAAAATCTGTGCTTATTGTAGATCGATATCATAGCAAACTCTTCCAATAATTGCACATATCTCTTCGGATTTAATTTGTATTTTCTAAAATATAAGTATTTCAGAAATCTTTTCTGCACTTTTTCCAGAGCATTCATGTGACGTGCGTAACTAGGTGACCAAACACAAGCACAATAGTTTAGTTTGCTTAAGATATAAGCCTGAAATAGTTTTATGGCGGAAGTGACATTAATAAACTCACATGTATTACGGATAATAAAAGTAGTTTATAACATTCGTTGACAACTTTTTCAACATGTTCATTAAAAGACAGTTTAGAATTAAAAAGAACACCCAAATCCTTAACAGTATCACTCTTGTGTATGTTTTCCAAACCAAGTGAGTAGTTATACAAAGTTTTATTGACGGATCTACTATACAAGATGATATGACATTTGGCAACATTTATTGCAAGATCTTTTGCTGTAGTTTTTTGCAGTCATTAACAGACTTAATAACATTTTATAGTTTGACATTGTTAGCATACACAAGAAAATTACAGTCTAAAACACTTGCCACTTTATTAATATATATTATAAATAGAAGTGGTCTCAAGTTGGAACCTTGAGGCACCCCAGTTGTAGCAGAAAATGTCTCAGACACACAACCTCGATAGCACACAAATAACTCTCTGTTACTTAGTAAAGAATAAATTATATCTATAACATTAGAAGCAATGTCATAATGGTTTAAATAAACCATAAGCTTGTCAAATGGAACATCATCAAATGCCTTGTTAATATCCGTATAAATTACATCCACTTGACTACCAAGATCTAATGCATCTGAAATGTATTGAGTTACACACATAAGGTTAGTTTGGGTGCTTCTTTTATGTATAAAGCCATGTTGATTAATTGACAACTTTTGATCAACACAACAATGAATATAATTAGATAGAATGCTTTCAAAAATTTTAGAAAAGTTAGCAATTAATGATATCGGTCTATAGTTTGCAAAATTAGACCTGTCTCCAGAATTAAATATAAGGCAGACCCGAGTTAGTATCCAACAGTTAGGAAAAACACCAAAAGACAACATTAAATTGTAAATATGTATGTACACAGCACAGTATTTAATGATACAACTGGTCATTTGATCATAAAAAAGTACGCGGGAACGATAGCAAACCGTAACAATAGTGTGGTAGCAAGACGACAAAATGATCCAAATTGGCACGACTGGAACAGAGTGAGGCAAGAGAAACGACAAGAACGCAAGACAAATCAAGGAAACTTGGTAACTTTTGCACAGTACAATAATGCGGTTGAATGATTTGACAGCAAAAATTAATTAATATACGACCTTAAAGCACGGTGTGGTAGTTGGGAGGTTCAGTTATATAAAAAAATAAAAATAAACTAGGCGTAGTAGTATAAACTTTAGAGCTGTAATGTGGCAAGTAGTAGAAGCATTGTTGCAAGCATTTGTTTAAGAGATTTTAAACTATTTTTAATTGCATAAGATAATTTTAAATTGGGCAAAGATTTTATATTTGGTAAACTTGGTTTTAAAATGTTTTTTGTTTTTAATTTTTTTTTTGCAATTATGAAAAAATGATAAGAAAAGCAGTATTTGCGACTAATTACTGTACGTATTATTTTCGATTCTTAAGCACTTAACCAGGTTGTAACGCTTTTCGGGTTATTGCCCTGCTGCCAATGAAAGAATTTTTGGGATCGGGTGAAGAATTAGGCAAAAAACCGTAGTGTTTGATTTAAATTAAAAGTAAAAAATCTGTTAATTAACAAGTCCTAAATAATGGTTTACACGTTTGTGTTGACATTTGCAATTGAAGACAACAATGGCCCGTTTACTATATATTTTTTGGCGTTATGCTTATGCTTACTAAACAGAAAATTGTTTGACATATGTTACACTTACTAAATAAATAAAAGAAAAAAACTAAACGTGTTGAAATAAATATTTTATAAGTGAACTTAACAAATATTACAAAAAGTGATAAATAAAAGTTAAACCACATTTATACACTGAACGTTACAAAAAGCCTATTGTGAAGTCACTGTCAATTTTAAGCAAATTATTGTTGTAAAAAATGTTTTGGTATTTTTTTAAATTTTTAATGTGTTTTTTTTGGTTAATGAAAGCAACTGAATGTTGCTTTTGCAATGTAAATAATTGGAATGTTGTTTTAACAAACTTTAACATCTACTTTAAAATGTCAAAAACATTAATATGACAAAAAAATATCAATAAAATAACATGTCACAAATGAGGCGGTGAAAAGTAAAGTGGTGTAAGTAACATTTTTAACTTTTTTAAACAAGGTTTTATTCTCATTTTCACAACAACAAAAATTATCCAAACCATCAGAAAAAGAAATTAGCTTATATGAGTTATATAAGCCAATTCTAGTTTAAAAACTATTCCTTTTATTACTCTAGCAATTCTAAATTTTTGAGAAAATTCAATAAACATCTGTTTTGTCAGACTCGAGCATATTTGGTATATATGTAGTAACATAAACTCCAGCAAGTTTGTTATTTTTTCATTTTTGAGAAAACGCAATTCATGCTAAAAAGTACTTGAATAGAGTTATTTTTCTATTATGTTCCAAACATGTATGATGCAAGTCGGCATTTTTGAAGGCTACTTAATTTAGTTGATACCAACGGCATTAAAGTATTCATCGACATCTTTTTTATTAGTTTTAAAATGTGTTATTTAGGAGTTACTTAATATGTCATGACAACATAAATAACTTTAGAATTTTAACGGGTAAAACCACACTTGGTAAAACTATCACATTAGAACCTAGATTTAATGTCAAAGTTTTAGTCTTACATCTCTGAAGTGTTAGTGAATTTTTGTTAGAATTTGTTTGAACAAATGGATTTGTTTATAGAAAATGCAAAGATCTGCAATCGCCGGTGTTGTAAAGTATTTAGTCAGTATTGGATTGGCATGATTTAAATAACTTGTTTTAGAATAGAGTTTATAAAAGATAGTGTAGATTTTAATGCTTCTTCTTATACTTAAGAACATTATTTAATACAAGGACAAATATAAGTTTTGTATATATGCAAAAGATAAACAGAAGTAAAAAACTTCTTACATCTATTAAGAAATCCTAGTTTTCTACATACATTTGAAGTCAATAACATGATTGTTTCAGAAAAGATTTGTTAGATTGTAACCCCTAAAAGACAAATTAAAAAAATTTTGGATATTTATTGTATTCGTTGTTTAATATTGGGTACTGATAATACCTTAGCAATGTGAAGTTGCCTACAATCATGCATTAGTAGAAAATTAATGCCAATGAGTAGTGCAATAGATACCACATGATTGTGAATAACATGTTCACTACACTAGTAAATGTTTATGCGCGAATAAAAGATTCTTTTATTTTAACGGCAGTATTGTCAGAGTAAACAAAATTATTTATTTTGGGCGCTTGTGCATCTTTGGAGACCTCTTTCAGACCGTCAACTAAAAGATCTAATTTTGAAATAGTAAATACATTTTGCGGTCACATGCAAATTTTCAAGAATTTGTACAGCACAACGTTCCGATCGGCCATCTTAAATTAACGCAAAACCTCTGCAAAACGTTATATGAACAAAATTACAAAAAACTAACTACAACAAAATAATTTGTTACAATAGTGAGACCACAGCCATTTCGATTATTAAAAATATTTTAATTTAATAAAAATTTAACGGTAACAAAAAATTGACAAAAATATATTTGCAAACGATTTGTTTAAAAAATTTATAATGTAGTTTATTTGAATGTGGTCACTTATGTCTTTACAAATTTATTGTGTACTTGTTATAATACTAAGTTTTACAATAATGCTTTGCTGTTTATTTACATTTTGTTTATTTGCACATTTTAAAAATATATGACGGCTAAGCTATTTTTCTGTCTTGCACAGTTTATTGAAGCAAACTTAAATTTTATATTTTTTGTCTTTTTTTAGTGTTTTTTAACGAATGAAGGTTACGATTGCAAATCTTTTTCTATCTTCAGCTACTTTTATAAAGATTCTACAGTTCTGGCCTTTTTATTGCCGTATGTTTTTTAGCTATGATAATTTTTGAAGTACGTTGTATTTGTGGTGTTATTGGTCTATAGGGTTTTAAAGATTCTTTAATTCGCTTACATTCCAAATGTTTTTAATCAATTGATAGCTAATGTAAACGTCTAAGATTCTGCTCTATACAATAGAACCAACCAACCACTCTACTTACTAAGGTTTAATTAAGTTAAGGTGGTAGTCGCAGAGCAGTCCTTTAGATTTATAAACCTATCTCTTGCTTTTTTGGTTTGACATATTATTTTATAGTCTGTATTACGTTTATTGTTGATTCAGGATCTAAGATATTTTTGTTGTCAACTTGTTCTAATATTACTCCATTAGATGTAATAGGTATTTATAAATTCTGAGATTTAGATATTTTTATTATTTTTGTTTTGGTGGCGTTTATTTTTATATTAAATGTTTCAATTGTGTTTTTATAAGAGCAATTGTAATGTAAATACTGCTTATTTTGTACTAATGGTAAATTCTGTTATGGATAACTTTTAGAAATACTTTGAGGACTTGGTTTGTTAGACTTATTAATTTATAAATTTTTGCATTTTTTAGGATTTTTCTTTTTGGGATTGGACCCATTCCTGTTAGAAGACTACTGTGTTGTAGATTCTATTAAAAATCAAAACTTGTCCTTGTTTTTTTATTCGATAATTTTAAGAATTTTTGGATATATATTTTTAGGTACAGGATTTGTTGTATTTGAGTAGCTTACTTGCATGTTCAAGTAGAATAACTGTGTTATATATTTTGTCTATGTTGTAATTTTCTTATTGGAGCTTGTTATAAGGGGATTTATAATATTTTAAGATTATAAACTTGTCCACAGTATTCTCTTCTAGCAACAATAACACTTAAGTTAAAAAACTACATCTGCCTATTATAAGTAAAAAAATTAAATTCTTATACCGAGCAGCACCAGGTTACAACTTACACGTATTATTTAGAAAGTTTTGAATGCTTGTCATCTTTTTTTATCAGTATTTTTGCTTTAATAAACAGCTTTATTTTTGTAATCGTTAAGATTTGATTAATAAAATATTTACTTTTTCTCTCCGAACATGATACATGATAGTACATAATTGTTTTGGTAATAATTACTCAAATGCATAATTTTTAAATTAAAATACTGAGAGTTTATAAATGAATGGGATTATGTAATCACTTTAAATGTGCCGCTTTTTTTAAATTGTTCACTATATTATTTGTTTTGACAAATCAACTTTGACAGATGTCAAGCAAACATATGAAAACATATGTAATATAGTGGACAATTTTAAAAAGGCGGCATATTTAAAGTGATTACATAATCCCATTCATTTATAAACTTCCTGTACAATAAAAGTTTATTACTAACGAAGGTAAAGTGATATATTCCAGCTAAGGTCTAAAGTTGATAAACAAAGCACAAAAAGTCAAATTTAACTATAACGTAAGACTAGAATAAAACATTCTATTAAGGTGTGTAACACATGCGTTTATACTGCGTAGAAAAGTTATTGAATGTGTATATGCACTACTATATTTACAATCTACTTTAATAACGGTAAATTTAAATTTAAAATTTTTATGTTTGTTTCTTTTGTGAAATATGCTTGTTAAACGGTAAATATGTGTTTTATGACTATAACATTTTTTCATTTAAATAACATATCCAATAGATTAGTTTGAAAGTAGAAATACTAATAAAAACATTAACGTGTGCTAATTGTTTATTGCAGATGTTTTAATAACTGCTTCATTATAGCTAAAAGAAAATAATTAAAAATCCACAACTTTGATTAAATAAATATACAAAATGTTAAAGATAAAATGGATCTGTGTATAAAAATATCAGTACTAGAGAGGATGGCGTTATTTAAATAAGACGCTATACATGACTTTGTTATCAATTATCAATTTTTTAAATCAATTTTGAATTAGTTTTTACTTGTTATTTACTACAGCAATTAATACGATTATAATATTTTACTTTTAACGTAAATTAAATTCAAATTATTAGTTAGAATACAGTATAATTAGTTATTTGATTAGATAGGAAATAATTTATAACACCACATACATTTTAAAATAAACATTCATGAACGACTACAATTATTCTCTATTGATATGCAGGATTGATGATCATTAATAGAGAAATAAGTATAGTCATTGTGAGTAATTATTTTTAAGTGTATGATGTGTTATGAATTATTTAATTTTTAATTAACTTGACAAATTTAGCTACATGTAAAGGTAGAACAATTGATTACTTGTACACAGATACATTTTAGCTAGTTTTATTTCATTTATTTTATCTTATCAAAGTTTTTTTTTGTTTTTAGCCCTAAGATATTAAAATGTCAGCATTAAATATTTTGCACAAGCTAGTGTATTTATTCATTTAATTCTACTTCCAAACTTAGTAAAATTTATGCGATATTTATAATTTATGAATAATATTTTATACCTTATGTTTTTATTATTTTTTGCTATATTCCATATATTGAATTATTTCTTTTTTAATTTTTTAATATTTTTTTCATTCATTTACAAAAATATGTACTTTTAACAAATAATATCACACCATATTTCCGCGACTTTAGTAACGTCTTTGTAAACTAAAACTTAAAAAAAAAACATCTGTTTGTGAGGAACACCAAAAAGTTAAGGCATTAGAACTAGCAAAACAGTTATCAACAAAATTGAAGAACGTATAGATACAAGTACAAGGCAGATTTCTCTAACACTAAAGGTATATCACCAAACAGTTTGAAGAAATTTAAAAGAACAGCTATAGTATCTCACATTCAGAGCGTACAAGCACTGTTACCATGAGAGTTTTTGAAAAAAGTTTTTTTGCGTCAATGGTTTCTAAAAATTATTGTAAAAATATCTCAGTTTCTGGCACAATTGCTTTTTACTGATAAAGCTCTTTTTTTAAGGCAGTTATTACTATTTCTAATAATAATATCTATACGTCAAAAACAACCCACACGCGATATTAAAAACACGTTATCACCATCGATTTTTGCTAAACGAGTGGATAAGAATTATGAGTGATTTTTTAATTATGCTGCACTTTTTACCGAAATGCCATACTGCTATTTTTTGGAAGAGGAGCTGTCAATACTGCTAGAAAATGTGCCATTTAGATCCGAAATCAAATGTGGTTTCGGTATAACAGTGCACATTTTAGCCAAACTATTTTATTTAAAAACACTCCTTATACAAAATATGTTTAACACAATACTGACATTATGCATTACAGCATATTATTATAAAACCAAAATCAAATAAACTCTGATTTTTTTATGGAATAGTAGCATTTTTCTGGTCGGTTTAAAAAGTACCTAGTTTTTAAAAATTAAAAATTAACAATAATAATAATAATAATAATAATAATAATAATTGTCTTAATTTTTGTAATTTTACAAAAAGAGGCAAAGTTTATCATAATGATGGTCTTCCACTTAACCTAGTTTCAACATTTAATTTAAAACTTATAAATAAAAATTAACAAACGGGTATTTTCTGGTTTTCTGATGGCTGGCTATCATCTTCTATTTTCCAGTTTTTTTATTGTATTTCATCAATAGTTGTAGTAACCCTTTACTTTACTAAAATATTTTTGTACAAACGGTTGTCTATGAGACATTTTTTTTTAAACTACCAACTTAACTCAATACCTAGCTTAATACTTAATAAATTAAAGAAATTTTTTTTGTAAAATGCAATAACATTTTTATCTTTTTGTCTATCTACAAAACAAATCAATTTGTTTATGAAACTTAAAGCTTTTTGTGATAATGTGGCATACTTGTTATAAAAACATCAGTTAAATTAATATGTTATCTATAACTTTGATACTATTACGTATTTTATATCTCAATCTTTTTTTTTTAATTTTCAGGTAAGCATCATATTTATTGGTTCAGAAGTAATCATAAAATGTTATCGTAAGTTTTATATTTTTTATAACAAATTAAAATAAGATCTATTCAACAATATAAATGTTTAACAATTAATAAGATTATTATCTATATATAATTGCCAATTAAATATGGCTCAAGACTATTGTGTAATTATATACAAGGTCATTATGTAACCATTTAATGTACGATTGCGCCACTCTAGTGAAATAGTGAATTCACATTAAGTGTGCAGCTGAAGTTGAACTGTCAAAACAAAGTAAATAGTTTGGTGAACACTTTAAGGCGGCATTTTAAAGTGATTACATAATCCCAGACATTTATAGAGACCCTATATAATCTACTACACTTATACAGTAATTACAATTACGCATTTTATTTTAAATATTGGGGATGTTGCAAAACAAAGCATTTTGCATCATCATTTATAAATAACTTAAAATAATTCAAAAGTTATATTTATTGTATTTATAAAGAATTAAATAAATTAAAGGTTTTTTAGACTAAATTTAATTGTAGAATTAAATCTAAAGTATTCATTTTGAACAGAAGCGGGCTTCGGTTGGAACAGCGTTATTAAATAATAGTTATACAGGGTCATTGTAAAAGTTTGTGATTATGTTACCATCTAATGTACATTTGTGTCACTCTAGTGAAATAGTAAATTTATTTTTGGTGTGCGTAGATACATTTGAAGTTGAACTGTCAAAACAAAGTAAATAGTTTGTTGCACAATTTTAAAAAGACGGCATATTTAAAATGATTACATAATCCCAGACATTTATAAAGACCTTGTACTACAAATACTAACAGCATGTGGATATACTACGGAAACTGCTAAGTTATATGCTTTTTGCACATTATGCATAATATTGACACGTAATGTACCTGATAAAAAACTGGTACTTAGGTAACATGAAAATCCTTAGAAATACCAAACTTGGCCAATACATTGAAACATGCAAAACAGAAATTTCTAAAGCTACTTTAATATTTTTTAGTATAAGTTTTAGTTTACTTAAGTCTACTTCGTAAAATATTATGTACAAGATTCAATTATGTTTTGTGAAATCAAGTGTGATTTTTTGCTAAACTATTTAAATGAATTACATGTAAGTAGAGTAATAATAAGTCTGTTCCAACCTACGATTTGAACAGTTTGCAATCCGTCCAAATTGTAGGTTGGAAAAGACCTATTAAACATTATTTAAAAGTAATAAAAAAAATTTAATAGTATTTTTAAATCAAACTTTTTTTTACATTTATAAATTTATTATTAACTATACTGATAATTTTGTACAGATAAATATGTTTATGTTACATGTTTATTTGTACATAGTTTAATACTCTTTATTATAAAACAAGTTTACTTTATGGTATTTATTAATTTAATGTTTTTTGTACTGACTCAGTAGTACTGTTAAATAAAATTATTCAAACATTTGATAACTTTATTTTTTTAAATTTTGTATAACCCATCATACACAAAACCCATTATTTTACTTCCGTTGGTAAATATGTAATTTTGTAAATATACATTCTGTATTTGCTGTGAATAATTATATTGCAATTAACTTAATTGTTACAATATGGATAATGAGTGTAATGACTATTGCACATATGTATTATTTATTGATCGAATAATACTTATTAGGCTAGGGAACAAAAGGAAGACAATTTGTATCAATTAATCTCTAGATATTTACCTCTTGCTTTATAGTTTTAACAAATCAAGAATTATAAAACAACGGGTAATTGCACTACAATTTCATTTCAATTTCATTTACAACAGGCGCCAATTATTTCCATGAATAATATATGCAGTGACCTTCGCCCGACAAATAATTAATGAAAACAACAAGAACGAAAATATAAAAAAGTAGTTCATTTTCAATGTGTAATTTAATTGTTTCTTTTTCTGTTCTACGGTAAACCACTTATCAGATAATTACTGATTTTTATTTCTGCGCGAATTTGCAGCTGTAAAATTTATTGTTAAACGTGTTCTTTCTACAACTATTTATTATTCATTATCAGTCTGTTGGCATATTCATACTGTACACTCTAATATTTAAAACAGAAAAGAATTTTAAATTTTGATTAAAATTTGTTAATTAATTAATAATATAGAATAATTTTTGACTTTTTTTTAACAACAAGCATTTTTTACCGTTATGATCAATATAAGCCATAAATTTATTTATTTTAATAGTTTAACAATTTTATGTAGTCATAATTGTCATAAATGATTTTTTAAATTTTAATTTTAAAACATAATAAAATTATTTTTTTATGAGAAAAATGTCAGATACAGAATGACGTTGACAGCCCAAATAAAATTGGAGTGACTCTGAAATTGCTTGTTAGTATAAAAAAAAGCAATTACGCCATATACATATAAATAAAAATGAGTAGGGGGTAATGTAATTGTTTGAGTTGGATCAATCTGAAAGCAGTTAGCGCGTGTGTGTGATAACTTGTAATGAGGCCCTTCGCACTCGAGCTCTCCTCGCACACTTTAAGTCTCTACGTAATTAATTCTTTCAATTTCAAATTTCAATTAGCGCGCTGTTAGAGGCCCGTTAGCGAGGCTCCACTTTAAAATAATGAAAGTGGTGGTAATAAAAGAGCTGTGATGTGCTAGCAACAGAAAGGGGAAAAAAATTTACGCACTGTAATATTCATTTGCAGTGTGCATTTTCAGGTCTGTTTTAAGTATGTTAATGGTTGATGCTGCGAGAGTGCATTTCATAGTAAATAGTAACCTTAATTGTGCGTGTGGTTTATTGGGTCGTCTATCGATCGATGTTACAAATTTATAAGCAACGCAGTAGTTGTTGTTATTGTAAATGCTTTTGTAAAGTACATTAGTTGGAAGGAGTTGTTTGCATAATTGAAATGTAATTCTATAATTCTGCTATAACTTTATTGAAAAAACTTATATGTTTACTCAAATAACTATTATTATAAAGTATTGTTAAATAAAATGTCTCCTATTGTTAAAAGAATTTTGTTAAAAAAATCATATACATAAAAAAATACTATTACGGAAAGCTCAATTTTTTTCGAAATATTTTTAAATTGATTTATTCTAAGAATACATATTTTTGATATTACTATATTTTTTTTTTCTAGAACTGGTGTGTAATTTAATTGAAATTTTTTTTAAACACAAGTGCTTATACAGGGTGTACTGCTAAATAATTTTGTTATTTTTTAACCAATTTATATGGTTTAAAAACTATTTTAGATGGTTTTTTTGAGTATTTTAAAGGCAGGTACACATATGTATGTTTTTGTTTTTAGTATAGTTGCTATTTTATTAAATAGCAACATATACTCTTTAATTATTTTTTTTTTAATCTTTATAACAAAATTTTCTAATAAATTTCAAAAACGTATTTTTTTAAGTTACCATATTTTGCATAATAACGTAAAAACACTCAAAAAAATAAACGTTAGTTAGTTTCAATGCCAACTATTCAATTACGATTATTTTAAATAAAAAACAAATATTATGTTTTTTAAAATTATCAAAAAAAAAATGTTGTTATAAAAGTATATTATTATTTTTCATGATTGTATTAAGAATATCATAAAATAAAAATGATTGTTGCTATTTAAAAAAATTAAGTTGGTTGTCATAGCAACTATACTACAAATAAAAACATATATGTGTGTACCTGAATCGATAATACTTAAAAAACCATTTAATGTTTTTTCAATTAAATTAATTTGTTAAAAAATAAAATATATTTATATTTTTTAATAACATATTAAGGGAAAATAAGGTTTGTTTAGTACTACGATTATCTCTATTTTAGCAATTATTTTTTGAATAATCAATTTTACAACGTTGCAACATTGCAAATAATAATGGATCTATGACTTTAATAACGAAAATGTGTGACTTTGTTACAGTTACGCTTGCAAAAATTAAAATTTGATCTATAAATTGAGTCAAATAATTTATATAACAAATTTTATTTTTAATATTTTTTATGTATTTTTATACAAACTAGTTTTGATGAATAATCATCAATATCAATGTATAATTATAAAATAATTTATAATATGATTGATATTTTAAAAATTTGTTTTTTCTGCCGTTCAGATTTCCTGTTTTTAATTCAAAATTGTTCTATCCCGCTAACTCAGATTTATTTATTGCCAAATCTTATCGTTTTAAACTTTTTAAGGTTAGAAACTTGTCAAATATTATATAATATTAAATATTTACATTAAATTTTGAAGTTTTGTAATTTTTATTTAAAATTGCTATTAGTAAAGAAGAAATTTCTAAATGGAAGTTTTTTTTTTTAATTTTGCTCTACGGTAGGGTACGATGTCATTTCTGATTAAAACTTTCATGAAGTTTGAAATAGGTTTCTTAAAAGCATGTGCTTTATCAGAATCATTTTCAATTCATTCAATTTTTGTTTCTAATGAACTAAACTAAATAAGATAAATAACACTAAAATGGTAAAAGGTATAATATATTGTTTGATTTATAAATCAAATTTATGGTTAGTATTACAAATAACACTGAAGTTGTAAAATACTCTGATGACAAAACAATACAACAAATAAAAATTAAAACAAATTGACGACAGTAGACTTGTAGGCATAGTGAATGTTGGTAAGTAAAATTCATCCAGGTTATTTTAATCTTTTTTTTGGGTTTTTGTTTCACTTTTGGATTGGTATTTAGAAGCTCCCAACGTCAAAGTGGCATCTTCTCATTTTGAGAGTTTGAGACTTATTTTTTGCAGATTTTCAAACTCCATCAGATAGTATTTGTTGTGAAACTGTCACATCAATGCCATCCATTAGATTGACTTGTCTCTTTTTGAGATCTTGTCATATTGCTAGAGAACTGAGCCGTGGCCGTTGATTGTCATTTTATAAAAGTTTTTTTTAGTCAATTGCATGCAAAACAATAGTCAAATATGAAATTAATTTTTTAATAGACTTGACGTAGTACATTCCACCCCAACTTAATCTTTGTCATGAATTTTGTTATTGCAATTTTTTTTTGTAAATTAGGCAATTTTGTGATTTAGCAAAGTAGTGTAGTTTTACCACCCAGTTTACGCAACTGATAAAATCAACACAAGTGTGCAGTGTCTTGCCACAGGTGCAGATTTGTTCATTTGTACAAAATTGACCAAAAATCTGGCACTTAAAACAACAGATTAGTGCCGGAATTTATGGTTGTACTAGTAAATTATTAAAAGCGTTTTTATGGAACATAGCTTTGAAAAATAAAATCTTGGCGGAGACTGAGAGAAACCATACAAAAAAGATAGATAAAAGCTTAAAAAGAAAAAGAGTCATTTTCTTATAGTGAAATTCATGAATGCTGATTAACTTTGATCTTAACATTTAATAAACCGTCAAATTTATTTTTATTAATTTACTATAATTATTATTTACTTTGTGTTAGTATCAAATATTATTTTTATGCAAAAGTAGAAAATACATAGTAAAATAACTAACAAAAAACTGTTAAAAGAATGTAAAAAACTACATTTTTTATTAGTGACATTTTCACTGCTAAATTAAAAAATTGTATGCTTATTAGTTTAAAGTTTTTATTTTTAGAAACAATTTTTAAGTACAAAACCAATTAATTGATGTTAAAAATAATAAACTACAATTTGTATTTTTGCAGTTTTTTAACATTATAAAAAATTGAATTATTCTATGAAATAATCAAAATGGTAAATGTCAATATATAACTTTAAGCACAAACATTTTTAAATTGTGTTTTGGCTGTTGGATCTTTTTGTATGCGCTATCATGTTGTGTATTAATTGTTGTGCAAAGTAATTATAACTTTATTTAAAAATATTAATAAGTTTATAATATCTTTGACGTATTTTTATGTAAATGCTGTATTTTTTGTATATATGATTTACTTCACTGAAAATCAAATGTCTAGATTTACTGAAAATAAATGATATTATTTTTGTCGCAAACAACAGTATAGCGCACACGTAAATAAATCTTTTCTATTGAAATAAAAATATTATTATCAATTTTATGTTACTTTGTAAATGTTAAATAAATGTTGTTTCAGTTTATATAACAAACACTTAATAGTTCTAGCTTAGCTGGGGCTGTAACTATAAAATTAAATAATTATGAGTGATGCCGGTATTAGTGAAGACGGTAAAATAATTGTTAGCGAGGCGGAGAGTCTATTAAGTGTTTGTTATATAGTCTCGCGGGCATGCAGATAGAGTACGAGACAAAGGATTCTGCACGGATTTCTAATTGCAAAGGTCGACCAAAAAAAAATGTAAAATTCAAGAAATAATGCCATTAATGTAGTGGCTGCCAAAAGAACAACAGCAGCAGTTGCAACGATTGCAACAACAACCCAAAATGCAACAATTTGAAGTGCATTAACCACAACAACAAAAACTTTACAACAGTTTTTACGTAGACAATTATCTGACATAAAAAATGTTATCAAAATAACAATAACAACAAAAATGTAATTCTGTCAACAAAAATTAGATTTATTTTAAAATTTAACAACGACAAAATTAATACATTAGACTTGCTATAGAAACTTAAGTTTTTTTTAAGAAACTACTGCTACAAAAACAACACCCAACAAAACTCATCTCATCAGTTGATCAAGAAATAACTTATGAAGAAACAAGCAAAGCATTTACACATATAAAATGCAAATTATTACTTGTTGATGTACAAGTTTATCAAATTTGTGAACTGTGAATGAAAGCACTAATTCCTGCTTTATGTGACATATACCGTTTTCTTTTGATCATACTACAAACAAATGCACAACGGTGTGGTAACTCAGTTATAGAGCGTTAGCGTAGCATGCTAACAGTACCCGGGTTTGATTCTTAAAACATGACTAAATAACAACTTGCCAAATTTATTTACTAGTGATTGTTTACTTATTATATTATGGACTTATGCGTACATAAAATCAAGTACATTTATCCAATCTTACAACATCGGCACAATTTTGTTCTTTTCTACTAACTGAATGTTTATTGTAATGTTAAACTTTTTAAACTAGAGTACAAGTCACCATTACATAAACCTAAAATGTCTAGTCTTTTTCTTTACTCTAACAATAATTTTTTTTTATTGTTGGAGGGACTATATATATTCTTTGTCTACATCTGTCCAGTTTTTATCATTAAAAATAATATTTTTGTTAAAACTTTTTTACATTTTCATTATATTATTGAGGGTGATTTCAACTTAAATAAAAAACATTCTGTTACCTCCAACAATTCTTATAAAACTTAGATTTTTTGGTATATTTTTTTGTTTGTGTTGCTTAAAACCCCGTGTCTACTCAGATCTTTGTTAGGACCATATTGCAATTACATTCAGTATTGACATCTAAATACTACTCTTTTTAATGATTTTATCTACAACTTAAATATGTGTAATAAAAACCAAAAACTTTTTACATTTACTTTATCTCATCCAAATATATCACACATTTTTATATCACTAATTTTCAAATTATTAGCATCATCAATTTACCGGTGTCATTATAATTACCTACTATCTCCATTTAGTTTTATGCTTATTAAATACAAAAGAAATTTATAATGAAAATTTAGAATTGCAAATGACAGAACAGTAAAGAAACAATTTAATAGAAACATACACAACTTAGTTTTTAAATACAGACAAGACAAATACATTTTGACATGCAACAACAAGAAAAGAAAAAACTATTTCCATAGGAATATACAATAAATAGCAGACTTAGTTTCTAGGAAGACTTTTTTATTTATTATTTACATTACCAACACATTCCTGAGACATTTTGATGACGCTATTGCTTTTTTCAATTGTGACAGTTTTGACAAAACTCATTTAAAAAAAGGAACTATGAGATAAGACATATTTTGCAGACAGACGGACGAAACAATAGACAAATATCACAATATATTAAATAATGGTAAATATTCTACACCAGACAACTACTAACTAAAAAAATTTGTAACAGTTAAAGAAAAACATTCATGAATATACAATTAAACTTTTTTTAGTGATTCATTAATTTTTTATAACTGCAAATTTTTAACGAAAAAAATGAAGACTTAAAATATTGTATGTAGTTCAACATATAAAATAAGTCATGACTGAAATTTTATTGTTTGGATATTAAGTTGGTTGGTGTTATGTCCTATAAAACTAATGTTAATTTAAAACGGCGCTGTACGTATCAACATTAAAAAAAAGTTTACTAATATTATTGTAGATGTAATAGCATTTCAGTATCTAATGTTTGCTAATAATATTTTTTTATATTAATATTACTATCGACACCCCAACAGGACGCGACAATTAAACCCGGCAATTTTCTAGCGGTAACTTACATTTACAATAAAATACCAATGCTACAATTTGGTTTTGTAAAAGTAGAAGTACAAGCCATTTTTTAAACAATTTTAGATCCAATATCTCAACATCTCACCTTAAAGACAGCCATTTTAAAGCTGTCATGAAGCAACTGCAAATTTTGTTAGACAACACTTAAACGTGGTTTAATAATGACTTATTTTTGCAAATTTTTTGAAACCTTAATTAATAACCTTCTATTACAATATCCAAGAAAATTTCTTGGTTATTTAAATTAACCAACAATTCTATCTCAAAAATATAAATACTTAAAGGCTAATTCAAAATTAAATTTAAATTTTATACTAACTCCATTTAAACCAAAGTTAAAACCCGAGCAAAACACTTTTGATATTTTACTTATAAAATCAATGGAATTAATATATGCGCTTACTTTCGAATCATTACTAAAATTTGACACTCCAATAATTTTTTCCACAATTATTAAACAAACTTTTTTTTTATGAAAAAACCATTTTTATCTTGCTTTCCGAAAAATACTTCAAACTAAATTTGCAAATAAGACCGACAACACTAATGTCTTAAATTAGCTCTTAAAAATCATTTGATTTTTACAAAATATTAAAAAAACCGGTTTTGTTTATCACCGGTGTACCAACAAATGTAGACTTTTAGCAGTGACAACAATTGATTGACAATATCATGCTATATTACTGTATACTTATATAATAGCTTGCACAAGGTATCTTTTTTTTAATAAAGGTTAAACAATCCTTTTTTTTTTTTTTTTTTGTCTAATGACTAGGTTGATAGTGTACAGAACATTTTAATTTACGTTTGATTCTGTTCTATGTATGTTTATTATTTTTGTAACTTTCTTGTGCAATAAAAATGTTATCTATATAACTGATATTAAGCTGTTAAAATCTACTACACAATTATACTTAGAAAATGTGAACTTAAAAACATTTTTGTTTTAAGTATCAAATTGAAATTTGATCTGGATTTTATATTAGATTTACTTTTTCTATACATGAAACTAATCAAGAACCTATTTATTAATATTATTTGCTGAATTACCCATATGGCTTTGTAGTCGCATGCGCAAAATTTTTTAGTATTGCTAAAACTTAACAAATTTTAAACAAACAAACTGTATAGTTACAGGAACACAATTACAGCTAAACACGAATAGTGTGGCCTGTATAACAGGCAACTTAGTATACACAAAAATTATGTTGAATGTGGTTAAACTCATGCCTTTGCCCGTAAATGCACATAATACATAATTGCGTCTTTTTGACGTACATTTAATTTTTGCATATGACATGTTTATACTTTGTTTAAGTTTAAAAATGAAAAATAGTTTCTTTTAAAATTTAAAAAAAAAATTGTTTAAAAATTAAAATTAAAATTTGACTTTTATATTGTTTGTTAAATGTTCTAAACAAACAACAAAATTTTTAGACTTTGCATTGTTTTCAAAATTTAAATTATGTTTTTCTCTTGTTACACTTGTTTATAAATTACAATTTTAGAATCCTTCTTTCAAATCTATATTATTGTGTTAAATTTTGTATAACTTTAATATTTTTGTATCTATCAAAAGCATCTTTAGGTAATATGTAAAAATTAATTTTACTTCTAAACATAAATCCTTTGTATCATAAATTTCTAAATATCGATTATCGTTGAAAACTAATTGCCGTGAAAGGTGAAATCTATTACATTCAAAAATTTTAACTACTATAACTTGCACCATTACTATTTTTAGGATATAATTTATGTGGAGCATGATATAATAATCCAAATTTTTAATTGTTTATGTAACTAAATGGTATTTGGGGCAATTTTGTCGCAAGAAATATACGACCAGTAAAAATAAATTAGTTATATTTGGTCAAAGGTTAAACAAACATGAATATACAACAGGGCGGCACGTAATTAATTCAATAGTAACATGGGTACTACATGCGGTCAAGTAATATTATAAATATCCACTAGCCACATAACACAATGTGAAAACGTCGTTTTTTATTTTTATTAATGTACAACCACAAACATTATTGTCAAAGTAATGTAATAATGAATGAAAAATTACATGCTCCGGTAGCTGTAATACGTTTATAAAACTTATTAGAGTGGAATATTTATATAGTATTATTAATAATATTTTAAAATATTTTTATAGCAAATATATATAATGTTTTGAATATAGGAAATATTATAGTATATTAAAAGTTTTAAATATATTATTATAACAGTGTGGGAGTAAAGATTTTGCATATGACTATAAATAATTGTAATAAAATAGGTTCTTTATTTATTATAGAATATATTTAATTTCACAATTATTTATTATTTGTCGAGTAGGTTATAAGTGGCATATAGGACAAATACTAATTTTTATATTGTTAAAAGTATTTTCTTTAAGAAATACTCCCACTGTTATTATAACTAGAACAGAATATGTGGAAAAAATGGTAACTCTACTAGAAAATTATACTACTTAGTTGTTGGACAAAGACCCAACAAAGATTATAGAAAAAAAAACAAATTTATGGTGTGATAGCTCAATGGTAGAGCACTTGCATATCATGCGAGCAGTCCGGGGTTCGATCCCCGAAATATGACTGAAATGATAACTTGCTCTTTATCCACCAGCGTGGTTCGGAAGTCACGTTTTAAGCTGTTGGTCCCATCAAACCACTTTAAACAAGTCGTAGACTTACTGTGGCGATGTAAAATTGCAGTAAAAAGCATAAATAAATAAATAAAATGTTTTATTTAAGAAATTATTTGACAAAAATCACATAACTTGTACAGAATTTAAAACTTTAATAATCACAAATTTGCTTGTTCCAAAACTATACGTACTACCAAAGATCCATAAAGCCAATAGACCTCTTAGACCAACAGTATTGTGTATTGACTCCGCTACATGTAAAATGTCAAAATACATCTCTAATATTTTATACAACTTGACATTAGATATGAAATATAATATAAAAAATGTTGTGCAAGTAGTTAAAGAAATCAGTAAATTATTTATCACGGAGGACTATCCTTTAATTGCTGATGATGAGTCTTTGTTTACTAACATACCTAAGACTTTAGTATTAGAGATCATAAAAAAACGTTGTCGTCTTATACTGTTATAGATAATGAACTATTCTTGGAGATAGTTGAGTTTTTCTTTGATAGCAGCTCAAATTAGTCCTAATTTGGCTAACATCGTCATAGATGAATTAGTCACTATTTCTGTCAATGAACTTTAATAATATTGCCAGAGGATGGAATTGATTCTGACCTTAAAAAGTTTAACGGTTTCCATGAATCTTTACGGTTTACCTTGGAGAGATCTGTTGATGATAACTTACTGTTCCTAGATTTACTATTGATTCTTAAAAAAAGTAAAATTTACATTAATTTATATAAAAACCTGGGCAGCAGTGATAGGATTCTTAATTTCAATTTTAATCATCACAGAAGATTAATATCTTTACGATGTATAATGTATAAACAAAAGATTTTAACTTTATGCAACAAACAATTTAGAAAAAAGAATTTTGACAGTCTAAAAATTAGACTAATCAATAACAATTATTCAAGGAAACTAATTAATTCAATTTTAAATAATATCGGTAATAAATTCACATCTGTTCATACACTAGTCAAGACGTACAAGCCATAGATAATAATAAAAAAATGTGGTATTCTATCCTATACATTAATGGTCTTTCAGACAATTTAAAAAAAGTTCTTAAAGACGATAACACGCACACGATCATTTGCAAAGCAGGAAAATTGATAGATAGCATTTTTTCTAATGTAATGACAAGACACTTTATATGGATAAAAAAAATGTGGTGTATAGTATTCCTTGTAATAATTGTGGATTAAAATATATTGGACAAACTATCCAAAAACTAGCAACAAGACTTGAAAAACACAAACGAGATTGTATAAATAATTTGACTCTGATGATAGACATAATTTCAATTTTTTAAAAACCAATATACTTGATGTTAAAAGAAATGCTAAAAAAAGTTTAATAAGTGAAATGAATCACATCAAGATTAATGTTACATGTAATTTCCAATTAGGTAGTTCAAATTTAAGTGTCATATATATTAATATACTAAATTTTGTGGGTTAATTTTTTTCAGTTTATCATTCATTCTTATGTGTTCTTCTAAATGTATTTTTAGATCATTTTTTTAATTTTAAGTTTTTAATAAGGCCAGGTTACTACTCTATGGTAATTGTGATTATAATTAATAGAGGTTGAATTTTGGACAAATTACAGTTATTAATTAAAATTTAAAAAAAATATTTTTTTAAATATAATATACATATTATTGAATTTCAATTATTTATGAAATGAATTCTAGTAGTCTACAGTATAATTTTACACTTGGTAAGGTATTTTAGATTAGTATCTATAATATTCCATTCAATACATTTTAATATTCTCTAATTTG
Organism: Tachinus rufipes; assembly: GCA_963932245.1. Classification (NCBI taxonomy): domain Eukaryota; kingdom Metazoa; phylum Arthropoda; class Insecta; order Coleoptera; family Staphylinidae; genus Tachinus; species Tachinus rufipes. The sequence goes on from OZ010743.1 coordinate 74,285,519, forward strand.
CTCTAAAACCAGTCTTTTTGTTTTTAATTGTTTAACAAACAAAAAAAGTTTTTTATCGCTATTTTTCTATTTTTTTGCTTGTTTTTAATTAATTTTGTAATATGTTATTTATAACTGCACGTGTTGATTGTTTAAGATATTGTTTTATAATTAATGTTGTTTTTAGCACTGATAAAGAGGTCAGATTGACTTAAAAACGTTTGCCCGTGTGAAAAGTATTTTTCAAATAAAATATTTTTAACAAAATAATTTATTTTATTTGTCCTATATACAACTTTTAACCTACTCAGATATGTGATTTTAAGGACGCTATGTGAAAAAAAATTATTTATTATTGTTCAATATCTCGATTGATTTGATATGTATATATGTCACTTGAAAAACGTATGATGAAAAACTAAATCTAGGTTAGATCTTCATCAATATATCTAAAATTAGATCTATCATAAATCCTTCAAATGTTAATTTGTGGAAACAACAAGATAACGGAAAATGTTTGAATAATACAGTACTTCAATTTGTAGTTTTTCTGTTGTAAATAATGTAAACATATCAATAGTGATTAAGATATTAAATAATAATAAATTATTATTATTAATTAAATATATATTATAAGGAATATAAAAAAGTTTTATCATACAAACAGCATCAACATTAATTATGAATAGGTTGCCACAAGAGTTTTTTTAACGATGTCTTATAATGATAAAGATTATCAGGAACGTTATTTTAAATAAAACAGTTATACGAAAGAAGTTTTTTATAATATTAACCAACCTATGAAAATAATATGCTTAAAAAAATAACTTAAAATAACTCAAATAATGCAATTTAATAGTCTCCAACTGAGAGATTATTATATATATAGGGTTTTCCAATAAAAAGTTTCATTTTAATATCTGAAAACAACAAGTCTTTTTTAAGAGAAATTAATTAATGTTTATTTCATTGTAAAGAGGAAAGTATGCCATTAACATTTGAAAACAATATCAGTCAAATGGCCGCCACGGTTACGGTTGCAGTACCACATTCTTTTCATGAAATTTTCCATGACTAATTTGCACATTTGCGGCTGTATGTCCTCGATAACTTCACGAATTCCATCTTTAAGGTCTTAAATCGATTGTGGAGCATTGGCATAGATCTTATCTTTTTCGTGGCCTCAAAGAAAAAAGTCTAAAGGTGTTAAATCACAAGATCTCGGTGGCCAATTGTATTCACCTCTTTGAGAAATAACACTGTCAGGAAACTTTTCTTGCAAATTTTTGATTGTTTTGTTGCTTATATGGCACTTAGCGCCGTCTTGTTAAAAATAAACGTTGTCTACATCAATATTTTCTAATTTCCGCCATAAAAAATTAAAAATAATAACTTGGTAGCTAGCGCCATCCACTCACCGTAACAGTTGCACCAGCCTTTTTTTTTTAAAGTAAGGTCCAATCACACCACCAGCCCAAAACCGCAGTGACACGTGGAGATGCAAAAACTTTTCAACAATCATTCTTGGATTTTCTGAGCCCCAAATGCAACAACTCTGCTTATTAACGTAGCCTCCGAGGTGAAAATGGGCCTCATCACTGAAGATAATTTTTTTATGAAGGTGATCGAACGGCTAGAGTTTTTGTGTTAACTGAACTTTAAAAGCTTTGAGACTTAACGCTTTATGTAAAATGCAGTGTAATGTCGTTTGTGGAATGTCTAATTTCAAAGATCGACAAGGAATCGACAAATCTGGGTGTTCTTCAACACTACGGGCTACATCAGAAATATTCTTACGTGTTCTTGAGCAATGCACATGGTTTTGATTCTTTACATCTTAAACTTGTCCCAACAGCTTAAATTTTTCTATCAAGTTTACTATTGCCGACCGAGAAGGTGCTTTACGGCGACCAAAAAGTGTTTTAGTTTTGCGAACTGTGACTGAATTTTTTTTACCATTTTTGTAGTGAATTTTAATAATTTCAATGCGTTGTTAACACGTGTATCGTTGCATTTTTAATAATGGCGTAGTTTTTACTTGTCAAATGTCAAAGATAATAACTACAAAATTGACAGCTGCTCAAATAGCCTGCTATTTAAAATGAAAGTTTTTATTAGAAAATTTATTATATTAGTTTGTGGGTATAAAGATGTGAAAAATAGTTGACAAGACTTGCGCCGGGAGACCTTAGTCTTAAGCAGGGGTTGAGGAGAATCTCTGCCGTGCCTATTTAGTGTTTTTTTTTAGCTGAAGTTGATCTAAACTTATAAGTGTAGTGCGGGCCTTTGCAAAATTTGCTACATAAAGAATTGCTACAGTTTGTGTTATTCAGAACAAGAAAGACATTTTAAACTGCACACTTTGAACGTGTGGTAATATCGCATGCAGTTAATACATTTGATTACTTTGGTTACATTCACTCTAATGAGTAGAGAATTGAGATTAAAAATATGTTTTTGGAAAAATTAGGTTATCTAAACGCAACCAAAATTGTGTTAAATGTTTTAACTTTAAACCTGTTTCCATATGGATTTTAGACTTTTTTGTTAAATTTCTTTAAGAAAGTTACACGCATGGTTCTTCATTTTAGCTGCATCAAATTCACAGTCTACTCTATGAATAAATTCTTTGCAGAATATATAGTAAGTTGATATATAGAACTGTAAGTTATGAAGACATGAAGAAGTTGCTACTTAAAAGATCATTAGGCTTAAATTTAGAAAAAAAAATACGGCTACTTTATCTAGTTTCAACTTTAGTGTTGCCAACCACCTTAGCATATAAAATGTTACTACTAATTGCAAGCCAAGAAATATTACGGTTATTGTTTTGTTTATGATGTACTTGATAAGGGCCAATGCCTGAAGTAATAGATCTTTCTACTAACGGAGTAATAATTTTGATTGCGGGTATTGTGGTGATGGGTTGGATATTGTTTATATTACTATGTACAAAATTATAAAAATTTTCTCATAAGTAATCAGTAGAAAGAATATCTATGAAAGAATAGTGGCAGAGCATGGAAAAAATAGCCCGTTTTATGTTTAAGTTAACTATTAGTGCATGGAGTTTAAATGGTCTGCTTCATTTCATATATTGTTTTATCCTAATATAAAAACTTTTATAGAATGTAACTGGGAATATGACTTAGTACAACAAGAAAGTCCATACAATGGTCACAGTTTTCTAAGATGTTGAAAAGATTTTCTTGATTGAGTATATGCCAAAAGAAACTACAACATCAACAAAAATCCTCCACAAACATGCACGACAACTGCAGGGTGCATAAAACACAAATTGTTTCACATTACAGTTGCAACTTTGCTACTTGTCTTTTTTTTTAACTCAAAAAATTCTTGAAAAAACATCGTTTCTACATAATAACCACTTAAAAAACGCTGTAAAGTTGGATTCTGCAAAATTACTAAAAGATTTTTTTTCAAGAGCATATAGTTACTAAATAAAACATTGCAATAGTTGTGTTAATGGTTCTTACGTTGAAAAATAGAGTTTTGTTTGTTTTATAACACATTATTATTATTATTATAGCTGAGTAAATAATATAAAAAACTTCTTTTTTATACCTGTCTAAATTATCTAAGTTATTGAGTGCAAAATTTTATTTATTAATTAAAAATATTAAATATTACTCAAAAATGGCAAAATCCGGCTTTAAAATATCAAAATAATGTCAGAAAGCACCAAAATGCTGCCATAAACTTACAAAATGTGTAAATGTTTTTATCTAGTTTTGATATATCAAAATTATATTTAGAAAAAAAAACAATATCCGGTATAAACTGTTAAAAAGTGCAAAAACAACTCTTTAAAAAACCCATTTTAGAAAATCTTTTTTTATATATATATATTTTATCACTTTGCGTTTTATGCCTTTTTTGTAATTTATCTAAATCAATTTTAATTTTTTTTAATGTTTTAAGAAGTAGGCATGATCCTTACAAGAATTGTTGTCATTAAAATCTTCCAAAAAGAAGTTTAATATTGAAAACGCTGCAAATTGAGGTCTAGCACATTTTTTTAATTTTGCATTACTGTGTTTAAATGGTTGAAAAAATTAAACAAATATGATAATTTTGCCATGTAGTTTAATTTTCATTAAGTTTTAAAGTTAAAAATCACTGGTCTAACACATGATTAGTGTCTATGTAACATAATTACATTTAATTTAAGAATGTTGATAGACCAGATTATAGGCTTCGTCAATATTTACATATCTACAGTATTTACAAGTAGATATTTAACGACAGCTATTAGGTAGTAACACAAACATAAGTTTTATATTTTCAACTCTTATACCCGAAAAAAAAAATAGTAATTAAACAATAATGACATATTTTTTAAAGCAAGTGTATATTATAACTATAGTTGGGTATAATTAACATACAAAAGGATCAGAACTTTATGTGACATCCTTACATGTATAATAATAATAATAATATTTATTTTTTAAAAGTCACAAAAAGGTACATTTAAAAAGCAGTTCAATAAAAAAGTACTAAATATAATTAGTTTTATAGATATTACAGTTTTAAATATTTTTTATACGCTGGTAATTTGTTTAATATTTTACTACACCCATATTATTCTGTAAGGTTTAGTATATGTATTTAATATTATTATATCTATGCTTTGTAACATGATTTAAAAATCTATTTTTAAAAAAAGAAAAATATTTTTTAAATATTAAACATTCTTAAATATAAATTCTTTTACAGGTGAGTAGTTTATTCTTCTTGAACAAACCCCACCACAAATTTTGCATACTTATCATATATAATTCTAATTATCCTTCTCTGTATAACAAAAATACTATAAAATTATAACACAATTTTCTCAAAAAATTTATATAAAATTAACAAAGTAAACAACTGATTTACTAAAAACTTTTTAATTTTACATTTTATTCATTAATATATAGACCTATAAACTTGGTATAGTTATTGTAAGTTTGGATTTTTGTTGTTAATTTTATTGTTTGTTTTTATTAAATTCAACACTAGCTGGTTATCTTGAAACAATTTATTTACTAATTGTGCATTTACACAACTCTGGGTAAGATTGATTATATTATTAGCTCGTATCAATAGATTGGTATTATCTTCATGTATTGTACATATTTGTTTTCTATTGATTGTACTATTAAGTTTGTTTATATAAATATTACACAGTACGGTTCAAAAATGCTACCTTGGAATTCACCCATTTTTTTTATATTTTAAGCATTTGAAATTGCAGAGACTTTGTCACTTTCAAGCAAAACTATTATTTAATAAATTATAATCAATGCAATCAAATGTTTTGGATAATTTAAAAACATTTTTATTTTCCAATGTCTCAATTATATTTAAATGATATTTTTACAGTTTCAACACTCTTGCTTTTTTAAAATTCATGCCGGTTTTGGTTTATCATTTTGATTGAATTAAGAAAACAAGTACCGCAATTAAAAACAACTGTCTCAAAAATTTCATTGAATATTGTCAATAAGTTTATTAAGCAATAACTATCAAGTTAGTCTTGACTTATCATCTTGTAGTGTGGTTTGACCACTGCAATTTTTAAATTCCGGAAAATAATAATTAATAACATAGAAAAATTACTAGTTGGGTTCTCTAGAGCATGTAGTATTTGATGTCATATGTACACTACTTTAGTGAAAAATGTTGTGTTTGCCATTTTTAGCAGTATTTGTAATTAAGAATTTTGAAAATAATAAGGTTCTTTATTTAAAAAAAAGAAAGAATATTGGAATTGTTGTCAAATTTAATATGTAAATTATTCAAACTTTCGGGTTATATGAATAGCTTAGTTTTTTTTTTATATAAATGAACATTGAAAGATTATGTAAGTGTGTAGACACAACGGCGCTCCAATCATCGAACAGAGCATAGAACATTAAAAACTGTTCTTCGCTCATTGCTCCGATCCTGGTATTTACATTGAAACAACACTGTTTTTGCAACGTGCTGGTAAAATGATTAATATACACTAATTCTGTCACACCTATTAACTTATGTAGTTTACAAACTGGTTGACACCATGGACATTGCATAATAATCTTATTATTGTATGAACAGTCCTGAAAGATAAGTCATACTTAAAAAATGTTGTAACTGCTTGACTGTGTTGGGCTGTGGGTAATTCCTATTTGTAATATTTTTTTGCTATTGATTTTTTTCTTTAAAACATAATATGAGTTATTGATATTTGAATATCTAAATACGTATGTTGTTATATTAATTAATATGCCGCAACTACGTAGATGTTTATTAATGTGTTGCATGAGTTTTTTTAGATGACTATACGTTCAACCAAAATCCATACTTATTATTATTTTGTCGATGAAACGTTGGAAAAGCTGTCAATGCAATATCTAGTCCGAATATGAATAATTAATAAATCATTAGTAGTTTTTAAGTAATAATAACTATAATAAAATTTGAAAACAGTACAAACTGTAAACGCAAACAAATATTTGTTATAATTAGGCAATCTCTTATGCACATTAATTTGATAAGTGCATAAAGAACTTTTTTAATTAACTTATTTTACTATACCTAACTAACTAAATATCATAATAAACTGGGCGGGCTTGGCAAGAGGCTACACTAACTTTTTTTTTTAATTCAATAATAATTTATTACATGCATTTATGCAAGATTGTTCAACAACACACAATATATAGTTTTTTTCTATTTTGTCAAATACATGTTGTTTTACGCACTATACACATTTACTTAGTTTCACATTAGTATTATGTTTGGATATTGACTATGTGAGTTAATATTTCTATGCTCTGGCAAACCATGGTATTACAAATGTAAGTTATACAGACACATTTGATAACCACGCGTTTGCTTCTGTTGGAATAGTAGATAATATATTACTAATTAAAAAACTTTATAAATTAATATTTAAATATATTTAAACATGTTTTTGAATAATGTGTAAAAAAGTTATTAATAATTGTTAAATTAATCTAATTTGAAAATGTACTTTTTTATTGGCAATTAATTTAAAATTAATAACTTTATTTGCACAAACTTTGCAGAAATATTTAATCATCTTCGTATTTTATTTTTGAATTAACGATATAAAGCAATTTAATTGTTTATATTTTATTACTTCTTTGTTGGGTCATTAATCACATTGAAAATGGCTTGCCATTCTGTTGTATTTTTTTAGTTTTAAGTTTTTTATACTTCTTGAGTCCTACATCTTTTTTTATATTTTCTATAGTCTGTTCTCAACAGAGGTTTTTTTAATGATTTTTCTTCTTCTTTACATCATCTAATTAGTTGCATATTTATATTATATTAAGACAGTTAAAAAAAATGTAATAAATAGTTTTATTTAAGCAATGTTGAAGTATTGTCCGAGGCTTGTTAACATCTATTTTTTTAATGCTGTTGTCCGTTTCTTGGTTAGCCCACGGCACGTCGTTGGCAGTCAATCAACAGACAATTTAAAAATTTCAAATAAAACTTTTATAAATTAAAAAAATAATTTGAGATTGATGAATATAATAATTAAACAAATATAAATATTTGCCGCATCTCATCAAGTTAATGTTAATTTTTGTATAGTACATGCCATTAGGAATAGAACGTGCGTTTATTGTTTTGCTTTTAATTAGTTTCAAAATGTTGGTTAAATTATAACTGAAACAGCTTGCTAACTTGCTAAGGCCGTTAGCATCGACCGCATGCTTAGTAAGTTTGAAATGCACTGTATTGATGTAATGCTACAAGTACTTTTAATTTTTTAATCAAATGTATTAAGTAATAATTTAATTGAATACTTTTACTTAAAATGTTTTCAATATATTTACAAATTTTGTTCTGTTAAAAAAAATTTTTTTTTTTACTTTAGGGCTATAGAGCAATCCATTCTCGGTTCTAAAGTAAATAAATATATTTTCACATAATAAAGTTCATAAATATTACCCAAATAAAAAACAAAATTTATTATTTCATTGCGCTTCATTGTTATTTGTCTCGCGCTCATAAAGATTATTAAATCATTTCTCGGATTAATTAAAACGATACACAATAAAAGAGTCATCAATTACACCGGGCCCATTATTACTTTATGATTTTTATTTGGGGCTGCATGAAGCAATATAAAACAGGGGCAATTGTGTTTCACCAGACGACGGTGAAAGATGTGGCATGGGCGCGCAGCTGGCCATATTAAAAAAGTAAACTCGTGGTGGTTATTAGGTTTCAAATTAATAAATAAATTTTCAGATTAATGATATTAAAAATAATGGTAACTTTTATAATGAATATTAATAATATTTTTTATATAAATTTGAGTTAAATTACATTTTTATTTTAAAATTGCAACATAACTAGGTTTTATATTAATTTAATAATATCTGTAAACATTTTTTTTTGTTGAGGTTGTTCCAGCTTTTGTTAGCAATGCGCAACAGTTATGCATAATAAAACAAAATAATTAATTTTAATTAATTAATGGCAAGACAGATATATTGTATACTTTGCCATTATTATTGAAAAAATTCTAGATTTTTTTAGATTATATCTTTAAGTTTCCGAACGCAACCCATCCTAGTCTAGTTTTTTTTTGATACTTCAGTTATTTGGTTGGTTTTATTTAGTTTACTAATTTGACCTTATAAGTATATATATTGGTCTACTGTTTATATAAAGTTTTAGTTTATATTTATCTAGATGTTGTCTTGAGTCATGATCTTTGATTTAGCCAAGTTCATCTGTAGGCCTACCGCGCTTGAAGTTTTTATAAGTTTTTGTAGCATTCTTTTTATTTTTTTCTGATGTCATAGCTTATAAGGACTACAGTGTGGTCAGAGCGTAGGTTGCTAAAGTAAGCTCTATGTTGACATCTTTTTTTTTCTCCCAAGATAAAATTTTAAAAATATTTGGCTATATGTTGTGTCCTGTTGTCGTACTTTTTTCTGATGTTGATTTTAATTGGTGTTGTATTTATTTTTATCTAGTTTTATTTGAAATGTAGCATTTTTAAAGATGTATTGTATATCTTGAGTAAATTTTTGTTTTGTTTAATGATAGACCATATTTCTGTTGAATCAAAAGCCTTTTTGTAGCCACAAAAGCAAAATTTATTAATACATTGTATTCTGTGCTTTTTTCTATCAGGTTGCGTAGTATTTAATAGTGGTCAACTGTACAAACGTTTTTTTTTTAATCTTGTCTGCTCCATTAGTATATAAAAATCTAGTTTTATTGTTAGTTGGTTTTTAATTATTTTTGAGAAATGTTGGTACAGGTATGAGAACAAGCTGTTCAGGCAATAATTTTTGATATTGTAATTAATAGTATGAGAGCCATTTACAAAAACAACTAATCTACAATGCTGTTATATATAATTATATAATTAATTATAATAATAATAATAATAAATGATTTTTATTAATACAGTTAAATTAAAATACAAAAAACTACATAAAAATATATTCTATAAAAAATAGAAAAAAAAAAAAAATAATAATAAAATTAGCCAAAGTAAAAGTAAAAATAAGGCAAAGTTCAGTACTTTATCATCGAGGTGATGATAAAGCGTCTGTTCTACCACTTGACCTAATTAATAAAATTAAAAAAAAATAAAAACCAACAGTGTTACTACAAAATATACATTTTATATTTAAAAGAAACCCATATTAAATATCTATTTGAAGGAATGCAGATTTAAATGTTTAATTTTGTTTTACTCAAATAAATAAGTGTTTTGTAAAATTAACATTATCAGAGATCTTGCCGCTCTTGAAGAATGTTTCGATAGTATTGCTTAAATACATTTAAGGATAAGTTTTTTTAAATTATTCTGAATAGCGTTCTAAATATGAAATATTTGGTAAGTAAAACATTTAAAAAAAAAATTGAGTTTTATGTAATGGTTGTGTAAGCGTACCCTTAAACCTTATATTCAAGTTATGTACATTTGTTCTAAAAGTGATTTTTCTGTATAAATAACCAAGTTTGTTTGTGATTATTATTTTGTGAAAGAGGCAAGCAGAATGCAACACCCTATGGTGATCCATAGTTAGCCATCCTAGCTCAACAAGTTTATGAGAGATTCTGTCGTACTTCCGAATTCCAAATATTAATCGCATACATAAATTTTGCACTTTTTGAATACGCTGCATGTTATAATTATCGAGAAATGTGCTATATAAAATGTCACAATAGTTAAAACCTGACAAAACAAGCGAGTTACAAAGTATAGACTTAATATTTCTGTTTAAGAGATGTCTACTACTATACAACGATTTTAATGCTAAGTAAGATCTTTGTATGCACTTGTTGACATGATTTGTGAATTTTAAGTTGCAATCTATAAGTACTCCTAAGCTTTTTACTACGTTTTTTGGATGAAAAAGTTGATCACTTATTTTAATACTTATAAGATTAGATAGTAGTAAAGTTTTTCTTAACTGTTACGGTCCAAATAGAATAAACTCTGATTTTTATGGATTTATAATGAGTCCATGTGATTCTGAAAATTTCTGTAAACTGTCTAAGTCAGAGTTAATTTTAGTTAAAACTTTAGCTGTATCGTCAATATTGAATGAAAACTTTATTAAAAAAAAAAAAAAAAGTAAAGTAAAGTTGGGTGTCGTCCGCATAAAAGTGTGTTTTTTTATGAATGTAGTAGCAGTCCCAAAATAGAGCCTTGTGGTTTACCCGATTCAATTTTTAATCAATCAGGTATTGCTTTATTGAGTTTGACTTTTTGTGTTCTGTTTAACAAAAACGCCGTAAAAAAATTGATTGGGATGTTAGTTAAGCCTATACTTTTTAAAATAGCTATTAGTAATTTATGTATTATGGTATCAATAGTCTAATAAAATTAAAGCACCTTTTGACTATTACTATTTCTGACAATGTCGTCTATAATATTAAGCAGAGCAGTTTGACTGCTGTAACCTGGACGAAATCTTGACTGTACTTCCGGAAGAATTTCATTATTAGCCACATATTTACTTAATTGATTATCAACCACTTTTTCCATGACTTTTGATAAAATAGGTAATAAGCTGATTGGGCAAAGTTCTTTAAAAGACATTGGTGCTGATTATTTGATTTTTATAACTGTAAAACATTTATTAAAACTTTTTTTGTAATTCAACAAAGTGATAAGTATGTATACAAAATTAAAAAGTGATTGTTGACCAATTCTTATATAACAAGTTTATATACACATTTGTTTGAAAAATTCAGTTTTATGCAATCTAAAAAAAAATTACTAACAAATAACCCTTCAATAGATAGAAAACTGTTGAATTAATCTCTTCTAATCTTAATGCGTTTATGCGCCTTATTGATTGGCAAACTTATTTGATAATATCACAAGTAATTTAATTAAAAAAAAATACTGTGGAGCACTATCATGCAATAACCAGAACTGTAGCCTTTTTCTAAAAACTGTTAATATTAGTTGCTTTAAGTCTAGTAAGAAAAAAATATAGCTATACTGATTCTGGTAGTTGGTTTTACTTATACGATGTGGGTTTTCATGTTTGCATTTTTGGTTGCATTTTAGGCAAAACACCTTAGATAAAAAACCTTGGATTTGTTGCTATTTTATTTTGAAACCAAGTGAAAAGAAGCTAAGTGCAAAAGCAAATTGTCAGGCAAACAAGTTTGAACAAAATAAATATTGTAGGAATAAGGCTACTGATTTCTAAAAGTTTGCATCTTGCAATTTTTATGTCATTTTTTTAAAATTTATATTTACATTTTACCATACCGTTTTTACAAAAGAATATTTCTTGTTGCATAACTTATCCACATTTCTTTTTCTTATTTATAAATTGTATTAACTAATGATTTTTTTTCTTAATTTGTTTAATACTTTTACCTGATTTTCAGTAACTTTTATCAATTTCACATTTCAACTAATTGAATACGTTTTTGTTCTTTATTTCCTATTATAGTACGTTTATCTTGGCTTATAACAATATTTGAAATTTGATTTGCTTAATTTTTTTAACGTCAACCCTGGAAGTTCAATTGGAATTTTAAGTTACTTTGATTAAAAAAGAAAAAAATACCAATATATTAAAACAGAGGCAGTGTGAAATAACTAACTTTATGCGTATGATTTTTAACCGTTTAACTTTTGTACCTAAGGTTTATTATAATATTGAACATAAATAACCGTTTTAAATTTTGAATTATAATCACGTTTTAAATTGTTCATTTTAATATAATTATTAAAAGTAAAAAAAAATAAAAATGCATAAGAATGATGGATGACAACCGACAAAAAATATTTCTAACCTAAACACTAGCTTTACTAGATGCGTTTATTTTGCGTAGTTTAATCAAACTCGGATATTTTAAGATAGAATCAGTTGGGTTGTTCTTAGAAATTTGTCTAAGATCTCAATCAGAATTAGACTACAAAATAAAATTAGTTCTTGTATTGCATTCGTAAAGTAACACACTTCAGATAAAACATTTTTATTCATTTTAAACAATTATTTGATCTGCAGAACTATTTTGTTTTATTATTATTATTTTATGTTTTATATATTTACGTTTGTACGTAATATTTGCTGCAGCGAACCGTTGCCTTTTATGAGATTCTCAAGATGCGGGCTTTAAAATGATTTCTACATGTTTTAATAAAATCCCAGATTTATTATCTAATTAATTACTGATTAAAATTATATTTAATTATTTTAATGTATAAGTATTTTTGTAGAAATCTATAACCAACTTGTCTTTTGAGATTGCCAATGTGCAACTTAATAAACCAAACAGTAAATTTCATTAATAATGACTTTAATTTGAATATACGTTTTTTAATTACTAGCTATGTTTACTGCAGTATTTATGTCTACGTTTCCTTTATTAGCTAAATTGAAGTTTGCTACTGCAATATAAAACTCGAGCTTTGAATGCTTAAAAGGAGAAGAGCAATTCTGCCTGTTTAGCTTTCTTGAATGTATGGTGAATGCGCCGGGCACACAGATTTAAATTAAATTTAGGGTTTACCATTGAGTTTAATAATAACAATAGCAACTTAATTTTGTTGAATATAAATATAAATTAAAAAAAAATTTAATCTATTAATGTAATTGAAAATTTGAGTTTTGGAAGCCTGTTATTGATTAATTATATATTGTATGGTATTGCAATATAAATTTTTGTAATTAAAATAAGTATTATCAATGTTATTTTGTTTATCATATTATATATGGTTAAAATACGGTATCGAGTGTCGAAACGTGACGACGCGGTGGCCAGAAATGCACGTGAAACGGTGGCAGTAGAGGGTATAAGGGGGGAAGGGTTGTAGGACGAGCTCTTTCAGACGGATCAATATACGAGAGCGAGAGGGCGCAGGGCGTGTGCCAGAGAGGGGAATTTTGTCTTTGCACCACGGTCGAGCACAATTCCCCCTTCCTAGGACGTAGATGAGGAACACCGTCCGCGTTGTTGGGGCAGGTAACGCGAACAACATGTAACGTGTCGTACATTACTAAATGAATCAGTACTACTTTTAAACGGACTTTAAATAATGTTATAGTGCATTCTTATACTTATGCTTTAAATTGAACAATTGATATTTAAATCTGTCAATTAATTTTCTGCCAAGACTTTAATAAAACATTAACATGGCAAGATATTAATGATCTGTTGTTGTCACTCTATTTACATTAAGCGTAATTCAATTAATATAAAACACGCAGAGGTGTAGCAGTGAAAGTGTTTATATGAAATTTTAATTTTATTTGTACAATGATTGCTTGAAATAACTATGTCATTTTTTAGAAGCATTATAATTAAAATTGATTAATAACATAAAATATTTAAAAGCTTCCATGCGACCTTTATCCTTGTATGTCCTACATCAAATGTAAAAGCAAAGTCAGTAGGTATTTGAATAAATTATTTTACCAACCTACATTTACAAAGCATCATACATACAAACAATTAATCTAAGATATTTATATGCTATATAAAATTATACACATTGTTGTTATAAAACGTATGCAATTTTATTTGACAATATTGTCATCGTCATTAAATTATTTTTTTTAATTTATTCTTTAGATATAATTAATAAAATAAGTTGTATATACATAAAAAAAACTAAAGACTTTGTTATTTGACATCCGGCCGAATAATTGTCTAGTTAATTTAAATTGCCGGAAGCTGTTCCATAAACTCCACAATGGGGTTGATGTGTTTCTTTATCTTCTTAAGTGCATCTATTACGGTTGTTTCTTTGTTTTTTTTTAGAAAGTTTCTTCTTACTGCTACGTACTCATTACAGTGTTCTAGTAGGTGTTGTTTTAGATAGGTTGTACTTTATGCAATTTGGGGAGTCATTTTGTTTAAATATGTGTTGTTTCTCTGCTGTTATTCTCTGTCTTGTCCGATATCTAATAATGTTTTGTATAAATCCTCTTTTTATGTTGAGTTTATCAAACCATATTTTATTCAAAGGTTGTTTTTGATTTTTTTTTATGAAATTGGCCTTTTGTTGATTCTTCATTTTGTTGTTGCAATTGTCTTTGCATTTTTTTTTAATTTGATGTCTATAATTGTTTTGAGGTAATATATTGTTTGTTATTGCGTTGTTCTACATCTTTGGCTGCTTTGTCTGCTCTTTTGTTGCTTGGTATTCCGATGGCTTGGTATCCATTGTAACACTACTTTTATGTTGTTTGTGTTCATATTGTTAATTTTATTGTATATTTCTTTAATCATTTAGTTGGTTTTTGTAGAAGTATTGCTGGATTAAGGTCAGGGATATTTGGGAGTCTGTGAATATTGCGTAGCGAGTATTGTTTTTATTGGAGTATTTGTTAATTAGATAAAGTGTTAATTTAATAGCAGTTAACTCAGCTGTTACTACTAATGCAATTTGTTGTATTTTTATGTCTGCTGTTATTCTGTTAAAAGCCGCTGCTGCCGCGGTTGCGTGATTTGTTTTGGAATTATCGGTCTATATGTGGTACTAGTTCTTATATTTTTTATTAATCAGTTGAAGTGTTTCCATTTCTATTGTGATGCAGTTTTGTGTTTTGAAGATAATTTTAGGAAATTACATTGCAATTGTATAAAAATTATGTCTATTTAAAAATATAGAGTAAATATGTTATTTACTACTATTACTTAATGAAATATTTAACCGCTGTCTAGTGAGATTATTGGATGTAAAACAAAAAAAAATGTCCTTTGTAGTTTTAAACTTAAATCAATTACTTTTGCAAATAAATATATCTATCTATATATAATATCTATTTTGGGTTTAAATTTGAATTTACATTAATGTTATTAGTAAGTATTTAAAACCGTTGAAATTTCTTATTATTTGTTAAGAGAGTTTGGTTTTTAATTTTGTTTTTTTGCAATTTCTATCTTAATTAAAATATTAAAATTTATTGGCAATAATAAGAAAAATTAAAAATAAGTTAACTTGACTAGTTTGACAATTTTTTTACTAACATGGTTGATTACTTAGTTAGAGGTTTTACTTTCTGTCACTACCTTACGTTAAAGAAAAGCCTAATAAAAATAGAATAAGTAGAACAGGATAAATTTGATGTTTTCTACTATCTTCAGATTTCAGCATGGAAAATAAAATGCATTTACTTCAATGGAACAAGAAATAGTTTAATAACTAATTTAATAAATCTTATATTGACTTGACATAAGTTGGTTTGAACTTTTTTTTGCCGAAAGTGGAATTATATTACGGATGGTGTAAATTTTAGAAGCTTTAAATATCACCTCCCAAAAATATAGATGTATAGCAAATTGCTCTATATATAACAAAGTCAAAAAATTTGTTAGGGCTAAGATGAGTAATAATCCTCAATGACAAATGATTGTATAAAACAAGTTGTTACGGCAGGTTAGTACAAAAGGTTTAAATTTTAGTTTTGCGTTTTTTATTATTTTTGCATTTTTGCAGTTTTTTGGTAAGTTGATATGTAAACAATTTAGGAATTGCTTTTGTTTTTGATTTATCTCCGTATTTGATATAGCATAAACTTCTTGTACAATGTGCATTTTGTGGTCTAGTAAATATATCAGTTATAGTATTTTATACATAATCTATACTTAAATAGAGTATCCTTAAACATAACATTACTCTTGTTATATTTTTTTTATATTTTTTTTTTTGGGTTCTACCAAGTATAGATTCTGCTAGTGCAATATATATATATATATATATATATATATATATAGTATATGGGTAATTCCATTGCTTTTCGACTAATTTGAAAAAGTCGACCTCTTTGATTATAATCAAATCTAGACACCGTACATCAAATTTCTTTAAGATTTAACAAAGTTAGAACGGTTCAAACAAAGCATATTTTTGTAATTTTTCAAAATTTACGGTTTTTTTTAAATAATGTTTAAAGCTTGATTTAATATAATGACTGCTCCAACATTAAATTTACGAATATGGGTTTTAAAGAACATGCAATAAGGAATATTTTGAGCTACCGTGAACCTTTTTATCTTTTTGCAGAAGCCCAAAAACTGAGATAAAAATGTGCGGTTTGCCAATTTTGACAATTTTTGAATATTAAAAAATTCTTGATAGTGCCCGATATACCATTTCTCATATAAATTTTTTCTTGTGTTGTAAAGAGTATTTACTAAAAATTTTGACTAAAATCGACATAGAGTGACAGCGCTTTTTTTTATTGATTCTATAAGTTTTGTGTAATCACTTAAAAAAAGATTAAACACAAAAAAATTTAGACTTTGTGGATCAAATTTTGTTAAGATCTGACTAAGTTAGAACGGTTTAAAGAAAGCAAAGTTTTGCAATTTTGCTAAATTTGCGGTTTTTTTAGAATAATGTTTCAAGCTCAATATATCAAAATGACTGCTACAATATTTAACATAAAATAATGGGTTTTAAAGTACATGCAATAAGGAATAATTTGGCTCTCGTGGATCTTTTTATCTTTTTCCAGAAGCTAAAAAAATAAGATACAAATAAGCTTTTTCATCCATATTTTGAACCCAAAAATTTGAGCGTAATCAAAGAGGTCGACTTTTTCAAACTAGTCAAAAAGTAATGAAATTACTCATATATATATATATATATATATATATATATATATATATGTATCTCAATACAGATACAAAAGCAAAGGTGGTAGAATCTTTTTGCAAAGTATCTCAGTTTAGCAATAACAACATTTTATAATAAGTGGTAATCAATTATAATACCTAAATATTTAATTGAAGTTAATGATTTATTTTTTTGTACATTTGCAGGTGATTCCATCGGTTATAAGACATTTGTGTTAGTTTTATTTAGTTTTGTTAAGACTATATTTAAGTCGTTATGTGAAAATATAATGACAGTATTGTCTACGTACAGCAGATATTTGCAGTTTGTGAATCAATGTCTGTTATTATTTACATAAAATATTTATATAAGTGGACTCAATACACTGCCTTGTGGTACCAACATACTTATTTTTTGTGCATTACTAAAGCAATTTCTTACTGTTACTCTATAAGTTTTAGAACTTAGATAACTGATGAACCAATCTAACACCATTCCGTCAATACCATATTTTTCCAACATAATAATAAATTAGTTGTGGTTAATAGTGTGGAAAGCTTATGTGAACATGACAAATACACAAAATACGTGCATCTTTTTGTGTAATTGCAAGTTTACTTTATTTACAAAAATGTTGTAGGTTGTTTATGCCCTTTCAATCTACAAATTTAAATTAGTCTGGGTCAATAATATTACTAGTTTTTAAAAGTTATATATTATAATTTTCATATATTTATTCATAATTTTGTTAATGACTCTCTTTTTGTAGACTGGAATGACGATGAGGGCTGTTAAAAACAGGACCAAACTAAATACTATATTTTTTTTAAAGGAGATTGGTTACTGCTTAAGTTTATTATAATGTTTTTTATATTACAATCTGTTGCCGTTTGAAAATGTATGGAAGTAGGATGATTAATTGTGTAGAGTGGAAATAGTGCAAACGCAAATGTTTTGAAAATGTTTCTGCATCAAGTTTATTATATTAAAAAAAAAACAAAATTGTGGTTTTCGCATTGGTAGATTTAGTTTAAATTTTTTTTCTGGTAATTATATTCATTAATAGTAGTAGTTTAAAATAAATTGGATTTTGTTTAACAGCGACTTGAAAATTAAAAATATTATGACTAAAACCAAGGTAAACAATAAAAATCCAAAACGTTTTATTCTATTTGATTTAAATTTTTATAAACATTTATTTAATATTTAATTAATCAGTTAAAAGCTTTTTGTAATGTCTTGTTAATAAAACGCAAATTAACAAATAACAAATTTGGTGTGTTATTATTTAGTAGACTTTTTGGGCTAGATAAATTTAATCCAAAACTACAATAAAAACTCAAATATGCTTAAAATTCAAGTAGTTATGTATTGTCTTATACTATATATACATAGTTGACTATTTTTACATAAAGCTTAAGAGTTTATGACATTTATAGCGCTTTGCTAATAACAATCTACCAAGAAAACGGCTGAAAACTATATATATATATAACATTTTTATTCACAAAAATACAAACATTACAAGAGGTATATGTATATATAACAGTATTTATAATACAATCACAAAAAGAAATCTTTTGTGAAATGGCCATCGACCGTAGTTTTTCAGCCTGAGTTTTAATACAATACAAAATAGATACAATTATTAAAAAAAAAAAAAAGGGGTATGAATGAATAAGTGAAACGTCAGTCTTACATGTCATTAGTCAAGGATCTGATATTTTGTTAAAGTGATTGGAATGGAGTTTTAAATTTGGATACAACTGCTGGATTTCTAGGTATTATTAAGATATTTAGGTTTTTGTGGTTTTTAGGATTTTTAGCAAATTTTAAATGTAGTTTATGTAATCGTTGGTCTACAGGGACTATCTTTGTTTGGTCATATAGTAGCTCGTTGGATGGATTATGTAAAGGATTATTTGGATGACGGATTTTAGTGATGGATCGTAGAGAAGATCTTTCAGCGACATAAAGGTTAAGGAGTGTTGGATTAGTAGATTTTAGAATGAAAATCAAACTATAATCAAGAAAAGGGCGACAGATCGATTTGTAGATGTGAGTTGCACATTTAAGATCAATGCCCTCTTTTTTATATGTAAGTGAGCGGAAATGTTTTGTTTTGGTGATGACTTTCGATTTAAGGGAGCGGGCGTACAAATAAAATTTAAGTCAAAAGATATTCCCAAGTACTTGCATACTTGTGATGGTTGAATTTGTTGTTGATTCATGTGGATGTACGGGGAGTTGACAGATAATTTATAGTAGGAAATAAGGAGATGTGTTTTTAGTGGATTTGCAAAGAGGCACCATTTATTAAACCACGTAACAGTATAATCCAACAAAGCTTGTAGTTGTATGACCGATGATTTTAATGACTAGCATGAGATACGATTGTAGTGTCGTCTGCATATTGCAACATATAGCTGTTTGGGTCAAAATGTCTTGGGTTACAACTGTAGATATCGTGGCAGAAAAGATCATATAGGAGGGGCGAAAACGAAGAACCTTGCGGGACACCTTGGTGCGGAGTAAACGAGTGGGAGTAAGAAGAGCGTATTCGAACTTGAAGAGTTCTGTTATTTAGGAATTGGTGAATTAGGTTTATGAGATAAGAAGGAAGGTTTAGACTAGATAGTTTAAAGAGGAGACCTCTGTGCCAGACCGAATCAAACGCCTAAATTATATCCAAAAACAGGACGCTTGAATGCCTACCTTCAAGGTGGGAAGTTTGTAGGTTGGATGTAAGGATTGTGATTGGGTGGGATGTTGATCTAAATTTACGAAAGCCAAATTGGGTTACAGGAATCATATTTTCTGTGCAAGATAGTATTTTCTTTTGGATAATGGATTTAAATATTTTTCCAAGCACAGGAAGTAATGTAATGGGACGGTAACTGGAAGGGTAAGACATATTACAGTCGGACTAATGTATACATATTATAGTTCCCATTTTCCATTCTTTAGGAAAATATTGTTGTAAAAGACAGTAGTTATATATGTCAATTATATAGTTGTGAATATGGTCATTTAACTGTTTTAATATTTTTCTTGTCACTAGGTCACGTCCAGGTGCTGAGTTTTTTCCGTTATTTAACACGTCGTAATAAACGTCTTTGTCAATTGTTTCGTCCTCTGGTGTAACGTGGGTTTGTCTACAAAAATTGTTATACCAGTTATTTATAATATTTAAATTGTCATTGTCAAAATTGTCTGATTGTGAAAATGTAAAAGCTTTACTGAAATGTTTTTTAAATGTACAAGCAATGTCGATGTCTGTCGAGCAGCATTTATTTGTCATTGGATCAGTAATAGAATAGATTTGGCTAGACCGTTTGTATTTCGTAAGCTTTTTGATTTTATTGAAATAGTCTTTTCCTTGTTTGTCATTAATTTTATTACATGCGGTGATGTATTTTTCGTTTCTATATTGAAGTATTAAATTGTGAATATTTTTATTAAGGTCATTAAACTGTCTTTTTAAGGTCTTGTCGTTTGTCAGTTGGAACTCTCTGTATAACTGTCTCTTGTATTTTATTAACCTAAGAATGTAAGCAGAGAGGGGGTAATTATAATATGATTTTAGAACTTTAGGGGTGTTATGTTTAATAGATGACGAGACAGCTGATGAGAATGATGTTATAATATTAGGTGAGATAATAGGGTTACAGCTGATAAACAAGGATACATCTTGATTCACATTCTTTATATTACATTTATCAAAGATATAGATGTACTCGTTCTTAGGAGGTGGTAAGGGTTGTACATTAATTTGAAAAGATATTGCAAGGTGGTCGGAGCAGAGATCCGGTATAACATTAACTGACTGGATAAGTGGTTTTAAACTGGATGTACAGAGATCAGGAGTAGTACATTGATTATCCGACATTATAAATGTAGGAGAAGTAGGAATTTTGAAAAAATCGGAGTTGGAGAGAAATTGTTGAAGGTGCCGGGATTTCATTAAGTTAACGTTAAAATCACCTACAATTATAGCATGTGGGTATTGGGCAGCTTTCACAAAGATGTTATCCTTAATGTTAGAGGTTGGATGAATATATACTAGGAAAATATGAATTAAATCTTGTAGGAATGGGATTGCAAAATGGAGACAGTTATTCAATGGATTGTTAATGCTGGGAGAGTTATCTTTTATTAAATGGACAGTTGGGTGTGTCATTACTACGGAACCTCCTCTATTATAACGATTTAGGATGTTGGAAGGATTTTGGATTATGGACTAGTTACGGAATGAAATAGGAAGTTGGGTTTTGGTCTCAACATACATGGCACAGGAAATATTTTCTTTTATAAGGAAATTTTTAATAAAGAAAAACTATTAATATTGGAATATAGGATATTTATGCTAGTCATTCTAGAATTGGGTGATGGTAACTTGTATGCCGTTTATGGGGACCGTGGGAGGTACATGGTCAGTATTTACAAGATTTAACATGACTATAAACATGCGATTGGCGGAAAAGGAAACTATTGGGTCTATATTGTAAGTCTCAATGAATCGCGATTTTAATTTTTGTATAAGTTTTTGTTTGTCTATAGATTTGGGGTTGTTAATTTTGTCAAGGTATGTGTCAATTATATGGTCATGAATGGTGATAGGTGAATGAATTTGAGATGATTTTGTTATGTGTGGCTCAATATCTCCTGACCTTTTGTTTGCTGCCTTAATTTTTACGTTTGGTATGCCTACTATAGGTTGTGTGGGCCGGTTCTTGCATTTTAGATACCATGGTTCATGTCCATTTTCGTTACAAGAGCTGCATTTGGTTGGTAGGTTGGTTGTGCAGCTTGCGGTTTTGTGAGCAAGTCCACATTTGCTACATTTGGGGTGAGCTGTGCAGTCTTCTGTTTTGTGGTCAAATGCGTTGCATTTGCCACAGGGTATCAGTAAGGGAGCTGGAGCGTGGCTTTCGTAGACAGGAAAGTGCCGGCTTTTATAAAAAACGCCATGTTGCAACAGTTTCTGGTAAGCATCTACATTAGCTGTAATGATGCGAATTTTATATGTGGGTAGTCTTGCTGCTCTGGATATTATTCAAAACATACAAAACATATAATTTTTTTTTCACTGATACTATTTAAATGCTGATTTATTGCGGAGTCGAATACGATGCGTGTTTGCTGTTCGGTATTTCGATTGCCTGTGCTGAAAACTATTAAACTAAATTTTGATACATTATAGAAGAACGTCTCAGCTATACATTTTTTTTTTATTATTATTCTATGACTATTAGTTTTAATGTAGTTAATTTATAACAACCTAAAATTTTTGTTTGGTTTAATTTTTTTTTCCAAATTAAATATAATTTTTAATTTTAGCTCAAAAGTATTAATGTATAGGCGGTTGTATGCACTTTATATTTTAAAATAACAGCTGATTGAAAAACTTGTTGTTTAGACATGGAAAAGTCAGAAACTTTCTCAAATAAAGACCAATGATACTGTAGGTGTCGCACCTTTAGAAATAGTATAATAGATAAACTTTCATTGATACAATTATACACATATTTTATTCGTACAGTGAGGTGAGCCGGGTAGAAGTGCTAGCGTTTCAACAAAGACAGGTGCTTGTTGGAATCAACGCAGCAACGTTCTAGTTATAATGTTCCGTATCTGCACATATATCAACATTTTAATGCTCCGTATCAAAATGATTTTTAAGGCTTGCTTTTCCGTGTTATGTAGCGAGTCGGGGCGCTGAAAGTGATAATAATTCTTATGTTATGGAGGAAATTTTGTAGGGCAATCACTTGTTTTATCACAAATAAGCATAAATAATTATTATTATTATTAAAGAGTTTAAAAGTTTTTTTTGCAAGCAGTTTGAGGTTGTGTGATGCATGCGTCAGTATGTAATAACTGTTCATAAATTTAACATTTTTTCTTGCAATTCAAATTATAAATATTATAATCATAACTTCCATAAATATTTATTATTTGTTAAAATAATAATATGTAAATAATAATTTTAATAAAAACGACGCAAGGTGCTCGCTGTGGTTCAACATCTTGGACGTCCGTCATACGCGTTGTTGATGAATATTGTCGAAATGCTCACTCCGCGCAACGTTCTGTTCATCTCCGTTGTCTTATTTAAGTGTTCCTTCTATATTATATTTCTCGTTTTAATACTACTGGCGCCATCCAACATCTTGTGACGGCCAAACAAAGACATTTCTTCAGCGTTAACATATAACATAAGCAAGTGCTTAAGGATATGTATTTTTTTATTCTGCAAAAACGTAACATAATTTACATCATACCTAAATTTCAAATAATATATTGCAAACATCCCACGCATAAGTTTGGTTATTATCACAACTTTGTGAAGTTTTTTATGTATGTATATATAACAAGTTTTTTAATTTATCAAAAAAAATTGTTATAAAAGTATATTATTATTTTACATGGTTGTATTAAGAATATCATAAGGATTCCAACAACAAAAAATTAAATATGTATGTTGCCATTTAAAAAAAAAGTAGGCTGTCATAGCAACTATACTAAAAATAAAAATATACATGTGTGTATTTGCCTTTATAATACTTAAAAAAACATTTAAAATGTTTTTTGGGTCATATAAATCGGTTAAAAAACAACGGTGTTTTCAGTCATACGTTCTTTTTTTTTTGTCTAACACCCTGTATATAGAACTAGCAAAAATAATTATTTTATTAATAATATTGCAATCAAATAGAAAATGTTGTGTATTTCAAGTGCCCGATTCAATGATTAAATAAAACTGTATTTATATTACAGTTAATAGCTGAATTATTTTTGTATACTGCACAAAATTCAAGATTTTAAAACGACAATACGCTAATATTTACGCATTTTATGTGTCAACATAAATAACGACTTGCTTCTATTTTTATTTATTAATTTTGTTAATGCAATATGAACATTTAATATTACACAAACATTAGTTAAATATTAATATTACAACCAATATTTGTAATGGTTTGCTTTGGTATAATAAACTCAGTCTGTACCTAAATATTAAACATTATATTAATAGCCAAATGGTGTAGTAGCAAATATGAAATTGCTTAATTGTAAAGAGGCAATTGTAAAAAAATATTTTTTTGTTTGATCTAAACATTGTCTTTGAAGTATGGTTTTAGGAACAAGTTTTTTAGACGTTTTGTATAAATGCTGAAAACAACTAATTTATTATATTTTTTGTATTACGTAATGTTGTTTTTTTTGCTAATATTTACCAAAATTTTACAACGTTTGTTTGAAATAAAATGTTTAAGTATTACCATTAAATATAAATTACATTTTAAAAATATATAAAAACAAATTTATTGATTATTTACTTTAGGGTAATTGGTAACAATAAAACATTCTAAATATATTTTTGTGAATAATACATTGTAAAATTGCTACCAATTTCTATTAATATTGCAAGAACACATTAATAATAAAGTCATAATGAAAATACGATGATCCTATAGCGTGGGAATTCCGTACAACCCACACATTTGAGTTATGGAGGTTTGTAATAACTCTTCAGATAAATTACCCATCATTATTACGGAGGATATTTGATACAAATATAAAATTAGCCACTATCCAACCGCTTATTGAAAGAAAAAGAATTTTTGAAGATAATTGATTCCGTATTAATTTCACAATTTTATCATAATTTCTTTAGTAGAATATGACAAAATAAAGTAAAAGAAAATGGGTAAAATAAAATAGATTTTAGAAAAATAACACTTTAGTTGTGTCTTGCGTGTGATGTCGCTAACATGTTGACAGAAATAAATTACTATTCTTGAAATTAATAAATTGTAATGCATTTTTTTGTTGTTTTAGGTGAGTTTTTCTCTTCCCATAAAAAATATAATTATATTTGTCTTGTAAGTAAAATAAATGTTTATTATATATTTTTTTATCTGAGTATATTGATATATTTGAAGAACACCGATTGATGATTTTCATTTATTTTCGAATGCTCCTAAAACATATAATAGCGAATAGATTTTTTGATTTCATATATTAGTTTGTATTAACTATTTTTACTACTTATTTGATGGATGGTCTCTTTTTAATCATTTATTGTGTTTTTTTCTTAAATCAGTGTAGCATTCTATTTGATATTATTCAAACATCAACAATATTAGCAATTCTTATTTTTTGGTTTTAATTTAATGACACGTTTATCGAATTATTAATTAAATGTTGTTATTTTATTAGGTATATGTTTACTAATTTATTTCTACGCGCTGTTCCTACTTTTTATGTACCAGCCGTTGTTTAAATACTGTTTTAATACTTAGAAAAGCAAATATGTTAGTTTATCTAAACTAAACAGTTTGTACTGTTGTCAGTCCAGATCTGTGATTAACAGTTCAAGTCCCCCGTTAATAGCAGAAGTACTGCACAGAGACTAGACTTCTTTTGTAACGAGACTATTACTAGCATGTTACTGTTTTGACGTGCTTAGAGCTTAGAGCGTCAGTTTTGGATTGTGTTTTATTGGCTTTCAGCTGCACCTTAGCATTCTCTTTTTTTAACGGCCAGCTTTTGCTTTTTTTTATGAAGATCTAGTTTTGGTTGCTAATTGGCTTTGACTAGTTTATGTCCCAATGATAGCACTTGTTCTCCGCCATTACAGATAACCGAGCTTACTAGGGATCTTGTGTTGATTGTTGGTCCGGTTTGCTAGGTTTGCGCTTTTTTGCAGTGGCACGTAACTACATGCTAAGGAAAGAGTTGCCATGCTCTTCGGGGATTTTTATTTCTTTTGTTTAATTGTTTTATAAACGTTGCCTAGAAGTTTGTTAAAGAATACAAGGCTGATACTGACAATTAGAGCCGAACGTACAGTTGTTTTGGTCATTAGTGTTCAAACAATTGTTGAAGCCTGGCCTCCGGACTTAATTGGAAGTGGTTCAGCTATATCTTCCAAATCCTGTTTATTTGTAGAATTATCTACAGAATTATTCAGTGGTAGCTGCAAACGTCTCGGCCTTTGCTGCTTAAGGATTTTCTTTACTAGGATATCTTTTTTCTTCTTGTTCCTGGTTGTTTTTTGGTATTTCAGGTTTCTTTCCGGGATAATAATATTTTGCAATTTTACTGAATTTTTCATTGCAACTTTCTTTGCCGCTTTTACTATTTTCTTTAACGTGGTGACACGCTTGTGTATTAGTCGTTCTTGTGTGTATTGTAGCAGTTGTTTTTAGTTAGGTTTGTACTATCAAAAGCTTGACTAGTTTTGGAAAACGCACTAGCACCACGGCTACTTGGGTGACCTGGTATTTACTGGCAGGTTTATACGGCTCTTTGATTGCTGCTAACGCCGATGGGGAAAGCTTATAGGCGTTATTAATAACTGTTTTTTTTATCTTCAAAACAATTTTCATTTTTTTTGGGGATGGTTTCCGAGAAGCAGATTGAGTTGTGGTCCTGGACTACAGATTTTGGGGAATCCTTACTCAATAGAGGGAAATTAAGAGTAGGATGGATCACGGGCAGAATGATTAAAAAAATTACCCTAAAACGATGTAACAACTGCCTCCAATTCGGACATATCAAAGCAGAATGCAAAAAGAGTGTAACCGAAGGGAAAAATTGCCACATTGCAAAGGATTGCAAAAAAGAAAAATTTTGTCTCGTATGCAAAAAAGGACGACCATGCTATGGACTCAATGAGATGCAATGCGTACAGAGAGGCCGTAAAAATAACTAGAGAAAAAAAAGACGCTTGGTCAAGCACAGGAAAAAAAAGAGGAAAAAACCGGAGGTAATTCAGAATCAGAAACACAGTGTTAAGAATCCTCCAAATAAACACAGAAAGAAAGAGAAAATGCTATGCTATACTCTATGGACGAGCTGGAATTTACACGCAAAATTGATTTGTCCATAATAAGTGAACTAAACAAAAAACTCATGACTTGAGCGTGGAAAACTGACAAAAAAACAGATGTGGCTATAAAGATCTACAATCACGAGCTTGAGGTAGGTACAAGCGCAAAAGTAAACGGGTATGTGTACATACAAATAAGTGGAGTGTGGGTCTTCAGCTGCTACATCTCACCAAACTGCCTATTAGGTAGAAGAGTTCCAAAAGTTTCTTGAAGAATTAGGAAGAGATATAAAACTAAAGCAAAAATAGTAGTAGCTGGAACTAGCGGCTCCAAAAATGACGGGAAAGACTGTATGGAGAAAAAATTATTGGTGGACAAAAGGCATTGCAGACCAACGAAAATTTTTTCTTAAAATAAAAAGAAAAATTACTAGACAAAAAAAACATTGACAAAACAAGCATGGACATTATAAAAGATGAATACAAACATGAAAGAAAAAAGCTAAGAAAAAATATAAGAAAAAGCAAAGATACAAAATAGAAAGAATTAAAAGAGGAAGTAGAGGAAGACATCTGAGAAACAGAATACAAGATTGTTAGGAAAAAACTAAAACTTAAGGCACTGAAGACGCCAAAAGCAATCCAAAAAGAAATGATCAAAAAGCTATTTCCAAATCATAAGGAAATAAAATGGCCAATAAGAGATGACGCAAAACAAGACGGAAAAGAAAAATTTACAACAGAAGAAGTACAAAAAGCTACCCAAAAAATAAAGAACAAAAAAGCACCGGGCTCTGACTTTATACCGACAGAGGTTGTAAAAATGGTGGTGGAACACTTCCCAGAATTGGTAAGAAAAGCAATAAACAATGCACTAAAATAAAAAAAGGGAAACTAATACTGCTAAGAAAATCCAACAAAGAAGAATTAGACCTTAGAGGATATTATCCAATATGCTTGTTTAACACAATGAGCAAACTATTAAAACAGCTGATATCTGCTAGGTTCAGAAAAAAAATTAAAAAAAAAGAGATCTGTCTAATAACCAATTTGGATTTCGAGAAGGGAAAAGCACGGTAGATCCTCTAAAAAGCGTAATAAGCATTGCTAAAACCGAAATGAGCAAAACTTTAAAAACCAGAGGATATTAAAAACGTCTTCAAGAGCGCTTTATGAGAAAAAGTAATAAACAAATTGGAAAGCCGAAAAATATCTACAGGCATTACGGACATTATAAAAAGCTATCTATCGGAAAGAAGTTTAGTAAGCGACAACGGAGAAGAGACAAAAGTAACGGTAGAAGTTCCACAAGGATCAATACTGGGCCCCCTCCGTTGGAATGTGTTGTACGACGGAGTGCTAAGAATTGAAGTAGGGAAAAAAGTCACTTTAATTGCTTATGCGGACGACTTAACAATTGTAGCTGTTGATAAATTAGAAAAAGACCTGCTTAAATTTTTAGTAGAAAGAGAAGTAATTAAGCCAAAGTTGACAATAAAGTATGTAGGTGTAGAGTTAAATAAAAACTTAACATTTAGACAACACATAGATAAAGTAACTGCAAGAGCAGCGGAAATAGCTACCCAACTGGGTAGAATTTTACTTAGATTAAGCGGTGCTGGAGAATCCAAAAGAAGGATACTCACTTCGGCAGCTCAATCGACCATCATGTATGCTTCATCCATATGAAAAGACGGCCTGCAATTAAAAAAAAAACAAAACAAAAATACACATTGCCCAGAGAAAACTAACGCTGAAAATTATATGGGCCTACAGCACAACATCTACAGATAGCAACCTGGTGCTATCCAGAACAGTGCCGCTTACACTTCTTGTGGAAAAAAGAATAAGAACAAGAGGAAAAACCGCAACAGAGAAAGAAACGGAAAGAGAAGAAACCATAAGAGCGTGGCAAAATAAATGGGACGAAGACGGAAAAAGTGTCTGGCTGCACCGAATGCTACCAGATCTGAGTAGCTGGTTTTTCATAAAGCACGGTGACATAGACTTTCATTTGTCGCAAGCGCTAAATGAACATGGTTGTTTCAACCAGTACCTAAGAAGGTTTCTCATTAGGAATGACGCCAAGTGCAACTACTGTGACTACTCAATAGACTTGGCAAAACACACGCTGTTCGAATGCCAAGAATGGGAACAGATGAGAAAAGAAACAGAAGATAAACTTAACAGCAAGATCACTGCAGAAAATATGGTGGAAAAATGCTAGAAAGTGAGGAGGAATAGGTAGACATAAATTCCCTTATTAAAAATATTATTAAAAAAAAGAAAAAAATGAACTAAACCTGCAAAAAAGTGGTGAATAGTGAAAAAGCAGTTCCATGACTGAAGAAATGTCTTTTGGGCGATTCCAGTCATGTTGCAGAGATCTAAGGAGGTTTTTTAGCCGGTAGAAACACAAAACTATAGTGCAGCATTGGCTGCTGGTGTCTTAACTGAAGATATTCCCTCCTCCCAAAAAAAAAAGTAGAGTTGTGGTGGCAGGATTCTTCGTTTTTTAAATGCATTACCAGTTGCGTGACAACTGTTGTTGGTCCGGGTCTGTGATTAAGCAGTTACGGCTACTTCCAGGTTTTGCGTAGGTAATGTTGTTTGTCTGTTAAAAAGAATTTGATAAGTAACAGTTGTTAATTATTTGCGTACTTGCACGTTGTTTTTGGTAATTGGGGTTGATTGAGCTTGGTAGTAACCTGAAGAGGGCCGTCTTGTGTTTACTCTCTTGCAGTCTTTAGCAAGGATATGGTCAGCAATTGCCCTAGTTGTAACCTTTATGGTATGTTGCTGTTTTGACATCTGAGTTCAGAGAGACATCTGAGAAGAAAATGAGTCTTGGCTGCTTGCGGAACACCGCTCGAGAAATATTCGTGATGGTAGAAGTGCCGTGCTTAAAACTATTTTAAAGTTATTTTATTTTTAAGTCGTAATAAAATAACTTCAATATCATTTATTATTTTTAATGTGTTAACTGTAATTTAGGTTGCTGTTAATAACAGGGTAATCCAGAGGAACTGCATGGCTTTGATATAATGAGTATTTGGTTAATTTTACATAAAAATAACAACACTTAAATGACAACCTTCATCTCGAATGCAAATTTTAAGCTTATGTTTGAAGTTACTTATAGCATTGTTCAACTGTTTTCAATCAATTTTTTGCAACTTGGACATCCATAAATTTTTTCAATGATTGAGATTTTTTTTCATAGACACGGGAAAAACCCCATAAAAAATTGCAAGCCGTTAGGTCAGGTGAACAAGGTGACTAGGGCACATTACCGAAACGTGAAATAATTTGTTCTTGAAAATTTTTAAAAGGACTTTTATTAAGTAATATCGACATTGAGAGAGTATAGTCTCTGCAGTTTTGAAACAACTGTTGTGAATTATTGATGGCCCAGTATTGGCAGCTTTGTTTATTAACCGAGTCACTTGTGTAAATGCACTTCTCAACATTTATTATGATTAACACCATGTCGTTATTTTTCAAAATATTGAGCATATTTTTTGCAAATTGTAAACGTTGTTGATAGTCACGTTTACTCAACTCTTGGACAATTGGTATATTATACAAATGGAATTTTAAATCTAGTTGTAAAATACGTATTACCAAACTATTGCTTGCAAACAAAACGACGAGGGTTCTTCAATATTGCCTTCTTCACTCTTTTAATGTTGTCTGGTGTTCTTGCAATACTTTGGCACTTTGTGGTTGCGCTGTGTTACAGTTTCTGTGGTTTTAAGAATGGTGTTACGATTTGTACGTTTCTGTGACGTCCAATGGTGAAATGTTGACAATAAAGACAATGTGTTTAGATAACAAATTTACCAATTTTAACATAATTATTGTAAGCAAACACACGATTTTGCATATCCTACTGCGCTTTGTTCAAAATGTCCATACACGCATTATAAACTTTTAAAATACTTTGCAACTGTTAATTTATACAGATACTATTAATTATTTTAATATTATGCCTAATATACTAACTTATAATAATACTGATAACATTTATCCGATAATAATGACAATACTTACAAACAATTTACTTAGCGTAAAACACGTCCGATTTCATTAAAAAAATAAACGTAAAAATATCAAGTTTATGGACTACTATTGTATAAACTTGAAAGGAACATTTAACTAGCTTTATCTACTAATACTATTTAATATTATTTCAACATAGAACGGCAAAATAAGCGTACAAAATCAATATAATGCTAATTAAGATTCTTATAAAAGCTTTTGTTGTTGTCTTACATTTCAAATAGTATTTTTATTGGTATAGATTGAAAAAAAAACAACTCTTTTATATTCCTTAAAAATGTTTAAGTATAAATGCGCATTTTTCAGTGTATGAAATCTGAGCTTGCATAAATTAAATTGAAAATAAGTAGATCTAAAAGTGGATATTTGAAACAATTTATTGTATTTTTATTTATTTGGATGTATTTTTTTAACATCATGTAAATAATAAATTTTTCAAGCTGTTGAATAGGTATGTTCAGCAATATTTAATTATCACAGCAAATCTAAGTTTGTATGTATATACTAGGAATTGAAAACTTCTCGACAACTTTGTGGAAATGTCAGATGTAAACATTATTTTAACAAACTTATTTAATTCCAACTTACTGATGTTTGTATTTCATTTCGTAGTTGTTGAATATAATTTACTTTAACACTATGAGCGATTGCAAGAAACTTTTAATACAATAATTAAATAAATGTTTAATCATCATTATTAGTATTGTAAATTGAAATAAAAAAAAAAACTTATGATTTTATCGACTCTACATGTGGTACCTTTTATCTGAAAAAAATATGCAATATTAGAATACACAAAATAAAACCTTTAACTTTGTTATTACAATATTAGTCTGATATAAGACAAGTATGTTAAACCAAAGGCTTTTAAATAAAAATATACAACAAATAAAATTTTTAATGCTTTTGGCTAAAAACCCAATTACTTTTGTTGCCATGACTTTAATATTTTTTGGATTTGATTGATTATTATTTTAAAAGTTTAGTACGTGAGCTGATTTTTACATAAAGCGCAAATTGATTCAAATTTATTATAATCATAAAGTTTTGAAGATTTATAACGTTTATGAACAACTTTTTTTTTTCAATTTATAAGTAAAATGTTGGTTCAATAAAAACCATTGACAGCACAAATTCACAGTCACATCTATCACATAAGTATAATAATAGTAGTTATATTTAACAGAACATCTACAGCTATTGGCACTTTTATATCACAATTATAAAAAGTGAAGTCTAAAAACACATCTCTACTATTTGGTATTAGAATGCTTTTAATGCAGTTTAAAAACTAAATATACCAGTTTAGTATAATTGCAAAATACTTTCAGTCTAAGATCTAAGCCACAAAATCCCCCATTTATTATTTTATTTTCTGTGTTTATAATTATAATTTGTTTTAACTTTGGCCCGATTGCTGTATTGCTTTGCAGCTCCATATCTGATTACATTTTTGCGCAAAAGCTTTATTTATTAGGTACAGTACAAATTGCAGTTTATAATCATCAGAAATATGAAACAATTAGTTACGGAAAGTGTTGCATTATTTCTTGAAAAGTTGAAAAAGTTATGATTAACCTATGGCTTCAACAAAAAACACATGGTAATCGCAAAATTTCAATTAATTGCCGCTTGTTCTGTAATATTATAGTGTCTAACTACTCATTGCCATGGACGTCATGAGAGATGTTCAAAAATATCTTCAAATTATTGTTCTTACTGTATCAATCTAAACTAAAATTGGAAAGAAAAATTATTGCACAAGCCTAAAGAGCTCACAAATATGAGAAAAGTTTTATCATTGCCATTCAAACGCGTATATGTTGGTATGGGAATGTTACGGCTAAAGTGGAAGTAGATTGTATTTATTTAAACTTTTAACCAAGCTATCAAAACACATTCCTTGCAACGACATAACAAAGACCTGCTGCTGGACCTGTAGTTATCTTTTGCATATAAAAACAAAACTACGCAAAACCAGCTATTTTGTTTTGCTTTTACTGACCAGCTTTATTTAGAGTATATCTGTCCAATACTAATAAATTCCACTGACAAATTTCAAAATTTGGGTTTTGTGAATGTAATGATATCAAAGATTAATAACAACGTCGTCGTCGCAAAATGCAATAAAGAGAAATTGTCAGTCAACAAAAACAATTCTACGCTGATTTACCAAATGATAGCTAGGTTTTAATTACATGAAACAGGTCAAACCACAACTGAACTTCAAACATTAACTATTTTGTATTTAAAACACTTAACTATCTAATCATCTAGGGATGGATGTTTAACAACAATGGGGTTTTAAAATATTTTTTTAATAAAAATATGAGTTTTGCTGAATACTGGTCAAGGTAATGTCAATTTTGGCCAGATTTCTGCAAACTTTTTATCTTACAAACCAATAAATAATTGTTAAGTGACTGAAAAAGAGTGCTTGGCAATTTTTTAATATTTTGTGGCAGTTTATTAAAACATTGTATATC
This sequence comes from Tachinus rufipes, assembly GCA_963932245.1. NCBI lineage: Eukaryota > Metazoa > Arthropoda > Insecta > Coleoptera > Staphylinidae > Tachinus > Tachinus rufipes. The sequence goes on from OZ010743.1 coordinate 74,318,970, forward strand.
TCCATATTTGGGATCTTTTTTATATCTTGTTAGTCTATGTATCGGCGTCATTAATTTTATTTTGTAACGTGTGTGATATGAGTGGGTGCTAGTTAACGTCTGCATTTTAGTATAGTTTTTTTGGCATATATTAAATTATATTCAGGGTGAGTTGGCAGGAACGATCAAAACTTCATACAATGTATATTTATTTGTTTTCAAGTTATAGCAAATATAAACAAAATTTCATACATTAACGTTTTTGTAATTATAGTCTTCTTATAATAAACGTTAAAAAATATTGCTATTTACTTCTAATCATTTTCTGCTTTGTCTGTTGCTCCTTTGATTAAGTCAGGTTTTTGTTTAAGATTGGCTGCATTATTTTTACTGTCTATTTCTGATTTGTACATTTTATCTTTCAGCCAGTTTTATAAACAATAATCTAGTGCTGTGCATTCTTGAGATCTGAGTGGCCAACTAATAGGAACACCAATTCAACGTCTTAGAAACTTTTTGTTATGAGCTGGTCATTGCAACTTTTGTTACTATATCCCGAGTATTTTCTACTTTTTCTAAATTTTGTCGAGTAAGTTGTTTAAATGTTATGTTAACACTTGGAAGCTCTCTGGTCTTGCAAAGTTTGTTGAAAACTTTGATAATTTATTTTTATTTTGATGTGGAAATTGTTGACAATATTCTTAAACAGCAGTTGTAGCATTTCTATTACAACAACAACTAAAAACATCATATTTGCATGTTCTATATTTAAATAAGTGGGTAGCATTTTGTAACACTTTTATTGTACAAACTCAAAAATAACTGTTAAATCACTGTCACAATGCACTGACACATTATCAGAACATTAAAGTTAACAAATAATAAAAAATACTAGATAAACATTTTTAATTACGCTTTAACTAGAAAACAATTAAAAAATTAGATAACTACATTTGAGTTGTTTTACATTATTTTCACGTATACAATACACTACTGGAGTTCCTGTATTTAAAAAGTGATAACAAAATAGTTTGAAAAATAATGTGCAAAACCGTTTCTAATACACCAACATTGTATTTGGAGTAGTAACTAAATTGTTAAATATTTTGTACTATTTTGCAATAAAAGTTTAGTTTTATAAAAAAAATTGTTGTAGTAAAAGTGGTTTGTCGGAGTAAAACTAAGACAGAATATTGCGGGTACCGGGGAGATAGCTCCTATGTAGCTTATAATCCGGCCAATTTCAAACACAATTCATTTTAAAATTAAAAAAAAGTAGAGCCGACCAATTAACATTTAAAATTGGCAAATTGTAATTCTGTTTAAATTAATACTTTTTTTTTTAGTAGATAACATTTTACATGTGTTAACCATTAACGCTATATTGTTACCCTAAAAGCCACTTGACCGCACCGGCTGCGCTTGAGATAGGCATAGATAATTAAATTAATTATTACAAACCTTGCTCATAACTTTTTAAACATATTGTTAACCCACAAGTTTTAGTATTAATTTTTAACAAGTAATAAACTTTATCATGTTATTTGGAATACATTTAAAAGTTTTTTTCAGCTATTACCAGACTCTGTAATTTTAAAACATTTGATAAACAAAGTTTGTTGACAAATTTTTAAACTATTGGCTAATTTTTTTGATAAAAATATAATAATATTTTTTTATTTAAGTTTCTATATATTTAGGTTGAAAACAAAACAAAAATAAATTATACTATATCTTGTTACGTTTACTAATATGTATATTCTAACTTTAATTATATACTCTTATTATATTTGATAAAAACTAAAGTTATAACTAATTTTATAGTAAATTTTTTTCTCATATAATTTAAGGCTGATATGCCATAAATCTAAAAACTCATATTTTTAAACTTATTTCTTTAAAGTCAAAAAATACATAAAAAATAAAAGCACAAATAAAACTTTTGAAATTATCGAACAACAAAACAATAAAACCATTCCATTTGATGTTCAATTTCAATTAAACAGCCTACGATTATAAACATACTCTGAATACATAAAAAGAAAAATGAAAGTAAATCTGTGTACGCCAGCCCACACGCATTCGCAAAATAAACCATTTTATTTTCTATTCGACGCAAGACAGAGTGGTAGTATAATATTCTTACTTCGTACATTCATCTTGATTGACGTATTTGTAATGTGTATTCGCGTGGCATAGAAAGAAGAGGAAAATAAATATTTATTCCAACATCCAATATTGCAGTGTCATTTTTGCTTTCCACCAGCGCGCACAAATACAGAAAACAGCCTCGAGTTTAGTTTCTAAATGCGGACGCGAAGAAAACACATTTACATCTTATCGATTCCGTTCCTGCCTTCAATGTACGTGTGTAAATTGTTTAATATTTACGAACGAAAATAAACGCCTACTATACTGTCGAATTTAACTGCATATGTAATGAAACTACGTTGTTTATCGGAATTACCAAATAGATTACGTGTATTCCCCCCAGTCAATATTTAATTAGTGTTTATTATGTTTATTTTCTTAAAGAATTAACTGAATTAGAATGATTTTAATCTTATTAAATTAAAACATTGAAGGTCATAATAAAATGAGGTACAATCTGAAGTGTACAAATTTATTTTTAATTGAAATCATAAATCTGTTTACAAGTTTGAACTCCGAGAGTTTAATCTTGAAGGAGGAAGTTGGGTTATCTTAAAATATATTGTTAGTAGAATTTTTTGATTATGTACAAGGTTGGCTGGCTATAATGAGGGTTTTTGTTTTATAAGGGTGATTATTTTGTTTTGGAAGTTGTTTTATTTATTAAAAAAATGTTCTAATTTGTTACATTTATTAAGTATGACTAATTCAAGTATAACATTGTACATTAGTAACAGAAATGTTTTTTAGTATAAATGTTATAAAGATTTTGCAAAAAAAAAATGAATGATGGTTACTATTACTCTGTCTATAGTAAACATCATTGTACCAATAAGATAATTTAAAAAGCAAAAGTGCTACAAGTATGTTATCTCGGACAAGCAAAGTGCTTTTAGATTTTCTTTAAAAATACATATCTATCACATTTGTAGTGGTTATATAGATTTACTACGCTACATTCTTAAAATTTCATAAGCTTTGTTGTATAAACAATTTTCAAAATCTTTGCTTAGCTTATTACAATGACAGAATTGATATATTAAAGCGTTACATGAGATATATTACTATACATTTTTATCTTAATAACAAGATTTATTGTATATAATAAAAATAATGAAGGCATTACAAAGTCTTTATTTAATAATCCTCATAACGCCAATCTCAATTTGTTATGAGAGTATTTGTGGTATTTAAATTTAAATAATATAAGTTTTAATTAATTTGTATTCATAACAAATGCAAATACAAAAACAAAAATATCTGAATACGTTCAGTTACTATTATATAGCAATTTTTATTCAACAACATAATCAAATGAATATCGTTTTGTCATTAGACTTAAATATTTTGGTGTCACAATTCAAAATCTAAACAACCAAAACATAGATTTATATTAGTAGAGCTATTGTAGATTTAGTCCACAAAACACATACGCTTGCGCGTACATTATGTTAGATTTATTGCTATTTTATGAAAAGTTTATTATTATTACATATTAAATAATTATTAATAGAAAACAAATTTAATAAACTAATATACACACTACCTTTTTTAAATTTATTATGTACATGTACTTACCAATATTTATATGAACTTTTTTCAAGTATTTTTTAGTACTGCATACTCTTAGTGTTTTATTGTTCCTGGTTGCACTTTAGACAATTTAATATATTGTTTTGTTTGTATAGGTGCAGTTTCTATACTTTGTTATTTTTATAATGTAGCTGCTAATGTTTTAAAATAAGTTGAAGTAAACAAAGTTTATAATAATTTCAAATTAAAATAAAATGTATGTTTTTCAATTATTTTTTTATAATTTTTAAATGTAATATTTAGGAATTACTTAATATGTCAGAACAACATAAAATATTTTTTAGAATTCCTACCAATCTTTGTACTACGGGTAAAAATTTGTTTAGATGGCAATATGTTTTGTATTTTGTTTGAACTATGTTTATGGTAATATCTATAGAAAATGCAAAGATCTGCAACAATACGCCAGTGTTGTAAAATATTTAAGTCCTTAGTCAATTTTGGGTCGGCAATGATCTGAACAGATCATTTTCGAAAAGAATTTAAAAGAGATAGAGTAGTTTTGGATGCTCCTCCCCATACTTAGGAACAATATTCAATACAAGGACAAATATAGAAATTTCAAGACGCTCTGCCACATTTGTCGATATGGTCTTTAACTATGAAGTATGAAGGGTGCTATCATCCGTAAAACTATGAATAGAAGATTTGGTTGTTTATAGAAGTTTATTAATGTAAATCAAAAATATAGTTAACAAACGAGCAGAATCTTGAGGAACACCAGCATTTATAACTTTGGAGTTAAAACCATCAATTTTGACTATAATTTTTTTATTGTCAAGAAAACTACTAATAAGATTTACAGATTTATAATCAAGACCTATACAATAGAGCTTGTTGACAAGATTAAGATGCTATACCCCATCAACACTGGTACAGGAAAAAACAAACAAAACAGGACGATTAAAGTCAAATTATGCAAAAATTACATCTATCATTAGTTTAATGATAGGAGATCTGAACACAGGGGGGGAAATATAAACACACAAAGACCACCAATAAACCCCAATGAAGTAAAACACGTTATTAAGAATTTCAATTTCAAAGGTAGAGAAGCGGTAAGTCCAGATAAAGTTCTAGTAGAGGCTGTGAAGTTGATTGAAGATGACAATATACACCATTAGTAACATACTACAAGAATGGTTGAAATCTGATTTTATTCTTCTAGCAAAAAAATATATTGTTAAAGATTGTTCAGAATATAGAACAATTTGCTTGATGAGCCATACCCTAAAATTTTTTTTGACGATGAATTAAATGTGTATATAAACAATTAGATTTTGATATAAGGAAGACGCAGTTTGAATTCCGCAACAATCTTGGCACGCAAGAAGCTTTTTTTGGGATAAATAATGATTGATATAATAAATGTTACACACGACATAATGATGAAAATCTTGGAACAAATAAGGTTAGATTTGAACAATATCCGGTTAATTAAAAATCTATATTGAAACCAAAAAACTGTAATAAACTGTAAATAATAGCAATCTAAAAAATTTGAAGAGGTGTTAATCAAGGCTGCACACTATTCTGTGTCTTGTTTAATATGTTAACAGAGTCTATTTTAAATAGATTATGGCAAAAAATTCTGGAGGGATAGTAATCAACGGAACAACGATTAACAATTTCCGGTATGCAAATGATACTGTGTTAATAGCAACAAGTATTATTAGTTTTCAAAATATGCTTTAAGAAGTCAATACTGCAAATCAAATAACTACATATTGAAGCTATATTTAAAAAAGAGTAAACATATAGTTGTGACCAAGTCGCATAATAATAATATACCAGACCTGACTATAGAAACTAACTAAATCAATAAAGTAAAAAGGTACCAGTGTTTAGGTATTTGGTTTGAAGACATCAATTATCAAACTGTAGAAATAAATAAAATAAATACATAAATCTAAAGTTAAGAAACACGCATGGTAAGATGCTTTATTTTTTTAAATTTGTTTTATTGCATAAAAACAAGGACACTTAAGGAAAATAATATAAAAATAAAGGTATTTTAATTGTGGATCTATTGGAGCATGTTTAAAATATCAAGTTATACACCGAGTCTAAAAAGAAAATGAGTTTATTTCTACTATAAAAAAACAAAAATTAGAATATTTTGAAAATGTTATAAGGGAAGAAAGATACTATAAACTTCAATAGAATGCCAGAGAAAATAAATCGTAAAAAGTCTGTAGATGCAATATGAATGCCGATAGATATAATCTTTGCATTATTTGTTTGGCAATATATTTACATTAATGCAAGATATTGCACGTACACACATTGACAAAATCACCAAAAATTACTTACTTACTTAATAAGTTTTAGACGCATGATAACTTAGAGCAAACTCAGGTTAATTTTGGACGTATTTGTAATTTACAAGTAAATCTATTTACGGCATAAAATTGATCATAAACTGGCACAGAAATGCAGAAATCATTAAAAATTTCAATTTTGGCATAACGTAGATTTATTTAATGTTTAAAACACAACAAATATTTCTGAAAATATTAGTTTAAAAGAAAAAGAGTTTATTTCTAGCATAAAAAAAAATTAGAATATTTTGAAAATGTTATAAGGAAAGAAATATACTATAAGCTTCAATAGGTCATGCCAAAGAAAAAAAATTGTAAAAAGTTTGTAGATGCAATATGAATGCCGATAGATATAATCTTTGCATTATTTGTTTGGCAATATATTTACTTTAATGCAAGATATTGCACGTACACACATTGACAAAATCATCAAAGATTACTTACTTACTTAATAAGTCTCAGACGCTTAATAACTTAGAGCAAGCTCAGGTTAATATTGGACGTATTCGTAATTTACAAGTAAATCTATCTATATATGCCGCTTAAAATTGATCATAAACTGGCACAGAAATGCAAAATTAAATAAAAATTCTAATTTTGGCATAACGTAGATTCATTTAATATTTAAAACACTACAAAAATTTCTAAAAATATTAGCATATAGATAAAATTTAGTTAAAAGACCAAAACAATACGTTATACTTTCAGTTATTTACAAAAAACTGCAAACACCAATTTATTTTATGGATTGCCGCAAATCCATAAAATAAATTTGTAAATTCATTAAGAATATCTTCTAACACAGATTTATTTTGTGAAATGTATTTAAAAACTAAATAATTTTCATGTAAAATAAGTAATTCCTCAAAAACTCCAATTTGTTGCATAAAAAATAAAATACATAAACCTACTCAAAACAAGTTGTTATACTTTAATCTAATTTATGAGCATTTTTTAAACTTTAATCATCTCAATTTCTCTTTAAGTCTTACATCAACTGCAGTTTATGTAATATGAAGTTGTGCTATATTATCATAATAGACAGTTCCAGATAAAATGACAAATCAATATTTAAATATTAAGAAAAAAACATTAAAGAAACATTTAATTTGCTTAAATAAATGTTAGTATACACTGGCGAGCAAAAAATAGAGGTCACATTAAAATTATGACTTAGTTTTGGATTTTTTTGTTTTAATCTTATTTTAGCAAGTTGTTAACATTTGTACAGTATTTAGCATACTAAATTAAAAATTAAATGTTGAATCGTAAAGCATATTTATTGTTTTAATTACGAATTTTGGAAATATCACAAATTTACAGTTCAGACTAAGTTTGAATTTTTAGTTCTAGAACTAATATGGAACAAAAATTATGAAAAAAAAAACTTATCTCTAATAATGAGTATTATCACTTCTTGCATTAATGACTACTTGAAAACGACAAAGAACATTTTGAATTAAATTAAAGATCACATTTTGGTCAATTATATTTCATTCCTGCAATAGCAACTGTCTTAGCTCTTGAGCAGTTCTTGGAGCAGGTGTAGACTTTTGGATACGTCGTTCTAACTCATCCTAGACATATTCTATGGGATTCATGTCCGGGCTGAGAGCTGGCCAATCAAACCGCAAAATTCCCAATTTATCCAGATAATCTCTGACAATTCTAGCTACGTGAGGTCTAGCATTATCTTGCACGTAAATGCCGCATTTGCCGGTAGTTGTCTTAAAAGGCATAACACAATCTTTGAGAACCTCTATAATGTATCTGTGAGCTGATAGGGAGTCAATCTCTATAAAGACCAAATCTGTGCGTGCTTCGGTAAAAATTCCTGCTCAAGCCATAGCCTACCCACCGCCAAATAGAAAGTGCTCATTATTACAATCTGAAGCGTATTTTTCTCATCGTCTGATTCATTGAAGCAAAAGCGCGACTTATCTGTAAACAATACCCTGCTCCAGTGATCATTATTCCATGCCCGGTGATTTTGGGCAAAAGCTAATCTTGCAAAACGATGTCGGCTTTATAAACATGAACCTGTAACCATCTTTTTACAAGACAATCCAGCAGCTTGAAGCCTTTTCCTAACAGTTCAATTATTAACATTTACATCTCTAACTTCATGGAGTTGATTTTGTAAATAAATTGCAGAAGCTGTTTTATTCCGCAAACTTGTAGACACTAAAAAACGGTCATCTCTGTTTGTGGTGATTTTTTTGTCCGGATTCTGATCTTCTGGTTATCAGGCCAATATCCACGTAACGCTGATATACCTTTTGTACAGCATAAAGGCGATTACCAACAATCCGTGCAGTTTTACGTTTTTTTGCCCATCTTCAATCGACGCTATAATTCTTAAGTACAGTACATCGTGTGAATGACAAGTTTTGCAGAAAAAAATGAACACTAAGTAAAAAAACTACAAAGAAATGTAAGTTTTCAATTAGAGCAAAATGGAATGCTGTTTCATAAAAGTCTGTAACACGGTGATAATAACTGACAGATAGATAACATTTGTCAGAAAATAAAATATTAAACTCCTACTTTGGTTTACAAATTGCAAACATGAGGTAAATTTCAAAAATAAGTCATAACTTTAAAGTGATCTGTACTTTTTGCTCGCCAGTGTAAGTTAAAAAGTTATTATTTATTTACGTAAAAACTGTTGTTGCAATCTGTAGTTAAATGTTACTAAAAAAAATTCTAATTTAAGTCAAAACTTTTATTTGCAATAAAAGGAAACACTTTTTATATTGTTTTCTTTTAAGATAATATCAATAAGTTAAACTTCAATCTTTAAAATTTAATCTTTAAATAACGCTGTTTCTATTTGTTTTTTAACAGTAATACGTTCTAATCAGTGATCACTGCCTTAAGAGCATACCAACCGCTCCTCGATTTCCAGTATTGTAGTGAAAACAACTACTTTGGCTTCATTCCTATTTCTACGTACAATTTAATAATCAATTTATTTCTTTACTAGTACATTCAGAAAGAATTAAACTATATTTGTTTAGATCATTTTAATCAAATAATAATTAGAAATAGCCGAGCCAAAAATGTATCCAAATATAGAAATAAATGCGTTTTTAGGTACTATTAATGCATTTTAATGCTACTTGAAAATATAATTTGACTATATAATACTCTGAACAAATATAGTTTAATTCTATTTGAATGTACTGATGAAAAAATAAATTGATTAGCAAATTATATGTGAAAATAGGAATGACGCCAAAGTAGCTGTCGGTATGCTTTTAACAGTTACACATTTTTGTATACAAATAAATGACTTATTTCTATACTAAAAACTTGCTCTAATAAATATGCGTATTTTTGGAACACTATGTAAAATTAATAGGATATTACAATAAACACAAGCAAATTATATTATAAATTGTACGTTATAACTTATGACAAGAGTGTCAGTCAGTATATTTTACTATCAATACTATTCTATATCGTATAACTCAAATATTTAAAACAAAGAAAAGTATACCTTTGTTTCATATTACAATCACATTTAAAAATGAAATAAGATTTCGAGTCGCATTTCATGTTCACAATAGAGATATTTATTTAAAAATGAGCACATCAGCAACAACGACTTTATATTGTCACTTGGGGTGCCACTCTCTTTCGACTAGAAAAGTGCTTGATGTTATATAGGTATTTGCAATTTTCTCAATGTCTAAGATACAAAGTTGTCTATCTTGCCGTTTTTGGGGTATTTTAGTATAATAAATATTACAATATAAATAGACATGAACAATTATTCCTAATGATACAATCAAATATTGACATTAAGAATCATGATAATTTTTTCAAGTTTTATTTGCCGTCGGTCTAAGTAAAGATACGCATTTGTGCCAATCCGCTCGCGCTACTGCCATAAATATTGATCTCCATCTAATAAAATATTTATGTCTGAATAATATTAAACACGTCATATGAGTGCAGAGCCAGTCGTCTGGATATACCAAATCGATAGCACCCAAAATGTTGAATAATCATAAATATTCTAAATCACATCGCAGTCATCACAGGAGAGCTTTTATAATCACCAATAGTTATTTTAACATCAATGTTTTTTTAAATAAATTGTTTTATTTTACATTCCATATGTATAATGGTATGATATAATAATATAATTCTCAAAATAAAATTCAAATTAATCTAGATTGGATTAAATTCTTTTAAAAAAAGTCAACAATATATATATATATATATATTAATTTATAAATACAATTTGTAATGTTTACTGACTGCGGATAATGAGGAATCCATTTTGCATACCCCTTATGCATAATTTTTTAGTTGTATACAATAACTAAATATTTTGTACCAATATACTAAAATTTTGTTTGTTTAATAAGTTTAAAGAAAACCAATAGTTTTATTTACACTTTTTTAATTTGTTGTGCGGACTTACTGTACACATGTAAAATAATGTTTGCTTACTTTGGAAAACCATCACGTTGCAAAGAAAACTAATTATCAAAATATATTTTCTTTGAAGGTGTGGGAATTGTAAACCGCATGCTTATCGATTTTTTTTATTTTGCCAAACCGGTTGAATGCAGAAAATTATTTGCATTTTTTTTACTAAACTTACTTTTTTCGTGAAGTACAACGCTATTTAAATACGTACTATACGTATTTTGCAACATATAGATATGGCGTCCAATAGACCTATTTCTTGGTTTCCTCGTTTGCCCGACATTAACTCGTGCGTTTGTTTATGGGGTTACATGAAACGTTTAGTTTATCAAAATGAAAGAACAACAATTTTGTACTGAATGGATTTGTCAAGTAACAATATTAATTAAACTGAAGGTGGGAATATTGATCATTTTCAATGGGCAATTAACTTCAATCCGTAGAACAAACACTATTGCGATTTTTATCTAGCTTATTTTAAGACTTTTAAATAATACATATTTGTTAAATGACTATTTTTTAAGTTATACAATCTGTTTTAAAAAAGTATTAAAAATAAGATAATGAAGGCTGTCAAGCATAATCTATTAAAGCATATTATTCAAAGCATTAAGTAAATTGAATTTTGTTAGATCAAAATTAAATCAGACTAACACGACTATTGATATCAATTCTGTCTAACTGTAAAATATGAAACAATGTTTAATAATGAAACAAAACAAGTAATATAATTAATTAAATAAATAATAATCATACAACAAATTACAATTACAAACTAATACTTCATCTTATTGTTCCGTACTTGCTATGAGAATAAGTGCCTTTCTTGTATAGTTGTGATGTGTAATATAATGTTCCACAAGCATGCAAGACCTACAGTAATATGAATTTAAAAAACAATTATAAGAAGGGTTTACTAGGCAATTATTTGTTGTTATGCCAATGCATTGACAGCATTGCAATATATTTCACAAATAGATTGATTATACAGCGACCGGATATCAAGCTTTTTTTTGTCACGGTCTTCTTAAGCTGATAAGAAATAATACTAATACAATGCTATACTTTACAATAAACAAATATTATAAAAAACATTAAGTTGTTTGCATGACTAATCATAGCAAAATTTAAAGTCGGTAAAAGAATGAAATAATAAGTAAACAAAATAAAAAAAAAAAAAAAAACCTTTAAAAAGATACTATAAAAGGAAAATGCTTAAATTAAAATGTTATAATTTTTTTTTTAAAAAAAGGCAAAAAAGTAAAATAAAAGAACGGAAAATATAATAACAAACTAAACAATAAACAACTATATATGTAAAAACAGAAGCTAAAATAAGCAGAAGCAGTTGGTGGATGGACAAATGAACGCAGAAAAAAGTGAGGCAAAATTTTTTTTTTTAAATAGAAAAATATTAGAGTATGGAACGGAGAAGAGTTTTTGAGTTAATAGAGAGAAGGTCTTGTATGCCCGACACACAAGAGTGGAACCAACACTCTCATATTAAATGTAATTATGGTTACATGGTCACAATTATCTATTGGAGTAATGTCCTACATTAATAAATTTAACAATTTCTTAAAATGTTTTTCCGGAACTAGAGCTCAAACCTGCAACAATTTATGCGCCGAGATTTGAGTTAAGCGCTTTACCCAACTGCGCCATTCTCCAATTGATTGACACATTACTCAAAATAGCATACACAATTTTACGCTAAGATGCTAGTCGCAGCGGTTTTTAACTTTTTTGGCTTGCAATCTGAAGTATAATTATATTTAAAACCCGCGACTTCAAATGTTTTATTTTATAGTAAATCAGGTAGGTAGGCTATACAATTTATATTAATAACATTTATATTCATTATGTAAGATTGAAGATAATAATGATAATTTATTCTTATAAATTACAAATGTCAAAATACAAAAAAACTATATAGCTATATAATAAGTTTAATTAAGTTTCAATAGATTGAAAATAAAGTTAGAAAATTTTTCAAAAGATAAACATGGATTTAATTTTTAATACTTTTTTATTATTTTGAGCATTTAAAAACTTGGGTGCATAGTAATTATATGCATGTCCGGACTTTTATAATCGTATAAAGACGATTCTTAGATTATACTGACAAAGGTATTGTATTTTTGAATAATTTTTAAGATCCAGTCTATTCCTGTACTTATTTTTCATTTTATAATAGAAAAAAAAAAAAATCTATTTTACACAAATAAGCAGTTAAAAATGGCAGCAAGGTTTCCAATTACTTTTGCTCAAAATTTTGTAAGACTTATGTTGGCAAATTTTACTCTATCACTTATCATTTTGAGCAATTTTTCTTGTAATCCAACTGAATTAATTTCAACGCCAATGTAGATGTACTACCTTAAATAGTTTTCTAACAGTGGCGAAGGGTTTAATTTTTTGCATTTTTCAACAATTTGTCTGACAGATTTTAGTTCTCTCAAACAATATTTTTCTATTCTTTCTACACACAAAAGTTTATAGCTAGATTTTGCTATTTTTGACACTTTATAAACTAAATCAACCGTTTTTGTCAGAATTTTGTTTTTTTTTTAATATTTTTGACAAAATTTTACCATTTTGGATTTTTATATATAGAATGTTGCGTTTTTTGATAGTATATGGTAAATTTTGGTATTTTTTAACTCTATTTATATACGTTATGGCCATATTTAGCTGCTTTTAACATTTTATTAATAAAATTTTACACTATTGGACAGTCATAGCTGGATTTTTAGGATTCTATAATTTTTGTATAATTTTTAACAATATTTGAAAGTTTTTGTGCTTTTCAACAATATTTTAATGTTTCTAAGCAGGAATTTGCTATTTTTTACATTTTATGAACAACTTGTTAAAGATATTGACTGTTATTGGTTGGATATTTAATTTATCTAAAATTATTTAAATGATTTATAACCGCTTTTTAGTTTTTTTATTAATAGAATTTTGCAGTTATTAACATTAAATTCAAACGTAATACCAATTTATAAGAAAGATGATGTAAATAATTTCAGTAATTACTGACCGATTGCTTTACTGCTTATTTTTTCTAAAATACTAAAAAAAATTAAAAATACAACTTTAGTATCGTGAAAATTGTAATTTGTTGAGCTAAAGGCAATATCGTTTTAAAAGGAACTATTGTATCTCTGATGCAATTTTAGATTTTATAGATTGAATGGTTTGAAAATGGTTTATACTAATTTATCAACGTTTATGGACTTACCTAATGCATTTGATTGTGTATCACACATATGCATACAATATTCACATTAGAAGTTGTAGGTTATTTATGTTTTATTTGACAAATTGAACTCAAATTGTTACCCAACGTGGTAATAAATTAGTTAATTTAAACATAACGCAAGTTATGGTTCTACTAGGCTCAATCTTAGGATCATTGGTATTTTTTATTTATATTAATGATTTGTCTAATTCTGATCTTATGGAAAAAATTAGACGTTTTGCAGATGATACCACAATTACTAATAACAAGTGATGCCGCCGGAACCGGGTTCAGATCCTATATCCGGCGGATCCGGCCAATATTTGGAAGATTCGGTTCCGGCCGAATAATATTGATTATTTTTTTATATTTTTATGGATTCGGCCTCATCCGGTATTGGATTCAGTTCTGGTCCGGTTTCGGTTTTTTTTTTTTGTAGATGGTGTTTCCGGTATCCGGTTCCGACCAAAAAGTGGATCTGGCGTCATCACTACTAATAACGGGAAAACAGTGAACAAAGTTGTTTCTAAGCAATAACATGCAGGCAAGAATGAAATTTCCAATAATTATTTTTATTGCATACGTAAATAATAATGTTAAATTAAGTAGTAGTAACAGAAATGGATCGAACACTACAAAACGCAAATCTAAATGCAACATCGGAACATGTCGATGCGACCACCATTGTCTACTCTAAAACCCTTCCTATCGTTCGTTTGTTTTTTCTTCAGGCGGTTGTCTCACAAGCGCTCGCCAGATTTCGGTACCCTTATCTTAAGGAGTTACATATTTTTGTTCAAAAATGTCAGTTGCGCTGTATCTAAAACTGTACTAAAACTCCTTGTTTTTCAATGTATTATAGCCACATATCTTATGGTTTTTTTTTGCTTGGGGCCATTCTTATATAGAAAGAGTATTCAAACTTTAACGACGAGCCGTGATGATAATAGCAGATATAGGTTATCAAAATGATTGTAGAGATCAGTTTAAATACTTTAAAATTTTAAATCTAATTTGTCTTTACATTTATAAATGTTTAATATATTTAAAAAAACTACACAACATATGCTTAACACTTAACTAATTATGAGTATAATACTAGAAATAAAAACAACTTATGTCTTAAGTTTTAACGATTATCAAAATTACAAAACTGTCAAAATTATTATACATCAAGTTTTTTTAACATACTGCTTAGTAATTTAAAACAGCTTTTTGTGCTTTCTAACATCATCATTAAGATTTTCCTAAAACTAGTTCAATATTGACGCTGCTAATTAACGTTTTGCAATGTTTTCTTGCTTATTTCTACTACAGTACGGTTTTAATTTTGTGTTTTTATGTTTAACTATTTTAAGTGGTAGAAAATATTATCTAAATATGTTGTCATTGAAGCAATCAGCACATTTATAATTCTGTTTTAAGATACAATTTACAAACTTTCAATAGATAGCACATAGTGATAAGACAATACTAGCAAAATGGGTTACATATTGATCAAAACTATATTAACAAATTTTTATTTTAGTAAATAAGTGAACTAACTTATGTTTGCCAGTTAAACATTAAAATTGTTTAGAAATAATTTATAGTTATTTAATTATTAAGGCTTTTAGTTAAGGTTGTCTAGTTTGGAATGTTAAAAAACTTTTAATTATAGTAATTAAATTATAACAGACATAAATAGGTTAGTATGTACAGTTATGAGTCATCATAATTATTTGGGTTATATAAACTGTAGGTAATTATAAATTCATTTTAAATAGCAGACATAGCAAAAAGGATTGTACCAGTAGAACCAACTGTTTTAAAATTCTGTAGAATAATTTATGATCATAAACACAGTCACTTTAACATGTTTATTTAATTATACTCATTTTTTAAGTACGCAGTGGTGACATTTATTTCTGCTGATAATAATTATCAAGATTCATATTTTATATTTAATTCTAATTTATTCTTTTTTTTAATTACTTGCATATAAAGAAGAAAGAAAAACAGCTTTAAAAATTGTTTATAAAGATATAATAAACTTGTACTATAAAATATTACAGGCAGACTATTCTTAATATATTATATTATAATATACAAATTTACTTTTTTGGTTATTTATGATGAAGCAAATAGTCAAAATTAATAAAAATAAAAGTATATTTTATGATGACTATACCCTACCTTCAAAAGTATTTATAACAGCAACAAAATGTTCTGATTATTGCCTATAATAATTAATATATATAATATATAAACTTTCATGATTTTGGAGGAAACACATTTCAGTTATAATACTTATTTAATATACAAATTAATTTTGTTTACAACAATGAAGTTTAGATACTTGTAAACTAATCAGAACATCATATTCAAAGACGTTAATTGCCATTTAAAATACCTTATCTACATATCATTGCTTCCCTCAGAAGCTACTACGAACACGCGGCGCCTTCACCAGAATAAACGGCGACGTTTATATCGCCACAGAATTGTTTTGTGTTGTTCCTAATTTCATTTCGTACATACAATTAATAATATTTCTACAATTATATTAATTAAAGCCAATTTAATTAACATAAAATCAAAGCAAAACGTAATAATAAATATGTCATGCATACAGGTTCGTTAATATTGATGGTATTTGTCAACAAAGTTTTGTAATTTTTCAAACACAGTTTTTCTAAATGAATTTTTATCCTGTTAATATTAGCCGTGCGCTTCTTCAATTTTTCACTGCAGATGCAATGACAAACTGAAAAGCCGTCAGGGTGATGGATCACCGACAGTAATTCGCATTTTAACGGCAACGCTAACTTTAACACCGCGCTAGATCTATTAGCGCACCATCGACTCTGTAATTGCTTTTAAATTGCATCTTAATCCATATTAATCTCCACGTTATTTTTTTATGCACA
This sequence comes from Tachinus rufipes, assembly GCA_963932245.1. Taxonomy (NCBI): domain Eukaryota; kingdom Metazoa; phylum Arthropoda; class Insecta; order Coleoptera; family Staphylinidae; genus Tachinus; species Tachinus rufipes. The sequence goes on from OZ010743.1 coordinate 74,335,613, forward strand.
CAATCACCCTCAATTTCCACACTTTGCAAATTAAAATTTTTCAACATTATTAAAAGTTGTTGCCGGTTGGATCCTATCCAACTTTTATAAGGGCTCTTAATAAATTGCAATAAATTCGCGTGATTGTTGGCACTTAAAGCTGTCTCCAAGTTGTTGCTCTTTTACGGTTTAAAATTGCAGCATGGTAGATTATTAAAATTTATTGTTGTATTTTATTGATATCATTTTCGCACATAAAAAATCTTGGCGCGATAAATTACACGCCGAAAAGTAACGTTCCCGTGGGGACGCTCGTATTACTATCGGTCCATAAATATTCATAAATTATAATTAACACTTTGTTTATTTTTAGGAATTTAATCCCCGGATAAATTTCCGGCCGACGAATAAATAACGCAAGGATTATACATCCACTGATACTTGTAATTTATAGAGACATCAATTATATTAACTTGAGATAGGGGATTCTGTTTAGCTAAAATTATGATCTGGGATACTTTAATAATTTACTTCGTGGCACATTATTATGTAAAGCGTAGTCTAACATGAAAAATATTCAACTAGTTTCAATATTCATAAAACGTATTTTAATGTTATGCTAATAAACGTACTTTCTTGACGGAGAATAAATTAGCACTGCATAGTAATATCGATAGCAGCTGCATTTGACATCCATTAAATCAACCCTTTCAAGTTAATATTTATTCAGTAAAATGTGAGTCGAATGACTAGAATTTAATAATATTTAGCGTGACAACCAAATACGTTGTTAGAGCACCAAAGTGCATTAATAATTTATGCTATAAAGAGATTCACATACGGTAACTATTTTGTCTTATATCATCTGTACATAAATTTAATAATGACTAATATGTCAATTAGTTTTATAATTGCACGTAAATATTTAAATTTACATATATTCTGAAAAATTTGATCCGATTGCCAAAACAAAGTCAACAAAAATATTCTGATATGTTTGTTTGAAAATATATTAGTAGATTGAGATGGTAGATATTTTAAAATTGTATTTTATTATAATTTTTATTTTATTTTAAGAACATGTTTGTTGTAACATTTGATGTTATGATAAAATTTTCAACGGAATTTATAAGTTGATATTATTACTCTTGAAAATAACGAATGTGCGTTTTCGTAATATTAAGTAGTCTTTTTAAAACCCCTTACGATCCTTCAAAGGAAATTGCTGAATATTTTATAACAGGAAATTATCCTTTAATTTTTTGTGGTAAAACAAGTATGTATATCCATTCTAAGCCGCATACCAGAATAATATTACAATAGAATGCAGAATAATGTTACTATTATACCTGTAAATTGTATTATAATAAACAATATGCATTATATATAGTTATCTGTTATAATGAGGTACTCAATTAATTTTAATACATATATAGCACCAATGAAAATAATAAAATCAATAAAAAATAAAGTGAGCTACATTTACACACTAAAACTTTAATCTACTACTTCACAAGTAATTTGTTCAAAACAAAAATATATAAATTATATAAAAATTATTGACAACTACATCAAAAGGAAGTTTAATTGGTGGTGCAAAGTAGTTGTAGCTTCATCATGTTGCTTCAACGAAAGAAACCAAATATCATCGCTAAAACTTCAGTATCACACATATCGCAGGAGGTAGACAATCAAATATATGTAGTTTAATAAAAAACAAAGATTTAAAATCAATTACTCAAACCAAATCCAACTCCAAAACGGCCTACCAAATACAGACAATTGTTTCGGTTTTCACAAATCCTCATCAGTGCACCTTGGTGGTACGGCATTGCCTAAAGATGAAGAATGAATTTGCATCATTGATTTACGTGTTCTTAACACAAGTTAGATAATAATTGATGGTGCAAAGTAGTTGTAGCTCCATCATGTTGCTTAAACCAAAGAAACTGAATATCATCGATAAAACTTCAGTATCAGAACTGGCAACCAATTAAATATAGTTTAATGAAAAACAAAGGTTTACAATCAATTGCTTAAACCCAATTCAACTCCAAGCGGCCAATCAAATACAGCAAATTGTTTCGGTTTTCACAAACTTTCATCAGTGCATCTTGATGCAACGGCATTGCTTGATGTATTTTTTATAAATAACTAAGTAATTAACAAAATTTTAATGTTTTATTTAAGTAGAAAGACCGTAAGTAAGGCTTAATAGCAGTCATCAAAAGTAGAGCATACTGTTTGTCTAAATTGGAAATCGAATCTCATATAGTTATTAATATTAAGTATTTAGCTATAAACACTTTTATTCCGTTGCGGTACGCTTTGTATATAGAATAGAAAACGAGGAAAACCTACAAAACAAATAATTCTGTCTATGAAACGGAAAGCTCTTTGTAGAGTTGTGACATACATAATAATTTGTAATTGAAAACCACATCATTGCTTTTCAACACACACATTTATTTCTGCTTAGAAATAACTGAATCAATAACTCATGCTATAACCTTAATACTATTCCTGTACATTTGTATCTCAATATTGTTGAAAATAACTAATAATTTTTTTTTTTTTTTAGGTAAGCATCACATTTATTGATCCAGAAATAATCAAAAAATAATATCGTAAGTTCTATATTATTAAATAATAGTATATTTAAAAACAAGTTTAAAAACGAAGCCCAAAGCAAGTTATTTTTTTTCTACATTGCATTCTCATGCTCATATTCATAAAACGTCATTAAATATATAATAAATTATTAAAAATAAAACGGAACTTTTAATGAAATTTTTGTATTCATAAATACTCATTACAAATAACGTTCATTTAATTATTCATTAAATTTTACGTACTATGATAGGTTCATTAAAACGTAACGAATCATTAAATTGATACATCTGTTTGACTTAAAAATATTAATAACTTATAAAAAACAAAAGTACTTAACTAAAATGTTACTAAATAATTCAATTAAAAACAATTTATTTATGTATATATTAAATTATGATTCGTTTGATAAAGAATCGTTTGAAAAATGTTTATGAATAAGGGCATGAATGAATAAAATACAAACGTTATATTTTTTTTTACTTGTTAAAACATAAGTTTAAAATAAATTTATTATATTTGACGTTGGTATCAATTAATTTAATTGGTTTTTCTGTTACCAATCATTAAAAATCAAATGTTTGTACCGTACGATACGCGCTAAATACTGAAATCCCGTTTTTTATAAAGCGTCATAGCAATAATAAACAGCGTGTCTTGATGACACGATTATAAACGCAAGATAGAAAAAATAAATTATAGTCTATTTCAAACTTTAGAATGATTATATATTAAAAACTATTTTAGTCTTTTATACTACATGCTTGACTAATTTAAAGAATATAATATATAAATTAAATTAAAATATTATATATTTTGTGAAATCTTATTCATACGACTTGCGTTGTGTTAAATACACAGAAGACTGTTAGGAATTTGAAATAAATTTTCATATTTACTATTGGAAATAAAATATGTAAAGCAATACAATTTCTTTAAAACATTTTTATTTAAGTAATTACTTATTTACAAACTTAATCTTTTTACCTGACGTTATTAGCTATTTCAAGATATCAGTGTTGACAAGTTATATGACTTAAATATTGTATTATTAAACTTTCTTTGCGCATTGTTTGTAATGGATAATAGTATTATTAATGCATATAACAGATTTTGTGAATATTATAAAGAATACTTTAATGTATTGATTAAAAATACTATTTGAGGAAGGTACATGAACAAAGTCTTAATATATGTTTGAAATAATATGAATAAGAACAACCGTTTGGCGGATTTATTGCCTAGTTAAGGGCTATTCACACTAGGAAATTTCTAACATAACTTTTAAGATGTTGTTTACTGTTACTAAATCTATAAACTACTCTCAGGGTTGTTATAATAATAAAGTCTTAACCTCATGCATAAATGGATTTGAGCTCATTAATCTTGAACAACTTGTTTTAATTTCTAATTTAATGTAAATAAACAATTTTAATATTTCAAGGACGATAGTAATTACACAGCCAGATAGGCCAATATAGGCTTACGTAAACTTAATTGAATTTGTTTGAAACTATTTATAAAATAAATAAATAAATAAATATTTTAATTCAAATTTAACTGCTTTTTGATGCTACTATAAAGTAGCCATAATAAATAAATATTACTACCGCTAAAGTTTTAATAAATAATACCTCAACGGTGCAGAATTGAACTCAAAGCTTTCAATTAGAGCAGAAGCGCAGAGATCCGCCACGGTCGGAACAGAATTATCAGCTAATAATTATACTACTAACAGCATGTGGGTAGACCACGGAAACTGCTCTTGCTACGTTATACAGAGTGCACCTCATGCATAATAATTACACCTTATGTACCTTGTAAAAACTGAATATTAATATAACAAGGAATCATTTTAAAGATTATCTATTTTATCTACTACGCTAAATTGATATTTTAAAGTTTTAATAGTTAACTTTTACTAGTAATAATTAATAATATGTAATATAATTATCAAACATTTACAATAGTATTTGCTATTATATATTATATTTATAAACTTTTAAGGTTATTAATGTAATTAAAATATTGATGAATCAAAAACAGTAATTTTACAATTTTCTTATGAGTGTGGAAAGCAAATAATCACATATTTTACTAAATTGAAGACACGACTTGCTTCTTATTTACTTCAATCGTTTCTTGTTAATTAAAGGCAAGTCGTTATTTGTTAGTTAATTAAATTTATTTTAAGTCTCTTCATACAATTTCATTCAATACCTTTAAATTGACCTCACATGTCACTGCAACCTTTTGTAAATTAAACCTATTGGAACCCTACTCAGTTACACATTGGCCTACTTATTAGATGAATAACAATGATTTTCAAAGTATGCCGCGAGTACTTTGAATTTGCTGACCCTTGATGTAATTCGAACCCTTCTTGGTTTCAATAAACGGCAACTAGTAACAGTATCTTACCTATATACTATTCATAGTTTAGTTTATAATACTACACCGATGACTTGAGTGTAATAATATTAAAAAAGGTGTTCAATTGATTCGACAGTTTATGGTAAATTGTTTTATAAAAACGCCGCTGTCTAAATGTAAGCCAATACTTAACCATCTCTAAAATTATTCATTTATATAAGCATTCTACAATATTATAGTTTTTTGCTCGGTTCATTTTTTTAACTCCATTATGAAGTTGAGGTTATTATTAAAGACTGTTATTTTAAGGTAATATTATTAAAAATATATTAGCTGCTTACCAATTTACAACTAACGCAATCTCTATAATCTCTGCTATATTTCTAATCTTAGCTTTACGGCCGTCCAGTTTATTTTGTGACATTTTGATGTTATTGGTGGTAGTTGCAGTTATTGGTTGTTCTACACTTATTATAGGAGGAAATAGTACGACCACGTATTACCTACCATGATGGAAATACTGTTAACTTTATTAAAATTTGCGTATTGCCTATTTTGCTAATTTTATTTGATGACAAGTAAATTTTTGAGATTACTATTGGCACTAAGTTTTATTTGATCATCTTCTTATAGTGCAGTGAGCGTAGGCACCCCTCTCGTATGTTTGTGGTGTGCAATAAATAATAGTTCTACACAAAAGTGGAACTTACTGTTTAAGGTGAAATCCGAACCACACCACTAGAGGGATATACTAGACAAATACTTTGCTGGTTTGCCATTGACTTGCTAAGGAGACAACACCATCAAAATATATTTGACAAATTAGATATTTCCGCTGCCTGCTTAACAGTCCTTGCATTAGACCATTGTGCTACGGTCGCCACCATTATTTGATAACAAACAAATTATTAATAAATTTTATTATGTTTTGCTGCTACGTTAGTTCAAATAAGTACCAAAATGTTAGTAAAATTTAAGGCGTTTTTGGCTATGACATTTGACAGTGTTCTTTGAAAAACTAAAATTTATTTTTATATTTAATAATATTCAACATTTCTTATAATTTTTCATAGTAGTATAATTTAATATTATCATATTGAAATAATATCTAAAATGATTTTTTTTTGTTTATCTGCTCTACTACTCTTATTATGTTCTGTGAATTTAACTTATATAATTATATTGTAAACTATGTGAGCCAAACATAATGCTCATCGATTAAATAGGTTTAGGTCATTTTTTAATTTAAGTTTAAATTATTATTGATATAATCAATAAGTTTATCTACATAGCATTAAAATCTAATTAGCATCCCATCACTTTGTTGGATCTACTTCAAACTTATTACTGTTGAAAGTATAGTTTCATCAGAATAAACTGTTATTGCTTTTTACTATTAATTAGTAGTTTTATGTTATTTTTTATATTTGTTTATCAAGGTATTGTCTTGAGCTCATTTGTGGTTAGTTGTGCTTGCCAACGAAGTACTATGTTGCGTGTTGTAAACCTTGTAATTGCTCATCAGATGTAGCTGAGTTTCTACGTCTTTTAAACACCAGCAACATAGGGGTCCCGTTTGGATTTTCATTATACGCATGTGTTTGTTTAGACTACAAACCCCCAGTTATAAGTCCTGTAAGTTTCCACAGTTTTGTTTTGATCATCTTTATTACCGTAGTTAAGGCAAAATGCATTGCTAGTCATGTTAGAAATAGTCTTGTGTGTTTTAATCCTTGACAAATTTTTCACTAATTGCTTTGTTACGTGTTAAGTTTACTAAGGATAAAATTTTAAAAATAGGTTTAAGTGTAATAAACGTCTCTGTGCTTCTATTTTTGGCAAACTAGTTTGCTTATAGTTACCATATATACCTTGATCTTTTAGTTAACAGATTGTACTCTGTTGTTTGTGGTTAATGCTTCCAGACTGGTAATGCAGCTTATTATCAATTTGGGTTTTATTACTGTCGCATTGCCTGTAGAACCGCTTAGTTGCCTGACCTGATGGTTACAAACTTTAAGCGTTGTTCCAATTTAGTCATGTTTCTAGCAAACTATACAATGATCACCTCTGTTTAAAATACTAAAATATGGGATAACGTGACTAAAGTCTCTTAGCTTTTGCTTATATTTTGGCTCTGGTGCAATTGTAATCTTTAGCCCCATCTGTATACCAGATAGTTTCATTAATTGTTTTATTACGTTTTGTGACGGTATTATCAAATTAATTAATTTCTGTATGCAAGAATCTTTATAAAATCTTATCTTATTTTCGTAGTTTTTTTTTTTATTTACACATTTGTTTTTCCTAGTCTGTAAACCCTAATATTTACAGTGTGTTCACTTATCTATAATTATATGAGCGCTCCCTATGTGATGTTGGGTCTGACTACCACAGTGTATAATCATCAGATGTTAATCTCTGTTCATTTGACCATATCATTGGTTTACAAAGAGCATTTGGATGGTTTTGATAGTGTGAACAATCCAGATGAGCATGGAAAATTAGTTTGGTATCAAGCGTGAGTCAAGTACTTTGTTATAAGGAATGTGGTTTTGTACATTTTATAATTTTTTTAATTCTTGGTGGTTTATTACCTTGTAAAAAGGACAATTGTCGTTTTGCTTAGGTTTATTGATAATCTCTTTTGCACTATCTATTTACAGTTGATGCAAACTTGCCGCTTACCAAGATGGTAAAATTATAGGCATAGCCTATCGAAAGACGGCCATAATATTTAATAATTGCAATAGATCTATGAAAAGGCACTACAGTAGAAACAAACAAAGGTACTACAGTCTTGCCGTAGAATGTGATTGTTACATTTTGATTCTTGAGCATGAAGTTTAACTTCCTATCTGACAAAAAGTGTTATGTTTTTGTTCTCTATGCAAAACTAATGTTATCAACATTTTTTCAACATCTAAAATGCCTTTCAGAAAGTCATTTTGCAACTTTTTTCCGATTGGTATGCATATGGGTATTGATTTAGAGCAAAGAGTTCTATAACTAGAGATTTTAAGCTGCCGTTTAAACCATGTATAAGCAACGTACATTTTTTGGTATCTCCGTCGTTGTCGCACCATGACGTTTCTCTATCAATTACAACGTATAGCCGCTCGATCATTAGTAAAGAGAGCGAGAGGGTATAGGGTTGTGCAACAAGAACAGAGATACTGAGATTGTACGGCAAACCGCTGGCTTGGAATCTCTAGTTATAGAACTCTTTGATTTACAGGCAGAGCTTTTAGTGCATCGATTTGTATAAACCTGTCGACTATATTTTTTTATAGTTTTAGTATAAGAAATGTCAGATTGATGGTCTGTAGGATTTATCTTGAGCGTACGTGGGTTGCGCTAGTTTGGTACATATTAGAGTGCTAAGCCAGGTCTGAGGATTTCACATAGAGGTTTTATAAGAGTTACAAACTGTTTCTGTAACATGGCGCATGTCAGCTTCTAGTAGCTTGAATGATACAAACGTGTCGATTTCTCATTTTAAGGTACTTTTGGTTATTATAACATTTGTCTTTGCTCATTTTTTTTGTTTGTTTTTTTTTTGTTAGGCCAATACAAATCCTTTTTGCAGTGTTTAGTCTATTGTTGTTAAGCTGATGTGTAGCCAGTTTGCAGTTTTTTTTTTCTGATTAGTATGCGGACTGGTATTAGTGCAAAGACGAAGTCTTTAATGCTCCGTCCCGTATAAGTTTGTCGATTTGGTATAAATGCTACCTTAACTGCTTTCTAGCTATTTGGTATATATGAAAGTGATAGATAGCTGAAGACAAGAACATGCGAATTTGTTTTTAATGTGTTAACAGTAAGTTTGTAGAAATTTCTTATTTATAGTTTTATTATATGCTGTGAGACTTGTTTTGTATAAGTCATTGTTTCTTCTACAATGTTATTATAAAGTTAACGAGTGCATTTGTCATCATCTCCAGTTTTTCTTAATGACTTCTGTCAGTGCTTAATTTGACGAAAAGGTATTTTGTTATAAAAATCCCCCGGTTAGTTATTTTTGGGTCCCTGTATTTCTTTAAACTCAATGTTAAATCAGATGTATGCGTAGTCAGACAGCAAAATTTCATCTGACACGTGCTAGTTGTTAGTCACTTCACTTGCACTATAGTTAGTGTTATATCTATAACTTTACTTTGCGTCGCGCTTTTAAACTTGGGCAAGTTATTTTTATTTATTACATAATTTTTGTTAAATATATTTTAAAAGCTTTTCCTTTCTTTGTTATTTTTCTATGTGGTGTGCATAAACATTGCACTTAAATATTGTTTCTGCTATTGCTACCGGTTTGGGAATTTATAGGAAAAGATTTGCCCGTCACAAATGGCGCCCAACTAGAAAGTAACATTTGAAACAAGGTGCTTTAAAACCACGTATACCCTGAGAAATGACTAATAGAAACCAAACGTAATGGCTTCTGGATGAACAGCAAGAGACGTGCACGCACAATACAGTTACAGCGCGCAAGCCTTGATAGAAAAAAGTACATACCGTATACCGTTGAGATGGTTGCTAACAGTTACAAATAATCTATGAATAAAAATATCCAGAACAAAACTTTGACAGCCGGTTCCATACACCGCAAGGTTGGTGCTTTGTTATGTAATGTGGTGTGTATTAGCATTGCACCCAAAGATTAACGGTATGTTGTTTCTGCTAGTGTTAGCGGTCTAAAAATTTATAGCAAAAGATCTGCCCTTCACAAATGGCGCTCAAATAGAAAATAAAATTTGAAGCAAGATGCTTCAAAACTACGTACATTTTGAGAAAAGATAAACACAAGTAGTACATTATGGTTCCTATACGCAACAACAACAGACGAGCACACACAATAGCCACAGCGCGCAAGCCCTGACAGAAACGTATGCATACCTTACATCAATGAGCTCGGTTGCTAGCAGCCGCAAATAATCCACAACTAGAAATATCTAGAACTAAACTTTGACAGCCAATTTTATACATCGCACGATTGCCTGTGAGGTTGTACCATAAACAACGAGTCAAGACCCATATTTTTATGCAGACGGCTGTGAAAAACCAAGTCAGCCTTGCTAATTGTAGACATTTTTATCATATTACCATTTTCTAATTTAAAGTCAGTGCTATAGAACCAAATTAAGGCAATACTCAGAAAAAGTGCATAGTATCATTTTATTTTTTACTTCAAGATTTCTAAATTAGTAGAAAACTGTTAAAGCCGCTGATAACAAAAACAATTGTTTTCATAATTTTTCAGTCAGTTTTGCTGCAGCAACCTATTCAGAAACATTGGTTGTTAGAATTAGGAAATCCATCTTAACCCTCCTTGTACAGAAAGAACATGCAGACGCAACAAACCCCGTCACGTTCAAAAACAACTTGAGATAAGTTTCATCGTAAAACTGTTACGTCATCACATATGGCCCCGGTGCTTCTCAAACGTAACATATCTGGTGCACACCATCAATACCACGTCTTAGCACACAAAAAGTAATACATTAAATTACATTTAAACTGCATATTAATTATTGAAGCCACCAGTCCAACGTTCGAAACACTGCTGGACACTGACGGTCTCCAACAAACTCCGGAGCCATTAACACTAGCAACTAGTTTTTGGATTTTTTCTGATGTCCGTGAGCTCTGCTGGTCGTAGAAAAGGTATCTGGACCTAAAAATAATTTCAATCCTGATCTCTGTTCCTAATTTCCTTACTCTGGCTATCTTGGTTGTCATTTGTTTTTTGGAACAAAGATCACACAAGCACATTAGGGTTTGGTCTTCTAAAGCCAGGGTTTCTAGATAAGGTCAATGTTTTATAATATGCGCACCGAGGGCCGCAAACGCTGCCTTGCAGTGATGTACATTGATCTATATGATCAACATTTTTACTTACTTTTGGGTTTTTTTGTTTAACAGGATTTGCACTCAACTTTGCCTAACCTAAATAATTTTGTAGTAAAGTCTGATCATTTTTATTATACTGTCCTTTTAAAGTATTTTTAAATTACCCAAAGTTTACCACACGCAATGTGTATTTGATAAATATTTAGGTATATACTTTTAAATCTGAGTTGATATAAGTTGTAAATCACAATCATAAACATTAGTTTTCTAAACCATTATTTGTGTAAACTACTAGTTTATAAGATACATTTTGTTATGTTCACAAATTGCTTACATACCTCTTACAAGTTGTTTGTGGCCACACACATCTTTGTTAGACAATAAAAAAAATAAAAAAAATTCGAATTTATTATAAAATAAATATGTTGACATTACGTTGGAGTATGAATGTTGTAGCAAAAACAACTATATACAATAAAAAAATTACGATAACTAAAGATATAGTGACAAACAAGCAAATGCAATTAGAATTTAGTAAAAAACTAGTTTAACTTTTTTTATTTTGTACAATAACTTTAGTGCATGTTTTATAACTTTTTTAGGTTTAGCTTCAAATGCAGCTACAAAATGTTATGATTTATGAATATATCACCAGAATATATATTTTTTTTGTTATTGACGTTTTTATGTTAAGGATTATAGTGTAAGACATATTGAGAAAGTATAACTATAGAACTTTATCTTTTCTTCTATTCTGTGATTGAAATCCATATGGTTGTATTCTATAACATACATAGAGATAATAAGATAAGATAGTAGATAATTTTTAATAATGGTATAAAATTTACAAAAAAATGCGCATACTTGTATATATATATATATATATATAGGAATATTGGTTTTGTGTGCATATTTCCCATAATATTACTATCAATTTACGAATACCGGACGCTGGAGGACAAATTTTATACACGCGTAATTAAAATGAAATTGCATGGATAGTTGAAAAATATGTTATTATTAAATAATGGTAAATGCTCATTGTCAGGTAATTTTATCCGATATTTATTACATTCGATATTATACAATAATTTGTATTAAATTGACAGCTCAATATATAATTCATACCGGTACATTAATAATATATTTAACTAACAAAGATATTTAAAAATAAACATCAATGTTAGATAGTCCCTGGAGAATTGTGGGTCCATTTTCTTAATGGGAGTATTAAGTTTGCGTTTTATGACAATTGCAAACTGGTTTGACAATTATAGCAATGTAGTTGAACTTAATGGAGAATGTTCTTTTCAAATATTGTGCGAACGCACACACGCACACACGCACACATTCACATATATGGCAACCGTAGTAGGTTAGAGCAGGGAAACTCAGCCCTAGGGGGTCCTATTAAATAATTACGTACTTGCTCTATTTGCTTTATGAGAAGCAAACGTCTATGGTAAATATTTATGCGGAATCAAAGACGCGTATAATGTACACATATACACGTTAATACATTTGTGGTTAAAAGACGTGCGCGCACAAATAATTTACCAAATCTCAACTCTGCCCGAAAACGCCACACCGGTAGTAGATGAGTACAAACTGGTCTTACCGGGATATATCTCTAGGGAAATTCCCCTTCTTGTCTTCCGGTGTATCTTTCCGACTTGACAACTGACACTACTCTATGCTTATGAATACCTAATATCCGAGTACATCATTCTACACTTACATTTACTACAATTTCATGCATTTTTGCTTTTATTTTAAATAGCTCTTCGAACATATGATGGATTGTTATACCCATAAGGATTATTCAACAATAAAATATTATATTTAAATATTTATTTAACCAATTAAAAGCAAGCAAAATTTAAATATTGACGAATAACAACCAAGATACACTAAAAATTGCATATGTACAATTAACACTTATTAACTCGGCATGTATATAAAATAATATTTATACTATTTTGTAAATAATTAACAAAGCCAATACTTTTAAGCTGAATTAATTTTATAATTTTTACTATATAAATATATGTCAGTATCAGCTGTCATGTAGTTAGTTTTATGCTATAATCTCCAAATACCATTCGAACTACATATTTATTATATTGATTAAATTTGCAAGATGCAATGTCATAATAATGTTACCAATAGTGTAAAGTATTTTGCTTAGAAATTCATTTCAGATGGATAACATGTTTCCATTTAACTATGTAGTTTATACCGAGGAAGAAACTACATTTTATATTTACATCTATTTAAGACGCCGCCGTAACCGAAATAAATACTTGTACGTCATACATTTGGTAATCATTTTCGATCGAATATATAAAATTGTAGATTTGAACCATAAAAAAATGTCTATTTTTTTATTATTAATTGAAGAGCCATATATACAAATCTTTACTAATTCTATACATGTTTAAAATTGTAAACTTAAACGTATTGTAATATTGATTTAATATATATTTAATCTATGTAACTAAATATAGGATTAATTTTATCTTTCAGTAACATATTGATTTTTTTAGCATGTGCCGTATGTAATTTAATATAATTTAGGATTAAATATTTTAGTTCGGAGGTCACTTTGCATTGATGGCAAGTAATTTAGTTCACATAGGGTCATTCACTCGGATATTGCAAATTGGAAATCGAAACTTAAAATTCGTACTCGGTTATGGGGCATTTTATTCAAATGATATTTTCAATTTAACTACTTAAGTTTTATGAATGCTGGTGTTGATATCTGATAACAAAATGTAGGATTAGATGTATCTTTCAGTTATATTTATAGATTTTCTGTTTCTATTATGTATTTGATTTTAAATCAATTTAACAGATTAAATATTTTAGTTTAGACGTCAGTTATCATTAGTGACAATTTAGTTGTTCATTTACCCCGACATTGCAAATGGAAAATCGAAACAGAAATTGCTTGATTATGTAGAATTTTTTTAATTTCATTTTTTAATCTTTATTTATCAAAAGCTTAGTTTTACATAAAATTATACTAAAAAACAAATACACATTTTAAACGCAAGTTTGAAGCTTTTATTAATCTATGAGATTGCAATAGATTAGAAACGGATACCTTTTAAATTTAGTTTAGTCCAATATATCATTATTCTATTTTTAACTTCTTTATGCAAATTAGGTATTACAAAAATGTAATTAAATAAACCAACTTAGCGGCTTATATTTCAGAGTTGTGTTGGGGACAATATCTAAACATTTTGTTACTTATCTGTCTTTGTTATGATGATCAAATGTCAATATATTTTTTTACCAACTAAAACGGTATGTATAAAAAATATAATCCAAAACTAGCATATATAAGTATTACCCATAACCTCAAACATATTACATATTTAATGTTATTCTAATAAGTTTTTCAATCTGTTGTCTATACTATGTTATCATTGCAAAGGCGTCCATCAAAGACGTTTTATAATTCCACTGAAAAAGGTAAAACAGGCAAAACGAAAACGCTGCGTAAGAATAATAAAACGAGAAAAAGAGATGCTTCTAAAATACCAAACCTAAAATTTATCCTATAATGAACATTCAAGTACAAAAACGATTTTCAATCAAAGATATTACTACTCATCTCACCTATTAGTTGTTGTTCTTGGAATCTTTAAAAATGTTTGTTGAGACTGGGTTTTACATAAATTGCTATGAAACAATAAGGAGTTTTTATCTATATTTTCTGTTCTGCATAGTTTTGGAGAGAACCAAGTTGAAGTCATATCTACCTACTATTCACGTAACAATCATACTGTTACTTATTTAAAAAAAATCATATTTTGCTCAAATTTTATTGTGCCATTACAACTAAAGATAAACTTACTAAAAAAAGTTATTTATCAAAATCCAACAGTATTTTTACCCCGATATTATTGACCAATATAAATACGTTTCACCAAAGAGACAACAGACATTACCAATTAAAAAATTAAATATAATAAAGATGCAAAATTGAAACATAAAAGCAACATTGGCAGATAGAATGTTAAACACCAACTTTGGCAAAATCAACATTAAAAATTACAATAAAATATACAAAAAAAATATGTATCTAAAGATTCATTGAGGTTTATATTATTGGTCTTGTTTCTTTAAAAGTCTACTTTGTTAAGCCTACAATTTTTTTCTAAATATGGCAAGTTAAAAACGAGAACGACAATAAAGTTGCATCAAAACCAACAAAAATCCGACAAAAGATTGATCTGTTTGTGGATAATCTGAAGACTGATACATTATGTACATCAATAAAATTATATGTTAAGTATGCATCTAATGCCACCTGCATTGCATAAGATTGTATGCCTCAGAAGCTAAAAACAAACACTTTTGACTATCGACAAAAATTTACCAGAAAGGATTGCAACCAATAAGTTTTTAATAATCCTTACGTTGGATTCTCTCTTTACTGTGATAAGACAAATTTGAAAAAGAAGATTAAAACTTTTTTTAAAAGAAACTTGAGTCATTTTGAAGACAAGACCAAACAAAAAATAAACAAAAGTACATTTAGTCAAAGAAATCATAGCTTTGATCAAACATATCATTTTGGACAAAAAAAGAATCTTATCAAACAAAAATGATTTTTTTATATTTAGTTATATGTAATGTAAATTTTGTAAAATTCTATAAAAAAGCTCGTATTTGTCAAAATTTTGCGCTTACATAAACTTAAAAACTAAAAAAATAATTATATATTTTTGTTAGTATTAAAAATAGACATTGAAAATTAGAAAAGCTAACATTATTTTGTTAGAAAAGTTTTAATGTTTAATTTGCTTATCTTCTTAATTACTATATCTTAGCCAATTACTTTTTTCTGGATAATTACTAATCAAATGTAAAATTACTAAACCCGTTTTTTACAGATCTGAACAATAGCTTTATGATTTGATAATTGTTATTGAAAACATGTGGTCTAATCTTTAAACAAAGCTATTTCAAAGATATTTGAAAAATAAACTATTTTATATACATAGATAACTTTGCGTTAGCATCGAGAACTAACTCTTATATGAAGGTTTGTTTAAATCAGATTTGATAAGAATAAACCGCTATTTTTATATCTAGTTATTTTTAAAAGAAATGTACACGGATTTTTGCAACAGCATGTCTAGTTCAATGTAAAAATTTAGAAGATTATATTTTAATTTTAGTTAAAATTATATACTTAAACAACATTAACAACTGTAAATAAATATTTTACAGTTGACGCAGTCCGTGCTTTGGGTCAACAACTCATAGCTTGGAACAACAAACAGAAAGAAATAGTATGCAATAAAAATTACAATGTTCTCAAACAGAATATAAAACACATTTATTCCTTTTATGACTAGTAATAACTGTTCTCCTATAGTAAACGGACAAGTATTTTTATATTGCATAACTGATTAGATTAGTATTGACAACATTATTTTTTATTTAAATGAAGATTACGTCAATGCTGTTTAAATTAATATTTTAAAATCAACTATGACTTTAAAGTTAAGTATATTTATAATATTTATAATATTTCTAAACATTTTATAAAAAAAATATTATAATAAATATTACTAATATTATGAAAAATAATTGTAATTTTACTTAACCATCATAAAATATTATAAAACTGAAATCTATTTGAAGAAATAATTAGCAATAAAATTACTCAAAAACTAAAAGTAAAGTCACACTACCAATTTATGCTATGTTTTGGTTTTTATATAAATGCTTAAATTTGCATGAAAAATATAATTTATGTACAATATGTTGGTTTTACATACGTTGTTACGATCCAAATGATCCCGTTTTTAATTTAAGAAAGTTTCTTTGAAATTAATAATTACAAGAAACTGAATAGTACATGCAGTTATTTTTGTAATAGCTTTTAATGCAGTTTTTATTTAATTTTACTTTGATTTTTTAAAGTTTTTATCTAGATTTTTACTGATTAAAAATCCCACTTTGTACTTTTTTTTTTCAAGACGGTTTAGCTTGTATTTAAAAAAAAAAAAACTTTGTTTTTTATTGTATTGTTTTTGCTCAGCAGATGTATCAATTTTTTTTTCTTCCAATTAATTAGTAATTATTTAAACCACAGCGTTCACTTATTATGTTTGTATGATTTTGCAGTTTTGTTTAGCTTATTTGTATTACTTTAGTTTGGGTAGTACAAGCTGGTACTGTTAGAAATAGTTTTGTATGCTAAACTAATTTTTTAACAGTTTTGGCACAGGTCGTTTCAACTTTCTTTATGAAATCTCAAAAACAGGTTTTGGTTCAATAAACGTTTTTATGGTTTTCTTTTTAGTGAGCTGGTCCACCTTAAGATTATTTTGTATGCGTTTTAGTGCCTAGATTAGGCGTACCTTGCTGTTTTAGCTAATGTTTCCAGACTGGTTATGCAGTCCATTACCAGTTTGGATTTTATGACTGGCAAACTTATCGCCTGTAGTGCCGCTCATCTATTAAATATTATGTAATTGGTTTACTATTTTTATTGCATCATACAATGGCAACTTCTTTTGTTTAAAAAACTAAATGTCACAGGGACAACGTAACTGACGTTTCTTGTTTTTTGTCTTCACATATACAATCTCCGGTGTCATTGTAGCCTTTGGCCCCAGCTGTGTACCAGATATTTTTTTTTTATGTTTCTTGGGTATTTTTTGTTTATCTACTATTCTTGCCGGTGTTATCATATCAAATTATTTCTGTGCAATAATCTTTTATAAAATCTGATATTATCTTTAGTGTTTCCTCTTTATGTATTACATTTGTTATTCCTAGTCTGTGAATCTCAATATTTACAGGATGTTTGTTAATTGTTAGTCAAAACTCTGTTTGTTTTGCTTTTATCATCACAACTACATGCAGTAGTGGTAGTAAAGCAGTACTTTCATGGTAGCTATGGGAGTTCTTATTGCTCTCGTTATCAGAAACATGCTAACGTTTGTACTTTACCTAGTTTAGTTGCCGTACTTGTAAGGGTAGTTTTTGCACTTTATACAAGTGTTCCGTGAGCATAGATAGTTTACTTACCACAGCGCAATTGCATTGGTTTCAAAACGCACTCGGATAGCTTTTGTAGTTACATTTTCCTGATGAGTATACAAGGTTAGTTTGATATCTAGCGTGAATCATAGATACTTTTACTTCCTTTATTATGGGAAGTGTGGCTACATAAGTACATTTTCAGGATTTTTAAACTTTTTGGTTTTATGTTGTCTTTAAAAATGGACGAATAGCGTTTTGGTTAAATTTACTGATAGTCCCTTTTTCTTGTATTAGTTGCGCGGTTAGTTTACAGGATTTTTCTGATTTTTATACAACAATTTTTTTTACATTTTACCAGTTTGGTATATGTGAAAGTGTAAAGTTTGTTCTAAAGATTTCACATAGTGGCTTTAAAAAAAAAAAACATCTTTTTCTGGAACATAACAGAATCAATTTTGTCAGCTCCTGGTAACTTGAATAGTTTAAATATACCATTTTCATATCATTTTTTATTTTACAATACTTTTGTTTACCATGACGTTTACCTTTGCCCAGTTTTTTTTTGTTTGTCTATTGTTTAACATATCAAAGTTCTTTTAGTTGGAGGTTGTTTTTGTCAGCGTAAAGCCTGGAAAATGTGTCTGTAGTAGCTCTTGAGCGTCTCTGTATAACCACTTTTTGTTAGAAGGAATCTAATGTTTGCAATGCAATCTTTGCTTGGAGAACATGTGGGTTTGCTACGTACGCCCTCACAATATCTTTTCCAGAAGTTTATTTTTGCTTTGTTTAGCATTGTTATATGCAGCGAGGCTGGTTTTTTATGAGCCCTAGTTACTATCTCTATTAGTTTTGTTGAACAGTTTTATAGTGCTAGTTTGCTCGATCAACTTCACTATTTCATTAAATAATCTTGTGGGATGTGTGTTGGATGATGTTTGGGCAGCTATTTTTAATAGTTGTTTTCATGAAAGTAACAAACATTCATTACTTCCCAGTCAGTTTTTTTTTGTTTTGTTTATATTTTCTGTAGGATTTTTTTTTAGTTCAATGTTAAATCAAATGTATGTGTGGTTTAACAGCAAAGGTTTATCCGACACATGCTATTTTTTAGTCACTTTAATTAGGTTAATATTTTTATTCAGCGTTGCGTAACGTGGGGTTAACTTTGTTTACAATGTTAATATGAGTTTCTAAAACCTTTTATCTTTTGGGTTAATGTCGGTATTTTCTCACGCAATGTGGTGTGCGTGTGCATTGCACCCAAGGATTAGCGGTGTTTTGAACCCACTACTGATCAACATTTGGATTTCTTCTGGTGGCGTAGAACTTTGCTGATTGTAGGAAAGGTATCCTAATCTGAGAATGACATTTCTCTGGATCTTTGCCACGCGTTGGCTGTCACTTGGTTGCTGAAACAATAGTCCTATAATGGCATTAGGTTTAGTTATGATACATAGCATGAGAGTTTGGCTGATAAGAACCATTTACTCGAAATGCTTAACTTTTGTTTTTTTTTTAGTTAATCTAGTGTTTTTGGGCAAAAACGATGTCAATGTTATGTTTTGGCAAACAGAGGCTGCACTAGAGTAATGTTCATCTGCATCTGCACAACCTTTAATTTTAACTTTTTTTGCTTTTTTGGAGGGATATGTTGGATAAATCCAAGTGCAATTTGCACTCTATGATTTCAATTTATTTTTCTTGAGTTTTTTATCTATGAGTTGAACATGTTGAGTCTTTTTGATGCTGGGTATTGAGTTAACCACCAAGTCTTGGTGCTTATCCTATTTTGTACCTTTAGCCTGTTTAACAGGGTAGCCGGTTGCAATTGTGGCCACAGTACCTATGTCAAGATTATTTATTTTTTGACTAATTTTGATTTGTTAATAAGTCTTGTCATAATAATTATTTTGGTTAGATGTTAAATATAAAAACTAGTAAAAAACAGTGAAAACTGATAGACAAATAAATAAACAGCATAATAGTATAAAAAATAAAATAGAAACTATTTACCATTTAACCAAAATAATTATCTTGTCCATAATCTATTAACTGGTTGAAACCAGTCTAAATATAAATAAATAGCGTACTAGTATTAAAAAAAAAATTATTTCAACATAACCTATAGTATACCTCACATATACCTATGCATAAGTTTGATGAACAACCATCATTAATGAAATATATATTTATACCACCGGTAAGTTATGTTATCTAACTGCACCTAAACTGACATTGACGTATGGCACAATTCTAATTAAAAACAAAGATGGCAAAATTTTCCAATTTCTGTTAGTTTTAGCTTGCTGAATTATTAAAAGATAAGCGTCACTTTTGTATTATTCTGTATAGTTATAGAATAGATCATTTAAAATAAAAATATTTTATATTTAAATATCAAATAAAATTATTTTATATATCTTATAAAGATAGCAATATATCCTCGTACAGCAAGTCAAATAAGAACTCTCAAATCAGCAACAATAAAACGCATTTTTTTTTTATTTGTCATAAATAATAAACTTTTTTTCAAATCTAATTTGAATGAAGTTAATCTACTACTACTGTGAACTAATCAAACAAAAGAACAAATAATATTGTACGGAAAAGAAACTAGAAAAAAAAACACTTGACGCTACAAACAAAAAGTGGCCGAACTTTATTTCTTGATGACCACTAATACATTCTTGTATACACGTACATACGTCCACTTACCAATAAGATGTTGGTAAATTATAAATAGTGTTTTGTTAGTCTAAGCACGAAAGACAACTTTAATTCAATATCAATATATATTATTATGTATTGATATTGAATTGAAGTACATATTTATAGTAACATATTTATATACTTTATTATCAATATGTACTTGGAGGAAGCATATTTAATATATTCCATGTTGACCTGAATTATATAGTAAGATAATAAATATCTAGCTAAAATAGAAAATGTTTTAAACATGGATTTTTTTAATATTTTTAACTACGCTTGATATTCATACCATAACAATATTATAGACTAGCAATTTGCAAAATACGCAGTCGTTCGTGCAATAAATTAATATTTTTTTCAATTTTTGGATATTTCATTAAAAAACACATAAAACGATTTTATTTCAATTCCACTCTATGCCAATATATTTTTAATAATGTTCAATTTATTATACTATTTAACTCATATTTAAATTTTATTGGACTAAACTAAGTTATATTGTAAATAGTTAATAATTACTAATAACACATGCAATGTCAAACTAATTATTGGTGATCATATTAAAACAGACTTGTTTATAGAAACGTCTAAATTGTCAAATAAAATTACAGTATCAGTTCTATACTTACAAAGCATGACGCACTAATATCAACAGTGAAATTTTATTCTATTAGTTTTGCAACAATAAACCAGTTGAGAAATATATTATTATTAAAGTAATGTAACTTGAAATTACATGGAGGAAACTAAAATTAATCTAGCTAATTTTATTACGCCATAGTAAAGTTTCAAGAAGTACATTCTCCAGTTTATTTGGTTTGTGATCTGATGATAACACTAACTAAAGGGTAATAATTTTTTTGCATAATAAAATTAATTTAAATTAAAAGTTATTTATAATCAAAAATAATAGGAATATTGTTATAGAAGGATAAACTGTAATAGCAGTTTAGTTCTAATATCAGTCTTATTAATAATAATAAAATAAACATATTTATTTCACTTTTTACATAAATTTTACGTTCATAACTAAATGATTGTAAAAAAGGTGTTGATTTAGGTTTTTCTGCTCATACTTTTTTATAATTGGTTTTGTTAATACATTAAACATTCGTTTTGTTAAAAACAATCTCTTTGATGTTTAAGTTTTCAAATAGCAATTGAATTCTGTCCTTCGTGTTGCATGAAATAAACTGCCTTTTCCGGTTTTCTACTCTTCTTCCACCTTTCACAAAGACGTTCTTTTATTGAACTCTGAATTCTCACGTAATGCAATATAATCAAACTATCTAGTTTTCCCTATCTAGAAAATGACAAATTTTATTTTAACACATCCTACTGTAGTAATATATTATAAAGTCTAAATTACATCAATTTACTTAATTAAAAATTTTATCATTTTAATTTCATGATAAATTAATCTTGTTTGCGAGATGTGTAATACAACACTGATTGAAGCACCAGAGCTACAAGGACTTTATTACCTTTAACAATGGCCAACATATTGAGTTAAAATAAACAGCACAGCGTTCTATTAAATTTTATTTTTGTCAACCATCCTATGGAAAATGGCTACTTTTATGTAAACTGCTTATTACCTCACATAAGAATATAATACATTTTAATTACACGGTTGTTTATGGTAGATGTTAATGAAAGCTAATAAAACTAAAAGGTCACATGCCAGAAATGTGTATATAAACAATGTATTCTACGAAGTGGTGTTTTAGTAGTATATACACGCTTTATATTGAGTATTTAGGAAAAAAAAACTCAAGTTTGTATTTACTAAACGTTAAAATGTTTGTATTTTGATAATCTTTAAAAAATACTACTTTACATGTTATTTTTTATAACAAAATTATATTTTTTTTATATATGTTTTTTTTTATTTAAACGTAAATAATTGTTTCTATACAATATACTAAATAATAACTATCAAACTCTTGTTTTGTAAATAGATACGCTGTAAATATGCATATTACATCTTAGTAGTTTAAACATCTTATTAAAAACTGCTGCTAACGCCACTATCTCTATAACAGCTGCGCATCTTAGCTGCAACAAAAATATTAAGTAGTTAACATCCAATGTTACCATTATAATGCTTTCACTAGAATAAATAATTTAATCTCAAATACAAACTATTAGTTCATTTATTTAACGTTGATTATTAAGGACTCCGGACTTTAAGACTAAAATATCTGAGAATTCAACCTAATAGTTCAGGTTTCTTTACCGTGTATGCAACATTGAGACATTACGCAAGACTTCTAAAATTTCACTTTAATCGTCACGTGGGCCGCATTAAAACACAATTACTCTACTTCATGTTCCAGGAATTACTTTATAAAAAAAAACTTTTTTATTTTTAGTTTTTTAAAAAAGCTATTTTTAATAAAAATCCCACTTATTAAAAATATTAATAGCATCAAAGTCTAATCGTATAGGGAGTTTAAAAATGAAAAAAAATATGTATCTGTTTTTTTGATTTTAGGTTTTTTATGATTTTTTTAATCTATACATATATACATATAAGATTTTTTTTATTGTTGCTTTTAGATAAAAGCATGCCTTGTTCTTTTTAATTTGGCATTATTAATTTTTATATTTGCAATTGCACAAGAGTGTAATTTTAACAACCAATTGATTTAACGCATTTGTGCATAAAAACTTTATATTTGTAGTCACGCCTAATTGCTAAAAAAAATGTCTTTAGTTTAAGGCAGGTGATACACTTTTTATCTTTTTTTTAATCCGGAATTTTGGCATGAAAATTTATTGAAAACTTTTCACTTATATTTATATCTAACTTTTATTTTTTTCGTACGGGTAAATTCCGAATAGGTTTTTTGGGTGCTTTTCAACGCCTGTTTTTCAATCATGAGCGACATACCATACTGTTTTCAGAACTAAGAATGACTGAAATTGTTGGTATTAAATTTTAAAAAAATACAGAATTTTGATTGAATTTTGATAATATAAACACAAATTAAAATCTTTATTATTTGTTTTTTAATGAAATACAAAGGTTTAAAATCAATTACTCAAAATTACTCAAACCCAATCCAACTGCAAAGAGGCCAACCAAATACCGACAATTGTTTAGGTTTTCACAAATCCTCATCAGTGCATCTTGGTGGTACGGTATTGCTTGATAGTCAAGTATGAGTTTGAATAATTAATTTCTGTGCTCTTAAACAGTTGTAGCTTCATCATGTTGCTTCAACCAAAGAAACCAAATATCATCAATAAAACTTCAGTATCACAACTGGCAACCAAATTGCTGTGTTTAAAGAAATAGACAACCAAATATAGTTTAATGAAAAACAAAGGTTTAAAATCAATTACTCAAACTCAATTTAACTCAAAAGCGGCCAACAAAATACAAACAATTGTTTTGGTTAAAAAAAATTAATTAAAAAAATTAAAAACCAGTACAACAATATATTACATTAAAAAAAATTTCTATAAAAAATAAAAAGAATGACTGCGACTAACAAGTCAAAAGCATCCAGGCAAATTATCTCAAATATAATTGATAGAGGTAATAATGAAAACTGCATACCTATATCTAACAGCTTGTTAACAAATGCAAATAATTTCAATACATATTTTAACAATGTTGTAGCAAACTTACAATCATTTGCCTTTCAGACACCATACATCTGCAACATTCCTTATAACATTGCATCTATACTTTTGCAACCAACAACAAATGATAAATTATTAAATATAGTACAAAAACTAGAGCCTAAACAAGTTCCCGCTGTGACAATATTTTAACTTTTCTGTTAAAAGATTAATCCATAACATAACTGAACCTTTATGCAGAATCTTAAATATATAATTAGAAGTAATTAAATTTGTGTATAAAAAAAAAGATTGCAAACTTTGCAGCAATTATTGCCCAATTATTCTGCTTAGTGGGTCTTCTAAAATCTTTGATGTACAAACGCTTAATAAACTTTTTCAATTATCATAAACTATTAAACAATATTCAACTTCCTTCCTAGGTGGCAAGAGTATCGAAACTGCAGTTTTTGACTACGCTGAATATATTGTCAAAGCTGTAGACTAGAAAGATTTAGTTTCTGGGGTATTGTTGGATTTGTCAAGTGTTTTTGATTGCTAAGATTTCTCTATACTTTTAACAAAATTAGAGTGGTTTAGGTCCTAGAAAACACTCACTGGTATTTTCCTGGAAGTATACTATGTCCATTCTTTTTATTATCTTCATTAATAATCTGCCTTTAAAAAATCAAATCAATAAAATTATTTGTTATGCGGATGACACAAATATCTTGTATAAAGGTAAAACGTTTGCAGATATAATAAAAGAAGGAAACAACACGCATCTGCAGTTGAAAAAGGTTTACAAATAATAGATTTATATTAAATTTTAAAAAACAAATTGCTTATTTTTTAAAGCAAATTAAAGCAGAGCTACGAAAAGTTATTTTAAATCATCCAAACTATAAACTTGAAAAATGTGCTAAACTTCTTGGAATTGTAATTAAAGTATGCTGAACAAATTGAATACATTTTAACAAAATTAAATTATAACTAGACTGTTAGTTTAGATAACAAAGTATTTGTAATACAAAAAATGCATTGCAAATATTATTTAATTTAAAGTGAACGTGTAAAGTTTTTGCAAAGATATAAATATTTATTTGATTCACTTCTATTTACAAACTGTCACAATACCAGGCATAGATCGGATTATATTTACCCTGTTCACAGATTAAATCTGTTTGCAAGAAGTACTTTTTACTCTTGTTTGAAAATTTTTTTTTGTTTACCTACAAAAATCTAAAATATGCCAGTTACTTAATACTTAAAAAGAAACTGTATTTTAAACTTTGTCAACTTGAACTGTACACCATTAACAACTTTTTAACCATCAGTTTTGGATATATTTTATTTTGACATGTTTTTATTCATCATTCAGATTTAAAGTTTTTAGTAAAAATCATTTAATATAATGTATCCAATATTTGCATTTTGTTTTTAGACTGAATTAATAACTTTTAATCAATTTCTAACGTTTTTAAGAGAGGGATCTTTTAACGCAGGAATATGATTGATGTTTGGATTTGATAAATACGCCACTAAAAGCAAATTACAAAATGACTTTTTTCTTATTGACAACATCAAAACACTTCTAAACAGATAAGTTATATAATTATTTAAGAATAACTCACAGCAATGCCAAAATCTTAGACCATGTTAAACTTTATATTTTTATTAATCAACAACATTTTGTTCCAGGACGTTTAACTGTAATTAATCTAGATGTTATTATCACGAATGATCTAATACTCTGGTATTGCTGGTCAAATTGACATTATTTATACTGACCGTAATAGAGTTGAACATAACATTTTTTCAGCTAAATTTAAAGATTTTGGTTTTTGTAATTTATTAATTATACTGATGTCACCTTGTCTTAACAATCGTAAACTGTATGTCTATTACTATAAATCAAATTCTTATTTCTCGTCATCTGATGTTCCGCAAGGATCTATATTGGGGCCCTTGTTGTTTATAATTGAGATAATTGATTGGATTTAAACAAACAAGATTAAGTCATAAACACAAAAAACTAATGCTATTCATTTTATTTATTAGTCATAATCATACATAACAAATTGCAGATGTACAACATTATCCAAACAGAAACTTTAAATATAATCTAACCTTACTCAACAAATTTAATTTTGAATTTGGCGTCTTAAAACAAGTGTTATCATTATGCACAAACGTTTGCACAATAATATTGACTCAGAGATTTTACAACATATTAGATTGCATATACCGTATTTTAGCAGTTTTTTTGCTGGCTGTATGTCACATATAATTTAAACAATGGTTGTATCCAAAGCCTTGATTGTTGCTGGTTTATTAGCATAAACGAATGACTTTACGCCCAACAAGAAATGATTAAAAGCTGTCAAATCGTATAAGTTTAATAATTTACAACTTCTGATCTTTCTTAGGTTTAGGTATGTTAATTACGTGCGAGCTTTTCTAAGTTTTTGGATTTTGCTTTGTACGTAGAATTGCATGAACAATATTAGTGAAAGCTATTATTGCTTTATGCGAAAAGGATTTAAGAATTCTGATATGGAATTTGTTAGAGCCTGGCGCCGATCGAGTTTTTAGTTTTGAAATTATTTTACTAATTTGAGAAGGTCAGGTTGTTTAACGGTGTATTGTTGTTAGTATTTTCCAAGAAGTCATTGACATTTTTTGTCAACATTTTTGACGCGCTCTAAACTAGAGTCCTTAGTCATCGAGGGGGAGCATTGGAGTTCAAGGCTGTCAGCAAATATTTTGGTCTCTTTTTTGATAAAGTATTGTAGACAATTTTTGCTATGGATGATTGAAATGGAAATTTGCCTATTGTGTAAGGCTTTAGAAATCTGGCACATTAAATTTTCATCTTTTGTGGTTGATTCCGTTTTGTCAGCACTGATTGATAACTTTCTTATGAAAAGCTTTACAAACTTGCGGTCTTTGCGGTCACAATATCTTTGCCATTGATGTTTGGGGGCATTTCTTCAACAAATCAACGCCTTTTGAATGAAGGAAAATCTTAGAAGGTTATCCTCACAAACCTTATGGATTTTAAAAATCTTTTATGTGGCTTAGTGAACAAAATTTAAACAAAGTTTGACAGCTTTTTTGATGTTTGCAACCGTTTTTACTAGGGTTAACTTGCCAATGCTGTTTTTGAGGTATTGTGAAAAGAAAATGTAATTACACGGATTAGTGTAACAAGTTTTCCACTTCTCTCGTTTGATCCTTTTTTTAAAATCAACTTTTTTTTAATTTTTGATTCAATAAGTCAATTGTGTTCACAGTAGCACACGTAGCGCCATCTATATTGTTAAACCAAAAAATACTAATTATAGTCCGGTATAAATATTCATTATTCGTAACGCAAACTTTTGCGTAATTTTTGAAAAAATCTGGTTCAACGATGTTACGAGTGTATAAATTGCACTAATCGGTGCATTTTTTTGGATGCAATTGAGTCAGTTTATAATCTCTCTAAAGCCCAATTGGCAAAAAACAAAGCATAGGATGATCTTATAGTTTTAATTCTTCCACCAACTGGATTTTATATGGGTGTAAACCAGATTTTCAATTTTTGTCCATACTTTTATTTATAGCACATGTTTTTAACAAATTGATAGTTTTGCATACTTTAGAAAGTATTTGGTACCAAATCTACAGTTTGACGTACGGCTTGATCAGATGGACAGTTGTACTCCATAAAAAAAAATCACAAAGTCGCCTATGAGTTTAAATCAAGCAATTATATCAGTTTAATATCTGCAGTTGTAGTATCTTTTTGATTATAAGTAAACTTTTTAAAAAGTTATTTATTTATTTGATTGACAAAACTAATAAAAAGACAACAATTCTGCAGACATTGTGAAAAAAAGAGTTATTGTGCTGTAATAAAATGAACAAATGGCTAAGAATTCATAAATTATAAAAAAATAGTTTTTTATATATTATGTTAAACCAAAATAATGGTATATATGTCAACATAGCATTAAATAACTTTTAATAACTGAAAGCTACATATTATGTACTTTAGGATGAGACAAGTTGTAGTCAACATTAAAATATAATAACAATAAAAAAGCTAGGAATAATAAAAATATAACTCAAAAAAGAATACAATTTTAGTAAAATACATAAATAATATTAAAACAATCACAGAGAAACCAGATTTTTTATGCTTTGAAAACAAACAAATTTCTTTGTTGTTTGTTTGAATGAAATATTAACATATGTTTTACACCATTTGGTAACTTATTATATTTAATAGCATAATATTTTACTCTAGTTTGAAGTCTTCTCAACCTTAAACAGTCTAAATATAAGTTAGACTTCCACAACAATGTTGCTTTATATATTTGAAGCACTGATGTATACAAACTAGGTAGTATTAATTCTAATTCGCGAGGCATTATGTAATTTTACCTGCAATATATATAATATAGCTTTCTATGTAAGTGCTACTTTAATTCGGAGTAACAAATATGCCTAAAAATCTTGTAGATACTGCAATATTCCAAAAAAAAATCAATTCAAGAAAAATTTTATTTTTTTTTACAGATTTAAACTAAATTAACAACAAAAAATTATTAAAAAAAAAATTAAAAAAAGCTTAAATAATACAAAATTCTCACAAAATACTTATTTGCTTTGTTGGTGCAAAAATTGCTATGAAATTATTTAGACACATTGAACATTATTACGTTCTAATTTTACTTGATATTCGATAATTTTTGAGCTGCATTACTACTAAAAATCTCAAAAACTTTATTAAAAACAACTTTTAAGAAGTAAAACATTGTCAAACTGAAACTTTAAATTGTTTTTTATTTTTATTTTATTAACTTCTTTAAAGTAATTGCTTGTTGAATATTACTTGTAACCACTAAATAAATTATATCATCAGCAAAGTTAATAATATAAAAATTTGAACTGTTGCAAATTTTAACAATAGATTCTTATACGATTTTTCAATATTTTGTTGACAATTTGTTTTGAGCGTCCGCATAAGTAAAAGTCCGGATTTTTTAGTAGCAATAATACCTGCCTATCCATTTATAATTAAATTCATTTATTTAACCAATTAACTACAAAACGAGAATAATGCGCTTTGCACTCATGTTGTTGAAAATACATAGGGCAACGGTAATCAATCGGTAAATTATACAAGGCATCAAAATAAAATTGATTAACGTTTTTAAATATTTACTTGTACAAAACAATTTCTTGTGTACAACCTGCTTTGTTTTCTTTAAATGTTACTGTGCTATCTTTCATGTATAGGTGAGACATATACGTCAGAAATTTTTTCATTTAATTTTTCAATTACATACCGGTAACTTTTATCTTCTGTGTTATGAAAAAACTTATTTAAATCAATGTTATAACATTGATTTAAATAAGTTTTTTGATCGATCGTCAACATTTAATTGAAATATTATGTCAACAATCGTAACAATTTTGCAATGTCAACAATGGAAAACTTTTGTCAATTTTTCATGAAATAAAGAATAAAAAAGTTTTTTCTTCTGTAAAGTCAATCTGGGAACATACGGTATATATAGATAATACTCGTATAAGAATTACATTAATTTTACTAATTACAGTCCATTAAAATAATATTAGTTAAAAGTGTAATTACAAAATTTTATCTGTATAGTTGATAGCTGTATCTTAATTGACGCTTTAATAAATCCACACCTTTATTGTCTCAAGGGCAATTAATATTTAAATCGCCTTCGTTATATTTTGCCTAAATCCTTAACTCCTGCCTGTACCTTGAAAGTATTCACAGGTCACAAAGTAATCAATTAAAATCTCATTCTTCAACCCCTCTCTTTTATAAAATGTCTTTTGTAGGTGCAATGGATCTGCGAGTTAATTACACGAATTATTCAAATGCGTCCCGTTGTTTAATCCATTAGGTGTTTTTCATTTGGTGCAAGGAAAGAAGAACGGGGGGTTGGAATTCCTCTTCTTCTTCCGTTTTTAACCTACCCCCACTCTTGTATTCCGGCCGTTTTAATTCCGTTAATTAAGAAGTTTGCGAATAAAATATCGCACGATTATACTGCTTTAATGGCCGACCCAGCTGGATATGTTAATGCGCCACACTTTATCTCAAAATGCTGCACCGCAATGCATAATACCCGCACGTTTCTATTGCGAATGAAGAGAGCACAAAGTAAAAGCGGTGTAGAAAAAGTGGCGCGTGCATTGCGAGCTCCGCTGAAATAAGTGCATAATGAAATGATGGCTTTGCACAGATAATGCGAATTCTTCAATGAATAATTTAATATTCAATTTTTATTTCTGATGAATAAATTAATCTAAATATTATTGCAAACTTTTTAAACTCACATTCTGGTCTATAGTTTTGTTTTTCAATTTTGTACACCAAAATACTGATTTTTATACTTTTAAACGTTATAGATCATCATAACATTAACATATTTAGAGCTGTAAATTTAAATTTAAATTGAAATTAAAAAACATTCAAATGTGGCTACTGTTACTATATTAATGAGCGGCATTTTAACTCTATGTATTTGTTTATTATTGTTTAGTTTAGTGGAGTCTACTATTGATTGTTGTCGATAGTGAGGTATTTTGAAACACTTATTTTAAAATAGTTATTACTTATAAAGAAAAAAGTATAACAAAAACTTAATATAGTGCGTAATTTCAACAATAAAATATAATGTTGGGAAGGTAACAACAATAATAAAATATAACTTACTATTGAGTATAGTTTCTCAGATCGCAATGATTTATAGAATATAGTGATGTTTGCTTGATTAAGCGTTGTTTTATTTTAAATTTTTGAAACACAATTGCTTGATGCGCTTTTATAATAAAATGTATACAAAAATTTGACAAATCTACTATTGTATGCACAAAATTTTTAATTTTTTTATCAAGTCAAATAAATAAAAATGATATAAAATGCGACATCCAAATAGAATCTAAAGCTAAAAAAAGGGCAATGAATATCATAATATTACAGGACCAGTTTACATTTATAGAATCAAATAAATTTATAGGAATTAAATAGTTTATAGATTATAAAAATTAATGCATAAGATTTCAATATATGTTTAATTGGTATTCACTACACCGCCCACTTTACCAAACTTTATATATATATATATATATATATATATATATATATAGAAAGTGAAAATAAAACTGAACTTTTAGCAAATAAGGAGGAGGACGTGGGTTGCTGAGGTTTAGGAATAATTTACTAAAAACTTTTATAGAATTTTTTTGTAAATGGTAAAACGTCTAAGATTAATTAGGTGCACAAGGAATATGAGCGGAAATGATTGTATATAAATTGAGCACAACAAACTACAATTTACTGATCAGAATAGACTAGCCTCCGGTAAAAATTTTACAAACAATTTTCGTAAAAAATCCCAACTAAAAAGATCTAAAAATTAATCATCTAATTTGAAAACCGGTCTCAAGAATACTGCATCTTTTCTTAAAAATTATATTAAATATGGGGGAAATATGTGCGCGATGATTGCTAACCAGCCACTGTAGCCAGATTACAAATTAAAAAAAGAATATTTTTTAGGCTATAAAATGTTACAATTTTTTTACATTTATTTTATAACTAAGTAATTAATTATGCAGACTTTATAAAGTTACGCAATATTAGTATAATGTAATATTTCATTCATACAATGTTCTATTACAATTTTGTGAATTATTGCAAAACTAAACCTTGTCCTACTTTAGACCAATTGAATAGTGTTTCTGATTAATTTGTAGTATTGATTTAAGTAATACGACAGTGATCCATTGAAATATGATATGCTTGTATAGAATTACTGGATTAATTCATTAAAGTCGACATGTCAGGTATGCGTCTGGTTACAAGTCAACTGCAGCGCTCGAAACTAAATGTATTTGATGATTTGCTTATATATTATTTCAACATCCTAAAATACATGAGTTTGTTTCAATAGTAAACGTAAACGCATTTAATTTACATTTGCCATTTGTAGCAAACAGCAAACGTGTTGGCTTATGATAATGAGGGCTTTGCTCTTGAATTTCGTAATTAGGTTTTGATGAACATTGCGGCAGTGCGTGTTAATCGTTAATCGTATATTTAATATAATGCGATTGGAACAGCCAAGTTTACGATGCAATTAGGCTAGAATTGCATTATGCAATAAAATATTGCTCTGGATTTGCCATATTGATTATTTTATATAATAAATAGAAGATTTGCAAATAATAGAGGTTTGTATTGATTAAAAAACTTTATGCTTAAAATAACATACATCATAAATGATATGTTATAATTTTGTTTTAATGTTTAATATTAACAGCACCCAATTATTTCTATATATACATATAAAGCTTTGAGGGGCTTGGAAAGCTCTTGTGTAAAAAGCTTGGTAATAGAGATTTTGGTTTTGCTACTCAATTTTGTAGCTATAAAGTATTTTAGATTTTTTTACAGTTGTGAACTTGAAATTCAGAAACTATCAACAAATTCTCTTATTTTAATCATCTACAGATAGAAAAAAACTTTTTTAAAACCTGCACAATTTCTAAGCTGTAGCATAATAAATTTGAGTTATGAAAAAGTTGTATTAGGCATTTGTACTTAAATTAAATAAGTTTAGTAATAATTATTAATCAATAATCATTTAGTTGTAGTGGGATAATAACATAATCAGTTTTAATATCAAAGTGCTTTTAATATACTATATTGACACGCAACGCAATGTTTTGAAACACTAACCGGTGATAGTAAAACAATGTAAAGTTTTTTATACATTGAAAAATAGTTATTGTTAAGTTTTATCTTAATAAAATTGAACAATCAGTTGTGTCTAGTTTTGCGAATATTATTAATGTGTGTAAACCATAGTTTTAAAGAATTATAGTGAAATAACAGATAGTTGGGTATTTCTTTTAATCTAAACTTTTCACTAAATTTTATTTACTATCAAATATGCCTACATTACATTAAATAGTTGTTTTTTCTATAAATATTACTTGGCAATTCTCGGACATATAGAACCTAAAAACCCGATGTTTTTAATACGATTAGACAATTCTTTTGTAAAAAATTGCTGCAAAGTGTTGAAGTCTCTATCTACTAAATTGAATGTTATTCAATAAATCTATATTATTAAATTTGTGTGTAAAATATTGTATAAATACATTTTTAAATGTTGATTTTTTTTTGTTTTGTTGTTTTTGGGTAAATAACAAAATATTATTAACGAAAAAATTACTTAAAATGTTTTGCAAAAAATCGTGAAGCGCTGTTGTAACCCGGAAGCTCCAGCATACAAATTAATTGTGTTTTTACAAAACCGAGCGTTATGCATATTGTTTTAATTTTATTTTATATTGGCATATTTTCAAATTAAATGATAAAATTTTTCTCAAATATTTGTTTAAATTTTATGATTATTGTTTTATTGCACCGCAAATTTAGCAGTTTTTATTAAGCTATACATTTCTTTAACAACTATTAAAATTTGCCGCGTTTATTTCAATTGCTAGCAAAACAATTTAACATTTAAAATAACTAATTGCAATCTAATGCAAATTATTTTATATTTGGACATATACAGTAGGTATCTGGCTATGCAACCTTTATCGGTGTGTCTAGCATCTCACTAGATGAAAATATAATTTGCATAAAATTACATTGATTTTATATAAATTTTAAGCAATTATTAATCTAAATTGATTGAACTCAAGTTATATTTTTATGTATACATTTGCCTATGCAAATATAGCTAGAGGACATTGTTGTAAAAGCCTGACTAAATGATTAAAATCAGGCAATTTTAAAAGAAACAAAGTTTTTTTTTTTTTTTTTGTATATAAACACTTTTTAAACCAGCGTTAGCTTTTGTATCGTAACTAGTAACCTGCAAGGAATTTTTTTATTTGTTTTGGTTTTCAACATTTATTATCAAATTGCCGTCTTACTTTTTCTTGATGTCAGAATATTGTTGAATAACCAGGCTGTAGTAGATTGTCAGTTTATTGATAAGTTTGTTGGTCAATTTTTCTTGTTTTTCAAGTTGTTCTTTTCAGCAATTAACGGACATGAATTTACAATTGTTTACAATGGGCAGTTTGTACACAGTTTTAATACGAGACCGCGGATACTTGCTTTGGTAAACGTCGCTTCACCGTTGCATTTCTTTAACTTTACAACTGCAGAAGTAGCCAAGAAAATACTGAGAAAGTTAATAAATTGATATCCAAACAAAGTTTCCAGTACATGCGTCATCGTGCCTGGAACTGCTTGCGGTTTTTCGTTTAGCTTTAGGTTTACGTATTTTGAATGAATTTTGCTGCAACATTACTGAGAGTATAAGGATAACAAAACTGAAAAACTTTTTTTTAACTTTTTGAAACCTTCAAAGTGGTATCTACTTCTAAGGTGTTCTTGTAGCTTTTAATAACCTTGTATATTAAATTGAACATTAAAAATAATGGCTACAATTTTAAATTAATTCAATATTTGTTTGTCATTGAAGTTTGTTTTCTAGTTCTGTTATTATTTTTCTGAAGTTATCAATCACCTGGGTTGGTTGATGATAGCACATTATTTTGTTTTGTTTTGAGCTAATGTCTCAATTTTTTATGCTTGATTAATAAATTGTGATCACTATCTATATTAGCCCTATAGTAGCTTTCACAATTATTAACTTGATATTTAATTCTTTATGTCACTATATACTATAATCTCATGGTCAATTAAATGTGTGGAATGCAAGCGCAAGAAAAAAATGCTAAAACTGTCAAAAACATGAGTGCAACAAAGCAAACATTCTTTTTGTGTAACTAAATTGCCTATTATACCGGCCAAATTGTATTGGGATTTCTACAAACTATTTGATATTTTCTTATATCTTCTTACATTCTTCATGCAGATATATACGCATTTTTTTTAAGTGTATTTGTTTTAACTATTTTATTTTTATATAAAACTATACTAGTTCTTTTTCTTTATATTTTGTACACACAATCTATATTCTTCTACAGTTTTGCTTTCTATTTCTTTATCTATTATTGCATTTTAATTTCGCGCTTAATTCTTGTTTTTTTTTTATATATATATATATATGTTTGTACCATTATTGTTATAACTCTATCACTTGACAAAAACTCTTTACTTGGCTACCAATATTTTAAATTATAAAACATTATTTATTTTACGCACCGGCTCGCAGCATGTTTTTATTTCTTTTTCTGTCTTGTTAGTTAGTGGTATTTGGTTGCTTGTCATAAAAAGTTTATTCTAACTTTTGCCGAGTTTAGTCGCTGCGTTTTGATGGGGTGTCGCTAATTGTATTGTTATGAAAAAATATTATAAGCATACATAGAAATACTGAAATCTTATCACATCTACAAAAATATTGGTGAACATTTTTTTTTTTCTTTACAACGTACAATTAACATTGGTTTTTATGAGACAAAACGCCAACCAACTCAATATTCAAACTATAAGATTTCAGTCATCACTTATTTTATATGTTGAACTACATACAATATTCTATGATTTCATTTTTGGGGTTAAAGATTTGCCGTTATATTTAACGAGTAAAAAATTAATGACGCTCAAAATAAAAATTTCATTTTTTAGAAATTAATTGCGGAGAAAGTTTAAAAGTTTGAGGGCACAGTTTTGATTTTGTAAACCTTTATAACAGCGTAACTATTCTCTCCTCTTAAAGTATTATATTATATGTATTTTATGAAATACATATGACATCTCAGGGTACTGTGTTTATTTTAATGTACTCTTGAACCGCCATTGTTTGGTAGAAACTTATTTGCGTCTAACCCCATGTCAAAAATAATAAGCTAGTTAAAAATGTCGAAAAATGCAATAAGCAAGCATGTTTGCAAAAACCATAAAAACACGCTTTTATTTCAATCTAATATAATAATAATTGCCATTTAAAAACTAAGAGGCAAACAATGTTTTATAAATTATTATTACTAAGTAAGTATCAACTGTGTAAAGAAAATAAAATTCCAAGCCATGGCATTTATTTATTAGTTGCAATCGAGTAAATAAGTAAATTATAAAAACAAGGTAAATCTACAGAGCATTTAAGTTAACCTATAAATAATAAATGTCACAATTAAGTTAAATTAGTTAATTAAAATTTATGTATATATGCAATAAACATGTTTACATTTCGAAAATTATTGTAAATATATTTAATAGCAAACTGGAAAGTTTTCCTCTGACGTTCATTTAAACTAGGATACAAGTGGAAACAACTAATTGCATTACCCAACTATAACCAACTTGTTTTTGCTGTCCCGTATTATTTAATAAAAAAATACTAAAAATAAAAAGAAATTGAATTACCTGATTAAAAAGAATATATTTTTATAATTCAA
This sequence comes from Tachinus rufipes, assembly GCA_963932245.1. Lineage (NCBI taxonomy): Eukaryota > Metazoa > Arthropoda > Insecta > Coleoptera > Staphylinidae > Tachinus > Tachinus rufipes. The sequence goes on from OZ010743.1 coordinate 74,372,141, forward strand.
TTTAACGAATGCATTCTAGTAAATCCCTGGGGTATTTACAATTAATATTTAGTATAGTTGGTTGTGGTGTTCCGGGGCCGGACAAAATTAATGTTTTAATTTGCAATTCCGGGGCTTTATGTTTGTTATGAAGTAATTATAAATTATTTTATCTTGCTAATTACTGTGTAGCTTGGTGCATGTTCAGAACGCCCCGGCATGATTCGATCGAGCATGCTGCACGGAATGCAAATGCCAATGCAATTATTGTATGTATTGAGAATGCGCAAGGATGTTTAAAATTGGAATTTTAATTAATTATCTTGTCGGAATTATTGCCACTGCTACCGTATAACAACTGTTTGAATATTGATGTTTGTATTATTTGTCAACGGATTTGAGTAGTATTAGAATAAACACTCCCATGTTATATAATAATGATTTACAATGGAATGTTAAAGTTATTTGTTTGTATATTATATGTAAATTGTCATTTTAAATAAGGAACTACTACTATTAATTAATATAGGAACGCTAATTGAATAAATTAATCATAATCTTTACTACTGAACTTAATTCAAATCAAGTTTTTCTTCACGTTAGCATTTTTGAAATAAAAAGTAGTTTTGCATTTCAAAACAATAAAATATATAACTAATAAATAAATTGTGTTATTATCTAACATCAACTTTGGTAATTTATAAAAAATCAATAAAGTAGTTTTGGGTTAATGTTTACCTTAAATGTAGAATAATGTTGAGAGAATTACTGTATTGTTTGTAAAAAAATGGATTATAGTACATAACGTTGTATTGTATGCAAAATATAAATATTTTTGCCTCCGTATCTCAAAAACAATTCAATTTGGTTTTTGAGATTCTGAGATGGCGTGTCTACTTATTTTGTATACACGAGTACACATTGCACCTCTTTCTATATTTTTTTCTCTCAACGATAATAATGTAACTGTAAAAATATTATACACAAAATGGGGTTTATTCGATTAAAATAAAAGCATTTTAGCAAGATATTTTATATATATTACATATTTAGTCGTTTTTTTTTTTTTTTTCAAAAATCTTTAAAAGTTTTCTTGATATGGATATTTTATTTTTATTTTTCTAGAAGTTCGATTACTATAGATAATAAAAAGAAAACTTTTCTATAGATTTAATCAGGCATATGTTTGTTTTGTATACACTTACACTTTTTTCATTATAAATACTGTTGTTTAAGTTTATTTTTATATAATTGATACAAACGGTCACCCAATCATCCACCACATCAATCATACTGATTTTGATTATTAATTGCACTTTAATTACACTATAAGAACCATACTGTAACACCAATATACTAATAAAAACTATACACACACAGTAACCTTTATACTAATCTATTTTGTTGGGCTTATTTGAAGTTATTTTAATAACTGAATACATTTATGTTTTGTTTTTGACTTTATTTTTTAAAGTGTTGACTGTTACGCTATAGTTAATGTACCACAAAGTAAAATTTACAAAAAAAATTATATTATAATAATTGCAGTTTGTTATGTTATTGTATTTTGAGCCAATATTCTAATAAGTATATCTATCTTTTTTGTTATTAGAACATTATTATTAAAAAAATTTGACTCTGTTTTTACAAATTGTAAAGTATTGACAGGTTGATAACAAAAAACTTGTACTATGTAATTTTTAAGTTTATTTGCATAGTTTTTTTACAAATCAATGACTAACAAATGACTCATTTTGAACGCTGCTAGGTAATATTTAATAAATTATTAATCTGGATGCTAAAAAGTCGTTTAACAGCTATGTTAACTAACATTGATGGTAAAATTAGTTAAAAATAGACCAAGTGCTTTTTTAAATCTAAAACTTTAAACTCTTGCGTATTCTTTATGTACAATTTTGGGTAATTTTTTTAATGTTGGTTTTAAAGCCTCAATAATTTTTCCTGACATCAATTTATTGGTAAATTTTGTTTCTATAAGTTGATTGTTGTGTTTGTCGCGTTAATGTTGTTCATAAAAAAATATATTGATTATAGATCCGTATTGATTTCCATTAATCGTAACGCAAATTCCGACGTCAATTTTAAAGAAATATAGCCTGATAACGTCACAAAAGATAAACCGCACTAAACGCTGCATTTTTTTAGCTACAATGAAGTCTGGAGGAGACCTTTCTAGATTAGCTTTCCTCCGTATACGGCAATTTTATTTATTAACATATCCGTTTAGCCAAAAATGTGTCTCATGTTGAACTTAGTTTTGTAATAAAAGTGAGGGTCAGTTGTCAACCGTTTACTAATAATATAATTATTTGACAACTTATAGTCTTTTCAAATTAGACATTTTCAAAGAAATTTTAGTCACAATTTATCGACCTGTATACTTAGGTGTATGTGGACTGTCTTAAACCCGTATGACACTGTCCATAATTATGTCTTGAATTATATATATAATTATAAATCAGACCATTCACGTGTGTAAAACGCACAAACTATCAAGGTCGCAATTATATCTTGAAAAATTAGAACATGTTTTATTTTCCCATCTATAATCGACGTGAACGTGATGTGTGCATATCATTTTGTGTTTTCTTATATTTTTTTTAATTTTGCCACAGCAGTTCCACATATATCAATTGCTACTACTTTTTTAATTTGTTCTGCTTCCATTTTTTATTATTTTCATTAATTCTATAAATAACTGCATTAATCAAATCAAAACAAATGACATAATCTGCAAAATAAAATAAACATTGAATCTTGATTTGACAGATCATAGATAAAGGGCATGCGTTGTTTTATAATTATTTAAAAAATTATATACAGTGTCATTCAGGATATAAATTTTATATATGGAATTATTGCACAAATTCTAATAAAAATTATATATATAATTGAAGGCATAATTATAGACAGTGTCAAACGGGTTTTAAGATTATTTTCACCTATATATATATATATATATATATATATATATATATATATATATATATATATATATATATATATGTTATATTTTAAATTTTCGCAAATATAATTATTTTTATTTTTATTTATGATTGGTTTTTTTGCGTTTGACAATTCATTATATCAATGTTTCGGCAGAATCTCATCTGCTATCATCTGGAGAGATTTAATAGATATGTTTTTGATATAATATAATATATATCAATATGACATTGATATATAAAACTAATTTTCTTGTCAAAGTTAACTTACAAGAAACTTTATTGAGTGTAAAGTTTCTATCTCTGACTTCTGGTAGTTGGTCAATTAATTGATTTTTCTACAGTCAAAAACTTGTAAAGCAACTGGTTGTGATTTAAAAAAAAACTAATCATTTTCATACTAGAATAACAAGAGAAGCCATCGAAGTTGAAAAAAAAAACAGACAATCTAAATAAGAGAGATGATGCTTTACGTTTACGATCTACTTGGAAAACAGCATTTGCAACAGCTAAATTAAAATAAAAAAACAACAACTAATTTAAATTACAACCAGTTGCGTTACAAGTTTTGACTGTAGAAAAATTAATTAATCGACCAACTACCAAAAGTCAGACAAAGAAACTTTACACTCAATAAAGTTTCTTGTAAGTTAGCTTTGACAACAAAATTAGTTTTATATATTAATGTCATATTGATATATATATATATTATATTATATCAAATCAGATATAATAAATCTCTCCAGATGATGGCAGATGAGATTCTGCCGAAACGTCGAAATATAATGAATCGTCAAACGCAAAAAAAACCGATCATAAATAAAAATAATAAAAAAATATATATAATGGTTTTTTGCATGTTTAGCGTAAACTATGCATTTTGGCCAAAAATTATTTATACTAATAGTTGTAGAGCAGAAAATTTCCTATCGATTAAAGTCATTTGAATTTTTCTATAATTTTTTTTGCTAGAAATCGCTGAAAATAAAATATATATTTTAATTTTTTGCACATTGCATTTTTGTAAAAAAATACAAGAGATCAAAGTTGTAGAGCAAAAAAATTTTGATTAATATTGGTTATTTGAATTTCCCGATAGTGAGAGCATTTTCCGCTAAAGTAAACTATTCATTTTTTGGAAATATTATAAAAAATCAGTTTTTCGATAATACGTGCATTGTTCGCCAAAGCGCGCAAAATTGTGACTTTATTTTCCGCGTCCTCTAGCGGATTAACAAGAAATTATAGAAAAATTCAAATAACCTATATCAATTATAAATTTATTATTAATATGTATAAATATTTTTTTGCCAAAATGCATAGTTTTTGCTAAAAATGCAAAATATGTGTTTTTTTTTTTTTAATTTAGTTATTCTTTATTTTCTTAAGCATGGGCCGTTGAAAAAAAAAGCTTAAAATTGCAAAAACAGTCTCATATTGAAAATGCTGTAACAATGTCAAACTTTAATAAAATTTGATTCAATTTAGCTTATTTTTTTTGTTTTAAATTACTTTTTAAAATTTTGCAAAGTGTTTTTGATTAGACCTGTAAATCGTGAGATACCACTATTCAACAATTACTAATTTGGTCAAAAATGCTTATTTTTGTATACATTGAAACCGCTGTAATGTTTCTATCTAATTTGTTTGTGCTAAAATTTTTAGAAAACAAAGCTTATATATACCTAAAACAACTCTTAAAGTTTGGTTTTTGGAAAATAAAATGGGCCTAAGCTACAGCACTTCCAAAATTTGAAAAAAAAAAAACAACTTTTTAAACGCTAATATACCTGGTAGTAATTTTTACTTACGCTTTTAATTTTGCAAAAAAATACCTTTTATCGCATTGGTTTGAAATGATAAGCTGAATTTATTCAATATTTTTGAATTCAGCTTATTTTTTATATCTGCTTTGTATTTGACAACATCCATTGTTGAAAAAAATGTAAGAACTTTTAACAATATACTGGATAAAACTTTATACAGTTATACAGGGTGTTTTCTAACTAAAAAGAAAAAATAAAATTTTAGTTTACTGTACATTTTTTTAATTTTAAACAGAAAATCTAAATCATTTTTTTGTCTATATTGCTTCGTTTCCGAGATAACCAAAAAGTACACATTATTTAGAAAACTTTTTTTTAACAAAAAAAAAAACAAACAAAAGAACATTATTTTAACAAGTGTGCGTTGTTGCAAGTTTTTGATACTTGTCAAAATTGTTTTCTTTGGTTCGATTAGTAAAATTTGATAAAAATTAATACAAAGATATGATTTTTTTATACGTATATTTTCTTGAAAATCAGATGGAAAATTTGCTGGATAACATTGTCCATCTTGCCTAACGTAGGATGTAATACCAGCACAATGGAGCACCGCCCTATGCTAGGCGATATGTAGTTCGGTGGCTTTACAAGAATTTTAATGATAGATGAATTGGTAGAAGAAGTCTAGTGAACTGGCCTGCAAAATCTCCTGATCTAAATCTATTAGACTTTTAGGTGTGAGGACAGATAAAATAATTGTTTTATTATATGCAAAGCCAATAATCAAATTGGAGCAGCTACAAGAGAGACTGCATTGCACATTCAAAACACAACAGGTTTTTAAGCAGTTTATTTTTTTCTTTTAGTGCGTTGTCAAGCTTGCATCAACGCTCATGGTAGTCTTACAGGTACAATAAAAATAAAAATAAAAATATATCTAGATATATATATATAACTATACATTTTCTATTGAAAACACATTTTTCATCTAAGATATGTTCAAACCAATGCGATAAAATGTAGTTTTTTTGCAAAAATAAAAGCGTAATTAAAAACTATTACCAGGTTATTACGTATAAAACGTTGTTTTTTGCAAATTTTAGTTTGGGCTCATTTTTATTCCCAAGAATCAAACCTTAAGAGGTGGTATATATGAGGAATGTTTCCTAAAAATTTTAGCAACAAAAATTTAGTTAAAAAAAAGTTACAGCGGTTTTAATGTATACAAAAAGCACTTTTGATCAAATTACTAATCTTTGAAAAGTGCTATTTTACGATTTATAACGTTCGACAAAATTTTAATGAGCAATTTAAAACAAAAAAATTAAGCTAAATTAGACCTAATTTTATTGAAATTTGACATTGTAACGGCATTTTCAATGTGGGGCTGGTTTTGAAATTTTAGGCTATTTTTACAACAGCCTACGATCAAAGAAATAATTAATGGCTAAAGTAAAAATAAATACTAGTTAAAATACGAAAAATTACAAAAAGAATCAGACCTTGCAGAGCTTTTTGCAATGTTTCTACGCTGAGAAAAAAAATGTTGAAAATTATCGAAGAAATGTGATCTTTAAAAAAAAATTTAAAAAGTTGAAAATTTGAGAAATATGTTTTTTTGGTACTTACTATCACATATTTAATTTTGAGCCAGTTTGGAGATATTCATTTTTTAATTTTTTTACACAAAACGTTCTACTGCAGTAGTAGAAGGATCTTTGACTAAACTAACATTACTTTGATTGTTTTTAAAAAAACATTTGATCTTTGGACTATGTAACTGCTATACCTACATGTTTTTTTTAAATTGCAATTTAATTAATAAACGCACTTCTTATTTAATCTGAAAAGTTTATTATTTAAACGGATTATTTTGATCTTTAAAAATTTATATAACGCATTTGTTATTATAACACAATACAAAACTGGATTTACTAGTCAGTCTTAAGGTTTACAGAAATATAGAGGAACACATGCAGATCCCAAAAAACTTTATCTGTTTTACGCATCATTGTCAACAACGACTTTTGTGCTATAAATCGAGAAGACAAATTCAAAGAAACAAAATATACATTTGACAACGTAAAAACTTTTTCAACTTAGTTGCACAAACACTTCTCTATACTATGAAAATGCAAACAACATCAAAAGTTAAAATAAGATTGACGTTGGAAGCGTCAACAACTAATCTATCAGCAACTTTTTACTTACACACGGAATCAGGGCTGTTATACAGTTAACATTATGTATCGGCAACTCTACATGATTATAAAAGAATTTTAACAATCTTACAAACGTCATTTAAATCTGTCTTTAATCAAAAATTGCAACAGAAATAAAAAAACCAATCCTAACCAGCAACTTTAACAAGACAAAGTTACAGAACTCTGACAAACACCGTTTTGGAAACGTTAACTATGTCTAACTAAATGTTAATAACATAACTTTACTTTATCAGTCAAAATACCGTGATATTAAAAAAAGTTGTTTAAGTCACAGGAGGTAGTTATACATTTTTGTAATGCGAAGCCAGAAATCCTGCAAGATGCCAAGATATTAGCCTTCAAAGTTGATGATGGGATAAAAACATTTAACGGTGGTTTTTTTGGCAAAATTTTTTTGCATATTAAAGAAGGTTTTTTTTCTTAATAATTTTAATTGCAAACTCAAAAAAGGCTTTCAATTAGCAATACTTATAATATAAACTGAAAGTTGGTTATCAATGATAAATTGAATACTATTACACAAAACATGTAAATTTCTGTTTTTTAAATTTTTTAACATACATACATACTTAGCCATGCCGATTCCATTCGGGGCAGGCAGTAACACTGTACAATTGCCTTCTTTGGTTCATAAATCTTACTTTAAACAATTTGTTTTTACGATTTATTATTTTTACACACTTGTTTTAGGAATTTTCATACATCCGATCATGCATGTTTTCTTATTTTTTTTTACTTTTTATTTTTTTTTTGCATGCAATCATCTACAATATTTAACCAACTTTTACGTAGTTTACTTCTGCATTTGATCTATATCTAGATATCTATATATAGATTTTATTAAGATTTTCTAAAACTTTACATTCTCATTCTTACTATTAGAGGCGCATATGTTGCTAAAAGAACAATTCTACGGAAGCCAATTTTTATGCGTATAGTATATAAGATTCTAAACAAAACCAATTCATACTTCTTTACATGTTGCTTGGCAGTAAAGCTTAGAATTATACTCCTTGACATACACATATCCAATCATCTACATCAAAACACAAAACCACATCTGTCTCTTTCGTCTTTGTTTCATACACACATATATATCACTTTCTTTATATTTATTTCTTTTAACAATTTATGTTTTTGCCAAATAATATCTTTAGCACAAAATAAATCTTAACAATTTGAAAGTTCGTTTACCTATCAAAAGTGAGTAATCAGTTTTAAATAATAATTAAAAAAAAAAACACATTATATTTTAAAATCTGTATACAAATGTTTTGCTTGCCGATTAAAATTTAGTAAAGTACGGAAAACAATATAAAGATATACATATATTTTTAAGATATTATTAAAAGTTAGAAGTATGCGGCCAAATTACCATTCACATTTATTTTAATATTTTATATAAAATATTCATAATTATGTAGCGTAAAATACTCGACACTAGGAGTGTTTATAAAAGCAAAGTGATGTAGTACTTATAATATTTGTACTTTTTACGGTTTCCAAGAAATTTACCTTAGCCCTATAAACATTAACAGACTACTTTATTTTAAAGTAAATATTGTAATTATTAAAAGGAAATAAGCTAATATTTTTTAATTATTTTATAAGTAGTTATAATCGGCTTTTATTGCAAAAGGGGATTATTTTTACAAGGTTTATTTTTTGTTAAATTACTAAAGGTTTCAAATACAAAATAACATCGTTTGATAGTGTCCACTAGTAATTAATAGTAAAATAAACGATAAGGACACAAAGATAATACTTGGAGTAACTACAATATACCTTTACCACCTGCTACATTTAACATAACATATCAACTATAGTATTTGTCATAAAAATATACAATGTTTTACAAATTGAATAAATATTTTTAATTATGTTACATTGTCGCAACCAGGTTTGAGTAAATTAACGAACCGATTATGTATACCATACAAAAATATGAAATATTGTTTAATTTAAATTTTTATTATATAATGTTTAGAAAGAATGTATTTGTAATGAACCGTTGAATTTGTAAACGGCATTAATAACAAAGAAAACAATTACATTGCCAAATGCCTCACACAAGTAGCCGAGATTTAATTGTACTGTAGCCTCAATTGATTATACAACTGGAAATGCAAACCACATCCAATTACCACAGTTAGAAGGGTGTAAGCTTAACGCAGAACATTTACTCGTCATTAATTAATGAGGAAATTGTAATAGCAAAAAGTAAATTGTAAAATTAATTTATGTATTCATTTTATTGGGAAATTAATTGCACCAAATTTACCAAATATAATTCACCATCTAATGGCATCATTGTTGGAAGCTATTAATTAATATAAACACATAAATCATTTTTTTATTTTATCTCATAATCATGTTCTAATAATAATAATATAATAATAATATAATAATAATATAATAATAATATAATAATAATATAATAATCTAATCATGTTTTATTTTATCCTCACACTCAAAACCCTCTTCAGTTTGCTAAAACTAGTTTGGTTAAGTATAAACAAGTATAAATCACATTTCGTAACCAATGTACAAAGTCAAATCAGTAATTTTTAATTTATCTTTACTCTAATTACAGTTTAATATTTAACAATATTATAAAATATGTAAATTATTTTTTTATTAAATGACTAGATCAGTAAGAATCATTATAAAGTTATAATTTAAAATTGATTCTATTACCATTTATAAATAATAAAGCAGCCCGCATATCCTACAGATTAATTGAATACAACTGTATCTTCTCTTTTATGCATAATCCATATTGTATGTTCTTCTTTTATGTTCCAGATTTTACGTGGAAACAGCAGTGATGCATGCGAAATCAGAGATCCTTGTCAGCATGGAGGCATCTGCATATCGACAGACAGTGGCCCCATCTGCGAATGCCGCAACCCCGACTATGAAGGAGAATATTGCGAGAAAGGTCAGTCTATATTTAAGCCAGACCCTCCGGTATTTCGTTGGCCTCTTTTCACCCTTATCCTTTCCTGTTTCCTCGATACGCCGCAGTGAATACCAAAACGAAAATATCAAAAACTTCATTAAAGGTTTTTAAAGTGGAATAATTATAAAGTTGAAATGTAGTAATACTCACCACAATGAAGCAAAAAGACCTTATATGATATTCAAATTAATAGAATAAAAAACGCTTCGTTATTGAAATAATAATTGAAAAGTTTTATACTTGATTAGAAGTTTAAACTATAATTACTTAATATTATAAGAATATTTTATATGGTATTTTACCTACTAGTTATTACTACCTTTAGTATATAGATGTGATTTTATAAAAATAAAGTTAAGTAAACGTATATTATAATTAGTTTGTTTTTTAGTCATTATAATTAACTCAAAATTTAATATTCTATGTTTTTTTATGAGCTGTCATACCACCAAATCGACAGTGTTGACTGAAGGTCATAGTGTTGATTTTGCGTTTAAATCCCGCTTACAAGTTTGTTAATTAGCACTTCAGATGTTTTGCCAAACTTCTCTTGAAATGGATCATAAGTTTTAAAAAGGCATTTTAGTATTTTCCACTAACTTTTTGTTATAATAAATTGCTATAAAAAAATTGCAGAATTGTTGTTTTAGACACACCAAGCAATTCTGTAAATGGTTTTTTACCAGTCTATTCAACACGGGTCTTTCAACAACTTTTCTAATATGTAGTTACATCAGAACTTTTCTAATATATTTCAGCACTATTTAAATAGTTTTAATCTTTTATTAACTATAGTTTATGAACCAAACAACAATATTTCTAACTGCTAACGTTTGTTATTGATGATAATGGGAATTTTAACGTTTATTTCTTTCTGAACTATTTGACAAATTCTAATATTTTTCTATTCAGTTTAATATACAAAAATAGCGCGTGTTTTGATTTATTGTTGTAAAAACCTAAATATAATTGAAAATTAAAAAAATTGTGTTGAGTTTTATTAATAAAACCAATTTATTATATTAACAAAATGTGCTAACATAACAACGTAAATCTCATCTTAAGAGTTAATGCAAGCTTCTGCAATATTTAATAGAAATGCTTTGACTATTGGAATGTCTTTATTTGTTAAACGCAATAAAGGCAGTCAATAACATTTGCTAAGTTCTTAACTGGTTGTGTGTATATATTAAGTCTTCTTAAAAAAATCAAACTATTTTCATCTGTTAATCTAGGAGGCTAATATAATGTTACAATTTCTTTCAATTCTTTTAATTTATCAGTTAGATACATTGGTGAATAACTAATTTCTGACTGTAAACAAAACTAAAATAATGTTATATAGTATTTTGTTTCAATTGTTTAAAAACGCAAAGTATGGTTCCAATATGTTGTTAAAGTTTGTATTGTTTTTTTTACAATAAGCGTACGGTCTATTATTTTTTTTTTTTGGTATGCAATCAGGTTGAAATTACGTTATTGCTACATCTTTGTCTTGATAGGTATAGTGCATACTTACGGATAATTTATTTGTTATACTATAGAACTTTAAGGTTTTTATTATTTTACACCAATGAGTTCATAAATAATAATAATCTTTATTTATATTATTATCTACAATCCATGCATTACCATACGTCAAAAAAATAAATGTCTAAAATGACAGTACAATAAGAATAAAATTATAGAACATGATTATAAAAGGTTTTCTAATAAGAAGTTTTATTTTGAATAGCAGATTATTTGGGCAGCTGTCAATTTTAAAACTATTATCTTTTGACATTTGACAAGTATAAACTACGCTATTATTAAAAATGGAACAATACACGCTTCAACAACGCATTGAAATTATTAAAATTTACTACAAAAAGGGTGAAAATTTTTCAGTCACAGTTTGCAAAACTAAAACACTTTTTGGTTGTCATAAAGCACCTTCTCGGCCGGCAATAGTAAACCTGTTAGAAAAATTTGAGCTGTAGGGACAAGTCTGTGATGTAAAGAATTGAAACCGTGTGCATCGCTCAAGAACACATGAAAATATTGCTGATGTAGCTGAAGCTGATTCCTAGTCAATCTTTGGAATTTGCATAAAGTTTAGTTAACACAAGAACTCAAGCCGGTCAATCACCATAAACGTCGTATCTTTGCTGATTGGGTTCTTCAAATGCATTAAAATGATCCGTAATTTTATCAAAAATCATCTTCAGTGATGAGGCACATTTTCACCTCGGAGGCTACGTTAATAAGCAGAAGTGCAAATGCGAGGGGCTCAGAAAGTCCAAGAATGTATGTTGAAAAGTCTTTGCATCTTCAACGTGTCACTGTTTGGTGCGGTTTTTTGGCTGGCGGTGTGATTGGACCCTACTTTTTTTTTTAAATGAGGCTGGTGCAATTGTAACGGTGAATGGATGGCGCAACAGAGTTATGAATAATGATTTGTTATGACCGGAATTGGAAGATATTGATGTGGAACAAAACAATCGCAATTTTGCAAGAAAAGTTTTCTGACAAAGTTTTTTTCTTGAAAAGGTGATTACAATTAGCCACTGCGATCTTGTGGTTTGACACCTTTAGACTTTTTTCTTTAGGGCCACGTAAAAGATAAGGTGTATGCCAATGCCCCACAATCGATTCAAGACCTTAAATATGGAATTTGTGAAGTTATCAAGGACATACAGCCGCAAACGTGCGAATTGGTCATGGAAAATTTTATGAAAAGAATGTGGTACTGCATCCGTAATCGTGGCGGCATTTGACTGATATTTTTTTCAAAAGTTAATGGATACTTTCTTCTTTACAATGAAATAAACATTTATTGATTTCTCTTAATAAATACCCGTTTTTTTTAAACATTAAAATGAAACTTCTTATTGGATATTTCTATATAAAAACACATTACAAATTAATGACAAGTAAAAAATTATGATTAAAAATTTATTAAATAAATAAAACGCAGTGGCTAACAAAAGATTTTTTTAAATTCTTTATAAGTGTCAAAGAGAAATTTGTTATACAAATTTGTTGCATTTCTAAAATTTGTTAAGCCGTTTATAACCTACAACTAAGTTAGATGCATTTTGTGTAAGGTAAACATGTGATAAATAGTTATTCTGGTTCAATCTAATTTAATATCAAACGTTTATATACACTGGGTGGAGCGCGGCACTATTTTAAGATGAGTGCTGCGTTGGCCCAGGTGGTTGGAAGGAGTGAGAGGTAGGCTGTAGTAGTCTGTGTTTCTGCGTTGCTTAGTTGCAACAATGCAGTGGTTAGTGAAAGAACGTTTATTTTGCGTTCAGGCTTGATTTTCAATCGGGTTAATAATGCTTATTCTTGATATAGCACACCACACAGTAACTCGATTTGAGTAAAAGGGGTGGAAAGGTGGCGAGCATGTTTTCACTAAATGCTTGTTGTTTTACATAATTCTGTGTTGATAGTTGTTACCATAACCATTTTATACAAATGAAGTTCAATATGAAAAATCCAGTGAAGAGAACATCTTGAAATGCCAGAACAACTGTTTGTTTTTGAGCAGATTGTTTAGGAAATTGATGTATGCTATTCAAACTTGTTTGGCGTTTTTTGGTGCTATCAAGGTTTTATGCGGTTTTTTTCTTATTGATGACATATTTCTTGTTGTTTTGAATGCATTTACCCAACTTTAAGTTAATTGCCGTTCAGGTACACAACTGAGCTATCTTCTACGGAACACTGCATTGTTGCAACACAAACCGCTCATTTTTCCCTCTCTAAGGATCCTATTCCTCACTTCTTCTAACCACTTATGCCTACACAGCACTCATTCCATAATAACAAAACGCTCGTTTTTTCAATATGTTTAAATACATTTTTTTTATTAAATTATTAATAAGTTTAGTTGAAAGAATGTATATCGTGTTTATTAAAAATGTGATCATCTTTGTATTTGGGGAATTACAATCACAACTGCTGGGGTTTGGATATAATATCACGCACTAAAAATTTGAGGTGTTTTGTATTGAAGGAAATTTGGTTTTGCTACAGATATATTTTTTGATATTGTTTGTATTTTATTTATAAAAAAAAATATTATAATGTTCTGCTGTAAATTTGTGAACTGAATTTTTTTATGTGCATGTTTGATTTTTGACAATTTGCCACATAGTTTTTTGTAGACAAATAATTAATATACTGATTATGAGCAATTGTTTTTTTTAATATTTTTGTTATACTCTTCTTTCTCTTTTTTTTCTGTCGACTAAGAACTCCCGTTTGTCATCCTCTCATTCTGTCTCCGTGTGTGACAAGAAAAGTTTGCATCTAAAGAGTTTTTTAAAGAGCTTAAGAATTTTAAATAATAATACAAGACAGAAATATTGTTGAAAATGAATTTTTTATTATTATAATCTGGTAGATTATTTCATAGCATTTATTTTTTAAATATGATTTCCGGCAAACGTCCGTTGCGGCTACGAATTACATGGTCCAATTGATCAGTCCAATTTCTCACTACTTTTTCTAATAAATCTGGCCATATGATGTCAATGGTGGCTTGAATATTGGCTTCCAATGCTTCAAGAGTTGTTGGTTTCTTTAGCATAAACTAATGACCTAACATAACCACACAAAAAGTAATCAAGAGGCGTTAAGTCGCACGAACGAGGGATAAAATTGATTTTGAAATAAATTGATGGTTAATCTCGCTGTATGGCAAGTTGCGCCGTCTTGTTAGAACCAAATGTTGTCGATGTTTAGCTAATTAATTATTGAAAACAAAAAAATTGTCAGCATGGCTCGATAGCGCTTGCTATTCACCGTAACGGCAGCTCCTTCCTCATTACGAAAGAAATAAGGACCGATGATGCCGCCAGCGTGTAAACAGCACCAAACAGTCTAATTTTAATAGATGTATTGTTGTTTTGCTAATGGCTTGAGGATTGTCTTTGCTCTATATCCGGCAATGTTGCTTATTGACTAAGCCATTTAACCAGAAATGAGCTTCATCACTAAACACAATTCTTGCTTATCTTTGACCAGTTTCAAATCAATCAATCAACAAAAATGCGACGTAAACGATGGTCAGTTGGCTTTAATTGTTGCATGAGCTGTATTTTATAGGCACGTAATCCAAGATCCTTACGTAAAATTTTTCACTTAGTCAAAGGACAAAAGCCAACAAATTGAGAACGGCGTCGAATTGACATTTTGGCGTCTTTTTCGACACTTTGCGCTACAGCAGCAATATTCTCTTTGGTACGCACGTTTCTTTGTCTTGTTGATGGTTTTGAGTCGAGAAGAGTAAAATTAGTGCGAAAACGATCAATAACTGCACAATTTGCTTGCTCACTAGGCCGATTATGTTGATTGTAAAATGGACAAAGTGCTCTATGAACTTCGCGAACAGATTTATTTTTTTGAAAGTACATTTGCACTATTTAGTAGCGTTATTGTGGCGTTAAACGATTTATGATATATTGCTTAACCTTACTGAACAGAAATGTCAAAACAGTTTGACATTCTCATTGAGTATAGATAAACAACTACCATCAAAACTTCTCATGCAGCTAAAAAAAAACCTTTACTTTTAATGTGTTATTACTTGTAAGATTACAAAAACTTTTCTTTATTTTAGTCAGCAAGTAAGAGAATATCTAAATAGGTGAATTGGACGTAGAAGCCTGCATATCTTGCCACCAAGATTGCTTGATCTCAATCCGATAAAATTAGACTCATATTAAAAGTTTATTATACAAGGTAAAAGTTAATACCAGACTAAAAAGTGACATTAATTTGTATTTGAGAAGATTGTGTAAATCATTTGCACACTTATTTTGTCATTGATCATTGATTAAAGTTTTGTCAATCCATAGAATTATGAAACTAAATCAAATCAAATAGTTTATTTTAATTGAATAATCCTGGCACTACCTAAGATGAAATATGATTTTTGAAAATAGTTAAGGTTTGCTGTTACAAAAAAAAAATCATTAATCAATCACGTAAATATTTTTCAATATATTACATAAACAGTTTAATATTTTATAACAAAAAACAGTATAATTGTTGAAATTTAAAGTTAAATATGTAAGTAACAATCAGTCTTATAAGTCTCTAATAGAGTTAATATAAAAGATAAAATTTCTAACTTGTTTTAAATCTCTCTTATCTCTACAGTTTAGCAATTGGCTTCATTATTGCAACAGTGTTGCATGATTTTTAGTATTTTTTGTTGTACAATAGTCCTAAAATTGAAAATTGTTTATATTTATCAAAGTAGCGAACCTCATACTAGTTTTTAATTTTTTGATTTCTAATCGTTTGTCGTATTTGGACGGCATAAAATTGTTGATCGTAGCAACGTATCATGTTAGTTTTCATGCATAACTTACAATATTGTTTGAAAAATAGTTGATGTTGTATTTTGCTATTTGCACTTTTTATTTGAATTTTTTTTGTAAAAGTGTAAATGACATTATGGAATCCCAAGTTGCGCTTGCTGAAAATGCACGAAGAAAACAGAAAAGTTCAAAAAGGTTGGGAGAAAAATTAAAAAAAAAACTGTTGGGCCACTATATTTTCTAAATTGCATGCACAATACAAAAACATTTAAGTGTAACATTAACTAGACAAAATATTAAAAAGTTTTACGCACGTTTTTTTTTTAAGACGCCAATAAACAAAAACAAAATGTTTTTATTTTGAAATACACATACTATAAAACTTGCCAGGCATTGCGCTGCCAACGTACAAAAGTCTTAATAAGTTACGATCAAGTATTTTTTACCTGAAAGTTTTCTAGAGAAAATATTCCAGTATGCCAAACAACATTTTTCCGTGTTTTGGGTATTAAAAAACACCGTGTTTGAAGAGTTATAAACAGGTATAAACTTACAAGAAAAATGCAGTTTGAAAGTAGAGGTAGTGACACCAGAAGAAATGTATACGGTCAAATACTTGATGCAGTTAAAACTTTTATTAGCAAATTTAGAGCTACTAAATATAAAGAAAGTTACTTTAGGCATATTTTCAATTTGTAATAATATTGGTTTTGAAACTCCACAAACTGATAAGATACATGACAACTTTTGATTTTAAACAGTATTGCCAACATTATTTATTATTATAATATTATCTGCTGTATGTTCTATAACCAAATTTAAATATTTTGATCAAGCTGTAATGCATATTTGCATTTTCTTTTTTTGTCTGGTCTGGAACTAGACAGTCAACACATATAAGGTGATTAAATGTAAGTGACCTCTAATCAACAATTAGCGTAATAAATCACGGATAAATTAATTTAAAATCAATTTATCTTTTCATCTTCTAATATAAGTACGGACATAAGTGTTAACAAGTACATTTATCAAAATACTTGTGAGGTACGAGCAAAAAATTAAATAATTGTTTTAGATGATTAAAAAATATATTGTCTAAAACAATGTAAATATAATCTTTGTGCCACGCTACGCTCTTATTTATTTGGCCACCTGTGTGCGTTGCTTAGTAAAATGAATATATTTGTGTAAACATATAAACGTACACCGTTCTTATAAAAAGAGATTTTTTCGTTGCTTCGCTATTTGCGCTTCTAGTTAGTTACATCTCTGCTTGAACTGGTATAGATACATGTATTTATTTTGTACTACGTTAAAATTGTTTGCAAAGGCGGTCTGAAAAGGCGGTCTGCAAAGTCGTGTACATTTGTATATTATAGTACTGTGTATGTTGAAAATAAAAATATAATTGACTCTCACACTTAACGGTTTGCCAAAAACTAATGATGTGACTTTTGTGATGAAAATTTAATGCCAATATAATACCTTGTGCGATTTTTTACTTTTAACTTCGTTTGCGCAGCGTTTCAGGTAACACAATTTGTTTATCTTTGTCAACATAATAATTTAAATACGTTGCAAAATTGAACAAACAGTAGTTATAAGTGTTATAATATACATAATATACAATACAATCTATCGGTTTGTGTATTATTTAAAAACCCGGACTATAATCAATATTAGATTGACTTGGTGTTACGATTATTTGAGAAAAGATTATTTTAAAGTGAATCTACGATAATATTAATAACTAGATACTTGTTATCTTGATTCCAGAATTAATTTTTATTCTCAAATCTCGGATTTTTTATACTTATAATTTTTGAAATCGTTAGGAATACAAACTGTTCTGTTATTAAAACTGTGTTTAAAGTAGCTAACCAATTATGCGTGTTTTTAGCAATACAAAGAAACTTATTTATTTAGTTTAAATTACAAATGTTTGCTTCACTGTTTACATTACCAGCTTTTTTAATATAGCATTTTGATAATGTATGAGCCGTTAGAATTAACATATTGAATACGAAATAATTGGATGCTTTTTCTTTTTTCATTTCATAAACATTATGATGTTTAGAGTTGTGCTACAATTTGTTGTACTAAAAAACACTTAGGAATTATACTTTTAATTTTTATATCTACACCATAAAGCATCTTTTAAAACATAATTTTAAATTATTTGTGTAAATAGAAACAATTGATTTAACATAATTTTTTTTTTAAGTTAAAAAATGTATAATGTATAATACCTGAAATTTATAATTGTACCTACCGGCTATCGGCCTTAGCTAAAAAATAATTATGAAAATTTGATTTTAGCAAGAAAACAAAAATGTTATATTATATAAAACATGTAATGTAATTAAAAACGTATTTTGTGGTAACAACTTATAACATTATTTTGATGAAATTTTGTTTTTTAATTTAATTAATACTGAATAATTAAATTTTAATTTTTACCACACACCTAAAATAAAAACCCACAGAATAATGATGAAGCCAATATAAAACGTAAACAAATACATCAAACAGAATTTCCATATTTTAATTAATTTTCGAGTATTCCCAATGAAGTATTCATTATAGGAAAAATGTGATTATTCATTGTAATTTAATTAACAAAAATAAATCATTTTCCAATATCAATATTTGCAATAAATTATATAAAAATTTTATCGTGTCACAAATATAATTAATTTTCTTTTTATACATATAAAGTAATTAAAATTTTAATTAAAATTTAATAATATTGTGATGCTTTATTATGATAAAATATTATATCAATATTATAAATGTATATTTCTGCATCTCGTGACACCGGATATGTAGCAAACTTTAATATAAAATGTTTTGGACTGGTAATAATAATTAATCATAGTTATTATATATTAAAAGGTGTATAATATATAATAACTATGATATATATATATATATATATATATATATATATATATATAAATTTGATTTAAAAATAGCTGCATTTTTCAACAGTTTTTAAATTTTCAATTGAATATTCATAAATTACGCTGACTGCAATTTTTAATCGGAATGTATATAGTTCGAAATATACGCAATATTGAAACATGTAATATTTATGTGAGCTATTGAACAAATCGTTCTAGTTAATAATTTTATTGTATTGGTTGTAAGCTTCCATATGGTGCTTTTTATATATTTGCTTTCATGTTTTCATAATGTATAAATTTATTCAATGTTTAATATGTTGCAACTAGTACTAAAATGAATTCATAACAACCAACCGACTATATTATATAAATAATAAAATAATTTTTTGAAGGAATTGAGCAATGTCGATTTTAGAAAACTTTTTTGTATGAACAAGGATTCAATGTTTTATTTGGAAAATTTATAAGATAATTGTTTGAAATTATTTTGAAAAAAAAATAACCAACATCAAAATTAAAGCAAAAATTACGTATTACGGTATTGGTTTTATATCAACTAACAATAGTTAATATATTTAAATTATTTAATTCAACTGTTCATAAAGAAAAACATTACATTTTTTTTGGAAATCATCGGTGATGTAGAGTTGTGAAAATTCTTTTGACATATTTTTGAAGTGTTCAGAAATTGTAAATAATATTTTAGCGTTAACGTTTAAGTTATTAGATGCCTACCTAAAAAATTTGTACATTACTTTACGTTGGTTGCATATATTTGCATATAAAAGCACGTTTTAGAAATATTTAGTTTGGAAGTTACTACTTGCTTGGTGATAAAGGTTGTCTATGTGAAAGTTATCTACTGTCTTAAATAAAAACTTTTTACACAAGACCAGAATAATACTACAATAAAACTTACATCTCTCCAAAAGCTCTTATTAAATGGTTTTGGTGTATTTAAAAGCGGTATTTTTGTTTTGTCTTTATTTACAATTTAGAATAATTGTAGCTACAACTGTTTTGCACAATATTTGTAAAAAACAAAGAAAAAAAATAGACAAACAAAAAATCAAAAATGTTTAATTGTGTTAATTTATAAGAATTATGATTTTTTTGTTATAGATATATTTGTAAATGTGATGTGATAAATTTTCAAGGCCGAAAAACATAAAATAAACGTATTATTATAACAATTTGTAAAAAAGAAAATGACTATAATGACAATTTTGAAATGTTTGAAGCTGGAGAAGATGAATTTAATAATGATAATGACAATCTGCTAATTTTACAAAACAATATAAAAAATATGGCTGTAATTTAATGCTTATTAACTGTTTTATATTTTTAAATTGCGTGTGGTGCCGTAAAGGGAGTCATGGTAAGCTTTGGGTGTGGAGGTAGTCCCTTTTGATGAAATGATGGTCGAAAAATTTTACTTAGAAATTGTTATCTTTTGGTTCTGATGACATGCTTTAGACGAGCAGCACTACTAACGACAACCTCATTATGCATGTTGTTTTCTAAAATTATTCTTTTTGCATTCCAAAAAAGCATCTGTTGTAGCGCTAAGAACTATGTGGAAACACGTTTTGACAAGTTAGGAAGAAGATGCTTTTCTACTTGATACTAATATAAAAGTTTTATCACAAGCATTTAATTCTGTGATTTAGGACCTTTCTAACACTTTATGAAACTGGATGTTGTTGTGCATAACGTGGTGTACAGAACAATTGCTCATATTAAAGATAACCCAATTTGTTTACCGAGGTTTTAACTGTCAATATTGACTCAGGCGTCACAATACTTAACCAGATCGGTGAGAATTAATTTTAATTAAGTTAAAAACTATTAAATTTTATATTGTAGCTTTATTGTACATATTTTAGTTGAATAAAGTTATAATATGTAAACAGTTTTACTCTTTACTCTGCAAAACACAAATAAAAACGCTGTTTTTCTTTAGTGCGTTGCTCTTGTGAAGTTCTCATTTTTAAACTGTTAATCTGTCAATACTTTTAATAATTTTTACAATGTGGGTTTTTTACATCTCAAAAATATTAGTTTTGTAACTTGTAAGCCATTTTTTATTTTACTCTGCTTCTTATTATAATTTTCGAACATTAACAATTATTTTATGTTTAAACTAAATTTTAAAAAATCTGATGTGCAATTAAGTAGTCGGACTAGCTTGACAAAAAAAGAGCTGGATAGACGTTTATTGGACCTGAACTTTTGAAATTTCATACGAGACCAATAAACAAATAATCCGTACTAACTTGATACGGAACACAATATATTATGCAAAAACTGTCCAAAAATGAGTAAAACAAATCTGCAAAAGCTTACATGACTCATAACTGGACAAAACTGGGTACTCTAAATAAACAATTTAAAATATTTCGGATTTCTGCAGCACAAAGAAATTCCGCTACTTCTACTGAGCTAGTGCAAAGTTTACAATACGCACCGTAGTGCATAGAGCGCAGACGTACTACCTGAAAAAAAAATCAGGAAATTTAAACAAAAATTGACAAGACCAAATCCAATCAAGTTTAGCAGTTTTTTAATTAATTATAATTTTTAATGCCCATTCTTCAAAATAATTTAGTTACCAATCCAACTGAAAAAAACATATTTTTCTAATTCTTCTAGATCCTCCTTTTATACTGTAATAAATAATAAATCTAATTTATTTTAGATATCAGATTAAAAAATATCTTCTTAAATGCAAAAGGGGATAATTCTAAAAACATTTGAATTTATTCCGCTGCGGGGAACTGAACTTAGGCTGCTTACTCAATAATCCTTGAACTAGATTATTGAGTTAAACTGCAAATATCTAACTCTAAAAGAGGTGGTAAGTCTAGTTTTTCAAACCAAAATGCTGTACTAGGCTGGTCCGGTTCATTCATTCAAAATTTTTGAGAAAGTAATAATTTTTACATTATCAAATTCTAAAAATTGATTTCAATCAAAATGTTTGACAAGATATTACTAATGCAATTCTACTTTGGATATACATAAAAAACTTAGTAGTTTTTGACATTTCTAAAGTTTTGATACAGATCAAAAATCTGTAAGTTTTATTAATAGCTTAACAACAACAAAATATAAAGTTAGAATTCAAAAGTTTAAGAAAAAAACTTTTTAATTGGGATATTGACAAATGAAACCTTCAAAAATCATAATCTACAACTATTCAAAATCAGTGTCTACAGACTTTTTAAATCCTGTCTTGATATATGATAGTTTTAGTGAGTGTGGTTTTATTTGTTGAAATGTAAAGAAATTTTTATATTATGTTGGCATACAAAATAATTTCTAAACATTAAGTTTTGAAATCAAAACAAATAAAGTCATAAATTAGTATAAAATAAAAAACTGTGCAATATATTCTCTTTAATTAAAAAATTTGTTCTGATTAAAATTTTATCAAATTTTACTGTAAAACATTAAAGTTGTGATGCAGCAAACGGTTGTTGTTTATTTGATTGCTAATTACATTGCTGTTCCTAAAGTAAGTAAAATGTAAAATATTAGTTAATAAGTCAAGTTTGGCCAATTTTATCTGTCATAAATGGATTCTGCTGCTATTGTACAAACAATTCAATGTACACATTTTAAATTATAATAAACTTTTTGTCTAATTTTTTTTTTAATTTTGTAATATTTACTAAAAAAATGATTTTTATAGACAGTTTTTTTAGTTAGTTTACTAAATTTTAATTATACCTAAAAGCGCGTAAATTTTCTACATCATAGAAACTTATATGATTATTTTCCTAATTACTTTTGATTATTAAATTATGCGTAAGACCTTTAAATGTTAGCATACACTTATCGTAATTTCAACGCCGTTGTAAATTTAATCAGCGAATGGTGCTTTTAGATTAATAAAGATTTTGAGTCATCATAATTTCACACTAATCTGATTTTATAAAAGGTGTAACTCATTTCTTTTACACATTGTTTTACAAATTGGATAGTAAATAGTTTAATACAAATTATTTTTTAATTGTATTGCAAAAAATTGTTATTTAATTTCAATAAAATCATTTTTTTGTTCAATTTTATATAAAATAAATAGACTTATTTGCTATATAAATAATATGTTACTTTAATTAAATTAGACATCAACCGCAGTCTTTTGGCGATAATGACTTTTATTACTGTTTACATAAAGATATAATTATTACCAAATATTTTGATAAAGTTCCAAGTACAATCTACATTAAGATTAGGTAATAAAAGAAATTTTACTTTTTAAAAATAAGATTATTTAAATGACTTAAAAGATTTAATAGGGAATATTGATGAAAAAATTAAATTGATTCTTCTACAACTTCTAAGAAAGCTTTTTGTCATTTTTGCAACAGATGGGCGTTATTTAAACGATCTTATTTTTAAAAATGTTGCAAGATTTTTGCTGTAAAAGTTAGGTACTTTAAAAAACTCAATTATTGTTTTACAGAAGAATTTATTGCATTTTTGTAAGTCTACAATAGCAAAAAATACATATAAAAAAATGAAAATACAATATAACATACAATACAATAACAACCGATTAATAATTTCAACAACCAATTAAAAAACACATTAATACATATTAAAATGTACAATGCCATAAAATATGACACTATGAAATAAAAAAAAAATAAAACTAATAAAAATCTTACCTTGATAGACATAGAAACGGATATTAATTTATTAAGATTTCTTAAGAGTACAAAATTTTATCTGTAAGTATTTGCTTAAGTGTATACTTGTATCTTAGCATAGATAGATCTCTTATACTCTTAGCTAACAGATTTAAAAAACTTATCAGATAACACTTATAACAATTATTACTACTAACCACTTTCTACAGTCTTTGTCTTGTGCTGTAGGCATGAATATTTACCTGACGGAATCTGCTGTGTGAATTTTCTTATATATAAAAGACATAACATACTTAACAAATATAACATTACATTTAATTAAAACAATGCTACAGACCACACATACCAGTATATTATCTGCAGATTATTAATATTGGGTTGTATTCTATGCAATTTTTACAAGAAACAAGACTCCACTGCGTTCAATAGATGTTCTTATATTTTTATTGGCAATTTCAAAACCTATTACATATAGGTATTTTGTACTAAGATTAGTTCATTATTATTATTTATTTAATGCTAGTTTATCGATATCGACAGTAAAAGTTTTATAAATCACAATTTATCACCTTTTTAGTTTTACTTCTTTCTGAAAATTTTTCTTTTTTCAGTGTTATTTTTCTGCCGTTTTTATTTTGGTGATAGGTATTTCTTTCAAATAAGAAACATGCCTGAATTTTTTATGTTAATTTACAGATTTGTAGAAATTATTTTTTTTGTGTGAAATGTAAAACAAACTGTGTAAGTATT
The DNA here is from genome assembly GCA_963932245.1 of Tachinus rufipes. NCBI lineage: Eukaryota > Metazoa > Arthropoda > Insecta > Coleoptera > Staphylinidae > Tachinus > Tachinus rufipes. The sequence goes on from OZ010743.1 coordinate 74,396,673, forward strand.
TTATATTGAAAAGTTTAATACCTAGAGCATTAAATATTCTACAAAATCTGTTAAATATAATTGCAGTTTTTTGATTTATACATATTCGAATGTATTTTGTTATAAATTATGATAGTTTTATGATAAATGATTTCTATACATGCTTTATTTTTAGGTATTATTTGTAATAAAAAGTTTGTTCTTATAATGGCTATGGATATTACGTGATGAATGTTTAATTCTGTATCGATTATTTTTATTTTATATACTGGTTACACAAATTGTTAACCTGTTGTTTAATAAAAATGACGACTTCTTAAATTGATATAGTTTAATTGTTGAATTAGGATTGTATAAAGAACATTTTCAGTTTGGATAAACTTTGATTAATAACTCGACTAAGTTGTAATAGTTTATTGCTTATCACGTCTATAATAATAGAAAAAAAATGATTGCCAAATATGTAATTTTGGATTACTATTAACAACAAACAAAAGGTTGATAAAAAATTAATAATATTTTGGATTAATATTCATAATACGTGCTTCAGAACGTATGTGCTTTGTTGTTAACCATTTAAAAACGTAATCAAATAAATACACTCTGTGAACAACAATAGAACATTTATTCATCTTCAAAAGTGACAACATTAAAAAAATGAAAGATTATTAAAAAAACTAATGTTCGCATTGGTTTTATAGCAATTACTGTAAAATGAAAGGTTTATACAGGGTCTTTATAAATGTCTGGGATTATGTAATCACTTTAAATGTGCCGTCTTTTTAAAATGTGCATCAAACTATTTACTTTGTTTTGACAGTTCAACTTCAGCTGTATTTACGCACGCCTAACGTAAATTTACTATTTCACTAAAGTGGCACAATCGTACATTGGATGGTTACATAATCCCAAACTTTTATAATGACCCTGTATTATATTCGTCATCATATGAAAAAGAAACAATTTTGAGCTGTTGAAGTTTAGTTTTTTAAATTATAAGCCAGTTTGTTTAAAAAATTTGAGAAGTATATTAATTTCTACATGGTTAAAATTTTAAAGCAAAATAACATTATTTTAGATACAATTTTCTGACATATGTTAGTCACAAAAAAAATTCTGGAAAAAAATTTAATAGGATATGGCATACTTACCTTGTTAACAAGCTATTTTATATATATCTTAATAAAAAAAATTGTGAGTTTTGTAGATAGCTTTCTTAACAGAAACATTATAATTCGAATTGACAGTTTTAATTCAGGCACCAAAATCATAACATAATCTCTAGAATTTTTCAATTTGTTTAATTTGTTTTGCTTAGTGTATTACTGTTTTTTTTTTAATAACCATAAATTCTTTATACTATATTTTTTTCAAAATAATAGTAATAAGCAAAGCAAAACATTTAAAAAAATTTAGATTAGAATTTGTTACAACTATAAACAAACACCTCAAAATAATATTTGACTAAGGTATTTTCAATATGGTCAATTTTGTTTTAAAGACAATCAACTTTTTATCTGAATCATTACCCGAATAAAATATTAAGCTAAACGACAAATATTTCCAAGTCTTTCTCAATTTTTTTTTTTTACATTTGCATAATTTTCTCTGAACAAGAATGAAATATTGTACATATTATAGTCATCAAATATGTGGCTGAGCATGTTAAGCACACTATATTTTCTATTCGGAAACAAGATTATTAAATTAATGCTGATTTAAAACTAAGACAACATCGAAAACTCAAAATCAGATCTTTGCTATAAACTAGATACATTGCAGATCAGCGTAATGTTATAAACAATACAAATATCGTATTGTTTATAAATATTTCTATGAACATTATTAAAAAAAAATACAAGACATTTTATTATCTAAACAAATATTTACTTGTAGTACAACTATTGTTTGGTAAGAATTCTATTACATTTACTTACTGACAGTTTAGACTAGTTATAGCGTGTTTAAGTGACTTCAAAATTGTCATACAAAACTAACGATATAGCTATTTACTATTCTAGACCAATAAACATGTTTTAATATCACTATTTATAATAGCATGTATTTATAGACATTTTAGCCACAACTGTTTTACTGTTTTATTTATTATGCTATTTAGTTTATAAGTAGTAATGAGTTTATATTCATTCATATCTACATAAGTATTTGCATTACTATTTGTTTGAAATGTTTGTATTAAGTTAGGAAGCCGTCTTTATAACATATTCATTGAATAATTTGCTTCATGCTAAGTAATGTCATAAATAACATTTAAGTTTAAACATTATTCTATTATTAGATCATAAAATTTTGCTATTACAGTATCTTTGTTTATTGTTTGAAGCAATATGTTCTATATTTGTTTGCAAACATTTAAAATATCGGACTCGCAAACACATTCACTGCTCTTTAAATTTGCCCTGTTGTTAGCGCTATGTATTTTTTTTAGGTCTTCAATCTAAAACATAATAGTTTTTATGGAATTATACAGAGTGTCCCACACAATTTTTTGTACATAATTGTTAGACCATATATAGTTAAAAAGCCTAATAAAGTTATTTAATTATTACTGATTAAATTATTACAATGATTGAAAAACCAATATTTTTTTTTTTTAGTTTAAATTTAACGTTTGTTCAAAATAGCCATTGTTGTTGTCGTGGCTTATTCTAGTTCTTCTTAAAAAAATCTAGTTGCTTGATGTGAGGTCACTACTTCAGCTACGTGTAGGAGAGGTGATAAATGTGTGGTTATATTGTTTAAATTGATTATTAAAATAAGTTATTACCTGTGTTAAATACTAAAGCAGCCAAAACAATAAATTATATTAAGTACTTAATACGTTATTTTGGAAATATTTACTTATAAGTTAAATAGTACAGCATCTTAAGTTAATTTTATTATTAACAGTGTTGATACTTCTGTTTACATTTCGAGAGTACGTCATTATCTATTTTATTGGCTTCTTTTTGTGATAAAAACTTAGTAACAGCTGTTTTGGTTGAAACTTTTAAAATGGCTACCAGACCGACGAGTTGGAAACTACGAGTTGGAAACAACAAGTGCACAACTATCTACTTGAACACGGAAAATTGTCAACTGAACTGCAATAGTAAAAAGTGTATCAAGGACATATGCGGGCCAAAAATTGCCCTTTTGGCCCGCATATGGTCTTTTCGGCTATTTGCTTTGCTCGTTTGTGCAGCTAAAAGCGGCGGGCTGCTAAAGCTTATTTGGCACGGTTTACACTCGATATTTTTTTGCAGGTAGTTTCCTTTGTTAGCCAGTTTAATTGTTGTGATTTTGTTCAGTTGCTGTTTTGCGGACTTTGTTTGTTGCGGCGTTTTCGTGTGATATTTCCGCAAGTATACTTTGACTTTACTGGGCTACAGGGCAAATGTTGCTTTGTTTTGTTAACAAGTTGGCAGGTAAAAGGGCTACCCTGGAGTTTGCCTAGGCGACCAACATGTGCCTTGGTGATTTATGTTACCTTGGCTGGTAATCTGCCTTGATTTCACCAATTTTCTTTGTGGTTTGGAAAGAAATTTTTTTAAAACTGTCTGACTTACCCTCTGAAAGAGAGTGCCTATAGACTAAATTCTTTTTGGATTATGCCTGAAAGTTTGGGACAGTAAAGCTAATATATCTTCTGTTTAGAGATTTTATTTTAGGACAAGATTAGTTAGGGTGCTTTTTAGGCAACAGGGTAGAATTGCGGGGGCTTTAGAAAGTGATAATATTGATTGGTTTTTTATAAAAGTTTTGAAATGTTAAGGTAATTAATGGATACCGAGATTGTTACAATTTTTTTTTTAACATGAAGCTTCAAACGAGCCACCGTAAAATAAGATTTTAAAAGACTGTAAGACGATTGAAGTGCGTGTTTGCAGTTGTTTCTCAGACTGAAAACGCAATTATAATTTGCGGCTTGATGATAATGGTGATGTACATTTGGATTTTGTTCTGAAGCAACATGCCGCTGTTTTGCCAAAAAAATGGAGTTAACAAGTTTTTTTTTTTTTTATTTTGGCTTTTGGTATAAGATGAACTGTACGTGCAATTTGTACACAAGTTTTTTTTAGAGAAGGTGATACCCAGATACTTGGCAACATCGGACCCCAGAATATTATTGGTTTAGATATTACGCTATCAACTTTAAAAGGCAAAATAAAAAACTTTGTTTGCAGTTTTAAAAATAGAACTTTGTGCTAGACATTTTTAAAGGTTTTTCCAACGTTAAAATAAACATTGTCGTAATTTTTCTCTTTCTAAAATTTTTGACAATGTCATCAATCACTCGGTAGACCGCAGAGTAGTCCCGTCAAAACTCATGTTGGCGAGCCTAAGATTCCGAGGGGCTTTGGATTATGTTATGTATTATATAGAAGACTAATTAGCAGGTAGTTTTGAAGAAATTTCTGTTTTTTTTTTCGCATAGAATAAAGCAGGCTATATATGTAATATTGATTCTTTTTCCGTTTTTTGAAGCAAGCATTGATTATATTTTATATAAACTTTTTACTATTATAAAATGAATAGTTTTTTAGTAATATTTATACTTTTAAACATTTTAAAATACGAAGGGCAACATACGCTCCTGTGGTAGATATTGTCCTTCTGGCAATCAAACATGTATGTGGTACTAGCATAATAGTGTTTTTCTGCACTTTAAGGGATGTGTAAGACGATGTTAGATCAACAATTTAAAAACGTGTAACTGGTACTGGAGAAACTCATTTCCACAAAAACTTTGGAGTTAACTTGTTTAGTTTATTATTTGAGGGGCTATAAAAAATATCTGTCATAAACACCACCAAACATCATCAAATATTATTGAAAATCTTAGAAGACGCATTTTTGAAGCAGTAGTACTAATTTGGAATAATATATGTTATGTAAGGCAACCAAATTTCTCTTAAGAAGAGCTAGAATATGCTTTTAGAACAACAGTGACCATTTTAAACAATCTTTATAGTAAATTTAAAGAAAAAATTTTTTTTTTAATTGTAATTGTTTAATCAATAATAATTAAACATTGTGTATTTTAAAAACTGTTTGCTTTAGGGAATAACATTATTAGACATTTTATCTACATATATTTGATCTAAAGATTGCGTATCTTGTATATGATAAAACTATAATAATGAATACTATCATACAATTATATTCAATCGTACAACATACAACCGTTAAATTTTTAGGAAGTGGAAAGTTTTGCGTTTTGACTTACAAAGTTTAATATAGTTGATGGAATTGACCGTTACTACGTGATAATTCATAATAGAAGATTAAATAAAACAATTACTATATTTTTATAGCACCAATTAATAATAATACGTTTATTTCTTGCCTTTCGGCCTTGAAAATTACATTTACAAATACATTTACAACTTCCCAAAATAATAAAACTTAATCCTTATAAAATTAACACAATTAAGAATATTTTCTTCTCTGTTCGTCTATTTCTTTTCTTCGTTTTTTAACTGCCCTCATCCATTCTACCCCTCTTCCGTCCCCTTTCAATATCTCATAGCACCAATTATTGTGTCGCACTGTGACTGCAGTTTTGGCTGAACTTCAGCCTTCTTTAGACAATACATGTATTGAAATAAATGGTAATATAAAAACATAGTAACTGTTTTATTTAATCTTCTTTAGTGCTGTGATAGTTGGATTGAGTTTGAATATATTATTTTATTATTATATAATTAGTATTATTGTCAAATTAGGAAATTTAACCGACATGAAATTAACAAAAAACAAGAAATATACCAAAATAATTGCCAACGGTAAGTGGTATCTTCTTCTTGAAATTAGAAACAATAACGATAAATAAATATCATTTTACTTTACGTATGCCTATGGCAGTTTAAATTAAAAAAATTAGACTAGCTACTTTTTGGGATGCAAATTGCTTTTTTTGCTTTTTTACCATTATTTTATTAGTAAGTATTGCAGAATTTTTCTATCTAAAATATGTAAGGAATTGATACAAAAATGAGGTTTTTTTAATCATATTTTTTGTTAATTTTTTTTGTTTTTACGGCAACCCTAAGTCAAAAATCAGTGTAACGATAAAATAATTTTACCTAATAAATTATTGATGTATCCAATAGAAGAGTATTAACTAGATCTTTTGAAATATTTGTATTAACAGAAGTTGGAGTTTGTGTTGCAGTTGGTTTGTAAGTGACCATGGTTTAGTGAAAGCTTTAGATTGTACGAACCCACGTACTTAATAATTATTTTATTCTTCTAACTATTGGATAGATTGAATTTTTTTTCTTTTAATTATAGCACCATGCATTGTTTTAGATTATGCTCAATTTGTTTTGTTCTAGTATCTGGAAAACTGTTTTTCTTGCTGTTTTGAAACACACATGTATAAGTCAGCAAATGTTTTATGTTGGAAAACGTTTTTAACTTGTAGCTGTTGCTAAGTAAGATTCACAAAACAACTTTAGAACTGTTCTATTGTTTGCACTGCGCCTATTTTGCAATTAGAAATGTTGTAAGATGACTTAGTTTTTAAGTATTGTTAATTATTACACAGTTTAACGTCAGTTTAAATCTGTATACAGTTACAAAGAGAGAAAAAGAAAATATTTTTTTTAGAAAAAAGACATCTCAATAAAGTCTGTTTCTTTTTAATTATTTGTGGCCGCCGATAAATTAATTTAAAAAAAGATAAAAATCTAAATTCCTTCTAAAAGTTTAAAATATTAATAGGGTTTTTCAATAAAAGGTTTTATTTTAATACTAAAAATATAGATCTTATCATTCATGTGGCTTCAAAGAAAAAAATCTAAAAGTGGTAAATCACAAAATCTTAGTGGCCAATTGTGATTACCTTTTCGAGAAATAACACGGTCAAGAAACTTTTTTTGCAAAATTGCGATTGTTTTGTTGCTTGTGTGGCACGTAGCGCCGTCTTGCTGAAAATAAACGTCGTCCACATCAATATCTTCCAATTTCGGCCATGAAAAATCATTAATCATAGCTCGGTAGCGCCATCCATTTACCGTAACAGTTGCACCAGCTTCATTTTTGAAAAAGTAGGGTTTAATCACACCGCCAGCCCAAAAACCGCACTAACCAGTGACACGTTGAGGATGCAAAAACTTTTTAACAACCATTCTTGGATTTTCTGAGCGCCAAATGCGACAATTCTGCTTATTAACGTTGCTTCCTAAGTGAAAATGGGCCTCATCACTAAAGATGATTTTTGGATGAAATTCCGGATCATTTTGATGCTTTTGAAGGACCCAATCAGCAAAGATACGACGTTTATGGTGATCGACCGGTTTGAGTTCTTGTGTTAACTGAACTTTAAAAGCCTTGTGAAATGTTTAATTTCAAAGATCGACGAGAAATCGACAAACCTGGGTTTTCTTCAACACTACGGGCTACATCAGCAATGTTCTTGAGCGATGCACACGGTTTCAATTCTTCACATTACAAACTTTTCCCAACAGCTCAAATTTTTCCACCAGGTTTACTATTTCCGGCCGAGAAGGTGCTTTACGACTACCAAAAAGTGCTTTAGTTTTGCGAACTGTGACTGAAATATTTTCACCATTTTAGTAGTGAATTTTAATAATTTCAATGCGTTGTTGAATCGTGTATCGTTCCATTTTTAATAATGGAGTAGTTTTTACTTGTCAAATGTCAACAGATAATAGATTCAAAATTGACAGCTGCCCAAATAGCCTGCTATTCAAAATGAGAAATCTTATTAGAAAACCTTTTATTTCATTAAAATTATTGTAACAAATGATTGTATAACTGCCTTTCAAAATATTACATCTAAATTTTATTATCTAGTTCTAAAAACATTTAAAAATTAATCATTTATCACGTCTATTAAATTACATATTATTATTTACGTATATTGTACATTAATTTCTATTTGAAGCAGGTTGTTTTTATCTTAAATACCCAAATATAGCATAATTAGTAGAATATTAATTATACTTATATTTGCTAAACAGTATATAATTAGTTTAAACTGCCCCCAACTACCCCTCGCAATCATTTTCATCTTTATTATTAAAATTGTTGTTTTCATATAAAGTAACAATTATCAAGCAATGCGCAAACCCATGTGTAAACTGCAACTAATTCTGATTAAAGTGATTAGACGATAATAAACGGCGATAACGAGAATTTATAGCTCACGCCACGCACACAACGAAACAACATTACCGGCGGTTCGGAGACCGAACAACGCTGAATATTCAACATGTGCTATGGTTTTTAACTGTACTTGGTCCGACCCGCCTTTTGAATTGGCATCGCAAACAAACTTGTAAAATATAACGGAAAACAGTTATGATTGATCGTTGGACGGGCGGCACTGGGAAAATAAAAAGAATGGGGGCACATAATTAAATGACCTGTGATTTATTCGGCCGCGTCGGTAAATTTATCGGCAAATATAAATTATTAAGTCAAATACGGAATTTCTTAAATGTTACAGAACGTGAAAAACGATCTCTTTTGGTGGTTTTACGAGAAACAAACAGGTTGAATTATTATGAAAGCCGATTGCTATTTAAGATAAGAAATTTTAAAATTTGATAGAATCTTAAAATTCCTAAGGTATTACAGTCAATTTTTTATCATAATATTTCATATTATGCGCTACGCGCAAGAGAAAATTGAATTTGTTCTGCGGGGCAATATCGCATCCCCTTGCATTAAATTATGCGGCAGTATTTTCGAGTGCACCTTTATTATACAGGCGTACACCATTAGCTCCCGCTTAAATACTTCTTTCAGATAAATACATATTACGTTTATTACTTTTCATTTATTGGACAGAACTAATGGAACCCCGCATAAATTCAGGCTAATATTATTTTAATAAGCTACTGATAGATGTTCTGTACATAGAGACAAATTGTTTAAACACAAATTAGTTAGCTTAATGTAGTATAATCTATTTTGTCACTTCAATGTGCAATTTTAATCAATACCAATAATTTTGGTTGATTAAAATTAGTTTGATGTATTTTGATGTGTCATCAAATAAGTACCTATTTGATTGATGTTGTTGCTAGTAATAAGTTAATATTTGTATGTTTGTAATATAGGTCTCTGTGAATCAAATAAACTGTTATTTAGTTATAAATAAATTAATAATTTATTCAAATTCAATCCATCAGTCACAGCCACCATCAGTCAAACATAGACAATTGAGTTTTTAATTTATTTTTCATAATTAATTTATTGACAATTAAAAATTGTTTAAAGTCTGACTGCCAATTGCATAAATGCTAAATGATACTGAGTAACGCGGACACATTGCACCATATGGGAGTCACATATTTGTTTCATTATTTATATTATTGTAATCAAGTCTTAACAATATTATACTTTTATTTTACAAATGTCAAAACATATTTGCGATCGCAGGACAATTTTAAAAAGGCGACATATTTAAAGTGATTACATAATCCTATTCATTTATAAACTCCCTGTACAATGAATCATTGGACATGTATTTATTACACAAAAACTACAAAATTCTTTTCTGTAAACTCATAAACTAGATTATTTAGTTACAAAAGTGTCATTTGTATTTGTAAACAAAGCAATGGTTACTTTTTGTTTTCTAACGAGTAACTTTTTGTAGACTTTTTGTGACGTTAGCGTATGACGTCGAATGTAACTGAAACATACTTTTAGGTAACTCAAGTAAGCTCGCCAGAAAACTACTTTTAATGGCAACACCGGCACATGCAATAATTATTGTTCTAGACACACTTTTTATGTTGTTAGCGCCACGCTAACAACATAAAAAGTAATCTCAATAATCTTAATATACATATGAATGTATTACACATTTTTTTTTTTAGTTTTTAAATGTTATATTTAGGAATTACTTAAAATGTTACAACAACATCAAAATATAAACTTTTATACGTGGGTTTGGTTATTATTCATTATTTAACATATTTAAAAAAGCATATGTTATTATAAAGCCTAGTACACACTATTAGATATGTTGCGGAATGGGAAACCGCATGCAACGTTAAACATGTTGCGCAACTTTTTGAAAGTGTGGATGTCACTCGGAAACTAGAGGCGAGACACGTCTCAGTCTGTCTACAGCTACCAAGTGGTGTGGTTTGATAGACAAATTGCGCAACATGGTTCACTAGTGTGTACTAGCTTTTAGAGGTTTGTGTTGGTCTATGTAGACAACTGTTAGAAACAAACTAGCTTAGTAACAAATCCGGTAAGTCTATACGTTTTTATGGCTCTAGCCGGTAGCTTTAACAACTACTAACACTCTTTACTACTTCAGCAAGTACGATTTATTGATACTATTGAATATAAAAATGAGAGTTTAGGACAAAAGTTGGTTATAATCTTTGAAGGCTGTTGAATGTCAAAATCATAACGTTCTGTTATAAAAATTTGTATACGTTGGTGTCAGATGAAATGCAATAAAGCTTCTCATTTCTTTCTAAAAGAACGTAGTAAGTGGTTATATAAAATGAATTGTAATTACATTCAACAGAGAAGGTGGTTTTTGTTTAATGTATAAAAAGTATAAACAATTTTTTTGTTAATTATGATTATTATTATATTTTGTATGTTATGTTTATGTTAAAAAAAACTTTATAAAAATATTGTAAAATATTTAAAGAGGTAGTAGAATAAACCAAAATTAGCAAAAAAATCTTAACGGTTTTGGAGATATGGACAGTTATTTTTTTACCTGTTTTTTTATTTTTTTTAAATTTTGCAGTTTTTAATCATAAGCTGATGGTTTGTGAAATAAACAGTAAGCATTTGATTGTTGTTGTCAATGCACAGGTTTGCTTTGGCTGTTTACTCTAACCTAGAATTAACCAACATACGTTTCATGCATAGTTATGTTTATCGAATTGCAACCAAAGCGCGACGTCTTTATGTTGAAGTATATTTAAATTGCCAGATTTCTTCACATTGTATGTTTGGAAGAATTTACTAAAGATTGCGTGATAGTGGTTTATTTAACAATTAGTGCCATTTATAGGTATAGAGCATAATTCGGAGACGAGTGTGCGGAGAATATCAAGCGAGGTGGGAATTAGTGTTCATCTTGTTTGGAGAATCTTCAAAGAGATATTTTTTTTACTTATAAAACCGAGTTCACACAAAATAGTGTTCTTAGTTTTTACAAAATGCATGTTTGTGCCAACAAAAATTTCTATGATCTAATGGAATCTAGACATCAGAAACGTTTTTTATTAAACATTTGGATGGTATTGTAGACAACATGTTTCTAAATTTTAGGTTGGTGCATAATTATTTGCAAATTTTTGAATTTCTTTTGTAATAATATAATTCTTTAATATAGTTAGTTCATTAAAATGCGCATTGAAAGCCACATTATGCTGTACCACTTTGAGAAAGGGTGGAAAGTCGCTGAATCATTTTGCAATTTTACCAAAAAGACATGCCAAGAGTGGTTTTTTTTGTTTCAAAAATGGTGATACCAGCTCAAAACGACAAGTCAAGATGGGATTGATCTTTAGATTGAGCACTTTAACATTGATCAGTTTACAATTATTATAGAAAAACAGAAAACTACTAAATGGACCATCCAATCTAAATTTTATTTATTAATTCATGTTTTTAATTTTGAAGAGCGTTGGTACTATGCTAAGCTTAAAACAAAGATTCCCGTTGTGTCCGTAAAATTAAACTATTTTAAGGTTTTTGTATTCTTTGATCATTTTTATTGCAAAGATTTTTAAGTATTTTATTACTTTTCAAACTCTTAATTATAAGAACTGCTGAAAATGACTACAACTACATACAATGATGAAATGATAGTCCAATTTTTTTCATAATAATAAACAGTACGAGATCAATTGTTACTAAAAGTAATGCTTCATATCATAACATAGTTGATAATTTTTCAAGATTGCATTGTTTAGAATGAAAAAAAAAACAATTTCCGTATTATTGTACATTTACTCACTTTATTTATTAAGACAAAGCAAATTTTCACACGCAAAAACGCAATCAACAAACATTTACTTGCAATTTTGTTAGGTTTTTTTTGCAAATATGTTTCATGTTTTCTCATCTGCATCAATAACGCATAGTACTAGTTATGCCATCTATATTCTTTGTTCTATCTTGATGATTAAAATAATAGAATATTTAACCAATTCTAAATTTATTTTAGAGTGATAAAAATAATTTTATATAAGCTTTGTCAACGTACATACTTACTAAATATATTTTTATAAGCTTACACAAATAATTATAAGTATTACTAAACATAAACTGTTTAATAGTTACTGTTATATTATGAATATTATCTCTCTGACCAGTGAGATGCTAGGAACACTGATGATGGGTGCATACTCTGAAATCATTTATTAAATTTAAATAAGTTAAATAACTTGTGGTAATATTATTTGGTTTATAAATTTTAAATAGAACATTTTTATATAATTTTTACTTTATATTGTTAGATATTTTTTATGAATAATAAACAATATGCTACTTTAAGCACATTGCATTTTTTATCATATAATTTATGTGTTTTTAAAAGACTATATAAAGTATTTTTTTAATAAATAGTCAAAAAGTTGTCACTACTTTAATATAAGCAAACTCACCTTTTTTATTTTTTCAATCAGATTCAAAGATAATGTTGACACATTTTTTGTTGGGTTATAATTTGTTCAATTATATAATTGTTGCAAAATAATAGCAGTAATAAAACTTTAATTATCTTTTTAAAGGCATTGCATTTTTATGTGGTAATGTTTGTATAATTTAGTTTGTATAGTATGTTAGTGCTATATATGCTATGTACACATTTTGAGATAGGCCCAATTTAATTAACTGTATAATTAAATATTTATTATTAGTAAAAGCTCTATTACTATGAAATTACCTACTTACGTTTGTTTATTATTCGTAAATAAATATTGATATCACTAATTAAATTTGCTAGATCATGAATGCGAGTGAGTGATTGTGATGAATATTTCTTTTTCGGAGTCCAAATTAACATTTAAATTAAACTTTGTATTATTTACATGTTATTCTAATTGAATTAATTAATGTTTGTACTATTTTAATAAACATAATAATAAAATTATAATAATAAGATAAAAGCGGTTTTTTCAAATATTTATATAATATTATTATGTTTGTTAAACTAATTAATATGTCATTATAATTAAAATAGAATGATAATTACATAGTATAAATGATCTTGACTAGTTTCTTCCGTCTTTCCTTTTTTAATAGTCAAATGGGATATAGTTTAGGGTTTTAATTGATCCCCATATTGGCTTAATTTAAATTTACATAAAAACGTTTACTTTGCTTTACTTATAAGTATATTTTTTTATCAATTGCAGAATCGTTTTGTACTACTATAAAACTTTCCATGGATGGTTTAAAGTGATATACACTTTCTCCATATTTTCATTTTAAATTTAGTATGACAGTATAACGTTTTTGTTGCTTTTACACATTGAAATTTATTTTTGGTGATCATAATAATTTTAATAATAATAATACTCTTTATTTATACATTATACAAGTATTAAAGGGCAAAGTTCAGCATAAAACTGCTCAATAATTTAACAACAAATTTTCAGATTAAATTAATTCCGTTTCTCAGTAATTTATTAGTAATTACAGCTTTTCTTTAATTGCAATCTTCTTAATAGGTAATACCGTTGTTGTCTCTTTTTATTTATAATACTTTTGAATACTCACCAATTTTATTACATAAAAAATTGTTTAAATTCTTAAAGACATTTGGTTAATATTTTTATTATTAGTGTAAGTCTAGTTTCATAGTTATTGAATCCTGGTTAGATCTTAGTATTGTTGTTAGTTACTTTATACCTTATATGTTATGGCAAAACAAAAGTTTAATTAATAATTACTGAACTGTATAACTATTTGAATTCTAAACAAAAAATATAAAATAATTTTTTTTAATTTTTTTTTTTAACAAATTGATACAAAATTTGTGTTTATCTCATTAAGTTGTATATTTTGAGAATACATAGTTTTCTTGTTTTTTTTATTAAAATGGAAGAGACAACGCGTAAATTTTCTCTGCTTCACGTCAATGATAATATCTACCACGTAGGAAATTTTTAACATTTTTTTTTTGCTTTTTATAAATTGAATAAAAAGTCGGTAGACGTTAAGCGTGTATTTATTGTTTACGGCAATTTTTATTGAGTTTATTTTATAGCGGGTACTTTAATAATGAAATTAGCGTTTTTATACTCTATCGACCTCACCAACCTGGTTCTAGCAGGCCGAAGGTCCTTCCGAGTATGGAGTGGTAAAAATGTGGCGAGATGATTATTGTTTGTAAATTTGTTTGTCGCTGAAACCATGAATGCCAAAGCGGTTAAAGCGGTGAACAAATTCACAAATAATATACGGCAGGGTAGGATTTGAACTCAGGACCCCCAGCATGCAAGCATCTAAGCAACTAACTCACGCTGCCGCGGTACTTTAATAAATTCCTTTAAAGGTGTTTTTAACATCAAAGGGTTTTGAATAAAGACGCATTAAAAATATTGTAATATCTTATTATATGAACATAAAGATGATTGTATACTGTGATCACAAATGCAATTATATTAGTATTAATACTCAAAACTAATTCTGTTAATTATAAACTACTATATTCACATCAAGTTACATAATAAATAATGTCATAAGTATTGATGGGTTTTTCAGAAATCATTGTAGGTAACATGCAATATTTTGGGGAAAATATGACGTTATTAGATTTAGTTGAAATTGAAATTGGCCACTTTATCATTACAATAAAAAGAACTTAACTGTTATTTAGCGTAACGTGTAAATTAGCAAAACTAATAATTTGAATGTTTTGTCTAAACACTCATCCAGTTTTGTTTTATATTTATATATTTAAAACAAAAAAATAATATTATAGTTTTTGGAATACTGTAATTAAATCAATTTATAAAAATGACTTTTTGAAGATTTGATGTGTCAATAAAACTACGGCAAACGTTTACTTAGGTGTTAACAGATATCTATTGCAGGCCAACAATTCTGCGTTTGTTTTTATGATTATTAAATTATTATTACAACATATCAGATCAAATTTATAACTGACATAAATAAATTTGTAATAATGTATGTTGGAATGGAACTGACAAGTATCAGAAAAAAGTTTTACAACATCAGACACATTCTAACGTAGGATCATTTTCTTTATTATAATCCTGAACAAGATATATAACTGACAGTAGACTCGTGTCTGTATAGTTTTATTACATATAAATAATGAAAGTTGAGGTTAGGCTATTGCATATGTTTTTTAGAGTTTAATTACAGCAAAAAAATTATTGATAAATTGACAAATAATTATCATTAGCATTAGTTTACGCTGTTAATTTTCTTTTACCATAACTATTACTACTACTACTACTAACTTGGTTATATGTTTGTACTAATACTCAGAGATTAAATCTCGGATTAATCTTGGATTTATAAATTCAAAATTTATTTGTTTAAATTTATGTCAAAGTTTGTAGAGTATATAGTAGTATACTTTTTATAGACCAAGTTTGTACTTTACTTGTAAAACATAATTCTTATTGATGTTTTAACAATTTTAGTTATCATTGATTCTAAATAGTCATCATGATGTTCGTAAATTTGAGTTTATAAATTTGGTTATTAAATGTATTTGCTTTGACTTCTTTTGGATTTTCCTAATATTTGATTCAATATTTCAGAAATACATTTACTTTTATTTTTCTTGTCTTCATACGTTTGTTTAATAATATAATTTAATAAAATTGATTGTAATTATATTTTACATTTGTTATAAAGTGTTTAATGATAATATCAACAGTACATCTAATGTTGAGTTTATCTAGTTTATTTTTTAAACTTAGTTTTCCGTAGTTGAAAAATATTATTTACATTTGTTTTTCACTTTTGCAAAAACAACGTACCAATGTAAAGCATTCATTGAACAATAACAAAAAAGTTTCTAGAAAAGTTTTCTATTTAAAATCAACATTTGGGTTGCACTGTAAAAACTCGGAAGTATAAACATCTCTGAAATGCATTCAATATATTACTTATGAATTATATATAATCTAGAAAACTTGCTATTTAAAATTAACATTTATGTTATCAACTGTATAAATGTTATCTTAATTTCTTTAAAACAAACACTGTAGAAACTCAAAATTAGAATCATTACTAAAAATGCTTTCAATAATTATTTATTTTAGAGTATATATGATCTAATATAAGTGAATATTTTACGTTTCCATTCCATATAGCAGAATCTAAATTGGTTAAAATATTATCTATGCAAATTAAAGTTTTACTAGTTGTAACCATAATTACAAAAAATAAATTCCATAAATTTTTATTGTAATTAGTATTTTTTTATTTAATCTCAATTAAAAAGCTAAAATTTAAATTAAAACATTTTGATTAATTAAATAAAACATTAAAAAATTAAATTTATGAAAAAAATATCTACTAAAAACATCCATATACGCGTTTCGAGCTTTTACCTCTCATCAGTATGGCTTTATTTATTTAAACTTAATAAATGATTTGTAACTTACTTCGTCAACATCATTCACCACCACAATTTAAAACCTTAACTAAAAACATCCATACACGCGTTTCTAGGTTTTCTCATCAGTATGGCTTTATTTATTTAAACTTAATAAATGATTTGTAACTTATTTTGTCAACATCATTCACCACCACAATTCAAAGTGAATATTTTAAAGGGTGTATTGACTATTTACACTAACTAACATAATGACTTTATTTAATGGCTTTGGTTAATAGCATTCTGAAAATGAACAAATAAACTAATTATTTTGGGATATTTACCTGATGGTAATGACATGAGAAAGAATTAAAAAAGGAAATTTGAAAATTAAAAATATGATAAATTTTTTGCATAAATTATAATTATTATTATACAATTTCGTGTATATAATAAGTAAAAGTTGTTTAAAAAAAATTTAATATGAATAATATTTATAAAGATAAAGATCAAATCTCTATATTTTAACACTCGAGAAACAACAAAGTTTTTAAGTTCAAAAGTAGTATTATTCACAACATTCTGCAATAACGCCGAAGCTAGGTTTTCAACCAACAATCAACAATCTGTGCAGTATTAATATTAATAATAATAATAATAATAATAATAATAATAATAATAATAATAATAATAATAATGATAACAATCCGCCTTGCCTAAATCCCAGCCATTCAAAGAATGAGATTTTTTTTAGATGAAATAATAATAATAATAATAATAATAATAATTATTATAATCATAATAATAATAATAATAATAATAATAACCATACTATAAATACATTCCAGAACCCATTAAAGAAAACAGCAATCATAAGATACTATGGGACATTTCTATACAGACTGACAAACAAATAATACATAACAGACCAGATATTATTTGGACCAACAAACTCACAAAAACAACATATTTAATAGACATAGCAGTTCCAGCAAGTGAAAATATCATAAAGAAAACCGATGAAAAAATACAAAAATACACAGAACTAGCATATGAAATAAAACGAATATGGAAATTAACAAACATAAAAATATTACCAATTATAATTTCTGCAACAGGATTAATACCTAAGGAAACGGTAAAAAATTTAAAACTAATAGGAGCTGAAGATACACTGGCAGATCTGCAAAAATCCGTTTTGCTAGACACAGCACATTTAACACGTGCTTTCTTAAACTAAATTCAGTTTTTAATAAATAACATAGTTATATATACCCTTGGGAAACCCGCGTATATATCGATAAAACACGACAACAATTTTCATAATAATAATAATAATAATAATAATACAAAATCAAGTCATTAATACATATAATTATAGGAAGTATATTATCAAAGACATTACTATAACAACGGATAAATGCAGACGATGTCATATTCAGTCAGAAACAATACAGCATGTAACATCTGGTTGTAAAACACTGACACAGACCGATTACCTGCAAAAACACAACCACGTGGCAAATATAATACATCAACATCTTGTAAGAAACACTAAGTTGCCAACAGTAGATTTACCGTATTATAAGTACATAGCAGAACCAGTACTTGAAAACAACTTATTCAAATTGTATTATGACCGAGCAATAATAACGGATAAAACCATACATCACAATCGACCGGACTTAACACTAGTTGACAAAAGTCATAAAACAACGTATGTAATAGACATTGCCGTTCCTAATACACATAATATTGAGAAAACTTATAATAATAATAATAATAATAGTAATAACAATAATAATAATAAGTTCTCCCTCGTGGGTACTACCTTGTCGTGGTGAGGGGGCTGAGGAACTTCTGCTCAAGCTATGCCGGCGGGAGTTTAAACTCCTAGCAGGGCCACTCATGCCGGATGGGTCAATGAGCAGAAGCCAAACCAAATGTACCCAAAGCCATTCCTGGCTACCCTTCCCTATTCCTGTCATTCACATTTTAACCCTTCAACCTTCTTTTCCTTTCATTCCCAACCTGGCGGAAGGTAAAACGCAACTTTTTGTTTAATGATGTCTCATTTAAAATTACGCCGCCAGTCCGTGCCGTCAGTTGAATCTGACAGGGGCTTCATAATCGGCACGGGTTTGGCAACTACCGGAGTGGGAGAACAATGCACCGGTAGCGAAGTAGTCAATTGTTCGGAAGTTGGTGCAACTGATCGGGTTGTGCCAACGGATAATGCTACCCAGTCCCCTTTTAGTGACAAATCGGACCCCCAGCTTCTTCTTCGACAAAAGGGAAGAAGTCTGGCAAAGCTATTTTGTCAAAAAGTGCCCGTGATGAGAAGGCGGGACCTGTCTCTCGGTTCATCCTGGTCACTAAAGAAGAGGGCAACTTCGACAAAGTTAGCCCCTTCTTAATTAGTAGAGTTCTGTATGGACTGATCGGCGACACCAAATCCATCAAGAAGGTCAGAGATGGCCTTCTTGTGGAAACGATTTCAGCCGCTCAGTCAACCAAACTTTTAAAATGTATTCGTATGGCAGATATGAACGTCAAAGTCTCTGCACATAAAACTTTAAATACATGCAAAGGCATTGTTTATTGCAGAGACTTTTTAAATTGCATGGTAGAAGAAATTGCAGAAAATATGAGTGGTCAAAGGGTAATCGACGTGCGTCGCATTTCTAGTATGCGAGACGGTAAACGCGAAGAAACCCATAACCATATTTTGACGTTTAACAGACCACAACTGCCCACCACCGTTAACGGGGCTTTTTATAGTCTCCCAGTCAGGGCATATATTTCGGCACCAATGCGTTGCTTCAAATGTCAGAAGTTTGGACACACAGCTGCTCGATGTTCCAAGGAGCAGATTTGCGCGTGTGGAAAACCTCTGCATGATGGTAGCGAATGCGAACAGCCAATTACGTGTGTCAATTGCGGAGGAGAACACTCTGCAAGATCACGTAATTGTCCGAAATACAAAGAGGAATTCGCTATCAAAGAAATAATGACTAAAAACAAAGCACGCAAACTGGTATTAGTCTCCACACCAATTGCCGGAATGTCGTACGCCAAAGCGGCGACTGCATCAAAAAGTTCTGTAAACGTGAACGAGCTTATTCGTCAACTTTTACCGCCTCTTATTGCTGCACTAAGCGGACAGATTCAGCTTCCTGCAGCAAAGAAACTACCAATACCGGTCATTAAGACCAACATGCCCCCACCAAATCCTCCGGGGCAACAACGGTTGAGGAGAAATGTAGTCTCCTTACCCAAAAACGTGGGGGAAGCACCCCCCACACATTCTCAGGTTGGTCTTAAAACCGACCTGACCAAACTTGTTTTGGCAGATTCGCCAAAACAATTAGATAAGGATCAGTCCGATCCGGGTAAAAGGAAGAGGGATGGACCCTCTTCCAGCAACGGTGACGACGAATCCAGTTTGGCATCAGAACTTTCTGTTGTCGACAGTGGAAGTAACCGAGGTAGAAGAAGAAGGAAACCTGGCTGGAAAAAGGGCAGATCACGCTCCCAACAGCTGTAGGCCTTCTATTATGTTTTTTAATTATGTGTTGTTATGTATCGGCACTGCAGTCCTTTACAACTGCGGTGTCATTTGTGTACTTGTATTGTCTTTTCCATTTTACGGTTCTGGCATTAAAGATTTTTTTGTCTTTGATGTCATCTGTGATATTAGTTTTAAGTTTTATTTGTTTTATGGTTCTGGCATCGGAGTCTTTTACAACTGCGATGTCATCTGTGATATTAGTTTTAAGTTTTATGTATTTTATAGTTCTGACATTGGAGTATTTTACAATTTTGATGTCATCTGTGATATTAGCTTTAAGAATGTATCTTTTGCCTTGTCTACGTCCAAACATCAAAGTCCCTTTACAACTTTGGTGTTTTATTTGTTTTGTGTTAACTTATTTTAATAGCTGTCCGTCTATTACGTGTTATTTATTTCTTAATTTATTTTATTTATTTAATAGTCATCTAAAATTATGGAGACAATAGTACAGTGGAACTGCAACGGTTGCAAACGCAGCTATTGTGAGCTGAAAATGATCCTGGTAAAGCACATGCCCTTTTGCGTGTGCTTACAGGAAACGCACTTCAAGCCCCAAGAAAATTTCAATCTTCGGGGCTTTACGTGCACAAGAAGTGACGTTCTGCCGGGTGCCCGAGCCAAAGGTGGAGTCGCTATTTTTCTGATGGAAAATTTACCGTTTACGGAAATAACCCTCAGAACTAGACTCCAGGCAATTGCAATCCGGCTTACCATTCCGATAAAAGCCACAATATGCAACCTGTATCTTCCGGAGTTCGACTGGACTCTGGAAGATATACAAGAACTTACTTTGCAGCTTCCACAGCCCTACCTTCTGGTGGGCGATTTTAACGCCCACAATCCGCTGTGGGGTTCCCTGAGGAAAGACACGCGAAGTTGTTTGATTGAGGATTTTCACGATCAAAGCGACGCTGTCTTCCTCAACACGGGTTCCGCCACACACTTTGGAGGTAGGGGTACAAACTTTTCGGCAATTGATTTGTCTCTATTGTCCCCACGTTTAGCCACACGTCTATCGTGGAATGTATTAGAAGACCTTTACGGTAGCGATCACTTTCCCATCGTTATTAAAACCATCGTCAAAAGGGTCAGACAGTCCGTCCCCCGTAGATGGTGTCTCGACCGCGCAGACTGGCAAGGTTTCCAAGCCAGTCTGGTCCCACTAGAGTCAAATGGTGAGGATGTCGAGACCGCCGTGAAGGTTTTCACTAATTGTATTGTCCGAGCAGCAGATGTGTTTGTCCCAAAGTCCAGCGATCAGCTGGCCGGTCCGTCGGTTCCTTGGTGGAACGACAATATCCGAGTAGCTATGGAAGAAAAAAAGAAAGCGTTTAATTGTTTTAAAAGAACTCCGACGCAGGAAAGCATGATCGCTTTCAAGAAGAAGCGAGCCGTTGCGCGCCGCAAAATTCTTGAAAGCAAGCAACAGTCATGGGAGAGCTACGTATTGACGATCACGCCGACCACTTCGGTAGGCGAAGTGTGGAAAAAGGTGGGAACCGTGTCGGGAAAGAAATTTCCCTCTGTGGCTCCCATCCTAATCGTCGACGGACGCGAAGTCACCGAAGCGGCCAATATTGCAGACGCATTGGCAAATTTGCGTCTGCCAGTAGCTCTCAAAATTATAGTGAGCAATTCCTGCGTCAAAAAGATCAATTAGAAACTCAGCTAAATTTCTCTTCCCCGGATTCTTTGCCCTACAACTCTTTATTTTGATTTAAAGAGTTGGAAACGGCAATTAACGGTATGGGTACCTCCTCCGCACCGGGACCAGACGACGTGCCTTATCAGGTTATCCGGCAGCTTCCCTCCCGCATGACGGAGCGGTTGTTGGAAATCTACAACCTGATATGGAAAAGCGGCGTCTACCCGGAATGTTGGAGGGAGGCCATTATCCTGCCGTTGTTAAAGCCGGGCAAAGATCCAAACAACGTCAACAGCTACAGACCAATTTCACTTACCTGCTGTTTCAGTAAACTTTTAGAAAAAATGGTCAACAACCGTCTGGTGTGGATGCTGGAAAGTAACGATCTTTTAGCTAAATACAAGGCGGGTTTCAGACAAAATCACAGTACCGTTGA
Source organism: Tachinus rufipes (assembly GCA_963932245.1). Lineage (NCBI taxonomy): Eukaryota > Metazoa > Arthropoda > Insecta > Coleoptera > Staphylinidae > Tachinus > Tachinus rufipes. The sequence continues at coordinate 74,418,856 of OZ010743.1, forward strand.
TCATTTAATCTGTCTAAAAAATTCTATCCAAGACGCCTTCCTAGCAAGAAAACACCTCGTATCGGTGTTTTTCGACCTGGAGAAGGCGTATGATATGGAATTTTGCAGAAGCTGCACGCATGGGGATTCAGGGGCCGTATGCCTCTTTTTCTTGAATCTTTCATGCGCGATCGCAAATTTAAAGTAAGGGTGGGAACCACTAACTCAAAGACATTATGTCTAGAGAACGGTGTTCCCCAAGGGTCGACAATCAGCGTCACCCTTTTTGCGATTGCGGTTAATGATATTGCGGTTTCGGTGGTTACACCTGTTAAAAAATGCCTGTACGTCGACGATTTGGTGATCTACATGGCGGGAGATACCATCCCTGCCATAACACGTCAACTCCAGATCACCATAAACGAAGTGGACAGAGAGGCAGAGGCGAGAGGTTTTCGCTTTTCTACGACGAAAACCTCGTGGGTGCATTTTTGCCGCCTCAGAAGACCTCACCGGGACCCCGCGCTTGTCTTGCGGGGTTCCATAATCACGTGCGTCGAAACAGTCCGTTTCTTAGGGCTCGTGCTCGATAGGACCTTATCCTTTCGGGCACATATTGATGAATTGGTCACAAAGTGCAAAAAAGCCTTGAACGTGATCAAGTGCTTGGCCAACATCAACTGGGGTGCGCGGAGAGAAGTACTGTTGCGGCTGTACAAGAGTCGACTACGGCTGCGCGGTGTACTCATCCGCCAGAAAATCCCGGTTGAAAGCCCTAGACGCAGTCCACAACGCAGGCATTAGATACGCCACGGGAGCATTTCGGACGAGTCTTGCACCGAATCTTTGCTGCGAGTCGGGTGTACCTCCTCTAGCCGCTCGTCGTAGTCGCTTTGTACTCACGTACTCCGCGGCGATGCGAGCAAAGAGGGGTCACAACAACCGACTCATATTTACCGCCAACGAAACGCAGCAACGTAAATACAGACTCAAGCCTACCGTCAGTAGGCCGGTGTGCGTCCGAGCGCAGGAGCTAGAAGAGAGTCTTAATGTTAGTTATCCGATGGTATTCGAGGTCGGTTTTGGCGAGTTTCCACTCTGGCTGATGCCGAGGGTTGTAGCTCGTCTTAATCTGACCTCCCAGAGCAAAAGAGAAACTTGCCCCGACGTCTTGAGGAGCAAGTTTCTTGAAATCGTTGCCGAATACCCAGACTCTCCGCGGTTGTATACGGACGGTTCGAAAACGGATCGGGGGGTAGGAAGTGCCTTCGTTTTAGACGGTACGGCCCATTCATGGTCTCTGCCTAAAGAGGCTTCCGTGTACACCGCAGAATTACATGCTTTGCATAAAGCCCTGCTAAACTGTGAGACGCCATCTCACAGTTTGTTCCTCCTTTGTTCCGACTCGCTGAGTGCCATCCTGAGTATACAGTCTATGTACTCGGTCGATCTGCTGGTTCAGCTCGTACAAACTTCGATATTCCGCCTGGCCGGGTTTGGACAGAGAGCTATCTTTGTCTGGACACCGAGTCATGTGGGTATCGAGGGCAACGAGCTGGCCGATAAAGCCGCCCGTCAGGCGGCTGACGCGGATCCTACGGACAACATTCCCGTAAGACCCGATGATCTCAAAGGATACGTCATATCAAAGGTCATCGAGGATTGGCAAAGAGTATGGAACGGCTTCGAGAGCAAATTAAAGGAAATCAAGCTCTCCGTGACGGCATGGAAGTCGCCGGTAGATCTCAACAGGAGAGAGGAGGTCGCCCTGTGTCGCTTGCGCATAGATCATACCAACTTGACCTCTTCGTATCTCCTGACCGGCGACGAACAACCAGCATGCCATACATGTCACGACCCTCTAACGGTGAAGCACATTTTGGAGGAATGCCGAGCCTACCTTCCCCACCGTAATCGGCTCGAGCTCCCTAACAACGTGGCGTCTATTTTATCAAATAGAGAGGAGTCCATGGGAAGGTGCGTCCAGTTTTTGAAAGACGCAGGACTCCTGAAACAGGTGTAGCCAAGTTTTTGTGTTGTCTTATAATGATTTTGGTGTTAATTTATTAATTTATTTTTATCAGTTTGTGTTGTTGAGTTGTTTAAAGCATCGTAGTCTTTTACAACTTCGGTGCAATCTGTGATATTAGGTTTAGTTAGTTTTTAGGGTCTGGCATCGAAGCATTTCACAGCTTCGATGTCATCTGTGATATTAAGTTAGGTTGTGATATTAGGTTAAGTTGTGATATTAGGTTTAGTTACTTTAGTTTTTAAGGTCTGGCATCAAAGCATTTTACAGCTTAGGTGTCATCTGTGATATTAGGTTAGGTTAAATAGTAAGTTTTGTGATATTAGTTTTTAAATTTAATTTTTTTAATTTAACCAACTGTGATATTAGATTTAGTTTTTATTTATTTATTTATTTATTTAACCATTTTAATGTGTTGTTTTGTCTCCTCAGATCTATAACCTGAGGTTATTATTATTAAAATAAATAGCTAATAGTAGTCGACGCTAAAACACAACAACAAAAAAAATAATAATAATAATAAATTTATATAAGATATACAGTTTGTCTAATATGGTAACAGTAAGTATTACATATAAATAGATATTGCACGTAGTAGAAAAAAATGTCAAGTTAAAATACTCAGAAGTAATCGAAAAACTCATTTGAATTGTACGGCTCTATTTCTATTAATAATTTCTTTATTTTGCTTTTGAAGTTTATTGATCTATCCGTTTTTAAATTCTGTGGCAGTGCATTATAAAATTTAATGCTAGCATAGAGTGGTGTTTTTTCTACCATAGTAAGATTATGTTTTGGGTATATGTACATGGTATTTACATTTCTTGTATTACTTTGATGCTGTTGAAGATATGGTGAATATAAGTTTTTGTTAGTAAATATAAAAATTAAGCATTCCATTATGTATAGAGCGAGTATGGTTAACAAGCGTCGAGTTTTAAAAATGCCTCTGCAAGATGTTTGATAACTTAAATTACAAATAATTCTTATTGCCGATTTTTGGAGCTGAAAGATTTTTTTACTCTGGGAAGCATTTCCCCAAAAAGTAATACTATAACGTGCTCTTGAGTAGAAACACGCATAATATATGGTCATTAATGTTGACTGATTTACATTTTTTTTAATATGCGTAATTTAAACAAAACTTTTGAAAAAGTTTTTTGTGTTTCATTCATGTAAAATGTCCAGTCCAGAGTACTATCTACATAGATTCCAATAAATTTACAGGTTTCTGTGTATTGATACAGTTCGTTGTTTAGTTGAATGTTTTTAGGATATTTGTATCGGTTGTATTTTGTTTTAAAAATAATACAATTTGTTTTGTTTGTAATTAAGATTAATTTGTTTTCGTTTAACCATGTGCCAATCGATTTCAGGCTACTGTCTGCCTGTGCACACGTATTTTCATACCCCTTTCCTACTACTATTAGTCAAATATACTTGCAAGCAACATAACAGACTCAGTGATTGTAACTAAAAAGTATCAGGTAACTCAAATTGAGTACCAAAATAGGTTTTTAAAGTGTTTAATTAAATTTATTAGATGTTTTTATTAAGTTAAATAAAAAAAATAATTTGTCAAATTCTTACTTTTATAAATTTTTTATAATTAATTTTAATTATTTCATAGACTTTGGATTTTACAAAAACCTAACTTAACTTTAAAGAAAATAATATTTTAACCTTTGATTCTACATATGTATATATTTAAATGTTCCTTTTATGTGCACCAATATCAGTATAAATTTTTAATGAATGACTCATAACACGAATATGAAACTAAAAATCGTTTTAATATAAGAGTAGAACCTTCTCAAAATACTTCATATAAAAAACATTGCTATATTTATATATATACATATATACAATAAATTGCTAGCGAACATTAAAAATTGTAATATAAACTATTTTCAAAAATGCTTTAAGCAATTCTTAGAGAATAAATGTTTCTACACACTTACTAAATATTACCAATTTAAACCACCAGTACAGTAGATATTGTGAGTTGTGTATTGACACAACATTTTATTTATTTTTTCCTCAAGCTTTATATGTACACCATTTAGTTTTAATATGTTTGTATTGTTTTATAACGTGTTTTATTTTTTTTTATTTATATCTGTACATATTTGTATTATATTGTATTTTATTTTAAGTGATCAATACATTAAAAACCTGACTTTTACAACTATTAATGTATGCATTTATGTATTATATAATGATAGCTTACATGAATAAAATTTACTTTACTTTACTTCACCCCAATAAAAGTTTTAAAGATATTGATTCTGTATCAAATAGTATAGTGCGCCCTTTTGCTGCTAAAATCAGATTTGCTCAAAATATGTCTAATTGTTATCTATGAATGTATCACAGATACCAACAGCAAACAAGCAAATTGCGCAATATTTAAATCTAAACACTTTTGATATGCGACAACTTATTTGTTGGTACGCAAACTTAGTGCCAAGGGCAGGCCTTATTAGGAATTTCTTTAGGTCATATAGAGTTTGATACCGATCTAAATAAAAATTACCTGAAATGATTAATATTGAGTTTGATTTAGTAAAAATTAGCAAAAGTTATGTTTTATTTTATTTTTTTCGCCTGCCTCTATCGAAAATTGCTTTTTCGGTAATTGGGCCTTTAAATTATTTGCGTTATTTGATTATCTGTAAATCACAATTTTATATGATAATGTCATACCTTAAAATCTGACAATAGTGACAGGTTTTAATAAACATTAAAAACTATGTTTTTAATTGTAGCAGGCAAAAAAATATTGAGTGGAACTCTTGCTAAAAAGTTTTAGCAGCTCCTCGCTTTAGCAGCCCTTACTTGCTTTGCTCGTTGGTGCTGCTAAAAACGGCGGCCCTTGATACAGTATATACTATACAGTGTTTGTCTTACCGAAAACGTCATTCCTTATTTTATTAGCAGTTTTTTATCACCATTCATGGTATTAGCAAAATTAGAAATTAATTTAAAAAAACTATCAGTTAGTTAGTTCAGACTTTTGGCATATTATCCTAAAAAACTAATAATGCCAATTCTTTTCACTAACTATAAAAAGTGTTAAATAAAATATGCTGCATATTATAAAACAAATAAATATATAATTTAATTACAAAAATAAAATACTAAAAACTATCACAAACTACATATTAAAAACATTAGCAAAAAATGACTAGATGTTTCCAAATGGTCAGTTTTGTCAAACAAGTTTGAGAAGATGATTGACATTAGCAATTTGATTGCCCAAGACAATCGACACACTAGTTCATCTACAGTGACTTGTATGACAGACTCCACGGTGTAGTTACGCTTTTAGAATATAGCAGTTTGTTGTCTTAAATAACAAACCATTCTGTCTGTCAGCTAGACAACATCAATTGTTGTAGAAAATTACAAACATCCCTAACACAAGCTTTGTGTGTAAAATTTATAGCGTTAGTTACTGCCAAGCGCATCAACTTTTTGATTACCACTGATACCTACGTGACTGGGAATTCGGACAATGTAAAGAGCTAGATTTATTTCAGACACATAAAACAAAATTAAAAAAATTTGTTTTAACAAATAATGATCAGGATATTGGTCATTAATGAACTTAACGTACGCACTTGTAAAAAGTTCTATTTCAGTGTTTTTTTCAACGTTTTATAGTATATAACAAATAAAAAAATGCGGTTATACTTTTATGTTATAATATAAAATGCAGATGTGTAGTAAACTTTTTTATGCATACTGGCAAGCAAAAAATAGAGGTCATTTCAAAATTATGATTCATTTTTAGATTTTTTTGTTTTAACTTTATGTTTGCTGTTTTCACTTTATGTTTCCAAATTGTAAACCAAAGTAGGCGTTTAATAATTCATTTCCTGACAAATGTTATCTATCTGTCAGTTATTATCATTGTGTTACAGACTTTTATGAAACAACATCCATTTCGCTCTAATTGAAAACCTACATTTTGTTGTGTTTTTTTTTACTTATTGTTAATTTTTCTTTGAGAATCTTGTCATTTACACGGTGTACTGTACTTAACAGATCATAATGCCTTAAAACCTTATTGTTGTGGCAAGAATTATAGCGTCAATTGAAGATGGGCAAGGAAAACGTGATTCTTCAAAGATTGTTGGTAAAAACCTATATGCTGTACAAAAAGTGTATCAGCGTTACTTGGATACTGGCCTGATAACTAAAAAATTAGGATCCGAGCGAGAAAGTCACCATGAACAGAAATGATCGTTTTTTAGTGTCCACAAGTTTTTGGAATAAAATAGCTTTTGCAGTTTATGTACGAAATTAACTCCATAAAGTTAGAGATGTAAATGTTAGTGAATAGACCGTTAGGAAAAGGTTTTGGATTGTTAGATTGTTTTGTAGAAAGATAGTTACAGGTCCACTTTTACAACGCTAATATTGTGTTGCAAGATTGGCTTTTGCCCAAAATCACCGTGCATCGAATAATGAGGACTGGAGCAGGGTATTGTTTTTGGATGAGTTGCGCTTTTGCCCCAATTGACAGACGGCGGAAAGTGTGGAGACGCGGAGAAAGATACGTTTCAGTTTGTATTGATGAGCAACTTCTATTTGGCGGTGAGTCGGTTATGGTTTTGGCAAGAATTTCTACCGAAGCACGCACAGAGTTGGTCTTTATAGAGAATGGCCCCCTCGCAGCTTACAGATACATTATGGAGGTTCTCAAAGACCATGTTATGACCTTCATGACAACTATGAGCAAGCGCGGCATTTTTATGTTATTATTAGCTATTATAAAAAGAGTCATGCTTAAAATGGACCTTAAAGTAATACTATTTTGCTATGTTTGTATGGCCAAGGTGCTATGTCATACTTCCGTAAATACAAACGAAGCGTTTCTAAAACAACATTGTACCTCCGCGTCATGTCATATTCTTTTGCATGTTAAAAACAACGGAAAACTTGCATCTAAGCATCACGTGCAAGTATATGATGGAATTGGTAAAATAAAACATCTTTGTCAATAGTGGCTTAAATATTTATTATAAACAAACATTTAACAAATAAAACATATCTTAATCAGCATATTTTATTCTCTAATTTTGATGATGATTTTTTATAAATTTTTAGCTTATATGTGAGGGTACAATGCATCCTAAGAAAACAAATTGTAATATCTATAGCCAAAAATAAACGTAGAAATTGTTACCTTTATTTAAGATAACAAAATTCATTTCTGAAAATAGATTGACTTAATTGCGACTTTGCACATTGGTTTGAATTTTGCAAAATATATATTGAAGAAGGAAACACAAATAGGGAAAAACGTAATTTTAAGTCTTTGTTTATTAGCGTTTTTTTAGTTTTTTTTTAAGCATTTAGGGGAATAGAACTCCTATTTAACATCATTTGATCTGTCAGAGTAAGACGCAGAAGTATCATCTACTTCTATCGTCCCTGACTCTGACAACATGTGAACATTAGTTAGTCTAAGGGCGCAGGATTGCTATAAGCGTCTACCTCAGGTGGCGGTAAGCTAGATTGAGTTGTCGTTTTTGCAGAAGTTGATTCAGGTTATGTCATTTGGTTTAAGACCAAATCAAATACACTTAATAAAAAGTTTATGCGGACAGAAGCTTTATTTAAACACAATTAAATTTGATAATATTTTAATTCTGTGACTTACTTTTTATTGACTAGGCTTACTTATTTATATTAAATTTAATTTTAAAATAAATGTACTTACCAATTTACCAACTAAACTTTTGATTAAATAATGTTCTCCCGGATGGAGAAATTAATAAACTGTATCAGGTTAACACACAAACATATTTATTAATAATTTTGAAATTGAATGAATACATTTTTATAAACTCAATGTTAACTTTTCTTGAATGTTACTGTTTTTGTTAGAATGATCATTATTAGAGGTATTACAGTTAACTAATATTTATTTTTATTTATTTCAGGTAAGATCAATCAAAGTGGTATCTAGAGTTTATCACAAAAATGTATGTAAGTAATATAAATTAAATAACAAATATACGGATAACATAACATAACTCATAGCGTTATACATCTAATGCTAAACATGTTTTGGTAATTAAAAACTGCTTAATCAAATCGTTATCCATATAAATTGTGATTGTGATTTTTTATATGTTATGTAGTTTTGTTTAGCTTTTTTGTATCAATTAAACGTTCAATACAAGTATTGTTTATTACTTTTTTTTTATAAAAATAGATAATAACATTAATTGAAATAATTAACTTAGTAATTGTGCATTCTTTATGTTGGCACAATTTTAATTACATCAACACCGATAACAATTATTTTTGATGACATTGTGTGCTAAGTCGAGTTTTGGGCGACTATGTAAAGGACGTTAAACATTTCTCGTTGACCCAGTTGAGATGGCCTCTCTAATGAGTGTGTTAAGCCTCGAATTTTGGGAGCTTAATTATTGCAGCTTCGCACTTCAACACGACCAGCCGCAACAACTAGTCGCTTGTTTCCATCGTTAATAAACCAACCTCAATCTTAACTTAATCTTACTGCCAAATCCACATTAAAACAAAGCATGCTTACAAATATAAATAAAAAACAATACTGCACGCAGACTATAAATGCTGATTATAAAATATATAAGTTAAAAGAAAGCATTAAATTAAATTGGATCCTATTATTTTATTGTTATGCCACTTTAACGAATAAAGGATGAAGTTTCATAAAAGTTAATTAGCCAGTCTAGACTTTCTATTTTTTTATAACATTGAAATAACAACCCCTTAAATCTATATTCATATATGATGAGAAGATAATATGACGGGATCTATTTATGCATGCATGATCGATTATGTCTCGGTCATAAATTATCGAAAAGTTTACCAAATTATTCATTTATTTTTATTCAGTTTTAATTAATTGTTTTTGGTATGTAAGAGGTAAATGTTAGTCAAACAAATTGATACATTAAATTATAACGAGATTTTTTTAAAAGAAGTATTAAATTATTTGACTATACAAAATATTATTAAACAAACTCAAATACTTTAGTTTTTAAGTAACAAGACCAATTAAGCTCAGTCCGTTATAACTTATAAATCAAATTATAAATTTATACTACATTGATAAAAACCAACAGTTATATATGTATTTTTAATCAATTTCATTGCAATTGTTTTCACTTAACGCTAGAATAATCGGAAATCATTTCACGCTGTAACTATTATTCAATACCCGCGGAAAGGAAGTTGAGCTTGAAAGTACGTTCTATCTATGTCGTAATTTAATTGATTATTGGTGCACGCTGAAAAATCACAAGCGATCAATCGGAAAAATGCCGCCGCTGGTTTTTCATTAACTCCCCGATGTTCACAACAATAGACCGGCTGTCATCCACATACATAGACACATATTGCACTTACTATTCTTTTTACAGCAACATGGCGTACTGTCGGGACATCTTCCTATATAAAGTGCTATCGTTTGAAAAAGAATTGCCAAGTATCGTCTGCAAACAGCATTTTAACAATGAGCAAACTACTCGGAAAATAGTACTGTCGCAAAAATAAAAAGCATTTTCACATATGCCCGCTTTTAATTAACGCTTGAAAGAGAATTCACACTGCCAGACAAAGTGCACACACATTACATATTTTGCTACTTTTGAAGTACATTTTTTATTCTACGCAATGTAGGTATGTCCGTTCATTATGATAAAAAAACAATGAAACTATGTGTTACATTCATACTACACACAACTATTTAAATGTTGCATTAAATCAACATTATATAGAGAATACAAATGTGTAATATAGAGCTTTTGAATAATTAAATAAATTACAAAAACATATTGAACTTCAATTGCAATAATGATGGAAAAGGTAAATATGCAAATTTACTGCTAACAATAAATGAGTAGTTTGTATAATGTTAGTGTTTAACAGGGATCGATGTGTTGTGTGGCGAAGGGTTGATGAACTACCACCGACATACAGCTTATATATTATACTTCTATTCATTAGAGTAAAGAATAAATTGATTGCTTTGTTTACAAAATACTAATTTATTATCTTTTATTTCCTTTTTGTGATTATATTACTATTATAATGCTGTTATTAAACTGAACAATAGTGATCAAATTCTTATAAATTATTGTTGTTTGATAATGTTAAAATTTATTTTATAATTTGTTTTAGGTTTATTTTAAAGGACAATAGTTTCACATATTATTAAATAAACATAATTGGTTCTTGTGTGATTTAATTATTATTTTAAACTAGTTTTTGACAGCCTGTTTATGTTTGATGTTTGTTACTATTTTGACCTATTAGCAAATAGGGTCAAAAGCAATGCTGTAACCGTTCTACTCTAAATTTCAATCAAAACGCACGTTACGTATTATTGATTTGCAAGAGCAGCAATCCAAATTAAACTTATCTATTTTATATATATTTTTTTAAATGCAAATAGACAAGGGAAAGGATTTAAGTAATGTGATACACCTATTTGTAACTATAGTAGACTAATCAGTAACAAAATAGATCTTCGTGGAACCTATTTGATTTTATAGCAAAATTGTTTTACTAAAATTGGTGTTACAAGTTCTAGTTTAGCTGTTTATTGACTCAATTACTTAAAAAACATATTTTGACTATAAACACATTGCGCAACGCATAAGCAAAAGAATCTAGTAGAAGTGAGTTTTGTCTAGTGACTTTTTTGTACTTGGTTAGTATTAGACTCTGGATTATATGAACAGTAATGTCTAAAAATATTGTTAAATGCCACAATTCGACTAAATGACGTGATGGTTTGCTACAAACACAATTCCTGTTGCAGATTAGATTGCTATGTTTTTCTTAAATAATATAATAGTTGATTTATATATAATTTAATTTTATTGTAGTAAAAATTACAATATATTACAACACTACTTTGGTTAAGTTATTGGTGCTTTTTTGCTATTTGTCAATTTATCAAAACATGACTATAAGTTGTACGTCATGGTATAACGTAAAATCTATGCCAACTTTTTCTGCAGTACTTGGCAGTTTGTTTAGAATGTAAACGGTATGCCAGAAAGCATTTAAACAGTTGATAGTTTAAAAAAAAATGAGTTGTTTAGACTATATTATTACCACAGCATACTTACTATAATGTTCTTTGGAAAGCATTCTAATTTAAATTACCATAAAAAATCTGTCAGTAACTCTTGGTCTAGTAATAGCTATTTATAATTAACATAACTAATTTTTTTAACAAAAAAAAAAAATGTATAAAATGTAGTTTTTTATATGTTTGCGAATGCCGTAAATAACATTTACAATTTACGTTGCATAGAAGAGCAAGATAGTTAAAAATGGTTAGTAATTAATTAAATTACTACAAGTCAAGTTTTATTTAATCTAAATGTATGACAATAGATCGGTAACTTTTTAATAAAATATTACTATAATAAAATTATTTATATAAGTGTAAACTGTTGTAACAGATTGCATGTCACCCATCTTTGTGTTTCAACAACCTTACAACGTGCGCACACATGAACAAAAAGAGCAGAACGTGGTCAATGATTCGATTGGAATCTACACGTATGGCTCGAAAACCAATAAAGGTTCAGGAGCGGGAGTTTTCTCGCAAGGCCTGGACCTCAAAATATTAATACCATTAAAAACTCAAACGACAATCTTCCAAGCAGAAGTAGTTAGGATAAACTATGGGGTTATGGAAATTTTGAACAGCAAAAAATCTAGCAAGAATATCTAAATTTTAACGGATAGTAGAGTGGCTCTAATTGCTTTAAACAAAGCCTAATTTAATTAACTAATTACATCGAAGCTAATTTTTGAATATTATTGTGCCCTTACATCAGCACCCTGTAGAAATAGCATACAGTTGCTCTGGGTAAAATGACATTCTAACAAAGTAGGTAACATTGAGGCGGACGAGCTGGCGTGAAAAGGGTTAACCTTTATGGCGTGTGGACCTGAACCCTGGACCGCTTTAACCAAAAATTAACAGACATGCACTGAGTAGGCGTTGGAATGACACTCCGAGCTGCAGACAGACAAAGGAAACAATGACTACTTCAAACGCTAAGACAGCCAATTACTACTTGCGACTGTTCAGAAAGAACTTGCAAGTTATGACAGTAGTCTTAACAGTACACTGCCAACTAAAACAACTTATGCACACAGTTAGTATTGGAAACAATTTAATGTAAAGAAAATCTGAAATGGATAACAAGACGATCAAACAATTGCTATGCACATGCCCGGCCGTCTTATACCATAGAGAGTCCTTGTTAGAGAGCTGCTGGCTTGACATAGCTAGTATAAAAGAGATCTCTCCAAACGTTGTACTTGCATACATCAGCCACAAAGGGTGGTTGAATGCCAGGACAACAAAGTAATGTCACCACTGGAAGAGGTGCAATAAGCCTTATGTGGCCTATGTGCAATACATTTTGGTTTACCCTCCAATGTCTAGAGAATTCAGAACTTTGGTTGTTGTTAGCAGGGTTTATAATAATTTATGTATCATATACATATATTATTTAAGTATAGGTATCATGTTTGAGAGTGTGTTGACTGAGTAGGTTTTGGGGGTGTAATGACAAAGAACATGCATTGAGAATAGGTAATTATTGAAGTACTTGGTACTGGGTATGTGTATATCAAAGTATATAGAATTGCTTTAGCATTAAAGTCATTGAAGTACTTGACAGCAGAAGACATGCTTGGTACAAGGCCAACGTTACAGTTGTATTAGGCAGTAAAAGATTGTTATTCACACAGTTAATGAAGCTTTAAGGTTGTCTGACAACACCGTTATTGACATTAATGTTTTGTACAAATAATCTATGTAACTTTTTTAAATAAAATATTATGGTTTACTAAGACAAAAGCTTTATTTAAGTCAAAGGTTTTATTTAAATCAAACATTTTTTTTATACATTGTTGCTAAACGGTTGCGGGTGTGAATAAAACAGGCAATATATAAATTAACGTAATTGTTTCTCTTGTATTTATGTGTAGGATGATTAGTAGTAACAGCAAAAGTAATAAAGCAGAAAGAAACTGGTTAAATTGCTTGGACTCCAAGAGTAGAAATATTGTAATAGGGTTTCAGATGGCAAACATGAAATGTGCCACGTTAAATGTCGGAATTGGGAAAAACCAAAACAAAAGTTTTTGTTGCAATGCTTTTTTTTTACTTAATAGTGCCCTTCAACCATCCGCAAATATTTTGGGTTTTTGAGTTATGGGGGATGAAACAGGTTTTGATTTAAGCCAAACTGAATTATTTGTTTTAAAACCAGTACCGTAAACTGGGACCAGCGAAAACACGCATCTGGGCACTTTTTTTTAATGTTATCGACAATTGTCAACATTAACTAGATGTGAGGTTAAAATCAAACAAGTTTGGTAAAGTACTCCGCAATAAAAGACTGAGAAAGTTGATGAAAATGTTGCAGTAAACCGTTTTGTTTTAAAATGAGTTTTATGGTCAGAGAATTTTTTGTTTAGGTTTTTTTTATTTCTGAAATATACTGCTTGCTTAAATGATTTTTTATCGTTGCCGTAGTTGCTGTTTAATTGGATTTAATGTGACAAATTTAAAGAAAACGTGAAAAAAATATAATAGACAACATTCGTAGATTGGGATAGAAAACCAAAAAAGACCACCTACCAAATTTGTTAGGTTTGGATGGAATAATTGGCTCAACTTGAATTTTAAGTAAAAGATAATGCTTGTTCTGTGGACAAGAAATGACAACAAAGAATTTGTTTATTAGATTGAAACATTTCTTACCGCTATAAATCACGACAAATGGCGCACCAAATTTTGTACATCTCAAAGTCACCATAAATAAGTTATAAAATTATTGACAAATACTTCAGAATACACAAAGAAAGGTAACTTTATCATGTAGAATACAACGTAAATGATGATTGTATATTAAACGCTGAAAAATGGTCTAAAGGAGTATCTCAACGTTTATTTACTAATCGCCGCCGCCAACATAAACTGCCAAAAATTGATTTTTTATCAACAACAACATCCAAACCTTTGACATCGATGTAGCGTCTTCTCAATGTCTATCTTCATCGACATTGTCTGCACATGCCTTAGATGTGACCTCTAGCTGTACCGAGTTAAATAATGTGAGAATATTTTATCAAAATGTGCGCGGATTACGCACAAAATTGTTTACTTTAAATGCCAATATACCATTAATAGAGCATGATATTTTTAATTATAGTAAAACGTGGCTTATAAGCTCTATTACAGACTTAGAACTAGGATTTTTTTAATTATAAAGTGTACAGGTGTGACCGTAACCATATTGCAACATTAAAATTACGTGGCGGAGGCGTACTTATTGCCGTGTCCAATAAGTACTATTCATATGAAATATTTAGTCATTGCTCTGTCTATGAGGAATTGTATGTTTGTGTTGATATCGGCAGTATTAAAATAGTTTTAGGTACTATTTATATTTCACCTGGTTTGGATTACTCTTCTTACCAACGTCACTGTGAAAGTGTAGAATTAATTAGTAAATGCAACACTGTTTATATTATTGGCAATTACAACTTGCCACAAACGTTGTGAATTAATGATGAATTTGGTGTAAGAACGAAATCCACTTGTCCTAAAGGTACTTTAGTTGCCAAAACGTTTCGGTATATTAATTCGCATCAATTGATCTACATACTAAACATAAATTTGGTTTTGCTAGATTTATTGTTTGCGCCTGTTTCCTATTGTACTATGTGATCTTCAACATCCTGCTTTTGATGTAGTTTTAAAACTTGATTTTTTTACAAAGTATGGTGTGGCGAAGATAACGTGATACAATATAATTTCAAGGATGCTGATTATGTTTCCTTAAATGATGTTTTTCTTAATACCAGGTAAGATAATATGTTCGTCGATTGTAATATTGATGAAGCATGTCACCGTTTTTATTTATTAGTTTTTGATACAATTGACCATTATGTGCCCAAAATAAATAAGTGTTATAAAAAAACCTATAAATTTCCAATATGGTTTACAAGAGACCTAAAAGACTTTGTGTTTTCTAAAAAAAAAGTTACACAAAGCATATGTGCTGTCTAGATCAGCAGCTAACTACCACAAATTTAGTTCAATACGTGATAAGTGTAAGCAATTGGCTAATGTACGTGTTATTCTAATCACATTAAGAAAGTGGAAGATTCGATTAAATCTAATCCTAAAGCTTTTTGGGGGCACGTCAAATCTAAACGTAGCAGTAATCAAATACCATCTACTTTCACAAATGCTAATTCTCAAATTGACACTACTAGTGGCATTGTAAATCTCTTTGCTGATTTTTTTAGGTCAGTTTACAATCCGCTGAAGGCATCTATAATTCCACATAGCACATTTTCTTTACCATTTATTTCTACCCATATAAATGAATCGCATCTTGTTTTAACAATATCTGATGTTGTGAACGAACTATCACTAATAAAACCCAAAAACTGTCCAGGGCCTGATAGATTAACTGCTTTTTTTCTCAACAAATGTGCGTTTGCCTTTTGTCAGCCCTTATGGCTTTTATTTAACTTAGCTCTAGTTATGGGTACTTTCCTACTTGCTGGAAACAAGCTTATGTCACTCCGATTCATAAATCCGGTGCTACAAATGATGTAACAAACTATAGACCTATATTCATTTTATTTGTTATTCCAAAAGTTTTTAAAATGTTAAATACCTGTCAATTGACTGCCATTCTGCAATCTGAAATTACTCTCAATCAACACGGTTTTTGAACTGGCAAATCGATACGTTCCAACCTTTTGTTGTATGAATCTTATATAACAGATGCGTTCGAAAACAAATTCCAGGTAGATTCAGTTTACACTGACTTTTCAAAAGCTTTTGATACCGTTGACCACAAGATACTAATTATGAACCTACGTGGTATTGGAGTTAATGGCACCTTGTTACTGTGGATTTAATCCTATTTATCTAACAGATTTCAATTTGTGCGCATCGGTCAGTGCGTTTTTCGTAATATTGATGTTACGTCGGGTGTTCCACAGGGGTCATATATTGGACCTTTACTGTTCAATATCTTTATCAATGATGTGGTACACGGTTTTTCTAATGCGCGTTGTTTATTATTTGCGGACGATATAAAAATGTTGATAAAAATTCAGTCTTTGGATGATGCTGTACTATTTAATGAAAAAGTACAGATTTTTTCTAGTTAGTGTCAGATTAATAACTTACTACTTAATTTAAATAATTGCAAAGTGATGACATTTTCTAGACGTCAATCTACGGTGATGTATGGTTACTCTCTCATGAATGTAATGTTGTTAAGAGTTAACACTATTCGTGATTTAGGCATTACGTTTGATTTAAGCCTTTCATTTACACTACATATCAATAATGTTGTGGCTAAAGCTTATCAACTTTTTTGGATTTGTCAAGCGTAACTCTAAGGAGTTTTGTGACCATCGTACTCTAATTATCCTTTACAACGCTCTAGTACGCGCCCATTTCGAGTATTGTTCAAATGTGTGGTCACCATACACCGCTGTCAGTAAAAGAAAAATTGAACAAATTCAAAAAAAATATGTTCGTTTTTTGGCGTTTAAATGCAACATTGCAGGCAGCTACACGGAACTGCTTTCTACATTTAATATGACCAGTCTTGAAAAAAAGACGTTTTAATTTTGACGTGACACTAGTTTTTAAAGTGCTTTGTGCGATTATTGACTGTCCTGACTTGCTCAGCTTTATAGGTATTCATGTCCCAGCTCGAGTTTTACGCAATGACTATTTATTTCATATACCGTTCAAACGCACTGATTATGCGGTGCACTCTGCATCTACTAGTATTTTGCGGCACGCTAACGAAGTTAAAGTGGATTTTTTTAAAGATTTTTTTTAAAACCCTGCGACGTGCACTTGTCACCCATATGTGACTTTTTTTATATTTTGTATATTTAAGTTTTTTTCTTATTTTTAATATTAGTTGTTTTATGTTTAATTTTTGTTTTTTAAATTGTAAATAATTACTTATTTTGTAATGGCTTCCGTTGACTAGTAAATAAATAAATATATAAAAAAATAAAAAAATAAAAATGCAAATCTTTGCTAAAAAAGAAACGACTGGTTGGTTTAGAACCGGATTCTAGTTGTTGTGTCGCTGAAAGAAGCGCTAACAAGTTAGCGGCCGATGGCCAAAAAGCACCCGCACACTAGAAAAAACGCACTGTCGGATAACAAAAAAGTACTTTGACAATATGATTATTTCTAATAGCGACGTATTCTAACACAAAATCAAAATCTTGCAACGCCAGCACCTACCGTAATATACGTGGATACAATAAATGGCAACTATTTAAACATACCAGAATAGTCAGTGAATACTATAATTTGCTTTTTTAACAAGAACACCCGTTGATCATATCACACTAAACAATTTTTTTATGGAGTCAAATAGCGACGTTCTTGGCCAAGCATGAGACGGCGTAAGCAGTTTATTATTTGTTTGCTCTTATTGGTTATCTGAAAAAAAAAATGGTGCCCATACCAACGTCACTAGCGTTACACTGCATATGATTAGGTAAATTTGAGTTTGGTTAAAATAAGAAAACTTAAAAAAAAAATGTAAATGTTTTCTTTTTGTTCTACGGAAAATTTCCTTTAAGATACACCTTTTTGAATATGATTTGTGACTAATTTTTGCTTATGTACAGCACAAAAACTGAAAGAAAACAAAATATTCTTAAAAAATTAAAATGGCCGCCATTTACACTTTTTGCACCTAGAGATCTAAAATTGTAGGAATCGTCATATTTTGGTTCTTCAAACATGTGTAAAATTTGAACCAAATCGGAGATGTTGATGTGGGGACGTTTGTCCAAACTATCGAAAAATTACCTTTTTGTAAGATGTAACAACTGTACTGTTCATGGTGATGTGCAATGGTATATAAATATATTTTAAATAATAGTTTTTATCAAAATAATAATTAAATTTGAAAATTAAAATATTTAGATTCCGTGTAGATAAACTTAATATTTTTTTTAGAATATGATAAAATTTGGTAAGAATATAGCACGTGGCGCACTTTTTTTATCATAAATTTATGGATTATGTCAACTGAATAATATTATAATTGTAATTAACTATTTGAACATTTTTTACATACAAATTAGAACATTTACTATTTTTTTTGCAAAATATTGAAGAAAATGTATTTGAAGCTATGTTTTATAAAGCCTGGTAATTTTTTTAATAATCTTTTAATACAATATTTATTTATATACCTATTTATATATAGGTAAGATTTAAAAAATAAATCGCTCAGTTATACAGCGCTAGCTTAGCACGCTAAGAGTCCTAGGTTCGATCCCTGAGTATGACTAAAATAAAATCTTGCTTTTTATACACTGGGGTGATTTGGAAGCCGTTGGTTCTATCAACCCCCTTCGAACAAGTTGTAAGACTTCTGCGGCAATATAAAATAGCTGTAAAATGCGCAATAAAGAAGAAGAAAAAAATATATTTATAAAAATTTAAAAACTTTACTATTATAAATTTAATGATAACAAACAAAAGTAAAACAATCAATGTAATATTAATTAATAAAATAATTTCTTAATTGTTTTATGTGTATTATTTAAATTAGTTTATAAAGCAAAGAACTTTAGATTTGATTGGAGTAGGCATTATGGAACAACATGATAAACCTAACAACACTATTGTTATCGACGGCAGCTATAGTTTATTATGCAGCATCTGCATAGTCCACATTAGCACTCCATTGTAAACCCAGCTAATCCATTAATAATATTGATATTAAAACTCCCACAGCTTAAATTTTACCCTCTAGTCGATTCTACCTTTGTGTTTGTAAAAAGCTCGCTCACCTCGTAAATAAACCAGTTCGCAACGGGACTGTCATTAATGGGACTTTATTTGTGTGTACGGAAAAGTTTTTATTTTTTAGCAGCTATAATTTAATCCAGTGGTATCGATATCATGAAAGGGATGCGCGTGTCTATAAAGCGTTTTGGTACAAACTTTTTTTTAGGGAAAAACATGTCGACCGACTGGATTGAGGCATTATGCGGGGTATATTTTGTGCCAGGGGAGATTTCATTGTATGGAGATGAGGAGTTGGATAAATGGAAAGCCAGTCCCATTTAGTGAGCTTTGTTTTGTTTTTTCCTTCTACGGAATTGCACAAAAATATTGTGCAAAACATAATAAGACATGTATGAAATATATTCACACACACAATGTGAATAAATAAAAGTAGCTGATAAATATAAAATAAAATACTTGAAACTTTAATATGCTTTTGAGTTTTTTATGTCGCAAACAAAATCATGTCTATGATGAAAGCATTTTAGCAGAAGTAAATATATTATGGGATTATGAGGTAATAATAGGCTTATTAAAAGTGCCACCTTGTTTGTAGAGTACGTGTACAATGGGGTCGATAAACATCAATGAACTTTGCATAGGTCATTCGAGTAAAGAGAGAGAGAGGCCATCAAGTGGTGATTTATCGGTCAGTTCAATGGCAAGGAAAATAGTAGTGTTTTTTTTTATTTGCAATGCATTGAAAGAGGCTCACGCAAAATACATCCATATGCACAACAGTTCACTCGTGCTTTTTTATATACTTTATATATAATAAAACATATAAGACTTATGGATTTATTATTTTTAGTGTACATATCGACAAAACATAAATTTGCGAATCGCGTAAGTTTTATTGCCGTTTATTTTCTAGAACGTCTATAGCAGCCTACAAATATATTTTACCAAATTTATTAGAAAATTAAATGTTTCTGAAAAAGTTTATATATCAAACTTTCCAGGGTAAAGCATATTTTTGTTTTGTTATTGCAATAATTTTTTTTTTTATCTAATAGTATATGTTTTTCTTTTGCTATACTAACATAACACAATTAGATAAATACGCATTATAAATTAAACTGTTTTTTTTTTAATTTAAGTAATTTATAAAAGTGCGTATTATACAGTTTTGTTTAGATTATTTTATATAATATCACATATATACGTCAAACCTCAATTTTGTATTGCATTTTTCTCTTACAGATCATTGTGGTGTACAATGACCATCCGTAAAAAAAAATTCAAGTAGAATTTGTGCTGAGTCATAACTTAATGTTTTACACTCATAAAAGTTTTGCGATAAAATATCAATATTAATTAACAAAAACTTTTCATTGTATTTCAAATTTTATGCATGAACTACTTTAATATTGCCTTTACTATAATAGTTTTACTTGTCGAAACTCTAAAACGAAATTGCATTTTGTATATAGCATAATTTTTTGTTACGATATATTGTAACTACAAACAAAATTTTTAATATGTGCTGGTTGTGCGCTATTACTTAATGAGTTAGATTTATATTAAATTTAGAGCATAATCAACATCAGAATAAGTATCATAACTAAAAGGAACATCTTTGTATTTAAAATTATTAAACATTCGTAAACTTATCAAAAATGCATAAGTAAATTAATAGATAACTACTATAGTCTTGTCAATATCTATAGTTGGTACTGCTTTTATTATTCATATTTATCAAAAATGTGTGTATATTTTTGTTATAATAAATGGTGCATGCGCCGGTACAACATATATTTGTATTTACGCGAGCGTGGCCCTAGAATGTAAGCAGATTATCCCCCAATAGCGCTTCGAAGCCGGGCAGCTTCTTAAAGGCTTTAGAAACTCTTTTCAACGCAGAAAGCTATTTAGATTAGCCGACAGACGAATGTAGCCAAGTCTGTAGGTTTACAAAAGCACCATATTTATAAATACCTACCGGTAGGAGTGTATCATAGAAATTAAACTAAATTATGTTTTTAAATAATAGTATCAACAAATTATTTGTATCTGGTTCATAAAACTCATAATAATAGAAAGTAATATGTTTATAAATTTGGGTATACCTGATAAAACCGGGTATAAGCTACATTTAATGGGATAATCAGGATTAATATTTTTTGGAATTTTTTAATTTGCGTTTTATTTTAATTGGTCATTTAATTGTTTATACTTCTGTGTTGGTTTGATTGCAAATTTGTAACTAAGGTTGTGATTATTTGTTAAAATAATTGCTGATCAATAGAACTTTGTTTTTGATAACTAAAATCTGGCTTTTTTTCATCAAACATGCATGTATTGTTTTATTTCATTCTTCAAGAAATGAATACTATAATTACTATTTAATTAATATTGCTATTAAATTTATGATTACTGATTAAAAAACTGTTATCAAAGCAAGCATTCAGCACATATAATTATAATATTACTCGTCAACACTGATAATGCAGGTGTTCAAACTATAATATTACTTGTCAGCACTGATAATGCAGGTGCTTACTTGTACTAAGAATGCAACTCAAATATTTTGTAAACGTTGCATTTTTCTTAGTCATAAATAACTTGTAATTTTTATTGTTAAGTTAGATTTTAATTAAGATTCAACCACGAATCATCGCAACATACGCTAAAAAGGTCAAACTGTAGAAACGCTAAAGTTCGGTATCATTTATTGTAAACATCAATGAATAAATAATAAAATTTCCTCAATATAAATCATCGTTTGTAGCGAAACACTTCTCTCAGGGGTTTGTACGGGTGGTAGTAAATTCACAGCAATTGATTTCCGACAATAAAGTTTTTATTCTTACACCAAATTTTCATTAAAAGGCTACTACAAGTAGCATTACAACAATCCAATCATAAACTGCAAAAATATCACATGTATAAGTTCACAAACTACGCTCATGTTTTAAAAGTGAATTAAATGAAAAATTACAACAAATAATGTAATTAACTAAATGGTAATTAGGGTACAAATAAAAAGACTTACCTGCGCAAGTAAAAACAAAACTTCGAGTTGAAGACTATTAATTTACTAGAAGGCGGCTGTTTAATTATAGACCGCATGTAAATGGCACGTGCGTTAAGCAAGGCAGGTAAAACGAGAATGGATTTATTTTTATTAACCAAGAATTAAGAAAAAAAATGGGATAAAGATTAAGGAAATTCCTGGGTGCGCGGGAATGGTAACGAGGGAAGTACGTTGGGTTGCCTAACTTAGACCAACACTATTTACATCTAAAATAGACGCAAGGAGGAATCGTACAACGGCGCGCTCCGCCGCACGTTTTATGAATAATCATCTAAAAAAGAAAAACATCACTGGCGCTGTGAAGAAACAAGATTTTTGGAATCACGAATACCGACCCTGGAGAGAAATTGTCAATCGGCTGAATTTTGAAATAAATATGGTCTTATATTTTTATTTGCCTTATTTTATTAAACAAGCTGAAAGATTTATAGAACTTTTACTGCAACCTGACCCAAATTGCTTATTTAATAATATACTTTTAGAAAATATAAAGCCTAAGATTATTGTTGATGCTAGAGAAGTGTTAATTTCAAATAATTGTACTACATGGAATATTTTAAAACAAGCACTCGTAACTAAATACGTAGATTCTAGATCTGATGAACTGTTGTTGAACGATTTAACAACAAGCTTTCAAATAACTAGCAAAACTTATCAACAATATTTTGGGCGCGTTGAAAAAAAATTAAGAATATTAATTGAACATGTCACTCTTAGAACCTCAAATCATGGTATTTTAAACCACAAAAATTTATTGTTTTAACAACAAAGCTTAGCTACATTTAAATCCGGTATTATTGAACCATATTGCACACATTTATTAAATACCAATAATTGCAATTCATTAAAAGCTTGTCTATTTGAATGTTTTGATAATCATAAAACTCAAATTTTATTTATGCAATTTCTACGTAATAAAAAGA
This sequence comes from Tachinus rufipes, assembly GCA_963932245.1. NCBI lineage: Eukaryota > Metazoa > Arthropoda > Insecta > Coleoptera > Staphylinidae > Tachinus > Tachinus rufipes. The sequence goes on from OZ010743.1 coordinate 74,441,733, forward strand.
ATCATAATAAAGTTCAAGGTTGTGATAAAAATAATAAAATGTCCGCAAAGGAATTTTGCACCGATAAACAAATATGTTTTGCCCATGCAAACGGCACGTTTTCCTCTATCTCTTCATTTTACTAATAATCAACGAAGCGTTGCTCCATTTCTTCGTAAACCCGTTAATATTCGACCTAATATACCAATTAACCAAAATTGTTCAATTAATTCCCAAACATTTGGTATTAATCACCCTAACTTCCAAAATCAAGACGTCAAAACCCCATACCAATGAGCGGTTGTACCAATCGACAAAATAATTTTGCTAATAATAATCAAAAACCTAGTTTTATAATTGAAAAACTAACAAACGCTGAAACTACGCAAAATTCTTATCCCGAACAAACAGATATATCCGATTACGATGATGCTCTCCCATATTATGATAATGAATACGTCACTGACTCCGATTTTAACGAAAATACTGACAAAACTGAAAATGTTTGCATACAAGCCTCTATCTCAGAGTCAACTTAAATTCAATTTACACAAAAAACCAACTTCTATTTATTTAACTACCTTCTTTAAATTTAAAAATCTAAATTGATTCAGGTGCTACATTAATTAACCCAAAAATTGCTTTCACTATTTTCTGTGACAAGCTTACATAATGTAATTCATAATGATAAATATATTGAAATTTTAATACTTCAAGAATTTGGTATAAGCAATAATATTAAATTATAGATTATCGACTGGTACACAAAATTTGATGCTTTATTAGGTAGCGTTGATCTCGAAAATATGAACGCCAAATTAGATTATAAAAATAAAATATTAAAAATACAATACATAAAACATCATTTTCAATTTTTTTATGTAAATAAAAATGATTTTTTTTCTATTAATATCACTCATTACTTTAAATAATGAAGAAAAATTATCAAAAGAATTAATTTGCAAAAGATTTGAAAATATTTTTTATTTTTAAATATTCAAATTTAACATTTTGTAATGTAATAAAACATAAAATTAGAACTAAAGACTATGAACCCGTATTTACTAAAAGTTAACGTCATCCTTACTCAATGAAAACTGAAATTCAAAACCAAATTCAAAAATTAGTTAACAGTAATATTATTTGATCTTTGATTTTCCCTTATAACTCACCAGTTTGGCTAGTGCCAAAAAAGGCTGATGCATTGGGTAAAATTAAACATCGTTTAGTAATTGATTACCGTACATTAAATAACAAAACAATTGAAGATAAATTTCCTTTTCTTTGAATTGACAAAATACTTGACAATTTAGGGAAATGCTCTTACTTCACAACGCTCAATCTAGCTCAAGGGTTCCATCAAATCAAAATGGACTCAAAATCCTTAGAAAAAACAGCTTTTACAGTAAATAAAGGACATGAGTATCATGAGTATCTAAGGATGCCATTCGGGTTAAAAAACGCTTCCAGTATGTTTCAACGTATGATGGAAATGTTACTTCAAAAGTATCTCTACAAGTTTTGCTTTGTATACATAGACGATATTGTCATTTATTCAAAATTACTTCAAGAACATTTATATCGTATTAAAGAAGTTAGCTTTATCGGTCATGCCATCACTCAATCTGGAATTAAACCGAACTCCGCAAAAGTTAATGCAGTAAAAATATCCTATCCCAAAAACGACTAAAGAAATTAAGTAATTTTTAGGCTTAATGGGTTTTTATCGTAGATTTATTCAAAACTTTGCACAAATTGTATCTCTTTTTACTAAATGCCTAAAAGAGGGTACCAAAATTTAAACGTCAGATCCAAATAATATTCAAGCTTTTCATAATTGTAAAAAACTTCTAACAAATGCTCCAATTTTAACATACTCTGATTTTATTAAACCTTTTTGATTAACTACAGATGTCTCAAACATAGCTACAGGTGGTGTTTTATCACAAAACAGTAAACCTATAGGTTATTATTCGCGAATCTTAAATTCTGTCAAAAGGAATTACTTAACGATAGAAAAAGAACTCAACATTTTCGACCTTGTTTATTTGGTCGTAATTTTAATATTAAAACAGATCATAAACCCTTCGCGACTCGTTAGTGGAAAAAAAAATTGTAGCAGGCGCTCTGTCAATAATTGAAATTAATGCACTCAAAACAGATAATTTAGATAATTTAGATAATTTCTTTAACACTTGATAAAGCTGACAAAATTTTAGAACAAGGTACGATTTCTTATAATGACGATACACAACATACAATTGCAAAAAATCCTATTTTTGTACTTAAAATTACCGACAAGTCAGTAAATTCCTATACAAATAGAATTATAATGAAATTAAGAGATCTATTCAACATTCAAAATACACGACCATATAAAAAAAATCAATACAATGTAACAATTTGTTCTGAACACGAATTAGAAAACATATCCCGATTTATAAAAGATATAAATTCATCTTTGTTTTATTGTATTTATTTTATCGACAAAATTCTAGAACCAAATTTTTTATTAGCAACACAAGGATTATTCAATGAAAACTTGGTAATAGTAAAAAGCAATATTCTTTGCAAAAATATTGAATATAATAATAAGCAATTTAAAGTGATTGAAAACTATCATAACTCAAACCATAACGGAATTACCGAAACATATAACAATTTAAAAACAAAATACTTTTGGCCTAATATGATACATAAGATTACTAAAGTTATCAATGAATGTGAAACATGTCTCCTTTCAAAATATGAACAACACCTTTATCATGAATGTAACAAAAGTTAAGAATAATAAAATTGACGGAACTAGAGACAAAACAAATAAACTAACTAACATTTGTACCCGTCTGACAAAGAGACTAAAACAAAATCTTTTACAGGATACTACTCCTGATGACGTTCCAAGTTCTGCTCCCGGCACTTTTTTAGATTCTTAGATAACTATAACAAATTTTACTTTTATATTAACATAAAAGATATAAAATGTTCTTATAAAAATCTTTTGGTTAATACTCAAATACTTTAGACTAAATTAAATACAACAACCTCCAAATTTTTTTATAGAATTTTACGAAATGATTGCAAACAAATAAAACAATTATTGCAAAAATTTTACTATGTAAATCATAAAAGAGCACTTATTGGCGTTTTGGGTAATGCAATACGGTTTATTACTGGAAATGTAGATGAAAATGATTTATCAGAAATTAAAGCTAATTTAAAGATATTCTTTGAAAACAAAGAGAAAACCTTGAAACAAATTTAATAAATTTATAACTTTTGCTAATTATTTGAGCATTAAGTATAAAGAAAATTTGGAGATTATACAAGAAAATATTAATACTTCGTTGCAAGCTATAACTGTATAAACGCTTAAGTTCGGTATCATTTATTGTAAACATTAATGAATAAATAATAAAATTATTGTGAATAATCATCTAAAGAGGAAAAACATAACTATATTTTTAAAAATTATTACATTATTATGTGATTTGTTGTTTTTGAGTATTGCTGCTTCCTAGCGTATAATATGTTTTTCTTAATGCCTTTACTGCAGGTTTGTGAATATTTTTAATTTTGATTTAATGTACTCGTTTTTGGGAGTTTTTTGAATGATCCATTTGTGATTTTTTTTTTCTATTTGTTTTCCATACATAAAATAAATATTTGCTATTTAAACGTTTGCATGAGGTTGAACAACCTTAGTCATACTCAAATAAATCAAATTAAAAATTAATATAACCAATTAAATTAACTCACTATTATTGACTTATATATAGTATAGATAAGTAAAAATTGACAACGACATAACATATGGTCCACGATGATCAATTAAAATTAAATAACCTTTGTCAATTATTGTAAACTGTTTATAAACATTGTTGAGTTTTATTGCTTCTAATTATAATGTATTCTTGCCGGTGGTGCAGGTGTGCTATGTTGTTTACTACCACGCCACCAAATTAAAAAAAGTTCTTGATCTGATGCGCATATTCTCTCTGGCAATAATACACAATAATAACTGTTTATCAATAATAGTGTTCATAGACTTGTCTAACAAAATTGAATACATTTTTAATATCAGTCACGTCACACGTGACTGCATTAAATTTTATACAGCAAACATTAACGTTGGTGATTGGTTCAATCACTGATGAACTGAAGGCATGGAGACCGCAACGAAACTCTAAAAAATTATAAACACATTCAAACAATAGGTTGAGCTACAGTCACGGCCACTTATAGCCACATTATAGCTGCGTTTTTACAAATAAATAGCTTTTGCTGAAATTTAAAACCCACTTTATGCTTTATTTTATTTTCTAGATACATTATCACTCCATTTGATTTTATAATATGCGTCGATCTAACCAATTTTACAGAAAATTATTAATCGGTTAGTGCTGTGCAGTATTATTGTGTGAAAGATTTATAAAAAGTGATAATATTACCAATCACTTGGATATTGTTCTAAAATTCAATAATTCATTAATTTCACAAAATTGTTTTAATTTATTTTTTTTGCATATTTTTCAGGATAGTTGATTTTTCATAAATATATCGGTTTTTGCAGATCTATTATTAAATCTTGTTGTCAGTTTAAAGATATTTTTTACAAAACAAACTAAATCTACTTTATAGCGTTTGCACCAGTTTGAAAAACTTATTTAATTCTAGTTAAATAAAGTAGGCGGCAGCGTGGATTAGTTGCTTATTTTGTGAATTTGTTCATCGCTTTAACCGCTTCGACATTCATGGTTTCAGCAACAAACAAATTTACAAACAATAATCATCTCGCCTCATTTTATCATTTATACTCGGAAGGACCTTTGGCCTGCTAGAACCAGGTTGTACCTCACCAATAGAGCACAATTCCTACTTGAATAGAGTATAAAAACACTATTTTTTTTTTATTCACGTGATCACTTTTTGTGTGTGATCTCTGTAATTAATGTTATTAACTTGCGCTTCAGTATTTTATTTACATTTATATTTAAACAACTATATTTAAATTAATTAAATTAAAACTGTCTAAATAACTTTCTTGCTTTGTATAGTTTGGTCAATGATAATTATAATTTGCATTTAACGTAACCCGATTATCTACTTGGGAAATGTCATTAATATTCTATCAGCACAAAGAGCTTATACAAGTTAGTTATTAAAATCTTTTAATGTAAATTGGCAGTTTTTTTTTTCTACTATAAATAAGTACATTTAATGCTATTAAGAACAAAAAGTAATTAAACATCAACTCCTGATACACATCAAATGGAAGAGTGTTGAAAAATAAAGTTTAAACAGAACTCAAATAATATAACCAAAAATAATTTGAAGCACTATTATTTCGTGGTAGGATATGTGATATTGAAACTAATGGTTTATGGGGAAGAACAGAGGAAGACCGAGTCCAACTGATCATATACCTTATTGTTAATTTATCTGTACGACAATAAAAATCGCTTATTATTAAATATATTTGTAAATTAAATTTATTAGACATATCAAAACAATAGTTTACATAATAATTTATATTGTAAATATAGAAAACATAATAAATAATTAAAATAAACACAATATAATAAAATAAAATACATCAAAAAGTATAAAAAATAATGTTAATTTGAAATAATGTTAATTTGCAAAAAAATACATACTAATTTATAATCATTTTACATTAATTGTTATGTTTACATACATTTATTTAACCAAATAATTTTATATGCTTTGGGTATTATTTTTATTGACTGGATTTAAAATTATATTTGATGTAGATGCCATCTGTTCGATATCATTACTACAAATTGCATTTATTGTATAATTATTAGAGTAAATATTTTTTGACTTACTTTTTTGTAGTTTTTAGAAATATGAAATATCTATTTTTTATAGATTAACATCGATAGTTAGTTTAGTAACACCTATTATTACAAACGTTGGTATAAAATCTTGACATAGATTAAAGTTTATCGTTAACGTCAATGGTGTTTTGTAAAAAGTAAAAGCTAAGAAACACTCATAGATCAATGTCAATGTTTACCAAAACATGTGTTTTTGAAGCGTTATCAGTAATATCAAGATTTTAAAGGGACATAATTTTGTATTTAAATACGGATCGCACCCTTAAACTTTTTTTTGATCTGTCAATGTCAAAATGTTAGAAAATACTTACATTTTTATCATGGCAAAGTTTACAAACGAGCAAATTTTCGTAAAGACCTTTGCCTACACCTTTACTAGATTAAATTAACTTAAAAACTGAAGTTTCTTAATTATTTGAAGCTTCAAAACATTTTCGATTTGGCTCCGCAAAAGTTTGAAAGTTCATTTTTGGCTTAATGGCTATGTCAATAAACTAAATACGCATTATTGGACAGCAACAAACACACATGCAAGTGTATATTTATCCAGAATTGGATAGACTTAGATAGAAAAAGTTTAGTAATTGTGTAATTTTGATAACTAGTTTGGTCGTATAGCCCTTTGTTTATGCGATTTCACGCCGTCGGATGGCGTTACGTTAAATTGATGGTTTGTGCTAACAAATCAACAGCGTTAGAGGAGCTCAGGAACAATATTGAACGCAAAATTGCTAACGTTTCAGCCGATATGTGTAGAAGGGTGGTGGAAATTAGGCTCCAAAGAATCAAGTGCTGACATCGTGTTCGCGGTGGTTATATGAATAAGAATGAATTCTATACTTAAATGTAACATAAAAAAACAAATGAAATAAATTTTAGCCCGATATCTCAATTATTTTGTGTTTTATCTAAATACAAAGTTCAGCATGCTGTTGTTGGGCAGGTGTTGTCTATCGACTAGATAAATAGATAAATAAATAATGTTTATTAAAAACACAATAAGTGTATACAATAATTAGTGGTTGTACATACAGAACTAAAACTAACTAATACTATTCATTTTAAAATTTTAATACTAAGTAAAAATTTATATAAAATGTAAAAATTGTACATAATTAACTTTAAATATATATATATATATATATATATATATATATATATATATATATATATATAATTACTACTGTATAGAAAGATTAATGTTAAAAGTTTGTCGATGTTATAAAATGGGTAACTACATGAAACCTTTTTTAGTTTTGTTCTAAAACATTTGTAAGAAAAATTCCTTAATGGCAATGGCAACTTATTGAATACTCTTATTTCAAGGTAGATTATAAAATTTCAACATAGCTTTGAATTTGGTTTAGGGAAGTTAAAGGCTTTATGCCATTTTGTGTTTTGCTGAGACATTTCATTATTACGTAAAATACTGTTTTTGTATCTATGAACACAAGTAATTTTATATTTGTCAAATAAAGGTTTCTTGTATTTCTTTCTTTGATACATTGTAAAATAAATTTGTCCAGTAGATATTTTATATTTTTTATTGCGTCACAAGCAAATGATAATTTAGAAAACATTTGGATTATTAATGATAATAACAATAAATTTTTGTTTAGTTACTGGATTAACGCATAATCTACTTAATGTGATATTTAGATTTCTTGAATTTCTAAAAAGCATTAAGTTAGATTTTGTTATATTTAATGTATGAAGATTAGCATCAAACTACTTTTTAATCAAAATTTGTTTATATTGAGTATTATTTTTAATGTTTTAATATTATCAGAAAACTATGTAATACAGGATCTGCAAACAAAGCCACGGAATCTTGTGGTACCTAATGGAATACTACTTGTTTACTCAAAAAAATATTTTTTTATAATTTACACTAAGTAATTGTAGAGCATCTATTAAGTATAAACTAAGCTATTTTTTGCAAAATTTCTCTAAATCTCTAAGACGTAAGCTTTTCCAATAAAATGCTTTAGACAAATCACAGAAAAGCGCTGCGCTAATTTTATTTGAGTTAATTGAATTATATGTGCCATTTAATAAGTTATTAACTGCGCCTTCTGTTCCCTTCTCTGATCTAAAGCTATACTGATTTATTCTGTTTTAGTATTTCTAAGATTTAGAAAATATTGACACAAGTGAAATTAGGCAATAATTACTTTATTATGAAGTTTTTTTTCACCTGCTTTACTATAGTGTTATCTATTAAAAAATCTTAATTTTCTAAATACTTTCAAAGTTTATCTAAAATATGATTGGTTTAAAAAAAAGTAAAATTATAACTTAGGAGACAAATTAAAGAAGATTTTTTGGATTTGTTGCTTAGTTTAATATTTGGTGCTGATAATACCTTGGATTCTGATTTTAAAACAGTGAAAGTTTAGTTTAGTTGAGTTAAAACTGACCAAACTGGGCGTACTCTATTCAAATTTTGTTTTAATTTATCCGTTGATGATACGTGCTAATATTATAAAAATAGTGCAAATAACTAATCAAAAAAATTAAATGTTCAAAATTCCATGCACAAATGGTGGGAAATTAAACTTTGGCGTTCAAAATGTCAATATTTTGCAATTTTTGCAATATTTGCAGTTTCCTCATTTGGTTAGTTGAGGCTTTGGCACGTTTTCTTTTTTGGTATTTGTAAGACTTATTGCGGAATTTTTCCATTCCAGGATTTTTTTGAAATAACTTAAGGCGTCCACTAAATTTGCTCTTGTAGATGACAAATGCATAATTGCTGCAATATTGACTAAGTTATAAAATACCATCATAAGTCAACGCTTTGTATTTTTAGTAACTTTGTATGATAATATCATTTTATCAACATCTACTCTACTTTTGGTGCTTTTGTAGAAAGTGAACATGTCAGGTTTTTATCTTATTACTACTGTCTTCATCAATACAATCGTCTTGGTGCTAAGTGAATACAACAAACACATTTTTGTTATTTTCGTGCAAACACAGAAGAAATCACTTGCTTTGTTTTTACTTGTATTAATTTCGGACATAGTTTTCTTTGATTTTCTCTAATTGTACCCACTACTGTAAACCGATCTTTATGCAGTAGACTTTTTGCAACAGCATATTCTGTAAACCATTAATCTATTGTTACATTTTTTCCTGATCTTTATAAATGTAATTACATTCTTTAAGTTACTTTAAATTATTCTATATAAAATAGAAGATCTGTCTATTTTATATGGACGTTATGGACGTTTAAGTTGAACGCCAGCGTAAACTTCCATATAAAAAGTGTGGAATGGTTTTGAGTTAACAGTAGAAAAAACTTTCAGTAGTTTGGTTTAATTGGTATATACATTTGAAAACTACACTTACTCTTGAATGCAAGAAACATTTTATCCAATGTCACCTATAGTTCAAAAACAAAATTTATCTTACAGATTTTTTATTAAATATATCAAAAACAGTACAAATTGCTGAGATCTTGTCATATTGCTTTCTTTAGTATTAAGTAGTGCCATATCTTATATCTTATACTGTTCAAAGACCTATATTTTGTAAGGTACGCACGCGATCCTTGATTAAGTTCAACCAAATAAAGTAAGCCAATTAGTGCACGGATTTGTACCAAGTCAATATGACTGCAATCAATTTTTTTTATGAAATACTATTATTGTTTATTTATAACTTCGTTAAAACAACAATAATTGCCGTTGATGGGTTTTTTTTTTAAGTAATTGATGTAGATTATTCCGCGTGCATCCCAAAAAACTGTGGGCATGACCTCGTTTGCCAATAAAACCGTTTTATTTGCCACAGGTTTGCCAGTAAAAATCTACGGTTTAATCTGCTCCTTGCTCTCCGATAAATAGTGATGGATCTATGTTTTGTTCACAGTTATGAAACAACGCAAACAAAAATTTTATTACGCTTGAACATTGCAAAAAGATGTTTTTGAAGATTGTAAGCAAACGCGCAGATAGTTTTTTATATCTATCTACTATCGCGCACTTTCACTCTGCCGTCTTGCAATACAACATTATGAGTTTTGTCATATATTTCAGGTGTGATTTAAAAGTACATTTGGCATCAGTTTTGCTTGTACGACTACAACAAAAATTGACATACGAGGGGCATTGCTAAAGTTTGCGGAATCAAGTACTGCCTGTATTGCCAGCGTTCTGCGATTGTTGCAGTTGACAGTTTGATTTCAAACTGCTCGGTTTTGTTTCAACAAAATTTAACAAGAGTAATAATTGTGTGAAAAATGGAAACTTTGAATCGTGACTTCCGAGTGATGATTTTTTATGATTTTCGATACGGTTTAACAGCGCAGCAATGAGTCGAAAAACTTAGTTTGTTCTTTGGGGATGCAGAACTATCCAAAACTATGGTTTACAAATGGTTCGCAGAATTCAAGCGTAGAAGACTAACGTTTGATGACAATCTTTGCAAAGGTCGTCCATGCACCACTGTTGTCGCAAAAAATATTGATGCTGTGCGTAAAATGATTGTGCAGATGGGCATGTGACCTATAGTGAGATACAAGCATCTTTAGGCATTGCAGCAAAACAAATACATATGATTTTGCACGATCATTTGCATGTCAGCAAGCTTTGCAGTCGTTGGATCCCGCACAGTTTGAAAGAAGAACAAAAACAGGCACGGGTCAAGTCGTGCGAGGAAATGCTAAAGAAATTCGAAGGGGGTTATTCAAATTTGGTATATAACATTGTAACAGGTGACAAATCTTGGATATATTCATATGAGCCTTAAACTAGACAGCCATTGACTATATGGGTGTTTCAAAATGAACCTGAACCCACAAAAGTGGTGCGTTTACAAAGCGTTTCAAAAAGAGTGATTGCTTGTTTCTTTGGAAAAACGGGTTATGTTGCAACTGTTGCATTAGAGGATTGAAGGACAGTTAATGATGACTGGTATACTTCAGTTTGTTTGCCGGAAGTTAGAACATAAACCGGCAAATCATTATTCATCATGACAATGCAAGCGCTCACTCAGCACGACAAACTGTAGAGTTTTTGACCAGTAACAACACCCAATTAATGATTCGTTGCCCATATTCGCCTGATTTATTGCACAATAACTTCTTCCCATTTTGACATATCAAAAATAAAATGCGTAGCGAGCGTTTTTTATTGCCTGAAGAGACCGTTGACGCATTTAATTTACTTGTGTTTAAGGTACCTCGCTCAAAATAGCAAAATTGTTTTGAAGATTGGTTTGATTGGATGCAAAAGTGTATAGATTTTAAAGGAGAATATTTTGAGAAGCAATAAAGCGATTTACATAACGTAATTTGTGTTTTGCTTTACAAATTCTTTGGCAGTGTCCCTCGTACTACTAATAGTATGTATCAAGCTTTGTTTTGGTTTGCGTAATAATTTTATCACGCAAACAATAATTAACACAAGAAATTATATTTTTTTATGTTTGCAAAACACGATGGGTTTTCTGCTTTCAATTGATGTCAAAACTAAACTAAATGACAAATCTATTTTAATGTACCCTATTTACAGATAATATTAATAAATGTCATTTGGGATTTGCAATTCTGACGCATTCTGTTGCAATTTTACAAGACTTTCTACTCCGTCCTCGTATATTGTGCAACAAGCACAGTTTGCAAACCGTCCAAACTGTGCACACAAACAAATATTTGTCATCCTTGGGCAATCTTTTATACGTAATAGTTTGTTTGTGTGGATAGTTTGAACGGTTTGCAAACTGTCCAAACCGTAGGTTGGAACAGACCTTATAACATTTAATAATTAATTTTTGTTGTATACAATATGACATTTGATAAGTAATTTGTCACTTTTCTAATGAGTGTGTAATAAAATGTATAAAATAGCTTACTTTTTAAAAGTAGAAAATAAAATACTCATGACGATCAAATAAAAACATGACGTTAAAAAAATTGCAAACAAATTCTTAATTTTTACTTTATCGTTTAATTTTTATCGTTTTACTTATTAAATACAAAACAATAAAAATCATTTTAGCTTATATTAGTTTTTTTTTAAACAAAATTTATTTATTTTACAACTAGTTTTAATAAGTAATAATTATTTTCAAGTATAAACAAATGTCAATATCGATTTTTTTTGTTTTTTTTTTCATTCTAAGGTCTTTTATGAATGCGGAAAAATAAAAAAATAATCAATTTTGTACATTTGTATTTTTATTAAAAATTATTGTTATTTATTTATTTAAACTAGTTGTAAAATTAATTAAATTTATTTAAAAAAATGTGAATCAAATATAAGCTAAAATGAATGATATAATAATGAATTAAAGAACAAAAAAAAATATATGGAGCATAATAATGTGAATTATAAATAAAGTTTAAATTTAAAAATATAAATATTTATACTATATAACATAACAAACCATACAAAATAGATTACTATTTTTAATGACAATCATATACCGTGTACGAAAGATTGTTACAAATTAACCTTATAAATTTCAACGTAATTAGAAAGACGTAAAGTTTACCAACTTTTCAAGCAAGTTTAAAGTGAATTAAGAGTTTGTTTATTATTTACCCGAATGGCGTTCATTCAGGTACCTAGCCTCTTTAATACCACTACATTTAGATTTAATTTAAGTTTGAAAAAAATCTGTTTTATTAATATAATAAACTGCTTTTAATTGGTTCCTCAAATTTCATGAATATATACGATCTAAATTCAACCCTTCGAGTATTAAATTATTTACTTTAAGATCCTTGACATCGTTTCCGCAATTGACTTTTGATCTGCACGCTAGTTATTTTATTTTTATTTTATTTATTTTATGCCTAAATTTTCTTAAACGGCCTCGTCATTTTGTCGACGGTGAATTATTAATCACCAGGAATATTTAAACGTGGGAAGCTTTAAAAAATTTAATTACGCTCTCTTTGTATTCATTTTCTATAATGAAAACGAAATATAGCGAGCATTTTAATTGCACTTCTGGAACGATAATGAAATTCGTTTTGTTACGTTTAAAATGAGACGTCTGGTTTCGTTTTATTTCTAACGATATGGGTGATGTAAGTTACATAAAGTAAAATTCAACTTGGAGTGGTGCTGTTGTCAATAGGAATAGATTGAGAATAAAAGGGCAGATATCTCCATTACGCCTAATGATGTAAAGAAATGCGGGGGCCTGCCAATCGGGACTCAATTTCAGTTGGCAGGCGTATCTTCTTGCATTTAGAATAAAATTACACCAAACATAAAAAGACCCTTTTACATAAATGCGTTTTATTGTTCTTCTTTTTTTACAACAACATAAAATCGATCATGGACAAAGTAATTAATTTGAATTTGATACATCTTGATTGGACGCATTGCAGTTAATTGAAACAAGTTAAAGAACTTAGCTTAGAACTTTCTAACTAACCCCCTTTTATGTTCTAAAAGTGCAATTATAACTGTAGTTTGCATTTAAATCAGATTTATTTTACGTCGTATACAACAAGCCTTTTACAATTTCATAAAGTTAATTATTGTTTTTAATGTTACGCACAAAAAACCGCAAGAATTTAAAATAAATATGCATATAAATTAATATAATTGTAAATTATAACGTTTTTGCTTACCATTAATTTATTTAATAAAAGTAGATCTAGATAGAATAAAAATAAATTGTTTTATATATTATATCTAGATAAAAATTAAAACATAAAAACAGATATATTAAATTCCTTTAAGGCAAGATAATTTATTATTCCCAAATTGGTAATACACTATATAAAATAATTATACTAATTATAAGTTTGACAGAATAACTTTATCTATGACCGAGTTGCAAACAGTGTCCCTTTAAATTTCTCTCTTCGGAATAGAGAACTGTAACATCCTTGAGTTAAGACCACATAAAATTACAACGTAGATTTTGGAGAAATCTAATTAATTATAAAATAAAAATGTATACCTGGTATGAATTAATAACAAAACTGTGTCATTTTTGACAGTTGGAATTTTAAATTTAATTCAAACTGTATAAATCATTAAAACCGTAATTTTTTTACTGTTATTAATTATAACAATGCTTGCTAATCAAGCTTCTAATACAAAACCTAAATTGTTATATATGTATAAAATATACCTATCTATCAGTTTGTTTTTTCACAATCAAATTACTATCTATTCATTATATATTCTTACCTCTAACATCCAATCAACTCATCTCGAAGGCGGACAGACGTCAGCATTGTTTCTCGTCTGGTTAAAAGGTCTCTTGTACAAACTGTCATTACTGCAAGTTACTCCTTACCTAATTTGAACAATAAAAAATTCAATTCAAAATAAACAACTACGTGTTTGGAATATTCTATCCAAGACTTACAATATATAGAGACTTTATGTCAATTCTAACAAAACTCAACTCTATATTTTTTTTAAATTTGTATGTAGACCTCTCTTAGATTATGCATCAATTATTTTTTCACAATGCTGTACGAGTATAGGACTATATCACTAAAATACGATATTCTAATAATTCCTTATATACCACCAATAATGAGTCTCTATATGAACTAACTCAAATTATACCACTTTCCAAACGTCACTCAGAAATTTTGCAACAGATCTTCTAAGCGAAGTTTTTAATAATCTTTTTTACTATTTATTGTCAACATTTCGATTGTTCAAACTCTCCCATATTGTTGTTTTTAAAACTAGGTCAAAGGACTTTTCTATGTTTATGAAAGCTATGTATGTAGATTCTGATCTTGATAAAGATTTGTTTATGATTTTTTTAATTGAAAATACATGGTCCTGCGTGCATCTGCCTTTTCTAAAACCATTCTGTTCTTATGTTAGTGTGCCCTCAACTTGTTGCCTAAATCTTTTCTCTAAGATCTGCTCCATTATTTTCATTGATGTATTTAGCAGGGTTATACTTTTGTAGTTATTCCACTTTGTCGACTTTTTTAAATATTGGTAAAATTAATCCTATTTCCCATTGCTTGGGAATTACTTCGTTGGTTCATACTTTATTGCATAATTTTAGCAACAGTTTTTACCACTTTCTCTCATGTTTTTCAACATTTTGGTTGTTATTTTATCATGTCCTGCAGCTTTACCGTACATTAGTTTGTTTATAGCTGATAGTTTGTCCATCGTTATATTGTTTAGTGCATTTTTATCTTTTTTTTTTAATTCCTTTTGAAAATTGTATTTCTATGTTCTGTCGTTGAGTCTCTTTACCTCCTAATAACTTTAAAAAAATTCTACGATCTCTCCATTATTTCATTTTTGTTGGTTAGCAATTCACCTTACTTATCTTTTATTGCCAGTCTGTCTGTTTTCTTCCCATTTCTTCTAATATTTTTTGGCTCTTTATAAAACAGTTTCTGGTTCCTTTTGCTGCCTCTTTCCATTTTTTTTTATTGTCTGATTTTATTTCAGCTTTCTCTACTATTGCTTTAATTTCTGCAACTAACAGTAGGTGATCGCAATAAATTTTGTGCCCCCTTTTGACTGCCACATTACGTACCATTGATCTGTTTTTTTCTTTCTACTATTATGTAGTCTATTATCGATTGTTTGTCTCTACTTTGCTGAACTCGTGTATATTTGTGTATGTCTTTGTGTTTAAAGAATGTGTTTGCTATGAGGTCGAGTACTGTGCAAAAGTCCAGCAATATGTTCCCGTTGTTGTTTCTTATGTCTTCTCCGTGTTTTCTTATAGCTTTTATGTGCATGTGATCTTTTTTACCCATCCTAGCATTTAGATATCCTACTATGTATACAGTCTTTTTTGCATTTTCTACAACTACCTCTACTTTCTTCCAGAATTTGTCTTTGTTTTCCGGTTTTTTGCTTTCGTCTGGCTCATATGCAACACTTATTGTTTTCACTTATCTATTGTTATTCAACTCGATCATTAAAATTCTCTCAGATACTGCTTCCCATTTGTTCAATGTGTTTTTTATACCTCTATGTAGTATACATCCGAGCCCTGCTCTTGCTTTTTCTTATTTTGTCTCCACTGTATATTAATAAGTGTTTTTTGTCTAATTCCTTTTCTTCGTTTCCTTTTTTCTTAGTTTCAGTTATTACTAAAATCTTCAAATTTGCTTTCTCAAATTTATTGCTTAGTTCTATTTCTTTTCCGTTCAGTCCTTTAATGTTCTATGTTACCAGTTTTGTATTTTCTCTATTATTTATCCTTTTGTCACCATCTTCAGTTTCAGTTTTTATTTGCATTAACCGTTTTTTATGCCTGTTCATCTTCTGTTTTTCGGTCCCATTTTTGTGTACTAATTGTTTTTTGGAGTTTCACTATGATTTTCTGTCTTTTTCCTGTGCATCACATATGTATAATTCACTCTCTATTATTATTTTTTGATATCCTATTTTGGTCATTTTTCTTGTTGTTTTCTCTTATTTAGCGATGCTTCTAATTTCCTTTTGAATATTTCTTTCTTCTCGCGTTGGGTCGTTGTCTATGTAGATTTTTGTGTTTTTTTAACTTATTTTTGACATGATCATTTGTTTTTGTTCTCAGTCTGGTAGTTCTGCTCTTAGTAATTTGTTGTTTGTTCTTTTACTCAAAGTTTTCTTGATATTCACAGTAACTTTAAATTTTTCTTCCATATTTATTATCTGCTTTTGCTGTTTTCTGTGACATCTGAAGTCTTTTTATTACAATATTGTTCTTCTTTTTTAATCTTTCTTATCTTTCCGCTTTCCATTCTACTTTCTCCAGTCTATCTCTAACCATTTTCTTTTTTTTTCAGGTTTCTTTTTTCTTTCCATTTCTGCTGGCAATTCTTTTATCTCTTGTTTTATTTTTTGTGGTTTCCTCTAACTTTATCATCATAATTTTTAACATTTTTTTACTTATTCAATCTTCTTTATATTGTTTGTATTTTTCTTTGTTATTGAGTTATTTTCGTTATTAATTTGTGGTTCTTTTTGTTTATTTAATTGTTCAGCGGATCTTATCACTTTTTTACTCTTGTTAAATGATTGTTGATTTTATTGTTTTTCTACTTCTCTTTGTCTTTTGTGCTTTACCGGTATGTCCTTATTTTAATATTTTAAATTTTGCACGCTACTGTGGTTTATATCTCAACAATACGCGCTACGCAATCACGGTTCGCCCTGGCCAGCACGTTCCACGCTCTATCTTACGACTTAGACCCTTAATTTCCGTATTATTTCCTTAATGTTCTATTACTTTGTAATGTTCATAGTCACTGTTCACCCTTTAACTTATCTCCTATTTTAGTTTAGTTTTTTGAATAGCGATAATTCCCGTAATATTTATTGACTATACTAAAAACACAAGTACTCACAGCGCTCACTCACTATTTCTGTCTTGATAAGTAAGTGTATGTACAAAGAAACGAGAAACTGCGTTATAAGCAAAAACCTAAGGTGGCAAACATTTAGCACCACAAAAGGAGTAAGACAGGGAGGCAGCCTAAGTCTGCTCCTATTTATAGTTTTTATGGACAAATTAATTAAACTTGCTAAACAAAAACAAGACCATTTTATAAAAGATATCAAAAAATGAAAAAGATAAGCATAGCAGAGTGCGCTTTCGCAGACGACATGAGAATTTTAGCCAAAAACGAAAAAGATCTAGAACACAACATGAAAGTCTGGAACAAGGTACTGAAAGAAAATGAATAAGAAAAAACAAAAGTCATGGTAGTAGCAGCTGAGAATAAAAGGACACAAATTGAGATAGATGGAGAAGCAATTGAATAGGTAGACAGTTATCAATACCTACAAATAATGATTGATGAAGAAAGGAGGCAAGAAGTAGAAATTAACAAGAGGCTTGAGAAAACTAGTATGCCCTACTACTTTATATTTTATAAAAAAGAAATAACTAAACAGACAAAGATGAAAGTATATAAAGCAGTCTACAGACCTATACTTACATATGGATGCAAAACATGGGTGCTATCAAAAAGGGACAGAAGCAGGATTAGGACAGCAGAAATAAAAGTATTAAGAAACGTGAAAAGAGTAACAATAAGAGCAGACAAGATAAAGAGCGAGCAGGTAAAAAAAGAGCTTGGAATCGAATCAATAGAAGAATTCATCAAAAAAAGACAGCTTGGGTGGTAAGGACGCATGCACAAAATGGGAGACTCGACACCAACAAAAAGGGTATAGTAAGCCAAGGCACAAGGAAAAAGAAAGAGAGGCAGACCAAAAGAAACATGGGATAACTAATTAACAAAAATACTAACAAAGAAGAGAAATACGTGGAAAGAAGCTAAGGAAATGACAAAAGACAAAAATATATGGAACAAATTTATTAGAGGCCACTAAGACCAACACCCTACACCCAAAAGGGTAGAAGGGCAAATGACTATATTTATACTATTTATTGTATCACCAAAAATTAATACAAATAACTATTTACGTTATTACAAATAAAATTTCAAGAAATTGTGGATAATGTACTCTGCAGGAGAGTTGAGAGTTTTACAGTGGATTGGACGTATGGTATTTTTAAAACTCAGTATCAGACTCAAGGCGGCCACGGCCAAGAAAGGTTGGATGCGTGCAACTTCTATATACTTTTTTAAGTTTTTGCTAAAAAATAACTTTTGGTTTTACACCCCCATCTTTCTTCTTTATAATATAAAATTAAAATAACATAAAAACTTACCTTTATTATCTAGAAAAGTACATATAAGATCATCTTGATATTCTTAAAACATATAGCTATATTTGTAAATTGTGTTTTTGCAATAATTGCTGTTAAATTCAAAATACGCAGCGGACAGTTAAAGTAGTCTGCGCTTTTGAAAATAATGCGTTTGCTAAAAATAATTCTATTCAATTCTAACCAATATTTTGTCCTGTAGTTCTACACTAGATAGTATACTTTAATAAGTTTAATCGTTGCAAATCAGAAATTTGTGCATTATTAAAATATATTAAAAATCACGACACGGCCTATGGGCCACCGTGTATGTACTTTGTCAAATAATTAAGAATTTTTTTTACATTACATTAATTTTCTTCATTATTAAAGGGAAGAAAAATCTTATTTCATAGCAAAATCTTAAAAAAAACTTTTTGTTTCAGCTAGTAGGTAACTTAATCTGTACGCATATTTTTGTGAAACCGCTTAGAGTCTGAAATTGAGTTTATATGAATACCATCACTACTAGCTTTCAGTATAACTGTCAATAAATTATTGAAAAAGTACGAAATAATACATTTTATATGTTAGTAATGGCAATAGATTTGTTTAAGTATACCAACAAAAATAAAAAGAAATGTACAATAAACCACTGTGAAATATTTACTACAGAAAGGAATTTCCTCACTGTTAAAAAATTCTACAAATTTAAAGCGGAATTTAAATGATTTTTATATTAATTGTTTGCCGTTTTCTAGTAGTTTTTTTTTAACGTTTAACAAATGTTTTAATCCGACAATGACAAGACTATTTACTTAAGAATTAGTAAATAATGAAAAAGAAACAAATAAGGTAATGGTAATTGTAGACTTGTATTTAAATAAAACAATTAATTTTATATAAAATTACTTATTGATTAGTTTAATTCTTTCAGCATGAAGTATTGTATTCCTTATATCCGCATTACTAGGGTCAATATATTATCATTATTTTTGTTGTTGTTATCATTTTTACAAATACATTGATCCGATTCGTAAAATGCTGGGAGCCTAGTTTTGATGCTATAAATTCAGGATTCGATTCCTTACTGTATTGAGTACGGTTAACTCAGTATTAATAAAATTGGATTTGTATAAATATCAATAAATAACAACCAAATATAAAAAAGGTTTAACTTTCTATTAAAAAATATATAAAATCATAAATATTACGAACAACAAAAAATATAACTTTTTTATATTTATTATTATCAACTTTTACGATTTTCTAGTTTCATCTTTTTTTAATAAAAAAAACTAACTACTTATCTAAACGTTGATGAATTCTATATAAATATTTAAAAGATGAATAGAAAAACTTCAGGTGGTAGCCCTTTTTATATTTAAACCAACCATTGTCACAATGTAAGTACAATCATAAATTTGTCTGTATATAAATTTGAAATATATATATATAAATATATATTTACTATATTTAGTATTTTAATTTTAAAGATTGTTTTCATATACTACTGCTATAGATAATAAATTATCAAAACAACTGTTGAAAATGACCATCTCCGGCTTCAAGAGTCGAGCCAGTCGTCCGCGAGACACGTACATTGAATACCAAGCAACATTTGTATAGTCAATTCTTAACCGTAATTAATATATATGGTATTTTCTTCTATCTTAAAATAGAAGGAAGAAAATTGAGGCCTTCGAATAATGATCCGACCATAACATTTTTAAAACGTGATTTGTTAAATTGAATTATTAAGGATGCCATAAATATTGATTTGAAAAAATTAATTAAAACTGTTAATGAATTATCACTATCAGTGAAAGGTTTACAAGATCGTAATGAAATATTACATAACACATTAAATAATTATAATGTTGAAATAAAGAATAAAGAATGCAGCGTAAAAATCTCTACAGATCCAAAAAAATACTACTTAAATTAATTCATTATATGTAGATTTAATCCAACAACATCGGACGAAGATGTTAGATCGTATTTAAGCAATAAACATGTCAACAATATTAAATGCAAAATATTTTTTTCAAAGTTGCCGCCCTATGGTATATCCCGAGGAATTATTTAATTAAAGGAATCAGTTTTTATATTTATTTTACAAACATTCAAAGTATAAGTAAGAAAGTAAATGAGTTTGATTCTATTTTATTTACAATTAATGAGATTTTTGATACAGTTTGTTTTTGAAAACATTTTATTTTAAATGAAAACGTCTAAATCTAAATATCGGTCAGACAATTTTGTGCTAGCATCATATTTTGCTAGAAGTACACACATATATGGTTGAGTTATGTAGCTAATAAAGAATCATATTTTGAACGCACAAATGTTCTATCGCAAGAAATACATTGTGAGGTAGCTACATCATTTCTTTCATTGTACAATATAATTGTTATAGTAGTCTATCGCTCCTCAAAAGAGTATTTTAATAGTTTTTTGCACACACAGTTGATAACTTATTGGATAATTTAGGTAATTCAAAATTAATTATAATGAGTGGAGACTTTAATGTTAAATTTATGCTGATGGGTCATCATTTAATGCTTGGGGTTCTAAGCACTAAATGATTTTCTTGCATCTTACGGTCTCTATGGATTTGTTAAGTTTGCTACTAGAAATGACAATTGTCTTGAAAACGTTTCTTCAAACATAGATTGTAGTTTTATAGAAGTCTATCCAGCAGACACGGGTCTGCCCAATCATGTTGGAAAACACGTTTGGGTAAATATTGAAAAGGAACCCCAAGTAAACATTAAACTTTGTACAATAAGACAAATCACAAAACTAAGCAAGTTTAATTTATATCAATTATTAGAAAAGACAAATTTTGCTTTTGTTGATCTAAGCTGTTTGTCAAAGTCTATTGCAACGTGTTTTACAGAAAAGACTCTGCGTGTCTCAAATAAAACTAGTAACACAGTAAAGTAGTTCAACAACAAATTAAGGCAAATGCGTCAAACTTTATTATTAATGAGAAAAGATAGCAAAAGTTACCTAGAGACTAAAGACAACTACATAGAGCATAGGAAAAAATACAAAATTATCATCTACTAATAAAAACCTAATTGAATACTTATATGCCAACTACCAACCAGACCAAGTAGATAACTTTCATTTCATTTCTTATGAAGTTAACCATAACGAAGTTAGAGATGTGGTTAAAAACGTAAATAGTTCTCACGCTTGTGATATTTATAGTATAACAAACAATTCTTTATTAACTAAACTAATTAATCATTGCATAACAGAAATTAATAATTATAGACCAATATCTCTGTTGCTTGTCATCTCTAAAGTTATTAAAAAGTTATTGTTTTAGCAAATTTGTAGTTATTTAGACACATATAACATGATTAACAAACATCAATATGGTTTTCTTAGAGGTAAGCTTAATGCAGACGCAGTTTTGGCTTTTACTGATCAAGTATTGCAGGGCATTGATGTTGGTGTCTGCACAGTATCAATTCTTGATCTTAGTAATGCGTTTAGTTGCGTGTCTCATTACATTCTTCTTGGAAAATTGTATTTTTATAACTTTCACCCACAAACTTCCCGTTTGTTAAACTCTTATCTGAGTGAAAGACGTCAAAAAATATTGATTAATAACATCTTATCTACTAAAACCAATATCACCCATAAGGTATTTCAGAGTTCAATTCTGCTATTTATTTTATATGTGAATGATCTACCTGAGTAAGCAAATGATTTTAACATCATCTTGTATGCTAATGACACTACTCTTATACATCAGTTCGCCGATATGCCAACAGTATGGTTTAATAGCAATAGATCTTTAGAAAACATATCTGAGTGGTTTTCAACCAATTGTCTCACTAAATGATATCAAGACCAATACCTTAAGTTTTTCTATGAAAACTGAAAATATATTTAATGTCCCCAATAAATTTCTAGAGTTAAATCTTGAGAGCAAATTAACTGGGTACTCTTACGGTGATGAAGTCTTTTCAAAATTAAGCACATTGTTTTTTTTACTAAGACAGTTAACACATTCTAATATTTTTACTACTATTATATTAACATGAGGTCACTTATCAACTCTGGATAGATTTTTTGTATTCAGGGCTGACACTCCGCCATGTCGATCGCATCGCAATGATGCTAATATGACGTTCATTGTTATGTTACTATACAGGGTGTCAATAATCTACGTGTGTTTTATGGGTAACTTTGTTATTTTAAATGTTACTACCTGTATAAATGAAACAGCAACGCAAAGTCATATTGACGTCAATGCGAATCGATTGCAATGTGTGTTTATATGAACTCTATGTTTGAAAAAATGTCGGTTATTTTGTAACTCACAATCAAACACAAAATCACTTTACTAGAACTAGACAACAACTCTATCCAAGTCGAACACGTTTGACAAAAACTAAAAATTCCACCTTATCATTTTGCTCTTAAACTGTACAATTTACTTCTGCAAAACATCTTCACTTCCTAATACAAGCTTCAATAAAACTATAAAGTGCTATTTTCTAAAAAAAGCTTTTTATACTATAAACAGATTTATGTCTAATAAGTTTAAAAATTTAAATTTGTAGGTTTTTATATTACTTTATTACAGTATTTGTTATTTTATTTAATTTTATAATCTAGTATGTGTCTGTTTGTTTACATTTTATATATTATTATTGTTACTTAAGATTTTTGTCTTGATATGTGTAAGAGTTATTATTTTTATTTTAACACAAATAAAATTATTATTATTCAATGATGCAATTGTGCAAAAAGCTTACTGCTGAGGCAAATTCTTAGCACGTTAAATGTGGTACTAAAGCCTTCTACAGATGAAATAAGTTATAGGAGTTAAAGAATAAACAACAACATTGTATATAAATATCTAAAATACAAAGTTAGGGGGGGGGGGGGGAGTTACTAAAAGTGAGAAAAAATGACTTTTAAAGATTACACTAATGAGCATGTTTTCTTCTTCTTTATTAGCCTTGTATCATCCAATGCTGGATAAAGGCCTCTTCTAGTCTCTTATATGTTTCTCTATTTTGGACTTTCCTCATCCACATTTTTCAGCTATTTTTGTCACATCATCATCAGATTTGTGGTCTTCCTCTACTCCTCTTGGTTTCTCATGGTCTCCATTTGGTTATTTTATGTGTCTATCTATTTTGGGCCGGTTTTGCTGTATGTTCAACCCATCTCTATTTGAGACTCGCAGTGCGTTCCATTACATCTGTTATTTTTGTTTTATTTTAGATTTTGATGTTTTGAATTCAATCTCTTAAAGATACCCTTAGCATAGCACGCTTCATTGCTTTTTGCTTAATTTTTAGTTTTGCTGAAACCTTTTATGTAATGGCCATGGTTTCCAGTCCATATGTGAACTCCTCGGAATCTTAGTATAAAGCTTAGTTTGCCAAGAGGTATTTGATCAGTTTTTAGTTTTTTGTCTATTCCTATGTAGAAGGTTGCAATTTTGTATTTATTTTTAATAATTGTGGAGTACCTGAGTCGATCCTGGCATCATCTATTGCAGAGAGGAAGGCCCAGGTTTTGATGCTGTCAAAGGCTTTATAATAGTCTATAAATGCAATGTGTATTAGTATACTATATTTTGTTGTTTCTTCTATCAAAGTTCTAATAGTTTGCAGGTGGTCAAGAGTGCCAACATTTTTCCGAAACCCTGCTTGTACCACTGGCTGGTATAGATCGAGTAGTTTTCCATACTGATAGTGTTTTTTTTTTTTGTAGATTAATATTATTTCTGCGTTTTTCCAGGACTGAGGCACTTTGCCTTCTAGAAGGCACTTGTATAATAATTATACTATGGCTTTCTCTAAGGTGCTTCCTCCGATTTTCAGCATCTTGGTAGTTATTTCATTTTCACCGGGTGCCTTTTTGCTTTTCATTTTTTAGAGAACATGATTCATTTCAGGCAGATCTTTTGATCCTATATTTAGAATAGTCTTGGGTTGCTGTTTGAGTTGATTGGGGCTAGGTGTAACCGATGTGTATAGTCTTTCGTAAAAAGATTTGATTTCTGTAGCAAGTTTTGTTTTGTCTGATGTAATATTTCCTTGCTGATCTATGATTTTAAAGATCTTTTGTTTTCCTTTTGAGAGCTCTGATTTTAGAACTTTCATGTTTTTGTTGTTCTCAATTGTTTCCAGAATTTGTTTGGTTTTGTATGCTTTTAAGTCAGTTTGTATTTTCTTTTTTAACTGAGTTATTAATATCTCTATTTTCTGGTGCGTCACGGTCGGTGTTTCTTCTCTTCTCCATTTGTTTTATTGCATCCGGTGTTAGTTTTGTTTCTCTATTTTTTCTTACTTTGCTACAGATCTTCTTTGTTGCTACTTGAATGTCGTTTGTTATTTGTTCTGTCATTTTGTATATGCTTATATTTTGTGATTTTAATAATGAGTTTAGTTTCTTCTCCAGTTCTTTTTGATAGTCTTTTTGGTTTAGCAGCAGAGCGTCTAAAATTAGTAAAATATTTTTGATCATCATTCTTGTTCTTTCCATTTTTGTATTTCTTTTAATAGTTGCTCGAACCAATCTATGGTCTTTTCAGTATTGTATTTGTTAAATACAGATACGTCACTACAAGTTTAGTGCTTTTGTCGCTAGATAGTATGTAATCTATTTTGTTTTTTGTTCGGCCATTCGGGTGACGACAGGTTTATCTTCTTTGTTTCTGTTTCTCGTAGAATGTGTTATTAAGGCAGAATAGTTTTTCGCTGCTAAGGTGGTTTATCATCCTATCTCCTCTTTCATTTTTTTTTCCTAGTCCAAAATTTTCAACGTATTACGTATCATGTATGTTACTTCTTTCTAGTTTAGCATTTAGATCTTTGGTTATTATAGTATAAGTGGTTTTTTTCTGGTTTCATGCCTGTGCGATGTCCTTGTATAGCTGTGCTATAAGTTTGTCGTCCGCGGTAGCTGTTGGTGCATAGTAATGTATTCGTTTAATACTGCATTTGTTGTTTAGTCTTAGTATGATGTAAATTACTCTTTTTGAGATTGAGCCATATTTGCTTACTAAATGTTTTATTTTTCAGTTTATTATTAGTGTTACTCCTCTATTTGTAGTCAGTTTTCGAATTTTTTTTTGTATAATATGTGTCCGGACTTAAGGGTAGTGATGTTCTCATCTTGGAGTCTTGTTTTGCATATTCCTATAACTTTATGTTATTTAACTCTTATTTGAGTTCTTTTAGGTGATTTTCTGTTCTCATTATTCTGATGTTATATGTTGCAATATAGAATGTATGCGAGTTATTTTGTCTATGTTAAGTAGTTGTTATCGCCTGTTTGCTTACTCCAGAATCCTTGAAGCTACCCGAGTTTTCTTCGGAGTGAGATTTTGAATCTCGGATTTTAAAATTTGACATTTTTATGATATTTGTATAGAAGGTTTTTACTGTTGAAACGCCCTCCCCTGCAAGTTAGCCAGTTTTCTTTCTGCCGATCTTCTGTATGCAGACACCGTGTCTGGGTACAGACGCAGCTTTATTAGTTTTGATCCGCCTCGGGTATTTGATTTCCCCGGTACTACTTATATCTAGGAGGCATTCTCTTATCCGCCACCTGGGGAAGCGCCCGGTGGGGATCTAATAAACCTCGAATGCGATACTAATGGTAAAAGGATTATATTACAAAACAGATTAAAAATACGTGACAATTATCTAAAAAAGAAAGATTGGCAAACGTTGAATCTATTTTATTATTTTAAAATAATCTTTTATGTTCTTTGTACCTGGTAATGAAATTCCTGTTTGTCTTATATATACGCTTGTGCAATCTTCACATGTTAATTTATATACTAAAAAAATTATATTAGAATCAAAAAGCCCAAATAAAAGTAGTAGGACTAGACTGAAATGAGCTAGAGGTTTGTCATGAGATTAGATAGGACACCAGTTCTTTTAATATTTATTCAGAGTGCATTTTTAAAGAAGCTATTAACAAAGACACTGAGGAAGTTATTATAAATGAAAAAATGATCAATATTATTACAGTATTGCCCGTGTAGCGTATATTCTATATATCTTTAAAGCATTTTGCAGAATGTACAGTCAGTCAATTCTATGGATAAAATTAATTTAAAAAATACCATAGACATGATTATGAAAAAGAACCCTAGTGAGAACAACTATATCAGCTATTATTGTAAAAAACACCATAATAGAAAGAATGACTAGTTATCAATACTATTATTTTATACTTTTGATTGACAGAAATTTCAACTTAACATTGCAAACTTTGACACTGTTATACGGCATAGAGACGTGGCCGCTTGAGAAAACAAAAGTTTTAGTATTTTGTGCTATATCTACATACAGTCGTATGCTGGAGATAACATGAAACGACCTTGTAACAAATTAAAAAAAAAAATGCATGATGTAGGTAAACAAAAAGATTTTATCAGCTCAATAGAACGGCAAAAACAATAATATTTTGGGTATATCATTTGAGGAGATAGATACTGTGGGGTGACGCATAACATCTGCCTGAAAAACATACGAGAACGGTATGGCAGAACAACGGCCAAACTTTTTAGGGCGGCATCAAATGTCTAAATTGCAATAATTGTCAATCTCGGATTACAAGACGGCACATAAAAATGTAGAAGACTGTACATATATAAAAATTATTTGTGATGGCAATGTTCCAAAAATGTATTTTACCAGGCTTTGTAAACAATACCATATTTTATAATAATTTTTATAAAAGTGCATGTTTTGAAAAAAATGAATTTTGAAGTTACCACTTGTTTTGAGATAGAGATTATAAGTGTAGATGCTATCTAACGCTTCATTAACAACTTCTTAATGAAAAGTACAATAATTTTTGTACTCTTCTTTAAAATTATTTCTGGAAAAACTTAAAATTTGTTTGATATATTTAAGAAACTAGAAATCGGAGAAGATAAATTTGCAGTTAGTAGCTACTAATACTATTCTTTGACACAGCTTTGTCAAACCTTCACTTTAAATTTTAATTTACTTGGTTACTTACTATACAAGAGATAACTTTTTGTTTCTTTGACAGAAGATACACAGTTGATTTTCATTTTGCAAGGAGACATAAGCGATACACAGCGATATTTTGAGTCTTCTCATTGTTTTTGCTAGAAACAAAGAATAAACTTTCATATCTCCGAAACTTTACTTTGCGGACCCCTGTTTATTAAGACTTTTTCGCTAGTTTTGGTTCATACTACTACCTGTTTAAATATTTTACAATCTGTTTTTAACACCCCTATCTATTTATGTTAACTACTAGATAAAAAAAACTTAAAATTCAACATTTTATAATTAAAGTAAGTAATCTGCAGTCTCAATAATTTAATACTGCAGATTGCATACTGTTTCTTGCCAAACTACTGTATAATTTATCACATCGATGAAATTGCTATTTCAACGACAGCTAGGTCAATAGAATTACAGTTTCAAATCCGGTCATTGTCCATATGCTGATAAATAACTTAAATTCTGTATTCCGCTCTCTTTTTAATTAAATATTTGAAAGAGTGTACTCTGGTTCATAACATAATTTTAATTTAAATGAGAATCAGTTTTCGGTATTTTAAATATGCTATGCTTTTAACTATAACTTTATATTCAAGCATAATAACAATTTAATTAAACTTTATTTAAATATATTTTACTTTTTAAAGTGAGTTTATTAGAAATCATTGAAAATACAGCACCTTATGTATTTAAATTTAGTTATTCTTAATTTAATCATACTATTTTATGTAAATATTTCTGTTTGTTAATTGTTACACTCTTAAAATGTCTTCCTTTATATTTTAATACAATCAGAAAATAATTCAATATTATCTCATTACAAACATCTCTATTATATTTTAAACTATAAATAGCTTGAATAAGCAACCGACACATAAATAACGTCATTATGTGCGCATTTATATTCTCTGTATTCACAATCTACAGCTAATCAAGATGTTTCCCGTTCAACCATTAGCACCCGGAGATTTAATTTTTGATAGCGCCATTCATTCCCTAGATTTTACCGTTTTTCCTTATTTCTTGTGTTTCGATGACCATGTGTCTCATTATTTTTCATTCCTTTACAGATAAAGCGCCATCGGAAGCCGTTTTTAGAGGGACAGAGTTCCTGTCGTATGATCTCAGCCAGACAGGAGGTGAACCCATTGTCAGTGCCCAGGATTCAGTCACGCTTTATTTCAAGACGAGACAGCCCAACGGTCTTCTCTTCTACACAGGTGAGTTTAGGAAAGTTTTCTCGTTATCCGTTCTTTATGATGGCAATTCAAAGTTTTTTATGTTCGCTAACGTAAGAAGCCGAATTAATTGTGTTGCTTTAATTTATAATCGTTATCGTTAAAAGTTAAAATTGTGTATACTTGTTATATTGCTTATTAAGGAGACGATGTAACGCTGAATTAAGTGTGATGTATCTAATAGATATTACTTTATAACTTTGTTAAAAGTTTATTCAATTAGTTATATTTGAAGTACTTTTTATCCCATTAATTGGATTTTGAAAGCCATTGTATTTTATCTTTACAATTTTAAGTCTTCTATTGAAAGAGAAATAAATTTATATGAGATGAAATTAAATTCTTGTCTGAGAAAACGTTCAATGCTGGTCTAATTTATTTTTTAGTTCAGATTACAAATTCAATTCCATTCCCTGATTAATAGTAGTTTTCATATTATAATAACTATCGAACTCGTCCGAGGTAGACTCGAAGTTCATTCTATAGTGTCATGAATGAAATATGAATAAGGAGATTAATTAAATTCTTTGATGACTAAGTTTATTGACAACGAAAACCAATTATCTTTGACCATTTGTGTTGACAGATTAGGTCACGCTAATTTTAAATTAATAGTAGATATATTTAAATATTTAATGGATAAGTAGCATTAAGACACGAATGAAAGTTATACATAATTGTATAAATAACTTTGTGTTAATATATTGAACATATACATATCTTAAATATATCATTACATATTATAGGTTATTTTTACAACATTGATAAATGTACAATTATTTTATATAGGGTTAGTCAAAATTTCCGGAACATAATTTAATACATACATATATTTTAATAAGACTAATTCTGAGTATTTTTGTAATAATTAAATTTATCATTATAATTTTATGGACTACAACGCATATGTATATTAAACTGCTTTTTAAAATTTATTTTGTAGAACTTTTTTGTGTACACCTTCAGGAAGAGATCTTTATGCAAAAAAGTAAGCTATGCCAAATTTCAACCAAAAAGAATCAAAAGAAATTTAAAAGTAAACCACTTACTTTACTTAAAAAAAAACACTATTAGAATGCTACAAGTTTGACAATACGTCATTTTAAAGGTTTTCTAGACCTAGAGTTTGCACTAAAAATTTGGAAGCTAGGATACTTATTAAGTATATTATTTTTGAAAATTTGAAGGTAGTGCGACACATGTTTTTTGAATCTTAAGGGCTGAAATTTAGCATGGCTTACTTTTTTTGCAAAAAGATCATTTCTTGAGGGTGCACACAAAAAATTTCCAAAATTTGTTTTCTTTGCAAACCAGTCTAATGTATATATATACTTTTAGTATTCGTTTATGCTGGAGGCTTCCCAAGATGTGCGCGGAGATATATACAATGATGGAAAAATCTAATAAATATTACTACTTACAGTGAATTATCAATAATGTTGCTTTTGTTATAGCAATGATCACAAATTGGTTAGAAGATACCGGCTTTAACTCAATTTTTACAGCTAGTCCACATCATAAAAGTATCTTAAAATCTAGTTTGATTTTTCATTCTTTTGTAGTGTGTTAAGATTTCACTATTTTTAGTTTGTAATTAACATTTATTTTTATATTTGAATATTTTTTCGGCTATTTTCACTTTAACCAAGCATAGTCCCAGTATACTAGTAAAAAAATTAATTGACTATTAAATTATATATTGAAATAGAAATGACCACAAAGTTGTTATAATACTAGAAATTAAGATAGTGACCGAGATGCTCTTAAATATTAAACTAAACAACGAAATTATAAATCTTTTTTAATTTGTTTTGTTGGGATTAAATTGCACATAATCTGGATCGACCATGTTGTCGATATATAACTTTAAAAGTATCTAAAAAATAGGATTTATTAATAAAATTAGTTTTTTGACCATGTTTAACTTTTTTTTATTTAATTGGTTTTTTTGATCATTTTTGACAAATTTACATAACAAAATTATAGATAACGGAAAGTCGCTAGCTTGTGTGTCAGGACATTTATATTTTGCAAACACGAATACGCAAAAATTGATCAGCGTTGCGTTTTTAATGTTTAGAGCAAAAATGTGAGTATTACAAACGATGTAAGTTACTGGTAGGTTCACATTTTTCCATGTTTGTTTAACTATTTTCCAATAATTAAGTGATTATTTTTAACATTAGTTTACATACAATTATAAAAACAAATGCCTAATTGACAAAGTTTATTTTAAAATTTAAAACTTATAATTTGTTGCATATTCTAGTCTGGCTCGGCAAGTCGGGCCAAATCGGGGTTTGGATGAAACGCTAGATTATCGAAATACTTTACGGTTAAAGTTTCGATTTGATGTTGCAGAAGAGGCAACCCTAGGTCCGCCCGAATATCTCTATTCCGACAGTACCATGGAGCACTGAGGAGGCTCCTCAAAGTAACACTTTGGAATGCCTCAAGACGATCGAGATGACAGCGCGAGGCCGTGCCCCAGATCGGAAATGCGTATGTCAGCATAGGCCTGATGGTAGAAGTGTAGAGCCGGGTTTTGTTCCGAATCGACATGCCGCTGTTTTGACGCAACATCGGAACAAGAAGATTTTTCGCCATTTTGGCTTTATCGAGAATGGACTGCACGTGTAATTTATACGTGAGTCCCTTGTCTAAGATAACCCCAAGATACTTAGCAGAATCAGACCACGGTATGGGAACATCGTTAAGACTGATGTTCTCATCTGGTGTAATTTTCCGGCGTGTGAACAGCCTTGCTTTTCTCTGGATTTACTTTGACTCGCCATTTGTCCAACTATTCATCCAGGTCGTCCGTGGCTTTTTGTAATCTTGAAATAATCACATCGGGTGATTTAGAAGAATAGAGAAGAGCTGTGTCATTAGCAAACTGTGCCATTTGAACCCCATGCGTCAATCCTGAAGGCATATCGGCAAAGTATAAGTTAAACAGCAACGGTGATAAAATAGACCCTTGAGGCACCACTGCCTCTATATTTTGAAAAGTAGATATATGGTCAGAAATTCTGACTGCCAGTGTTCTGCGGTTTAGATATGAAGCAATCAGCCTCACAAGACGCAGAGGGAATTTATCCCTGTACAATTTAAAAAGAAGGCCCTTGTGCCAAACCTTATCGAAGGCTTTTTCGACGTCGAAAAAGACCACTCCTGTGATCTTTCTCAGTCAAAAACCTCCGATAATTTGGTCTGTCACGCGGTTTAATTGATGGACAGTTGAATGGCCCCATCTGAACCCATGTTGGTGGGGGGGGGGGGGGATATGCTGTTGCGTAGTATAATAGAATTTTAATCATGTCAATTCAATAAATTGATGGCAACTGCCACTACTGTTCAGTAGTACATGTAATAGTAATAGATTATTTAATAAAATAAACATATCTTTCACAAATATATCGATTTTGCTTTTAAAGTTTACAAGACAAGCCAGAGTTACGGAATATCGAATTGAACTGTTTTGTTATTATCATTTCATAACTAAATACGCGTTGAGTATTGGAACTTTGGACAACCGCATATGTTTGTGATTTGACAATTTATTATTATTATTATTATGCTTTTTACGGCTATTTTACATCGCCACAGTAAGTCTACGACTTGTTTAAAGTGGTTTGATGGGACCAACAGCTTAATACGTGACTTCCGAACCACGCTGGTAGATATAGAGCAAGTTATCATTTCAGTCATATTTTGGGGATTGAACCCCGGACTGCTCGCATGATATGCAAGTGCTCTACCATTGAGCTATCACACCATGTTTATTATTTATTAGTTTTTAAATTAAATAAATAATACATTTACATAAATTGAGTAAGATGCATTATCTAAATAATCAAATTTATGTGTACATTTGCTTATAAACATGACAGATTATAACAAATTACAGAATATATTTGCCGTCTTAATTTATTTTATTATGGATTAAATAAGATATTGTTTAAAACGTACGGTAAAAGTGAAATGATGTTTAAAGGTTTGAAGATTTGAGGATTATCCCCAAAGTATAGAGATATTGGACAGTCAGTGTGTGTGCATAAATTTAAATGAAAGTATATTAGCCTTTCACCTCTTTCTAACATTTTTTTACTTAACGATATAATCTATCTTTGAAACCAATAACTTTGTACCAATTTAACGTGCAAGTAGATGGTATGCAATCAGTACAGCACAAGGTCTATCTACTTTGTATACCAAAATACCTTCAGCGGATATGATGGTGGAAAAAGGTTAGAAATAAAAAAAACTAGTAGATAAGGACAATGGACAAGATAGTCCCGGAGATAAAAAAATGGGTAGAGAATAAAGCCGAGACGTGCTATTGTACAGTAGAAATACTGACAGGGCACGGAAGTTTTTGCAAAAAATAAAAAAATCAAGGAAGAAAAAGATTTCTATTCTGTCAGTAAGAAACACACTCTAGTAGAATGCTAGGCATGGGAGGAAAATAGAAAAGAACTAGAAAATATACTAGAAAGCAAAGTGTATAAAATAACAATCATTCAGAAATGCATGTGAAATGAAAATAAATAGAGGGCGCTAAAAAAAATTTTA
Source organism: Tachinus rufipes (assembly GCA_963932245.1). Taxonomy (NCBI): domain Eukaryota; kingdom Metazoa; phylum Arthropoda; class Insecta; order Coleoptera; family Staphylinidae; genus Tachinus; species Tachinus rufipes. Next base: position 74,475,036 of record OZ010743.1, read on the forward strand.
ACATGAGTACTAAAAATGAAAACTGAAAAATTTGACAACGTAAAAACATAAAAAAACAAACAAGCAAAATGGAAACAAAACGAATTTGCAGAGATAAGAAAAAGGAGAAAAGAAATGTTGAATTAAAGCAGAATAACAGAAATAACGAGGCAAATGCCAAATGGTAGGTACGCCCATCTCGAGGTTGTCGAAACTTTTAAGATGATCAAAATATACCTGGCAACGAGAGGACACGAAGAAGTAATCCCAGATAGAGATTCGAAGATATCACTGGAGGTAATACTTACAAATTTAGTAGTGTCAAAAAACATACAATTAATAGAACTGCATAAACTATTCATAAATGAGAGGGTATACGACAAAGAAGTGAATAAAAATCTAAAAAAAACTAAGAACGCATCTTAGGACAAACTAAATAATTATAATGAATAGCACACAGATTGAAGAAAGAAGATAATGCAGTGGTGTATGTCAGTGTAGATAAAAAGATACAAAAGGCAAAAGAGACTAACAAAAGTAGGGATTAAGAGAAAAAATGGGCAGGGACAACATAAGTGCCGCAGACCAGTTCACCTAAAACGAATGCTAAATCGAAACTAGTTTGACAAGGACAATATAACAACAGGCCAACAGGCCAGGCCACACATGAAATACTATAAAAGGAGCTTTGCTAGAAGAAAGTAAGAATGAATTAAAACGCAATATGTGGTCTCCCAAAGAACAGTGGAAGATAGACATCTTGAAATTAAAGATAAGGATAAAAACAAAGAAATGATTAAAAAAAAGGCTAAAAAAACATTCATTAGACATAAGTGCAAAGAGATAAAAGAACTAGAACAGAGATATAATTCATTTAACCTACATAAAAGGAATTTACTGGCTTAGGACGGAAAAAGCAAAATAGTATAATAAAAAATAAAAACGGCAATACTATATTAGAAAAAAAAGTAAAAGATAGCTGAAGAAGTAACCATGTGTAAACAGTGGTTTTTGTTAGCATTATTTATAATAGTTAATGTTCCATAAACATGTTATTTGCATACAGATAAATCGTATGAGGTTGTGTTATGAGTAGATAAGTAATCTACTAGTTATAGATTGTTATAATTGTTTATGAAAAGGTTTGGTAACTCTTTACTTTATAGAAAAAGACTTAATTACACAATGGCTAGAGAAGCTTTTAGGGGTGTAATAAAGATTTAATTACACAATGGCTAGGAGAGATTTAAGGAGTGTAATTTAGCTATCAGAGGTTATTCACACATAGACCTGTCTTAGAGGTGTGTAATACAAAGTACATTGGCAGGAAGGTCATTGAGGTACTGATAAGTATATCATGCTTGGAGGGCTAAAAAGATTGTTATTTTACACAATGGCAGCCAAGGTCTTGGGGTTGTGTGAATAACACTGTATACGGCAGTAACGCCTTATACGTGACAGCCAAAAGTATGTTGTGAAATGGAAGTTGAGGCCTTGGGGTTGCACAATAACTGCAAAAGATTGTCAAGCTTACACAGGACAGTTAGGTCTAGAAGTTGTATGCAGGGCACATTACAGCGGTAAGAAGCAGTTATAAATACACTGGTATTAGAGTATACCTTGGGGATGTGTTAATTAGGAAATTGGTAGTGTACCATGTATTGATATAATTATGGGAATTCTGACATAACAATTGGTCTTGTGCTAAAGAGATAAATATTTATTAATTGGACAGAATGTATTAATAATTGTGTGCAGGTTCAAATTATAGAGGGGTTGGGTGGGAGTTAATTGCGAGAGCGGGACAAAGGAAAAAGGATCAGTAACGTTGGCGCAGTGAAGGGATGCGGTCAAATGATTTGACAAAGGGCTGCTCCTATATTATTATAAATATAGTGTTAAGTTAATTAATATACATTATTTAAGCACGGAGTGGTGGTTGGTAGGATCAACGTGCGTTGCGTCAGTTATATAAAAAAATAATATTGTATAACTGGGCGTAACACATGCTATCAAAAAAGTTTTGATGAGATTCTAGTAGACCTCCTTAAAATTGATAATATATATTGATAATACCATTTATAAGGCCAGAATCATACCTTAAATTAACTTTTATTCCGATACAAAAAAAACAATACGTAAAGATGTGTTCCAAATTTAGAACTATTAGCCTTATGAGCGATACTCTGAAAATATTCTTGAAAGTTATCTATAGTCGCATATACAAAAAGTTAGGAACGGATATCATTGTTTGGATTTAATTAAAACTTAGCTACAAAGGACTTAGCACGCATTGGATTTATGAACTACGAATTTTTTTTAAACATACAGTTAATGGAAATAGCACAACAAAAATGCTTTGACTATATTGACATCAAAATAATAAAATAACTTTTATTGAAATCAGGAAGCCCACTGCCACCAATGCTATTTAATGTGTATTCATATTTAGGGAACCATTGGCGGAGTTTTGGGGGAGTAGTTTTAAACGGACAAGTTATAAATAACATTTAATTAATAAACAAAAACACTTTTTTAATTAAGCAAACATTTGTATTGTAACGTTAAGAAAAATAATTGCAATCAATCTATTTGCCAAATGGCCACTTTGAAACCTATGGCACAGTTTCATTCTTTTTTTTTAATTTTGGATGACGTTTTTGCATAACTGTAACTCTACTTTGCCAATAACGCGCCGTGTTTTTTGTTTCAGGTATTCAACAGTTTGTGGCTTGTTTGGGTACACATTTTCCTTTACGTAGCTTTAAAGAAAGAAGTCAATCGGCGTTAGGTCGCACGATCTTGGTGGCGAATTTTAATCGCCAAACCGAAAGATGACACGGCCTGGAAACTTGGTACGAAGTAACACCATTGTTTTGCATGCTGTATGGCAGGTTGCATCGTTTTGTTAGAAAAAACATATCTTCCATATCAATTTGATCCAGCCACAAAAACACCTTTAAAAGTAACCGCATTTCCAGGCCAAAATGATGATTTTTAGCACTTCAAGTTCGATTACTCCGCTGATTTACGTACCCGTTAAGTTGAAAATGTGCCTCACCCATTCAACAAATCTACGTTGCTACGCATGTTCCAAAATTTGTTGCATAGTGGGTCTGGTAATGTTCAATTCTTAACCACGATGCCAAATGGAAGTGCCTGGACTCTCGGCCACACTTTCTCTCACTTTGGCTATGTTTTTAAGAGACCAACCAGGACGGCGACGAATAGTGGTCTTCTTATCCATCAGCGTGAATTTTGCCCCAAACTGTTTTAATTAAACGGCGAATTCATTTGACGCATTATTGCACATTGTACGTAAATTGCAAAATGTTCTTGCAAAACTTTTCCTATTTGTGTAGTGCGTTTTTACAATAATTCAAATTTACTTGTTTGAATACTTATCCATAACTTCTAATTGAGTAATTTGATCTTGATAGCTGTTAACAAATGGTGATTATTTGTTGACAGTATTATTTACTTAAACAAAATGGCGACAAATTCAAATCCGGCGCTCTTGTTGAGACACTCTTTAGTACCAAACACTAAAGATTTTCAAAAAATGTTGGTAGACATAAATATTTAAAGAAAACAAAAATAACGATATTTAAAAACTGCAATGACAATATTACAGCAATATCAATAGACAATAGTAAAATCAAAATAGTGAGAAACTACCAATACTTGAGAACAAGGATAGGGGACAATAACAAGCAGAGCTTGGAAATAATTAAACGAATAGAGATAACAAAAGCAACAAAATGAAAAAACTGTTTATAAATAGACACTTCGACCTAGCCTTGCAATTGCAAAAGGTGCGTGCGTTGTTATATTTTCTGGACATTATTCTATGGCATGGAAACATGGTTTTTAAAGGAAAATAAAAAAGATTGAGTCATTATCTACCGACGCATAGTACTATTTGCTGGACGGACGATGTTATTTATAATGAAAACATGAAAAGAATGCACAAAGAGAAATAACTTTTATTCAATATTAAAAAAAAAGAGCTTAAGTACTTGGGACATATTATTTGGGAAGCAAGATACTCAACGCTTTAACTTATTATGCAAGGAAAAAGATTCACAGCAGAATATCATAGCTGAAGAATCTCAGCGAATGATACAGAAAAACTTTTTATTTATTTATTCTATTTCTATTGGTGTTTTCTTTTTTTGTAGCCTATTCCTTTATTGTGCTGTTCTATACTTTTCTGTGTCTTCCTTTTTTTTGTTTTTTTAGTACTTTTGTCTCATAGATTTTCTTGATGTTTCTTTCTTCACTCATTCTTTTGATACGTCCATACCATCTCATTTGGTCATCCTTATTTTTTTTTTGTATTGGATTTATTTGTAAACTTATCCTGTATGTCTTGTTTATTAATTTATTTTTTTTTGTTTTGTTTTTGATCTTTCTAAGAAATTTCATCTTCATTGCATTTATTTTTCTATTTGTTTTCTTGTTATTGTCCATGTTTTGCTGCTATATGTTAATGTTGGTCTGATTTCTTTTTTAATTATTTTTATTTTTGTGGTTTTTGATATTTTTTTCTGTTGAAGTACGTGTTTTTTAACATGTTATATAATTTTGCTGTTTTTCTTATTTTGTTCTTTATCTCTTTGTCTAATTTTCCGTTGCTTTGTATTATTGTTCATAGGTATCGGTATTGTTTAACCTGTTTTATATTCTTGTTTTTAATTCTTATTTTGTGATTCAATTTTTCTCTCGCAATTATCATGGTCTTTATTTTTAAAGAAAAACTTGTTCTTTGTATTAAGTTTTGCTTTTTGTGGAAACATAATACGTACAGGATGATACAAAACAGAAATCGTAAAACTGTAATAAGAGTAAAGTACTAGTTATTTGGGACAAACTTAAAAACAATAAAAATAAAGTTGTTTTTGATGATATTGCAAGTTCAAATATGAAACATCACCAACATGTCTAAATGTTGATAGTTTTGCAATAAATTTATCATACAATATTCAAATTTTGTATCTGAACTTTCAGTGACATTAAAAACAACTTCATTTAACACGTTTAATATTGTTTCAAATAATTGGTACTCTTAACAAAATTTAATGTCAAATATAATAGTATTTCTACCGTTAAGTGGTCATAGCAAGCAATGTTATTTATTAGTAACTATCTACAAAATTATCAATATTAAAAAGAAATATTATTAAAAGAAATAACCACTAAGTAATTACTTGTGAGAAGAGTATGATATTTCTTTGAACTTTACTAAGTTGTAAGGAAAAACACAATCCAATTTTGTTGATAACTATATACTCCCTCATATAGTATAATAATACGACAGCATATAGCGTAAATATATCATGACAAATAAAATTGGCAACATATCATGAAATATGATAGATGGACATCGATTTCTACAGGAGTATAAGTAAATATTGGGTTCTTGAAATGGACCACCTTGAGTAAGTGCCCTGGCTATAAGTCATAACTTAATATAGGAAAAGTTTCAAATAAAATATATTATTGAAACTTATAAAAGGTTCAATGCGCTCTGCGGCAATGATTAATTTTAGCTAAAAGAGTTTAATATTGGAAACTCTTTCTAATAACTCAAATGTTTGTATTTTAAAAATACAATTTATTATTATTATATTAAAAATTTCTCATACAGTCTTTTTATAGCACTTTCTTAATAACTTTAATAGGAGTAAATAAGAAAAGGTTTTAAAATCTCAAGTAAACAAATGTTAACAGTTAAGATGAAAACGTATTTGCATATTTTGATAGTCAGTTCATTACGCTAAAGTGTTTTCTATGCCATAAAAGTAAATAGCGAGACAACGTTTACCTTGGTCTATTTTTTTTTACTTTATGTTTGTATTTTCTCAATTGTATTGCATTGAAACATCGCACGTAAAAACTTCTTTTTTAGCAATTGTATCTTTTATATAAGATTTCTAACTGAAGCACAAGGACTATTTTCAATTAGTATTCTATAGAACAAAATGTATTATTAAAACTAAATTGATATTGTTTTGTAACCTTTATCAACCTCAATTAACACTTAACACTGCTCACTACCTATACATGAAATTAAACAAAATAATGTAATGTTAATTGTTATTTTATCAAATTTTGTTTAAATTTTTTATATGTACTCATATAATTTTTGTATATTTATCATTTTTTTATTTTATACAACGCAAATTCTTGGCATAATCTAAATTTAATTCATAAATTATAATGAATGGTATTGAGTTTCAAACAAGCCAATACTTGATACAAAATATACATTAAATTTATAGAAAAAGTAATTACTATCTTCTATTGTAATTTGTCAAAATCAAATTAATTGAAGATTATCATTATATTTTAATCATACATATAAATTTTAAATCTTGAGCTATTAGTCACATGGATTGATTGAAAATAGCACGCCAATCTGTCTTGTTCTAGGCTAATAGGTTTTTTTATAGTTGTACATTCTTTATTATCTGTATAGTCTGATGTTGGTCTTTTTTTTCATGTGATTGCTTCTAACATGTCATCGATAACAAGTTGCATAATTTCTTCATGTTTTAGATTGTCTTATAATTTTGTCTTTTTGTTGTTGCAATACTATCTATACGTTTTTCTTTTCTTTAACAAGTTCTAATATTTTTACATTTTTTATTTTTTATTCATTTTTATCATTCTTTTGTAGCATTACATTTCAAACTTCTTTTATTTCATTCTCTGTTTTTTTTTTTATTGTTCAAAACTTGCATCCATACGTAAAAAAAACGTACATGGGTTTTTAATAGTCGTTTTCTAAATCTTAAGTCAAAATTTGACCTAAAGATCTTCTCTTTTTCTGCAAATGCTTTTCTACCTTGAGTCATCCTACACTTAATATCAAGCTTGCGTCTGTTTTTAGTAACAGAAATCAATTACCTTTTCTATTTTAATATTAAACATTGCATTCATTTTTGTTTATTACATTTCATGACATATTTTTTGATTTATTATTGTTAATGATATGTTAAAACTTTGTGAATGCTATTTATAGTGTTTTTTTACTTTTTTATCTGTTAATATTGTCATATTATCAGCAAAAATTGGCATATTTAATTGTTCTTTATGAATTTTCACTCTTTTGCAATAGTTTTTATTTTGCACATTTGCCTAACTAGTTTTCTTCCTACCTTTGATTTTCTCTTATTTTTCAATTTTAGTTATTGCAGTTTTTATACACTGTGAATATTCTTCTATCTATAATTTTTATTTATAACTTCTTCTCTCTTTTATCACTTAATATTTGGGGATTTATTTCACCTCAAGCTATCAGTATTGAGGACTCGTGGTTGTTGTTTTTTTATTTATTTTTTATTATTGTGATGTGACATTTTTAATTTGAATGGTACATAATTTAAAGTTTTTATTTATACTGCTAGGTTTTTGTATTGTTTTATTGTTACTGTCTGGCTGCGTTTGACTGTTGAATACTTTTTAGTTCTTATTTGTGATTTTGTTCTTGATGATATTTCTGTATTTTTTGTTTGACTGTATTGCTATTGACTATTTGGTTTTTTAACATTTTCTTGTTTATTTGTTTATATTTAGTTCTTCTTTGTATAGTTTGATTGTTGGTGTTCTTCTATTTATTTTGTTTCTGCATATATGGTTTACGTATTTATTGTACAATGTGATTAATGCAAGGACAGACTGGTTTTTTTTAAATTTTTATGATAGTTAATTATTTATTTTTTATGCTGTTGTTATTGTTGGAGTATATCTTTTAACAAGTTTGTTTATGTGTGAATCTAATTTTTAGTTATCTTGGATAAAAAGTCGTAAATAGTTTATTTCTTTAATTTGTTAAATACAAAATCTATTGTTGATAGTGAGTAGATTATTATAGTACCATGTCTATTTTTTTTCTTCTTTAAGCATCGGCACATATTATAATTTTAGTTTTAGTATGTTGTTTGTATACAGGTTGTGTCTCAAAAGTTTTTTTGTATAGTATACCTTTTTGTACTCTTTAAGATTTTTATTTTTTGCTGTTTCATTACTTGGAGATTTTTAAAATGTTTTTTATGCATAATGTTTATTGATACATGGGCTTTTTTCCGTTCATTTTAATTTAATTTTATTTTGATTGTTTTCTATACTTTATTGTTTTTTCTATAGTTTTTTAAAGCAGTTTATATCTTTTGTGTCCATTAAGGCAAGGTTTAAAATTGTTTTTGTTAAATTTTTATGAGCGTGGAATTATGTTTGAATATAAAAAAAACATTGTTAAATTTTGGTACCATTAGATTAATTAAGTCTAAATAGTGCCACAAGCGCAAAAAATATAAAAAAGGTAAAATTGCCCAAAATCAACGTCAAATTTTTGAAATGAGCTTTTTTTGTTATACAATTTGGTTTTCTACTAGATTTTATGTTTCCAATCTTTAAGATTTTAAGTGACAAAACTGATAGTAGTCATTTTTATAGTAAATTTTGTAAAATCATCCCAGTTTGATTTTTTTTTTCATATTATTAAATACGATTTTTTTTTATTTTAATTGTTTGTATGACCTTCTAGTTGGTGATATTCAATTTGAAAACATAAAATCTAATAGAAAACTACATCGTATAGTAAAAAAAGCTTATTTTATAAGATCTTTTGTCTCTTGAACTGATGTTACCTTTTGTTTGGTACCATTGCGGCACCATTTAGACTAAATCAATCGGCACCAAATTTTGAAAATGTTTTTTTTTTTTTGGCATTTGAACATAATTCCGCTTAGCACTAATAAAAAATTTACAAAAAAATGTAAGCCCTACCTTAGTGCCCATGTTGTTGATATTTTTTAATGATCTGTTTTTTAAACAAACGTACTTATTGAAAAAGAAGAAAACAATACATTATATTTAAAAACTAAAAAAAAAAACAAAATAAACAAAACGCAGAAGTTATATAAATAAAAATTAATTTAGTTAACCATCATATGTAACTAGTTTTTTACTAGCACTATACTAATAATTAAACAAAAATATAATATAACTAATGAAAAAGCACACAAGTAATTATACATACAAAACAAATATAGTGTCACGGGTTTATAATAATATTATGACATCGTTTTAAAACCAAATAGTTTTTAAAACTAATGTGCGATTTAAGGATATGTGATATTTATTTTTAATTATCAATTATTTAAATGTACAAATTAAAAAAAAATCAAAATAAAAAGTCTTATGTCTAAACTAAAAACTTAGATGTAGGTATTTATAGTATTACTCGCTATAAGAAATGTTTTATTGAATGTGCAATAGTTGGAACAACTTTGGGTTTATCTGTCAAGTGTTTTCTAATACAAAAGTTAGCATTCATGCTATTACCCGGTAAAAGAACTATATCGGAAAAGAAAAACTTTAGTTTTATTAGTTGATAAAGTTGTTTTATGTTTCTGTCAAGTTTTTCCAATACATGGTCATATGTCAAAACCAAAATAAAAGGTGATGGCATGGATGTTGATGCTGATGAACTTTTATTGGTTACAAGAATATTTATCGGATCAGAGAAGCCCCTGTTTTATTGGATGCGCAATAGTTGAGACATTTTTTTTCTAGTGTTTTTTAATTTAAGTGTCGAATACTAAAAATTTTATTAGGGGTTAAAAAACAATAAAAATTGGATTATAATAGTTAAAACATTCCATACCCAAAAGTTTGTCGAGGGGACTTAACTGTGTAAGCTATGTAAATAGTTGAGAAGATATAAGGTTTTCTGTTAAGTGTTTTTTAATATAGGGTCCATACCAGAAAATTTAGTTAGAAGAATTAAAAAAATAAAAAGATTGGATTACAATAGTTGGAACAGTGCAAGGTTGAGGTCTATAGTTGAGACAGTAGGCAGGCATCATTATGATCAACAAGACTTACTCATTATACATTGTAGAAAAGCTTTTAATAGGCCCTAAATTTAAAAAAAATGAGTTGTTTAGCCTTTATTTGGTCAATAATATCAGTTTGAGTTTTTATCTCAAAAATAAAGGTTACACTTTATTTATTAATATTTTGAAATTTTACTATAATACATTTTTTACTACCAACCGTTTTTAAGTTATGATTTTTTTAATGCAAAAACTTGGAAATTTGTCAAAACTATTGATGTACAAACTTTTCCTTTTTCGAATAAGAAGTACAAATCTCAATCTCAAATATTAAGGGAAGAGGAGTCTTTTCCTTTTTTCAACTTTGGTAATCCGTAACTGGTTTATTTATACTGATATCTTAAAATTGTAAAAAAAAATGTTTTAGGCAAAACATCTTTCATTTAAGACTAAACGTAATGTTTTGCGTGGCCAGATTAACCAATGGTATACTCTCAAATTATGCTTAAAAATGATTAATGATAACGTAAAAAACAATTCAAAACTCTGTCAGGTTTACGGTTTTAAGAGTGCTTTTGATCAACAGGTATTCATTTTTTAAGACAAAAACTAGAGGTAGATAATTATGGCGCTTAAAAAAAACAATTTTTGACTTTAAATTAAAAAATATTGGTGACGTTACTGGACAAAAATTAAGGGTAAGATATGAGAAACGCTTTTTCTTAGTTTATATCCCACCCTCCTAAGATTAAAACTAATTCAGTTATTTCAAATCCACATTTTAATAGAAAAGAAAATCTACGCCGCTACTGTTTTTTTTTTTAATCCGTGTTTAATTTTAAATGTAAGTATAAGAATTAGAAAATGTGCATGCATCTCGACCGTTTTTAGAAAACGGCAGAAAAAAGTTTTAAGGGTTGATGGAAAACTAATGAATCCAACTTAAGGTGTATGTATTGGAATCAAATAAATCCACAAAAAATAATTATTTTAATTTTTTCATAAACAATGTAATAAAACTAAATAGAAGTAAAGTTTTTTCAAAATTAAAAAAAAACACACCCTTATAAATAACACAGTTAATAGAGATAAAAATTATTTTTGAAAGGAGATTCGGAAAATTTTAAATATTTTACTAGTAGAACAAAAAGTTACAGCTTTTTCAAAATTTTGAATAATTATTTTTTGGGAGTAGCGGCGTTAATCACAGAAAAAGGACAAAACTACCTTTAATACAAGTATATTTTTATGTTATAAATGAGTCGTATTACTTGGTGGAAAAAGAGTAAAAAACCTTATACTGCTTTTTGCAAGCTGTTTATTTTTTATTGCTAAATTCTATTATAACTGGTTTTGAAAGACTGATTTAAAGTCCACAATTTATTGACGTTTGATTATTATTTGCTGTAAATAATATTAAGTTTTTTGTGCGTCGTTCTGTTGTTTGAATTTGGCGTTTAATTGACTTTTATCATAATATAATTTTGTAATACAGTTAGTTAATTAAAATGCGCATTCAAAACACCCATGTGCTACATCGAGAAAAGGTGAAAAGCCACTAACTCATTTTGCGATCTCAACAATCTTTTTGGTAAAGAAACAATTAGCGAAAGGGCATACCGAGAGTGGTTTAGTTGCTTTAAAGATGGTGATACCAGTTTATACGACAAGTTATGGAGAAGTTGATCTTTGGAATTTGATGACCAGGTCTTTTTAAATACTGTAGAAGAAGACAAAAGTTGCACCACTAAGACACACGTTGAAAATTTTATCACCAGTCTTTGATTGTTTGTCATCTTGGAATACTCCACAAGGTGTGGAAATGGTCCGAATGTGTCCCTCATACGTTTTCAGACAACTACAAGGCCACCTAAACTCTTTTACCGAGTTGTTTTAAAGAAGTAAGGAAAACCCAAAAACGCAGTGATACTGACAGTTTGTTATAGATGTTGGTAATTCTAATATATAAATAATAAATAAAAATAAATTAGGTTTTTATGGAATCTTTTTACTTACTATGATATATGATAACAGCTTATTTTCTATACGTTGTAAACGATTTGTTAAATGCCACAGTTTGTTTCACTTACTGCGACATTATAACATTAAGCAAAGTATGGTATGATCAATAAGATTGATAAACTTTAAGAAGTCATGCATAATTAAAACAGTGTTTTTGTTTTATCTACATCATCTAAGACAACTGTGGGTGATGAAGAATTCATATGAACTTATTGCATATACTCTTGTTTTTTTTGGGAGGATTCCAGTGGTGTTCCTAAGTCTTATCTCCTGTTACAATTCTATAGAAGTCATCATCTTGTGATAAAACAGTCAAATTCTCCTCGCAAATTTGTTTTTTTTTTAGACTAGACTTGGAATTTATTGTGACTAGACGTTGTTCGTTCCCAATTTTTTATGTGGAAACACTCGTTTTTGGTATTCTCATTTTTTTAGCAATAATTCAATTTTTTACCCGCCGGTCAATCAACACTTTGGTATTCTTTGGGCTACTGCTTTCTTTTGATAAACATTATTGACGATTCTGTTGCAAATCACTTATTTTTGCTTTTTTAAACTGATTACAAATGTTAAGCAATTAGAATCAAACTTAATGACATAGCTAGTTATACAACATAAAAAACGCCCCTATATCTAAACTTGTTTTTTTTTTTTAATTATTTAACTCTATTAGTTCCTTGTCTGATCTAATATTCATAATTATACCTGTAACCGTATCTAACTCATTTAGTACTTGTCCTTCTTTACAGCTCTTTTAAATATTTTATTCATCTTTTATCTTAGTATTTTTAACTGTAATTTATCTTCCTTGCTTACCTGTTATATTGTTTTTTTTTATTTTATCTTTACAATTTCCGTTGATTTTGTTTTCTTTTGATAATCTACATTTCATATTAATTTTGTTCATTGCTCATCACAATGCCAATTTTTAATAAGTTACACCAACTTTATATTAAATTACAAAATGTAATCAATCATGTTTATCTAGTAAAAAGTTGAAAGATCTTTAATAAATACATTGTTCTAAATTGTAAAAGCTATGTAATTATCACGATAAATGTAAATAAACAAATCACAATATATTACTTATACCAATGTTCTTGATACAAATCAATTAAATAAAAAGTTTAAAATGTTAACTTTAGTTTGTACTATTATAAATTTAGATTATTCCATCTACAAACTATACCAAATAAAAAATGAGAACTGAGAACTACTAAAAATTGATCATCAATAACAATAAACTAAATAAACATTTGCACTCAATATTTCTATAAAAAAAAAATATATACGTGTGGATATATCTACCTTTTGTCTTTCTGCGTAACGAACAACGCATATATATTTTTTGAAATATTGGTTTTTGTAGATAAGCTTACTTACTTTATATAGGAAAAAAATATGATATTTTTGCCAGACAATAGACAATGATATTTATATTAATTTAACGAAAAAAAACACATATCGGGATAAACTGACTTATCGACTTTTGTCTTTAATACCACAGAATTACATTTTTTTTAAACAATTTTAAGTTATAATTGTATATTGTTGCTTAATAACGTATTGCAGATCAGAATTTATGACTGTGCTCATTGCTCTGTATTTCCTTAAAATAAATAATGTCATTTATATTAAATTATACATTTTACATCAACCTTCTTTACAAAATCAATTCAGTCACTCACTCTTCCTCTTTCGTTTAATTACAGGTGACGGCACAGACTACTTGAACGTGGCCATTAAAGATGGCTGCCTCATTTTAACTATGGGTCTGGCAAACGGCAAACAAGAGATGCAAATTAGACCCAATAAAGTCAGATTCGACGATAACCAATGGCATAAAGTCAGCGTGCACCGGCGAATACAAGAGGTAATAAACTTTTATCATACTTCTTCTACACTCAAACATATAAAATATAAAACACAAAAAACAAAACAGGCAATTTAAATAAATACAAAAGAACAAGGGGGCTATCTAGATGAAGGATGGTGATAACGGACTTTTATGGTCGGGTGGAATAATTGTAAGGATACTAACAAAAATTGCAAGATTTTTTTTACTTTGATTCATGTTATTCTTTTTGTGTGTGTTGCAGATTTCAGCAATCACGAGCTTCTGTAGGGTAAGTTTATATCTATGTAAAATTTACGTTCTATAAACACGGATAATGGCAGTGCATTAATATTTTCTGTAAATACGATACAAATATATTTTATATTTTTGAAAAAGTTTTCTGTAGCGTTGCTTAAATTCTGATAATCCAAGATTTATTTTTAAAATACCTTTCGCGAAAAAATAGGGCAATCAAAGAATTGAATACTTTTTACAAGAGAATTAATGAAGTTATTTTAATCTGAATACACCTACACATTTCATTTTTTTCCACTAACTATAATGTTTTTATGATCTGGTTTATCCCATCTCACAATGCATTATTTGTTTTTACCTATATCAGTAGTCGTTTATCATGTACATAGATAAAAAAACCCGCAAGTGTTGACAAGCAATGAACAACAGCAAATTCCCAATAACGGGTCTGGGAGCTTTAAGCGAATTTCATGTGTTCGCTGGCAGAAAATGAATCGTAATCGCACCGTTCCTCTTCCAAAGTGGATTTAAGCATGTGATAAATGGGGTCGCTAATAGAAATAACAGTGTAACGAGAGAATGGAGAGATACTTGTGTAGGATAATTAACATACTTCAAAATACCTGCACAAAATATTCAACATAATACGTATACTTGTGAAAAGGACGTGTATTGACGGTAAGCAGCTTTCATCTGTCGATTTCCCGCCTGGCTATTCAGAGTCATTACGGATCGAAATTGCCGGTTAAAACTATAACATCCGGCTCTTCATATGCAAATCCTAGCAATATTTTATAAAGCGGGTGGAGCACTAGCTGGGTAAATCGTTTAAGCGCTAACAACCGATTAAATGGTAATTACTGAAATACCTCTTGTTCTCTTTTGAAAAGGAGGACAAAAAGATCCCATTTGTACAAGACAAAGGCTAGTTTAACTTTGTCTTTTTAATAAAATAAGAATTAAATTATACGTTCAATTAACTAGTACAACATTGGGTAAATTCTTTTTTTTTTTTTATCATAATTGTTTAAGCAAGTATTTGTCGTCGAAGTAATATTAAAATGATTATTTTGAATTTAAATTTATAAATCATTTTGTGAAACATGTTTGCCATTAAAAAATAATTATATAGTAGAATATTTTATTATTTATGAATAAAAATGTTAAATATAAAAAATTTCTACAAAATAAAAGAAGAAAATATTAATTTTATAAATATTAGTTTTTGAAACTGATTATATTATTGCAATTGCTAGCAAAAATATTGTCATTAATAATAATAATATCAATAAACATATGCTTTATCCCGGTCACAATTTTACACATTGGACTAGTAGTAAATTATAGATGGATTAATTGACGATTCTACTTCCTATAAGTGTTTAAATATGCTGAATTTAAAGACAAATATAAATTCAGTAGTGATGTCTGTTAAAATATTTTTTTAAATTTTAAATTGAGATAAATAGAAATTATTTAATATGTCATAACAACGTATGAAACTATCAAAATTTAAGCAGTCTGTAAACATTGATTATCGTTAATCCGTTCGAATAAAATTCTTTTGATAGTGTTGGTTCTACATCTTTAAACTGTCAGTGAATAATTATTAAAAGTCGTAGTATTGTTTTTTTAAGCAACAACAAAATCATATGAAGATGTGTCCAACTCTTAATGGATAAATGAGATACATCCAGTTGAATTAAAAACAAATTTATATGGTTTATAAAATTTTGATAAACTTAACATTGCATATGAAAATATTATTTTTTGAGAAATGATTCTTTTTACACTAAACATAATAGAAGCAATTAAATTATCACTCGTGCTTACTTTTTACTGTTACAAATTATTCTTTATCTATCCCCATAGTCCATAATCTAACGGTGTTAAGTCCGGAAACCTAACTAACCACCTACTGTTCTGAATAAATGAAGATTAAGTTGTGACAATTTGTAATAAGCGGGAACAATATTATGTTGGAATATTATTGCTCAATATTATTGTCAATCATTTTTTTTATATTTAATAAGAAAATTTGCTAGAAATTGATTCTACACTGGGAAGTGAGTTGTCATCAAACTAACAGTGAACATTCAGGGTATTATTAATCCCATTGTAGGTAAAACTGGTCTCATTGGTATATAATATCAGAACTAAACAACAGTTCATTTACAAAATTCCTATCTTCTAGCATGATCAGTTGGTTTGAAGTATTTCACTTGTTAGGCATGAATTGGATACAAGTTTTACTCGCCTAGTGTATCGATACGTGTAAAAAGTCTTTTTGTGCTTGTAGATGGACTTAGGTTTGCCGATTGTTTTCTATTTTTATTCAAATTTTGTTCAACTGCATGTATAAATCTGGTACCACTTTAGTAGGTAACCGTCTTTTATAGTCTTTGCAGGCAGAACGTGCCTTTTCTTTGCAAAACCGTAACAAAATACTATATCATATATTCGTTTGACTTTGTGTAACAGTCACAAGTTTCTAGCCTACCATTCAATGGTCTATAGAGCCTTCAGCCTACCATTAACACCAAATTCTCAGCAAAAGCAGCTTAATGAAATAATATCAATAATAGGTCATAACAATGGGTTTTAAAAAAACACAATTAAAAATATTATTACTAAGAAAGAGTATAGCAGTATATACAGTTAATTTAATTATGGCATTTATTAATTTACTAGTGTGGGTGGACCAGATACTAGGCCTTGTCAGTATCTATTATAATTGTTTTTTCAGATATATATTCACAGGCAGCTTGTGTGATAGTAGTACAAGCGTACTTCCTAAAATATCGGCCCTTGCCAACAAAAAAATCTTAAGATAAAAGTTATAAAACCCATCAAATATATTTTGAATAACATATTTTTGTAACATATCCAAAAAAATAGGAAATATTCTAAGTACATTTAATTATAAAGTACCGTTTAAAAGTGAACATAGGTTATCAAACATTTTATTTAACGCTAAAGACCGTATAGATACAATTTTAACATTAGGAGTGTATGAGTTAAGTTATCCCACATGTAATGCACCATATATATATAGTAAACAGGAATAAATTTTGAAACTAAATTTAAGAACATTTCAGATTACGCCATCCAGATAGTACTTTTGCAAACCATATTTTAGAAAACTCACACATTCCCAGATATTGATAAACTTAAAATCATTTACAACTGTTCTAAATAAAGAAAAATAAATTTGTAAGAAGTTCTTAAAATTTTAAAATAGCTAAATTCTAAAATAATGAAAAAAAAGGCCATGCCAAATTTCATCCCTTAAGATTCAAAAAAACACGTGTTGCACTATTTTTGAATTTTTATATTAATATACTTAATGAGTATCATAGTTTCAAATTTGAGTCAGATGCATACCCTGGGACCCCAAAAATGCATTTAAAGACCCTAGAATAAAAGTGAAAGTGGATAAATCACAAAATATGTATTAAGAGTAAATCGAGAAAAATGATGTTCTTGAAGTTATCTTACTAAACGCACATTGCAAAATACAACTAGACAACCATTTAGCAACAATTATATATGTATCAACAGGTCTCCTTATAATTTTAAACGATAGAACAATTTGTATATTATAAGAATTCATTATAAAGTAGATATGGCCAAAAGTAGACTTTATTATTGAGTACTTGTTAATTAAAATCCCCATGAAACTTTACATCAATATACTCTGTTTATTTTTTTTTTAATTAACATATTTTTAATATATTTTAAATTTTGAACATAAAATTAGACTTGTAAACAAAAATTATTAGTAATTGAGGCTTAGGTCTTTTTATTAATTTAGAAAACTTTTAAAATGACATATTGTGCGTATTTTTTCATTTTGGTAATTTTGTAGCATTCTAATAATATTTTTTTATCTTTTAAAACTTCAAAGGCAGTGCGACACGTGTTCTTTTGATTCTTAAAGGCGGAAATTTGGTATGGGTTACTTTTTTGCATAAAGATCACTTTCTGAGGGTGTCCACAATGAAATTCCACAAAAAAATTTAAGAACCAGTCTAGTATTTATGCTTTGTAAATTTTCTTTTATATTATTGCCACCATCCCCGTAGAGTTAAAATTATAGCTTATTGTCCGGATAGTGTAGAAGATAAGAAACTATTCAGTATTATGTACCTTGAAAAAAGTTGTCAAAACTTTCAGAAAGATCATCTAAAAAGTTTGGAGTTGCCTTATTTGGAGAACGGTATATAAAATTACTAAAATAAACATATCAGGAAGATATAGTTTAAGAAGTATGCTATTATAACCAATGCCTTGAATTTTGTACGTCGTCAGTCCTAGAATATGCTTGTGTTTTGTGGATGTAGGCACAATGATAGAGGCGTGGTTTTGGTTGGGTAGTAATCGGAAGAAAAGTTTTCACAACAGAAGTAATAAGTGAATGATCTGAATTTTCTAAATCAGCCTCAACAAAAAAATCTCTGGAAAAGTTAAAAGATAATTGGGTTGCTGAATAAGTTGAGTAAGATTGTGTAAAGCAGCAAAAATCATAGCTTGTTGTCCGGATAGTGTTGCTGAAGATAAGTGATTTAACCATCCAATATTATGTACATTAATATCTCCTAACAACATTTTTTTTTTTTAATGATTACTTTAAAAAAGTTTGTCAAAACTTACTGAAAAGTCATAAGAAAGTTTGGTGTTACCTTATTTGGAGAAGGGTATAATTCTATTACAAAAATAGTCTTATTGGGAAGATTTAGTTTAAGAAATATGATATTATAACCAACGCCCTCCGCCACCCGATTTTTGTACGTTGGCACTCTACAATATTTTTGTTGTTTGAGGATATGGGGTTTTCTGTGTTTGAAATTCTGATAAACAGAATTTAATTTTTTTTAGACCACAAATATTAGCAAAATTAACTATTAAGCCACAAACTAAGTCAATGTTTGATTGATTAAGTTGGTTAGTAGAACTTGTTCTGCCAATTGAAATAATTTTTTCTAAAAACATTTATTTCATGTCTATTTTTGTTAGAGAGAAAATTCACAATGCCAGAAGTTCAGATTTTTATTGAAAATGTTGCCTTAAATTTAGTGGTTTTAACATAAATTATCAAGTTCCTTAACTTGCACTTATTATTGAGACAATATACAGGATCTCTTTTTATACGAAAAAATCGTATTCATTGCAACTTACATTAACTAAACTTTTTAAATAGAGTACTCAAACATAAAAATATAACTACTTCACTATGGCGGAATTAGAATAAGTAACATTTATAAATAAAACGCTCAAATAGATATACAACCGTTTTATGTTTTATAATAACCATTATGACTTGGAGTCCAGAGACTACGCGCAACGAATTGAGTCAGCAGATCAGCTGGACATAAGAAGAACAAACAGTGAGATTACGTCTTACAATATAGCATTGGCTTCATGTAAAGCATATAGTTTTGCAGGGTACAAACATGCTTTTCTAAAGAAAAACCATCAATGGTTGTGCCGTCAATGACTAAATCAATTCTCAATTTTTCTATCTACAACCATGGCTTATTCGGGTGTACGAGAACGACATGAAAAAACTTGCTTTTCAAGACGTCGCTGCAAGTTTCTCATTTTCTCTTGAAATTCAAGTTAGGACAAGTTTTTAGGCCTGTTACCAAATAAGGGTTCTCGACATATATCACAAACTCTAAGAAACGAACTGTTTTGACGCACGAGATTTTTGTTTATTTGCATTAAGATCATCAAATTATTGACGTACAAGCATTTTTGACAGGTGTAATTACCAAAGCTAGGGTGATAGTGGTTGCTAAGATCTCGTTTTTTAAACATAATGTCTTTGAGATAATAGTTTCTTACTTTAAATTGGCGATGTCGTATAAAGCAGGGCTGTCCAACTGCAAGTGCCCCAAGGGCAGCTTTAAAAAAAAATGCGGTTTTAGAGGGCCGCATTATAAAATACTTTGCATGCAACTTTATCAGTAAGTTTTAATAGATATGGTATACAAAGAAAAGACGCGTTTGTATTATTATTTTAATTTATTCAAAAAATATCAAATTACAAAAAAAAATAGTGGGAAGTTTGAGAATGTTGGTTTTCACTAACTAATGTATCAGTATTAACTTTAATATTTGTTGTTGAACAAAACAACTGAGTAAGTGACTTATTAGAGAGAGAACATCTATATTTTGACTTACAAATTTCCTGTTGGAAAGAAAATGTGCTGTCGTAAAGATACGTGTTTTCTAGCGTTGAGCCTAGTGTAAGCTCTAAGTTTTGCAAGTCGGGGTATTGTTCTTCTGGCAGCAACTTGAAAAAGTCCAATTCAGTTTCAGTTTTTCCTTGGTAAAAAAGATCTAATTGCAAATCACACAACTTCAATTAAAGGTCTGCTCTTCTTACATTCTCAACTGAAATTGTATAAGGTTGAGTAAAAACTGAAATCTCTCTCGATTTATTAAAGTGTTAAATCGCTCCGCGGGCCGCAAAAACTAATGTCTCGGGCCGCAAAAAGTAAAGTCGCGGGCCGCATGCGTGTTGGACAGCCGTGGTATAAAGGATTATAAAAAGGACATAGGTCCCTGTTTGCAGTTTCTCTAAAAATCTAAATTGCCAAGCCCTCTCTAAAAATCCACGCCTTTTTTTCCATATGAAGTTGTAGATTTTTAGCTACCGATTGATCGTGCAGGAGGGAAGCTGCCAAAATAGCCGAAAACGCACATTAGCTGATCTTTGGTATAAAAGAAATATGCCTTTGATTTTTAACTTCTTCAAAGAAAAGAGATTAAAAAGTAAAAGTTTCAAGAAAAATAAACGGAGATTTTAACTATTTTTTTTACGTAGGAACTCAACTCAAAAATTCTGTAAACTTCACTCAGACGCACATTGAGTCATCAACGTGTTCATTGCTTTCCGTTTGTCAACAGCTACAAAAGAAGTTTTTTTTGCTGTGCCGTTTTCACCGTTTTCACATTTTGCTGCCGACAAATAGTTTTTTTTATAATCTTTTGCCAACAAGTTTATACTTCTGGTTGATAGTGAACCAATGAGGACAGCTTTTCTTTGATTGAGAAAAGCTGTCCTCATTTTTATCAGACGACTGCGCATTTATTCTTTAAGATTTTTAAAGCGGATTGTAGGCCTTAAAATCTTTCATCGGGAGAGCTACGTTATTTGTTTTTATATCCTCAAAGTCCAATAAAACTTTGAAAGCTGCAGGTTGCATATTGAAGTTGTTATTGAAATGGTAAACCGAATTGTAATGATCTGAAGTCTGGTTCGGAAGATTATCTTTGTTAGTGATAAATTTTCTCTCAGTAAATAGCAAATCTTACGTTTAGCTCAGAGACATGGCATTTTTATGCATTTTTTGAGTTTTTTTTTTTTAATCTCACCAAAATTGCGTTATGATCTTATCGTTTCTAAATAAATAATATTTTAATAACAATGAGTAATTAAATAAAATAAATAGATATATAAATAACACATAATAGACGAACAGCTACAAAGATATAGGGGGTATATTATAAAAATTAAAATTAATATATTGTTAATAATTAATTTTACATTTTATCATTAAATAAATTATGTTATAAATTAAAATATAAATATAAATTTTAATATTATTAATAAATCGCATCTTCTTTAATTTGTCTTATTGAGGTTACAATCTCACCTTATTTATACTTTCTGTTAATATTGTTTGAAACGTATAGAGAAAACTTAGTGTTCTAAATAGATATTTTTTTGAGCATTTTTTCCATATACAGGGTGTAAATTAAGTTTGTAAACAAACTTAAAAGGGCGATTCTTTGATTAATTCTAATATAAAAAGTTTATACAAACATGGGTCTTAACAGATTCGTTTTCAAAATACATTTTAAAAATAAATTATTTAATAAAAAACAATCTTACAATAGATACAAAACTTGAATACCCTACTGCGGCTTCTGCTATTAAAATAATTAATTAAAGCGCGTTGTCTCAGAGCAACTATTGAAAATTACCACTTCCGACCTGAATGCATGTAGTTGTGTAGCATAAACTGGAAAGCTCTAGTAATAACACAACTCTAAATTTATTATTTTAAGAATCCATATTGACTTATGACATATTGAGTTATTCTTAAATATCAAATTTTAATGGGCATTATGCATCCATAATGGAACGTATGAAAGCATACTTTTTCATTACAGTACCAATTGCATAATGGACACATTACAGTAAAGAATAGAAACAAATACTGCAGTACTCATTAGTTTAATAACTACGGCAGTAATTTTGTTATAAATTTATGTAATAATTGGATTACACACACTTAAATATTAGTAATTATTTTATTATCTTCCAAAAAAAAACGGTAAAATTATACGACTGGAATTTTGCCGATGTCAGTATATTATTTTAATGGGGAATGGAAAATATCTAAATCAAAAGATGTACGACCACGCCGCGGTCTTTTATTGTGGTTTTAAAACGGATGGGGAATGGCCTCCGGGGGCAGTTTTGGGTACAGCGCAGAAAGCGGAAAACTAATCGCATTACAATCTCATCAATACTCTTTGAGAGATACATCCTAATCTGCATGTATATAAATTTTATTTTGTCTCCATTTTAATTATTTCCTTTTGAAGGCGCATTGAGATTTTATACAAAGATTGATGCCAGAGGCGGAGGAAATTAGTTTGATTTTTTTGCATCAAAGTTGTTTTCTGTTTTTGATAAAAAAAACATAATTGTATTAAATTGTGCAGTGTAATTCTTTAAATTTCAATTCATCTTTAGTAAAGTATTTATTAAATTCGATCACTTTTATTAAATTCATATTACATAATTTTTATTATTTACTACTTAACCTAACCTAATATAATACAATTTGTTTTAGAAACCAACTGAAGTAAAATCTCACATTTATTATGAAGTATCATATTAACGTAAACATTTTATTTAAGTATTAAGAATATACTAAAAAAATTAATGTAATATACATTGTTTGTAATACGCTGGGTTAGTCAAAAAAGAAGTAATTCTACATGTATAACGTGAGATACATACAATAATAAAGATATAAATATAGTAATGATGAAATAAATTGATGACTAAGTTTTTAACACAAATAATATATGGTTTATTGTGACTAAGTCACTTCCACGATCGCCTACCGACTAAATGCAAAAAAGAGTACAACAACTATATTTGTACAATAAAACGTGCTTTTAGTAAAAAACGCAGCTACGTTGAAAAATAACAAGTTTTGTCGTTTTACGTACACTATTAATTACATTATTTTAAACTCAATTAAATAATTTTCTGTCGAAACAGATGTAATTATAAAAGCGGAAACAAATTACGAATTCAATCGCAATTCTATCATCTGCTAATAATTTCATTATTTTTCTATTCACGCAAAGTTTTTTAATCGAAAAATATAAAAAATATATATATATAATGCGGCTAAAAACCCGCCGACGTGCCGATTATTTTTCTACGCTCGGAATGAGCGCGTCCTCAGCATGATATTCATTTAATTATTTCACCATCGTCTCGCTCGTTTATAATAGGATTTCGAATTTAAGAAAACAGTATTAGCGAACTGCGAATATTTAATATTTGTAATCCTATTGTAGTTTGCGTTCGAAGCGAATGATGTTCGCTTGTAAAACTCGGGTTGTAATATTTGTAATACCCAAAATATACGGAATGCGCTTTTATTTTAATTAAATGGAATGGGGAAACAAGCAAAAGAAGTTATAACTTGTATTCAGCTATTTAAATACTTTAAATGAGAATTAATGTGCTATTTATATACCTTGCCAAGCTTCATAAAGTTTTTAATAATGATTTTAATATCTGAGGAATTATCCAAAAAAGCAATACAAATTCTAGATAGGCATTAAAAAGACATTGAACGTAATATGGTTAAAATATATAGATAAGTGTTGTTAATGTATTATCATATATTTTATAATCTTCTAAAAGAATTAAAATCAAAAAGAACTACGTGTACATATACGGCTAAATAAATTTAGAAAAAATAAATAAATAAAATAAAAAAATGATAGTGAATAACAATCTTGGTATTGAATGGGGATAGTAATAAAAGTGTTGGAGTGAAAAAAAAAAACAAATTAATATAAAGTACCACAACACATAATCTGAAAAAGATTGAAATTTTTAAATTAAATAACTATTAGATTAAAATCTAAAATATATTAATAAAAAATAATTAATAATTATAAAAACCAAATTAAATAGATTCTGCCAAAACAACAAAAAAATACCGAAGAAAATGCAATAACAAACAAATCTGGTAGAACTAGTAATAACGATGGACTATATGAAGGATCTAAAAGCAAAACTGGCTATCTCCAGTTCACCAATTTTTCATATCTTTTATATTATTGAAGATTTTTTCCAGAGTCAAATAATGCTTTTGTAAACCATTTAAATACAAAACTGTATAATAATTAAAAATTAAAAATTGAAGATTATCTGATTTGAATCTAAAGGTCTAAAAATATCATAAAAAATAAATCAATTTTAAACAAAAAAGTTTAATTATATTTCAATAAATCGTTCAAACAAAAATTAATGAATTGTTTTCTTCATAAGCCGATTATAACTTTGCCCTCTTCTACTTTGTCATCTACATTATAATTGTATTCTATCATATTAAAAAAATCAACTTACATATACTTTTACTGTTTCTCATAATGTTTCTCTAACAGTTTTGTGACATCGCATTATTTTGAGTGTCATAAAACTTGATAGTGAAGTTGAGAATACAGTGTAAGTCTGGAGAAACGGACCAAACTCCAGAAGTGTATTGTACACGTGAAAATAATCTAAAAAAACTCATATTTTGTTATCCGATTTTTATTTGTTTTTAAGTTATATATAAAAATAGAAACAATATCTAAAGTCGCCTGTAGATCTCAACAGGAGAAAGGAGGTCGTTCTATGTTGTTTGGCATAGGTTATACCAACTTGGCCAAACATGTCACTACCCTCTAACGGTGAAGCTCATTTTTGAGGAATGCAGAGCCTACCTTCCTCACCGCAATCGGCTCAAGCTCCCTAACAACGTGGCGTCTATTTTATAAATAGAGAGGAGTCCATAGGAAGGTGCGTCTAGTTTTTGAAAGACGCAGCACTCCTCAAACAGGTGTAACCAAGTTTTTGTGTTGTTTCTTAATGATTTTGGTGTTAGTTTATATATTTATTTTTATTGATCAGTTTGTGTTGTTGAGTTGTTTAAAGCATCGTAGTTTTTTACAACTTCGGTGCAATCTGTGATATTAGGTTTAGTTAGTTTTTAGGGTCTGGCATCGAAGCATTTTACAGCTTTGATGTCATCTGTGATATTAGGTTAGGTTGTGATATTAAGTTTAGTTAGTTTTTAGGGTCAGGCATCAAAGCATTTTACAGCTTTGATGTCATCTGTGATATTAGGTTAGGTTGTGATATTAAGTTTAGTTAGTTTTTAGGGTCAGGCATCGAAGCATTTTACAGCTTTGGTGTCATCTGTGATATTAGGTTAGGTTGATGTATAGGTACTGGCATCATCAGTCTTTTACAATTTTGTTGTCAGTTGTGACAGTAGGTTCTGTGATGTTAGTTTTAAATTTAGTTTTTAATTTTAGCAACTGTGATATTAGATTTTTTTTATTTTTTTTTATTTATGTGTTGTTTTGTTTCTTCAGGTCTATAACCTGAGGTTATTATTATTAAATTAAATAGCTAATGACTTTAGTAGTCGACGCTACAATACAAAAAAAATATCTAAAGTATAGAACGCAGATACTATAGTAATAACTTATCAATATACAAATAAAGAGAAAAACTGCCAAATACATAACAGCAATATAATAACTACAAACCGCAAAAAAAATTCAAAAATAATAGACAAAATAACTATAGTAAAATAACAATAATAATAATAAAAATAATAATAAAACAATAAACATTTCTAAACAATGGTTAGAAATAAATACTATACTAAATACTACAATGAAAAAAACAAAACAAGAAATAACTAAAACTATAAAAAACACGACAAACAAATGAAATTGAAATAGCGGACAAACGCATAAGTAAAGCAGCATAAGTTTGTAGTGGTTAATTTTTCACTAATAAACCATGGTGTTGGGGATTCAATTAGTTTTGTATTTGATTATACATAGTATACAACATTTTTAGCAAAGTTGTTAATGCAAGAGATTAATTGGTCATTGATTATATAAGCAACATTTCTATTTTTAAAATGGGTGGGGTGTAATTTTGGCCGAATTCCAACGTTTAGAAAAAAATCCAGAGTAAATAATTTGGTTAAAAATATGCAGCAGTGGAGTAACTAAAACAGTGTAACAGTTTTTATCTAAGAAGGCTGTAATATTATCAGGTTCTATAGTAAATTTAGCCTTTAAAGATTTGCAAGCTGGTAGATAATTGTTTTTTGTAAAAGATTTAATAAACAACAACTGTTGCTCAGCAACTGGATCAGTATTTTTTTTTGTGGAGAATCAAAGTTTGTTTATTAATAAATGACCACATTTTTTAGGATGTCTGGTTATATCTATTTTTATATTTTGTATATACGAATATAATTTAAAATCAGTGTTAATACAACGCTTTACAACATTACGCTGACTAGTAACAAACTCTATTATATAGGTTTTGATCACAAATTTGTAAGTTTTTTTAATACCTTTTTTGACAAAAGAAAAATTATAGTTAAAATTGATGGTTTTAACTCTAACTCACAATCATAAATTTCCCACTTTAATTTTGATTAACATTAATAAACTTTTTCAAATAACTAAAAGTTCTAGTTTTAGTTTTGCAAATGCAAACTTTATACTAAGGGTGAACCATGTAACGTTTGGAATTTAAGCTACCGTTTATTTTGTTTTTTAAAGGTATAATGACATTTATGAGTTGACAGAAGTTTAGTTTTATATTTGACATTTACGAAATGGAACGCTTTACACTTGAACAAAGTTGGGAAATAATAAAAACTTAGTGGTGAGTCTTCTACACAAACGGTAAGAAATTTACGAAACAAATTTGATAAAAAAAAGTGCCTTCAACGCAGTTTGTGGACCAATTTGTGAAGCAAGTTTGCAAAACTGAATTGTTAGTAAATAAAACAACACATTCACGTGCTCGTCCAGACAATTTTACATAAAGACCTCGGTTTGAAAGCCTACAAAGTTCAATTAGTCCAAGAAATATTGAAAATATACTATCAAATTGGGTGAATCGGATGGGTTACTGTCAAGCCAGTCGTAGCTATCATTTGAATGATGTTTTGTTTCATTCTTAAATGAAAAAGTCCAATATTTCTAATAAACTCATAGTTTTGAAAAAATATTTATTATTTTTTTATTTATAGCCGATTCAAATTTCAGAAATTAGATGACCAACCCTTTATAAATATGACAAAGCGTTTTGACATTTTTAGGTTAGAATGTATAGCATCTATAAACAGAGACCTCGAAACAATATCTGAATAGGTATAACTAACTTTCTCATTTTCTTACTGTTTTAAAATCAAAATTTGAGGTATCATCAATATCAAATATAAAACTAAATAACAAATCCAAATCCAAATCTAGCGGTTACAATCGCAATCTTTTCTAGAACGACGATGTTGTTGAGATATCTTTGAAAATATCTAAGAAATTGGGATTTCTTAATAAAACTATTTGTCCTTGTATTGCATATTATTCCCAAGTATGAGGAGGATACTTTACAACAACGGCGTAATATTGTATTTTTTATAGACATTGTTTAAACATAATAGAATGCATATTGCCATTTCAACAAATATTTACCCGTTGTACAAAATTTGCTAACAAATATTCATAGATAGATAAAGAAGTTGAACCAAAAGTTAAAAAAAAAAATTTAACCGTACTATTAACACATGGAATAAACTTCCATATTTAGCATTTCTCGAGACTTACAATCTATAAGTTCTTTGTTCAAGATCTGATTAAATTTTGTTTTCAATGTGATAGCTTTAGCAAGTGTGCTTTCGTTTGTTGAAATTCAAACTTGAAATAAATTTGACTAAACCAAGTAAAATGTTTTTGATTTTAGATTATTTTTTAGGATCAGTAAGTTGAGAATGTTTATATAATATAACGTAAAATCTTTGGGAAGTTATTACCCGATGGACATTTTACAACACATTGCTCTAATCAGTAACTATTAGCTCAAACAGTAAACTAAGATTAGCCTTTTTGAAGTTGAACACAAATTTGTCCAACTTATTGTTTTTATTGGTCCAAGATATTCACAATTTATGGAACCAGTAAAAATTCACTATGTGTTACATTAGAGACTTTGAAATATTGAAATCTCCAACTATATGTGCATAAATGGATGCTTATATGAGGTAACGGACTCACCCATATTGGGAAGAACGCCAAGTCGCGACTGCTCGTTGCTTAACTATCATTAGCGCTGCTAATCGTACATGCTCTCTCTGCCGTACTGCCGACGAAATCTCCAACAATTATACATAAATCGTCTAGTAAAGAGTATTGCTCAAGTTTTTGAAATATGGTTTGATATACATTTAAAATAGTAGATGGAGGTATGTATAAGAGTATAAAATTACAGTAGTTTTTAAATAAAATTACTAGTAATCGTCGTTAAATGTTTGTGTAAGTAAATTTGAGCGAAATACAGCAAGGGCATCACCGCTTTTTACTAGTGTTTCAATCACATTTACAGACATTAGAATCAAGTGTAAATAATTTAGTATTACCTAATAAATTGTTTGCACCAGATTCTGTAATTAAGAAAATGTCTACTTCACTTAAAAGAAGTAAATTGTTGTAGAATGTAAATGTTTTAATATTAAGCGTTGAAGTTCTGATAATAGATGGAATAAAAATATTTGATTACTAGTGGCTTTTTTTAAGATCTTTTAAAGCTCATCTACTTATTTAAGTGAGACCAATTTTTTTGCTTTTTTCCTTGGTTCTGAATTCTGTCATTGTTTTTCTACAAATGAAACTTTTACAAAGCGTGAGGTTTTTGCTTATGTAAATTAGTTTAAGTGCATCAACATTTTGCATGTTTGGCATTGCTTAAAATTGTACTACATTGATCACTTGTCCTAAAGAAAACCTTTAAATGACGTGGTTTATCATCATGATTTTTCAAGTCTAAAACTTTTTATGGTTAAGATTGTTGGCAATTGTCTTGATTACGTTAATATAGGAAGTATTTTCTGTGGTTTGCAAAAGAAAGAAGAAAACCTGGCAGGTTCCTGATTATGCTATCATTAATCTCATTGTTACAATGATTACAAGTTTGCTTCATTATTAATTTAATTTAAAGAAGAATATGATTAAATAATGTTATTATTGAACAGCAAAGTATAACTCATATAAGTATATGCTCTTCACACCACAAGGTCCAATTAGGTGACTTAATAGCAAACAACGAGGGCCGCGGTAAACAACATAAATACTTAACACAAATATTTAAATGAGATAAAATTATCAAAAATCTTTTATATACGCCACTGGTAATAATAGACAAAATTTGGTTATTTTAAGAAAGAGATACACGTATAGTATACCCATAGATATAGTGTTTTTACGACATGGTCTTAAATTATCTCTGCTGGTTATTTTATTACCAACCAATTATGTTTGTATTATATACTTGGAACCCGAAGTAGTATTTAGGGTATAATAATATAATACTAACATACACATCGATATCGAAGATAGCAACGGAGAACACAAAAAAGTAATCTCCAAAGTAAAAAAAATATATATAAAACAAGAAATAAAAGTGAAATAAATTATATTAAATTTATTAAATTAATTGAAATAAGAAAACTAAATAAGTAAAATAATAAGAAGGATTATAAAAGGATCAAATGACAAATGAATTATAAACGAGAAAGAGAAATCGAGAGAGAAGTAATTGATAGCCCTGAAAAAAAATGTAAAGGATTTCAAAAAAGTAAAAAAATCTTAAGATCTCCAGAACAAATGAAAATAGAAAAAGAAAAAAACGAAAAAATTAAAAAATTAAAATGCATGTTCAAAGAATTAATTAAGGAGATGGCAAAGAACACAGAAGAACTAAAAGAAGAGATTAGAGAGCTAAAGAAGGAAATGAAGGATAAAAAAGTAAAGTGGAAGCAAGAAAAAATACAGATGTTACAAAAAATCGAAAACATTGAAAACAAAACAGAAAAAAAGAAATAACATTATAATAACAGGCATAAAAACAAATGAGAATAACAAAGAACAAAAGGAAGTAGAGAACTTTTTGAAAGAAAAATTACAGATTGAAGTTAATATAGAGAAAGCACGCCTAATACATAAAGAACATAAAGAAAAACAAATAATAAGAGTTGAAGCCGGAACATAGGAAACAAAAAACGAATAATGAAAGCCAAAAGAAACCTGAAAGGGACCAGGATTTACATTGACAATGACCTAACACATAAAGAAAGATTCGTACAAAAAAAAATCGAGACATAGCAAGAGAAAAAAAAGTAAGAATAGGATACCAAAAATTAACAATTAATGGAGAGGAATATAGATGGAATAAAGAGATAAAGGGTCTAGAAAAAGTGGAAGCTCCAAAAAATTAACAAGAAAACGGCTAAAAGAAAAGAAAAAGATACCCAATAAGACACGGCAAGGAAATGGTACAAGAAAGAAGATAAACACGACAGCGACCAACGAAAAGAAAAGGAACATGAATAGAAAAAATACAGAAAGGAAAGAAAAAAGAGAGAGAAAAAAGAAAAAAGAATAGGAACATGGAATATAAGAGGATACATAGGAAAAAAAGCTGAACTGCTGGAAGAAATGTTAAACCAAAAAATAGAAATACTAGGAATAACGGAAACAAAAAGAAAAGGACAAGGAATAGTAAGAATACATAGAGGATACTGGTTAATGTGGACGGGGGTGGAGGAAAAGGAAAGAGTAAAAGGAGGAGTAGGAATGATAATAGCTCCGGGGTGGATAAAAGATGCCATAAAAGAAAAACACATAAACAAAAGAATTATGACAATAGAAATGAAACTGTTAGATAAAGAAACATGGACCATGACAGTAGCGTATGAACCAAATGAAAACGCAAATAAAGAAGAGAAAGACGGTTTCTATACAAAAACTACTACAAGAAATTGACAAGGGAGCGGAAACATAATGATACTAGGAAATCTAAATGGGAGAGTAGGAATAAAAACATCGGAATAGAAGAGACAATGGGGAAAAGAAGGAGAAGACATGAAAAACAACAACGGTGAAAGAATTATACAACTATGCATCGAAAACAATCTAATATTAATAAACACCAAATTTAAACACAGAAAATCCAGAAATACACAAAACACAGCCAACCAGAAAAGAGAAATCAATTATTGTCTACTACCTAGTTAATAGAACAACTAGAAAAAGATAAAGAATGTAAGAGTATCAAGACAGGCGGAAATAAGAAGCAATAACTAAACCAGACAAAAAAAAAAAAAAGTTAAGATAAAGATAAAAACATACAAATTAAAAGAAGAACAAAACAAGCGGCATACCAACAGATACTACAAAAAAAATTTAGAGAGAAAGACAAAAGAACGGACATGAAAGAAAATGGGAAACTTTTAAACAAATCATTCTAGAAGCTGCAAAGGAGAGCTGTGGAACAACAAAAATAATAAACAAAGAACCAATTAGTGACAGAGGATCAAGAAAATAAGCGACGACAATATAAAATGGCCTTTTGTTAACATTTAATTTAAAAATGATATTCTACAAAGCATTAACATAAGATATTTTAATAAACAAAATGAAAGAGAATGAAGGAGATTAAAGACAAAAAAGAAAAATGAAAAAGATACCTAGAAACAAAAAAAATAGAAGATTATAAAAAAGAGAAATGAGAAATGAAACAAAGAGAATAATAAAAGAGCAAATATAAAAAAACCATGAACAAAATTTGGAAAAGAAATAAATGAGAACTTTAACCGGAACCAAAAACTATTCTACATAAAAGATATAATGGTAAAATAATAATGGAATAAGATAATGGAAAGATGGAGGGAATCTTCCAAGAACTAACAAAACAAGAAGTAGAAGAAAACAAAACAAGAAAGGATGAAAAGGTGATACAGGACAGAAGAACCGGAAGAATTAGAAGAAATTAAAAAAGACGAAATAATAAAAAAAATGAATGGGATGGCACCAACAGATGAAGTAACGCCGAAAATGATGAAATACATGGAAGAAGAGGGAATTGCACAAATAACGGAACTAATAAATGATCAGAAATAGGAAAACGCCAAAGGAATGGAATAAAGGAATAATCTTACCCATACATTAAAAAAAGGAGATAAACGGAAATGTGGAAACTACAGAGTAATTACACTAACAAGCATACGAAGCAAGATATTAACAAAAGTGTTAGAAAAAAGGATGAGAGATACATTAGAAACGACAATAGAG